>OX463232.1:28495039-29746835 GCA_949820135.1 Sylvilagus floridanus
AGCTGGGATTGAGTTAGCCACCACAGAACCGGATATTTCTGGTTTCATCCAAACCTAGCTGAACAAACTTGTGTGGAGTTGGTGTGCAAAGCACCCTGAAAAGCAGAGTCAACCTGGTTTTGGAGAAAATCGAAGTCTTTTTCTTGGACAACTGGATTCAATGTCATGGTTACAAACACAAATATCATTTTTAACCAGGTTTCTGCAGCTTTTTACTCAGAAAACACGAATATGTCACTGTTGTGTCTCCATGTGAAACCTATTAGCGTTTGCCAACAGAAAAACAAAATGTTACATGCTACAATGCATTCACATCTCTAAAGTCCATAGATAATATCGACAAAACACAAACAAACTCTTAGGATGTAGCAAGAGCTGGGATTGACTGAGCCAACACAGAACCGGATATTTCTGGTTTCATCCATTCCTATCTGGAAAAACTGGTGTGGAATTGGTGTGCAAAGCACCCAGAAAAGCAGAGTCAACCTGGTTTTGGAGAAACGCAAAGTCTTTTTCTTGGGCAAGTGGATTCAATGTCATGTTTACAAGCACAAGGATCATTTGTAACCTGGTTTCTGCAGCTTTTTACTCAGAAAACACGAATGTGTACCTGTTGTGTCTCCATGTGAAACCAATTAGCGTTTGCCCACAGAAAAACAAAATGTTACATGCAACAATGCATTCACAACTCTAAAGTCCATAGATACTATGGAGAAAACATAAGCTAATATAGAAGCTGTAGCCAGGGCTGGGTTTGAGTTAGCCACCACAGAACCGGATATTTCTGAATTCATCCAAACCTATCTGGACAAACTGGTGTGGAGTTGGTGTGCAAAGCACCCAGAAAAGCAGAGTCAACCTGGTTTTGGAAAAAAGCAAAGTCTTTTTCTTGGGCAAGTGGATTCAATGTCATGTTTACAAACACCAATATCATTTCTAACCTGGTTTCTGCAGATTTTTACTCAGAAAACACGAATGTGTATCTGTTGTGTCTCCATGTGAAACCAATTAGCGTTTGCCCACAGAAAAACAAAATGATACAAGCTACAATGCATTCACAACTCTAAAGTCCATAGATACTATCGACAAAACACAAACAAACTCTTAGGATGTAGCAAGAGCTGGGATTCACTGAGCCACCACAGAACCGGATATTTCTGGTTTCATCCAGCCCTATCTGGACAAACTGGTGTGGAATTGGTGTGCAAAGCACCCAGAAAAGCAGAGTCAACCTGGTTTTGGAGAAAGCAAAGTCTTTTTCTTCGGCACATGGATTCAATGTCATGTTTAAAAACAGAAATATCATTTTTAACATGGTTTCTGCAGGTTATTACTCAGAAAACACGAATGTGTACCTGCTGTGACTCATTTGAAACCATTAGCGTTTGCCAACAGAAAACCTAAATGCTAAATGCTACAATGCATTCACATCTCTAAAGTCCATAGATACTATCGAGAAAACACAAGCAAACACAGAAGCTGTAGCCAGAGCTGGGATTGACTTACCCACCACAGAACCGGATATTTCTGGTTTCATCCAAACCTAGCTGAAAAAACTGGTGTGGTGTTGGTGTGAGGGCACCCAGAAAAGCAGAGTCAACCTGGTTTTGGAAAAAAGCAAAGTCTTTTTCTTGGGCAAGTGGATTCAATGTCATGTTTACAAACACCAATATCATTTCTAACCTGGTTTCTGCAGATTTTACTCAGAAAACACGAATGTGTACCTGCTGTGACTCATTTGAAACCATTAGCGTTTGCCAACAGAAAACCTAAATGCTAAATGCTACAATGCATTCACAACTCTAAAGTCCATAGATACTGTGGAGAAAACACAAGCAAACATAGAAGCTGTAGCCAGAGCTGGGATTGACTTACCCACCACAGAACCGGATATTTCTGGTTTCATCCAAACCTAACTGAACAAACTGGTGTGGAGTTGGTGTGCAAAGCACCCAGAAAAGCAGAGTCAACCTGGTTTTGGAGAAAAGCAATGTCTTTTTCTTGGACAAGTGGATTCAATGTAATGTCTACAAACACAAAAATCATTTGTGACATGGTTTCTGCAGCTTTTTACTCAGAAAACACGAATATGTCACTGTTGTGTCTCCATGTGAAACCAAGTAGCGTTTGCCAACAGAAAAACAAAATGTTACATGCTACAATGCATTCACATTTCTAAAGTCCATAGAAACTATCGAGAAAACACAAACAAACTCTTAGGATTTTGCAAGAGCTGGGATTGACTGAGCCACCACAGAACCGGATATTTCTGGTTTCACCCAGCCCTATCTGGACAAACTGGTGTGGAATTGGTGTGCAAAGCACCCAGAAAAGCAGAGTCAACCTGGTTTTGGAGAAAGCAAAGTCTTTTTCTTCGGCACATGGATTCAATGTCATGTTTACAAACACAAATACCATTTTTAACCTGGTTTCTGCAGCTTTTTACTCAGAAAACATGAATGTGTACCTGCTGTGACTCATTTGAAACCATTAGCATTTGCCAACAGAAAACCTAAATGCTAAATGCTACAATGCATTCACAACTCTAAAGTCCATAGATACTGTGGAGAAAACACAAGCAAACACAGAAGCTGTAGCCAGAGCTGGGATTGATTTACCCACCACAGAACCGGATATTTCTGGTTTCATCCAAACCTAGCTGAACAAACTGGTGTGGAGTTGGTGTGCAAAGCACCCAGAAAAGCAGAGTCAACCTGGTTTTGGAGAAAAGCAAAGTCATTTTCTTGGACAGGTGGATTCAATGTCATGTTTACAAACACAAATATCATTTCTAACCTGGTTTCTGCAGCTTTTTACTCAGAAAACACGAATATGTCACTGTTGTGTCACCATGTGAAACCTATTAGAGTTTGCCAACAGAAAAACAAAATGTTACATGCTACAATGCATTCACATCTCTAAAGTCCATACATACTATCGACAAAACACAAACAAACTCTTAGGATGTAGCAAGAGCTGGGATTGAATGAGCCAACACAGGACCGGATATTTTTGCTTTCATCCAGCACTATCTGGACAAACTGGTGTGGAGTTGGTGTGCAAAGCTCCCAGAAAAGCAGAGTCAACCTAGTTTTTGAGAAAAGCAAAGTCTTTTTCTTGGGCAAGTGGATTCAATGTCATGGTTACAAGCACAAATATCATTTACAACCTGGTTTCTGCAGCTTTTTACTCAGAAAACACGAATGTGTACCTTTGTGTCACCATGTGAAAGAAATTAGCGTTTGCCAACAGAAAAACAAAATGTTACATGCTGCAATGCATTCACAACTCTAAAGTCCATAGATACTATCGAGAAAACACAAGCAAACACAGAAGCTGTAGCCAGAGCTGGGATTGACTTACCCACCACAGAACCGGATATTTCTGGTTTCATCCAAACCTAGCTGAACAAACTGGTGTGGAGTTGGTGTGAGGGCACCCAGTAAAGGAGAGTCAACCTGGTTTTGGAGAAAAGCAAAGTCTTTTTCTTGGGCAAGTGGATTCAATGTCATGTTTACAAACACCAATATCATTTCTAACCTGGTTTCTGCAGATTTTACTCAGACAACACGAATGTGTACCTGTTGTGTCTCCATGTGAAACCAATTAGTGTTTGCCCACAGAAAAACAAAATGATACAAGCTACAATGCATTCACAACTCTAAAGTCCATAGATACTATCGACAAAACACAAGCAAACACAGAAGCTGTAGCAAGAGCTGGGATTGAGTTAGCCACCACAGAAATGGATATTTCTGGTTTCATCCAAACCTATATGGACAAACTGGTGTGGAATTGGTGTGCAAAGCACCCAGAAAAGCAGAGTCAACCTGGTTTTGGAGAAAGCAAAGTCTTTTTCTTGGGCACATGGATTCAATGTCATGTTTACAAACACCAATATCATTTCTAACCTGGTTTCTGCAGATTTTACTCAGAAAACACGAATGTGTACCTGCTGTGACTCATTTGAAACCATTAGCGTTTGCCAACAGAAAACCTAAATGCTAAATGCTACAATGCATTCACAACTCTAAAGTCCATAGATACTGTGGAGAAAACACAAGCAAACATAGAAGCTGTAGCCAGAGCTGGGATTGACTTACCCACCACAGAACCGGATATTTCTGGTTTCATCCAAACCTAGCTGAACAAACTGGTGTGGAGTTGGTGTGCAAAGCACCCAGAAAAGCAGAGTCAACCTGGTTTTGGAGAAAAGCAAAGTCATTTTCTTGGACAGGTGGATTCAATGTCATGTTTACAAACACAAATATCATTTCTAACCTGGTTTCTGCAGCTTTTTACTCAGAAAACACGAATATGTCACTGTTGTGTCACCATGTGAAACCTATTAGAGTTTGCCAACAGAAAAACAAAATGTTACATGCTACAATGCATTCACATCTCTAAAGTCCATACATACTATCGACAAAACACAAACAAACTCTTAGGATGTAGCAAGAGCTGGGATTGAATGAGCCAACACAGGACCGGATATTTTTGCTTTCATCCAGCACTATCTGGACAAACTGGTGTGGAGTTGGTGTGCAAAGCTCCCAGAAAAGCAGAGTCAACCTAGTTTTTGAGAAAAGCAAAGTCTTTTTCTTGGGCAAGTGGATTCAATGTCATGGTTACAAGCACAAATATCATTTACAACCTGGTTTCTGCAGCTTTTTACTCAGAAAACACGAATGTGTACCTTTGTGTCACCATGTGAAAGAAATTAGCGTTTGCCAACAGAAAAACAAAATGTTACATGCTGCAATGCATTCACAACTCTAAAGTCCATAGATACTATCGAGAAAACACAAGCAAACACAGAAGCTGTAGCCAGAGCTGGGATTGACTTACCCACCACAGAACCGGATATTTCTGGTTTCATCCAAACCTAGCTGAACAAACTGGTGTGGAGTTGGTGTGAGGGCACCCAGTAAAGGAGAGTCAACCTGGTTTTGGAGAAAAGCAAAGTCTTTTTCTTGGGCAAGTGGATTCAATGTCATGTTTACAAACACCAATATCATTTCTAACCTGGTTTCTGCAGATTTTACTCAGACAACACGAATGTGTACCTGTTGTGTCTCCATGTGAAACCAATTAGTGTTTGCCCACAGAAAAACAAAATGATACAAGCTACAATGCATTCACAACTCTAAAGTCCATAGATACTATCGACAAAACACAAGCAAACACAGAAGCTGTAGCAAGAGCTGGGATTGAGTTAGCCACCACAGAAATGGATATTTCTGGTTTCATCCAAACCTATATGGACAAACTGGTGTGGAATTGGTGTGCAAAGCACCCAGAAAAGCAGAGTCAACCTGGTTTTGGAGAAAGCAAAGTCTTTTTCTTGGGCACATGGATTCAATGTCATGTTTACAAACACCAATATCATTTCTAACCTGGTTTCTGCAGATTTTACTCAGAAAACACGAATGTGTACCTGCTGTGACTCATTTGAAACCATTAGCGTTTGCCAACAGAAAACCTAAATGCTAAATGCTACAATGCATTCACAACTCTAAAGTCCATAGATACTGTGGAGAAAACACAAGCAAACATAGAAGCTGTAGCCAGAGCTGGGATTGACTTACCCACCACAGAACCGGATATTTCTGGTTTCATCCAAACCTAACTGAACAAACTGGTGTGGAGTTGGTGTGCAAAGCACCCAGAAAAGCAGAGTCAACCTGGTTTTGGAGAAAAGCAATGTCTTTTTCTTGGACAAGTGGATTCAATGTAATGTCTACAAACACAAAAATCATTTGTGACATGGTTTCTGCAGCTTTTTACTCAGAAAACACGAATATGTCACTGTTGTGTCTCCATGTGAAACCAAGTAGCGTTTGCCAACAGAAAAACAAAATGTTACATGCTACAATGCATTCACATTTCTAAAGTCCATAGAAACTATCGAGAAAACACAAACAAACTCTTAGGATTTTGCAAGAGCTGGGATTGACTGAGCCACCACAGAACCGGATATTTCTGGTTTCACCCAGCCCTATCTGGACAAACTGGTGTGGAATTGGTGTGCAAAGCACCCAGAAAAGCAGAGTCAACCTGGTTTTGGAGAAAGCAAAGTCTTTTTCTTCGGCACATGGATTCAATGTCATGTTTACAAACACAAATACCATTTTTAACCTGGTTTCTGCAGCTTTTTACTCAGAAAATATGAAAGTGTACCTGCTGTGACTCATTTGAAACCATTAGCATTTGCCAACAGAAAACCTAAATGCTAAATGCTACAATGCATTCACAACTCTAAAGTCCATAGATACTGTGGAGAAAACACAAGCAAACACAGAAGCTGTAGCCAGAGCTGGGATTGACTTACCCACCACAGAACCGGATATTTCTGGTTTCATCCAAACCTAGCTGAACAAACTGGTGTGGAGTTGGTGTGCAAAGCACCCAGAAAAGCAGAGTCAACCTGGTTTTGGAGAAAAGCAAAGTCATTTTCTTGGACAGGTGGATTCAATGTCATGTTTACAAACACAAATATCATTTCTAACCTGGTTTCTGCAGCTTTTTACTCAGAAAACACGAATATGTCACTGTTGTGTCACCATGTGAAACCTATTAGAGTTTGCCAACAGAAAAACAAAATGTTACATGCTACAATGCATTCACATCTCTAAAGTCCATACATACTATCGACAAAACACAAACAAACTCTTAGGATGTAGCAAGAGCTGGGATTGAATGAGCCAACACAGGACCGGATATTTTTGCTTTCATCCAGCACTATCTGGACAAACTGGTGTGGAGTTGGTGTGCAAAGCTCCCAGTAAAGCAGAGTCAACCTGGTTTTTGAGAAAAGCAAAGTCTTTTTCTTGGGCAAGTGGATTCAATGTCATGGTTACAAGCACAAATATCATTTACAACCTGGTTTCTGCAGCTTTTTACTCAGAAAACACGAATGTGTACCTTTGTGTCACCATGTGAAAGAAATTAGCGTTTGCCAACAGAAAAACAAAATGTTACATGCTGCAATGCATTCACAACTCTAAAGTCCATAGATACTATCGAGAAAACACAAGCAAACACAGAAGCTGTAGCCAGAGCTGGGATTGACTTACCCACCACAGAACCGGATATTTCTGGTTTCATCCAAACCTAGCTGAACAAACTGGTGTGGAGTTGGTGTGAGGGCACCCAGTAAAGGAGAGTCAACCTGGTTTTGGAGAAAAGCAAAGTCTTTTTCTTGGGCAAGTGGATTCAATGTCATGTTTACAAACACCAATATCATTTCTAACCTGGTTTCTGCAGATTTTACTCAGACAACACGAATGTGTACCTGTTGTGTCTCCATGTGAAACCAATTAGTGTTTGCCCACAGAAAAACAAAATGATACAAGCTACAATGCATTCACAACTCTAAAGTCCATAGATACTATCGACAAAACACAAGCAAACACAGAAGCTGTAGCAAGAGCTGGGATTGAGTTAGCCACCACAGAAATGGATATTTCTGGTTTCATCCAAACCTATATGGACAAACTGGTGTGGAATTGGTGTGCAAAGCACCCAGAAAAGCAGAGTCAACCTGGTTTTGGAGAAAGCAAAGTCTTTTCCTTGGGCACATGGATTCAATGTCATGTTTACAAACACAAATATCATTTTTAACCTGGTTTCTGCAGCTTTTTACTCAGAAAACACGAATGTGTACCTGCTGTGACTCATTTGAAACCATTAGCGTTTGCCAACAGAAAACCTAAATGCTAAATGCTACAATGCATTCACAACTCTAAAGTCCATAGATACTGTGGAGAAAACACAAGCAAACACAGAAGCTGTAGCCAGAGCTGGGATTGACTTACGCACCACAGAACGGATATTTCTGGTTTCATCCAAACCTAGCTGAACAAACTGGTGTGGAGTTCGTGTGCAAAGCACACAGAAAAGCAGAGTCAACCTGGTTTTGGAGAAAGGCAAAGTCTTTTTCTTGGGCAAGTGGATTCAATGTCATGTTTACAAACACAAATATCATTTGTGACCTGGTTTCTGCAGCTTTTTACTCAGAAAACACGAATATGTCACTGTTGTGTCTCCATGTGAAACCTATTAGCGTTTGCCAACCGAAAAACAAAATGTTACATGCTACAATGCATTCACATCTCTAAAGTCCATAGATACTATCAACAAAACACAAACAAACTCTTAGGATGTAGCAAGAGCTGGGATTGACTGATCCAACACAGAACCGGATATTTTTGCTTTCATCCAGCACTATCAGGACAAACTGGTGTGGAGTTGGTGTGCAAAGCTCCCAGAAAAGCAGAGTCAACCTGGTTTTTGAGAAAAGCAAAGTCTTTTTCTTGGGCAAGTGGATTCAATGTCATGGTTACAAGCACAAATATCATTTACAACCTGGTTTCTGCAGCTTTTTACTCAGAAAACACGAATGTGTACCTTTGTGTCACCATGTGAAAGAAATTAGCGTTTGCCAACAGAAAAACAAAATGTTACATGCTGCAATGCATTCACAACTCTAAAGTCCATAGATACTATCGAGAAAACACAAGCAAACACAGAAGCTGTAGCCAGAGCTGGGATTGAGTGAGCCACCACAGAACCGGATATTTCTGGTTTCATCCAAACCTAGCTGAAAAAACTGGTGTGGTGTTGGTGTGAGGGCACCCAGAAAAGCAGAGTCAACCTGGTTTTGGAAAAAAGCAAAGTCTTTTTCTTGGGCAAGTGGATTCAATGTCATGTTTACAAACACCAATATCATTTCTAACCTGGTTTCTGCAGCTTTTTACTCAGAAAACACGAATGTGTATCTGTTGTGTCTCCATGTGAAACCAATTAGCGTTTGCCCACAGAAAAACAAAATGATACAAGCTACAATGCATTCACAACTCTAAAGTCCATAGATACTATCGACAAAACACAAACAAACTCTTAGGATGTAGCAAGAGCTGGGATTCACTGAGCCACCACAGAACCGGATATTTCTGGTTTCATCCAGCCCTATCTGGACAAACTGGTGTGGAATTGGTGTGCAAAGCACCCAGAAAAGCAGAGTCAACCTGGTTTTGGAGAAAGCAAAGTCTTTTTCTTCGGCACATGGAATCAATGTCATGTTTACAAACAGAAATATCATTTTTAACATGGTTTCTGCAGGTTATTACTCAGAAAACACGAATGTGTACCTGCTGTGACTCATTTGAAACCATTAGCGTTTGCCAACAGAAAACCTAAATGCTAAATGCTACAATGCATTCACATCTCTAAAGTCCATAGATACTATCGACAAAACACAAACAAACTCTTAGGATGTAGCCAGAGCTGGGATTGACTGAGCCACCACAGAACCGGATATTTCTGGTTTCATCCAAACATATCTGGACAAACTGGTGTGGAGTTGGTGTGCAAAGCACCCAGAAAAGCAGAGTCAACCTGGTTTTGGAGAAAAGCAAAGTCTTTTTCTTGGACAGGTGGATTCAATGTCATGTTTACAAACACAAATATCATTTATGACCTGGTTTCTGCAGCTTTTTACTCAGAAAACACGAATATGTCACTGTTGTGTCTCCATGTGAAACCTATTAGCGTTTGCCAACAGAAAAACAAAATGTTACATGCTGCAATGCATTCACAACTCTAAAGTCCATAGATACTATCGAGAAAACACAAGCAAACACAGAAGCTGTAGCCAGAGCTGGGATTGACTTACCCACCACAGAACCGGATATTTCTGGTTTCATCCAAACCTAGCTGAAAAAACTGGTGTGGTGTTGGTGTGAGGGCACCCAGAAAAGCAGAGTCAACCTGGTTTTGGAAAAAAGCAAAGTCTTTTTCTTGGGCAAGTGGATTCAATGTCATGTTTACAAACACCAATATCATTTCTAACCTGGTTTCTGCAGATTTTACTCAGAAAACACGAATGTGTACCTGCTGTGACTCATTTGAAACCATTAGCGTTTGCCAACAGAAAACCTAAATGCTAAATGCTACAATGCATTCACAACTCTAAAGTCCATAGATACTGTGGAGAAAACACAAGCAAACATAGAAGCTGTAGCCAGAGCTGGGATTGACTTACCCACCACAGAACCAGATATTTCTGGTTTCATCCAAACCTAACTGAACAAACTGGTGTGGAGTTGGTGTGCAAAGCACCCAGAAAAGCAGAGTCAACCTGGTTTTGGAGAAAAGCAATGTCTTTTTCTTGGACAAGTGGATTCAATGTAATGTCTACAAACACAAAAATCATTTGTGACATGGTTTCTGCAGCTTTTTACTCAGAAAACACGAATATGTCACTGTTGTGTCTCCATGTGAAACCAAGTAGCGTTTGCCAACAGAAAAACAAAATGTTACATGCTACAATGCATTCACATTTCTAAAGTCCATAGAAACTATCGAGAAAACACAAACAAACTCTTAGGATTTTGCAAGAGCTGGGATTGACTGAGCCACCACAGAACCGGATATTTCTGGTTTCACCCAGCCCTATCTGGACAAACTGGTGTGGAATTGGTGTGCAAAGCACCCAGAAAAGCAGAGTCAACCTGGTTTTGGAGAAAAGCAAAGTCTTTTTCTTGGGCAAGTGGATTCAATGTCATGTTTACAAACACAAATATCACTTTCAACCTGGTTTCTGCAGCTTTTTACACAGAAAACACGAATGTGTATCTGTTGTGCCTCCATGTGAAACCAATTAGGATTTGCCAAAAGAAAATTAAAATGTTACATGCTACGATGCATTCACAACTCTAAGTCCATAGATACTATCGAGAAAACACAAGCAAATATAGAAGCTGTAGCAAGAGCTGGAATTGACTTAGCCAACACAGAACAGGATATTTCTGGTTTCATCCAGCCCTATCTGGACAAACTGGTGTGGAATTGGTGTCCAAAGCACCCAGAGAAGCAGAGTCAACCTGGTTTTGGAGAAAAGCAAAGTCTTTTTCTTGGGCAAGTGGATTCAATGTCATGTTTACAAACACAAATATCATTTACAACCTGGTTTCTGCAGCTTTTTACTCAGAAACACAAATGTGTATCTGTTGTGCCTCCATGTGAAACCAATTAGCGTTTGCCAACATAAAATCAAAATGCTACATGCTACAATGCAATCACAACTCTAAAGTCCATAGATACTATTAACAAAACACAAATAAACTCTTAGGATGTAGCAAGAGCTGGGATTGACTGAGCCACCACAGAACCGGATATTGCTGGTTTCATCCATCCCTATCTGGACAAACTGGTGTGGAATTGCTTTGCAAAGCACCCAGAAAAGCAGAGTCAACCTGGTTTTGGAGAAAAGGAAAGTCATTTTCTTGGGCAAGTGGATTCAATGTCTTGTTTACAAACAGAAATATCATTTACAACCTGGTTTCTGCAGCTTTTTACTCAGAAAACATGAATGTGTACCTGCTGTGACTCATTTGAAACCATTAGCGTTTGCCAACAGAAAACCTAAATGCTACATGCTACAATGCATTCACAACTCTAAAGTCCATAGATACTATTGACAAAACACAAAAAAACTCTTAGGATTTAGCAAGAGCTGGGATTGACTGAGCCACCACAGAACCGGATATTTCTGGTTTCATCCAGCCCTATCTGGACAAACTGGTGTGGAATTGGTGTGCAAAGCACCCAGAAAAGCAGAGTCAACCTGGTTTTGGAGAAAAGCAAAGTCTTTTTCTTGGTCACATGGATTCAATGTCATGTTTACAAGCACAAGTATCAGTTTTAAACTGGTTTCTGCAGCTTTTTACTCAGAAAACACGAACGTGTACCTGTTGTGTCTCCATGTGAAACCAATTAGCGTTTTCCCACAGAAAAACAAAATGTTACATGCAACAATGCATTCACAACTCTAAAGTCCATAAATACTATGGAGAAAACACAAGCTAATATAGAAGCTGCAGCAAGAGCTGGGTTTGAGTTAGCCACCACAGAACCGGATATTTCTGATTTCATCCCAACCTATCTGGACAAACTGGTGTGGAGTTGGTGTGCAAAGCACCCAGAAAAGCAGAGTCAACCTGGTTTTGGAGAAATGCAGTCTTTTTCTTGGGCAAGTGGATTCAATGTCATGGTTACAAGCACAAATATCATTTTTAACCTGGTTTCTGCAGCTTTTTACTCAGAAAACACGAATGTGTACCTGTGTGTCACCATGTGAAACAAATTAGCGTTTGCCAACAGAAAAACAAAATGTTACATGATACAATGCTTTCACAACTCTAAAGTCCATAGACTATCGAGAAAACACAAGCAAACACAGAAGCTGTAGCAAGAGCTGGAATTGACTTAGCCACCACAGAACCGGATATTTCTGGTTTCATCCAAACATATCTGGACAAACTGGTGTGGAATTCGTGTGCAAAGTACCCAGAGCAGCAGAGTCAACCTGGTTTTGGAGAAAAGCAAAGTCTTTTTCTTGGACAAGTGGATTCAATGTCATGTTTACAAACACAAATATCATTTTCAACCTGGTTTCTGCAGCTTTTTACTCAGAAAACACGAAGGTGTATCTGTTGTGCCTCCATGAGGAACCTATTAGCATTTGCCAACAGAAAATCAAAATGTTACATGCTAAAATTCATTCACAACTCTAAAGTCCATAGATACTATCGACAAAACACAAGCAAACACAGAAGCTGTAGCAAGAGCTTGGATTGACTTAGCCACCACAGTACTGGATATTTCTGGTTTCATCCAAACATATCTGGACAAACTGGTGTGGAATTGGTGTGCAAAGCACCCAGAAAAGCAGAGTCAACCTGGTTTTGGAGAAAAGCAAAGTCTTTTTCTTGGGCACATGGATTCAATGTCATGGTTACAAGCACAAATATCATTTACAACCTGGTTTCTGCAGATATTTACTGAGAAAACTTGAATGTGTACCTGTTGTGACTCATTTGAAACCATTAGCGTTTGCCAACACAAAACCTAAATGCTACATGCTACAATGCATTCACAACTCTAAAGTCCATAGATACTATTGACAAAACACAAAAAAACTCTTAGGATGTAGCAAGAGCTGGGATTGACTGAACCACCACAGAACCTGATATTTCTGGTTTCATCCAAACCTATCTGGACAAACTGGTGTGGAATTGGTGTGCAAAGCACCCAGAAAAGCAGAGTCAACCTGGTTTTGGAGAAAAGCAAAGTCTTTTTCTTGGGCAAGTGGATTCAATGTCACGTTTACAAACACAAATATCATATTTAACCTGGTTTCTGCAGCTTTTCACTCAGAAAACACGAATGTGTACCTGTTGTATCTGCATGTGAAACAAATTAGCGTTTGCCAACAGAAAAACCAACTGTTACATGCTACAATTCATACGCAACTCTAAAGTCCATAGATACTATCCAGAAAATACAAGCAAACACAGAAGCTGTAGCAACAGCTGGAATTGACTTAGCCACCACAGAACTGGATATTTCTGGTTTCATCCAAACCAATCTGGACAAACTGGTGTGGAATTGGTGTGCAAAGCACCCAGAAAAGCAGAGTCAACCTGGTTTTGGAGAAAAGCAAAGTCTTTTCTTGGGCACATGGATTCAATGTCATGTTTACAAACACAAATATCATTTCTAACCTGGTTTCTGCAGCTTTTTACTCAGAAAACATGAATGTGCACCTGTTTAGACTCATTTGAAACCATTAGCGTTTGCCAACAGAAAACCTAAATGCTAAATGCTACAATGCATTCACAACTCTAAAGTCCATAGATATTATTGACAAAACAAAAAAATATTTAGGATGTAGCAAGAGCTGGGATTGACTAAGCCACCACAGAACCGGATATTTCTGGTTTCATCCAGCCCTATCTGGACAAACTGGTGTGGAATTGGTGTGCAAAGCACCCAGAAAAGCAGAGTCAAACTGGTTTTGGAGAAAGCAAAGTCTTTTTCTTGGGCACATGGATTCAATGTCATGTTTACAAACACAAATATCATTTTTAACCTGGTTTCTGCAGCTTTTTACTGAGAAAACATGAATGTGTACCTGCTGTGTCTCATTTGAAACCATTAGCGTTTGCCAACAGAAAACCTAAATGCTAAATGCTACAATGCATTCACAACTCTAAAGTCCATAGATACTGTGGAGAAAACACAAGCAAACACAGAAGCTGCAGCCAGAGCTGGGATTGACTTACCCACCACAGAACCGGATATTTCTGGTTTCATCCAGTCCTATCTGGAAAAACTGCTGTGGAATTGGTGTGCAAAGCACCCAGAAAAGCAGAGTCAACCTGGTTTTGGAGAAAAGCAAAGTCTTTTTCTTGGGCAAGTGGATTCAATGTCATGTTTACAAGCACAAGTATCATTTGTAACTTGGTTTCTGCAGCTTTTTACTCAGAAAACACGAATGTGTACCTGTTGTGTCTCCATGTGAAACCAATTAGCGTTTGCCCACAGCAAAATAAAATGTTACATGCAACAATGCATTCACAACTCTAAAGTCCATAGATACTATCGACAAAACACAAGCAAACACAGAAGCTGTAGCAAGTGCTTGATTTGACTTAGCCACAACAGAACCGGATATTTCTGGTTTCATCCAAACCTATCTGGACAAACTGGTGTGGAATTGGTGTACAAAGCACCAAGAAAAGCAGAGTCAACCTGGTTTTGGAGAAAAGCAAAGTCTTTTTCTTGGGCACATGGATTCAATTTCATGTTTACAAACACAAATATCATTTCTAACCTGGTTTCTGCAGCTTTTTACTGAAGAAAATATGAATGTGTACCTGTTGTGACTCATGTGAAACCAATTAGCGTTTGCCAACAGAAAACCTAAATGCTACATGCTACAATGCATTCACAACTCTAAAGTCTATTGATACTATCGACAAGACACAAACAAACTCTTAGGATGTAGCAAGAGCTGGGATTGACTGAGCCACCACAGAACCGGATATTTCTGGTTTCATCCAAACCTATTTGGACAAACTGGTGTGGAATTGGTGTGCAAAGCACCCAGAAAAGCAGAGTCAACCTGGTTTTGGAGAAAAGCAAAGTCTTTTTCTTGGGCAAGTGGATTCAATGTCATGTTTACAAACACAAATATCATTTTTAACCTGGTTTCTGCAGCTTTTTACTGAGAAAACATGAATGTGTACCTGCTGTGTCTCATTTGAAACCATTAGCGTTTGCCAACAGAAAACCTAAATGCTAAATGCTACAATGCATTCACAACTCTAAGTCCATAGATACTATCGAGAAAACACAAGCAAACACAGAAGCTGTAGCCAGAGCTGGGATTGAGTTAGCCACCACAGAACCGGATATTTCTGGTTTCATCCAAACCTAGCTGAACAAACTTGTGTGGAGTTGGTGTGCAAAGCACCCTGAAAAGCAGAGTCAACCTGGTTTTGGAGAAAATCGAAGTCTTTTTCTTGGACAACTGGATTCAATGTCATGGTTACAAACACAAATATCATTTTTAACCAGGTTTCTGCAGCTTTTTACTCAGAAAACACGAATATGTCACTGTTGTGTCTCCATGTGAAACCTATTAGCGTTTGCCAACAGAAAAACAAAATGTTACATGCTACAATGCATTCACATCTCTAAAGTCCATAGATAATATCGACAAAACACAAACAAACTCTTAGGATGTAGCAAGAGCTGGGATTGACTGAGCCAACACAGAACCGGATATTTCTGGTTTCATCCATTCCTATCTGGAAAAACTGGTGTGGAATTGGTGTGCAAAGCACCCAGAAAAGCAGAGTCAACCTGGTTTTGGAGAAACGCAAAGTCTTTTTCTTGGGCAAGTGGATTCAATGTCATGTTTACAAGCACAAGGATCATTTGTAACCTGGTTTCTGCAGCTTTTTACTCAGAAAACACGAATGTGTACCTGTTGTGTCTCCATGTGAAACCAATTAGCGTTTGCCCACAGAAAAACAAAATGTTACATGCAACAATGCATTCACAACTCTAAAGTCCATAGATACTATGGAGAAAACATAAGCTAATATAGAAGCTGTAGCCAGGGCTGGGTTTGAGTTAGCCACCACAGAACCGGATATTTCTGAATTCATCCAAACCTATCTGGACAAACTGGTGTGGAGTTGGTGTGCAAAGCACCCAGAAAAGCAGAGTCAACCTGGTTTTGGAGAAATGCAGTCTTTTTCTTGGGCAAGTGGATTCAATGTCATGGTTACAAGCACAAATATCATTTTTTAACCTGGTTTCTGCAGCTTTTCACTCAGAAAACACGAATGTGTACCTTTGTGTCACCATGTGAAACAAATTAGCGTTTGCCAACAGAAAAACAAAATGTTACATGCTACAATGCATTCACAACTCTAAAGTCCATAGACTATCGAGAAAACACAAGCAAACACAGAAGCTGTAGCAACAGCTGGAATTGACTTAGCCACCACAGAACCGGATATTTCTGGTTTCAGCCAAACATATCTGGACAAACTGGTGTGGAATTTGTGTGCAAAGCACCCAGAGCAGCAGATCAACCTGGTTTTGGAGAAAAGCAAAGTAATTTTCTTGGACAAGTGGATTCAATGTCATGTTCACAAACACAAATATCATTTTCAACCTGGTTTCTGCAGCTTTTTACTCAGAAAACACGAATGTGTATCTGTTGTGCCTCCATGTGAAACCAATTAGCATTTGCCAACAGAAAATCAAAATGTTACATGCTAAAATTTATTCACAACTCTAAAGTCCATAGATACTATCGACAAAACACAAGCAAACACAGAAGCTGTAGCAAGAGCTTGGATTGACTTAGCCACCACAGAACTGGATATTTCTGGTTTCATCCAAACCTATCTGGACAAACTGGTGTGGAATTGGTGTGCAAAGCACCGAGAAAAGCAGAGTCAACCTGGTTTTGGAGAAAAGCAAAGTCTTTTTCTTGGGAACATGGATACAATGTCATGTTTACAAACACAAATATCATTTCTAACCTGGTTTCTGCAGCTTTTTACTGAGAAAACATGAATGTGTACCTGTTGTGACTCATTTGAAACCATTAGCGTTTGCCAACAGAAAACCTAAATGCTACATGCTACAATGCATTCACAACTCTAAAGTCCATAGATACTATTGACAAAACACAAAAAAACTATTAGGATGTAGCAAGAGCTGGGATTGACTGAGCCACCACAGAACCGGATATTTCTGGTTTCACCCAGCCCTATCTGGACAAACTGGTGTGGAATTGGTGTGCAAAGCACCCAGAAAAGCAGAGTCAACTTGGTTTTGGAGAAAAGCAAAGTCTTTTTCTTGGGCAAGTGGATTCAATGTCATGTTTACAAGCACAAGTATCAGTTTTAAACTGGTTTCTGCAGATTTTACTCAGAAAACACGAATGTGTACCTGTTGTGTCTCCATGTGAAACCAATTAGCGTTTGCCCACAGAAAAACAAAATGTTACATGCAACAATGCATTCACAACTCTAAAGTCTATAGATACTATGGAGAAAACACAAGCTAATATAGTAGCTGCTGTCAGAGCTATGTTTGAGTTAGCCACCACAGAACCGGATATTTCTGATTTCATCCCAACCTATCTGGACAAACTGGTGTGGAGTTGGTGTGCAAAGCACCCAGAACAGCAGAGTCAACCTGGTTTTGGAGAAAAGGAAAGTCTTTTTCTTGGGCAAGTGGATTCAATGTCATGGTTACAAGCACAAATATCATTTTTTAACTGGTTTCTGCAGCTTTTTACTCAGAAAACACGAATGTGTACCTTTGTGTCACCATGTGAAACAAATTAGCGTTTGTCAACAGAAAAACAAAATGTTACATGCTACAATGCATTCACAACTCTAAAGTCCATAGACTATCGAGAAAACACAAGCAAACACAGAAGCTGTAGCAACAGCTGGAATTGACTTAGCCACCACAGAACCGGATATTTCTGGTTTCAGCCAAACATATCTGGACAAACTGGTGTGGAATTTGTGTGCAAAGCACCCAGAAAAGCAGATCAACCTGGTTTTGGAGAAAAGCAAAGTAATTTTCTTGGACAAGTGGATTCAATGTCATGTTCACAAACACAAATATCATTTTCAACCTGGTTTCTGCAGCTTTCTACTCAGAAAACACGAATGTGTATCTGTTGTGCCTCCATGTGAAACCAATTAGCATTTGCCAACAGAAAATCAAAATGTTACATGCTAAAATTCATTCACAACTCTAAAGTCCATAGATACTGTGGAGAAAACACAAGCAAACACAGAAGCTGTAGCCAGAGCTGGGATTGACTTAGCCACCACAGAACTGGATATTTCTGGTTTCATCCAAACCTATCTGGACAAACTGGTGTGGAATTGGTGTGCAAAGCACCCATAAAAGCAGAGTCAACCTGGTTTTGGAGAAAAGCAAAGTCTTCTTCTTGGGCAAGTGGATTCAATGTCATGTTTACAACACAAATAACATTTTTAACCTGGTTTCTGCAGCTTTATACTCGGAAAACACGAATGTGTACCTGTTTTGTATCCATGTTAAACCATTTAGCATTTTCCACAGAAAAACAAAATGTTACATGCAACAATGCATTCACAACCCTAAAGTCCACAGATACTATGGAGAAAACACAAGCAAACCAGAAGCTGTAACCAGAGCCTGGTTTGTCTTAGCCACCACAGAACTGGATATTTCTGGTTTCATCCAGCCCTATGTGGACAAACTGGTGTGGAATTGGTGTGCAAAGCACCCAAAAAAGCATAGTCAACCTGGTTTTGGAGAAAAGCAAAGTCTTTTTCTTGGGCAAGTGGATTCAATGTCATGTTTACAAACACAAATATCATTTGTAACCTGGTTTCTGCAGGTTTTACTCATAAACACGAATGTGTAACTGTTGTGTCTCCATGTGAAACCAATTAGCATTTGCCAACAGAAAACCTAAATTCTAAATGCTACAATGCATTCACAA
Source organism: Sylvilagus floridanus (assembly GCA_949820135.1). Taxonomy (NCBI): domain Eukaryota; kingdom Metazoa; phylum Chordata; class Mammalia; order Lagomorpha; family Leporidae; genus Sylvilagus; species Sylvilagus floridanus. The sequence continues at coordinate 28,513,923 of OX463232.1, forward strand.
CTCTAAAGTCATAGATACTGTGGAGAAAACACAAACAAACTCTTAGGATGTACCAAGAGCTGGGATTGACTGAGCACCACAAAACAGGATATTTCTGGTTTTATCCAGTCCTATCTGGACAAACTGGTATGGAATTGGTGTGCAAAGCACCCAGAAAAGCAGAGTCAACCTGGTTTTGGAGAAAAGCAATGTCTTTTTCTTGGGCAAGTGGATTCAATGTCATGTTTACAAACACAAATATCATTTTTAACCAGGTTTCTGCAACTTTTTACTCAGAAAACACGAATGTGTACCTCTTGTGTCTCCATGTGAATCCAATTAGCGTTTGCCAACCGAAAAACAAAATGTTACATGCTACAATGCATTCACAACTCTAAAGTCCATAGACTATCGAGAAAACACAAGCAAACACAGAAGCTGTAGCAACAGCTGGAAATGACTTAGCCACCACAGAACCGGATATTTCTGGTTTCAGCAAAACATATGTGGACAAAATGGTGTGGAATTGGTGTGCACAGCACCCAGAGCAGCAGATCAACCTGGTTTTGGAGAAAAGCAAAATCTTTTTCTTGGACAAGTGGATTCAATGTCATGTTTACAAACACAAATATCATTTTCAACCTGGTTTCTGCAGCTTTTTACTCAGAAAACACGAATGTGTATCTGTTGTGCCTCCATGTGAAACCAATTAGCATTTGCCATCAGAAAAACAAAATGTTACATGCTAAAATTCATTCACAACTCTAAAGTCCATAGATATTCTCGACAAAACACAAACAAACAGAGAAGCTGTACAAAACAGCTGGGATTGACTTAGCCACCACAGAACTCAATATTTCTGGTTTCATCCAAACCTATCTGGACAAACTAGTGTGGAATTGGTGTGCAAAGCACCCAGAAAAGCAGAGTCAACCTGGTTTTGGAGAAAAGCAAAGTCTTTTTCTTGGGCACATGGATTTAATGTCATGTTTACAAACACAAATATCATTTCTAACCTTGTTTCTGCAGCTTTTTACTGAGAAAACATGAATGTGTACCTGTTGTGACTCATTTGAAACCATTAGCGTTTGCCAACACAAAACCTAAATGCTACATGCTAAAATGCATTCACAACTCTAAAGTCCATAGATACTATCGACAAAACACAAACAAACTCTTAGGATGTAGCAAGAGCTGGGATTGACTTAGCCACCACAGAACCGGATATTTCTGGTTTCATCCAGCACTATCTGGACAAACTGGTGTGGAATTGGTTTGCAAAGCACCCAGAAAAGCAGAGTCAACCTGGTTTTGGAGAAAAGCAAAGTCTTTTTCTTGGGCAAGTGGATTCAATGTCATGTTTACAAACACAAATATCATTTTTAACCAGGTTTCTGCAGCTTTTTACTCAGAAAACATGAATGTGTACCTGCTGTGACTCATTTGAAACCATTAGTGTTTGCCAACAGAAAACCTAAATGCTAAATGCTACAATGCATTCACAACTCTAAAGTCCATAGATACTGTGGAGAAAACACAAGCAAACACAGAAGCTGTAGCCAGAGCTGGGATTGAATAAGACACCATAGAACCAGATATTACTGGTTTCTGCCAAACATAGCTGAACAAACTGGTGTGGAGTTGGTGTGCAAAGCACCCAGAGAAGCAGGGTCAACCTGGTTTTGGGGAAAAGCAAAGTCTTTTTCTTGGGCAAGTGGATTCAATGTCATGTTTACAAACACAAATATCATTTTCAACCTGGTTTCTGCAGCTTTTTACTCAGAAAATATGAATGTGTATCTGTTGTGCCTCCATGAGAAACCAATTAGCATTTGCCAACAGAAAATCAAAATGTTACATGCTACAATTCATTCACAACTCTAAGTCCATAGATCCTATCGAGAAAACACAAGCAAACACAGAAGCTGTAGCAAGAGCTCGGATTGACTTAGCCACCACGGAACTGGATATTTCTGGTTTCATCCAAATCTATCTGGACAAACTGGTGTGGAATTGGTGTGCAAAGCACCCAGAAAAGCAGAGTCAACCTGGATTTGGAGAAAAGCAATGACTTTTTCTTGGGCAAGTGGATTCAATGTCATGTTTACAAACAAAAATATCATTTTTAACCAGGTTTGTGCAACTTTTTACTCAGAAAACACGAATATGTCACTGTTGTGTCTCCATGTGAAACCTATTAGCGTTTGCCAACAGAAAAACAAAATGTTACATGCTACAATGCATTCACAACTCTAAAGTCCATAGACTCGAGAAAACACAAGCAAACACAGAAGCTGTAGCAACAGCTGGAAATGACTTAGCCACCACAGAACCGGATATTTCTGGTTTCATCCAAACCTATCTGGACAAACTGGTGTGGAATTTGTGTGCAAAGCACCCAGAAAAGCAGATCAACCTGGTTTTGGAGAAAAGCAAAGTAATTTTCTTGGACAAGTGGATTCAATGTCATGTTCACAAACACAAATATCATTTTTAAACTGGTTTCTGCAGCTTTTTACTCAGAAAACACGAATGTGTATCTGTTGTGCCTCCATGTGAAACCAATTAGCATTTGCCAACAGAAAATCAAAATGTTACATGCTAAAATTCATTCACAACTCTAAAGTCCATAGATACTGTGGAGAAAACACAAGCAAACACAGAAGCTGTAGCAAGAGCTTGGATTGACTTAGCCACCACAGAACTGGATATTTCTGGTTTCATCCAAACCTATCTGGACAAACTGGTGTGGAATTGGTGTGCAAAGCACCGAGAAAAGCAGAGTCAACCTGGTTTTGGAGAAAAGCAAAGTCTTTTTCTTGGGAACATGGATACAATGTCATGTTTACAAACACAAATATCATTTCTAACCTGGTTTCTGCAGCTTTTTACTGAGAAAACATGAATGTGTACCTGTTGTGACTCATTTGAAACCATTAGCGTTTGCCAACAGAAAACCTAAATGCTACATGCTACAATGCATTCACAACTCTAAAGTCCATAGATACTATTGACAAAACACAAAAAAACTCTTAGGATGTAGCAAGAGCTGGGATTGACTGAGCCACCACAGAACCGGATATTTCTGGTTTCACCCAGCCCTATCTGGACAAACTGGTGTGGAATGGGTGTGCAAACCACCCAGAAAAGCAGAGTCAACTTGGTTTTGGAGAAAAGCAAAGTCTTTTTCTTGGGCAAGTGGATTCAATGTCATGTTTACAAGCACAAGTATCAGTTTTAAACTGGTTTCTGCAGATTTTACTCAGAAAACACGAATGTGTACCTGTTGTGTCTCCATGTGAAACCAATTAGCGTTTGCCCACAGAAAAACAAAATGTTACATGCAACAATGCATTCACAACTCTAAAGTCTATAGATACTATGGAGAAAACACAAGCTAATATAGTAGCTGCTGTCAGAGCTGGGTTTGAGTTAGCCACCACAGAACCGGATATTTCTGATTTCATCCCAACCTATCTGGACAAACTGGTGTGGAGTTGGTGTGCAAAGCACCCAGAAAAGCAGAGTCAACCTGGTTTTGGAGAAATGCAGTCTTTTTCTTGGGCAAGTGGATTCAATGTCATGGTTACAAGCACAAATATCATTTTTTAACTGGTTTCTGCAGCTTTTTACTCAGAAAACACGAATGTGTACCTTTGTGTCACCATGTGAAACAAATTAGCGTTTGTCAACAGAAAAACAAAATGTTACATGCTACAATGCATTCACAACTCTAAAGTCCATAGACTATCGAGAAAACACAAGCAAACACAGAAGCTGTAGCAACAGCTGGAATTGACTTAGCCACCACAGAACCGGATATTTCTGGTTTCAGCCAAACATATCTGGACAAACTGGTGTGGAATTTGTGTGCAAAGCACCCAGAAAAGCAGATCAACCTGGTTTTGGAGAAAAGCAAAGTAATTTTCTTGGACAAGTGGATTCAATGTCATGTTCACAAACACAAATATCATTTTCAACCTGGTTTCTGCAGCTTTTTACTCAGAAAACACGAATGTGTATCTGTTGTGCCTCCATGTGAAACCAATTAGCATTTGCCAACAGAAAATCAAAATGTTACATGCTAAAATTCATTCACAACTCTAAAGTCCATAGATACTGTGGAGAAAACACAAGCAAACACAGAAGCTGTAGCAAGAGCTTGGATTGACTTAGCCACCACAGAACTGGATATTTCTGGTTTCATCCAAACCTATCTGGACAAACTGGTGTGGAATTGGTGTGCAAAGCACCCAGAAAAGCAGAGTCAACCTGGTTTTGGAGAAAAGCAAAGTCTTCTTCTTGGGCAAGTGGATTCAATGTCATGTTTACAACACAAATAACATTTTTAACCTGGTTTCTGCAGCTTTATACTCGGAAAACACGAATGTGTACCTGTTTTGTATCCATGTTAAACCATTTAGCATTTTCCACAGAAAAACAAAATGTTACATGCAACAATGCATTCACAACCCTAAAGTCCACAGATACTATGGAGAAAACACAAGCAAACCAGAAGCTGTAGCCAGAGCCTGGTTTGTCTTAGCCACCACAGAACTGGATATTTCTGGTTTCATCCAGCCCTATGTGGACAAACTGGTGTGGAATTGCTTTGCAAAGCACCCAGAAAAGCATAGTCAACCTGGTTTTGGAGAAAAGCAAAGTCTTTTTCTTGGGCAAGTGGATTCAATGTCATGTTTACAAACACAAATATCATTTGTAACCTGGTTTCTGCAGGTTTTACTCATAAACACGAATGTGTAACTGTTGTGTCTCCATGTGAAACCAATTAGCATTTGCCAACAGAAAACCTAAATTCTAAATGCTACAATGCATTCACAACTCTAAAGTCATAGATACTGTGGAGAAAACACAAACAAACTCTTAGGATGTACCAAGAGCTGGGATTGACTGAGCACCACAAAACAGGATATTTCTGGTTTTATCCAGTCCTATCTGGACAAACTGGTATGGAATTGGTGTGCAAAGCACCCAGAAAAGCAGAGTCAACCTGGTTTTGGAGAAAAGCAATGACTTTTTCTTGGGCAAGTGGATTCAATGTCATGTTTACAAACACAAATATCATTTTTAACCAGGTTTCTGCAACTTTTTACTCAGAAAACACGAATGTGTACCTCTTGTGTCTCCATGTGAATCCAATTAGCGTTTGCCAACCGAAAAACAAAATGTTACATGCTACAATGCATTCACAACTCTAAAGTCCATAGACTCGAGAAAACACAAGCAAACACAGAAGCTGTAGCAACAGCTGGAAATGACTTAGCCACCACAGAACCGGATATTTCTGGTTTCAGCAAAACATATGTGGACAAACTGGTGTGGAATTGGTGTGCACAGCACCCAGAGCAGCAGATCAACCTGGTTTTGGAGAAAAGCAAAATCTTTTTCTTGGACAAGTGGATTCAATGTCATGTTTACAAACACAAATATCATTTTCAACCTGGTTTCTGCAGCTTTTTACTCAGAAAACACGAATGTGTATCTGTTGTGCCTCCATGTGAAACCAATTAGCATTTGCCATCAGAAAAACAAAATGTTACATGCTAAAATTCATTCACAACTCTAAAGTCCATAGATATTCTCGACAAAACACAAACAAACAGAGAAGCTGTACAAAACAGCTGGGATTGACTTAGCCACCACAGAACTCAATATTTCTGGTTTCATCCAAACCTATCTGGACAAACTAGTGTGGAATTGGTGTGCAAAGCACCCAGAAAAGCAGAGTCAACCTGGTTTTGGAGAAAAGCAAAGTCTTTTTCTTGGGCACATGGATTTAATGTCATGTTTACAAACACAAATATCATTTCTAACCTTGTTTCTGCAGCTTTTTACTGAGAAAACATGAATGTGTACCTGTTGTGACTCATTTGAAACCATTAGCGTTTGCCAACACAAAACCTAAATGCTACATGCTAAAATGCATTCACAACTCTAAAGTCCATAGATACTATCGACAAAACACAAACAAACTCTTAGGATGTAGCAAGAGCTGGGATTGACTGAGCCACCACAGAACCGGATATTTCTGGTTTCATCCAGCACTATCTGGACAAACTGGTGTGGAATTGGTTTGCAAAGCACCCAGAAAAGCAGAGTCAACCTGGTTTTGGAGAAAAGCAAAGTCTTTTTCTTGGGCAAGTGGATTCAATGTCATGTTTACAAACACAAATTTCATTTTTAACCAGGTTTCTGCAGCTTTTTACTCAGAAAACATGAATGTGTACCTGCTGTGACTCATTTGAAACCATTAGTGTTTGCCAACAGAAAACCTAAATGCTAAATGCTACAATGCATTCACAACTCTAAAGTCCATAGATACTGTGGAGAAAACACAAGCAAACACAGAAGCTGTAGCCAGAGCTGGGATTGAATAAGACACCATAGAACCAGATATTACTGGTTTCTGCCAAACATAGCTGAACAAACTGGTGTGGAGTTGGTGTGCAAAGCACCCAGAGAAGCAGGGTCAACCTGGTTTTGGGGAAAAGCAAAGTCTTTTTCTTGGGCAAGTGGATTCAATGTCATGTTTACAAACACAAATATCATTTTCAACCTGGTTTCTGCAGCTTTTTACTCAGAAAACATGAATGTGTATCTGTTGTGCCTCCATGAGAAACCAATTAGCATTTGCCAACAGAAAATCAAAATGTTACATGCTACAATTCATTCACAACTCTAAGTCCATAGATCCTATCGAGAAAACACAAGCAAACACAGAAGCTGTAGCAAGAGCTCGGATTGACTTAGCCACCACGGAACTGGATATTTCTGGTTTCATCCAAATCTATCTGGACAAACTGGTGTGGAATTGGTGTGCAAAGCACCCAGAAAAGCAGAGTCAACCTGGTTTTGGAGAAAAGCAATGACTTTTTCTTGGGCAAGTGGATTCAATGTCATGTTTACAAACAAAAATATCATTTTTAACCAGGTTTCTGCAACTTTTTACTCAGAAAACACGAATATGTCACTGTTGTGTCTCCATGTGAAACCTATTAGCGTTTGCCAACAGAAAAACAAAATGTTACATGCTACAATGCATTCACAACTCTAAAGTCCATAGACTCGAGAAAACACAAGCAAACACAGAAGCTGTAGCAACAGCTGGAAATGACTTAGCCACCACAGAACCGGATATTTCTGGTTTCATCCAAACCTATCTGGACAAACTGGTGTGGAATTTGTGTGCAAAGCACCCAGAAAAGCAGATCAACTTGGTTTTGGAGAAAAGCAAAGTAATTTTCTTGGACAAGTGGATTCAATGTCATGTTCACAAACACAAATATCATTTTCAACCTGGTTTCTGCAGCTTTTTACTCAGAAAACACGAATGTGTATCTGTTGTGCCTCCATGTGAAACCAATTAGCATTTGCCAACAGAAAATCAAAATGTTACATGCTAAAATTCATTCACAACTCTAAAGTCCATAGATACTGTGGAGAAAACACAAGCAAACACAGAAGCTGTAGCAAGAGCTTGGATTGACTTAGCCACCACAGAACTGGATATTTCTGGTTTCATCCAAACCTATCTGGACAAACTGGTGTGGAATTGGTGTGCAAAGCACCGAGAAAAGCAGAGTCAACCTGGTTTTGGAGAAAAGCAAAGTCTTTTTCTTGGGAACATGGATACAATGTCATGTTTACAAACACAAATATCATTTCTAACCTGGTTTCTGCAGCTTTTTACTCAGAAAACATGAATGTGTACCTGTTGTGACTCATTTGAAACCATTAGCGTTTGCCAACAGAAAACCTAAATGCTACATGCTACAATGCATTCACAACTCTAATGTCCATAGATACTATTGACAAAACACAAAAAAACTCTTAGGATGTAGCAAGAGCTGGGATTGACTGAGCCACCACAGAACCGGATATTTCTGGTTTCACCCAGCCCTATCTGGACAAACTGGTGTGGAATGGGTGTGCAAACCACCCAGAAAAGCAGAGTCAACTTGGTTTTGGAGAAAAGCAAAGTCTTTTTCTTGGGCAAGTGGATTCAATGTCATGTTTACAAGCACAAGTATCAGTTTTAAACTGGTTTCTGCAGATTTTACTCAGAAAACACGAATGTGTACCTGTTGTGTCTCCATGTGAAACCAATTAGCGTTTGCCCACAGAAAAACAAAATGTTACATGCAACAATGCATTCACAACTCTAAAGTCTATAGATACTATGGAGAAAACACAAGCTAATATAGTAGCTGCTGTCAGAGCTGGGTTTGAGTTAGCCACCACAGAACCGGATATTTCTGATTTCATCCCAACCTATCTGGACAAACTGGTGTGGAGTTGGTGTGCAAAGCACCCAGAAAAGCAGAGTCAACCTGGTTTTGGAGAAATGCAGTCTTTTTCTTGGGCAAGTGGATTCAATGTCATGGTTACAAGCACAAATATCATTTTTTAACTGGTTTCTGCAGCTTTTTACTCAGAAAACACGAATGTGTACCTTTGTGTCACCATGTGAAACAAATTAGCGTTTGTCAACAGAAAAACAAAATGTTACATGCTACAATGCATTCACAACTCTAAAGTCCATAGACTATCGAGAAAACACAAGGAAACACAGAAGCTGTAGCAACAGCTGGAATTGACTTAGCCACCACAGAACCGGATATTTCTGGTTTCAGCCAAACATATCTGGACAAACTGGTGTGGAATTTGTGTGCAAAGCACCCAGAAAAGCAGATCAACCTGGTTTTGGAGAAAAGCAAAGTAATTTTCTTGGACAAGTGGATTCAATGTCATGTTCACAAACACAAATATCATTTTCAACCTGGTTTCTGCAGCTTTTTACTCAGAAAACACGAATGTGTATCTGTTGTGCCTCCATGTGAAACCAATTAGCATTTGCCAACAGAAAATCAAAATGTTACATGCTAAAATTCATTCACAACTCTAAAGTCCATAGATACTGTGGAGAAAACACAAGCAAACACAGAAGCTGTAGCAAGAGCTTGGATTGACTTAGCCACCACAGAACTGGATATTTCTGGTTTCATCCAAACCTATCTGGACAAACTGGTGTGGAATTGGTGTGCAAAGCACCCATAAAAGCAGAGTCAACCTGGTTTTGGAGAAAAGCAAAGTCTTCTTCTTGGGCAAGTGGATTCAATGTCATGTTTACAACACAAATAACATTTTTAACCTGGTTTCTGCAGCTTTATACTCGGAAAACACGAATGTGTACCTGTTTTGTATCCATGTTAAACCATTTAGCATTTTCCACAGAAAAACAAAATGTTACATGCAACAATGCATTCACAACCCTAAAGTCCACAGATACTATGGAGAAAACACAAGCAAACCAGAAGCTGTAGCCAGAGCCTGGTTTGTCTTAGCCACCACAGAACTGGATATTTCTGGTTTCATCCAGCCCTATGTGGACAAACTGGTGTGGAATTGCTTTGCAAAGCACCCAGAAAAGCATAGTCAACCTGGTTTTGGAGAAAAGCAAAGTCTTTTTCTTGGGCAAGTGGATTCAATGTCATGTTTACAAACACAAATATCATTTGTAACCTGGTTTCTGCAGGTTTTACTCATAAACACGAATGTGTAACTGTTGTGTCTCCATGTGAAACCAATTAGCATTTGCCAACAGAAAACCTAAATTCTAAATGCTACAATGCATTCACAACTCTAAAGTCATAGATACTGTGGAGAAAACACAAACAAACTCTTAGGATGTACCAAGAGCTGGGATTGACTGAGCACCACAAAACAGGATATTTCTGGTTTTATCCAGTCCTATCTGGACAAACTGGTATGGAATTGGTGTGCAAAGCACCCAGAAAAGCAGAGTCAACCTGGTTTTGGAGAAAAGCAATGACTTTTTCTTGGGCAAGTGGATTCAATGTCATGTTTACAAACACAAATATCATTTTTAACCAGGTTTCTGCAACTTTTTACTCAGAAAACACGAATGTGTACCTCTTTTGTCTCCATGTGAATCCAATTAGCGTTTGCCAACCGAAAAACAAAATGTTACATGCTACAATGCATTCACAACTCTAAAGTCCATAGACTCGAGAAAACACAAGCAAACACAGAAGCTGTAGCAACAGCTGGAAATGACTTAGCCACCACAGAACCGGATATTTCTGGTTTCAGCAAAACATATGTGGACAAACTGGTGTGGAATTGGTGTGCACAGCACTCAGAGCAGCAGATCAACCTGGTTTTGGAGAAAAGCAAAATCTTTTTCTTGGACAAGTGGATTCAATGTCATGTTTACAAACACAAATATCATTTTCAACCTGGTTTCTGCAGCTTTTTACTCAGAAAACACGAAGGTGTATCTGTTGTGCCTCCATGTGAAACCAATTAGCATTTGCCATAAGAAAAACAAAATGTTACATGCTAAAATTCATTCACAACTCTAAAGTCCATAGATATTCTCGACAAAACACAAACAAACAGAGAAGCTGTACAAAACAGCTGGGATTGACTTAGCCACCACAGAACTCAATATTTCTGGTTTCATCCAAACCTATCTGGACAAACTAGTGTGGAATTGGTGTGCAAAGCACCCAGAAAAGCAGAGTCAACCTGGTTTTGGAGAAAAGCAAAGTCTTTTTCTTGGGCACATGGATTTAATGTCATGTTTACAAACACAAATATCATTTCTAACCTTGTTTCTGCAGCTTTTTACTGAGAAAACATGAATGTGTACCTGTTGTGACTCATTTGAAACCATTAGCGTTTGCCAACACAAAACCTAAATGCTACATGCTAAAATGCATTCACAACTCTAAAGTCCATAGATACTATCGACAAAACACAAACAAACTCTTAGGATGTAGCAAGAGCTGGGATTGACTTAGCCACCACAGAACCGGATATTTCTGGTTTCATCCAGCACTATCTGGACAAACTGGTGTGGAATTGGTTTGCAAAGCACCCAGAAAAGCAGAGTCAACCTGGTTTTGGAGAAAAGCAAAGTCTTTTTCTTGGGCAAGTGGATTCAATGTCATGTTTACAAACACAAATATCATTTTTAACCAGGTTTCTGCAGCTTTTTACTCAGAAAACATGAATGTGTACCTGCTGTGACTCATTTGAAACCATTAGTGTTTGCCAACAGAAAACCTAAATGCTAAATGCTACAATGCATTCAAAACTCTAAAGTCCATAGATACTGTGGAGAAAACACAAGCAAACACAGAAGCTGTAGCCAGAGCTGGGATTGAATAAGCCACCACAGAACCAGATATTACTGGTTTCTGCCAAACATAGCTGAACAAACTGGTGTGGAGTTGGTGTGCAAAGCACCCAGAGAAGCAGGGTCAACCTGGTTTTGGGGAAAAGCAAAGTCTTTTTCTTGGGCAAGTGGATTCAATGTCATGTTTACAAACACAAATATCATTTTCAACCTGGTTTCTGCAGCTTTTTACTCAGAAAACATGAATGTGTATCTGTTGTGCCTTCATGAGAAACCAATTAGCATTTGCCAACAGAAAATCAAAATGTTACATGCTACAATTCATTCACAACTCTAAGTCCATAGATCCTATCGAGAAAACACAAGCAAACACAGAAGCTGTAGCAAGAGCTCGGATTGACTTAGCCACCACGGAACTGGATATTTCTGGTTTCATCCAAACCTATCTGGACAAACTGCTGTGGAATTGGTGTGCAAAGCACCCAGAAAAGCAGAGTCAACCTGGTTTTGGAGAAAAGCAATGACTTTTTCTTGGGCAAGTGGATTCAATGTCATGTTTACAAACACAAATATCATTTTTAACCAGGTTTCTGCAACTTTTTACTCAGAAAACACGAATGTGTACCTCTTGTGTCTCCATGTGAATCCAATTAGCGTTTGCCAACAGAAAAACAAAATGTTACATGCTACAATGCATTCACAACTCTAAAGTCCATAGACTATCGAGAAAACACAAGCAAACACAGAAGCTGTAGCAACAGCTGGAAATGACTTAGCCACCACATAACCGGATATTTCTGGTTTCAGTCAAACATATCTGGACAAACTGGTGTGGAATTTGTGTGCAAAGCACCCAGAGCAGCAGATCAACCTGGTTTTAGAGAAAAGCAAAATCTTTTTCTTGGACAATTGGATTCAATGTCATGTTTACAAACACAAATATCATTTTCAACCTGGTTTCTGCAGCTTTTTACTCAGAAAACACGAATGTGTATCTGTTGTGCCTCCATGTGAAACCAATTAGCATTTGCCAACAGAAAATCAAAATGTTACATGCTAAAATTCATTCACAACTCTAAAGTCCATAGATACTATCGACAAAACACAAACAAACAGAGAAGCTGTACAAAACAGCTGGGATTGACTTAGCCAACACAGAACTGGATATTGCTGGTTTCATCCAAACCTATCTGGACAAACTAGTGTGGAATTGGTGTGCAAAGCAACCAGAAAAGCAGAGTCAACCTGGTTTTGGAGAAAAGCAAAGTCTTTTTCTTGGGCACATGGATTTAATGTCATGTTTACAAACACAAATATCATTTCTAACCTGGTTTCTGCAGCTTTTTACTGAGAAAACATTAATGTGTACCTGTTGTGACTCATTTGAAACCATTAGCGTTTGCCAACAGAAAACCTAAATGCTACATGCTACAATGCATTCACAACTCTAAAGTCCATAGATACTATTGACAAAACACAAACAAACTCTTAGGATGTTGCAAGAGCTGGGATTGACTGAGCCACCACAGAACCGGATATTTCTGGTTTCATCCAAACATATCTGGACAAACTGGTGTGGAATTGGTTTGCAAAGCACCCAGAGAAGCAGGGTCAACCTGGTTTTGGGGAAAAGCAAAGTCTTTTTCTTGGGCAAGTGGATTCAATGTCATGTTTACAAACACAAATATCATTTTCAACCTGGTTTCTGCAGCTTTTTACTCAGAAAACATGAATGTGTATCTGTTGTGCCTCCATGAGAAACCAATTAGCATTTGCCAACAGAAAATCAAAATGTTACATGCTACAATTCATTCACAACTCTAAGTCCATAGATACTATCGAGAAAACACAAGCAAATACAGAAGCTGTAGCAAGAGCTCGGATTGACTTAGCCACCACGGAACTGGATATTTCTGGTTTCATCCAAACCTATCTGGACAAACTGGTGTTGAATTGGTGTGCAAAGCACCCAGAAAAGCAGAGTCAACCTGGTTTTGGAGAAAAGCAATGACTTTTTCTTGGGCAAGTGGATTCAATGTCATGTTCACAAACACAAATATCATTTTTAACCTGGTTTCTGCAGCTTTTTACTGAGAAAACATGAATGTGTACCTGCTGTGACTCATTTGAAACCATTAGCGTTTGCCAACAGAAAACCTAAATGCTAAATGCTACAAAGCATTCACAACTCTAAAGTCCATAGATATGGTGGAGAAAACACAAGCAAACACAGAAGCTGTAGCCAGAGCTGGGATTGAATAAGCCACCATAGAACCGCATATTTCTGGTTTCATCCAAACCTAGCTGAACAAACTGGTGTGGAGTTGGTGTGCAAAGCACCCTGAAAAGCAGAGTCAACCTGGTTTTGGGGAAAAGCAAAGTCTTTTTCTAGGTCAAGTAGATTCAATGTCATGTTTACAAACACAAATATCATTTCTAACCTGGTTTCTGCAGATTTTTACTCAGAAAACACGAATATGTAACGGTTTTGTTTCCATGTGAAACCAAGTAGCGTTTGCCAACAGAAAAACAAAATGTTACATGCTACAATGCTTTCACATCTCTAAAGTCCATAGATACTATCGACAAAACACAAACAAACTCTTAGGATGTTGCAAGAGCTGGGAATGACTGAGCCACCACAGATCCGGATATTTCTGGTTTCATCCAAACATATCTGGACAAACTGCTGTGGAATAGGTTTGCAAAGCACCCAGAGAAGCAGGGTCAACCTGGTTTTGGGGAAAATCAAAGTCTTTTTCTTGGGCAAGTGGATTCAATGTCATGTTTTCAAACACAAATATGTTTTTCAACCTGGTTTCTGCAGCTTTTTACTCAGAAAACATGAATTTGTACCTTTGTGTCACCATGTGATACAAATTAGCGTTTGCCGACAGAAAAACAAACTGTTAGATGCTACTATGCATTCACAACTCTAAAGTCCATAGAATATCGAGAAAACACAAGGAAACACAGAAGCTGTAGCAACAGCTGGAATTGACTTAGGCACCACAGAACCGGATATTTCTGGTTTCATCCAGACCTATCTGGACAAACTGGTGTGGAATTGGTGTGCAAAGCACCCAGAAAAGCAGAGTCAACCTGGTTTTGGAGAAAAGCAAAGTCTTTTTCATGGCCATGTGGATTCAATGTCATGTTTACAAACACAATTATCATTTTCAACCTGGTTTCTGCAGCTTTTTACTCAGAAAACACGAATGTGTACCTGTTGTGTCTCCATGTGAAACCATTTAGCATTTGCCAACAGAAAAACAAAATGTTACATGCTACAATGCATTCACAACTCTAAAGTCCAGAGATACTATGGAGAAAACACAAGCAAGCCAGAAGCTGTAGCCAGAGCCGGGTTTGTCTTAGCCACCACAGAACTGGATATTTCTGGTTTCATCCAGACCTATCTGGACAAAATGGTGTGGAATTGCTTTGCAAAGCACCCAGAAAAGCAGAGTCAACCTGGTTTTGGAGAAAAGCAAAGTCTTTTTCTTGGGCAAGTGGATTCAATGTCATGTTTACAAACACAAATATCATTTTTAAACTGGTTTCTGCAGCTTTTTACTCAGAAAACACGAATGTGTAACTGTTGTGCCTGCATGTGAAACTAATTAGCATTTGCCAACAGAAAATCAAAATGTTACATGCAACAATGCATTTTCAACTCTAAAGTCTATAGATACTATCCAGAAAACAAAAACAAACTCTTAGGATGTACCAAGAGCTGGGATTGACTTAGCACCACAGAACAGGATATTTCTGGTTTCATCTAGTCCTATCTGGACAACCTGGTATGGAATTGGTGTGCAAAGCACCCAGAAAAGCAGAGTCAACCTGGTTTTGGAGAAAAGCAATGTCTTTTTCTTGGGCAAGTGGATTCAATGTCATGTTTACAAACACAAATATCATTTTTAACCAGGTTTCTGCAACTTTTTACTCAGAAAACACGAATGTGTACCTCTTGTGTCTCCATGTGAATCCAATTAGCGTTTGCCAACTGAAAAACAAAATGTTACATGCTACAATGCATTCACAACTCTAAAGTGCATAGATACTGTCGAGAAAACACAAGCAAACATAGAAGCTGTAGCAGGAGTTGGAATTGAGTTAGCCACCACAGAACCAGATATCTCTTGTTACATTCAGACCTATCTGGACAAACTGGTGTGGAATTGGAGTGCAAAGCACCCAGAAAAGCAGAGTCAACCTGGTTTTGAAGAATAGCAAAGTCTTCTTCTTGGGCAAGTGGATTCAATCTCATGTTTACAACACAAATAACATTTTTAACCTGGTTTCTGCAGCTTTTTACTCAGAAAACACGAATGTGTATCTGTTGTGCCTCCATGAGAAACCAATTAGCATTTGCCAACAGAAAATCAAAATGTTACATGCTACAATGCATTCACAACTCTAAGTCCATACATACTATCGAGAAAAAACAAGCAAACACAGAAGCTGTAGCAAGAGCTGGAATTGACTTACCTACCATAGAACGGGATACTTCTGGTTTCATCCAGCCATATGTGGACAAACTGGTGTGGAATTGGTGTGCAAAGCACCCAGAAAAGCAGAGTCAACCTGGTTTTGGAGAAAAGCAAAGTCTTTTTCTTGGGCAAGTGGATTCAATGTCATGTTTACAAGCGCAAGTACCAGTTGTAAACTGGTTTCTGCAGCTTTTTACTCAGAAAACACGAATGTGTAACTTTGTGTCCCCATGTGAAACAAATTAGCGTTTGCCAACAGAAAAACAAAATGTTACATGCTACAATGCATTCACATCTCTAAAGTCCATAGACTATCGAGAAATCACAAGCAAACACAGAAGCTGTAGCAACAGCTGGAATTGATTTAGACACCACCGAACCGGATATTTCAGGTTTCATCCAAACCTATCTGGACAAACTGGTGTGGAATTGGTGTGCAAAGCACCCAGAAAAGCAGACTCAACCTGGTTTTGGAGAAAAGCAAAGTCTTTTTCTTGGGCACATGGATTCAATGTCATGTTTACAAACACAAATATCATTTTCAACCTGGTTTCTGCAGCTTTTTACTCAGAAAACATGAATGTGTACCTGTTGTGACTCATTTGAAAAAATTAGCGTTTGCCAACAGAAAACCTAAATGCTACATTCTACAATGCATTCACAACTCTAAAGTCCATAGATAGTATTGACAATACACAAGCAAACACAGAAGCTGTAGCAACAGCTGGGATTGAATAAGCCAACATAGAGCCGGATATTTCTGAATTCATCCAAACATATCTGGACAAACTGGTGTGGAATTTGTTTGCAAAGCACCCAGAGAAGCAGGGTCAACCTGGTTTTGGAGAAAAGCAAAGTCTTTTTCTTGGGCAAGTGGATTCAATGTCATGTTTTCAAACACAAATATCATTTGTAACCTGGTTTCTGCAGCTTTTTACTCAGAAAACACGAATGTGTAACTCTTGTGCCTCCATGAGAAACCAATTAGCATTTGCCAACAGAAAATCAAAATGTTACATGCTACAATTCATTCACAACTCTAAGTCCATAGATACTATCGAGAAAACACAAGCAAATATAGAATCTGTAGCAAGAGCTGGAATTGACTTAGCCAACACGGAACGGGATACTTCTGGTTTCATCCAGCCCTATCTGGACAAGCTGGTGTGGAATTGGTGTACAAAGCACCCAGAAAAGCAGAGTCAACCTGGTTTTGGAGAAAAGCAAAGTCTTTTTCTTGGGCAGGTGGATTCAATGTCATGTTTACAAACACAAATATCATTTTCAACCTGGTTTCTGCAGCTTTTTACTCAGAAAACACGAATGTGTATCTGTTCTGCCTGCATGTGAAAACAATTAGCATTTGCCAAAAGAAAATCAAAATGTTACATGCTACAATGCATTCACAACTCTAAGTCCATAGATACTATCGAGAAAACACAAGCAAACCAGAAGCTGTAGCCAGAGCCGGGTTTGTCTTAGCCACCACAGAACTGGATATTTCTGGTTTCATCCAGACCTATCTGGACAAACTGGTGTGGAATTGGTTTGCAAAGCACCCAGAAAAGCAGAGTCAACCTGGTTTTGGAGAAAAGCAAAGTCTTTTTCTTGGGCAAGTGGATTCAATGTCATGTTTACAAACACAAATATCATTTTTAACCAGGATTCTGCAACTTTTTACTCAGAAAACACGAATGTGTACCTCTTGTGTTTCCATGTGAATCCAATTAGCGTTTGCCAACAGAAAATCAAAATGTTACATGCTACAATGCATTCACAACTCTAAAGTCCATAGATACTGTCGAGAAAACACAAGCAAACATAGAAGCTGTAGCAGGAGCTGGATTTGAGTTAGCCACCACAGAACCAGATATTTCTTGTTACATTCAGACCTATCTGGACAAACTGGTGTGGAATTGGAGTGCAAAGCACCAAGAAAAGCAGAGTCAACCTGGTTTTGGAGAAAAGCAAAGTCTTTTTCTTGGGCAAGTGGATTCAATGTCATGTTTTCAAACACAAATATCATTTTCAACCTGGTTTCTGCAGCTTTTTACTCAGAAAACACGAATGTGTATCTGTTGTGCCTCCATGTGAAACTAATTAGCACTTGCCAACAGAAAATCAAAATGTTACATGCTACAATTCATTCACAACTCTAAGTCCATAGATACTATCGAGAAAACACAAGCAAATGTAGAAGCTGTAGCAAGAGCTGGAATTGACTTAGGCAACACGGAACGGGATACTTCTGGTTTCATCCAGCCCTATCTGGACAAGCTGGTGTGGAATTGGTGTGCAAAGCACCCAGAAAAGCAGAGTCAACCTGGTTTTGGAGAAAAGCAAAGTCTTTTTCTTGGGCAAGTGGATTCAATGTCATGTTTACAAACACAAATATCATTTTCAACCTGGTTTCTGCAGCTTTTTACTCAGAAAACACGAATGTGTATCTGTTCTGCCTGCATGTGAAACCAATTAGCATTTGCCAACAGAAAATCAAAATGTTACATGCTACAATGCATTCACAACTCTAAGTCCATAGATACTATCGAGAAAACACAAGCAAACCAGAAGCTGTAGCCAGAGCCGCGTTTGTCTTAGCCACCACAGAACTGGATATTTCTGGTTTCATCCAGACCTATCTGGACAAACTGGTGTGGAATTGGTTTGCAAAGCACCCAGAAAAGCAGACTCAACCTGGTTTTGGAGAAAAGCAAAGTCTTTTTCTTGGGCAAGTGGATTCAATGTCAGGTTTACAAACACAAATATCATTTTCAACCTGGTTTCTGCAGCTTTTTACTCAGAAAACATGAATGTGTACCTGTTGTGACTCATTTGAAAAAATTAGCGTTTGCCAACAGAAAACCTAAATGCTACATTCTAAAAAGCATTCACAACTCTAAAGTCCATAGATAGTATTGACAATACACAAGCAAACACAGAAGCTGTAGCAACAGCTGGGATTGAATAAGCCAACATATAGCCGGATATTTCTGGTTTCATCCAACCTAGCTGAACAAACTGGTGTGGAGTTGGTGTGCAAAGCACCCAGAAAAGCAGAGTCAACCTGGTTTTGGAGAAAAGCAAAGTCTTATTCTAGGGCAAGTGGATTCAATGTCATGTTTACAAACACAAATATCATTTGTAACCTGGTTTCTGCAGATTTTTACTCAGAAAACACGAATATGTAACTGTTTTGTTTCCATGTGAAACCAAGTAGCGTTTTCCAACAGAAAAACAAAATCTTACATGCTACAATGCATTCACATCTCTAAAGTCCATAGATACTATGGACAAAACACAAACAAACTCTTAGGATGTAGCAAGAGCTGGGATTGACTGAGCCACCACAGAACCGGATATTTCTGGTTTCATCCAAACATATCTGGACAAACTGGTGTGGAATTTGTTTGCAAAGCACCCAGAGAAGAAGGGTCAACCTGGTTTTGGAGAAAAGCAAAGTCTTTTTCTTGGGCAAGTGGATTCAATGTCATGTTTACAAACACAAATATCATTTTTAAACTGGTTTCTGCAGCTTTTTACTCAGAAAACACGAATGTGTAACTGTTGTGCCTGCATGTGAAACTAATTAGCATTTGCCAACAGAAAATCAAAATGTTACATGCAACAATGCATTTTCAACTCTAAAGTCTATAGATACTATCCAGAAAACAAAAACAAACTCTTAGGATGTACCAAGAGCTGGGATTGACTTAGCACCACAGAACAGGATATTTCTGGTTTCATCTAGTCCTATCTGGACAACCTGGTATGGAATTGGTGTGCAAAGCACCCAGAAAAGCAGAGTCAACCTGGTTTTGGAGAAAAGCAATGTCTTTTTCTTGGGCAAGTGGATTCAATGTCATGTTTACAAACACAAATATCATTTTTAACCAGGTTTCTGCAACTTTTTACTCAGAAAACACGAATGTGTACCTCTTGTGTCTCCATGTGAATCCAATTAGCGTTTGCCAACTGAAAAACAAAATGTTACATGCTACAATGCATTCACAACTCTAAAGTGCATAGATACTGTCGAGAAAACACAAGCAAACATAGAAGCTGTAGCAGGAGTTGGAATTGAGTTAGCCACCACAGAACCAGATATCTCTTGTTACATTCAGACCTATCTGGACAAACTGGTGTGGAATTGGAGTGCAAAGCACCCAGAAAAGCAGAGTCAACCTGGTTTTGAAGAATAGCAAAGTCTTCTTCTTGGGCAAGTGGATTCAATCTCATGTTTACAACACAAATAACATTTTTAACCTGGTTTCTGCAGCTTTTTACTCAGAAAACACGAATGTGTATCTGTTGTGCCTCCATGAGAAACCAATTAGCATTTGCCAACAGAAAATCAAAATGTTACATGCTACAATGCATTCACAACTCTAAGTCCATACATACTATCGAGAAAAAACAAGCAAACACAGAAGCTGTAGCAAGAGCTGGAATTGACTTACCTACCATAGAACGGGATACTTCTGGTTTCATCCAGCCATATGTGGACAAACTGGTGTGGAATTGGTGTGCAAAGCACCCAGAAAAGCAGAGTCAACCTGGTTTTGGAGAAAAGCAAAGTCTTTTTCTTGGGCAAGTGGATTCAATGTCATGTTTACAAGCGCAAGTACCAGTTGTAAACTGGTTTCTGCAGCTTTTTACTCAGAAAACACGAATGTGTAACTTTGTGTCCCCATGTGAAACAAATTAGCGTTTGCCAACAGAAAAACAAAATGTTACATGCTACAATGCATTCACATCTCTAAAGTCCATAGACTATCGAGAAATCACAAGCAAACACAGAAGCTGTAGCAACAGCTGGAATTGATTTAGACACCACCGAACCGGATATTTCAGGTTTCATCCAAACCTATCTGGACAAACTGGTGTGGAATTGGTGTGCAAAGCACCCAGAAAAGCAGACTCAACCTGGTTTTGGAGAAAAGCAAAGTCTTTTTCTTGGGCACATGGATTCAATGTCATGTTTACAAACACAAATATCATTTTCAACCTGGTTTCTGCAGCTTTTTACTCAGAAAACATGAATGTGTACCTGTTGTGACTCATTTGAAAAAATTAGCGTTTGCCAACAGAAAACCTAAATGCTACATTCTACAATGCATTCACAACTCTAAAGTCCATAGATAGTATTGACAATACACAAGCAAACACAGAAGCTGTAGCAACAGCTGGGATTGAATAAGCCAACATAGAGCCGGATATTTCTGAATTCATCCAAACATATCTGGACAAACTGGTGTGGAATTTGTTTGCAAAGCACCCAGAGAAGCAGGGTCAACCTGGTTTTGGAGAAAAGCAAAGTCTTTTTCTTGGGCAAGTGGATTCAATGTCATGTTTTCAAACACAAATATCATTTGTAACCTGGTTTCTGCAGCTTTTTACTCAGAAAACACGAATGTGTAACTCTTGTGCCTCCATGAGAAACCAATTAGCATTTGCCAACAGAAAATCAAAATGTTACATGCTACAATTCATTCACAACTCTAAGTCCATAGATACTATCGAGAAAACACAAGCAAATATAGAATCTGTAGCAAGAGCTGGAATTGACTTAGCCAACACGGAACGGGATACTTCTGGTTTCATCCAGCCCTATCTGGACAAGCTGGTGTGGAATTGGTGTACAAAGCACCCAGAAAAGCAGAGTCAACCTGGTTTTGGAGAAAAGCAAAGTCTTTTTCTTGGGCAGGTGGATTCAATGTCATGTTTACAAACACAAATATCATTTTCAACCTGGTTTCTGCAGCTTTTTACTCAGAAAACACGAATGTGTATCTGTTCTGCCTGCATGTGAAAACAATTAGCATTTGCCAAAAGAAAATCAAAATGTTACATGCTACAATGCATTCACAACTCTAAGTCCATAGATACTATCGAGAAAACACAAGCAAACCAGAAGCTGTAGCAAGAGCTGGGTTTGTCTTAGCCACCACAGAACTGGATATTTCTGGTTTCATCCAGACCTATCTGGACAAACTGGTGTGGAATTGGTTTGCAAAGCACCCAGAAAAGCAGAGTCAACCTGGTTTTGGAGAAAAGCAAAGTCTTTTTCTTGGGCAAGTGGATTCAATGTCATGTTTACAAACACAAATATCATTTTTAACCAGGATTCTGCAACTTTTTACTCAGAAAACACGAATGTGTACCTCTTGTGTTTCCATGTGAATCCAATTAGCGTTTGCCAACAGAAAATCAAAATATTACATGCTACAATGCATTCACAACTCTAAAGTCCATAGATACTGTCGAGAAAACACAAGCAAACATAGAAGCTGTAGCAGGAGCTGGATTTGAGTTAGCCACCACAGAACCAGATATTTCTTGTTACATTCAGACCTATCTGGACAAACTGGTGTGGAATTGGAGTGCAAAGCACCAAGAAAAGCAGAGTCAACCTGGTTTTGGAGAAAAGCAAAGTCTTTTTCTTGGGCAAGTGGATTCAATGTCATGTTTTCAAACACAAATATCATTTTCAACCTGGTTTCTGCAGCTTTTTACTCAGAAAACACGAATGTGTATCTGTTGTGCCTCAATGTGAAACTAATTAGCACTTGCCAACAGAAAATCAAAATGTTACATGCTACAATTCATTCACAACTCTAAGTCCATAGATACTATCGAGAAAACACAAGCAAATATAGAAGCTGTAGCAAGAGCTGGAATTGACTTAGGCAACACGGAACGGGATACTTCTGGTTTCATCCAGCCCTATCTGGACAAGCTGGTGTGGAATTGGTGTGCAAAGCACCCAGAAAAGCAGAGTCAACCTGGTTTTGGAGAAAAGCAAAGTCTTTTTCTTGGGCAAGTGGATTCAATGTCATGTTTACAAACACAAATATCATTTTCAACCTGGTTTCTGCAGCTTTTTACTCAGAAAACACGAATGTGTATCTGTTCTGCCTGCATGTGAAACCAATTAGCATTTGCCAACAGAAAATCAAAATGTTACATGCTACAATGCATTCACAACTCTAAGTCCATAGATACTATCGAGAAAACACAAGCAAACCAGAAGCTGTAGCCAGAGCCGGGTTTGTCTTAGCCACCACAGAACTGGATATTTCTGGTTTCATCCAGACCTATCTGGACAAACTGGTGTGGAATTGGTTTGCAAAGCACCCAGAAAAGCAGACTCAACCTGGTTTTGGAGAAAAGCAAAGTCTTTTTCTTGGGCAAGTGGATTCAATGTCAGGTTTACAAACACAAATATCATTTTCAACCTGGTTTCTGCAGCTTTTTACTCAGAAAACATGAATGTGTACCTGTTGTGACTCATTTGAAAAAATTAGCGTTTGCCAACAGAAAACCTAAATGCTACATTCTAAAAAGCATTCACAACTCTAAAGTCCATAGATAGTATTGACAATACACAAGCAAACACAGAAGCTGTAGCAACAGCTGGGATTGAATAAGCCAACATATAGCCGGATATTTCTGGTTTCATCCAACCTAGCTGAACAAACTGGTGTGGAGTTGGTGTGCAAAGCACCCAGAAAAGCAGAGTCAACCTGGTTTTGGAGAAAAGCAAAGTCTTATTCTAGGGCAAGTGGATTCAATGTCATGTTTACAAACACAAATATCATTTGTAACCTGGTTTCTGCAGATTTTTACTCAGAAAACACGAATATGTAACTGTTTTGTTTCCATGTGAAACCAAGTAGCGTTTTCCAACAGAAAAACAAAATCTTACATGCTACAATGCATTCACATCTCTAAAGTCCATAGATACTATGGACAAAACACAAACAAACTCTTAGGATGTAGCAAGAGCTGGGATTGACTGAGCCACCACAGAACCGGATATTTCTGGTTTCATCCAAACATATCTGGACAAACTGGTGTGGAATTTGTTTGCAAAGCACCCAGAGAAGAAGGGTCAACCTGGTTTTGGAGAAAAGCAAAGTCTTTTTCTTGGGCAAGTGGATTCAATGTCATGTTTTCAAACACAAATATCATTTTCAACCTGGTTTCTGCAGCTTTTTACTCAGAAAACACGAATGTGTATCTGTTGTGCCTCCATGTGAACCCAATTAGCGTTTGCCAACAGAAAATCAAAATGTTACATGCTACAATGCATTCACAACTCTAAGTCCATAGATACTATCGAGAAAACACAAGCAAATATAGAAGCTGTAGCAAGAGCGGGAATTGACTTAGGCAACACGGAACGGGATACTTCTGGTTTCATCCAGCCCTATCTGGACAAGCTGGTGTGGAATTGGTGTGCAAAGCACCCAGAAAAACAGAGTCAACCTGGTTTTGGAGAAAAGCAAAGTCTTTTTCTTGGGCAAGTGGATTCAATGTCATGTTTACAAACACAAATATCATTTTCAACCTGGTTTATGCAGCTTTTTACTCAGAAAACACGAATGTGTATCTGTTCTGCCTGCATGTGAAACCAATTAGCATTTGCCAACAGAATATCAAAATGTTACATGCTACAATGCATTCACAACTCTAAGTCCATAGATACTATCGAGAAAACACAAGCAAACCAGAAGCTGTAGCCAGAGCCGGGTTTGTCTTAGCCACCACAGAACTGGATATTTCTGGTTTCATCCAGACCTATCTGGACAAACTGGTGTGGAATTGGTTTGCAAAGCAACCAGAAAAGCAGAGTCAACCTGGTTTTGGAGAAAAGCAAAGTCTTTTTCCTGGGCAAGTGGATTCAATGTCATGTTTACAAACACAAATATCATTTTTAAACTGGTTTCTGCAGGTTTTTACTCAAAAAACACGAATATGTAACTGTTGTGGCTCCATGTGAAAATTATTAGCGTTTGCCAACAGAAAAACAAAATGTTACATGCTACAATGCATTCACATCTGTAAAATCCATAGATATTATCGACAAAACTCAAACAAACTCTTAGGATGTAGCCAGAGCTGGGTTGACTGAGACACCAAAGAACCGGATATTTCTGGTTTCATCCAGCCCTATCTGGACAAACTGGTGTGGAATTGGTGTGCAAAGCACCCAGAAAAGCAGAGTCAACTTGGTTTTGGAGAAAAGCAAAGTCTTTTTCTTGGGCAAGTGGATTCAATGTCATGTTTACAAACACAAATATCATTTTAAACCTGGTTTCTGCAGGTTATTACTCAGAAAACACGATTGTGTACCTGTTGTGTCTCCATGTGAAACCAATTAGCGTTTTCCAACAGAAAAACAGAATGTTACATGCAACAATGCATTTTCAACTCTAAAGTCCATAGATACTATGGAGAAAACACAAGCAAATACAGAAGCTGTAGCCAGAGCTGGGATTGAGTTAGCCACCTCATAACCGGATATTTCTGATTTCATCCAAACCTATCTGGACAAACTGGTGTTGAGTTGGTGTGCAAAGCACCCAGAAAAGCAGAGTCAACCTGGTTTTGGAGAAAAGTAAAGTCTTTTTCTTGGGCAAGTGGATTCAATGTCATGTTTACAAACACAAATATCATTTTTAACCTTGTTTCTGCAGCTTTTTACTCAGAAAACACGAATGTGTACCTTTGTGTCACCATGTGATACAAATTAGCGTTTGCCGACAGAAAAACAAACTGTTAGATGCTACAATGCATTCACAACTCTAAAGTCTATAGAATATCGAGAAAACACAAGCAAACACAGAAGCTGTAGCAAGAGCTGGGATTAAGTTAGCCACCAAAGAACCGGATATTTCTGGTTTCATCCAGCCCTATCTGGACAAACTGGTGTGGAATTGTTGTGCAAAGCACCCAGAAATGCAGAGTCAACCTGGTTTTGGAGAAAAGCAAAGTCTTTTTTTTTCTTGAGCTAGTGGATTCAATGCCATGTTTACAAAAACAAATGTCATTTTTAACCTGGTTTCTGCAGCTTTTTGCTCAGACAACACGAATATGTACCTGTTGTGTATCCATGTGAAACTATTTAGCGTTTCCCAACAGAAAACAAAAATGTTACATGCTACAATGCATTCACATTTCTAAAGTCCATAGATACTATCTAGAAAACACAAGCAAACACAGAATCTCTAGCTAGAGCTGGGATTGAGTTAGCCACCACAGAACCGGATATTTCTGGTTTCATCCAGGCCTATCTGTACAAACTGTTATGGAGTTGTTGTGCAAAGCACCCAGAAAAGCAGAGTCAACCTGGTTTTGGGGAAAAGCAAAGTCTTTTTTTTTCTTGGGCAAGTGGATTCAATGTCATGTTTACAAACACAAATATCATTTTTAACCTGGTTTCTGCAGCTTTTTACTCAGACAACACGAATGTGTACCTGTTGTGTCTCCTTTTGAAAGCAATTAGCATTTGCCAACAGAAAAACAAAATGTTACATGCTACAAGGCATTCACAACTCCAAAGTCCATAGATACTATCGAGAAAACACAAGCTAACACAGAAGCTGTAGCAAGAGCTAGATTCCATCGAGAATACAATAATAAACTAAGAAGCTCTAGCTAGAGCTTGGATTGAGTTAGCCATCACAGACCGGATATTTCTGGTTCCTTCCAGCCCTAGGATACAGACCGCTGAAACTTCTTTGTACTCAACAAGAATACAGAACTCCTGTGAACAGAATCACTCTACAGCCAGGAAGAAGACCAACCATAAGCTGTGTTTCCTATAGCCAGGGTAAATAAATCCCGCATATTGCGAATGCCTACTCCCAGGCTACACAATTCTTACAAACTGCTACGTTCCACAACTCAGATACAAAACTCATGTAAGCTGCACCTCATTACACTCAGGTTACAGAACTCCTGTAAGCTCTGTCTCCTACACTCAGGCTACAGACATTGCGCACATTGTGTAAGCTTATTCCCAGGGTACAGAATGCTGAACCAGTTTTGTACTCCATTAGCATGCAGAACTCCCATGAACTGAATCTCTCTACAGCCTGTATCCAGAATTCCTATAAGCTGCAAATCCCAGAGTCAGGCTACAGAAATCCCGCATATTGTGAATGCCTACTCTCATGCTACAGAACTATTCCAAACTGCTTCATTGCACACCTATAACACAGAACTGATATATGCTGCATCTTAGTACACTCAGGTTATGGAACTCCTTTAAGCTCTGTCTCCTACACTCAGGCTACACACATTGTGCACATTGTGTATGCATATAACCAGGCTCTAGACCGCTGAAACAGCTTTGTACTCCACTAGAATACAGAACTCCCGTGAACTGAATCTGTCTACAGCCAGGAAGCAGACCGACCATAAGCAGCGTTTCCTATAGACAGGCTACAGAAATCCCGCATATTGCAAATCCCTACTTCCAGGCTACAGAACTCTTCCAAACTGCTTCGTTCCACAACTGTAATACAGAACTCATGTATTCTGTAAATCACTACACTCAGGTTACAGAACTCCTGTACACTCTGGTTCCTACACTCAGGCTACTAAAATTGCACACACTGTGTATGTGTATTCCCAGGTTACAGACCGCTGAAACAGCTATGCACTCCACTAGCATACAGAAATCCCGTGAACTGAATCTCTCTACAGCCTGTAACCAGAATGCCTATAAGCTGCATATCCCAGAGTCAGGCTACAGAAATCCTGCATATTGCGAATGCCTACTCCCAGGGTACAGAACTCTTCCAAACTGCTTCGTTCCATACCTGTAATACAGAACTCATGTAAGCTACATGTGACTAAACTCAGGTGACAGAACTCCTGTAAGCTCTCATACACTCTGGCTACGGACATTGCGCACATTGTGTATGCCTATTCCCAGGCTACAGACCGCTGAAACAGCTTTGTACTCCACTAGCATACAGAACTCCCGTGAACTGAATCTCTCTACAGCCTGTTTCCAGAATTCCTATAAGATTCACATCCCAGAGTCTGGCTACAGAAATCCCGCATATTTAGTGTCCCTAGTCCCAGGCTACACTACTCTTCCAACTGCATCGTTCCACACCTATAATACAGAATTCATGTACACTGCATCTCACTAAACTCAGGTTACAGAAATCCTGTAAGCTCTGTCTCCTACACTCAGGCTAAGACTTTGTGCACATTGTGTGAGCCTATTCCCAGGCTACAGACCACTGAAACAGCTTTGTACTCCGCTAGCATACAGAACTCCCGTGAACTGAATTTCTCTACAGCCAGGAAGCAGACCTACCATAAGCTGCGTTTCCTATAGACAGGCTACAGAAATCACGCATATTGCAAATGCCTACTCTTAGGCTACAGAACCCTTCATAACTGCTTCGTTGCATACCTGTAATAAGAATCATGTAAGCTGCATCTGACTAAACTCAGGTTACAGAAATCCTGTAAGCTCTGTCTCCTACACTCAGGATAGACATTGCGCACATTGTGTATGCCTATTCATAGGCTAAAGACCGCTGAACCTGCTGTGTACTCCACTAGCATACAGAAATCCCGTGAACTGAAACTCTCTACAGCCAGGTAGTAGAACGACAATAAGCTGCACATCCCAGAGTCAGGCTACAGAAATCCCGCATATTGCGAATCCCTACTCCCAGGCTACAGAACCCTTCGAAACTGCTTTGTTACACACCTGTAATAAGAACTCATGTACGCTGCATCTGACTAAACTCAGGTTACAGAACTCCTGTAAGCTCTGTCTGCTACACTCAGTCTTCAGACATTGCGCACATTGTGTATGCCTATTCCCAGGCTACGGACCACAGAAACAGCTTTGTACTCTGCTAGCATACAGAACGCCCATGAACTGAATCTCTCTACAGCGAGGAAGCAGACCAACCATAAGCTGCGTTTCCTATAGACAGGCTACAGAAATCCCACACATTGCGAATCCCTACTCCAAGGACACAGGACTCTTCCAAACTGCTTCGTTTCACAACTGTAATACAGAACTCATGTACGCTGCATCTGACTACACTCAGGTTACAGAACTCCTGTAAGCTCTGTCTCCTACACTCAGGATACAGACATTGCACACATTGTGTATGCCTATTTCCAGGCTAAAGACCCTTGAACCAGCTGTGTACTCCACTAGCATACAGAACTCCCGTGAACTGAATCTCTCTGCAGCCAGGAAGCAGACCGACAATGAGCTGCACATCCCAGAGACAGGCTACACAAATCCCACATATTGCGAATGCCTACTCCCAGACTACAGAACCCTTCCTAACTACTTCGTTCCACACCTCTGATACAGAGCTAATGTATGCTGTAAATCACTACACTCAGGTTACAGAACTCCTGTACGCTCTCTCTCCTACACTCAGGCTACCAAAGTTGCGCACATTGTGTCAACTTATTCCCACGCTACAGAACGCTGAAACTGCTCTGCACTCCACTAGCATATAGAACTCCCGTGAACTGAATCTCTCTGCAGCCTTTATCCAGAATTCCTGTAAGCTGCACATCCCAGAGTCAGGCTACAGAAATCCCGCATATTGCGAACGCTTACTCCCAGGCTACAGAACTCTTACAAACTGCTCCGTTACACACCTCCGATACAGAACTGATGTAAGCTGAACCTCACCTCAACCAGGAGACAGAACGCACATAAGCTGCGCAACCTAGAGTAAGGCTACAGAAATCCTGCATTTTGCGAGCCTATTCCCGGGCTACAGAATTCTTCCAAACTGCTTACATCCACACCTCCAATACAGAACTCATGTATGCTGCATCTGACTAAACTCAGGATACAGAAATCCAGTAATCTCTGTCTTCTACACTCAGGCTACAGAAATTGAGCACATTGTGTATGCGTCTTCCCAGGCTACAGACAGCTGAAAGAGCTTTGTACTCCACTAGCATTCAGAAATCCCATGAACTGTATCTCTCTACAGCTAGGAAGGAGACCAACCATAAGCTGCATTTCCTATAGACAGACTACAGAAATTACGCATATTGCGAATGGCTACACCCAGGCTACAGAACTCTTCCAAACGGCTTTGTTCCACACCTGTAATACAGAACTCATGTAAGCTGCATCTGACTAAACTCAGGTTACAGAACTCCTATAAGCTCTGGCTCCTACACGCGGGCTACATACATTGTGCATATTGTGTATGTCTATTCCCAGGCTACAGACCACTGAAACGGCTTTGTACTCTACTAGCATACAGAAATCCTGTGAACTGAATCTCTCTACAGCCAGGAGGCAGACCGACCATAACCTGCGTTTCCTATAGACTGGCAACAGAAATCCCGCATATTGCGAATGCCAATTCCCAGGCTACAGAACTCTTCCAAACTGCTTCATTCCCCACCTCAGATACAGAACTCACTTATGCTGTAAATCACTACACTAGGGTTGCAGAACTCCTGTATGCTCTCTCTCTTACACTCAGTCTACCAAAATTGTGCACATTTTGTAAGCCTATTCCCAGGATACAGAACGCTGAAACAGCTTTGCACTCCACCAGCATACAGAACTCCCGTGAACTGAATCTCTCTACAGCCTGTATCCAGAATTCCTATAAGCTACACATCGCAGAGTTATGCTACACAAATCCCACATATTGCGAATAGGTACTCCCAGGCTACAGAACCCTTCCTAACTGCTTCGTTCCAATCCTCAGATACAGAACTCATGTATGCTCTAAATCACTACACTCAGGTTACAGAACTCCTGTACCCTCTCACTCCTACACTCAGGCTACTAAAGTTGCGCACATTGTGTCATCCTATTCCCAGGCTACAGAACGCTGAAACTGCTCGGCACTCCACTTGCATACAGAAATCTCGTGAACTGAATCTCTCTACAGCCTGTATCCAGAATTCCTATAAGCTGCACATCCCATAGTCAGGCTACAGAAATCCCGCATATTGCGATTGCCTGCTCCCAGGCTACAGAACTCTTACAATCTGCTTCATTACACACCTCCGATACAGAACTCATGTAGCTGCACCTTACTACACTAAGGTTACAGAACTCCTGTAAGCTCTGTCTAAGGATACAGACATTGTGCACATTGTGTCATCCGATTCCCAGGCAACAGAACTCTGAAATAGCATTGCAATCCACTAGCATACAGAAACCCCCTGAACTGCATCTCTCTACAGCCAGGAAGCAGGCCGACCATGAGCTGCGTTTCCTATAGACAGGCTACAGAAATCCAGCATATTGCGAATGCCTATTCCCAGACTACAGAATTCTTCCAAACTGCTTCTTTCCACACCACCGATACAGAACTCATGTACGCTGCATCTCACTACACTCAGATTGCAGAACTCCTGTAAGCTCTGTCTCCTACACTTAGGCTACAGACATTGCGCACAATGTGTAAAGGTATTCCCAGGGTACAGAATGCTGAAACAGCTTTGTACTCCACTAGCATAGAGAGCTGCCATTAAGTGAACCTCTCTAAAGCTGTATCCAGAATTCCTATAAGATACCTTTCCTATAGACCGGCTACAGAAATCACGCATATTGCGAATGCCTACTCCCAGGCTAAAGAACTCTTCCAAACTGCTTACATCCACACCTCCAATACAGAACTCAGGTACGCTGCATCTGACTAAACTCAAGTTACAGAACTCCTGTAAGCTCTGTCTCCTTAACTCAGGCTAGAGACATTGCTCACATTGTGTAAGCTTATTCCCAGGCTACAGACCGCTGAAACAGCTTTGTACTCCACTAGCATACAGATCTCCCATGAACAGAATCTCTACACAGCGAAGAAGCAGACTGACCATAAGGTGCATTTCCTCTAGACAGGCTACAGAAATCCCACATATTGCGAGTGCCTACCCAGAGGCTACAGAACATTTACTAACTGCAACGTTCCACACCTCCTATACAGAATTCATGTATGCTGTAAATCACTACACTCAGGTTGCAGAACCCAGGTATGCTGTCTTCTACACTCAGGCTACCGAAAGTGCCTACATTGTTTATGCGTATTCCCAGGCTACAGAACTCAGAAACAGCTTTGCACTCCACTAGCATACAGAACTACCGTGAACTGCATCATTCTACAGCCAGCACGCAGAACGCCCATAAGCTGCACATCCAAGAGTCAGGCTACAGAAATCCTGCATATTGCGAATCCCTACTCCCAGGTTACAGAAATCTTCAAAACTGCTTACATACACACCTCCGATACAGAACTCATGTACGCTGCATCTGACTAAACTCAGGATACAGAACTCCTGTAAGCTCTGTCTCCTACACGCAGGCTACAGACATTGGGCACATTGTGTATGCCTATTCCCAGGCTACACACTGATGAAACAGCTTTGTACTCCACTAGCATACAGATCTCCCGTGAACTGAATCTCTCTAAAGCCATGTAGCAGACCAACCATAAGCTGTGTTTCGTATAACTGGCTACAGAAATCCCACATATTGCGAATCCCTACTCCCAATCTACAGAACTCTTACAAACTGCTTCGTACTACACCTGTAGTACAGAACTCATGTACGCTGCATCTGACTACTCTCAGGTTACAGAACTCCTGTAATCTCTGTCTCCTACACACAATCTACAGATATTGCGCACATGGGGTAAGTGTATTCCCAGGCAACAGAACTCTGAAATAGCAACACCCTCCACTAGCATACAGAACTCCTGAACTGAATGTCTCTGAAGGCTGTATCCAGAATTTTATAAGCTGCGTCTCTTATAGACAGTCTACAGAAACCCCGCATATTGTGAATGCCTCCTCCCAGGCTACAGAACTCTTCCAAACTGCTTCATTCCACACCTGCAATACAGAACTCATGTAAGCTGCCTCTGACTACACTCAGGTTACAGAACATGTGTAAGCTCTGTCTAAGGATACAGAGATTGCACACATTGTGTCATCCTATTCCCAGGCAACAGAACTCTGAAACAGCATTGCATTCCACTAGCATACAGAACTCCCATGAACTGAATCTCTCTACAGCCAAGAATCAGAACACCCATAAGCTGCATTTCCTACAGTCAGGCTACAGATATGCCGCACATTGCCAATGCCTACTCCCTGGCTACAGAACCCTTCCTAACTGCTTCGTTCCACACCTCCAATACAGAACTCATGTATGCTGTAAATCACTACACTCAGGGTACAGAACTCCTGTACACTCTCTCTCCTATACCCAGGCTAACGAAATTGCCCACATTTTGTAAGCGTATTCCCAGGCTACAGAACGCTGAAACAGCTGTGCACGCCACTAGCATACAGAACTCCCATGAACTGAATCTCTCTACAGCCTGTATGCAGAATTCCTATAAGATTCACATCCCAGAGTTAGGCTACAGAAATCCCGCATATTGTGAATCCCTGCTCCGGGGCTACAGAACTCTTCTAAACTGCTTACATCCATATCTCAGATACAGAACTCATGTACGCTGCATCTGACTAAACTCAGGTTACAAAACTCCTGTAAGCTCTGTGTCCTACACACAATCTACAGATATTGCGCACATAGTGTAAGCGTATTCCCAGACTACAAAATGCTGAAATAGCATTACCCGCCACTTGCATACAGAACTCCCATGAACTGCATCTCTCTACACCCAGGACACAGAATGCCCATAAGCTGCGCATCCTAGAGTCAGGCTACAGAAATCACGCATATTGCGAATGCCTACTCCCAGGTTACAGAACTCTGCCAAGCTGCTTACATCCACAACCCCGAAACATTTCTAATGTAATCTGCATCTGACAACACTCCAGTTACAGTATTCCTGTAAACCTTGTCTTCTAAACTCAGGCTACAGACATTGCACACATTGTGTATGCCTATTCCCAGGCTAAAGACCCCTGAAACAGCTTTTTCACTCCACTAGCATACAGAACTCCCGTGTACTGCATCTATCTACAGCCAGGAAGCAGACCGACCATAAGCCGCGTTTCCTATAGACAGGCTACAGAAATCCCGCATATTGTGAATGCATACTCCCAGGCTACAAACTCTTCCAAACTGCTTCCTTCCACAGCTCTGATACAGAACTCAGCTGTGCTGCATCTGACTAAACTGAGGTTACAGAACTCCTGTAAGCTCTGTCTCCTACACACAGGTTACATACATTGGGCACATGGGGTAAGCCTATTCCCACGCAACATAACTGTGAAATAGCATTCCACATCACTAGCATACAGAACTCTTGTGAATTGAATCTCTCTACAGCCTGTATCCAGAATTCCTATAAGCGCTGTTTCCTATAGAAAAGCTACAGGAATCCTGCATATTGCGAATGAATACTCCCGGGCTACAGAACTCTTCCAAAAAGCTTACATCCACACCTCTGATACAGAACTCATGTAAGCTGCATCTGACTAAACACAGGTTACAGAACTCCTGTAAGTTCTGTCTCCTACACTCAGGCTGCAGACATTCCTCACATTTTGTATGCCTATTTTCAGGCTACAGACCGCTGAAACAGCTTTTTACTCCACTAGCATACAGAACTCCAAAACTGAATCTCCCTACACCCAGGAATCAGACCGACCATAAGCTGCGATTCCTATAGACGTGCTACAGAAATCCCGCATATTGCGAATCCCTACTCTCAGGCTACAGAACCCTTCAAAACTGCTTCGTTCCAAACTTCAGATACAGAACTCATGAAAGCTGCATCAGACTATACTCAGGTTACAGAACTCATGTACGCTCTCTCTCCTACACTCAGGCTACTGAAATTGCGCACAATGTGCAAGTGTATTCCCAGGCTACAGAACGCTGAAAGAGCTTTGCACTCCACTAGTATGCAGAACTCCCATGAACTGAATATCTCTGCAGCCTGTAACCAGAATTCCTATAAGCTGCACATCGCAGAGTCAGGCTACAGAAATCCCGCATATTGCGAATGGCTACTCCCAAGCTACAGAACTCTTACACACTGCTTCCTTACACACCTCAGATACAGAACTCATATAAGCTGCACCTCACTGCACTCACGTTACAGAACTGCTGTAAGCTCTGTCTAAGGATACAGACATTGTGCACGTTGTGTCATCCTATTCCCAGGCAACAGAACTCTGAAATAGCATTGCACTCCACTAGCATATATAACTCCTGTGATCTGCATCTCTCTACAGCCAGGACGAAAAACGCCCATAAGCTGCGCCCCTAGAGTCAGGCTACAGAAATCCCGCATATTGAGAATCCCTAGGCCCAGGCTACAGAACTCTTCCTCACTGTTTCTTTCCACACCTGTAAAACAGATCTCATGAAATCTGCATCTGACAACACTCAGGTTACAGACTCCTGTAAGCTCTGTCTCCTACACTCAAGCTGCAGACATTGCGCACATTGTGTATGCTTATTTCAGGCTACAGACCGCTGAAACAGCTTTGTACTCCACTAGCATACAGAACTCCCGTGAAATGAATCTCTCTACAGCCAGGAAGCAGACTGACCATAAGCTGTGTTTCCTATAGACAGGCTATAGACATCCCGCATATGAGAATGCCTCCTCCCATTCTACAGAACTCTTACAAACTGCTTTGTTCCACACCTGTAATACAGAACTCATGTATGCTGCATCTGACTATGCTCAGTTTACAGAACTCATGTAAGCTCTGTCCCCTACACTCAGGCTAATGATATTGCGCACATTGTGTATGCCTATACCCAGGATACAGACCACTGAAACAGCTTTGTACTACACTAGCATACAGAATTCCAGTGTACTGAATCTCTCTACAGCCAGGAAGCAGACAGACCATAAGCTGAGTTTTCTATAGACAGGCTACTGAAAACCCGCATATTGCAAATTCCTACTGCCAGGCATCAGAAGCCTTCCTAAGTGCTTCGTTCCACACCTATGATACAGAACTCATGTGTTCTGTAAATAACTACATTCAGGTTACAGAACTCCTGTATGCTCTGTCTCCTACACTCTGGCTATCGAAATTGCTCACAATGTGTAAGCGTATTCCCAGGCTACAAAAAGCTGAAACAGCTGTGCACTCCACTAGCATACAGAACTCCCATGAACTGAATCTCTCTACAGCCTGTATCCAGAATTCCTATAACCTGCACTTCCCAGAGTCTGGCTACAGAAATCCCGCATATTGCGAATACCTATTCCCACGCTACAGAACTCTTACAAACAGCTTCGTTATACACCTCTGATACAGAACTCATGTACGCTGCACCTCACTACACTCAGGTTACAGAACTTCTGTAAGCTCTAAGGACACAGACATGGCGCATATTGTGTCAACCTATTCACAGGCAACAGAACTCTGAAAGAGCTTTACGCTCCACTATCATACAATAATCCCGTGAACTGAATATCTCTACAGCCTGTATGTAGAATTCCTATAAGCTGTGTTTCCTATAGAAAGGCTACAGAAATTCTGCATATTGCGAATGCCTACTCCCAGGCTACAGAACTCTTACAAACTGCTTACGTCCACACCTCCGATACAGAACTCAAGTAAGCTGCACTCACTACATTCAGGTTACAAAAGTCCTGTAAGCTCTATCTAAGGATTAAAACATTGTGCACATTGTGACTTCCTATTCCCAAGCAACAGAACTCTGATATACCATCGACTCCACTAGCATACAGAACTCCCGTGAACTGCATCTCTCTACAGCCAGGACGCAGAACGCCCATAAGCTGCGCATCCTATAGTCAGGCTATAGAAATCCTGCATATTACGAATGCCTACTCCCAGGCTAGAGAACTCTTCCAAACTGCTTACATCCACACCTCTGATACAGAACTCATGTACGCTGCATCTGACTAAAATCAGGTTACAGAACTCCTGTAAGCTCTGTCTGCTACACTCAGGCTACAGACATTGTGCACATTGTGTAAGCGAATTCCCAGGCTACAGAACTCTGTAACAGCTAAGTACTTCAAAGCACACAGAACTCCTGTGAACTGAATATCTCTACAGCCAGGAACCAGACCGACCATAAGATGCGTTTCCTAATACAGGCTACAGAAATCCTGCATATTGCGAATCCCTACTCCCAGGCTACAGAACTCCTCCAAACTGCTTCATTCCACACCTGTAATACAGAACTCATACATGCTGTAAATCACTACACTCAGGTTACAGACTCCTGTAAGCTCTGTGTCCTACAAGCAGGCTACAAACATTGCAACATGGGGTAAGCCTATTCCCAGGCAACAGAACTCTGAAATAGCATTGCCCTCCACTAGCATACAGATCTCCCGTGAACTGAACCTCTCTACAGCATGTATCCAGAATTCCTGTAAGCTGCTTTTCCTATAGACAGTCTACAGAAATCCTGCATATTGCCAATGCCTACTCCCAGGCTACAGAACTCTTCCAAACTGCTTTGTTCCACACCTCCGATCCAGAACTCATGTGAGCTGCACTCACAACACTCAGGTTACAAAACTCCTGTAAGCTCTGTCTAAGGATACAGACATTGTGCACATTGTGTCATCCTATTCCCAGGCAACAGGACTTTGAAATAGCATTGCAATCCACTAGCATACAGAATTGCCGAGAAATGCATCTCTCTACAGCCAGGACGCAGAACGCCCATAAGCTGCCCATCCTAGAGTCAGGGTACAGAAATCCCGCATATGGTGAATCCCTACTCCCAGGCTACAGAAATCTTCCAAACTGCTTACATCCAAACCTCCAATACAGAGCTCATGTATGCTGCATCTGACTAAACTCAGGTTACAGAACTCCTGTAAGCTCTGTGTCCTACACTCAGGATACAGACATTGAGCACATTGTGTAAGCCTATTCCAAGGCTGCAGACCACTGAAACAGCTTTGTACTCCACTAGCATACAGAACTCCCGTGAACTGAATCTCCCTACAGCCAGGAAACAGACCGACCATAAGCTGCGCATCCTAGTGTCAGGCTACAGAAATCACACATATTGCGAATGGCTACTCCCAGGCTACAGAACTCTTACAAACTGCTTACATCCACACCTCCGCTACAGAACTCATGTAAGCTGCATCTGACTACACTCTGGATACAGAACTCCTGTAAGCTCTGTCTCCTAAACACAGTCTACAGATATTGCGCACATAGGGTAAGCGTATTCACAGGCAACAGAACTCTGAAATAGCATTACTCTCCACTAGCATACAGAACTGCCGTTAACTGAATGTCTCTAAAGCCTGTACCAGAATTCCTAAAAGCAGCGTTTCTTATAGACAGGCTACAGAAATCCTGCATATTGCGAATGCCTACTCCCAGGCTACAGAACTCTTCCAAACTGCTTACATCCACACCTCCGATACAGAACTCATATAAGCTGCACCTCACTACACTCAGGTTACAGAACACCTGTAAGCTCTGTCTCCTACACTCAGGTTACAGAAATTGTGCACATTGTGTATGCCTTTTCCAGGCTATAGACCGCTGAAACAGCTTTGTACTCCACGAGAATACTGAACTCCCCTGAAGTGCTTCTCTCTACAGCCAGGACGCAGAACGCCCATAAGCTGCGCATCCTAGAGTCAGGGTGCAGAAATCCCTCATATTGCGAATCCCTACTCCCAAGCTACAGAATGCTTCCAAGCTGCTTACATCCACACTTCCGATGCAGAACTCATGTGCGCTGCATCTGATGAAACTCAGGTTACAGAAATCCTGTAAGCGCTGTCTGCTACACTCAGGCTACAGACATTGCGCATATTGTGTATGCCTATTCCCTTGCTACAGACTGCTGAAACAGCTTTGTACTCCACTAGCATACAGAATTCCCCTGAACTGAATCTCTCTACAAGCAGGAAGCAGACCGACCATAATTTGCGTTTTCTATAGACAGGCTACAGAAATCCCGCATATTGCGATTTCCTAATCCCAGGCTACAGAACTCTTCCAAACAGCTTCATTCCACACCTGTAATACAGAACTCATGTAAGCTGCATCTGACTACACTCAGGTTACAGAACACCTGTAAGCTCTGTCTAAGGATACAGACATTGCACACATTGTGTCACCCTATTCCCAGGCAACAGAACTCTGAAATAGCATTGCACTCCACTAGCATACAGAACTCCCGTGAACTGAATCTGTCTACAGCCAGGACGCAGAACGCCCATAAGCTGTGTTTCCTATAGACAGGCGACTGAAATCCCGCATATTGTGAATGCATACTCCCAGGCTACAGAACTCTTCCAAACTGCTTCGTTCCTCACGTCCAATACAGAACTCATGTACACTGCATCTGACTAAACTCAGGTTACAGAACTCCTGTAAGCTCTGTCTCCTACACTCAGGCTACAGACATTGCGCACATTATGTATGCCTATTCCCAGGCTACAGACCGCTGAAACAGCTTTGTACTCCACTAGCATACAGAACTCCCATGAACTGAATCTCTCCACAGCCAGGAAGCAGACCGACCATAAGCTGCGGATCCTAGAGTCTGGCTACAGAAATCCTGCATATTGCGAATCCCTACTCACATGCTACAGAAATCTTCCAAACTGCTTACATCCACACCTCTGATACAGAACTCCTGTAAGCTGCATGTAACTACACTCAGGTTACAGAACTCCTGTAAGCTCTGTCTAAGGATACAAACATTGCACACATTGTGTCATCCTATTCCCTGGCTACAGACTGCTGAAAGAGCTTTGTACTCCACTAGCATACAGAACTACCGTGAACTGCATCACTCTACAGCCAGAAAGCAGACAGACCATAAGCTGCATTTCCCATAGAAAGGCTACAGAAATCCCGCATATTGCGAATGCCTACTCCCAATCTACAGAACCCTTCCTAACTGCTTCGTTCCACATCTCCGATACAGAAATCATGTACGCTGCATCTGACTAAACTCAAGTTACTGAACTCCTGTAAGCTCTGTCTCCTACACTCAGGCTACAGACATTGGGCACATTATGTAGGCCTATTCCCAGGCTACAGACCGCTGAAACAGCTTTGTACTCCACTAGCATACAGAACTCCCATGAACTGAATCTGTATAGAGCCAGGAAGTAGACCGACCATAAGCTGCGTTTCCTATAGACAAGCTACAAAAATCCCGCATATTGTGAATGCCTACTCCCAGGCTACAGAACTCTTCCAAAATGCTTTGATCCACACTTGTAATACAGAATTCATATACACTGCATCTGACTACACTCAGGTTACAGAACTCCTGTAAGCTTGTCTAACGATACAGACATTGCGCACATTGTGTATGCCTATTCCCAGGCAAAATAACACTGAAATATTATTGCACTCCACTAGCATACAGAACTCCCGTGAACTGCATCTCTCTATAGCCAGCTCACAGAATGCCCAGAAGCTGCATTTCCTATAGACAGGCTACAGAAATCCCCCAAATTGCGAATGCCTACTCCCAGGATACAGAACTCTTCCAAACAGCTTCATTCCACAACTCCGTTTTGGAACTCATGTATGCTGTTAATAACAACCCTCCGGTTACCGATCTCCTGTACACTCTCTGTCCAACACTCAGGCGACCAATATTGCGCACATTGTGTAAGTGTATTCCCAGGTTACAGACTGCTGAAACAGCTTTGCACTCCACTAGCATACAGAGCTCCCGTGAACTGAATCTCTCTACAGCCAGGACGCAGAACGCCCATAAGCTGCGCATCCTAGAGTCAGGCTACAGCAATCCCACATATTGCAAGTCCCTACTCCCAGGCTACAAAACTCTTACAAACTGCTTCATTACAAACACCGATGCAGAACTCATGTAAGCTACATCTCACTACACTCTTCTTACAGAACACATGTAAGCTCTGTCTCTTACACTCAGGCTACGGACGTTGCGAACATTGTGTATGTCTATTCCCAGGCTACACGCCACTGAAACAGCTTTGTACTCCACTAGCATACAGAACTCCTGTGAACTGAATCTCTCTAAAGCCAGGAAGCAGACCGACCATAAGCTGCATTTCATAGAGACAGTCTACAGATATCCCTCATATTGTGAATGCCTACTCCCAGGCTACAGAACCCTTCCTAACTGCTTCGATCATCACCTCCAATGCAGAACTCATGTATGCTCTAAATCACTACACTCAGGTAACAGAACTACTGTACGATCTCTCACCTACACTCAGGCTAGCGAAATCGCTCACATTGTCTAAGCGTGTTCCCAAGCTACACAACACTGAAACAGCTTTGTACTCCACTAGCATACAGAACACCCATGATCTGAATCTCTCTACAGCCTGTATCCAGAATTCCAATAAGCTGCACATCCCAGAGTCAGGCTACAGAAATCCCGCCATTGCGATTGCCTGCTCCCAGGCTACAGAACTCTTACAAACTGCTTCGTTACACACCTGTAATACAGAACTCATTTAAGCTGCATCTGACTACACTCAGGTTACAGAACTCTTGCATGCTCTGTCTAAGGAAACAACATTGTGCACATTATGTCATCCTATTCCCAGGCAACAGAACTCTGAAATAGCATTGCACTCCACTAGCTTACAGAACTCCCGTGAACTGAATCTCTCTACAGCCAGGATGCAGAACGCCCATAAGCTTCGCATCCTAGAGTCAAGCTACAGAAATGTCGCATATTGTGAATCCCTACTCCCAGGCTACAGAACTCTTCCAAACTGCTTACATCCACACCTCAAATACAGAACTCATGTACACTGCATCTGACTTAATCAGGTTACAGAACTCCTGTAAGCTCTGTCACCTACACTCAGGCTACAGACATTGCGCACATTGTGAAGGCCTATTCCCAGGCTATAGACCGCTGAAACAGCTTTGTACTCCAGTAGCATACAGAAATGCCAACAACTGAATCTCTCTACAGCCAGGACGCAGACCGATCATCAGCTGCGTTTCCTATAGACAGGCTACAAAAATCCCTCATATTGTGAACGCCTACTTTGAGGCTACAGAACCCTTCCTAACTGCTTCGATCCACACCTCCAATGTGGAACTCTTGTGTGCTGTAAATCACTACAGTCAGGTTACAGAAAACCTGTACACTCCTACACTCAAGCTACCGAAATCGTGCACATTGTGTAAGCGTATTCCCAGGCTAAAGACGCTGAAAGAGCTTTGCACTCCACTAGTTACAGAACTCACGTGAACTGCATCTCTCTACAGCCTGTATCCAGAATTCCAATAAGCTGCACATCCCAGAGTGGGGATACAGAAATCCCGGTATTATGAATGCCTACTCCCAGGCTACAGAACTCTTCCTCACTGCTTAATCCACACCTCCGATACAGAACTCATGTAGGCTGCATCTGACTACACTCAGTTTACAGAACTCCTGTAAGCTCTGTCTCCTAAACTCAGGCTACAGACATTGCATACATTGTGTATGCCTATTACCAGGCTAGAGACAACTGAAACAGATTGTATCCACTAGGATACAGAACTCCCGTGAACTGCATGTCTCTACATCCATTAGGCAGACCGACCAGAAGCTGCGTTTCGTATAGACAGGCTACAGAAATCCAGCATATTGTGAATGCCTACTCCCAGGCTACAGAACCCTTCCTAACTGCTTTGATTCACACCTCCGATACTTAATTCATGTATGCTGTAAATCACTACACTCAGGTTACAGAACTCCTGTATGTTCTCTCTCCTACACTCAGGCTAGCGTAATTGCGCACATAGTGTAAGCGTATTCCCATGCTACAAAACGCTGAAACAGCTTTGTACTCCACTAGCATACAGAACTCCCATGAACGGAATCACTCTACAGCCAGGACACAAACCGACAGTAAGCTGCATTTCCTATAGACAGGCTACAGAAAACCCGCATATTGTGAATGCCTACTCCCAGTCTACAGAACTCTTCCAAAGTGCTCACATCCACACCTCCGATACAGAAGTCATGTACTTTGCACCTCACTACACTCAGGTTACAGAACTCCTGTAAGCTCTGTCTCCT
Source organism: Sylvilagus floridanus (assembly GCA_949820135.1). NCBI lineage: Eukaryota > Metazoa > Chordata > Mammalia > Lagomorpha > Leporidae > Sylvilagus > Sylvilagus floridanus. The sequence continues at coordinate 28,556,326 of OX463232.1, forward strand.
ACACTCAGGCTACAGACATTTTCGCATTGTGAAATCCTACTCCCAGTCTACAGAGCGCTGAATCACCTTTGTACTCCACTAGCATACAGAACTCCCGTGAACTGCATCTCTCTACAGCCTGTATCTAGAATTCTTATAAGCTACACATCCCTGAGTCAGGCTACAGAAATCCCGAATATTGCGAATGCCTACTCCCAGGCTACAGAACTCTTCCAAACTGCTTACATCCAGACCTCCGATACAGAAGTAATGTACGCTGCATCTGACTAAACTCAGGTTACAGAACTCGTGTAAGCTCTGTCTCCTAAACTCAGGCTATGGACATAGCGCACATTATGTATGCCTATTCCCAGGCTACACACCGCTGAAACAGCTTTGTACTCCACTAGCATACAGAACTCCTGTGAACTGAATCTCTCTAAATCCAGGAAGTAGACCGACCATAAGCTGTGTTTCCTATAGACAGGCTACAGATAACCTGCATATTGTGAATGCTACTCCCAGGCTACAGAACTCTTCCTAACTGCTTCGATTCAAACCTCTGATGCAGAACTTATGTATGCTGTAAATCATTACACTCAAATAACAGAACTCCTGTACAATCTCTCACCTACACTCAGGATAGCGAAATCGCGCACAGTTTGTAAGCGTATTACCAGGCTACAGAACGCTGAAACAGCTTTGTACTCCACTAGCATACAGAACACCCATGATCTGAATCTCTCTACAGCCTGTATCCAGAATTCCAATAAGCTGCACATCCCAGAGTCAGGCTACAGAAATCCAGCATATTGCGAATGCCTACTCCCAGGCTACAGAACACTTCCAAACTGCTTACATCCACAAATCTGATACAGAACTCATGTAGGCTCCATCTGACTACACTCATGTTACACAAATCCTGTAAGCTCGGTCTCCTACACTCAGGCTACGGACATTGCGCACATTGTGTATGCCTATTCCCAGGCTACAGACTGCTGAAACAGATTTGTACTACACTAGCATATAATACTCCCATGAACTGAATCTCATTACAGCCAAGAACCAGACCGACCATAAGCTGTGTTTCCTATAGACAGGCTACTGAAATCCTGCATATTGCTAATCCCTATTCCCAGACTACAGAACTCTTACAAACTGCTTCGTTCCACACCTGTAATACAGAACTCACGTAAGATGCATCTGAGTACACTCAGGTTACAGAACTCCTGTAAGCTTTGTCTAAAGATACAGACTTTGCACACCTTGTGTCATCCAAATCCCAGGCAACAGAACTCTGAAATAACATTGCACTCCACTATCATAAAGAACTCCCATGAACTGCATCTCTCTGCAGCCAGGACGCAGAACTCCCATCAGCTGCGCATCCTAGAGTCAGGCTACAGAAATCCCACATATGGCGAATCCCTACTCCCAGGTTACAGAACTCTTCCACACTGCCTTCATCCACACCGCCGATACAGAACTCATGTACGCTGCATCTGACTACACTCAGGTTACAGAACTCCTGTAAGCTCTGTCTCCTAAACTCAGGCTATGGACATTTCACACATTGTGTATGCCTATTCCCAGGCTAGAGACCGCTGAAATAGCATTCCACTCCACTAGCATACAGAACTCCCGTGACCTGAATCTCTCTACAACCAGGAAGCAGACCGACCATAAGCTGCGTTTCCTATAGACAGGCTACCGAAATCCCTCGTATTGTGAATGCCTACTCCCAGGCTACAGAACACTTGCTAACTGCTTCGATCCAAACCTACGATGCAGAACTCTTGCATGCTGTAAATATTTACACTCAGGTAACAGAACTCCTGTACGATCTCTCACCTACACTCAGGCTAGCGAAATAGCGCACATTGTGTAAGCGTATTCCCAGGCTACAGAATTTTGAAAGAGCTTTGTACTCCACTAGCATACAAAACTCCCATGATCTGAATCACTCTACAGCCTGTATCCTTAATACCTATAAGCTGCACATCCCTGAGTTCGGCTACAGAAATCCCGCATATTGCAAATGCCTAATCCCAGGCTACAGAACTCTTCCAAACTGCTTCATTCCACACCACAGATACAGAACTCATGTACGCTGCATCACACTAAACTCAGGTTACAGAACTTTGTAAGCTCTGACTCCTATACTCCGGCAAATGACATGGCGCACAATGTGTATGCCTATTCCCAGGCTACAGACCGCTGAAACAGCTTTGTACTCCACTAGCATACAGAATTCCCGTGAACTAAATATCTCTCCAGCCAGGACACAGAAAGACCATAAGCTGTGTTTCATATAGACAGGCTACAGAAATCCCACATATTGCGAATCCCTACTCCCAGGCTACAGAACCCTTCCTAACTCCTTCATTCCCCACATCTGATGCGGAACTCATGTAAGCTTAACTTCACTACACTCAGGTTACAGAACTCCTGTAAGCTCTGTCTAAGGATACAGACATTGTGCACATTGTGTCATCCAATTCCCAGGCAACAGAACTCTGAAATAGCATTGCACTCCATTATCATAAAGAACTCCCGTGAACTGCATCTCTCTACAGCCAGGACGCAGAACACCCTCAGCTGTGCATCTTAGAGTCAGGCTACAGATTTCCCGCATATGACGAATCCCTACTCCCAGGATACAGAAATCTTCCACACTGTTTACATCCACACTTCCGATACAGAGCTCATGTACGCTGCATCTGACTACACTCAGGTTACAGAACTCGTGTAAGCTCTGTCTCCTTAACTCAGGCTATGGACATTGCGCACATTGTGTATGCCTATTCCCAGGCTAGAGAACGCTGAAACAGCTTTGCACTCCACTAGCATACAAAACTCCCGTAAACTGAATCTCTCCAAAGCCAAGAAGCAGACAGGACCATAAGCTGTGTTTCCTATATACAGGCTACAGAAATCCCGCATATTGCGAATCCCTACTCCAAGGCTACAGAACTCTTCCAACTTCTTTGTTCCACATCTGTAATACAGAATTCATGTACGCTGCATCAGACTACACTCAGGTTACAGAACTCCTGTAAGCTCTGTCTAACGATACAGACATTGCGCATATTGTGTCATCCTATTCTCAGGCAACAGAACTCTAAAATAGCATTGCACTCCACTATCATAAAGAACTCCCGTGTACTGCATCTCTCTACAGCCAGGACCCAGAACCCCCATCAGGTGTGCATCCTAGAGTCAGGCTACTGAAATCCCGCATATGGCGAATCCCTACTCCCAGGCTACAGAACTCTTCCACATTACTTAATTCCACACCTCCAATACAGAACTCATGTACGCTGCATCTGACTTAATCAGGTTACAGAACTCCTGTAAGCTCTGTCTCCTAAACTCAGGCTATGGACATTGCGCACTTTGTGTATGCACATTCCCAGGCTAGAGTGCATCCTATAGTCAGGCTACTGAAATCCCGCATATGGCGAATCCCTACTCCCAGGCTACAGAACTCTTCCACATTAATTAAATCCACACCCCCAATACAGAACTCATGTACGCTGCATCTGACTTAATCAGGTTACAGAACTCCTGTACTCCACTATCTATAGTACTCCCGTGAACTGAATCTGTCAGCAGCCAGGAAGCAGACCAACCATAAGCTGCATTTCCTAAAGACAGGCTACAGAAATCCCGCATATTGTGAATGCCTACACACAGGCTACAGAACCCTTCCTTACTGCTTCGATTCACACCTCCGATACAGAATTCATGTATGCTGCAAATCACTACAAACAGGTTATAGAACTCCTGTACGTTCTCTCTCCTACACTCAGGCTACCGAATTTGCGCACATTGTGTAAGACTATTCCCAGGCTACAAAACGCTGAAAGAGCTTTGCACACCAATAGCATACAGAACTCTCGTGAACTGAATCTCTCTACAGCCAGGAAGCAGACCGACCATAAGCTGCGTTTCCTATAGAAAGGCTACAGAAATCCCGCATATTGCAAATCCCTACTTCCAGGCTACAGAACTCTTCCAAACTGCTTCGTTCCACAACTGTAATACAGAACTCAAGTACGCTGCATCTGACGAAACTCAGGTTACGGAACTCCTGTAAGCTCTGTCTCCTACACTCAGGCTACAGACATTGCGCACATTGTGTATGCCTATTCCAAGGATACAGACCGCTGAAACAGCTTTGTACTCCATTAGCATACTGAACTCCCGTGAACTAAATCTCTCTAAAGCCAGGAAGCAGACCGACCATAAGCTGCGTTTCCTATAGACAGGCTACAGAAATCCCAAATACTGGGAATGCCTACCCCCCAGGCTACAGAACCCTTCCTAAGTGCTTCACTCCACACCTCCGATACAGAACTCATGTGTGCTGTAAATCAATACACTAAGGTTACAGAACTCCAGTACGCTCTCTCTCCTACACTCAGGCTTTGAAAATTGCATACATTGTGTAGGCGTATTCCCAGGCTACAGAACGCTGAAACAGCTTTGCACGCCACTAGCATACAGAACTCCCATGAACTGAATTTCTCTACAGCTTGTATCCAGAATGCCTATAATCGGCGTTTCCTATAGACAGGCTACAGAAATGCCGCATATCACGAATGCCTACTCCCAGGCTACAGAACTCTTCCAAACTGCTTCGTTCTACACCTGTAATACAGAACTCATGTAAGCCTTATTCTGACTACACTCAGGTTACAGAACTCCTATAAGCTCTGTCTACTACACTCAGGCTATGGACATTGCGCACATTGTGTATGCGTAGTCCCAGGGTACAGCCCGCTGAAACAGCTATGTACTACACAAGCATACAGTACTCCCTTGAACTGAATCTCTCTACAGCCAGGAAGCAGACCGACCATAAGCTCCGTTACCTATAGACAGGCTACAGAAATTTCGCATATTGCGAATACCTATTCCCTGGTTTTAGAACCCTCCCTAACCGCTTCGTTCCACACCTCCGATACAGAACTCAAGTAGCTATATATAACTACACTCAGGTAACAGAAATCATGTACGCTCTGTCTCTTACACTGAGACTACCGAAATTGCGAACATTGTGTTAGCGATTTCCAGGCTTTAGAACGCTGAAACAGCTTTGCCCTCCACTAGCGTAAAGAACTCCCATGAATCCACTTGCCCAAGTAAAAGACTTTGCTTTTCTCCAAAACCAGGTTGACTCTGCTTTTCTGGGTGCTTTGCACACCAATTCCACACCAGTTTGTCCAGATAGGGCTGGGTGAAACCAGAAATATCCGGTTCTGTGGTGGCTCAGTCAATCCCAGCTCTTGCTACATCCTAAGAGTTTTTTTGTGTTTTGTCAATAGTATCTATGGACTTTAGAGTTGTGAATGCATTGTAGCATGTAGCATTTAGGTTTTCTGTTGGCAAACGCTAATGGTTTCAAATGAGTCACAACAGGTACACATTCATGTTTTCTCAGTAAAAAGCTGCAGAAACCAGGTTAGAAATGATATTTGTGTTTGTAAACATGACATTGAATCCACTTGTCCAAGAAAATGACTTTGCTTTTCTCCAAAACCAGGTTGACTCTGCTTTTCTGGGTGCTTTGCACACCAATTCCACACCAGTTTGTCCAGATAGGTTTGGATGAAACCAGAAATATCCAGTTCTGTGGTGGCTAAGTCAATCCAAGCTCTTGCTACAGCTTCTGTGTTTGCTTGTGTTTTGTCGATAGTATCTATGGACTTTAGAGTTGTGAATGAATTTTAGCATGTAACATTTTGATTTTCTGTTGGCAAATGCTAATTGGTTTCACATGGAGGCACAACAGATACACATTCGTGTTTTCTGAGTAAAAAGCTGCAGAAACCAGGTTGTAAATGATATTTGTGTTTGTAAACATGACATTGCATCCACTTGTCCAAGAAAATGACTTTGCTTTTCTCCAAAACCAGGTTGACTCTGCTTTTTTGGGTGCTTTGCACACCAATTCCACACCAGTTTGTCCAGATATGTTTGCCTGAAACCAGAAATATCCGGTTCTGTGGTGGCTAAGTCAATTCCAGCTGTTGCTACAGCTTCTGTGTTTGCTTGTGTTTTGTCAATCGTAGCTATGGACTTTAGAGTTGTAAATGCATTGTAGCATGTAGCATTTAGGTTTTCTGTTGGCAAATGCTAATGGTTTCAAATGAGTCACAACAGGTACACATTCATGTTTTCTCAGTAAAAAGCTGCAGAAACCAGTTTAAAAATGATATTTGTGCTTGTAACCATGACATTGAATCCACTTGCCCAAGAAAAAGACTTCATTTCTCCAAAACCAGGTTGACTCTGCTTTTCTGGGTGCTTTGCACACCAACTCCACACCAGTTTGTCCAGATAGGTTTGGATGAAATCAGAAATATCTGGTTCTGTGGTGGCTAACTCAAACCCAGCTCTTACTACAGCTTCTATATTAGCTTGTGTTTTCTCCATAGTATCTATGGACTTTAGATATGTGAATGCATTGTAGCATGTAACATTTTGTTTTTCTGTTGGCAAACGCTAATAGGTTTCACATGGAGACACAACAGTGACATATTCGTGTTTTCTGAGTAAAAAGCTGCAGAAACCAGGTTGTAAATGATATTTGTGTTTGTAAACATGACATTGAATCCACTTGCCCAAGTAAAAGACTTTGCTTTTCTCCAAAACCAGGTTGACTCTGCTTTTCTGGGTGCTTTGCACACCAATTCCACACCAGTTTGTCCAGATAGGGCTGGGTGAAACCAGAAATATCCGGTTCTGTGGTGGCTCAGTCAATCCCAGCTCTTGCTACATCCTAAGAGTTTTTTTGTGTTTTGTCAATAGTATCTATGGACTTTAGAGTTGTGAATGCATTGTAGCATTTAGCATTTAGGTTTTCTGTTGGCAAACGCTAATGGTTTCAAATGAGTCACAGCAGGTACACATTCATGTTTTCTGAGTAAAAAACTGCAGAAACCAGGTTAAAAATGATATTTGTGTTTGTAAACATGACATTGAATCCACTTGCCCAAGTAAAAGACTTTGCTTTTCTCCAAAACCAGGTTGACTCTGCTTTTCTGGGTGCTTTGCACACCAATTCCACACCAGTTTGTCCAGATAGGTTTGGATGAAACCAGAAATATCCAGTTCTGTGGTGGCTAAGTCAATCCAAGCTCTTGCTACAGCTTCTGTGTTTGCTTGTGTTTTGTCGATAGTATCTATGGACTTTAGAGTTGTGAATGAATTTTAGCATGTAACATTTTGATTTTCTGTTGGCAAATGCTAATTGGTTTCACATGGAGGCACAACAGATACACATTCGTGTTTTCTGAGTAAAAAGCTGCAGAAACCAGGTTGTAAATGATATTTGTGTTTGTAAACATGACATTGAATCCACTTGTCCAAGAAAATGACTTTGCTTTTCTCCAAAACCAGGTTGACTCTGCTTTTTTGGGTGCTTTGCACACCAATTCCACACCAGTTTGTCCAGATATGTTTGCCTGAAACCAGAAATATCCGGTTCTGTGGTGGCTAAGTCAATTCCAGCTGTTGCTACAGCTTCTGTGTTTGCTTGTGTTTTGTCAATCGTAGCTATGGACTTTAGAGTTGTAAATGCATTGTAGCATGTAGCATTTAGGTTTTCTGTTGGCAAATGCTAATGGTTTCAAATGAGTCACAACAGGTACACATTCATGTTTTCTCAGTAAAAAGCTGCAGAAACCAGTTTAAAAATGATATTTGTGCTTGTAACCATGACATTGAATCCACTTGCCCAAGAAAAAGACTGCATTTCTCCAAAACCAGGTTGACTCTGCTTTTCTGGGTGCTTTCCACACCAACTCCACACCAGTTTGTCCAGATAGGTTTGGATGAAATCAGAAATATCTGGTTCTGTGGTGGCTAACTCAAACCCAGCTCTTACTACAGCTTCTATATTAGCTTGTGTTTTCTCCATAGTATCTATGGACTTTAGATATGTGAATGCATTGTAGCATGTAACATTTTGTTTTTCTGTTGGCAAACGCTAATAGGTTTCACATGGAGACACAACAGTGACATATTCGTGTTTTCTGAGTAAAAAGCTGCAGAAACCAGGTTGTAAATGATATTTGTGTTTGTAAACATGACATTGAATCCACTTGTCCAAGAATAAGACTTTGCTTTTCTCCAAAACCAGGTTGACTCTGCTTTTCTGGGTGCTTTGCACACCAACTCCACACCAGTTTGTTCAGCTAGGTTTGTATGAAACCAGAAATATCCGGTTCTGTTGTGGGTACGTCAATCCCAGCTCTGGCTACAGCTTCTGTGTTTGCTTCTGTTTTCTCCACCCTATCTATTTACTTTAGAGTTGTGAATGCATTGTAGCGTTTAGCATTTAGGTTTTCTGTTGGCAAACGCTAATGGTTTCAAATGAGTCACAGCAGGTACACATTCATGTTTTCTGAGTAAAAAACTGCAGAAACCAGGTTAAAAATGATATTTGTGTTTCTAAACATGACATTGAATCCACTTGCCCAAGTAAAAGACTTTGCTTTTCTCCAAAACCAGGTTGACTCTGCTTTTCTGGGTGCTTTGCACACCAATTCCACACCAGTTTGTCCAGATAGGGCTGGGTGAAACCAGAAATATCCGGTTCTATGGTGGCTAACTCAATCCCAGCTCTTGCTACATCCTAAGAGATTTTTTGTGTTTTGTCAATAGTATCTATGGACTTTAGAGTTGTGAATGCATTGTAGCATGTAGCATTTAGGTTTTCTGTTGGCAAACGCTAATGGTTTCAAATGAGTCACAACAGGTACACATTCATGTTTTCTCAGTAAAAAGCTGCAGAAACCAGGTTAGAAATGATATTTGTGTTTGTAAACATGACATTGAATCCATGTGCCCAAGAAAAAGACTTTGCTTTTCTCCAAAACCAGGTTGACTCTGCTTTTCTGGGTGCTTTGCACACCAATTCCACACCAGTTTGTCCAGATAGGTTTGGATGAAACCAGAAATATCCAGTTCTGTGGTGGCTAAGTCAATCCAAGCTCTTGCTACAGCTTCTGTGTTTGCTTGTGTTTTGTCGATAGTATCTATGGACTTTAGAGTTGTGAATGAATTTTAGCATGTAACATTTTGATTTTCTGTTGGCAAATGCTAATTGGTTTCACATGGAGGCACAACAGATACACATTCGTGTTTTCTGAGTAAAAAGCTGCAGAAACCAGGTTGTAAATGATATTTGTGTTTGTAAACATGACATTGAATCCACTTGTCCAAGAAAATGACTTTGCTTTTCTCCAAAACCAGGTTGATCTGCTGCTCTGGGTGCTTTGCACACCAACTCCACACCAGTTTGTCCAGATATGTTTGGCTGAAACCAGAAATATCCGGTTCTGTGGTGGCTAAGTCAATTCCAGCTGTTGCTACAGCTTCTGTGCTTGTGTTTTCTCGATAGTCTATGGACTTTAGAGTTGTGAATGCATTGTAGCATGTAACATTTTGTTTTTCTGTTGGGAAACGCTAATTTGTTTCACATGGTGACACAAAGGTACACATTCGTGTTTTCTGAGTAAAAAGCTGCAGAAACCAGTTTAAAAATGATATTTGTGCTTGTATCCATGACATTGAATCCACTTGCCCAAGAAAAAGACTGCATTTCTCCAAAACCAGGTTGACTCTGCTTTTCTGGGTGCTTTGCACACCAACTCCACACCAGTTTGTCCAGATAGGTTTGGATGAAATCAGAAATATCCGGTTCTGTGGTGGCTAACTCAAACCCAGCTCTTACAGCAGCTACTATATTAGCTTGTGTTTTCTCCATAGTATCTATAGACTTTAGAGTTGTGAATGCATTGTTGCATGTAACATTTTGTTTTTCTGTGTGCAAATGCTAAATGGTTTCACATGGAGACACAACAGGTACACATTCGTGTTTTCTGAGTAAAAAGCTGCAAAAACCAGGTTAAAAATGATACTTGTGCTTGTAAACATGACATTGAATCCACTTGCCCTAGAAAAAGACTTTGCTTTTCTCCAAAACCAGGTTGACTCTGCTTTTCTGGGTGCTTTGCACACCAACTCCATACCAGTTTGTCCAGATATGTTTGGCTGAAACCAGAAATATCCGGTTCTGTGGTGGCTCAGTCAATTCCCAGCTCTTGCTACATCCTAAGAGTTTGTTTGTGTTTTGTCAATAGTATCTATGGACTTAAGAGTTGTGAATGCATTGTAGCATTTAGCATTTAGGTTTTCTGTTGGCAAACGCTAATGGTTTCAAATGAGTCACAGCAGGTACACATTCATGTTTTCTGAGTAAAAAGCTGCAGAAACCAGGTCACAAATGATATTTGTGTTTGTAAACATGACATTGAATCCACTTGCCTAAGAAAAAGACTTTGCTTTTCTCCAAAACCAGGTTGACTCTGCTTTTCTGGGTGCTTTGCACACCAATTCCACACCAGTTTGTCCAGATAGGGCTGGATGAAACCATAAATATCCGGTTCTGTGGTGGCTCAGCCTTCCCAGCTCTTGCTACATCCTAAGAGTTTTTTTGTGTTTTATCAATAGTATCTATGGACTTTAGAGTTGTTAAAGCATTGTAGCATGTAGCATTTAGGTTTTCTGTTGGCAAACGCTAATGGTTTCAAATGAGTCACAACAGGTACACATTCATGTTTTCTCAGTAAAAAGCTGCAGAAACCAGGTTAGAAATGATATTTGTGTTTGTAAACATGACATTGAATCCATGTGCCCAAGAAAAAGACTGCTTTTCTCCAAAACCAGGTTGACTCTGCTTTTGTGGTTGCTTTGCACACCAATTCCACACCAGTTTGTCCAGATAGGTTTGGATGAAACCAGAAATATCCAGTTCTGTGGTGGCTAAGTCAATCCAAGCTCTTCCTACAGCTTCTGTGTTTGCTTGTGTTTTGTCGATAGTATCTATGGACTTTAGAGTTGTGAATGAATTTTAGCATGTAACATTTTGATTTTCTGTTGGCAAATGCTAATTGGTTTCACATGGAGGCACAACAGATACACATTCGTGTTTTCTGAGTAAAAAGCTGCAGAAACCAGGTTGTAAATGATATTTGTGTTTGTAAACATGACATTGAATCCACTTGTCCAAGAAACTTACTTTGCTTTTCTCCAAAACCAGGTTGATCTGCTGCTCTGGGTGCTTTGCACACCAACTCCACACCAGTTTGTCCAGATATGTTTGGCTGAAACCAGAAATATCCGGTTCTGTGGTGGCTAAGTCAATTCCAGCTGTTGCTACAGCTTCTGTGTTTGCTTGTGTTTTGTCAATAGTAGCTATGGACTTTAGAGTTGTGAATGCATTGTAGCATGTAGCATTTAGGTTTTCTGTTGGCAAACGCTAATGCTTTCAAATGAGTCACAACAGGTACACATTCATGTTTTCTCAGTAAAAAGCTGCAGAAACTAGTTTAAAAATGATATTTGTGCTTGTAACCATGACATTGAATCCGCTTGCCCTAGAAAAAGACTGCATTTCTCCAAAACCAGGTTGACTCTGCTTTTCTGGGTGCTTTGCACACCAACTCCACACCAGTTTGTCCAGATAGGTTTGGATGAAATCAGAAATATCCGGTTCTGTGGTGGCTAACTCAAACCCAGCTCTTGCTACACCTTCTATATTAGCTTGTGTTTTCTCCATAGTATCTATGGACTTTAGAGTTGTGAATGCATTGTTGCATGTAACATTTTGTTTTTCTGTGGGCAAACGCTAATTGGTTTCACATGGAGACACAACAGGTACACATTCGTGTTTTCTGAGTAAAAAGCTGCAGAAACCAGGTTACAAATGATACTTGTGCTTGTAAACATGACATTGAATACACTTGCCCAAGAAAAAGACTTTGCTTTTCTCTAAAACCAGGTTGACTCTGCTGCTCTGGGTGCTTTGCACACCAACTCCACACCAGTTTGTTCAGCTAGGTTTGGATGAAACCAGAAATATCCGGTTCTGTGGTGGCTAAGTCAATTCCAGCTGTTGCTACAGCTTCTGTGTTTGCTTGTGTTTTGTCAATAGTAGCTATGGACTTTAGAGTTGTGAATGCATTGTAGCATGTAGCATTTAGGTTTTCTGTTGGCAAACGCTAATGGTTTCAAATGAGTCACAACAGGTACACATTCATGTTTTCTCAGTAAAAAGCTGCAGAAACCAGGTTAGAAATGATATTTGTGTTTGTAAACATGACATTGAATCCATGTGCCCAAGAAAAAGACTTTGCTTTTCTCCAAAACCAGGTTGACTCTGCTTTTGTGGTTGCTTTGCACACCAATTCCACACCAGTTTGTCCAGATAGGTTTGGATGAAACCAGAAATATCCAGTTCTGTGGTGGATAAGTCAACCCAAGCTCTTGCTACAGCTTCTGTGTTTGCTTGTGTTTTGTCGATAGTATCTATGGACTTTAGAGTTGTGAATGAATTTTAGCATGTAACATTTTGATTTTCTGTTGGCAAATGCTAATTGGTTTCACATGGAGGCACAACAGATACACATTCGTGTTTTCTGAGTAAAAAGCTGCAGAAACCAGGTTGTAAATGATATTTGTGTTTGTAAACATGACATTGAATCCACTTGTCCAAGAAAATGACTTTGCTTTTCTCCAAAACCAGGTTGACTCTGCTTTTTTGGGTGCTTTGCACACCAATTCCACACCAGTTTGTCCAGATATGTTTGCCTGAAACCAGAAATATCCGGTTCTGTGGTGGCTAAGTCAATTCCAGCTGTTGCTACAGCTTCTGTGTTTGCTTGTGTTTTGTCAATCGTAGCTATGGACTTTAGAGTTGTAAATGCATTGTAGCATGTAGCATTTAGGTTTTCTGTTGGCAAATGCTAATGGTTTCAAATGAGTCACAACAGGTACACATTCATGTTTTCTCAGTAAAAAGCTGCAGAAACCAGTTTAAAAATGATATTTGTGCTTGTAACCATGACATTGAATACACTTGCCCAAGAAAAAGACTGCATTTCTCCAAAACCAGGTTGACTCTGCTTTTCTGTGTGCTTTGCACACCAACTCCACACCAGTTTGTCCAGATAGGTTTGGATGAAATCAGAAATATCTGGTTCTGTGGTGGCTAACTCAAACCCAGCTCTTACTACAGCTTCTATATTAGCTTGTGTTTTCTCCATAGTATCTATGGACTTTAGATATGTGAATGCATTGTAGCATGTAACATTTTGTTTTTCTGTTGGCAAACGCTAATAGGTTTCACATGGAGACACAACAGTGACATATTCGTGTTTTCTGAGTAAAAAGCTGCAGAAACCAGGTTGTAAATGATATTTGTGTTTGTAAACATGACATTGAATCCACTTGTCCAAGAATAAGACTTTGCTTTTCTCCAAAACCAGGTTGACTCTGCTTTTCTGGGTGCTTTGCACACCAACTCCACACCAGTTTGTTCAGCTAGGTTTGTATGAAACCAGAAATATCCGGTTCTGTTGTGGGTACGTCAATCCCAGCTCTGGCTACAGCTTCTGTGTTTGCTTCTGTTTTCTCCACCCTATCTATTTACTTTAGAGTTGTGAATGCATTGTAGCATTTAGCATTTAGGTTTTCTGTTGGCAAACGCTAATGGTTTCAAATGAGTCACAGCAGGTACACATTCATGTTTTCTGAGTAAAAAACTGCAGAAACCAGGTTAAAAATGATATTTGTGTTTGTAAACATGACATTGAATCCACTTGCCCAAGTAAAAGACTTTGCTTTTCTCCAAAACCAGGTTGACTCTGCTTTTCTGGGTGCTTTGCACACCAATTCCACACCAGTTTGTCCAGATAGGTTTGGATGAAACCAGAAATATCCAGTTCTGTGGTGGCTAAGTCAATCCAAGCTCTTGCTACAGCTTCTGTGTTTGCTTGTGTTTTGTCGATAGTATCTATGGACTTTAGAGTTGTGAATGAATTTTAGCATGTAACATTTTGATTTTCTGTTGGCAAATGCTAATTGGTTTCACATGGAGGCACAACAGATACACATTCGTGTTTTCTGAGTAAAAAGCTGCAGAAACCAGGTTGTAAATGATATTTGTGTTTGTAAACATGACATTGAATCCACTTGTCCAAGAAAATGACTTTGCTTTTCTCCAAAACCAGGTTGACTCTGCTTTTTTGGGTGCTTTGCACACCAATTCCACACCAGTTTGTCCAGATATGTTTGCCTGAAACCAGAAATATCCGGTTCTGTGGTGGCTAAGTCAATTCCAGCTGTTGCTACAGCTTCTGTGTTTGCTTGTGTTTTGTCAATCGTAGCTATGGACTTTAGAGTTGTAAATGCATTGTAGCATGTAGCATTTAGGTTTTCTGTTGGCAAATGCTAATGGTTTCAAATGAGTCACAACAGGTACACATTCATGTTTTCTCAGTAAAAAGCTGCAGAAACCAGTTTAAAAATGATATTTGTGCTTGTAACCATGACATTGAATCCACTTGCCCAAGAAAAAGACTGCATTTCTCCAAAACCAGGTTGACTCTGCTTTTCTGGGTGCTTTCCACACCAACTCCACACCAGTTTGTCCAGATAGGTATGGATGAAATCAGAAATATCTGGTTCTGTGGTGGCTAACTCAAACCCAGCTCTTACTACAGCTTCTATATTAGCTTGTGTTTTCTCCATAGTATCTATGGACTTTAGATATGTGAATGCATTGTAGCATGTAACATTTTGTTTTTCCTTTGGCAAACGCTAATAGGTTTCACATGGAGACACAACAGTGACATATTCGTGTTTTCTGAGTAAAAAGCTGCAGAAACCAGGTTGTAAATGATATTTGTGTTTGTAAACATGACATTGAATCCACTTGTCCAAGAATAAGACTTTGCTTTTCTCCAAAACCAGGTTGACTCTGCTTTTCTGGGTGCTTTGCACACCAACTCCACACCAGTTTGTTCAGCTAGGTTTGTATGAAACCAGAAATATCCGGTTCTGTTGTGGGTACGTCAATCCCAGCTCTGGCTACAGCTTATGTGTTTGCTTCTGTTTTCTCCACCCTATCTATTTACTTTAGAGTTGTGAATGCATTGTAGCGTTTAGCATTTAGGTTTTCTGTTGGCAAACGCTAATGGTTTCAAATGAGTCACAGCAGGTACACATTCATGTTTTCTGAGTAAAAAACTGCAGAAACCAGGTTAAAAATGATATTTGTGTTTCTAAACATGACATTGAATCCACTTGCCCAAGTAAAAGACTTTGCTTTTCTCCAAAACCAGGTTGACTCTGCTTTTCTGGGTGCTTTGCACACCAATTCCACACCAGTTTGTCCAGATAGGGCTGGGTGAAACCAGAAATATCCGGTTCTATGGTGGCTAACTCAATCCCAGCTCTTGCTACATCCTAAGAGTTTTTTTGTGTTTTGTCAATAGTATCTATGGACTTTAGAGTTGTGAATGCATTGTAGCATGTAGCATTTAGGTTTTCTGTTGGCAAACGCTAATGGTTTCAAATGAGTCACAACAGGTACACATTCATGTTTTCTCAGTAAAAAGCTGCAGAAACCAGGTCAGAAATGATATTTGTGTTTGTAAACATGACATTGAATCCATGTGCCCAAGAAAAAGACTTTGCTTTTCTCCAAAACCAGGTTGACTCTGCTTTTCTGGGTGCTTTGCACACCAATTCCACACCAGTTTGTCCAGATAGGTTTGGATGAAACCAGAAATATCCAGTTCTGTGGTGGCTAAGTCAATCCAAGCTCTTGCTACAGCTTCTGTGTTTGCTTGTGTTTTGTCGATAGTATCTATGGACTTTAGAGTTGTGAATGAATTTTAGCATGTAACATTTTGATTTTCTGTTGGCAAATGCTAATTGGTTTCACATGGAGGCACAACAGATACACATTCGTGTTTTCTGAGTAAAAAGCTGCAGAAACCAGGTTGTAAATGATATTTGTGTTTGTAAACATGACATTGAATCCACTTGTCCAAGAAAATGACTTTGCTTTTCTCCAAAACCAGGTTGATCTGCTGCTCTGGGTGCTTTGCACACCAACTCCACACCAGTTTGTCCAGATATGTTTGGCTGAAACCAGAAATATCCGGTTCTGTGGTGGCTAAGTCAATTCCAGCTGTTGCTACAGCTTCTGTGCTTGTGTTTTCTCGATAGTCTATGGACTTTAGAGTTGTGAATGCATTGTAGCATGTAACATTTTGTTTTTCTGTTGGGAAACGCTAATTTGTTTCACATGGTGACACAAAGGTACACATTCGTGTTTTCTGAGTAAAAAGCTGCAGAAACCAGTTTAAAAATGATATTTGTGCTTGTATCCATGACATTGAATCCACTTGCCCAAGAAAAAGACTGCATTTCTCCAAAACCATGTTGACTCTGCTTTTCTGGGTGCTTTGCACACCAACTCCACACCAGTTTGTCCAGATAGGTTTGGATGAAATCAGAAATATCCGGTTCTGTGGTGGCTAACTCAAACCCAGCTCTTACAGCAGCTACTATATTAGCTTGTGTTTTCTCCATAGTATCTATAGACTTTAGAGTTGTGAATGCATTGTTGCATGTAACATTTTGTTTTTCTGTGTGCAAACGCTAAATGGTTTCACATGGAGACACAACAGGTACACATTCGTGTTTTCTGAGTAAAAAGCTGCAGAAACCAGGTTAAAAATGATACTTGTGCTTGTAAACATGACATTGAATCCACTTGCCCTAGAAAAAGACTTTGCTTTTCTCCAAAACCAGGTTGACTCTGCTTTTCTGGGTGCTTTGCACACCAACTCCATACCAGTTTGTCCAGATATGTTTGGCTGAAACCAGAAATATCCGGTTCTGTGGTGGCTCAGTCAATTCCCAGCTCTTGCTACATCCTAAGAGTTTGTTTGTGTTTTGTCAATAGTATCTATGGACTTAAGAGTTGTGAATGCATTGTAGCATTTAGCATTTAGGTTTTCTGTTGGCAAACGCTAATGGTTTCAAATGAGTCACAGCAGGTACACATTCATGTTTTCTGAGTAAAAAGCTGCAGAAACCAGGTCACAAATGATATTTGTGTTTGTAAACATGACATTGAATCCACTTGCCTAAGAAAAAGACTTTGCTTTTCTCCAAAACCAGGTTGACTCTGCTTTTCTGGGTGCTTTGCACACCAATTCCACACCAGTTTGTCCAGATAGGGCTGGATGAAACCATAAATATCCGGTTCTGTGGTGGCTCAGCCTTCCCAGCTCTTGCTACATCCTAAGAGTTTTTTTGTGTTTTATCAATAGTATCTATGGACTTTAGAGTTGTGAATGCATTGTAGCATGTAGCATTTAGGTTTTCTGTTGGCAAACGCTAATGCTTTCAAATGAGTCACAACAGGTACACATTCATGTTTTCTCAGTAAAAAGCTGCAGAAACTAGTTTAAAAATGATATTTGTGCTTGTAACCATGACATTGAATCCGCTTGCCCTAGAAAAAGACTGCATTTCTCCAAAACCAGGTTGACTCTGCTTTTCTGGGTGCTTTGCACACCAACTCCACACCAGTTTGTCCAGATAGGTTTGGATGAAATCAGAAATATCCGGTTCTGTGGTGGCTAACTCAAACCCAGCTCTTGTTACACCTTCTATATTAGCTTGTGTTTTCTCCATAGTATCTATGGACTTTAGAGTTGTGAATGCATTGTTGCATGTAACATTTTGTTTTTCTGTGGGCAAACGCTAATTGGTTTCACATGGAGACACAACAGGTACACATTCGTGTTTTCTGAGTAAAAAGCTGCAGAAACCAGGTTACAAATGATACTTGTGCTTGTAAACATGACATTGAATACACTTGCCCAAGAAAAAGACTTTGCGTTTCTCCAAAACCAGGTTGACTCTGCTTTTCTGGGTGCTTTGCACACCAACTCCACACCAGTTTGTCCAGATAGGGCTGAATGAAATCAGAAATATCCGGTTCTGTGGTGGCTCAGTCAATCCCAGCTCTTGCAACATCCTAAGAGTTTGTTTGTGTTTTGTCGATAGTATCTATGGACTTTAGAGATGTGAATGCATTGTAGCATGTAACATTTTGTTTTTCTGTTGGCAAACGCTAATAGGTTTCACATGGAGACACAACAGTGACATATTCGTGTTTTCTGAGTTAAAATCTGCAGAGACCAGGTTACAAATGATATTTGTGTTTGTAAACATGACATTGAATCCACTTGTCCAAGAAAAAGACTTTGCTTTTCTCTAAAACCAGGTTGACTCTGCTGCTCTGGGTGCTTTGCACACCAACTCCACACCAGTTTGTTCAGCTAGGTTTGGATGAAACCAGAAATATCCGGTTCTGTGGTGGGTAAGTCAATCCCAGCTCTTGCTACAGCTTCTGTGTTTGCTTGTGTTTTGTCGATAGTATCTATGGACTTTAGAGTTGTGAATGCATTGTTGCATGTAACATTTTGTTTTTCTGTGGGCAAACGCTAATTGGTTTCACATGGAGACACAACAGGTACACATTCGTGTTTTCTGAGTAAAAAGCTGCAGAAACCAGGTACAAATGATACTTGTGCTTGTAAACATGACATTGAATCCACTTGCCCAAGAAAAAGACTTTGCGTTTCTCCAAAACCAGGTTGACTCTGCTTTTCTGGGTGCTTTGCACACCAATTCCACACCAGTTTTTCCAGATAGGACTGGATGAAAGCAGAAATATCCGGTTCTGTGTTGGCTCAGTCAATCCCAGCTCTTGCTACATCCTAAGAGTTTGTTTGTGTTTTGTCGATAGTATCTATGGACTTTAGAGATGTGAATGCATTGTAGCATGTAACATTTTGTTTTTCTGTTGGCAAACGCTAATAGGTTTCACATGGAGACACAACAGGTACACATTCATGTTTTCTCAGTAAAAAGCTGCAGAAACCAGGTTACAAATGATATTTGTGTTTGTAACCCTGACATTGAATCCACTTGTCCAAGAAAAAGACTTCGCTTTTCTCCAAAACCAGGTTGACTCTGCTTTTCTGGGTGCTTTGCACACCAACTCCACACCACTTTGTTCAGCTAGGTTTGGATGAAACCAGAAATATCCGGTTCTATGGTGGCTAACTCAATCCCAGCTCTGGCTACAGCTTCTGTGTTTGCTTGTGTTTTCTCGATAGTATCTATGGACTTTGAGTTGTGAATGCATTGTAGCCTGTAGCATTTAGGTTTTCTGTTGGCAAACGCTAATGGTTTCAAATGAGTCACAGCAGGTACACATTCATGTTTTCTGAGTAAAAAGCTGCAGAAACCAGGTCACAAATGATATTTGTGTTTGTAAACATGACATTGAATCCACTTGCCTAAGAAAAAGACTTTGCTTTTCTCCAAAACCAGGTTGACTCTGCTTTTCTGGGTGCTTTGCACACCAATTCCACACCAGTTTGTCCAGATAGGGCTGGATGTAACCATAAATATCCGGTTCTGTGGTGGCTAAGTCAATTCCAGCTGTTGCTACAGCTTCTGTGTTTGCTTGTGTTTTGTCAATAGTAGCTATGGACTTTAGAGTTGTGAATGCATTGTAGCATGTAGCATTTAGGTTTTCTGTTGGCAAACGCTAACGCTTTCAAATGAGTCACAACAGGTACACATTCATGTTTTCTCAGTAAAAAGCTGCAGAAACTAGTTTAAAAATGATATTTGTGCTTGTAACCATGACATTGAATCCGCTTGCCCTAGAAAAAGACTGCATTTCTCCAAAACCAGGTTGACTCTGCTTTTCTGGGTGCTTTGCACACCAACTCCACACCAGTTTGTCCAGATAGGTTTGGATGAAATCAGAAATATCCGGTTCTGTGGTGGCTAACTCAAACCCAGCTCTTGCTACACCTTCTATATTAGCTTGTGTTTTCTCCATAGTATCTATGGACTTTAGAGTTGTGAATGCATTGTTGCATGTAACATTTTGTTTTTCTGTGGGCAAACGCTAATTGGTTTCACATGGAGACACAACAGGTACACATTCGTGTTTTCTGAGTAAAAAGCTGCAGAAACCAGGTTACAAATGATACTTGTGCTTGTAAACATGACATTGAATACACTTGCCCAAGAAAAAGACTTTGCGTTTCTCCAAAACCAGGTTGACTCTGCTTTTCTGGGTGCTTTGCACACCAACTCCACACCAGTTTGTCCAGATAGGGCTGAATGAAACCAGAAATATCCGGTTCTGTGGTGGCTCAGTCAATCCCAGCTCTTGCAACATCCTAAGAGTTTGTTTGTGTTTTGTCGATAGTATCTATGGACTTTAGAGATGTGAATGCATTGTAGCATGTAACATTTTGTTTTTCTGTTGGCAAACGGTAATAGGTTTCACATGGAGACACAACAGTGACATATTCGTGTTTTCTGAGTAAAAAGCTGCAGAGACCAGGTTACAAATGATATTTGTGTTTGTAAACATGACATTGAATCCACTTGTCCAAGAAAAATACTTTGCTTTTCTCTAAAACCAGGTTGACTCTGCTGCTCTGGGTGCTTTGCACACCAACTCCACACCAGTTTGTTCAGCTAGGTTTGGATGAAACCAGAAATATCCGGTTCTGTGGTGGGTAAGTCAATCCCAGCTCTGGCTACAGCTTCTGTGTTTCCTTGTGTTTTCTCCACCCTATCTATGGACTTTAGAGTTGTGAATGCATTGTAGCGTTTAGCATTTAGGTTTTCTGTTGGCAAACGCTAATGGTTTCAAATGAGTCACAGCAGGTACACATTCATGTTTTTTGAGAAAAAAGCTGCAGAAACCAGGTTAAAAATGATATTTGTGTTTGTAAACATGACATTGAATCCACTTGCCCAAGAAAAAGACTTTGCTTTTCTGCAAAACCAGGTTGACTCTGCTTTTCTGGGTGCTTTGCACACCAATTCCACACCAGTTTGTCCAGATAGGTCTGGATGAAACCAGAAATATCCGGTTCTGTGGTGGCTCAGTCAATCCCAGCTCTTGCTACATCCTAAGAGTTTGTTTGTGTTTTGTCAATAGTATCTATAGACTTTAGAGTTGTGAATGCATTGTAGCATGTAGCATTTAGGTTTTCAGTTGGCAAACACTAATTGGTTTCACATGAGTCACAACAGGTACACATTCATGTTTTCTCAGTAAAAAGCTGCAGAAACCAGGTTAGAAATGATATTTGTGTTTGTAAACATGACATTGAATCCATGTGCCCAAGAAAAAGACTTTGCTTTTCTCCAAAACCAGGTTGACTCTGCTTTTCTGGGTGCTTTGCACACCAATTCCACACCAGTTTGTCCAGATAGGTTTGGATGAAAGCAGAAATATCCGGTTCTGTAGTGGCTAAGTCAATCCAAGCTCTTGCTACAGCTTCTGTGTTTGCTTGTGTTTTGTCGATAGTATCTATGGACTTTAGAGTTGTGAATGCATTGTTGCATGTAACATTTTGTTTTTCTGTGGGCAAACGCTAATTGGTTTCACATGGAGACACAACAGGTACACATTCGTGTTTTCTGAGTAAAAAGCTGCAGAAACCAGGTACAAATGATACTTGTGCTTGTAAACATGACATTGAATCCACTTGCCCAAGAAAAAGACTTTGCGTTTCTCCAAAACCAGGTTGACTCTGCTTTTCTGGGTGCTTTGCACACCAATTCCACACCAGTTTTTCCAGATAGGACTGGATGAAAGCAGAAATATCCGGTTCTGTGTTGGCTCAGTCAATCCCAGCTCTTGCTACATCCTAAGAGTTTGTTTGTGTTTTGTCGATAGTATCTATGGACTTTAGAGATGTGAATGCATTGTAGCATGTAACATTTTGTTTTTCTGTTGGCAAACGCTAATAGGTTTCACATGGAGACACAACAGGTACACATTCATATTTTCTCAGTAAAAAGCTGCAGAAACCAGGTTACAAATGATATTTGTGTTTGTAACCCTGACATTGAATCCACTTGTCCAAGAAAAAGACTTCGCTTTTCTCCAAAACCAGGTTGACTCTGCTTTTCTGGGTGCTTTGCACACCAACTCCACACCACTTTGTTCAGCTAGGTTTGGATGAAACCAGAAATATCCGGTTCTATGGTGGCTAACTCAATCCCAGCTCTGGCTACAGCTTCTGTGTTTGCTTGTGTTTTCTCGATAGTATCTATGGACTTTGAGTTGTGAATGCATTGTAGCCTGTAGCATTTAGGTTTTCTGTTGGCAAACGCTAATGGTTTCAAATGAGTCACAGCAGGTACACATTCATGTTTTCTGAGTAAAAAGCTGCAGAAACCAGGTCACAAATAATATTTGTGTTTGTAAACATGACATTGAATCCACTTGCCTAAGAAAAAGACTTTGCTTTTCTCCAAAACCAGGTTGACTCTGCTTTTCTGGGTGCTTTGCACACCAATTCCACACCAGTTTGTCCAGATAGGGCTGGATGTAACCATAAATATCCGGTTCTGTGGTGGCTAAGTCAATTCCAGCTGTTGCTACAGCTTCTGTGTTTGCTTGTGTTTTGTCAATAGTAGCTATGGACTTTAGAGTTGTGAATGCATTGTAGCATGTAGCATTTAGGTTTTCTGTTGGCAAACGCTAATGCTTTCAAATGAGTCACAACAGGTACACATTCATGTTTTCTCAGTAAAAAGCTGCAGAAACTAGTTTAAAAATGATATTTGTGCTTGTAACCATGACATTGAATCCGCTTGCCCTAGAAAAAGACTGCATTTCTCCAAAACCAGGTTGACTCTGCTTTTCTGGGTGCTTTGCACACCAACTCCACACCAGTTTGTCCAGATAGGTTTGGATGAAATCAGAAATATCCGGTTCTGTGGTGGCTAACTCAAACCCAGCTCTTGCTACACCTTCTATATTAGCTTGTGTTTTCTCCATAGTATCTATGGACTTTAGAGTTGTGAATGCATTGTTGCATGTAACATTTTGTTTTTCTGTGGGCAAACGCTAATTGGTTTCACATGGAGACACAACAGGTACACATTCGTGTTTTCTGAGTAAAAAGCTGCAGAAACCAGGTTACAAATGATACTTGTGCTTGTAAACATGACATTGAATCCACTTGTCCAAGAAAAAGACTTCGCTTTTCTCCAAAACCAGGTTGACTCTGCTTTTCTGGGTGCTTTGCACACCAACTCCACACCACTTTGTTCAGCTAGGTTTGGATGAAACCAGAAATATCCGGTTCTATGGTGGCTAACTCAATCCCAGCTCTGGCTACAGCTTCTGTGTTTGCTTGTGTTTTCTCGATAGTATCTATGGACTTTGAGTTGTGAATGCATTGTAGCCTGTAGCATTTAGGTTTTCTGTTGGCAAACGCTAATGGTTTCAAATGAGTCACAGCAGGTACACATTCATGTTTTCTGAGTAAAAAGCTGCAGAAACCAGGTCACAAATAATATTTGTGTTTGTAAACATGACATTGAATCCACTTGCCTAAGAAAAAGACTTTGCTTTTCTCCAAAACCAGGTTGACTCTGCTTTTCTGGGTGCTTTGCACACCAATTCCACACCAGTTTGTCCAGATAGGGCTGGATGTAACCATAAATATCCGGTTCTGTGGTGGCTAAGTCAATTCCAGCTGTTGCTACAGCTTCTGTGTTTGCTTGTGTTTTGTCAATAGTAGCTATGGACTTTAGAGTTGTGAATGCATTGTAGCATGTAGCATTTAGGTTTTCTGTTGGCAAACGCTAATGCTTTCAAATGAGTCACAACAGGTACACATTCATGTTTTCTCAGTAAAAAGCTGCAGAAACTAGTTTAAAAATGATATTTGTGCTTGTAACCATGACATTGAATCCGCTTGCCCTAGAAAAAGACTGCATTTCTCCAAAACCAGGTTGACTCTGCTTTTCTGGGTGCTTTGCACACCAACTCCACACCAGTTTGTCCAGATAGGTTTGGATGAAATCAGAAATATCCGGTTCTGTGGTGGCTAACTCAAACCCAGCTCTTGCTACACCTTCTATATTAGCTTGTGTTTTCTCCATAGTATCTATGGACTTTAGAGTTGTGAATGCATTGTTGCATGTAACATTTTGTTTTTCTGTGGGCAAACGCTAATTGGTTTCACATGGAGACACAACAGGTACACATTCGTGTTTTCTGAGTAAAAAGCTGCAGAAACCAGGTTACAAATGATACTTGTGCTTGTAAACATGACATTGAATCCACTTGCCCAAGAAAAAGACTTTGCGTTTCTCCAAAACCAGGTTGACTCTGCTTTTCTGGGTGCTTTGCACACCAACTCCACACCAGTTTGTCCAGATAGGGCTGAATGAAACCAGAAATATCCGGTTCTGTGGTGGCTCAGTCAATCCCAGCTCTTGCAACATCCTAAGAGTTTGTTTGTGTTTTGTCGATAGTATCTATGGACTTTAGAGATGTGAATGCATTGTAGCATGTAACATTTTGTTTTTCTGTTGGCAAACGCTAATAGGTTTCACATGGAGACACAACAGTGACATATTCGTGTTTTCTGAGTAAAAAGCTGCAGAGACCAGGGTACAAATGATATTTGTGTTTGTAAACATGACATTGAATCCACTTGTCCAAGAAAAAGACTTTGCTTTTCTCTAAAACCAGGTTGACTCTGCTGCTCTGGGTGCTTTGCACACCAACTCCACACCAGTTTGTTCAGCTAGGTTTGGATGAAACCAGAAATATCCGGTTCTGTGGTGGGTAAGTCAATCCCAGCTCTGGCTACAGCTTCTGTGTTTCCTTGTGTTTTCTCCACCCTATCTATGGACTTTAGAGTTGTGAATGCATTGTAGCGTTTAGCATTTAGGTTTTCTGTTGGCAAACGCTAATGGTTTCAAATGAGTCACAGCAGGTACACATTCATGTTTTCTGAGTAAAAAGCCTCAGAAACCAGGTTAGAAATGATATTTGTGTTTGTAAACATGACATTGAATCCATGTGCCCAAGAAAAAGACTTTGCTTTTCTCCAAAACCAGGTTGACTCTGCTTTTCTGGGTGCTTTGCACACCAATTCCACACCAGTTTGTCCAGATAGGTTTGGATGAAACCAGAAATATCCGGTTCTGTTGTGGCTAAGTCAATCCAAGCTCTTGCTACAGCTTCTGTGTTTGCTTGTGTTTTGTCGATAGTATCTATGGACTTTAGAGTTGTGAATGCATTGTTGCATGTAACATTTTGTTTTTCTGTGGGCAAACGCTAATTGGTTTCACATGGAGACACAACAGGTACACATTCGTGTTTTCTGAGTAAAAAGCTGCAGAAACCAGGTACAAATGATACTTGTGCTTGTAAACATGACATTGAATCCACTTGCCCAAGAAAAAGACTTTGCGTTTCTCCAAAACCAGGTTGACTCTGCTTTTCTGGGTGCTTTGCACACCAATTCCACACCAGTTTTTCCAGATAGGACTGGATGAAAGCAGAAATATCCGGTTCTGTGTTGGCTCAGTCAATCCCAGCTCTTGCTACATCCTAAGAGTTTGTTTGTGTTTTCTCGATAGTATCTATGGACTTTAGAGATGTGAATGCATTGTAGCATGTAACATTTTGTTTTTCTGTTGGCAAACGCTAATAGGTTTCACATGGAGACACAACAGGTACACATTCATGTTTTCTCAGTAAAAAGCTGCAGAAACCAGGTTACAAATGATATTTGTGTTTGTAACCCTGACATTGAATCCACTTGTCCAAGAAAAAGACTTCGCTTTTCTCCAAAACCAGGTTGACTCTGCTTTTCTGGGTGCTTTGCACACCAACTCCACACCAGTTTGTTCAGCTAGGTTTGGATGAAACCAGAAATATCCGGTTCTGTGGTGGCTAACTCAATCCCAGCTCTGGCTACAGCTTCTGTGTTTGCTTGTGTTTTCTCGATAGTATCTATGGACTTTGAGTTGTGAATGCATTGTAGCCTGTAGCATTTAGGTTTTCTGTTGGCAAACGCTAATGGTTTCAAATGAGTCACAGCAGGTACACATTCATGTTTTCTGAGTAAAAAGCTGCAGAAACCAGGTCACAAATTATATTTGTGTTTGTAAACATGACATTGAATCCACTTGCCCAAGAAAAAGACTTTGCTTTTCTCCAAAACCAGGTTGACTCTGCTTTTCTGGGTGTTTTGCATACCAATTCCACACCAGTTTCTCCAGATAGGACTGGATGAAACCAGAAATATCCGGTTCTGTGTTGGCTCAGTCAATCCCAGCTCTTGCTACATCCTAAGAGTTTTTTTGTGTTTTGTCAATAGTATCTATGGATTTTAGAGTTGTGAATGCATTGTAGCATTTAGCATTTAGGTTTTCTGTTAGCAAACGCTAATGGTTTCAAATGAGTCACAGCAGGTACACATTCATGTTTTCTGAGTAAAAAGCTGCAGAAACAAGGTTGTAAATGATATTTCTGTTTGTAAACAAGACATTGAATGCACTTGCCCAAGAAAATGACTTTCCTTTTCTCCAAAACCAGGTCGACTCTGCTTTTCTGGGTGCTTTGCACACCAATTCCACACCAATTTGTCCAGATAGGTTTGGATGAAACCAGAAATATCCAGTTCTGTGGTGGCTAAGTCAATCCAAGCTCTTGCTACATCTTCTGTGTTTGCTTGTGTTTTGTCGATAGTCTATGGACTTTAGAGTTGTGAATGAATTTTAGCATGTAACATTTTGATTTTCTGTTGGCAAATGCTAATAGGTTTCTCATGGAGGCACAACAGATACACATTCGTGTTTTCTGAGTAAAAAGCTGCAGAAACCATGTTGAAAATCATATTTGTGTTTGTAAACATGACATTGAATCCACTTGCCCAAGAAAAAGACTTTGCTTTTCCCCAAAACCAGGTTGACTCTGCTGCTCTGGGTACTTTGCACACGAATTCCACACCAGTTTGTCCGGATATGTTTTGATGAAACCAGAAATATCCGGTTCTGTGGTGGCTAAGTCAATTCCAGCTGTTGCTACAGCTTCTGTGTTTGCTTGTGTTTTCTCGATAGTCTATGGACTTTAGAGTTGTGAATGCATTGTAGCTTGTAACATTTTGTTTTTCTGTTGGCAAACGCTAATTTGTTTCACATGGTGAAACAAAGGTACACATTCGTGTTTTCTGAGTAAAAAGCTGCAGAAACCAGTTAAAAAATGATATTTGTGCTTGTAACCATGACATTGAATCCACTTGCCCAAAAAAAAGACTGCATTTCTCCAAAACCAGGTTGACTCTGCTTTTCTGGGTGCTTTGCACACCAACTCCACACCAGTTTGTCCAGATAGGTTTGGATGAAATCAGAAATATCCGGTTCTGTGGTGGCTAACTCAAACCCAGCTCTTGCTGCAGCTTCTATATTAGCTTGTGTTTTCTCCATAGTATCTATGGACTTTAGAGTTGTGAATGCATTGTACCATGTAACATTTAGGTTTTCTGGTGGCAAACGCTAATGGTTTCAAATGAGTCACAGCAGGTACACATTCATGTTTTCTGAGTAAAAAGCTGCAGAAACCAGGTTGTAAATGATATTTCTGTTGTAAACAAGACATTGAATCCACTTGCCCAAGAAAATGACTTTGCTTTTCTCCAAAACCAGGTTGACTCTGCTTTTCTGGGTGCTTTGCACACTAATTCCACACCAGTTTGTCCAGATAGGGCTGGATGAAAGCAGAAATATCCGATTCTGTGGTGGCTCAGTCAATTCCAGCTCTTGCTACAGCTTCTATATTTGCTTTTGTTTTGTCGATAGTATCTGTGGACAAAGAGTTGTGAATGCATCGTAGCATGTAACATTTTAATTTTCTGTTGGCAAACCCTAATTGGTTTCACATGGAGGCACAACAGATACACATTCGAGTTTTCTGTGTAAAAAGCTGCAGAAACCAGTTTAAAACTGATGCTTGTGCTTGTAAACATGACATTGAATCCACTTGCCCTAGAAAATGACTTTCCTTTTCTCCAAAACCAGGTTGACTCTGCTTTTCTGGGTGCTTTGCACACCAACTCCACACCAGTTTGTCCAGATAGGGCTGAATGAAACCAGAAATATCCGGTTCTGTGGTGGCTCAGTCAATCCCAGCTCTTGCTACATTCTAAGAGTTTGTTTGTGTTTTGTCAATAGTATCTATGGACTTTAGAGTTGTGAATGCATTGTAGCATTTAGCATTTACGTTGTCTGTTGGCAAACGCTAATGGTTTCAAATGAGTCACAGCAGGTACACATTCATGGTTTCTCAGTAAAAAGCTGCAGAAACCAGGTTGTAAATGATATTTCTGCTTGTAAACAAGACATTGAATCCACTTGGCCAAGAAAATGACTTTGCTTTTCTCCAAAACCAGGTTGACTCTGCTTTTCTTGGTGCTTTGCACACTAATTCCACACCAGTTTGTCCATATAGGGCTGGATGGAACCAGAAACATCCGGTCTGTGGTGGCTAACTCAAACCCAGCTTTTGCTACAGCTTCTATATTAGCTTGTGTTTTCTCCAGAGTATCTATGGACTTTAGAGTTGTGAATGCATTGTAGCTTGTATCATTTTTTTTTTCTGTTGTCAAACGCTAATTGGTTTCACATGGAGACACAACAGATACACAGTCGTGTTTTCTGAGTAAAAAGCTGCAGAAACCAGGTTGTAAATGATATTTGTGTTTGTAAATATGACATTGAATCCAGTTGCCCAAGAAAAAGACTTTGCTTTTCTCCAAAACCAGGTTGACTCTGCTTTTCTGGGTGCTTTGCACACCAATTCCACACCAGTTTGTTCAGCTAGGTTTGGATGAAACCAGATATATCCGGTTCTGTGGTGGGTAAGTCAATCCCAGTTCTGGCTACAGCTTCTGTGTTTGCTTGTGTTTTCTCAATAGTATCTATGGACTTTAGAGTTGTGAATGCATTGCAGCATGTAACATTTTGTTTTTCTGTTGGCAAACGCTAATTTGTTTCACATTGAGACACAACAGATACACATTTGTGTTTTCTGAGTAAAAACCTGCAGAAACCAGGTTAAAAATGATATTTGTGTTTGTAAACATGACATTGAATCCATGTGCCCAAGAAAAAGACTTTGCTTTCTCCAAAACCAGGTTGACTCTGCTTTTCTGGGTGCTTTGCACACCAATTCCACACCAGTTTGTCCAGATCGTGCTGGATGAAAGCAAAAATATCCGGTTCTGTGTTGGCTCAGTCAATCCCAGCTCTTGCTACATCCTAAGAGTTTGTTTGTGTTTTGTCGATAGTATCTATGGACTTTAGAGATGTGAATGCATTGTAGCATGTAACATTTTGTTTTTCTGTTGGCAAACGCTAATAGGTTTCACATGGAGACACAACAGTGACATATTCGTGTTTTCTGAGTAAAAAGCTGCAGAAACCAGGTCACAAATGATATTTGTGTTTGTAAACATGACATTGAATCCACCTGTCCAAGAAAAAGACTTTGCTTTTCTCCAAAACCAGGTTGACTCTGCTTTTCTGGGTGCTTTGCACACCAACTCCACACCAGTTTGTTCAGCTAGGTTTGGATGAAACCAGAAATATCCGGTTCTGTGGTGGGTAAGTCAATCACAGCTCTGGCTACAGCTTCTGTGTTTGCTTGTGTTTTCTCCACAGTATCTATGGACTTTAGAGTTGTGAATGCATTGTAGCATTTAGCATTTAGGTTTTCTGTTGGCAAACGCTAATGGTTTCAAATGAGTCACAGCAGGTACACATTCGTATTTTCTCAGTAAAAAGCTGCAGAAACCAGGTTTAAAATGATATTTGTGTTTGTAAACATGACATTGAATCCATGTGCCCAAGAAAAAGTCTTTGCTTTCTCCAAAACCAGGTTGACTCTGCTTTTCTGGGTGCTTTGCACACCAATTCCACACCAGTTTGTCCAGATAGGGCTGGATAAACCAGAAATATCCGGTTCTGTGGTGGCTCAGTCAATCCCAGCTCTTGCTACATCCTAAGAGTTTGTTTGTGTTTTGTCGATAGTATCTATGGACTTTAGAGATGTGAATGCATTGTAGCATGTAACATTTTGTTTTTCTGTTGGCAAATGCTAATAGGTTTCACATGGAGACACAACAGTGACATATTCGTGTTTTCTGAGTAAAAAGCTGCAGAAACCAGGTCACAAATCATATTTGTGTTGTAAAAATGAGATTGAATCCACTTGCCCAAGAAAAAGACTTTGCTTTTCTCCAAAACCAGGTTGACTCTGCTTTTCTTTGTGCTTTGCACACGAACTCCACACCAGTTTGTTCAGCTAGGTTTGGATGAAACCAGAAATATCTGGTTCTGTGGTGGGTAAGTCAATCCCAGCTCTGGCTACAACTTCTGTGTTTGCTTGTGTTTTCTCCACAGTATCTATGGACTTTAGAGTTGTGAATGCATTGTATCATTTAGCATTTAGGTTTTCTGGTGGCAAACGCTAATGGTTTCAAATGAGTCACAGCAGGTACACATTCGTGTTTTCTGAGTAAAAAGCTGCAGAAACCAGGTTAAAAATGATATTTGTGTTTGTAAACATGACATTGAATCCACCTGTCCAAGAAAAAGACTTTGCTTTCTCCAAAACCAGGTTGACTCTGCCTTTCTGGGTGCTTTGCACACCAATTCCACACCAGTTTGTCCAGATAGGGCTGGATGAAACCAGAAATATCCGGTTCTCTGGTGGCTAAATCAATCCAAGCTCTTGCTCCAGCTTCTGTGTTTGCTTGTGTTTTGTCGATAGTATCTATGGACTTTAGAGTTGTGAATGAATTTTAGCATGTAACATTTTGATTTTCTGTTGGCAAATGCTAATTGGTTTCACATGGAGGCACAACAGATACACATTCGTGTTTTCTGAGTAAAAAGCTGCAGAAACCAGGTTAAAAATGATATTTGTGTTTTTGAACTTGACATTGAATCCATGTGCCCAAGAAAAAGACTTTTCTTTTCTCCAAAACCAGGTTCACTCTCTTTTCTGGGTTCTTTGCACACCAATTCCACACCAGTTTGATCAGATAGGGCTGGATGAAACCAGAAATATCCGGTTCTGTGGTGGCTCTGTCAATCCCAGCTCTTGCTACATCCTAAGAGTTTTTTTGTGTTTTGTCAATAGTATCTATGGACTTTAGAGTTGTGAATGCATTGTAGCATGTAACATTTTGTTTTTCTGTTGGCATACGCTAATCGGTTTCACAGGGAGACACCACAGGTACATATTCGTGTTTTTTGAGTAAAAAGCTGCAGAAACCAGGTTGTAAATGATATCGGTGCTTGTAACCATGACATTGAATCCACTTGCCCAAGAAAAAGACTTTGCTTTTCTCAAAAACCAGGTTGACTCTGCTTTTCTGGGAGCTTTGCACACCAACTCCACACCAGTTTGTCCAGATAGTGCTGGATGAAAGCGAAAATATCCGCTTCTGTGTTGGCTCAGTCAATCGCAGCTCTTGCTACATCCTAAGAGTTTGTTTGTGTTTTGTCGATAGTATCTATGGACTTTAGAGATGTGAATGCATTGTAGCATGTAACATTTTGTTTTTCTGTTGGCAAACGCTAATAGGTTTCACATGGAGACACAACAGTGACATATTCGTGTTTTCTGAGTAAAAAGCTGCAGAAACCAGGTCACAAATGATATTTGTGTTTGTAAAGATGACATTGAATCCACCTGTCCAAGAAAAAGACTTTGCTTTTCTCCAAAACCAGGTTGACTCTGCTTTTCTGGGTACTTTGCACACCAACTCCACACCAGTTTGTTCAGCTAGGTTTGGAGGAAACCAGAAATATCCGGTTCTGTGGTGGGTAAGTCAATCACAGCTCTGGCTACAGCTTCTGTGTTTGCTTGTGTTTTCTCCACAGTATCTATGGACTTTAGAGTTGTGAAAGCATTGTAGCATTTAGCATTTAGGTTTTCTGTTGGCAAACGCTAATGGTTTCAAATGAGTCACAGCAGGTACACATTCGTGTTTTCTGAGTAAAAAGCTGCAGAAACGAGGGTAAAAATGATATTTGTGTTTGTAAACATGACATTGAATCCATGTGCCCAGGAAAAAGACTTTGCTTTCTCCAAAACCAGGTTGACTCTGCTTTTCTGGGTGCTTTGCACACCAATTCCACACCAGTTTGTCCAGATAGGGCTGGATGAAACCAGAAATATCCGGTTCTGTGGTGGCTCAGTCAATCCCAGCTCTTGCTTCATCCTAAGAGTTTGTTTGTGTTTTCTCGATAGTATCTATGGACTTTAGAGATGTGAATGCATTGTAGCATTTAGCATTTAGGTTTTCTGTTGGCAAACGCTAATGGTTTCAAATGAGTCTCAACAGGTGCACATTCATGTTTTCTGAGTAAAACCTGCAGAAACCAGGTTACAAATCATATTTGTGTTTGTAAACATGACATTTAATCCATGTGCCAAGAAAAAGACTTTGCTTTTCTCCAAAACCAGGTTGACTCTGCTTTTCTGGTTGCTTTGCACACCAATTCCACACCAGTTTGTCCAGATTGGTTTGGATGACACCAGAAATATCCAGTTCTGTGGTGCCTAAGTCAATTCCAGCTGTTGCTACAGCTTCTGTGTTTGCTTGTGTTTTGTCAAGGGTATCTATGGACTTTAGAGTTGTGAATGAATTTTAGCATGTAACATTTTGATTTTCTGTTGGCAAATGCGAATTGGTTTCACATGGAGGCACAACAGATATACATTCGTGTTTTCTGAGTAAAAAGCTGCAGAAACCAGGTGGAAAATGATATTTGTGTTTGTAAAAATGACATTGAATCCATTTGCCCAAGAAATTTCTTTGCTTTTCTCCAAAACCAAGTTGACTCTGCTTTTCTGGGTGCTTTGCACACCAATTGCACACCAGTTTGTCCAGATATGTTTGGATGAAACCAGAAATATCTGGTTCTGTGGTGGCTATTCAAATCCAGCTGTTGCTATAGCTTCTGTGTTTGCTTGTGTTTTCTGGATAGTATCTATGGACTTTAGAGTTGTGAATGCATTGTACCATGTAACATTTTGTTTTTCTGTTGGCAAACGCTAATAGGTTTCACATGGAGACACAACAGTGACATATTCGTGTTTTCTGAGTAAAAAGCTACATGAACCAGTTTAGAAATGATATTTGTGCTTGTAACCATGACATTGAATCCTCTTGCCCAAGAAAAAGACGGCATTTCCCCAAAACCAGGTTGACTCTGCCTTTGCGGGTGCTTTGCACACCAACTCCACACCAGTTTGTCCAGATAGGTTTGGATGAAATCAGAAATATCCGGTTCTGTCGTGGCTAACTCAATCCCAGCTCTGGCTACAGCTTCTGTGTTTGCTTGTGTTTTCTCGATAATATCTATGGACTTTAGAGTTGTGAATGCATTGTAGCATGTATCATTTTGTTTTTCTGTGGGCAAACGCTAATTGGTTTCACATGGAGACACAACAGATACACATTTTTGTTTTCTGAGTAAAAAGCTGCAGAAACCAGGTTGTAAATGATATTTGTGCTTGTAACCATGACATTGAATCCACTTGCCCAAGAAAAAGACTGCTTTTCTCAAAAACCAGGTTGACTCTGCTTTTCTGGGAGCTTTGCGCACCAACTCCACACCATTTTGTCCAGATAGTCCTGGATGAAAGCAAAAATATCCGGTTCTGTGTTGGCTCAGTCAATCCCAGCTCTTGCTACATCCTAAGAGTTTGTTTGTGTTTTGTCGATAGTATCTATGGACTTTAGAGATGTGAATGCATTGTAGCATGTAACATTTTGTTTTTCTGTTGGCAAACGCTAATAGGTTTCACACGGAGACACAACAGTGACATATTCGTGTTTTCTGAGTAAAAAGCTGCAGAAACCAGGTTACAAATGATATTTGTGTTTGTAAACATGACATTGAATCCTCTTGTCCAAGAAAAAGACTTTGCTTTTCTCCCAAACCAGGTTGACTCTGCTTTTCTTTGTGCTTTGCACACGAACTCCACACCAGTTTGTTCAGCTAGGTTTGGAGGAAACCAGAAATATCCGGTTCTGTGGTGGGTAAGTCAATCCCAGCTCTGTCTACAGCTTCTGTGTTTGCTTGTGTTTTCTCCACAGTATCTATGGACTTTAGAGTTGTGAAAGCATTGTAGCATTTAGCATTTAGGTTTTCTGTTGGCAAACGCTAATGATTTCAAATGAGTCACAGCAGGTACACATTCATGTTTTCTTAGTAAAAAGCTGCAGAAACCAGGTTAAAAATGATATTTGTGTTTGTAAACATGACATTGAATCCATGTGCCCAAGAAAAAGACTTTGCTTTCTCCAAAACCAGGTTGACTCTAATTTTCTGGGTGCTTTGCACACCAATTCCACACCAGTTTGTCCAGATAGGGCTGGATGAAACCAGAAATATCCGGTTCTGTGGTGGCTCAGTCAATCCCAGCTCTTGCTACATCCTAAGAGTTTGTTTGTGTTTTCTGGATAGTATCTATGGACTTTAGAGATGTGAATGCATTGTAGCATGTAACATTTTGTTTTTCTGTTGGCAAACGCTAATAGGTTTCACATGGAGACACAACAATGACATATTCGTGTTTTCTGAGTAAAAAGCTGAAGAAACCATGTCACAAATGATTTTTGTGTTTGTAAACATGACATTGAATCCACTTGTCCAAGAAAAAGACTTTGCTTTTCTCCCAAACCAGGTTGACTCTGATTTTCTGTGTGCTTTGCACACAAACTCCACACCAGTTTGTTCAGCTAGGTTTGGATGAAACCAGAAATATCCGGTTCTGTGGTGGGTAAGTCAATCACAGCTCTGGCTACAGCTTCTGTGTTTGCTTGTGTTTTCTCCACAGTATCTATGGACTTTAGAGTTGT
This sequence comes from Sylvilagus floridanus, assembly GCA_949820135.1. NCBI lineage: Eukaryota > Metazoa > Chordata > Mammalia > Lagomorpha > Leporidae > Sylvilagus > Sylvilagus floridanus. Next base: position 28,590,981 of record OX463232.1, read on the forward strand.
GAATGCATTGTAGCATTTAGCATTTAGGTTTTCTGTTGGCAAACGCTAATGGTTTCAAATGAGTCACAGCAGGTACACATTCGTATTTTCTCAGTAAAAAGCTGCAGAAACCAGGTTTAAAATGATATTTGTGTTGGTAAACATGACATTGAATCCATGTGCCCAAGAAAAAGACTTTGCTTTCTCCAAAACCAGGTTGACTCTGCTTTTCTGGGTGCTTTGCACACCAATTCCACACCAGTTTGTCCAGATAGGGCTGGATAAACCAGAAATATCCGGTTCTGTGGTGGCTCAGTCAATCCCAGCTCTTGCTACATCCTAAGAGTTTGTTTGTGTTTTGTCGATAGTATCTATGGACTTTAGAGATGTGAATGCATTGTAGCATGTAACATTTTGTTTTTCTGTTGGCAAATGCTAATAGGTTTCACATGGAGACATAACAGTGACATATTCGTGTTTTCTGAGTAAAAAGCTGCAGAAACCAGGTCACAAATGATATTTGTGTTGTAAACATGAGATTGAATCCACTTGCCCAAGAAAAAGACTTTGCTTTTCTCCAAAACCAGGTTGACTCTGCTTTTCTTTGTGCTTTGCACACGAACTCCACACCAGTTTGTTCAGCTAGGTTTGGATGAAACCAGAAATATCCGGTTCTGTGGTGGGTAAGTCAATCCCAGCTCTGGCTACAGCTTCTGTGTTTGCTTGTGTTTTCTCCACAGTATCTATGGACTTTAGAGTTGTGAATGCATTGTAGCATTTAGCATTTAGGTTTTCTGGTGGCAAACGCTAATGGTTTCAAATGAGTCACAGCAGGTACACATTCGTGTTTTCTGAGTAAAAAGCTGCAGAAACCAGGTTAAAAATGATATTTGTGTTTGTAAACATGACATTGAATCCACCTGTCCAAGAAAAAGACTTTGCTTTCTCCAAAACCAGGTTGACTCTGCCTTTCTGGGTGCTTTGCACACCAATTCCACACCAGTTTGTCCAGATAGGGCTGGATGAAACCAGAAATATCCGGTTCTCTGGTGGCTAAATCAATCCAAGCTCTTGCTCCAGCTTCTGTGTTTGCTTGTGTTTTGTCGATAGTATCTATGGACTTTAGAGTTGTGAATGAATTTTAGCATGTAACATTTTGATTTTCTGTTGGCAAATGCTAATTGGTTTCACATGGAGGCACAACAGATACACATTCGTGTTTTCTGAGTAAAAAGCTGCAGAAACCAGGTTAAAAATGATATTTGTGTTTTTGAACTTGACATTGAATCCATGTGCCCAAGAAAAAGACTTTTCTTTTCTCCAAAACCAGGTTCACTCTCTTTTCTGGGTTCTTTGCACACCAATTCCACACCAGTTTGATCAGATAGGGCTGGATGAAACCAGAAATATCCGGTTCTGTGGTGGCTCTGTCAATCCCAGCTCTTGCTACATCCTAAGAGTTTTTTTGTGTTTTGTCAATAGTATCTATGGACTTTAGAGTTGTGAATGCATTGTAGCATGTAACATTTTGTTTTTCTGTTGGCATACGCTAATCGGTTTCACAGGGAGACACCACAGGTACATATTCGTGTTTTTTGAGTAAAAAGCTGCAGAAACCAGGTTGTAAATGATATCGGTGCTTGTAACCATGACATTGAATCCACTTGCCCAAGAAAAAGACTTTGCTTTTCTCAAAAACCAGGTTGACTCTGCTTTTCTGGGAGCTTTGCACACCAACTCCACACCAGTTTGTCCAGATAGTGCTGGATGAAAGCGAAAATATCCGCTTCTGTGTTGGCTCAGTCAATCGCAGCTCTTGCTACATCCTAAGAGTTTGTTTGTGTTTTGTCGATAGTATCTATGGACTTTAGAGATGTGAATGCATTGTAGCATGTAACATTTTGTTTTTCTGTTGGCAAACGCTAATAGGTTTCACATGGAGACACAACAGTGACATATTCGTGTTTTCTGAGTAAAAAGCTGCAGAAACCAGGTCACAAATGATATTTGTGTTTGTAAAGATGACATTGAATCCACCTGTCCAAGAAAAAGACTTTGCTTTTCTCCAAAACCAGGTTGACTCTGCTTTTCTGGGTACTTTGCACACCAACTCCACACCAGTTTGTTCAGCTAGGTTTGGAGGAAACCAGAAATATCCGGTTCTGTGGTGGGTAAGTCAATCACAGCTCTGGCTACAGCTTCTGTGTTTGCTTGTGTTTTCTCCACAGTATCTATGGACTTTAGAGTTGTGAAAGCATTGTAGCATTTAGCATTTAGGTTTTCTGTTGGCAAACGCTAATGGTTTCAAATGAGTCACAGCAGGTACACATTCGTGTTTTCTGAGTAAAAAGCTGCAGAAACGAGGGTAAAAATGATATTTGTGTTTGTAAACATGACATTGAATCCATGTGCCCAGGAAAAAGACTTTGCTTTCTCCAAAACCAGGTTGACTCTGCTTTTCTGGGTGCTTTGCACACCAATTCCACACCAGTTTGTCCAGATAGGGCTGGATGAAACCAGAAATATCCGGTTCTGTGGTGGCTCATTCAATCCCAGCTCTTGCTTCATCCTAAGAGTTTGTTTGTGTTTTCTCGATAGTATCTATGGACTTTAGAGATGTGAATGCATTGTAGCATTTAGCATTTAGGTTTTCTGTTGGCAAACGCTAATGGTTTCAAATGAGTCTCAACAGGTGCACATTCATGTTTTCTGAGTAAAAAGCTGCAGAAACCAGGTTACAAATCATATTTGTGTTTGTAAACATGACATTTAATCCATGTGCCAAGAAAAAGACTTTGCTTTTCTCCAAAACCAGGTTGACTCTGCTTTTCTGGTTGCTTTGCACACCAATTCCACACCAGTTTGTCCAGATTGGTTTGGATGACACCAGAAATATCCAGTTCTGTGGTGCCTAAGTCAATTCCAGCTGTTGCTACAGCTTCTGTGTTTGCTTGTGTTTTGTCAAGGGTATCTATGGACTTTAGAGTTGTGAATGAATTTTAGCATGTAACATTTTGATTTTCTGTTGGCAAATGCGAATTGGTTTCACATGGAGGCACAACAGATATACATTCGTGTTTTCTGAGTAAAAAGCTGCAGAAACCAGGTGGAAAATGATATTTGTGTTTGTAAAAATGACATTGAATCCATTTGCCCAAGAAATTTCTTTGCTTTTCTCCAAAACCAAGTTGACTCTGCTTTTCTGGGTGCTTTGCACACCAATTGCACACCAGTTTGTCCAGATATGTTTGGATGAAACCAGAAATATCTGGTTCTGTGGTGGCTATTCAAATCCAGCTGTTGCTACAGCTTCTGTGTTTGCTTGTGTTTTCTGGATAGTATCTATGGACTTTAGAGTTGTGAATGCATTGTACCATGTAACATTTTGTTTTTCTGTTGGCAAACGCTAATAGGTTTCACATGGAGACACAACAGTGACATATTCGTGTTTTCTGAGTAAAAAGCTACATGAACCAGTTTAGAAATGATATTTGTGCTTGTAACCATGACATTGAATCCTCTTGCCCAAGAAAAAGACGGCATTTCCCCAAAACCAGGTTGACTCTGCCTTTGCGGGTGCTTTGCACACCAACTCCACACCAGTTTGTCCAGATAGGTTTGGATGAAATCAGAAATATCCGGTTCTGTCGTGGCTAACTCAATCCCAGCTCTGGCTACAGCTTCTGTGTTTGCTTGTGTTTTCTCGATAATATCTATGGACTTTAGAGTTGTGAATGCATTGTAGCATGTATCATTTTGTTTTTCTGTGGGCAAACGCTAATTGGTTTCACATGGAGACACAACAGATACACATTTTTGTTTTCTGAGTAAAAAGCTGCAGAAACCAGGTTGTAAATGATATTTGTGCTTGTAACCATGACATTGAATCCACTTGCCCAAGAAAAAGACTGCTTTTCTCAAAAACCAGGTTGACTCTGCTTTTCTGGGAGCTTTGCGCACCAACTCCACACCATTTTGTCCAGATAGTCCTGGATGAAAGCAAAAATATCCGGTTCTGTGTTGGCTCAGTCAATCCCAGCTCTTGCTACATCCTAAGAGTTTGTTTGTGTTTTGTCGATAGTATCTATGGACTTTAGAGATGTGAATGCATTGTAGCATGTAACATTTTGTTTTTCTGTTGGCAAACGCTAATAGGTTTCACACGGAGACACAACAGTGACATATTCGTGTTTTCTGAGTAAAAAGCTGCAGAAACCAGGTTACAAATGATATTTGTGTTTGTAAACATGACATTGAATCCTCTTGTCCAAGAAAAAGACTTTGCTTTTCTCCCAAACCAGGTTGACTCTGCTTTTCTTTGTGCTTTGCACACGAACTCCACACCAGTTTGTTCAGCTAGGTTTGGATGAAACCAGAAATATCCGGTTCTGTGGTGGGTAAGTCAATCCCAGCTCTGTCTACAGCTTCTGTGTTTGCTTGTGTTTTCTCCACAGTATCTATGGACTTTAGAGTTGTGAAAGCATTGTAGCATTTAGCATTTAGGTTTTCTGTTGGCAAACGCTAATGATTTCAAATGAGTCACAGCAGGTACACATTCATGTTTTCTGAGTAAAAAGCTGCAGAAACCAGGTTAAAAATGATATTTGTGTTTGTAAACATGACATTGAATCCATGTGCCCAAGAAAAAGACTTTGCTTTCTCCAAAACCAGGTTGACTCTAATTTTCTGGGTGCTTTGCACACCAATTCCACACCAGTTTGTCCAGATAGGGCTGGATGAAACCAGAAATATCCGGTTCTGTGGTGGCTCAGTCAATCCCAGCTCTTGCTACATCCTAAGAGTTTGTTTGTGTTTTCTGGATAGTATCTATGGACTTTAGAGATGTGAATGCATTGTAGCATGTAACATTTTGTTTTTCTGTTGGCAAACGCTAATAGGTTTCACATGGAGACACAACAATGACATATTCGTGTTTTCTGAGTAAAAAGCTGAAGAAACCATGTCACAAATGATTTTTGTGTTTGTAAACATGACATTGAATCCACTTGTCCAAGAAAAAGACTTTGCTTTTCTCCCAAACCAGGTTGACTCTGATTTTCTGTGTGCTTTGCACACAAACTCCACACCAGTTTGTTCAGCTAGGTTTGGATGAAACCAGAAATATCCGGTTCTGTGGTGGGTAAGTCAATCACAGCTCTGGCTACAGCTTCTGTGTTTGCTTGTGTTTTCTCCACAGTATCTATGGACTTTAGAGTTGTGAATGCATTGTAGCATTTAGCATTTAGGTTTTCTGTTGGCAAACGCTAATGGTTTCAAATGAGTCACAGCAGGTACACATTCGTATTTTCTCAGTAAAAAGCTGCAGAAACCAGGTTTAAAATGATATTTGTGTTGGTAAACATGACATTGAATCCATGTGCCCAAGAAAAAGACTTTGCTTTCTCCAAAACCAGGTTGACTCTGCTTTTCTGGGTGCTTTGCACACCAATTCCACACCAGTTTGTCCAGATAGGGCTGGATAAACCAGAAATATCCGGTTCTGTGGTGGCTCAGTCAATCCCAGCTCTTGCTACATCCTAAGAGTTTGTTTGTGTTTTGTCGATAGTATCTATGGACTTTAGAGATGTGAATGCATTGTAGCATGTAACATTTTGTTTTTCTGTTGGCAAATGCTAATAGGTTTCACATGGAGACATAACAGTGACATATTCGTGTTTTCTGAGTAAAAAGCTGCAGAAACCAGGTCACAAATGATATTTGTGTTGTAAACATGAGATTGAATCCACTTGCCCAAGAAAAAGACTTTGCTTTTCTCCAAAACCAGGTTGACTCTGCTTTTCTTTGTGCTTTGCACACGAACTCCACACCAGTTTGTTCAGCTAGGTTTGGATGAAACCAGAAATATCCGGTTCTGTGGTGGGTAAGTCAATCCCAGCTCTGGCTACAGCTTCTGTGTTTGCTTGTGTTTTCTCCACAGTATCTATGGACTTTAGAGTTGTGAATGCATTGTAGCATTTAGCATTTAGGTTTTCTGGTGGCAAACGCTAATGGTTTCAAATGAGTCACAGCAGGTACACATTCGTGTTTTCTGAGTAAAAAGCTGCAGAAACCAGGTTAAAAATGATATTTGTGTTTGTAAACATGACATTGAATCCACCTGTCCAAGAAAAAGACTTTGCTTTCTCCAAAACCAGGTTGACTCTGCCTTTCTGGGTGCTTTGCACACCAATTCCACACCAGTTTGTCCAGATAGGGCTGGATGAAACCAGAAATATCCGGTTCTCTGGTGGCTAAATCAATCCAAGCTCTTGCTCCAGCTTCTGTGTTTGCTTGTGTTTTGTCGATAGTATCTATGGACTTTAGAGTTGTGAATGAATTTTAGCATGTAACATTTTGATTTTCTGTTGGCAAATGCTAATTGGTTTCACATGGAGGCACAACAGATACACATTCGTGTTTTCTGAGTAAAAAGCTGCAGAAACCAGGTTAAAAATGATATTTGTGTTTTTGAACTTGACATTGAATCCATGTGCCCAAGAAAAAGACTTTTCTTTTCTCCAAAACCAGGTTCACTCTCTTTTCTGGGTTCTTTGCACACCAATTCCACACCAGTTTGATCAGATAGGGCTGGATGAAACCAGAAATATCCGGTTCTGTGGTGGCTCTGTCAATCCCAGCTCTTGCTACATCCTAAGAGTTTTTTTGTGTTTTGTCAATAGTATCTATGGACTTTAGAGTTGTGAATGCATTGTAGCATGTAACATTTTGTTTTTCTGTTGGCATACGCTAATCGGTTTCACAGGGAGACACCACAGGTACATATTCGTGTTTTTTGAGTAAAAAGCTGCAGAAACCAGGTTGTAAATGATATCGGTGCTTGTAACCATGACATTGAATCCACTTGCCCAAGAAAAAGACTTTGCTTTTCTCAAAAACCAGGTTGACTCTGCTTTTCTGGGAGCTTTGCACACCAACTCCACACCAGTTTGTCCAGATAGTGCTGGATGAAAGCGAAAATATCCGCTTCTGTGTTGGCTCAGTCAATCGCAGCTCTTGCTACATCCTAAGAGTTTGTTTGTGTTTTGTCGATAGTATCTATGGACTTTAGAGATGTGAATGCATTGTAGCATGTAACATTTTGTTTTTCTGTTGGCAAACGCTAATAGGTTTCACATGGAGACACAACAGTGACATATTCGTGTTTTCTGAGTAAAAAGCTGCAGAAACCAGGTCACAAATGATATTTGTGTTTGTAAAGATGACATTGAATCCACCTGTCCAAGAAAAAGACTTTGCTTTTCTCCAAAACCAGGTTGACTCTGCTTTTCTGGGTACTTTGCACACCAACTCCACACCAGTTTGTTCAGCTAGGTTTGGAGGAAACCAGAAATATCCGGTTCTGTGGTGGGTAAGTCAATCACAGCTCTGGCTACAGCTTCTGTGTTTGCTTGTGTTTTCTCCACAGTATCTATGGACTTTAGAGTTGTGAAAGCATTGTAGCATTTAGCATTTAGGTTTTCTGTTGGCAAACGCTAATGGTTTCAAATGAGTCACAGCAGGTACACATTCGTGTTTTCTGAGTAAAAAGCTGCAGAAACGAGGGTAAAAATGATATTTGTGTTTGTAAACATGACATTGAATCCATGTGCCCAGGAAAAAGACTTTGCTTTCTCCAAAACCAGGTTGACTCTGCTTTTCTGGGTGCTTTGCACACCAATTCCACACCAGTTTGTCCAGATAGGGCTGGATGAAACCAGAAATATCCGGTTCTGTGGTGGCTCATTCAATCCCAGCTCTTGCTTCATCCTAAGAGTTTGTTTGTGTTTTCTCGATAGTATCTATGGACTTTAGAGATGTGAATGCATTGTAGCATTTAGCATTTAGGTTTTCTGTTGGCAAACGCTAATGGTTTCAAATGAGTCTCAACAGGTGCACATTCATGTTTTCTGAGTAAAAAGCTGCAGAAACCAGGTTACAAATCATATTTGTGTTTGTAAACATGACATTTAATCCATGTGCCAAGAAAAAGACTTTGCTTTTCTCCAAAACCAGGTTGACTCTGCTTTTCTGGTTGCTTTGCACACCAATTCCACACCAGTTTGTCCAGATTGGTTTGGATGACACCAGAAATATCCAGTTCTGTGGTGCCTAAGTCAATTCCAGCTGTTGCTACAGCTTCTGTGTTTGCTTGTGTTTTGTCAAGGGTATCTATGGACTTTAGAGTTGTGAATGAATTTTAGCATGTAACATTTTGATTTTCTGTTGGCAAATGCTAATTGGTTTCACATGGAGGCACAACAGATACACATTCGTGTTTTCTGAGTAAAAAGCTGCAGAAACCAGGTGGAAAATGATATTTGTGTTTGTAAAAATGACATTGAATCCATTTGCCCAAGAAATTTCTTTGCTTTTCTCCAAAACCAAGTTGACTCTGCTTTTCTGGGTGCTTTGCACACCAATTGCACACCAGTTTGTCCAGATATGTTTGGATGAAACCAGAAATATCTGGTTCTGTGGTGGCTATTCAAATCCAGCTGTTGCTATAGCTTCTGTGTTTGCTTGTGTTTTCTGGATAGTATCTATGGACTTTAGAGTTGTGAATGCATTGTACCATGTAAATTTTGTTTTTCTGTTGGCAAACGCTAATAGGTTTCACATGGAGACACAACAGTGACATATTCGTGTTTTCTGAGTAAAAAGCTACATGAACCAGTTTAGAAATGATATTTGTGCTTGTAACCATAACATTGAATCCTCTTGCCCAAGAAAAAGACGGCATTTCCCCAAAACCAGGTTGACTCTGCCTTTGCGGGTGCTTTGCACACCAACTCCACACCAGTTTGTCCAGATAGGTTTGGATGAAATCAGAAATATCCGGTTCTGTCGTGGCTAACTCAATCCCAGCTCTGGCTACAGCTTCTGTGTTTGCTTGTGTTTTCTCGATAATATCTATGGACTTTAGAGTTGTGAATGCATTGTAGCATGTATCATTTTGTTTTTCTGTGGGCAAACGCTAATTGGTTTCACATGGAGACACAACAGATACACATTTTTGTTTTCTGAGTAAAAAGCTGCAGAAACCAGGTTGTAAATGATATTTGTGCTTGTAACCATGACATTGAATCCACTTGCCCAAGAAAAAGACTGCTTTTCTCAAAAACCAGGTTGACTCTGCTTTTCTGGGAGCTTTGCGCACCAACTCCACACCAGTTTGTCCAGATAGTCCTGGATGAAAGCAAAAATATCCGGTTCTGTGTTGGCTCAGTCAATCGCAGCTCTTGCTACATCCTAAGAGTTTGTTTGTGTTTTGTCGATAGTATCTATGGACTTTAGAGATGTGAATGCATTGTAGCATGTAACATTTTGTTTTTCTGTTGGCAAACGCTAATAGGTTTCACACGGAGACACAACAGTGACATATTCGTGTTTTCTGAGTAAAAAGCTGCAGAAACCAGGTTACAAATGATATTTGTGTTTGTAAACATGACATTGAATTCTCTTGTCCAAGAAAAAGACTTTGCTTTTCTCCCAAACCAGGTTGACTCTGCTTTTCTTTGTGCTTTGCACACGAACTCCACACCAGTTTGTTCAGCTAGGTTTGGATGAAACCAGAAATATCCGGTTCTGTGGTGGGTAAGTCAATCCCAGCTCTGTCTACAGCTTCTGTGTTTGCTTGTGTTTTCTCCACAGTATCTATGGACTTTAGAGTTGTGAAAGCATTGTAGCATTTAGCATTTAGGTTTTCTGTTGGCAAACGCTAATGATTTCAAATGAGTCACAGCAGGTACACATTCATGTTTTCTGAGTAAAAAGCTGCAGAAACCAGGTTAAAAATGATATTTGTGTTTGTAAACATGACATTGAATCCATGTGCCCAAGAAAAAGACTTTGCTTTCTCCAAAACCAGGTTGACTCTAATTTTCTGGGTGCTTTGCACACCAATTCCACACCAGTTTGTCCAGATAGGGCTGGATGAAACCAGAAATATCCGGTTCTGTGGTGGCTCAGTCAATCCCAGCTCTTGCTACATCCTAAGAGTTTGTTTGTGTTTTCTGGATAGTATCTATGGACTTTAGAGATGTGAATGCATTGTAGCATGTAACATTTTGTTTTTCTGTTGGCAAACGCTAATAGGTTTCACATGGAGACACAACAATGACATATTCGTGTTTTCTGAGTAAAAAGCTGAAGAAACCATGTCACAAATGATTTTTGTGTTTGTAAACATGACATTGAATCCACTTGTCCAAGAAAAAGACTTTGCTTTTCTCCCAAACCAGGTTGACTCTGATTTTCTGTGTGCTTTGCACACAAACTCCACACCAGTTTGTTCAGCTAGGTTTGGATGAAACCAGAAATATCCGGTTCTGTGGTGGGTAAGTCAATCACAGCTCTGGCTACAGCTTCTGTGTTTGCTTGTGTTTTCTCCACAGTATCTATGGACTTTAGAGTTGTGAATGCATTGTAGCATTTAGCATTTAGGTTTTCTGTTGGCAAACGCTAATGGTTTCAAATGAGTCACAGCAGGTACACATTCGTATTTTCTCAGTAAAAAGCTGCAGAAACCAGGTTTAAAATGATATTTGTGTTGGTAAACATGACATTGAATCCATGTGCCCAAGAAAAAGACTTTGCTTTCTCCAAAACCAGGTTGACTCTGCTTTTCTGGGTGCTTTGCACACCAATTCCACACCAGTTTGTCCAGATAGGGCTGGATAAACCAGAAATATCCGGTTCTGTGGTGGCTCAGTCAATCCCAGCTCTTGCTACATCCTAAGAGTTTGTTTGTGTTTTGTCGATAGTATCTATGGACTTTAGAGATGTGAATGCATTGTAGCATGTAACATTTTGTTTTTCTGTTGGCAAATGCTAATAGGTTTCACATGGAGACATAACAGTGACATATTCGTGTTTTCTGAGTAAAAAGCTGCAGAAACCAGGTCACAAATGATATTTGTGTTGTAAACATGAGATTGAATCCACTTGCCCAAGAAAAAGACTTTGCTTTTCTCCAAAACCAGGTTGACTCTGCTTTTCTTTGTGCTTTGCACACGAACTCCACACCAGTTTGTTCAGCTAGGTTTGGATGAAACCAGAAATATCCGGTTCTGTGGTGGGTAAGTCAATCCCAGCTCTGGCTACAGCTTCTGTGTTTGCTTGTGTTTTCTCCACAGTATCTATGGACTTTAGAGTTGTGAATGCATTGTAGCATTTAGCATTTAGGTTTTCTGGTGGCAAACGCTAATGGTTTCAAATGAGTCACAGCAGGTACACATTCGTGTTTTCTGAGTAAAAAGCTGCAGAAACCAGGTTAAAAATGATATTTGTGTTTGTAAACATGACATTGAATCCACCTGTCCAAGAAAAAGACTTTGCTTTCTCCAAAACCAGGTTGACTCTGCCTTTCTGGGTGCTTTGCACACCAATTCCACACCAGTTTGTCCAGATAGGGCTGGATGAAACCAGAAATATCCGGTTCTCTGGTGGCTAAATCAATCCAAGCTCTTGCTCCAGCTTCTGTGTTTGCTTGTGTTTTGTCGATAGTATCTATGGACTTTAGAGTTGTGAATGAATTTTAGCATGTAACATTTTGATTTTCTGTTGGCAAATGCTAATTGGTTTCACATGGAGGCACAACAGATACACATTCGTGTTTTCTGAGTAAAAAGCTGCAGAAACCAGGTTAAAAATGATATTTGTGTTTTTGAACTTGACATTGAATCCATGTGCCCAAGAAAAAGACTTTTCTTTTCTCCAAAACCAGGTTCACTCTCTTTTCTGGGTTCTTTGCACACCAATTCCACACCAGTTTGATCAGATAGGGCTGGATGAAACCAGAAATATCCGGTTCTGTGGTGGCTCTGTCAATCCCAGCTCTTGCTACATCCTAAGAGTTTTTTTGTGTTTTGTCAATAGTATCTATGGACTTTAGAGTTGTGAATGCATTGTAGCATGTAACATTTTGTTTTTCTGTTGGCATACGCTAATCGGTTTCACAGGGAGACACCACAGGTACATATTCGTGTTTTTTGAGTAAAAAGCTGCAGAAACCAGGTTGTAAATGATATCGGTGCTTGTAACCATGACATTGAATCCACTTGCCCAAGAAAAAGACTTTGCTTTTCTCAAAAACCAGGTTGACTCTGCTTTTCTGGGAGCTTTGCACACCAACTCCACACCAGTTTGTCCAGATAGTGCTGGATGAAAGCGAAAATATCCGCTTCTGTGTTGGCTCAGTCAATCGCAGCTCTTGCTACATCCTAAGAGTTTGTTTGTGTTTTGTCGATAGTATCTATGGACTTTAGAGATGTGAATGCATTGTAGCATGTAACATTTTGTTTTTCTGTTGGCAAACGCTAATAGGTTTCACATGGAGACACAACAGTGACATATTCGTGTTTTCTGAGTAAAAAGCTGCAGAAACCAGGTCACAAATGATATTTGTGTTTGTAAAGATGACATTGAATCCACCTGTCCAAGAAAAAGACTTTGCTTTTCTCCAAAACCAGGTTGACTCTGCTTTTCTGGGTACTTTGCACACCAACTCCACACCAGTTTGTTCAGCTAGGTTTGGAGGAAACCAGAAATATCCGGTTCTGTGGTGGGTAAGTCAATCACAGCTCTGGCTACAGCTTCTGTGTTTGCTTGTGTTTTCTCCACAGTATCTATGGACTTTAGAGTTGTGAAAGCATTGTAGCATTTAGCATTTAGGTTTTCTGTTGGCAAACGCTAATGGTTTCAAATGAGTCACAGCAGGTACACATTCGTGTTTTCTGAGTAAAAAGCTGCAGAAACGAGGGTAAAAATGATATTTGTGTTTGTAAACATGACATTGAATCCATGTGCCCAGGAAAAAGACTTTGCTTTCTCCAAAACCAGGTTGACTCTGCTTTTCTGGGTGCTTTGCACACCAATTCCACACCAGTTTGTCCAGATAGGGCTGGATGAAACCAGAAATATCCGGTTCTGTGGTGGCTCATTCAATCCCAGCTCTTGCTTCATCCTAAGAGTTTGTTTGTGTTTTCTCGATAGTATCTATGGACTTTAGAGATGTGAATGCATTGTAGCATTTAGCATTTAGGTTTTCTGTTGGCAAACGCTAATGGTTTCAAATGAGTCTCAACAGGTGCACATTCATGTTTTCTGAGTAAAAAGCTGCAGAAACCAGGTTACAAATCATATTTGTGTTTGTAAACATGACATTTAATCCATGTGCCAAGAAAAAGACTTTGCTTTTCTCCAAAACCAGGTTGACTCTGCTTTTCTGGTTGCTTTGCACACCAATTCCACACCAGTTTGTCCAGATTGGTTTGGATGACACCAGAAATATCCAGTTCTGTGGTGCCTAAGTCAATTCCAGCTGTTGCTACAGCTTCTGTGTTTGCTTGTGTTTTGTCAAGGGTATCTATGGACTTTAGAGTTGTGAATGAATTTTAGCATGTAACATTTTGATTTTCTGTTGGCAAATGCTAATTGGTTTCACATGGAGGCACAACAGATACACATTCGTGTTTTCTGAGTAAAAAGCTGCAGAAACCAGGTGGAAAATGATATTTGTGTTTGTAAAAATGACATTGAATCCATTTGCCCAAGAAATTTCTTTGCTTTTCTCCAAAACCAAGTTGACTCTGCTTTTCTGGGTGCTTTGCACACCAATTGCACACCAGTTTGTCCAGATATGTTTGGATGAAACCAGAAATATCTGGTTCTGTGGTGGCTATTCAAATCCAGCTGTTGCTATAGCTTCTGTGTTTGCTTGTGTTTTCTGGATAGTATCTATGGACTTTAGAGTTGTGAATGCATTGTACCATGTAAATTTTGTTTTTCTGTTGGCAAACGCTAATAGGTTTCACATGGAGACACAACAGTGACATATTCGTGTTTTCTGAGTAAAAAGCTACATGAACCAGTTTAGAAATGATATTTGTGCTTGTAACCATAACATTGAATCCTCTTGCCCAAGAAAAAGACGGCATTTCCCCAAAACCAGGTTGACTCTGCCTTTGCGGGTGCTTTGCACACCAACTCCACACCAGTTTGTCCAGATAGGTTTGGATGAAATCAGAAATATCCGGTTCTGTCGTGGCTAACTCAATCCCAGCTCTGGCTACAGCTTCTGTGTTTGCTTGTGTTTTCTCGATAATATCTATGGACTTTAGAGTTGTGAATGCATTGTAGCATGTATCATTTTGTTTTTCTGTGGGCAAACGCTAATTGGTTTCACATGGAGACACAACAGATACACATTTTTGTTTTCTGAGTAAAAAGCTGCAGAAACCAGGTTGTAAATGATATTTGTGCTTGTAACCATGACATTGAATCCACTTGCCCAAGAAAAAGACTGCTTTTCTCAAAAACCAGGTTGACTCTGCTTTTCTGGGAGCTTTGCGCACCAACTCCACACCAGTTTGTCCAGATAGTCCTGGATGAAAGCAAAAATATCCGGTTCTGTGTTGGCTCAGTCAATCGCAGCTCTTGCTACATCCTAAGAGTTTGTTTGTGTTTTGTCGATAGTATCTATGGACTTTAGAGATGTGAATGCATTGTAGCATGTAACATTTTGTTTTTCTGTTGGCAAACGCTAATAGGTTTCACACGGAGACACAACAGTGACATATTCGTGTTTTCTGAGTAAAAAGCTGCAGAAACCAGGTTACAAATGATATTTGTGTTTGTAAACATGACATTGAATTCTCTTGTCCAAGAAAAAGACTTTGCTTTTCTCCCAAACCAGGTTGACTCTGCTTTTCTTTGTGCTTTGCACACGAACTCCACACCAGTTTGTTCAGCTAGGTTTGGATGAAACCAGAAATATCCGGTTCTGTGGTGGGTAAGTCAATCCCAGCTCTGTCTACAGCTTCTGTGTTTGCTTGTGTTTTCTCCACAGTATCTATGGACTTTAGAGTTGTGAAAGCATTGTAGCATTTAGCATTTAGGTTTTCTGTTGGCAAACGCTAATGATTTCAAATGAGTCACAGCAGGTACACATTCATGTTTTCTGAGTAAAAAGCTGCAGAAACCAGGTTAAAAATGATATTTGTGTTTGTAAACATGACATTGAATCCATGTGCCCAAGAAAAAGACTTTGCTTTCTCCAAAACCAGGTTGACTCTAATTTTCTGGGTGCTTTGCACACCAATTCCACACCAGTTTGTCCAGATAGGGCTGGATGAAACCAGAAATATCCGGTTCTGTGGTGGCTCAGTCAATCCCAGCTCTTGCTACATCCTAAGAGTTTGTTTGTGTTTTCTGGATAGTATCTATGGACTTTAGAGATGTGAATGCATTGTAGCATGTAACATTTTGTTTTTCTGTTGGCAAACGCTAATAGGTTTCACATGGAGACACAACAATGACATATTCGTGTTTTCTGAGTAAAAAGCTGAAGAAACCATGTCACAAATGATTTTTGTGTTTGTAAACATGACATTGAATCCACTTGTCCAAGAAAAAGACTTTGCTTTTCTCCCAAACCAGGTTGACTCTGATTTTCTGTGTGCTTTGCACACAAACTCCACACCAGTTTGTTCAGCTAGGTTTGGATGAAACCAGAAATATCCGGTTCTGTGGTGGGTAAGTCAATCACAGCTCTGGCTACAGCTTCTGTGTTTGCTTGTGTTTTCTCCACAGTATCTATGGACTTTAGAGTTGTGAATGCATTGTAGCATTTAGCATTTAGGTTTTCTGTTGGCAAACGCTAATGGTTTCAAATGAGTCACAGCAGGTACACATTCGTATTTTCTCAGTAAAAAGCTGCAGAAACCAGGTTTAAAATGATATTTGTGTTGGTAAACATGACATTGAATCCATGTGCCCAAGAAAAAGACTTTGCTTTCTCCAAAACCAGGTTGACTCTGCTTTTCTGGGTGCTTTGCACACCAATTCCACACCAGTTTGTCCAGATAGGGCTGGATAAACCAGAAATATCCGGTTCTGTGGTGGCTCAGTCAATCCCAGCTCTTGCTACATCCTAAGAGTTTGTTTGTGTTTTGTCGATAGTATCTATGGACTTTAGAGATGTGAATGCATTGTAGCATGTAACATTTTGTTTTTCTGTTGGCAAATGCTAATAGGTTTCACATGGAGACATAACAGTGACATATTCGTGTTTTCTGAGTAAAAAGCTGCAGAAACCAGGTCACAAATGATATTTGTGTTGTAAACATGAGATTGAATCCACTTGCCCAAGAAAAAGACTTTGCTTTTCTCCAAAACCAGGTTGACTCTGCTTTTCTTTGTGCTTTGCACACGAACTCCACACCAGTTTGTTCAGCTAGGTTTGGATGAAACCAGAAATATCCGGTTCTGTGGTGGGTAAGTCAATCCCAGCTCTGGCTACAGCTTCTGTGTTTGCTTGTGTTTTCTCCACAGTATCTATGGACTTTAGAGTTGTGAATGCATTGTAGCATTTAGCATTTAGGTTTTCTGGTGGCAAACGCTAATGGTTTCAAATGAGTCACAGCAGGTACACATTCGTGTTTTCTGAGTAAAAAGCTGCAGAAACCAGGTTAAAAATGATATTTGTGTTTGTAAACATGACATTGAATCCACCTGTCCAAGAAAAAGACTTTGCTTTCTCCAAAACCAGGTTGACTCTGCCTTTCTGGGTGCTTTGCACACCAATTCCACACCAGTTTGTCCAGATAGGGCTGGATGAAACCAGAAATATCCGGTTCTCTGGTGGCTAAATCAATCCAAGCTCTTGCTCCAGCTTCTGTGTTTGCTTGTGTTTTGTCGATAGTATCTATGGACTTTAGAGTTGTGAATGAATTTTAGCATGTAACATTTTGATTTTCTGTTGGCAAATGCTAATTGGTTTCACATGGAGGCACAACAGATACACATTCGTGTTTTCTGAGTAAAAAGCTGCAGAAACCAGGTTAAAAATGATATTTGTGTTTTTGAACTTGACATTGAATCCATGTGCCCAAGAAAAAGACTTTTCTTTTCTCCAAAACCAGGTTCACTCTCTTTTCTGGGATCTTTGCACACCAATTCCACACCAGTTTGATCAGATAGGGCTGGATGAAACCAGAAATATCCGGTTCTGTGGTGGCTCTGTCAATCCCAGCTCTTGCTACATCCTAAGAGTTTTTTTGTGTTTTGTCAATAGTATCTATGGACTTTAGAGTTGTGAATGCATTGTAGCATGTAACATTTTGTTTTTCTGTTGGCATACGCTAATCGGTTTCACAGGGAGACACCACAGGTACATATTCGTGTTTTTTGAGTAAAAAGCTGCAGAAACCAGGTTGTAAATGATATCGGTGCTTGTAACCATGACATTGAATCCACTTGCCCAAGAAAAAGACTTTGCTTTTCTCAAAAACCAGGTTGACTCTGCTTTTCTGGGAGCTTTGCACACCAACTCCACACCAGTTTGTCCAGATAGTGCTGGATGAAAGCGAAAATATCCGCTTCTGTGTTGGCTCAGTCAATCGCAGCTCTTGCTACATCCTAAGAGTTTGTTTGTGTTTTGTCGATAGTATCTATGGACTTTAGAGATGTGAATGCATTGTAGCATGTAACATTTTGTTTTTCTGTTGGCAAACGCTAATAGGTTTCACATGGAGACACAACAGTGACATATTCGTGTTTTCTGAGTAAAAAGCTGCAGAAACCAGGTCACAAATGATATTTGTGTTTGTAAAGATGACATTGAATCCACCTGTCCAAGAAAAAGACTTTGCTTTTCTCCAAAACCAGGTTGACTCTGCTTTTCTGGGTACTTTGCACACCAACTCCACACCAGTTTGTTCAGCTAGGTTTGGAGGAAACCAGAAATATCCGGTTCTGTGGTGGGTAAGTCAATCACAGCTCTGGCTACAGCTTCTGTGTTTGCTTGTGTTTTCTCCACAGTATCTATGGACTTTAGAGTTGTGAAAGCATTGTAGCATTTAGCATTTAGGTTTTCTGTTGGCAAACGCTAATGGTTTCAAATGAGTCACAGCAGGTACACATTCGTGTTTTCTGAGTAAAAAGCTGCAGAAACGAGGGTAAAAATGATATTTGTGTTTGTAAACATGACATTGAATCCATGTGCCCAGGAAAAAGACTTTGCTTTCTCCAAAACCAGGTTGACTCTGCTTTTCTGGGTGCTTTGCACACCAATTCCACACCAGTTTGTCCAGATAGGGCTGGATGAAACCAGAAATATCCGGTTCTGTGGTGGCTCAGTCAATCCCAGCTCTTGCTACATCCTAAGAGTTTGTTTGTGTTTTCTCGATAGTATCTATGGACTTTAGAGATGTGAATGCATTGTAGCATTTAGCATTTAGGTTTTCTGTTGGCAAACGCTAATGGTTTCAAATGAGTCTCAACAGGTGCACATTCATGTTTTCTGAGTAAAAAGCTGCAGAAACCAGGTTACAAATCATATTTGTGTTTGTAAACATGACATTTAATCCATGTGCCAAGAAAAAGACTTTGCTTTTCTCCAAAACCAGGTTGACTCTGCTTTTCTGGTTGCTTTGCACACCAATTCCACACCAGTTTGTCCAGATAGGGCTGGATAAACCAGAAATATCCGGTTCTGTGGTGGCTCAGTCAATCCCAGCTCTTGCTACATCCTAAGAGTTTGTTTGTGTTTTGTCGATAGTATCTATGGACTTTAGAGATGTGAATGCATTGTAGCATGTAACATTTTGTTTTTCTGTTGGCAAATGCTAATAGGTTTCACATGGAGACACAACAGTGACATATTCGTGTTTTCTGAGTAAAAAGCTGCAGAAACCAGGTCACAAATGATATTTGTGTTGTAAACATGAGATTGAATCCACTTGCCCAAGAAAAAGACTTTGCTTTTCTCCAAAACCAGGTTGACTCTGCTTTTCTTTGTGCTTTGCACACGAACTCCACACCAGTTTGTTCAGCTAGGTTTGGATGAAACCAGAAATATCCGGTTCTGTGGTGGGTAAGTCAATCCCAGCTCTGGCTACAGCTTCTGTGTTTGCTTGTGTTTTCTCCACAGTATCTATGGACTTTAGAGTTGTGAATGCATTGTAGCATTTAGCATTTAGGTTTTCTGGTGGCAAACGCTAATGGTTTCAAATGAGTCACAGCAGGTACACATTCGTGTTTTCTGAGTAAAAAGCTGCAGAAACCAGGTTAAAAATGATATTTGTGTTTGTAAACATGACATTGAATCCACCTGTCCAAGAAAAAGACTTTGCTTTCTCCAAAACCAGGTTGACTCTGCCTTTCTGGGTGCTTTGCACACCAATTCCACACCAGTTTGTCCAGATAGGGCTGGATGAAACCAGAAATATCCGGTTCTCTGGTGGCTAAATCAATCCAAGCTCTTGCTCCAGCTTCTGTGTTTGCTTGTGTTTTGTCGATAGTATCTATGGACTTTAGAGTTGTGAATGAATTTTAGCATGTAACATTTTGATTTTCTGTTGGCAAATGCTAATTGGTTTCACATGGAGGCACAACAGATACACATTCGTGTTTTCTGAGTAAAAAGCTGCAGAAACCAGGTTAAAAATGATATTTGTGTTTTTGAACTTGACATTGAATCCATGTGCCCAAGAAAAAGACTTTTCTTTTCTCCAAAACCAGGTTCACTCTCTTTTCTGGGTTCTTTGCACACCAATTCCACACCAGTTTGATCAGATAGGGCTGGATGAAACCAGAAATATCCGGTTCTGTGGTGGCTCTGTCAATCCCAGCTCTTGCTACATCCTAAGAGTTTTTTTGTGTTTTGTCAATAGTATCTATGGACTTTAGAGTTGTGAATGCATTGTAGCATGTAACATTTTGTTTTTCTGTTGGCATACGCTAATCGGTTTCACAGGGAGACACCACAGGTACATATTCGTGTTTTTTGAGTAAAAAGCTGCAGAAACCAGGTTGTAAATGATATCGGTGCTTGTAACCATGACATTGAATCCACTTGCCCAAGAAAAAGACTTTGCTTTTCTCAAAAACCAGGTTGACTCTGCTTTTCTGGGAGCTTTGCACACCAACTCCACACCAGTTTGTCCAGATAGTGCTGGATGAAAGCGAAAATATCCGCTTCTGTGTTGGCTCAGTCAATCGCAGCTCTTGCTACATCCTAAGAGTTTGTTTGTGTTTTGTCGATAGTATCTATGGACTTTAGAGATGTGAATGCATTGTAGCATGTAACATTTTGTTTTTCTGTTGGCAAACGCTAATAGGTTTCACATGGAGACACAACAGTGACATATTCGTGTTTTCTGAGTAAAAAGCTGCAGAAACCAGGTCACAAATGATATTTGTGTTTGTAAAGATGACATTGAATCCACCTGTCCAAGAAAAAGACTTTGCTTTTCTCCAAAACCAGGTTGACTCTGCTTTTCTGGGTACTTTGCACACCAACTCCACACCAGTTTGTTCAGCTAGGTTTGGAGGAAACCAGAAATATCCGGTTCTGTGGTGGGTAAGTCAATCACAGCTCTGGCTACAGCTTCTGTGTTTGCTTGTGTTTTCTCCACAGTATCTATGGACTTTAGAGTTGTGAAAGCATTGTAGCATTTAGCATTTAGGTTTTCTGTTGGCAAACGCTAATGGTTTCAAATGAGTCACAGCAGGTACACATTCGTGTTTTCTGAGTAAAAAGCTGCAGAAACGAGGGTAAAAATGATATTTGTGTTTGTAAACATGACATTGAATCCATGTGCCCAGGAAAAAGACTTTGCTTTCTCCAAAACCAGGTTGACTCTGCTTTTCTGGGTGCTTTGCACACCAATTCCACACCAGTTTGTCCAGATAGGGCTGGATGAAACCAGAAATATCCGGTTCTGTGGTGGCTCATTCAATCCCAGCTCTTGCTTCATCCTAAGAGTTTGTTTGTGTTTTCTCGATAGTATCTATGGACTTTAGAGATGTGAATGCATTGTAGCATTTAGCATTTAGGTTTTCTGTTGGCAAACGCTAATGGTTTCAAATGAGTCTCAACAGGTGCACATTCATGTTTTCTGAGTAAAAAGCTGCAGAAACCAGGTTACAAATCATATTTGTGTTTGTAAACATGACATTTAATCCATGTGCCAAGAAAAAGACTTTGCTTTTCTCCAAAACCAGGTTGACTCTGCTTTTCTGGTTGCTTTGCACACCAATTCCACACCAGTTTGTCCAGATTGGTTTGGATGACACCAGAAATATCCAGTTCTGTGGTGCCTAAGTCAATTCCAGCTGTTGCTACAGCTTCTGTGTTTGCTTGTGTTTTGTCAAGGGTATCTATGGACTTTAGAGTTGTGAATGAATTTTAGCATGTAACATTTTGATTTTCTGTTGGCAAATGCTAATTGGTTTCACATGGAGGCACAACAGATACACATTCGTGTTTTCTGAGTAAAAAGCTGCAGAAACCAGGTGGAAAATGATATTTGTGTTTGTAAAAATGACATTGAATCCATTTGCCCAAGAAATTTCTTTGCTTTTCTCCAAAACCAAGTTGACTCTGCTTTTCTGGGTGCTTTGCACACCAATTGCACACCAGTTTGTCCAGATATGTTTGGATGAAACCAGAAATATCTGGTTCTGTGGTGGCTATTCAAATCCAGCTGTTGCTATAGCTTCTGTGTTTGCTTGTGTTTTCTGGATAGTATCTATGGACTTTAGAGTTGTGAATGCATTGTACCATGTAAATTTTGTTTTTCTGTTGGCAAACGCTAATAGGTTTCACATGGAGACACAACAGTGACATATTCGTGTTTTCTGAGTAAAAAGCTACATGAACCAGTTTAGAAATGATATTTGTGCTTGTAACCATAACATTGAATCCTCTTGCCCAAGAAAAAGACGGCATTTCCCCAAAACCAGGTTGACTCTGCCTTTGCGGGTGCTTTGCACACCAACTCCACACCAGTTTGTCCAGATAGGTTTGGATGAAATCAGAAATATCCGGTTCTGTCGTGGCTAACTCAATCCCAGCTCTGGCTACAGCTTCTGTGTTTGCTTGTGTTTTCTCGATAATATCTATGGACTTTAGAGTTGTGAATGCATTGTAGCATGTATCATTTTGTTTTTCTGTGGGCAAACGCTAATTGGTTTCACATGGAGACACAACAGATACACATTTTTGTTTTCTGAGTAAAAAGCTGCAGAAACCAGGTTGTAAATGATATTTGTGCTTGTAACCATGACATTGAATCCACTTGCCCAAGAAAAAGACTGCTTTTCTCAAAAACCAGGTTGACTCTGCTTTTCTGGGAGCTTTGCGCACCAACTCCACACCAGTTTGTCCAGATAGTCCTGGATGAAAGCAAAAATATCCGGTTCTGTGTTGGCTCAGTCAATCGCAGCTCTTGCTACATCCTAAGAGTTTGTTTGTGTTTTGTCGATAGTATCTATGGACTTTAGAGATGTGAATGCATTGTAGCATGTAACATTTTGTTTTTCTGTTGGCAAACGCTAATAGGTTTCACACGGAGACACAACAGTGACATATTCGTGTTTTCTGAGTAAAAAGCTGCAGAAACCAGGTTACAAATGATATTTGTGTTTGTAAACATGACATTGAATTCTCTTGTCCAAGAAAAAGACTTTGCTTTTCTCCCAAACCAGGTTGACTCTGCTTTTCTTTGTGCTTTGCACACGAACTCCACACCAGTTTGTTCAGCTAGGTTTGGATGAAACCAGAAATATCCGGTTCTGTGGTGGGTAAGTCAATCCCAGCTCTGTCTACAGCTTCTGTGTTTGCTTGTGTTTTCTCCACAGTATCTATGGACTTTAGAGTTGTGAAAGCATTGTAGCATTTAGCATTTAGGTTTTCTGTTGGCAAACGCTAATGATTTCAAATGAGTCACAGCAGGTACACATTCATGTTTTCTGAGTAAAAAGCTGCAGAAACCAGGTTAAAAATGATATTTGTGTTTGTAAACATGACATTGAATCCATGTGCCCAAGAAAAAGACTTTGCTTTCTCCAAAACCAGGTTGACTCTAATTTTCTGGGTGCTTTGCACACCAATTCCACACCAGTTTGTCCAGATAGGGCTGGATGAAACCAGAAATATCCGGTTCTGTGGTGGCTCAGTCAATCCCAGCTCTTGCTACATCCTAAGAGTTTGTTTGTGTTTTCTGGATAGTATCTATGGACTTTAGAGATGTGAATGCATTGTAGCATGTAACATTTTGTTTTTCTGTTGGCAAACGCTAATAGGTTTCACATGGAGACACAACAATGACATATTCGTGTTTTCTGAGTAAAAAGCTGAAGAAACCATGTCACAAATGATTTTTGTGTTTGTAAACATGACATTGAATCCACTTGTCCAAGAAAAAGACTTTGCTTTTCTCCCAAACCAGGTTGACTCTGATTTTCTGTGTGCTTTGCACACAAACTCCACACCAGTTTGTTCAGCTAGGTTTGGATGAAACCAGAAATATCCGGTTCTGTGGTGGGTAAGTCAATCACAGCTCTGGCTACAGCTTCTGTGTTTGCTTGTGTTTTCTCCACAGTATCTATGGACTTTAGAGTTGTGAATGCATTGTAGCATTTAGCATTTAGGTTTTCTGTTGGCAAACGCTAATGGTTTCAAATGAGTCACAGCAGGTACACATTCGTATTTTCTCAGTAAAAAGCTGCAGAAACCAGGTTTAAAATGATATTTGTGTTGGTAAACATGACATTGAATCCATGTGCCCAAGAAAAAGACTTTGCTTTCTCCAAAACCAGGTTGACTCTGCTTTTCTGGGTGCTTTGCACACCAATTCCACACCAGTTTGTCCAGATAGGGCTGGATAAACCAGAAATATCCGGTTCTGTGGTGGCTCAGTCAATCCCAGCTCTTGCTACATCCTAAGAGTTTGTTTGTGTTTTGTCGATAGTATCTATGGACTTTAGAGATGTGAATGCATTGTAGCATGTAACATTTTGTTTTTCTGTTGGCAAATGCTAATAGGTTTCACATGGAGACATAACAGTGACATATTCGTGTTTTCTGAGTAAAAAGCTGCAGAAACCAGGTCACAAATGATATTTGTGTTGTAAACATGAGATTGAATCCACTTGCCCAAGAAAAAGACTTTGCTTTTCTCCAAAACCAGGTTGACTCTGCTTTTCTTTGTGCTTTGCACACGAACTCCACACCAGTTTGTTCAGCTAGGTTTGGATGAAACCAGAAATATCCGGTTCTGTGGTGGGTAAGTCAATCCCAGCTCTGGCTACAGCTTCTGTGTTTGCTTGTGTTTTCTCCACAGTATCTATGGACTTTAGAGTTGTGAATGCATTGTAGCATTTAGCATTTAGGTTTTCTGGTGGCAAACGCTAATGGTTTCAAATGAGTCACAGCAGGTACACATTCGTGTTTTCTGAGTAAAAAGCTGCAGAAACCAGGTTAAAAATGATATTTGTGTTTGTAAACATGACATTGAATCCACCTGTCCAAGAAAAAGACTTTGCTTTCTCCAAAACCAGGTTGACTCTGCCTTTCTGGGTGCTTTGCACACCAATTCCACACCAGTTTGTCCAGATAGGGCTGGATGAAACCAGAAATATCCGGTTCTCTGGTGGCTAAATCAATCCAAGCTCTTGCTCCAGCTTCTGTGTTTGCTTGTGTTTTGTCGATAGTATCTATGGACTTTAGAGTTGTGAATGAATTTTAGCATGTAACATTTTGATTTTCTGTTGGCAAATGCTAATTGGTTTCACATGGAGGCACAACAGATACACATTCGTGTTTTCTGAGTAAAAAGCTGCAGAAACCAGGTTAAAAATGATATTTGTGTTTTTGAACTTGACATTGAATCCATGTGCCCAAGAAAAAGACTTTTCTTTTCTCCAAAACCAGGTTCACTCTCTTTTCTGGGATCTTTGCACACCAATTCCACACCAGTTTGATCAGATAGGGCTGGATGAAACCAGAAATATCCGGTTCTGTGGTGGCTCTGTCAATCCCAGCTCTTGCTACATCCTAAGAGTTTTTTTGTGTTTTGTCAATAGTATCTATGGACTTTAGAGTTGTGAATGCATTGTAGCATGTAACATTTTGTTTTTCTGTTGGCATACGCTAATCGGTTTCACAGGGAGACACCACAGGTACATATTCGTGTTTTTTGAGTAAAAAGCTGCAGAAACCAGGTTGTAAATGATATCGGTGCTTGTAACCATGACATTGAATCCACTTGCCCAAGAAAAAGACTTTGCTTTTCTCAAAAACCAGGTTGACTCTGCTTTTCTGGGAGCTTTGCACACCAACTCCACACCAGTTTGTCCAGATAGTGCTGGATGAAAGCGAAAATATCCGCTTCTGTGTTGGCTCAGTCAATCGCAGCTCTTGCTACATCCTAAGAGTTTGTTTGTGTTTTGTCGATAGTATCTATGGACTTTAGAGATGTGAATGCATTGTAGCATGTAACATTTTGTTTTTCTGTTGGCAAACGCTAATAGGTTTCACATGGAGACACAACAGTGACATATTCGTGTTTTCTGAGTAAAAAGCTGCAGAAACCAGGTCACAAATGATATTTGTGTTTGTAAAGATGACATTGAATCCACCTGTCCAAGAAAAAGACTTTGCTTTTCTCCAAAACCAGGTTGACTCTGCTTTTCTGGGTACTTTGCACACCAACTCCACACCAGTTTGTTCAGCTAGGTTTGGAGGAAACCAGAAATATCCGGTTCTGTGGTGGGTAAGTCAATCACAGCTCTGGCTACAGCTTCTGTGTTTGCTTGTGTTTTCTCCACAGTATCTATGGACTTTAGAGTTGTGAAAGCATTGTAGCATTTAGCATTTAGGTTTTCTGTTGGCAAACGCTAATGGTTTCAAATGAGTCACAGCAGGTACACATTCGTGTTTTCTGAGTAAAAAGCTGCAGAAACGAGGGTAAAAATGATATTTGTGTTTGTAAACATGACATTGAATCCATGTGCCCAGGAAAAAGACTTTGCTTTCTCCAAAACCAGGTTGACTCTGCTTTTCTGGGTGCTTTGCACACCAATTCCACACCAGTTTGTCCAGATAGGGCTGGATGAAACCAGAAATATCCGGTTCTGTGGTGGCTCAGTCAATCCCAGCTCTTGCTACATCCTAAGAGTTTGTTTGTGTTTTCTCGATAGTATCTATGGACTTTAGAGATGTGAATGCATTGTAGCATTTAGCATTTAGGTTTTCTGTTGGCAAACGCTAATGGTTTCAAATGAGTCTCAACAGGTGCACATTCATGTTTTCTGAGTAAAAAGCTGCAGAAACCAGGTTACAAATCATATTTGTGTTTGTAAACATGACATTTAATCCATGTGCCAAGAAAAAGACTTTGCTTTTCTCCAAAACCAGGTTGACTCTGCTTTTCTGGTTGCTTTGCACACCAATTCCACACCAGTTTGTCCAGATAGGGCTGGATAAACCAGAAATATCCGGTTCTGTGGTGGCTCAGTCAATCCCAGCTCTTGCTACATCCTAAGAGTTTGTTTGTGTTTTGTCGATAGTATCTATGGACTTTAGAGATGTGAATGCATTGTAGCATGTAACATTTTGTTTTTCTGTTGGCAAATGCTAATAGGTTTCACATGGAGACACAACAGTGACATATTCGTGTTTTCTGAGTAAAAAGCTGCAGAAACCAGGTCACAAATGATATTTGTGTTGTAAACATGAGATTGAATCCACTTGCCCAAGAAAAAGACTTTGCTTTTCTCCAAAACCAGGTTGACTCTGCTTTTCTTTGTGCTTTGCACACGAACTCCACACCAGTTTGTTCAGCTAGGTTTGGATGAAACCAGAAATATCCGGTTCTGTGGTGGGTAAGTCAATCCCAGCTCTGGCTACAGCTTCTGTGTTTGCTTGTGTTTTCTCCACAGTATCTATGGACTTTAGAGTTGTGAATGCATTGTAGCATTTAGCATTTAGGTTTTCTGGTGGCAAACGCTAATGGTTTCAAATGAGTCACAGCAGGTACACATTCGTGTTTTCTGAGTAAAAAGCTGCAGAAACCAGGTTAAAAATGATATTTGTGTTTGTAAACATGACATTGAATCCACCTGTCCAAGAAAAAGACTTTGCTTTCTCCAAAACCAGGTTGACTCTGCCTTTCTGGGTGCTTTGCACACCAATTCCACACCAGTTTGTCCAGATAGGGCTGGATGAAACCAGAAATATCCGGTTCTCTGGTGGCTAAATCAATCCAAGCTCTTGCTCCAGCTTCTGTGTTTGCTTGTGTTTTGTCGATAGTATCTATGGACTTTAGAGTTGTGAATGAATTTTAGCATGTAACATTTTGATTTTCTGTTGGCAAATGCTAATTGGTTTCACATGGAGGCACAACAGATACACATTCGTGTTTTCTGAGTAAAAAGCTGCAGAAACCAGGTTAAAAATGATATTTGTGTTTTTGAACTTGACATTGAATCCATGTGCCCAAGAAAAAGACTTTTCTTTTCTCCAAAACCAGGTTCACTCTCTTTTCTGGGTTCTTTGCACACCAATTCCACACCAGTTTGATCAGATAGGGCTGGATGAAACCAGAAATATCCTGTTCTGTGGTGGCTCTGTCAATCCCAGCTCTTGCTACATCCTAAGAGTTTTTTTGTGTTTTGTCAATAGTATCTATGGACTTTAGAGTTGTGAATGCATTGTAGCATGTAACATTTTGTTTTTCTGTTGGCATACGCTAATCGGTTTCACAGGGAGACACCACAGGTACATATTCGTGTTTTTTGAGTAAAAAGCTGCAGAAACCAGGTTGTAAATGATATCGGTGCTTGTAACCATGACATTGAATCCACTTGCCCAAGAAAAAGACTTTGCTTTTCTCAAAAACCAGGTTGACTCTGCTTTTCTGGGAGCTTTGCACACCAACTCCACACCAGTTTGTCCAGATAGTGCTGGATGAAAGCGAAAATATCCGCTTCTGTGTTGGCTCAGTCAATTGCAGCTCTTGCTACATCCTAAGAGTTTGTTTGTGTTTTGTCGATAGTATCTATGGACTTTAGAGATGTGAATGCATTGTAGCATGTAACATTTTGTTTTTCTGTTGGCAAACGCTAATAGGTTTCACATGGAGACACAACAGTGACATATTCGTGTTTTCTGAGTAAAAAGCTGCAGAAACCAGGTCACAAATGATATTTGTGTTTGTAAAGATGACATTGAATCCATGTGCCCAAGAAAAAGACTTTGCTTTCTCCAAAACCAGGTTGACTCTAATTTTCTGGGTGCTTTGCACACCAATTCCACACCAGTTTGTCCAGATAGGGCTGGATGAAACCAGAAATATCCGGTTCTGTGGTGGCTCAGTCAATCCCAGCTCTTGCTACATCCTAAGAGTTTGTTTGTGTTTTCTGGATAGTATCTATGGACTTTAGAGATGTGAATGCATTGTAGCATGTAACATTTTGTTTTTCTGTTGGCAAACGCTAATAGGTTTCACATGGAGACACAACAACAACATATTCGTGTTTTCTGAGTAAAAAGCTGAAGAAACCATGTCACAAATGATTTTTGTGTTTGTAAACATGACATTGAATCCACTTGTCCAAGAAAAAGACTTTGCTTTTCTCCCAAACCAGGTTGACTCTGATTTTCTGTGTGCTTTGCACACAAACTCCACACCAGTTTGTTCAGCTAGGTTTGGATGAAACCAGAAATATCCGGTTCTGTGGTGGGTAAGTCAATCACAGCTCTGGCTACAGCTTCTGTGTTTGCTTGTGTTTTCTCCACAGTATCTATGGACTTTAGAGTTGTGAATGCATTGTAGCATTTAGCATTTAGGTTTTCTGTTGGCAAACGCTAATGGTTTCAAATGAGTCACAGCAGGTACACATTCATGGTTTCTCAGTAAAAAGCTGCAGAAACCAGGTTACAAATGATATTTGTGTTTGTAAACATGACATTGAATCCACTTGCCCAAGAAAAAGACTTTGCTTTCTCCAAAACCAGGTTGACTCTGCTTTTCTGGGTGCTTTGCACACTAATTCCACACCAGTTTGTCCATATAGGGCTGGATGGAACCAGAAACATCCGGTCTGTGGTGGCTAACTCAAACCCAGCACTTGCTACAGCTTCTATATTAGCTTGTGTTTTCTCCAGAGTATCTATGGACTTTAGAGTTGTGAATGCATTGTAGCTTGTATCATTTTGTTTTTCTGTGGGCAAACGCTAATTGGTTTCACATGGAGACACAACAGATACACATTCGTGTTTTCTGAGTAAAAAGCTGCAGAAACCAGGTTGTAAATGATATTTGTGTTTGTAAACATGACATTGAATCCAGTTGCCCAAGAAAAAGACTTTGATTTTCTCCAAAACAAGGTTGACTCTGTTTTTCTGGGTGCCCTCACACCAGTTCCACACCAGTTTGTTCAGCTAGGTTTGGATGAAACCAGATATATCCGGTTCTGTGGTGGGTAAGTCAATCCCAGCTCTGGCTACAGCTTCTGTGTTTGCTTGTGTTTTCTCAATAGTATCTATGGACTTTAGAGTTGTGAATTCATTGCAGCATGTAACATTTTGTTTTTCTGTTGGCAAACGCTAATTTGTTTCACATGGTGACACAAAGGTAAACATTCGTGTTTTCTGAGTAAAAAGCTGCAGAAACCAGGTTG
Source organism: Sylvilagus floridanus (assembly GCA_949820135.1). NCBI lineage: Eukaryota > Metazoa > Chordata > Mammalia > Lagomorpha > Leporidae > Sylvilagus > Sylvilagus floridanus. The sequence continues at coordinate 28,620,429 of OX463232.1, forward strand.
TAAATGATATTTGTGCTTGTAACCATGACATTGAATCCACTTGCCCAAGAAAAAGACTTTGCTTTTCTCAAAAACCAGGTTGACTCTGCTTTTCTGGGAGCTTTGCACACCAACTCCACACCAGTTTGTCCAGATAGTGCTGGATGAAAGCAAAAATATCCGGTTCTGTGTTGGCTCAGTCAATCCCAGCTCTTGCTACATCCTAAGAGTTTGTTTGTGTTTTGTCGATAGTATCTATGGACTTTAGAGATGTGAATGCATTGTAGCATGTAACATTTTGTTATTCTGTTGGCAAACGCTAATAGGTTTCACATGGAGACACAACAACAACATATTCGTGTTTTCTGAGTAAAAAGCTGCAGAAACCAGGTCACAAATTATATTTGTGTTTGTAAACATGACATTGAATCCACCTGTCCAAGAAAAAGACTTTGCTTTTCTCCAAAACCAGGTTGACTCTGCTTTTCTGGGTGCTTTGCACACCAACTCCACACCAGTTTGTTCAGCTAGGTTTGGAGGAAACCAGAAATATCCGGTTCTGTGGTGGGTAAGTCAATCACAGCTCTGGCTACAGCTTCTGTGTTTGCTTGTGTTTTCTCCACAGTATCTATGGACTTTAGAGTTGTGAATGCATTGTAGCATTTAGCATTTAGGTTTTCTGTTGGCAAACGCTAATGGTTTCAAATGAGTCACAGCAGGTACACATTCGTGTTTTCTGAGTAAAAAGCTGCAGAAACAGGTTAAAAATGATATTGGTGTTTTTAAACATGACATTGAATCCATGTGCCCAGGAAAAAGACTTTGCTTTCTCCAAAACCAGGTTGACTCTGCTTTTCTGGGTGCTTTGCACACCAATTCCACACCAGTTTGTCCAGATAGGGCTGGATGAAAGCGAAAATATCCGCTTCTGTGTTGGCTCAGTCAATTGCAGCTCTTGCTACATCCTAAGAGTTTGTTTGTGTTTTGTCGATAGTATCTATGGACTTTAGAGATGTGAATGCATTGTAGCATGTAACATTTTGTTTTTCTGTTGGCAAACGCTAATAGGTTTCACATGGAGACACAACAGTGACATATTCGTGTTTTCTGAGTAAAAAGCTGCAGAAACCAGGTCACAAATGATATTTGTGTTTGTAAAGATGACATTGAATCCATGTGCCCAAGAAAAAGACTTTGCTTTCTCCAAAACCAGGTTGACTCTAATTTTCTGGGTGCTTTGCACACCAATTCCACACCAGTTTGTCCAGATAGGGCTGGATGAAACCAGAAATATCCGGTTCTGTGGTGGCTCAGTCAATCCCAGCTCTTGCTACATCCTAAGAGTTTGTTTGTGTTTTCTGGATAGTATCTATGGACTTTAGAGATGTGAATGCATTGTAGCATGTAACATTTTGTTTTTCTGTTGGCAAACGCTAATAGGTTTCACATGGAGACACAACAATGACATATTCGTGTTTTCTGAGTAAAAAGCTGAAGAAACCATGTCACAAATGATTTTTGTGTTTGTAAACATGACATTGAATCCACTTGTCCAAGAAAAAGACTTTGCTTTTCTCCCAAACCAGGTTGACTCTGATTTTCTGTGTGCTTTGCACACAAACTCCACACCAGTTTGTTCAGCTAGGTTTGGATGAAACCAGAAATATCCGGTTCTGTGGTGGGTAAGTCAATCACAGCTCTGGCTACAGCTTCTGTGTTTGCTTGTGTTTTCTCCACAGTATCTATGGACTTTAGAGTTGTGAATGCATTGTAGCATTTAGCATTTAGGTTTTCTGTTGGCAAACGCTAATGGTTTCAAATGAGTCACAGCAGGTACACATTCATGGTTTCTCAGTAAAAAGCTGCAGAAACCAGGTTACAAATGATATTTGTGTTTGTAAACATGACATTGAATCCACTTGCCCAAGAAAAAGACTTTGCTTTCTCCAAAACCAGGTTGACTCTGCTTTTCTGGGTGCTTTGCACACTAATTCCACACCAGTTTGTCCATATAGGGCTGGATGGAACCAGAAACATCCGGTCTGTGGTGGCTAACTCAAACCCAGCACTTGCTACAGCTTCTATATTAGCTTGTGTTTTCTCCAGAGTATCTATGGACTTTAGAGTTGTGAATGCATTGTAGCTTGTATCATTTTGTTTTTCTGTGGGCAAACGCTAATTGGTTTCACATGGAGACACAACAGATACACATTCGTGTTTTCTGAGTAAAAAGCTGCAGAAACCAGGTTGTAAATGATATTTGTGTTTGTAAACATGACATTGAATCCAGTTGCCCAAGAAAAAGACTTTGATTTTCTCCAAAACAAGGTTGACTCTGTTTTTCTGGGTGCCCTCACACCAGTTCCACACCAGTTTGTTCAGCTAGGTTTGGATGAAACCAGATATATCCGGTTCTGTGGTGGGTAAGTCAATCCCAGCTCTGGCTACAGCTTCTGTGTTTGCTTGTGTTTTCTCAATAGTATCTATGGACTTTAGAGTTGTGAATGCATTGCAGCATGTAACATTTTGTTTTTCTGTTGGCAAACGCTAATTTGTTTCACATGGTGACACAAAGGTAAACATTCGTGTTTTCTGAGTAAAAAGCTGCAGAAACCAGGTTGTAAATGATATTTGTGCTTGTAACCATGACATTGAATCCACTTGCCCAAGAAAAAGACTTTGCTTTTCTCAAAAACCAGGTTGACTCTGCTTTTCTGGGAGCTTTGCACACCAACTCCACACCAGTTTGTCCAGATAGTGCTGGATGAAAGCAAAAATATCCGGTTCTGTGTTGGCTCAGTCAATCCCAGCTCTTGCTACATCCTAAGAGTTTGTTTGTGTTTTGTCGATAGTATCTATGGACTTTAGAGATGTGAATGCATTGTAGCATGTAACATTTTGTTTTTCTGTTGGCAAACGCTAATAGGTTTCACATGGAGACACAACAACAACATATTCGTGTTTTCTGAGTAAAAAGCTGCAGAAACCAGGTCACAAATTATATTTGTGTTTGTAAACATGACATTGAATCCACCTGTCCAAGAAAAAGACTTTGCTTTTCTCCAAAACCAGGTTGACTCTGCTTTTCTGGGTGCTTTGCACACCAACTCCACACCAGTTTGTTCAGCTAGGTTTGGAGGAAACCAGAAATATCCGGTTCTGTGGTGGGTAAGTCAATCACAGCTCTGGCTACAGCTTCTGTGTTTGCTTGTGTTTTGTCAAGGGTATCTATGGACTTTAGAGTTGTGAATGAATTTTAGCATGTAACATTTTGATTTTCTGTTGGCAAATGCTAATTGGTTTCACATGGAGGCACAACAGATACACATTCGTGTTTTCTGAGTAAAAAGCTGCAGAAACCAGGTGGAAAATGATATTTGTGTTTGTAAAAATGACATTGAATCCATTTGCCCAAGAAAAAGTCTTTGCTTTTCTCCAAAACCAAGTTGACTCTGCTTTTCTGGGTGCTTTGCACACCAATTGCACACCAGTTTGTCCAGATATGTTTGGATGAAACCAGAAATATCCGGTTCTGTGGTGGCTATTCAATTCCAGCTGTTGCTACAGCTTCTGTGTTTGCTTGTGTTTTCTGGATAGTATCTATGGACTTTAGAGTTGTGAATGCATTGTAGCATGTAACATTTTGTTTTTCTGTTGGCAAACGCTAATTTTTTTCACATGGTGACACAAAGGTACACATTCGTGTTTTCTGAGTAAAAAGCTACATGAACCAGTTTAAAAATGATATTTGTGCTTGTAACCATGACATTGAATCCTCTTGCCCAAGAAAAAGACGGCATTTCCCCAAAACCAGGTTGACTCTGCCTTTGCGGGTGCTTTGCACACCAACTCCACACCAGTTTGTCCAGATAGGTTTGGATGAAATCAGAAATATCCGGTTCTGTCGTGGCTAACTCAATCCCAGCTCTGGCTACAGCTTCTGTGTTTGCTTGTGTTTTCTCGATAATATCTATGGACTTTAGAGTTGTGAATGCATTGTAGCATGTATCATTTTTTTTTTCTGTGGGCAAACGCTAATTGGTTTCACATGGAGACACAACAGATACACATTTTTGTTTTCTGAGTAAAAAGCTGCAGAAACCAGGTTGTAAATGATATTTGTGCTTGTAACCATGACATTGAATCCACTTGCCCAATAAAAAGACTGCTTTTCTCAAAAACCAGGTTGACTCTGCTTTTCTGGGAGCTTTGCACACCAACTCCACACCAGTTTGTCCAGATAGTCCTGGATGAAAGCAAAAATATCCGGTTCTGTGTTGGCTCAGTCAATCCCAGCTCTTGCTACATCCTAAGAGTTTGTTTGTGTTTTGTCGATAGTATCTATGGACTTTAGAGATGTGAATGCATTGTAGCATGTAACATTTTGTTTTTCTGTTGGCAAACGCTAATAGGTTTCACACGGAGACACAACAGTGACATATTCGTGTTTTCTGAGTAAAAAGCTGCAGAAACCAGGTTACAAATGATATTTGTGTTTGTAAACATGACATTGAATCCTCTTGTCCAAGAAAAAGACTTTGCTTTTCTCCCAAACCAGGTTGACTCTGATTTTCTGTGTGCTTTGCACACAAACTCCACACCAGTTTGTTCAGCTAGGTTTGGATGAAACCAGAAATATCCGGTTCTGTGGTGGGTAAGTCAATCACAGCTCTGGCTACAGCTTCTGTGTTTGCTTGTGTTTTCTCCACAGTATCTATGGACTTTAGAGTTGTGAATGCATTGTAGCATTTAGCATTTAGGTTTTCTGTTGGCAAACGCTAATGGTTTCAAATGAGTCACAGCAGGTACACATTCATGTTTTCTGAGTAAAAAGCTGCAGAAACCAGGTTAAAAATGATATTTGTGTTTGTAAACATGACATTGAATCCATGTGCCCAAGAAAAAGACTTTGCTTTCTCCAAAACCAGGTTGACTCTGCTTTTCTGGGTGCTTTGCACACCAATTCCACACCAGTTTGTCCAGATAGGGCTGGATGAAAGCGAAAATATCCGGTTCTGTGGTGGCTCAGTCAATCCCAGCTCTTGCTACATCCTAAGAGTTTGTTTGTGTTTTGTCGATAGTATCTATGGACTTTAGAGATGTGAATGCATTGTAGCATGTAACATTTTGTTTTTCTGTTGGCAAACGCTAATAGGTTTCACATGGAGACACAACAATGACATATTCGTGTTTTCTGAGTAAAAAGCTGAAGAAACCATGTCACAAATGATTTTTGTGTTTGTAAACATGACATGGAATCCACTTGTCCAAGAAAAAGACTTTGCTTTTCTCCCAAACCAGGTTGACTCTGATTTTCTGTGTGCTTTGCACACAAACTCCACACCAGTTTGTTCAGCTAGGTTTGGATGAAACCAGAAATATCCGGTTCTGTGGTGGGTAAGTCAATCACAGCTCTGGCTACAGCTTCTGTGTTTGCTTGTGTTTTCTCCACAGTATCTATGGACTTTAGAGTTGTGAATGCATTGTAGCATTTAGCATTTAGGTTTTCTGTTGGCAAACGCTAATGGTTTCAAATGAGTCACAGCAGGTACACATTCATGGTTTCTCAGTAAAAAGCTGCAGAAACGAGGGTAAAAATGATATTTGTGTTTGTAAACATGACATTGAATCCACTTGCCCAAGAAAAAGACTTTGCTTTCTCCAAAACCAGGTTGACTCTGCTTTTCTGGGTGCTTTGCACACCAATTCCACACCAGTTTGTCCATATAGGGCTGGATGGAACCAGAAACATCCGGTCTGTGGTGGCTAACTCAAACCCAGCTCTTGCTACAGCTTCTATATTAGCTTGTGTTTTCTCCAGAGTATCTATGGACTTTAGAGTTGTGAAAGCATTGTAGCATTTAGCATTTAGGTTTTCTGTTGGCAAACGCTAATGGTTTCAAATGAGTCACAGCAGGTACACATTCGTGTTTTCTGAGTAAAAAGCTGCAGAAACGAGGGTAAAAATGATATTTGTGTTTGTAAACATGACATTGAATCCATGTGCCCAGGAAAAAGACTTTGCTTTCTCCAAAACCAGGTTGACTCTGCTTTTCTGGGTGCTTTGCACACCAATTCCACACCAGTTTGTCCAGATAGGGCTGGATGAAACCAGAAATATCCGGTTCTGTGGTGGCTCAGTCAATCCCAGCTCTTGCTACATCCTAAGAATTTGTTTGTGTTTTCTCGATAGTATCTATGGACTTTAGAGATGTGAATGCATTGTAGCATTTAGCATTTAGGTTTTCTGTTGGCAAACGCTAATGGTTTCAAATGAGTCTCAACAGGTGCACATTCATGTTTTCTGAGTAAAAAGCTGCAGAAACCAGGTTACAAATCATATTTGTGTTTGTAAACATGACATTTAATCCATGTGCCAAGAAAATGACTTTGCTTTTCTCCAAAACCAGGTTGACTCTGCTTTTCTGGTTGCTTTGCACACCAATTGCACACCAGTTTGTCCAGATAGGGCTGGATAAACCAGAAATATCCGGTTCTGTGGTGGCTCAGTCAATCCCAGCTCTTGCTACATCCTAAGAGTTTGTTTGTGTTTTGTCGATAGTATCTATGGACTTTAGAGATGTGAATGCATTGTAGCATGTAACATTTTGTTTTTCTGTTGGCAAATGCTAATAGGTTTCACATGGAGACACAACAGTGACATATTCGTGTTTTCTGAGTAAAAAGCTGCAGAAACCAGGTCACAAATGATATTTGTGTTGTAAACATGAGATTGAATCCACTTGCCCAAGAAAAAGACTTTGCTTTTCTCCAAAACCAGGTTGACTCTGCTTTTCTTTGTGCTTTGCACACGAACTCCACACCAGTTTGTTCAGCTAGGTTTGGATGAATCCAGAAATATCCGGTTCTGTGGTGGGTAAGTCAATCCCAGCTCTGGCTACAGCTTCTGTGTTTGCTTGTGTTTTCTCCACAGTATCTATGGACTTTAGAGTTGTGAATGCATTGTAGCATTTAGCATTTAGGTTTTCTGGTGGCAAACGCTAATGGTTTCAAATGAGTCACAGCAGGTACACATTCGTGTTTTCTGAGTAAAAAGCTGCAGAAACCAGGTTAAAAATGATATTTGTGTTTGTAAACATGACATTGAATCCACCTGTCCAAGAAAAAGACTTTGCTTTCTCCAAAACCAGGTTGACTCTGCCTTTCTGGGTGCTTTGCACACCAATTCCACACCAGTTTGTCCAGATAGGGCTGGATGAAACCAGAAATATCCGGTTCTCTGGTGGCTAAATCAATCCAAGCTCTTGCTCCAGCTTCTGTGTTTGCTTGTGTTTTGTCGATAGTATCTATGGACTTTAGAGTTGTGAATGAATTTTAGCATGTAACATTTTGATTTTCTGTTGGCAAATGCTAATTGGTTTCACATGGAGGCACAACAGATACACATTCGTGTTTTCTGAGTAAAAAGCTGCAGAAACCAGGTTAAAAATGATATTTGTGTTTTTGAACTTGACATTGAATCCATGTGCCCAAGAAAAAGACTTTGCTCTTCTCCAAAACCAGGTTCACTCTCTTTTCTGGGTTCTTTGCACACCAATTCCACACCAGTTTGATCAGATAGGGCTGGATGAAACCAGAAATATCCAGTTCTGTGGTGGCTCAGTCAATCCCAGCTCTTGCTACATCCTAAGAGTTTTTTTGTGTTTTGTCAATAGTATCTATGGACTTTAGAGATGTGAATGCATTGTAGCATGTAACATTTTGTTTTTCTGTTGGCAAACGCTAATAGGTTTCACATGGAGACACAACAATGACATATTCGTGTTTTCTGAGTAAAAAGCTGAAGAAACCATGTCACAAATGATTTTTGTGTTTGTAAACATGACATTGAATCCACTTGTCCAAGAAAAAGACTTTGCTTTTCTCCCAAACCAGGTTGACTCTGATTTTCTGTGTGCTTTGCACACAAACTCCACACCAGTTTGTTCAGCTAGGTTTGGATGAAACCAGAAATATCCGGTTCTGTGGTTGGTAAGTCAATCACAGCTCTGGCTACAGCTTCTGTGTTTGCTTGTGTTTTCTCCACAGTATCTATGGACTTTAGAGTTGTGAATGCATTGTAGCATTTAGCATTTAGGTTTTCTGTTGGCAAACGCTAATGGTTTCAAATGAGTCACAGCAGGTACACATTCATGGTTTCTCAGTAAAAAGCTGCAGAAACCAGGTTACAAATGATATTTGTGTTTGTAAACATGACATTGAATCCACTTGCCCAAGAAAAAGACTTTGCTTTCTCCAAAACCAGGTTGACTCTGCTTTTCTGGGTGCTTTGCACACTAATTCCACACCAGTTTGTCCATATAGGGCTGGATGGAACCAGAAACATCCGGTCTGTGGTGGCTAACTCAAACCCAGCACTTGCTACAGCTTCTATATTAGCTTGTGTTTTCTCCAGAGTATCTATGGACTTTAGAGTTGTGAATGCATTGTAGCTTGTATCATTTTGTTTTTCTGTGGGCAAACGCTAATTGGTTTCACATGGAGACACAACAGATACACATTCGTGTTTTCTGAGTAAAAAGCTGCAGAAACCAGGTTGTAAATGATATTTGTGTTTGTAAACATGACATTGAATCCAGTTGCCCAAGAAAAAGACTTTGATTTTCTCCAAAACAAGGTTGACTCTGTTTTTCTGGGTGCCCTCACACCAGTTCCACACCAGTTTGTTCAGCTAGGTTTGGATGAAACCAGATATATCCGGTTCTGTGGTGGGTAAGTCAATCCCAGCTCTGGCTACAGCTTCTGTGTTTGCTTGTGTTTTCTCAATAGTATCTATGGACTTTAGAGTTGTGAATGCATTGCAGCATGTAACATTTTGTTTTTCTGTTGGCAAACGCTAATTTGTTTCACATGGTGACACAAAGGTAAACATTCGTGTTTTCTGAGTAAAAAGCTGCAGAAACCAGGTTGTAAATGATATTTGTGCTTGTAACCATGACATTGAATCCACTTGCCCAAGAAAAAGACTTTGCTTTTCTCAAAAACCAGGTTGACTCTGCTTTTCTGGGAGCTTTGCACACCAACTCCACACCAGTTTGTCCAGATAGTGCTGGATGAAAGCAAAAATATCCGGTTCTGTGTTGGCTCAGTCAATCCCAGCTCTTGCTACATCCTAAGAGTTTGTTTGTGTTTTGTCGATAGTATCTATGGACTTTAGAGATGTGAATGCATTGTAGCATGTAACATTTTGTTTTTCTGTTGGCAAACGCTAATAGGTTTCACATGGAGACACAACAACAACATATTCGTGTTTTCTGAGTAAAAAGCTGCAGAAACCAGGTCACAAATTATATTTGTGTTTGTAAACATGACATTGAATCCACCTGTCCAAGAAAAAGACTTTGCTTTTCTCCAAAACCAGGTTGACTCTGCTTTTCTGGGTGCTTTGCACACCAACTCCACACCAGTTTGTTCAGCTAGGTTTGGAGGAAACCAGAAATATCCGGTTCTGTGGTGGGTAAGTCAATCACAGCTCTGGCTACAGCTTCTGTGTTTGCTTGTGTTTTCTCCACAGTATCTATGGACTTTAGAGTTGTGAATGCATTGTAGCATTTAGCATTTAGGTTTTCTGTTGGCAAACGCTAATGGTTTCAAATGAGTCACAGCAGGTACACATTCGTGTTTTCTGAGTAAAAAGCTGCAGAAACAGGTTAAAAATGATATTGGTGTTTTTAAACATGACATTGAATCCATGTGCCCAGGAAAAAGACTTTGCTTTCTCCAAAACCAGGTTGACTCTGCTTTTCTGGGTGCTTTGCACACCAATTCCACACCAGTTTGTCCAGATAGGGCTGGATGAAACCAGAAATATCGGTTCTGTGGTGGCTCAGTCAATCCCAGCTCTTGCTACATCCTAAGAGTTTGTTTGTGTTTTCTCGATAGTATCTATGGACTTTAGAGATGTGAATGCATTGTAGCATTTAGCATTTAGGTTTTCTGTTGGCAAACGCTAATGGTTTCAAATGCGTCTCAACAGGTGCACATTCATGTTTTCTGAGTAAAAAGCTGCAGAAACCAGGTTACAAATCATATTTGTGTTTGTAAACATGACATTTAATCCATGTGCCAAGAAAAAGACTTTGCTTTTCTCCAAAACCAGGTTGACTCTGCTTTTCTGGTTGCTTTGCACACCAATTCCACACCAGTTTGTCCAGATTGGTTTGGATGACACCAGAAATATCCAGTTCTGTGGTGGCTAAGTCAATTCCAGCTGTTGCTACAGCTTCTGTGTTTGCTTGTGTTTTGTCAAGGGTATCTATGGACTTTAGAGTTGTGAATGAATTTTAGCATGTAACATTTTGATTTTCTGTTGGCAAATGCTAATTGGTTTCACATGGAGGCACAACAGATACACATTCGTGTTTTCTGAGTAAAAAGCTGCAGAAACCAGGTGGAAAATGATATTTGTGTTTGTAAAAATGACATTGAATCCATTTGCCCAAGAAAAAGTCTTTGCTTTTCTACAAAACCAAGTTGACTCTGCTTTTCTGGGTGCTTTGCACACCAATTGCACACCAGTTTGTCCAGATATGTTTGGATGAAACCAGAAATATCCGGTTCTGTGGTGGCTATTCAATTCCAGCTGTTGCTACAGCTTCTGTGTTTGCTTGTGTTTTCTGGATAGTATCTATGGACTTTAGAGTTGTGAATGCATTGTAGCATGTAACATTTTGTTTTTCTGTTGGCAAACGCTAATTTTTTTCACATGGTGACACAAAGGTACACATTCGTGTTTTCTGAGTAAAAAGCTACATGAACCAGTTTAAAAATGATATTTGTGCTTGTAACCATGACATTGAATCCTCTTGCCCAAGAAAAAGACGGCATTTCCCCAAAACCAGGTTGACTCTGCCTTTGCGGGTGCTTTGCACACCAACTCCACACCAGTTTGTCCAGATAGGTTTGGATGAAATCAGAAATATCCGGTTCTGTCGTGGCTAACTCAATCCCAGCTCTGGCTACAGCTTCTGTGTTTGCTTGTGTTTTCTCGATAATATCTATGGACTTTAGAGTTGTGAATGCATTGTAGCATGTATCATTTTTTTTTTCTGTGGGCAAACGCTAATTGGTTTCACATGGAGACACAACAGATACACATTTTTGTTTTCTGAGTAAAAAGCTGCAGAAACCAGGTTGTAAATGATATTTGTGCTTGTAACCATGACATTGAATCCACTTGCCCAATAAAAAGACTGCTTTTCTCAAAAACCAGGTTGACTCTGCTTTTCTGGGAGCTTTGCACACCAACTCCACACCAGTTTGTCCAGATAGTCCTGGATGAAAGCAAAAATATCCGGTTCTGTGTTGGCTCAGTCAATCCCAGCTCTTGCTACATCCTAAGAGTTTGTTTGTGTTTTGTCGATAGTATCTATGGACTTTAGAGATGTGAATGCATTGTAGCATGTAACATTTTGTTTTTCTGTTGGCAAACGCTAATAGGTTTCACACGGAGACACAACAGTGACATATTCGTGTTTTCTGAGTAAAAAGCTGCAGAAACCAGGTTACAAATGATATTTGTGTTTGTAAACATGACATTGAATCCTCTTGTCCAAGAAAAAGACTTTGCTTTTCTCCCAAACCAGGTTGACTCTGCTTTTCTTTGTGCTTTGCACACGAACTCCACACCAGTTTGTTCAGCTAGGTTTGGATGAAACCAGAAATATCCGGTTCTGTGGTGGGTAAGTCAATCACAGCTCTGGCTACAGCTTCTGTGTTTGCTTGTGTTTTCTCCACAGTATCTATGGACTTTAGAGTTGTGAATGCATTGTAGCATTTAGCATTTAGGTTTTCTGTTGGCAAACGCTAATGGTTTCAAATGAGTCACAGCAGGTACACATTCATGTTTTCTGAGTAAAAAGCTGCAGAAACCAGGTTAAAAATGATATTTGTGTTTGTAAACATGACATTGAATCCATGTGCCCAAGAAAAAGACTTTGCTTTCTCCAAAACCAGGTTGACTCTGCTTTTCTGGGTGCTTTGCACACCAATTCCACACCAGTTTGTCCAGATAGGGCTGGATGAAAGTGAAAATATCCGGTTCTGTGGTGGCTCAGTCAATCCCAGCTCTTGCTACATCCTAAGAGTTTGTTTGTGTTTTCTGGATAGTATCTATGGACTTTAGAGATGTGAATGCATTGTAGCATGTAACATTTTGTTTTTCTGTTGGCAAACGCTAATAGGTTTCACATGGAGACACAACAATGACATATTCGTGTTTTCTGAGTAAAAAGCTGAAGAAACCATGTCACAAATGATTTTTGTGTTTGTAAACATGACATGGAATCCACTTGTCCAAGAAAAAGACTTTGCTTTTCTCCCAAACCAGGTTGACTCTGATTTTCTGTGTGCTTTGCACACAAACTCCACACCAGTTTGTTCAGCTAGGTTTGGATGAAACCAGAAATATCCGGTTCTGTGGTGGGTAAGTCAATCACAGCTCTGGCTACAGCTTCTGTGTTTGCTTGTGTTTTCTCCACAGTATCTATGGACTTTAGAGTTGTGAATGCATTGTAGCATTTAGCATTTAGGTTTTCTGTTGGCAAACGCTAATGGTTTCAAATGAGTCACAGCAGGTACACATTCATGGTTTCTCAGTAAAAAGCTGCAGAAACGAGGGTAAAAATGATATTTGTGTTTGTAAACATGACATTGAATCCACTTGCCCAAGAAAAAGACTTTGCTTTCTCCAAAACCAGGTTGACTCTGCTTTTCTGGGTGCTTTGCACACCAATTCCACACCAGTTTGTCCATATAGGGCTGGATGGAACCAGAAACATCCGGTCTGTGGTGGCTAACTCAAACCCAGCTCTTGCTACAGCTTCTATATTAGCTTGTGTTTTCTCCAGAGTATCTATGGACTTTAGAGTTGTGAAAGCATTGTAGCATTTAGCATTTAGGTTTTCTGTTGGCAAACGCTAATGGTTTCAAATGAGTCACAGCAGGTACACATTCGTGTTTTCTGAGTAAAAAGCTGCAGAAACGAGGGTAAAAATGATATTTGTGTTTGTAAACATGACATTGAATCCATGTGCCCAGGAAAAAGACTTTGCTTTCTCCAAAACCAGGTTGACTCTGCTTTTCTGGGTGCTTTGCACACCAATTCCACACCAGTTTGTCCAGATAGGGCTGGATGAAACCAGAAATATCCGGTTCTGTGGTGGCTCAGTCAATCCCAGCTCTTGCTACATCCTAAGAATTTGTTTGTGTTTTCTCGATAGTATCTATGGACCTAGAGATGTGAATGCATTGTAGCATTTAGCATTTAGGTTTTCTGTTGGCAAACGCTAATGGTTTCAAATGAGTCTCAACAGGTGCACATTCATGTTTTCTGAGTAAAAAGCTGCAGAAACCAGGTTACAAATCATATTTGTGTTTGTAAACATGACATTTAATCCATGTGCCAAGAAAATGACTTTGCTTTTCTCCAAAACCAGGTTGACTCTGCTTTTCTGGTTGCTTTGCACACCAATTCCACACCAGTTTGTCCAGATAGGGCTGGATAAACCAGAAATATCCGGTTCTGTGGTGGCTCAGTCAATCCCAGCTCTTGCTACATCCTAAGAGTTTGTTTGTGTTTTGTCGATAGTATCTATGGACTTTAGAGATGTGAATGCATTGTAGCATGTAACATTTTGTTTTTCTGTTGGCAAATGCTAATAGGTTTCACATGGAGACACAACAGTGACATATTCGTGTTTTCTGAGTAAAAAGCTGCAGAAACCAGGTCACAAATGATATTTGTGTTGTAAACATGAGATTGAATCCACTTGCCCAAGAAAAAGACTTTGCTTTTCTCCAAAACCAGGTTGACTCTGCTTTTCTTTGTGCTTTGCACACGAACTCCACACCAGTTTGTTCAGCTAGGTTTGGATGAAACCAGAAATATCCGGTTCTGTGGTGGGTAAGTCAATCCCAGCTCTGGCTACAGCTTCTGTGTTTGCTTGTGTTTTCTCCACAGTATCTATGGACTTTAGAGTTGTGAATGCATTGTAGCATTTAGCATTTAGGTTTTCTGGTGGCAAACGCTAATGGTTTCAAATGAGTCACAGCAGGTACACATTCGTGTTTTCTGAGTAAAAAGCTGCAGAAACCAGGTTAAAAATGATATTTGTGTTTGTAAACATGACATTGAATCCACCTGTCCAAGAAAAAGACTTTGCTTTCTCCAAAACCAGGTTGACTCTGCCTTTCTGGGTGCTTTGCACACCAATTCCACACCAGTTTGTCCAGATAGGGCTGGATGAAACCAGAAATATCCGGTTCTCTGGTGGCTAAATCAATCCAAGCTCTTGCTCCAGCTTCTGTGTTTGCTTGTGTTTTGTCGATAGTATCTATGGACTTTAGAGTTGTGAATGAATTTTAGCATGTAACATTTTGATTTTCTGTTGGCAAATGCTAATTGGTTTCACATGGAGGCACAACAGATACACATTCGTGTTTTCTGAGTAAAAAGCTGCAGAAACCAGGTTAAAAATGATATTTGTGTTTTTGAACTTGACATTGAATCCATGTGCCCAAGAAAAAGACTTTGCTCTTCTCCAAAACCAGGTTCACTCTCTTTTCTGGGTTCTTTGCACACCAATTCCACACCAGTTTGATCAGATAGGGCTGGATGAAACCAGAAATATCCAGTTCTGTGGTGGCTCTGTCAATCCCAGCTCTTGCTACATCCTAAGAGTTTTTTTGTGTTTTGTCAATAGTATCTATGGACTTTAGAGTTGTGAATGCATTGTAGCATGTAACATTTTGTTTTTCTGTTGGCATACGCTAATCGGTTTCACAGGGAGACACCACAGGTACATATTCGTGTTTTTTGAGTAAAAAGCTGCAGAAACCAGGTTGTAAATGATATCGGTGCTTGTAACCATGACATTGAATCCACTTGCCCAAGAAAAAGACTTTGCTTTTCTCAAAAACCAGGTTGACTCTGCTTTTCTGGGAGCTTTGCACACCAACTCCACACCAGTTTGTCCAGATAGTGCTGGATGAAAGCGAAAATATCCGCTTCTGTGTTGGCTCAGTCAATCGCAGCTCTTGCTACATCCTAAGAGTTTGTTTGTGTTTTGTCGATAGTATCTATGGACTTTAGAGATGTGAATGCATTGTAGCATGTAACATTTTGTTTTTCTGTTGGCAAACGCTAATAGGTTTCACATGGAGACACAACAGTGACATATTCGTGTTTTCTGAGTAAAAAGCTGCAGAAACCAGGTCACAAATGATATTTGTGTTTGTAAAGATGACATTGAATCCACCTGTCCAAGAAAAAGACTTTGCTTTTCTCCAAAACCAGGTTGACTCTGCTTTTCTGGGTACTTTGCACACCAACTCCACACCAGTTTGTTCAGCTAGGTTTGGAGGAAACCAGAAATATCCGGTTCTGTGGTGGGTAAGTCAATCACAGCTCTGGCTACAGCTTCTGTGTTTGCTTGTGTTTTCTCCACAGTATCTATGGACTTTAGAGTTGTGAAAGCATTGTAGCATTTAGCATTTATGTTTTCTGGTGGCAAACGCTAATGGTTTCAAATGAGTCACAGCAGGTACACATTCGTGTTTTCTGAGTAAAAAGCTGCAGAAACGAGGGTAAAAATGATATTTGTGTTTGTAAACATGACATTGAATCCATGTGCCCAGGAAAAAGACTTTGCTTTCTCCAAAACCAGGTTGACTCTGCTTTTCTGGGTGCTTTGCACACCAATTCCACACCAGTTTGTCCAGATAGGGCTGGATGAAACCAGAAATATCCGGTTCTGTGGTGGCTCAGTCAATCCCAGCTCTTGCTACATCCTAAGAGTTTGTTTGTGTTTTCTCGATAGTATCTATGGACTTTAGAGATGTGAATGCATTGTAGCATTTAGCATTTAGGTTTTCTGTTGGCAAACGCTAATGGTTTCAAATGAGTCTCAACAGGTGCACATTCATGTTTTCTGAGTAAAAAGCTGCAGAAACCAGGTTACAAATCATATTTGTGTTTGTAAACATGACATTTAATCCATGTGCCAAGAAAAAGACTTTGCTTTTCTCCAAAACCAGGTTGACTCTGCTTTTCTGGTTGCTTTGCACACCAATTCCACACCAGTTTGTCCAGATTGGTTTGGATGACACCAGAAATATCCAGTTCTGTGGTGCCTAAGTCAATTCCAGCTGTTGCTACAGCTTCTGTGTTTGCTTGTGTTTTGTCAAGGGTATTTTTGGACTTTAGAGTTGTGAATGAATTTTAGCATGTAACATTTTGATTTTCTGTTGGCAAATGCTAATTGGTTTCACATGGAGGCACAACAGATACACATTCGTGTTTTCTGAGTAAAAAGCTGCAGAAACCAGGTGGAAAATGATATTTGTGTTTGTAAAAATGACATTGAATCCATTTGCCCAAGAAATTTCTTTGCTTTTCTACAAAACCAAGTTGACTCTGCTTTTCTGGGTGCTTTGCACACCAATTGCACACCAGTTTGTCCAGATATGTTTGGATGAAACCAGAAATATCTGGTTCTGTGGTGGCTATTCAATTCCAGCTGTTGCTACAGCTTCTGTGTTTGCTTGTGTTTTCTGGATAGTATCTATGGACTTTAGAGTTGTGAATGCATTGTAGCATGTAACATTTTGTTTTTCTGTTGGCAAACGCTAATAGGTTTCACATGGAGACACAACAGTGACATATTCGTGTTTTCTGAGTAAAAAGCTACATGAACCAGTTTAGAAATGATATTTGTGCTTGTAACCATGACATTGAATCCTCTTGCCCAAGAAAAAGACGGCATTTCCCCAAAACCAGGTTGACTCTGCCTTTGCGGGTGCTTTGCACACCAACTCCACACCAGTTTGTCCAGATAGGTTTGGATGAAATCAGAAATATCCGGTTCTGTCGTGGCTAACTCAATCCCAGCTCTGGCTACAGCTTCTGTGTTTGCTTGTGTTTTCTCGATAATATCTATGGACTTTAGAGTTGTGAATGCATTGTAGCATGTATCATTTTGTTTTTCTGTGGGCAAACGCTAATTGGTTTCACATGGAGACACAACAGATACACATTTTTGTTTTCTGAGTAAAAAGCTGCAGAAACCAGGTTGTAAATGATATTTGTGCTTGTAACCATGACATTGAATCCACTTGCCCAATAAAAAGACTGCTTTTCTCAAAAACCAGGTTGACTCTGCTTTTCTGGGAGCTTTGCACACCAACTCCACACCAGTTTGTCCAGATAGTCCCGGATGAAAGCAAAAATATCCGGTTCTGTGTTGGCTCAGTCAATCCCAGCTCTTGCTACATCCTAAGAGTTTGTTTGTGTTTTGTCGATAGTATCTATGGACTTTAGAGATGTGAATGCATTGTAGCATGTAACATTTTGTTTTTCTGTTGGCAAACGCTAATAGGTTTCACACGGAGACACAACAGTGACATATTCGTGTTTTCTGAGTAAAAAGCTGCAGAAACCAGGTTACAAATGATATTTGTGTTTGTAAACATGACATTGAATCCTCTTGTCCAAGAAAAAGACTTTGCTTTTCTCCCAAACCAGGTTGACTCTGCTTTTCTTTGTGCTTTGCACACGAACTCCACACCAGTTTGTTCAGCTAGGTTTGGATGAAACCAGAAATATCCGGTTCTGTGGTGGGTAAGTCAATCCCAGCTCTGGCTACAGCTTCTGTGTTTGCTTGTGTTTTCTCCACAGTATCTATGGACTTTAGAGTTGTGAAAGCATTGTAGCATTTAGCATTTAAGTTTTCTGTTGGCAAACGCTAATGATTTCAAATGAGTCACAGCAGGTACACATTCATGTTTTCTGAGTAAAAAGCTGCAGAAACCAGGTTAAAAATGATATTTGTGTTTGTAAACATGACATTGAATCCATGTGCCCAAGAAAAAGACTTTGCTTTCTCCAAAACCAGGTTGACTCTAATTTTCTGGGTGCTTTGCACACCAATTCCACACCAGTTTGTCCAGATAGGGCTGGATGAAACCAGAAATATCCGGTTCTGTGGTGGCTCAGTCAATCCCAGCTCTTGCTACATCCTAAGAGTTTGTTTGTGTTTTCTGGATAGTATCTATGGACTTTAGAGATGTGAATGCATTGTAGCATGTAACATTTTGTTTTTCTGTTGGCAAACGCTAATAGGTTTCACATGGAGACACAACAATGACATATTCGTGTTTTCTGAGTAAAAAGCTGAAGAAACCATGTCACAAATGATTTTTGTGTTTGTAAACATGACATTGAATCCACTTGTCCAAGAAAAAGACTTTGCTTTTCTCCAAAACCAGGTTGACTCTGATTTTCTGTGTGCTTTGCACACAAACTCCACACCAGTTTGTTCAGCTAGGTTTGGATGAAACCAGAAATATCCGGTTCTGTGGTGGGTAAGTCAATCACAGCTCTGGCTACAGCTTCTGTGTTTGCTTGTGTTTTCTCCACAGTATCTATGGACTTTAGAGTTGTGAATGCATTGTAGCATTTAGCATTTAGGTTTTCTGTTGGCAAACGCTAATGGTTTCAAATGAGTCACAGCAGGTACACATTCATGGTTTCTCAGTAAAAAGCTGCAGAAACCAGGTTACAAATGATATTTGTGTTTGTAAACATGACATTGAATCCACTTGCCCAAGAAAAAGACTTTGCTTTCTCCAAAACCAGGTTGACTCTGCTTTTCTGGGTGCTTTGCACACTAATTCCACACCAGTTTGTCCATATAGGGCTGGATGGAACCAGAAACATCCGGTCTGTGGTGGCTAACTCAAACCCAGCTCTTGCTACAGCTTCTATATTAGGTTGTGTTTTCTCCAGAGTATCTATGGACTTTAGAGTTGTGAATGCATTGTAGCTTGTATCATTTTTTTTTCTGTGGGCAAACGCTAATTGGTTTCACACGGAGACACAACAGATACACAGTCGTGTTTTCTGAGTAAAAAGCTGCAGAAACCAGGTTGTAAATGATATTTGTGTTTGTAAACATGACATTGAATCCAGTTGCCCAAGCAAAAGACTTTGCTTTTCTCCAAAACCACGTTGACTCTGCTTTTCTAAGTGCCCTCACACCAGTTCCACACCAGTTTGTTCAGCTAGGTTTGGATGAAACCAGATATATCCGGTTCTGTGGTGGGTAAGTCAATCCCAGTTCTGGCTACAGCTTCTGTGTTTGCTTGTGTTTTCTCAATAGTATCTATGGACTTTAGAGTTGTGAATGCATTGTAGCATGTAACATTTTGTTTTTCTGTTGTAATACGCTAATCGGTTTCACAGGGAGACACCACAGGTACACATTCGTGTTTTCTGAGTAAAAAGCTGCAGAAACCAGGTTGTAAATGATATTGGTGCTTGTAACCATGACATTGAATCCACCTGTCCAAGAAAAAGACTTTGCTTTTCTCCAAAACCAGGTTGACTCTGCTTTTCTGGGAGCTTTGCACACCAACTCCACACCAGTTTGTCCAGATAGTGCTGGATGAAAGCGAAAATATCCGGCTCTGTGTTGGCTCAGTCAATCGCAGCTCTTGCTACATCCTAAGAGTTTGTTTGTGTTTTGTCGATAGTATCTATGGACTTTAGAGTTTTGAATGCCTTGTAGCATGTAACATTTTGTTTTTCTGTTGGCAAACGCTAATAGGTTTCACATGGAGACACAACAGTGACATATTCGTGTTTTCTGAGTAAAAAGCTGCAGAAACCAGGTTACAAATGATATTTGTGTTTGTAAACATGACATTGAATCCACTTGCCCAAGAAAAAGACTTTGCTTTTCCCCAAAACCAGGTTGACTCTGCTGCTCTAGGTGCTTTGCACAACAATTCCACACCAGTTTGTCCAGATAGAGCTGGATGAACCCAGAAACATCCGGTTCTGTGGTGGCTAAATCAATCCCAGCTCTTGCTACATCCTCGAGTTTGTTTGTGTTTAGTCGATAGTATCTATGGACTTTAGAGATGTGAATGCATTGTAGCATGTAACATTTTGTTTTTCTGTTGGCAAACGCTAATTGGTTTCACATGGAGACACTACAGGAACACATTCATATTGTCTGAGTAAAAAGCTGCAGAAACCAGGTTACAAATGATATCTGTGTTTGTAACCATGTCATTGAATCCACTTGCCCAAGAAAAAGACTTTGCTTTTCTCCAAAACCAGGTTGACTCTGCTTTTCTGGGTGCTTTGCACATCAACTCCACACCAGTTTGTCCAGATAGGTTTGGCTGAAACCAGAAATATCCGGTTCTGTGGTGGCTAAGTCAATTCTGTCTGTTGCTACAGCTTCTGTGTTTGCTTGTGTTTTGTCAATAGTATCTATGGACTTTAGAGTTGTGAAAGCATTGTTGCATGTAACATTTTGTTTTTCTGTTGGCAAACGCTAATTGGTTTCACATGGAGACACCACAGGTACATATTCGTGTTTTCTGAGTAAAAAGCTGCAGAAACTAGGGTAGAAATGATATTTCTGTTTGTAAACATGACATTGAATCCATGTGCCCAAGAATAAGACTTTGATTCTCCAAAACCAGGTTGACTCTGCTTTTCTGGGTGCTTTGCACACCCACTCCACACCAGTTTGTTCAGCTAGGTTTGGATAGAACCAGGAATATCCAGTTCTGTGGTGGCTCAGTCAATCCCAGCTCTGGCTACAGATTCTGTGTTTGCTTGTGTTTTCTCGATAGTATCTATGGACTTTAGAGATGTGAATGCATTGTAGCATGTAACATTTTGTTTTTCTGTTGGCAAACGCTAATTGGCTTCACATGGAGACACAACAATTACATATTCGTGTTTTCTGAGTAAAAAGCTGCAGAAACCAGGTTACAAATGATATTTGTGTTTGTAAACATGACATTGAATCCATGTGCCCAAGAAAAAGACTTTGCTTTTTTCCAAAACCAGGTTGACTCTGCTTTTCTGGGTGCTTTGCACACCAATTCCACACCAGTTTGTCCAGATAGGTTTGGATGAAACCAGAAATATCCAGTTCTGTGGTGGCTAAGTCAATCCCAGCTCTGGCTATAGCTTCTGTGTTTGCTTGTGTTTTCTCCACAGTATCTATGGACTTTAGAGTTGTGAATGCATTGTAGCATTTAGCATCTAGGTTTTCTGTTGGCAAACGCTAATGGTTTCAAATGAGTCACAGCAGGTACACATTCATGTTTTCTGAGTCAAAAGCTGCAGAAACCAGGTTAAAAATGATATTTGTGTTTGTAAACATGACATTGAAATCACTTGCCCAAGAAAAAAAAAAGACTTTGCTTTTCTCGAAAACCAGGTTGACTCTGCTTTTCTGGGTGCTTTGCACACCAATTTCACACCAGTTTGTGCAGATAGGGCTGGATGAAACCAGAAATATCCGGTTCTGTGGTGGCTCAGTCAATCCCAGATCTGGCTACAGCTTCTGGGTTTGCTTGTGTTTTGTCAATAGGATCTATGGACTTTAGATTTGTGAATGCATTGTAGAATGTAGCATTTAGGTTTTCTGTTGGCAAACGCTAATTGGTTTCACATGGAGACACTACAGGTACACATTCGTGTTTTCTGAGTAAAAAGCTGCAGAAACCAGGTTATAAATGATACTTGTTTTTGAAAACTTGACATTGAATCCATGTGCCCAAGAATAAGACTTTGCTTTTCTCCAAAACCACTTTGACTCTGCTTTTCTGTGTGCTTGGCACACCAACTCCACACCAGTTTGTTCAGATATGTTTGGATGAAACCAGAAATATCCGGTTCTGTGGTGGCTCAGTCAATCCCAGCTCTGGCTACAGCTTCTGTGGTTGCTTGTGTTTTATCAATAGTATCTATGGACTTTAGTGTTGTGAATGCATTGTAGCATGTAGCATTTAGGTTTTCTGTTCGCTAACGCTAATGGTTTCAAATGAGACACAACAGGGACACATTCGTGTTTTCTGAGTAAAAAGCTGCAGAAACCAGGTTAAAAATGATATTTGTGTTTGTAAACATGACATTGAAATCACTTGCCCAAGAAAAAAAAAAGACTTTGCTTTTCTCGAAAACCAGGTTGACTCTGCTTTTCTGGATGCTTTGCACACCAATTCCACACCAGTTTGTCCAGATTGGTTTGGATGAAACCAGAAATATCCGGTTCTCTGGTGGCTAACTCAATCCCTGCTGTTGCTACAGCTTCTGTGTTTGCTTGTGTTTTCTCCACAGTATTTATGGACTTAGATTTGTGAATGCATTGTTGTACGTAACATTTTGTTTTCTGTTGGCAAAAGCTAATTGGTTTCACATGAAACCATTAAGGGTACACATTCGTGTTTTATGAGTAAAAAGCTGCAGAGACCAGGTTAAAAATAATATTTGTGTTTCTTAACATGACATTGAATCCACTTGCCCAAGAAACAGACTTTGCTTTTCTCCAAAACCAGGTTGACTCTGCTTTTCTGGGTGCTTTGCACACCAATTCCACACCAGGTTTTCCAGTTAGGGCTGGATGGAACCAGAAATATCCGGTTCTGTGGTGGCGAACTCAATCCCAGCTCTTGCTACAGCTTCTGTGTTTGCTTGTGTTTTGTCGATAGTATCTATGGTCTTTAGAGTTGTGAATGCATTTTAGCATGTAACATTTTGATTTTCGGTTGGCAAATGCTAATTGGATTAACATGGAGGCACAACAGATACACATTCGTGTTTTCTGCGTAAAAAGCTGCAGAAACCAGGTTAAAAATGATATTTGTGTTTGTAAACATGACATTGAATCCATGTGCCCAAGAAACAGACTTTGCTTTTCCCCAAAACCAGGTTGACTCTGCTTTGCTGGGTGCTTTGCACACCAATTCCATACCAGTTAGTCCAGATAGGGCGGGATGAAACCAGAAATATCCAGTTCTGTGGTGGCTCAGTCAATCCCAGCTCTGGCTACAGCTTCTGGGTTTGCTTGTGTTTTGTCAATAGTACCTATGGACTTTAGATTTGTGAATGCATTGTAGAATGCAGCATTTAGGTTTTCTGTTGCCAAACGCTAATTGTTTTCACATGGAGACACTACAGGTACACATTCGGGTTTTCTGAGTAAAAAGCTGCAGAAAACAGGTTACAAATGATACTTGTTTTTGAAAACATGACATTGAATCCATGTGCCCAAGAATAAGAATTTGCTTTTCTCCAAAACCACGTTGACTCTGCTTTTCTGGGTGCTTTGCACACCAACTCCACACCAGTTTGTTCAGATATGTTTGGATGAAACCAGAAATATCCAGTTCTGTGGTGGCTCAGTCAATCCCAGCTCTGGCTACAGCTTCTGTGGTTGCTTGTGTTTTATCAATAGTATCTATGGACTTTAGTGTTGTGAATGCATTGTAGCATGTAGCATTTAGGTTTTCTGTTCGCAAACGCTAATGGTTTCAAATGAGACACAACAGGGACACATTCGTGTTTTCTGAGTAAAAAGCTGCAGAAACCAGGTTAAAAATGATATTTGTGTTTGTAAACATGACATTGAAATCACTTGCCCAAGAAAAAAAAAAGACTTTGCTTTTCTCGAAAACCAGGTTGACTCTGCTTTTCTGGGTGCTTTGCACACCAATTCCACACCAGTTTGTCCAGATAGGTTTGGATGAAACCAGAAATATCCAGTTCTGTGGTGGCTAAGTCAATCCAAACTCTTGCTACAGCTTCTGTGTTTGCTTGTGTTTTGTCGATAGTATCTATGGACTTTAGAGTTGTGAATGCATTTTAGCATGTAACATTTTGATTTTCTTTTGGCAAATGCTAACTGGTTTCACATGGAGGCACAACAGTTACACATTCGTGTTTTCTGAGTAAAACCTGCAGAAACCAGGTTACAAATGATATTTGTGTTTGTAAACATGACATTGAAAACACTTACCCAAGAAAAAGACTTTGCTTTTCCCCAAAACCAGGTTGACTCTGCTGCTCTGGGTGCTTTGCACAACAATTCCACACCAGTTTGTCCAGATAGGGCTGGATGAAACCAGAAACATCCAGTTCTGTGCTGGCTAAGACAATCCCAGCTCTTGCTACATCCTAAGTGTTTGTGTTTGGCGAGAGTATGTATGGACTTTAGAGTTGTGAATGCATTGTAGCATGTAACATTTAGGTTTTCTGTTGGCAAACGCTAATTGTTTCATATGAGACACAACAGGGACACATTCGTGTTTTCTGAGTAAAAAGCTGCAGAAACCAGGTTACAAATTATATTTGTTTTTGTAACCATGACATTGAATCCACTTACCCAAGAAAAAGACTGCATTTCTCCAAACCCAGGTTGACTCTGCTTTTCTAGGTGCTTTGCACACCACTCCACACCAGTTTGTCCAGGTAGGTTTGGATGAAATCAGAAATATCTGGTTCTGTGGTGGCTAACTCAAACCCAGCGCTTGCTACAGCTTCTATATTAGCTTGTGTTTTGCCAATACTATCTATGGACTTTAGAGTTGTGAATGCATTGTAGCATGTAGCATTTAGGTTTTCTGTTGGCAAACGCTAATGGTATCAAATGAATCAAAGCTGGTACACATTCATGTTTTTTGAGTGAAAAACTGCAGAAACCAGGTTAGAAATGATATTTGTGTTTGTAAACATGACATTGAATCCACTTGCCCAAGAAAAAGACTTTGCTTTTCTCCAACCCCTGGTTGATTCCACTTTTCTGGGTGCTTGGCACACTAATTCCACACCAGTTTGTCCAGATAGGTTTGGATTAAACCAGAAATATCCGGTTCTCTGGTGGCTAACTCAATCCCTGCTGTTGCTACAGCTTCTGTGTTTGCTTGTGTTTTCTCCACAGTATTTATGGACTTAGATTTGTGAATGCATTGTTGTACGTAACATTTTGTTTTCTGTTGGCAAAAGCTAATTGGTTTCACATGAAACCATTAAGGGTACACATTCGTGTTTTATGAGTAAAAAGCTGCAGAGACCAGGTTAAAAATAATATTTGTGTTTCTTAACATGACATTGAATCCACTTGCCCAAGAAACAGACTTTGCTTTTCTCCAAAACCAGGTTGACTCTGCTTTTCTGGGTGCTTTGCACACCAATTACACACCAGGTTTTCCAGTTAGGGCTGGATGGAACCAGAAATATCCGGTTCTGTGGTGGCGAACTCAATCCCAGCTCTTGCTACAGCTTCTGTGTTTGCTTGTGTTTTGTCGATAGTATCTATGGTCTTTAGAGTTGTGAATGCATTTTAGCATGTAACATTTTGATTTTCTGTTGGCAAATGCTAATTGGATTAACATGGAGGCACAACAGATACACATTCGTGTTTTCTGAGTAAAAAGCTGCAGAAACCAGGTTAAAAATGATATTTGTGTTTGTAAACATGACATTGAATCCATGTGCCCAAGAAACAGACTTTGCTTTTCCCCAAAACCAGGTTGACTCTGCTTTGCTGGGTGCTTTGCACACCAATTCCATACCAGTTAGTCCAGATAGGGCGGGATGAAACCAGAAATATCCAGTTCTGTGGTGGCTCAGTCAATCCCAGCTCTGGCTACAGCTTCTGGGTTTGCTTGTGTTTTGAAAATAGTACCTATGGACTTTAGAGTTGTGAATGCATTGTAGAATGTAGCATTTAGGTTTTCTGTTGGCAAACGCTAATTGTTTTCACATGGAGACACTACAGGTACACATTCGGGTTTTCTGAGTAAAAAGCTGCAGAAAACAGGTTACAAATGATACTTGTTTTTGAAAACATGACATTGAATCCATGTGCCCAAGAATAAGAATTTGCTTTTCTCCAAAACCACGTTGACTCTGCTTTTCTGGGTGCTTTGCACACCAACTCCACACCAGTTTGTTCAGATATGTTTGGATGAAACCAGAAATATCCAGTTCTGTGGTGGCTCAGTCAATCCCAGCTCTGGCTACAGCTTCTGTGGTTGCTTGTGTTTTATCAATAGTATCTATGGACTTTAGTGTTGTGAATGCATTGTAGCATGTAGCATTTAGGTTTTCTGTTCGCAAACGCTAATGGTTTCAAATGAGACACAACAGGGACACATTCGTGTTTTCTGAGTAAAAAGCTGCAGAAACCAGGTTAAAAATGATATTTGTGTTTGTAAACATGACATTGAAATCACTTGCCCAAGAAAAAAAAAAGACTTTGCTTTTCTCGAAAACCAGGTTGACTCTGCTTTTCTGGGTGCTTTGCACACCAATTCCACACCAGTTTGTCCAGATAGGTTTGGATGAAACCAGAAATATCCAGTTCTGTGGTGGCTAAGTCAATCCAAACTCTTGCTACAGCTTCTGTGTTTGCTTGTGTTTTGTCGATAGTATCTATGGACTTTAGAGTTGTGAATGCATTTTAGCATGTAACATTTTGATTTTCTTTTGGCAAATGCTAACTGGTTTCACATGGAGGCACAACAGTTACACATTCGTGTTTTCTGAGTAAAACCTGCAGAAACCAGGTTACAAATGATATTTGTGTTTGTAAACATGACATTGAAAACACTTACCCAAGAAAAAGACTTTGCTTTTCCCCAAAACCAGGTTGACTCTGCTGCTCTGGGTGCTTTGCACAACAATTCCACACCAGTTTGTCCAGATAGGGCTGGATGAAACCAGAAACATCCAGTTCTGTGCTGGCTAAGACAATCCCAGCTCTTGCTACATCCTAAGTGTTTGTGTTTGGCGAGAGTATGTATGGACTTTAGAGTTGTGAATGCATTGTAGCATGTAACATTTAGGTTTTCTGTTGGCAAACGCTAATTGTTTCATATGAGACACAACAGGGACACATTCGTGTTTTCTGAGTAAAAAGCTGCAGAAACCAGGTTACAAATTATATTTGTTTTTGTAACCATGACATTGAATCCACTTACCCAAGAAAAAGACTGCATTTCTCCAAACCCAGGTTGACTCTGCTTTTCTAGGTGCTTTGCACACCACTCCACACCAGTTTGTCCAGGTAGGTTTGGATGAAATCAGAAATATCTGGTTCTGTGGTGGCTAACTCAAACCCAGCGCTTGCTACAGCTTCTATATTAGCTTGTGTTTTGCCAATACTATCTATGGACTTTAGAGTTGTGAATGCATTGTAGCATGTAGCATTTAGGTTTTCTGTTGGCAAACGCTAATGGTATCAAATGAATCAAAGCTGGTACACATTCATGTTTTTTGAGTGAAAAACTGCAGAAACCAGGTTAGAAATGATATTTGTGTTTGTAAACATGACATTGAATCCACTTGCCCAAGAAAAAGACTTTGCTTTTCTCCAACCCCTGGTTGATTCCACTTTTCTGGGTGCTTGGCACACTAATTCCACACCAGTTTGTCCAGATAGGTTTGGATTAAACCAGAAATATCCGGTTCTCTGGTGGCTAACTCAATCCCTGCTGTTGCTACAGCTTCTGTGTTTGCTTGTGTTTTCTCCACAGTATTTATGGACTTAGATTTGTGAATGCATTGTAGCATGTAACATTTTGATTTTCTGTTGGCAAACGCTAATTGAGTTCACATGGAGGCACAACAGATACACATTCTTGTTTTCTGAGTAAAAAGCTGCAGAAAACAGGTTACAAATTATATTTTTGTTTGTAAACATGACATTGAATCCACTTGCCCAAGAAAAAGACTTTGCTTTTCTCGAAAACCAGGTTGACTCTGCTTTTCTGGGTGCTTTGCACACCAATTCCACACCAGTTTGTCCAGACAGGTCTGGATGAAACCAGAAATATCCGGTTCTGTGTTGGCTAAGTCAATTCCAGCTCTTGCTACAGCTTCTATATTTGCTTGTGTTTTCTCGACAGTATCTAAGGGCTTTAGAGTTGTGAATGCATTGTTGCATGTAACATTTTGTTTTTCTGTTGGCAAACGCTAAATGGTTTCACATGGAGACACTACAGGTACACATTCGTGTTGTCTGAGTAAAATCTGCAGAAACCAGGTTGAAAATGATATTTGTGTTTGTAAACATGACATTGAATCCATTTCCCAAGAAAATGACTTGGCTTTTCTCCAAAACCAGGTTGACTCTGCTTTTTTGGGTGGTTTGCACACCAATTCCACACCAGTTTGTCCGGATAATTTGGATGAAACCAGAAATATCCGGTTCTCTGGTGGCTAACTCAATCCCAGCTGTTGCAACAGCTTCTGTGTTTGCTTGTGTTTTCTCGATTGTATCTATGGACTGAGAGTTGTGAATGCATTTTAGCATGTAACATTTTGATTTTCTGTTGGCAAACACTAATTGGTTTCACATGGAGGTACAACAGATACACATTCATGTTTTCTGAGTAAAAAGCTGCAGAAAACAGGTTACAAATGATATTTGTGTTTGTAAACATGACATTGAATCCACTTGCCCAAGAAAAAGACTTTGCTTTTCTCGAAAACCAGGTTGACTCTGCTTTTCTGGGTGCTTTGCACACCAGTTCCACACCAGTTTGTCCAGATAGGTCTGGATGAAACCAGAAATATCCGGTTCTGTGTTGGCTAAGTCAATTCCAGCTCTTGCTACAGCTTCTATATTTGCTTGTGTTTTCTCGACAGTATCTATGGACTTTAGAGTTATGAATGCATTGTTGCATGTAACATTTTGTTTTTCTGTTGGCAAACGCTAAATGGTTTCACATGGAGACACTACAGGTACACATTCGTGTTGTCTGAGTAAAATCTGCAGAAATCAGGTAGAAAATGATATTTGTGTTTGTAAACATGACATTGAATCCACTTCCCAAGAAAATGACATGACTTTTCTCCAAAACCAGGTTCACTCTGCTTTTCTGGGTGGTTTGCACACCAATTCCACACCAGTTTGTCCAGATAGATTTGGATGAAACCAGAAATATCCGGTTCTCTGGTGGCTAACTCAATCCCAGCTGTTGCAACAGCTTCTGTGTTTGCTTGTGTTTTCTCGATTGTATCTATGGACTGAGAGTTGTGAATGCATTTTAGCATGTAACATTTTGATTTTCTGTTGGCAAACACTAATTGGTTTCACATGGAGGCACAACAGGTACACATTCATGTTTTCTGAGTAAAAAGTTGGAGAAACCAGGTTACAAATGATATTTGTGTTTGTAAACATGACATTGAATCCACTTGCCCAAGAAAAAGACTTTGCTTTTCCCCAAAACCAGGTTGACTCTGCTGCTCTGGGTGCTTTGCACAACAATTCCACACCAGTTTGTCCAGATAGAGCTGGATGAACCCAGAAACATCCGGTTCTGTGGTGGCTAAATCAATCCCAGCTCTTGCTACATCCTTCAGTTTGTTTGTGTTTAGTCGATAGTATCTATGGAGTTTAGAGATGTGAATGCATTGTAGCATGTAACATTTTGTTTTTCTGTGGCAAACGCTAATTGGTTTCACATGGAGACACTACAGGAACACATTCATATTGTCTGAGTAAAAAGCTGCAGAAACCAGGTTACAAATGATATCTGTGTTTGTAACCATGTCATTGAATCCACTTGCCCAAGAAAAAGACTTTGCTTTTCTCCAAAACCAGGTTGACTCTGCTTTTCTGTGTGCTTTGCATATCAACTCCACACCAGTTTGTTCAGCTAGGTTTGGCTGAAACCAGAAATATCCGGTTCTGTGGTGGCTAAGTCAATTCTGTCTGTTGCTACAGCTTCTGTGTTTGCTTGTGTTTTGTCAATAGTATCTATGGGCTTTAGAGTTGTGAAAGCATTGTTGCATGTAACATTTTGTTTTTCTGTTGGCAAACGCTAATTGGTTTCACATGGAGACACCACAGGTACATATTCGTGTTTTCTGAGTAAAAAGCTGCAGAAACTAGGGTAGAAATGATATTTCTGTTTGTAAACATGACATTGAATCCATGTGCCCAAGAATAAGATTTTGATTCTCCAAAACCAGGTTGACTCTGCTTTTCTGGGTGCTTTGCACACCCACTCCACACCAGTTTGTTCAGCTAGCTTTGGATAGAACCAGGAATATCCAGTTCTGTGGTGGCTCAGTCAATCCCAGCTCTGGCTACAGATTCTGTGTTTGCTTGTGTTTTCTCGATAGTATCTATGGACTTTAGAGATGTGAATGCATTGTAGCATGTAACATTTTGTTTGTCTGTTGGCAAACGCTAATGGTTTCACATGGAGACACTACAGGTACACATTCGTGTTTTCTGAGTAAAAAGTTGGAGAAACCAGGTTACAAATGATATTTGTGTTTGTAAACATGAATCCATGTGCCCAAGAATAAGACTTTACTTTTCTCCAAAACCAGGTTGACTCTGCTTTTCTGGGTGCTTTGCACACCAATTCCACACCAGTTTTTCCAGATAGGTTTGGATGGAACCAGAAATATCCAGTTCTGTGTTGGCTCAGTCAATCCCAGCTGTTGCTAAATCTTCTGTGTTTGCTTGTGTTTTGTCGATAGTATCTGTGGACTTTAGAGTTGTGAATGCATTGTTGTACATAACATTTTGTTTTCTGTTGGCAAAAGCTAATGGTTTCACATGAAACCATTAAGGGTACACATTCGTGTTTTATGAGTAAAAAGCTGCAGAGACCAGGTTAAAAATAATATTTGTGTTTCTTAACATGACATTGAATCCACTTGCCCAAGAAACAGACTTTGCTTTTCTACAAAACCAGGTTGACTCTGCTTTTCTGGGTACTTTGCACACCAATTACACACCAGGGTTTCCAGTTAGTGCTGGATGGAACCAGAAATATCCAGTTCTGTGGTGGCGAACTCAAACCCAGCTCTTGCTACAGCTTATGTGTTTGCTTGTGTTTCGTCGATAGTATCTATGGTCTTTAGAGTTGTGAATGCATTTTAGCATGTAACATTTTGATTTTCTGTTGGCAAATGCTAATTGGTTTAACATGGAGGCACAACAGATACACATTCTTGTTTTCTGCGTAAAAAGCTGCAGAAACCAGGTTAAAAATGATATTTGTGTTTGTAAACATGACACTGAATCCACTTGCCCAAGAAAAAGACTTTGCTTTTCTCCAAACAAGGTTGACTCTGCTGCTATGGGTGCTTTGCACACCAGTTCCACACCAGTTTGTCCAGATATGTTTGGATGAAACCAGAAACATCCGGTTCTGTGGTGGCTAAGTCAATCCCAGCTCTTGCTAAATCCTAAGTGTTTGTTTGTGTTTTGTCGATAGTATGTATGGACTTTAGATTGTGAATGCATTGTAGCATGTAGCATTTAGGTTTTCTATTGGCAAACGCTAATGGTTTCAAATGAGAAACAACAGGTACACATTCGTGTTTTCTGAGTAAAAAGCTGCAGAAACCGGGTTAAAAATGATATTTGTGTTTGTAAACATGACATTGAATCCATGTGCCCAAGCGTAAGACTTTGCTTTTCTCCAAAACTCGGATGACTCTGCTTTTCTGGGTGCTTTGCACACCAACTCCACACCAGTTTGTTCAGCTAGGTTTGGATGAAACCGGAAATATCCAGTTCTGTGTTGGCTCAGTCAATCCCAGCTCTGGCTACAGCTTCTGGGTTTGCTTGTGTTTTGTCAATAGTATCTATGGACTTTAGAGTTGTGAAAGCATTGTTGCATGTAACATTTTGTTTTTCTGTTGGCAAACGCTAATTGGTTTCACATGGAGACACCACAGGTACATATTCGTGTTTTCTGAGTAAAAAGCTGCAGAAACTAGGGTAGAAATGATATTTCTGTTTGTAAACATGACATTGAATCCATGTGCCCAAGAATAAGACTTTGATTCTCCAAAACCAGGTTGACTCTGCTTTTCTGGGTGCTTTGCACACCCACTCCACACCAGTTTGTTCAGCTAGGTTTGGATAGAACCAGGAATATCCAGTTCTGTGGTGGCTCAGTCAATCCCAGCTCTGGCTACAGATTCTGTGTTTGCTTGTGTTTTCTCGATAGTATCTATGGACTTTAGAGATGTGAATGCATTGTAGCATGTAACATTTTGTTTGTCTGTTGGCAAACGCTAATGGTTTCACATGGAGACACTACAGGTACACATTCGTGTTTTCTGAGTAAAAAGTTGGAGAAACCAGGTTACAAATGATATTTGTGTTTGTAAACATGACATTGAATCCATGTGCCCAAGAATAAGACTTTGCTTTTCTCCAAAACCAGGTTGACTCTGCTTTTCTGGGTGCTTTGCACACCAATTCCACACCAGTTTTTCCAGATAGGTTTGGATGGAACCAGAAATATCCAGTTCTATGGTGGCTCAGTCAATCCCAGCTGTTGCTAAATCTTCTGTGTTTGCTTGTGTTTTGTCGATAGTATCTGTGGACTTTAGAGTTGTGAATGCATTGTTGTACATAACATTTTGTTTTCTGTTGGCAAAAGCTAATGGTTTCACATGAAACCATTAAGGGTACACATTCGTGTTTTATGAGTAAAAAGCTGCAGAGACCAGGTTAAAAATAATATTTGTGTTTCTTAACATGACATTGAATCCACTTGCCCAAGAAACAGACTTTACTTTTCTCCAAAACCAGGTTGACTCTGCTTTTCTGGGTGCTTTGCACACCAATTACACACCAGGGTTTCCAGTTAGGGCTGGATGGAACCAGAAATATCCGGTTCTGTGGTGGCGAACTCAATCCCAGCTCTTGCTACAGCTTCTGTGTTTGCTTGTGTTTTGTCGATAGTATCTATGGTCTTTAGAGTTGTGAATGCATTTTAGCATGTAACATTTTGATTTTCTGTTGGCAAATGCTAATTGGTTTAACATGGAGGCACAACAGATACACATTCTTGTTTTCTGCGTAAAAAGCTGCAGAAACCAGGTTAAAAATGATATTTGTGTTTGTAAACATGACACTGAATCCACTTGCCCAAGAAAAAGACTTTGCTTTTCTCCAAACAAGGTTGACTCTGCTGCTATGGGTGCTTTGCACACCAGTTCCACACCAGTTTGTCCAGATATGTTTGGATGAAACCAGAAACATCCGGTTCTGTGGTGGCTAAGTGAATCCCAGCTCTTGCTAAATCCTAAGTGTTTGTTTGTGTTTTGTCGATAGTATGTATGGGCTTTAGATTGTGAATGCATTGTAGCATGTAGCATTTAGGTTTTCTATTGGCAAACGCTAATGGTTTCAAATGAGACACAACAGGTACACATTCGGGTTTTCTGAGTAAAAAGCTACAGAAACCAGGTTAAAAATGATATTTGTGTTTGTAAACATGACATTGAATCCATGTGCCCAAGCGTAAGACTTTGCTTTTCTCCAAAACTCGGATGACTCTGCTTTTCTGGGTGCTTTGCACACCAACTCCACACCAGTTTGTTCAGCTAGGTTTGGATGAAACCGGAAATATCCAGTTCTGTGTTGGCTCAGTCAATCCCAGCTCTGGCTACAGCTTCTGTGTTTGCTTGTGTTTTGTCAATAGTATCTATGGACTTTAGAGTTGTGAATGCATTGTAGCATGTAGCATTTAGGTTTTCTGTTGCAAACGCTAATTGTTTCAAATGAGACACAACAGGGACACATTTGTGTTTTCTGAGTAAAAAGCTGCAGAAACCAGGTTAAAAATGATATTTGTGTTTGTAAACATGACATTGAATCCACTTGCCCTAGAAAAAGACTTTGCTTTTCTCCAAAACCAGGTTGACTCTGCTTTTCTGGTTGCTTTGCACACCAATTCCACACCAGTTTGTCCAGATAGGTTTGGATAAAACCAGAAATATCCAGTTCTGTGGTAGCAAACTCAATACAAACTCTTGCTACAGCTTCTGTGTTTGCTTGTGTTTTGTCGATAGTATCTATGGACTTTAGAGTTGTGAAAGCATTGTTGCATGTAACATTTTGTTTTTCTGTTGGCAAACGCTAATTTGTTTCACATGGTGACACAAAGGTACACATTCGTGTTTTCTGAGTAAAAAGCTGCAGAAACCAGGTTAAAAATGATATTTGTGTTTGTAAACATGACATTGAATCCATGTGCCCAAGAAAAAGACTTTGGTTTTCTCCAAAACCAGGTAGACTCTGCTTTTCTGGGTGCTTTGCGCACCAATTCCATACCAGTTAGTCCAGATAGGGCTGGATGAAACCAGAAATATCCAGTTCTGTGGTGGCTCAGTCCATCCCAGCTCTGGCTACAGCTTCTTGTTTTGCTGGTGTTTTGTCAATAGGATCTATGAACTTTAGATTTGTGAATGCATTGTAGAATGTAGCATTTAGGTTTTCTGTTGGCAAACGCTAATTGTTTTCACATGGAGACACTACAGGTACACATTCGTGTTTTCTGAGTAAAAAGCTGCAGAGAGCAGTTTAAAAATGATATTTGTGTTTGTAAACATGACATTGAATCCACTTGCCCAAGAAAAAGACTTTGCGTTTCTCCAAAACCAGGTTGACTCTGCTTTTCTGGGTGCTTCGCACACCAACTCCACACCAGTTTGTTCAGATATGTTTGGATGAAACCAGAAATATACAGTTCTGTGGTGGCTCAGTCAATCCCAGCTCTGGCTACAGCTTCTGTGGTTGCTTGTGTTTTATCAATAGTATCTATGGACTTTAGTATTGTGA
Organism: Sylvilagus floridanus; assembly: GCA_949820135.1. NCBI lineage: Eukaryota > Metazoa > Chordata > Mammalia > Lagomorpha > Leporidae > Sylvilagus > Sylvilagus floridanus. The sequence goes on from OX463232.1 coordinate 28,654,844, forward strand.
ATGCATTGTAGCATGTAGCATTTAGGTTTTCTGTTGGCAAACGCTAATGGTTTCAAATGAGACACAACAGGCACACATTCATGTTTTCTGAGTAAAAAGCTGCAGAAACCAGGTTAAAAATGATATTTGTGTTTGTAAACATGACATTGAAATCACTTGCCCAAGAAAAAAAAAAGACTTCGCTTTTCTCGAAAACCAGGTTGACTCTGCGTTTCTGGGTGCTTTGCACAACAATTCCACACCAGTTTGTCCAGATAGGACTGGATGAAACCAGAAACATTCAGTTCTGTGCTGGCTAAGACAATCCCAGCTCTTGCTACATCCTAAGTGTTTGTGTTTTGTCGAGAGTATGTATGGACTTTAGAGTTGTGAATGCATTGTAGCATGTAACATTTAGGTTTTCTGTTGGCAAACGCTAATTGTTTCATATGAGACACAACAGGGACACATTCGTGTTTTCTGAGTAAAAAGCTGCAGAAACCAGGTTACAAATTATATTTGTGTTTGTAACCATGACATTGAATGCACTTGCCCAAGAAACAGACTTTGCTTTTCTCCAAAACCAGGTTGACTCTGCTTTTCTGGGTGCTTTGCACACCAACTCCACACCAGTTTGTCCAGATAGGTTTGGATGAAATCAGAAATATCCGGTTCTGTGGTGGCTAACTCAAACCCAGCGCTTGCTACAGCTTCTGAGTTTGCTTGTGTTTTCTCGATAGTGTCTATGGACTTTAGAGTTGTGAAAGCATTGTTGCATGTAACATATTGTTTTTCTGTTAACAAACGCTAATTGGTTTCACATGGAGAAACTACAGGTACATATTCGTGTTTTCTGAGTAAAAAAATGCAGAAACAAGGTTACAAATGATATTTGTGTTTGTAAACATGACATTGAATCCACGTTCCCAAGAATAAGTCTTTGCTTTTCTCCAAAACCGGGTTGACTCTGCTTTTCTGGGTGTTTTGCACACCAACTCCACACCAGTTTGTTTAGCTAGGTTTGGATGAAACCAGAAATATCCGGTTCTGTGGTGGCTCAGTCAATCCCAGCTCTGGCTACAGCTTTTGTGTTTGCTTGTGTTTTGTCAATAGTATCTATGGACTTTAGAGTTGTGAATGCATTGTAGCATGTAGCATTTAGGTTTTCTATTGGCAAACGCTAATGGTTTCAAATGCGACACAGCAGGCCCACATTCGTGTTTTCTGTGTAAAAAGCTGCAGAAACTAGGTTACAAATGATATTTGTGTTTGTAAACATGACATTGAATCCACCTGTCCAAGAAAAAGACTTTGCTTTTCTCCAAAACCAGGTTGACTCTGCTTTTCTGGGTGCTTTGCACATCAATTCCACACCAGTTTGTTCAGTTAGGTTTGGATGAAACCAGAAATATCCGGTTCTCTGATGGCTAAATCAATCCCAGCTCTTGCTACAGCTTCTGTGTTTGCTTGTGTTTTCTCGATAGTATCTATGGACTTAGAGTTGTGAATGCATGGTAGCATGTAACAATTTGATTTTCTGTTGGCAAACGCTAATTGGTTTCACATGGTGGCACAACAGGTACACATTCGTGTTTTCTGAGTAAAAAGCTGTAGAAACCAGGTTGAAAATGATATTTGTGTTTGTAAACATGACATTGAATCCACTTGCCCAAGAAAAAGACTTTGTTTTTCTCCAAAACCAGGTTGACTCTGCTTTTCTGGATGCTTTGCACACCAATTCCACACCAGTTTGTCCAGATATGTTTGGCTGAAACCATAAATATCCGGTTCTGTGGTGGCTAATTCAATTCCAGCTGTTGCTACAGCTTCTATATTTGCTTGTGTTTTCTCGATAGTATCTATGGACTTTAGAGATGTGAATGCATTGTAGCATGTAGCATTTAGGTTTTCTGTTGGCAAACGCTTATTTGTTTCACATGGTGACACAAAGGTACAAATTCGTATTTTCTGAGTAAAAAAATGCAGAAACAAGGTTACAAATGATATTTCTGTTTGTAAACATGACATTGAATCCACTTGCCCAAGAAAAAGTCTATGCTTTTCTCCAAAACCAGGTTGACTCTGCTTTTCTGGGTGCTTTGCACACCAATTCCACACCAGTTTGTCCAGATAGGTTTGGATAAAACCAGAAACATCCAGTTCTGTGGTGGATAAGTCAATCCCAGCTGTTTCTACAGCTTCTGTATTTGCTTGTGTTTTCTCGATAGTATCTATGGACTTAAAGTTGTGAATGCATTTTAGCATGTAACTTTTGATTTACTGTTGGCAAACGCTAATTGGTTTCACATGGAGGCACAACAGATACACATTCGTGTTTTCTGAGTAAAAAGCTGCAGAACCAGGTTACAAATAATATATGTGTTTGTAAACATGACATTGAATCCACGTGTCCAAGAAAAAATCTTTGCTTTTCTCCAAAACCAGGTTGACTCTGCCTTTCCGGGTGCTTTGCACACCAACTCCACACCAGTTTGTTCAGCTAGGTTTGGATGAAACCAGAAATATCCGGTTCTGTGGTGGGTAAGTCAATCCCAGCTCTGGCTACAGCTTCTGTGTTTGCTTGTGTTTTGTCAATAGTATGTATGGACGTTAGAGTTGAGAATGCATTGTAGCATGTAACATTTAGGTTTCTGTTGGCAAACGCTAATGGTAGCAAATGAGTCACAGCAGGTACACATTCATGTTTTTTGAGTAAAAAGCTGCAGGAGCCAGGTTAGAAATGATATTTGTGTTTGTAAACATGACATTGAATCCACTTGCCCAAGGAAAAGACTTTGCTTTGCTCCAAAACCAGGTTGACTCTGCTTTTCTGGGTGCTTTGCACACCCACTCCACACCAGTTTGTTCAGCTAGGTTTGGATAAAACCAGAAATATCCAGTTCTGTGGTGGCTCTGTCAATCCCAGCTGTTGCTACAACTTCTGTGTTTGCTTGTGTTTTCTCGATAGTATGTATGGACTTTAGATTGTGAATGCATTGTAGCATGTAGCATTTAGGTTTTCTATTGGCAAACGCTAATGGTTTCAAATGAGAAACAACAGGTACACATTCGTGTTTTCTGAGTAAAAAGCTGCAGAAACCGGGTTAAAAATGATATTTGTGTTTGTAAACATGACATTGAATCCATGTGCCCAAGCGTAAGACTTTGCTTTTCTCCAAAACTCGGATGACTCTGCTTTTCTGGGTGCTTTGCACACCAACTCCACACCAGTTTGTTCAGCTAGGTTTGGATGAAACCGGAAATATCCAGTTCTGTGGTGGCTCAGTCAATCCCAGCTCTGGCTACAGCTTCTGGGTTTGCTTGTGTTTTGTCAATAGTATCTATGGACTTTAGAGTTGTGAAAGCATTGTTGCATGTAACATTTTGTTTTTCTGTTGGCAAACGCTAATTGGTTTCACATGGAGACACCACAGGTACATATTCGTGTTTTCTGAGTAAAAAGCTGCAGAAACTAGGGTAGAAATGATATTTCTGTTTGTAAACATGACATTGAATCCATGTGCCCAAGAATAAGACTTTGATTCTCCAAAACCAGGTTGACTCTGCTTTTCTGGGTGCTTTGCACACCCACTCCACACCAGTTTGTTCAGCTAGGTTTGGATAGAACCAGGAATATCCAGTTCTGTGGTGGCTCAGTCAATCCCAGCTCTGGCTACAGATTCTGTGTTTGCTTGTGTTTTCTCGATAGTATCTATGGACTTTAGAGATGTGAATGCATTGTAGCATGTAACATTTTGTTTGTCTGTTGGCAAACGCTAATGGTTTCACATGGAGACACTACAGGTACACATTCGTGTTTTCTGAGTAAAAAGTTGGAGAAACCAGGTTACAAATGATATTTGTGTTTGTAAACATGACATTGAATCCATGTGCCCAAGAATAAGACTTTGCTTTTCTCCAAAACCAGGTTGACTCTGCTTTTCTGGGTGCTTTGCACACCAATTCCACACCAGTTTTTCCAGATAGGTTTGGATGGAACCAGAAATATCCAGTTCTATGGTGGCTCAGTCAATCCCAGCTGTTGCTAAATCTTCTGTGTTTGCTTGTGTTTTGTCGATAGTATCTGTGGACTTTAGAGTTGTGAATGCATTGTTGTACATAACATTTTGTTTTCTGTTGGCAAAAGCTAATGGTTTCACATGAAACCATTAAGGGTACACATTCGTGTTTTATGAGTAAAAAGCTGCAGAGACCAGGTTAAAAATAATATTTGTGTTTCTTAACATGACATTGAATCCACTTGCCCAAGAAACAGACTTTACTTTTCTCCAAAACCAGGTTGACTCTGCTTTTCTGGGTGCTTTGCACACCAATTACACACCAGGGTTTCCAGTTAGGGCTGGATGGAACCAGAAATATCCGGTTCTGTGGTGGCGAACTCAATCCCAGCTCTTGCTACAGCTTCTGTGTTTGCTTGTGTTTTGTCGATAGTATCTATGGTCTTTAGAGTTGTGAATGCATTTTAGCATGTAACATTTTGATTTTCTGTTGGCAAATGCTAATTGGTTTAACATGGAGGCACAACAGATACACATTCTTGTTTTCTGCGTAAAAAGCTGCAGAAACCAGGTTAAAAATGATATTTGTGTTTGTAAACATGACACTGAATCCACTTGCCCAAGAAAAAGACTTTGCTTTTCTCCAAACAAGGTTGACTCTGCTGCTATGGGTGCTTTGCACACCAGTTCCACACCAGTTTGTCCAGATATGTTTGGATGAAACCAGAAACATCCGGTTCTGTGGTGGCTAAGTGAATCCCAGCTCTTGCTAAATCCTAAGTGTTTGTTTGTGTTTTGTCGATAGTATGTATGGACTTTAGATTGTGAATGCATTGTAGCATGTAGCATTTAGGTTTTCTATTGGCAAACGCTAATGGTTTCAAATGAGACACAACAGGTACACATTCGGGTTTTCTGAGTAAAAAGCTACAGAAACCAGGTTAAAAATGATATTTGTGTTTGTAAACATGACATTGAATCCATGTGCCCAAGCGTAAGACTTTGCTTTTCTCCAAAACTCGGATGACTCTGCTTTTCTGGGTGCTTTGCACACCAACTCCACACCAGTTTGTTCAGCTAGGTTTGGATGAAACCGGAAATATCCAGTTCTGTGTTGGCTCAGTCAATCCCAGCTCTGGCTACAGCTTCTGTGTTTGCTTGTGTTTTGTCAATAGTATCTATGGACTTTAGAGTTGTGAATGCATTGTAGCATGTAGCATTTAGGTTTTCTGTTGCAAACGCTAATTGTTTCAAATGAGACACAACAGGGACACATTCGTGTTTTCTGAGTAAAAAGCTGCAGAAACCAGGTTAAAAATGATATTTGTGTTTGTAAACATGACATTGAATCCACTTGCCCTAGAAAAAGACTTTGCTTTTCTCCAAAACCAGGTTGACTCTGCTTTTCTGGTTGCTTTGCACACCAATTCCACACCAGTTTGTCCAGATAGGTTTGGATAAAACCAGAAATATCCAGTTCTGTGGTAGCAAACTCAATACAAACTCTTGCTACAGCTTCTGTGTTTGCTTGTGTTTTGTCGATAGTATCTATGGACTTTAGAGTTGTGAAAGCATTGTTGCATGTAACATTTTGTTTTTCTGTTGGCAAACGCTAATTTGTTTCACATGGTGACACAAAGGTACACATTCGTGTTTTCTGAGTAAAAAGCTGCAGAAACCAGGTTAAAAATGATATTTGTGTTTGTAAACATGACATTGAATCCATGTGCCCAAGAAAAAGACTTTGGTTTTCTCCAAAACCAGGTAGACTCTGCTTTTCTGGGTGCTTTGCGCACCAATTCCATACCAGTTAGTCCAGATAGGGCTGGATGAAACCAGAAATATCCAGTTCTGTGGTGGCTCAGTCCATCCCAGCTCTGGCTACAGCTTCTTGTTTTGCTGGTGTTTTGTCAATAGGATCTATGAACTTTAGATTTGTGAATGCATTGTAGAATGTAGCATTTAGGTTTTCTGTTGGCAAACGCTAATTGTTTTCACATGGAGACACTACAGGTACACATTCGTGTTTTCTGAGTAAAAAGCTGCAGAGAGCAGTTTAAAAATGATATTTGTGTTTGTAAACATGACATTGAATCCACTTGCCCAAGAAAAAGACTTTGCGTTTCTCCAAAACCAGGTTGACTCTGCTTTTCTGGGTGCTTCGCACACCAACTCCACACCAGTTTGTTCAGATATGTTTGGATGAAACCAGAAATATCCAGTTCTGTGGTGGCTCAGTCAATCCCAGCTCTGGCTACAGCTTCTGTGGTTGCTTGTGTTTTATCAATAGTATCTATGGACTTTAGTATTGTGAATGCATTGTAGCATGTAGCATTTAGGTTTTCTGTTGGCAAACGCTAATGGTTTCAAATGAGACACAACAGGCACACATTCATGTTTTCTGAGTAAAAAGCTGCAGAAACCAGGTTAAAAATGATATTTGTGTTTGTAAACATGACATTGAAATCACTTGCCCAAGAAAAAAAAAAGACTTCGCTTTTCTCGAAAACCAGGTTGACTCTGCGTTTCTGGGTGCTTTGCACAACAATTCCACACCAGTTTGTCCAGATAGGACTGGATGAAACCAGAAACATTCAGTTCTGTGCTGGCTAAGACAATCCCAGCTCTTGCTACATCCTAAGTGTTTGTGTTTTGTCGAGAGTATGTATGGACTTTAGAGTTGTGAATGCATTGTAGCATGTAACATTTAGGTTTTCTGTTGGCAAACGCTAATTGTTTCATATGAGACACAACAGGGACACATTCGTGTTTTCTGAGTAAAAAGCTGCAGAAACCAGGTTACAAATTATATTTGTGTTTGTAACCATGACATTGAATGCACTTGCCCAAGAAACAGACTTTGCTTTTCTCCAAAACCAGGTTGACTCTGCTTTTCTGGGTGCTTTGCACACCAACTCCACACCAGTTTGTCCAGATAGGTTTGGATGAAATCAGAAATATCCGGTTCTGTGGTGGCTAACTCAAACCCAGCGCTTGCTACAGCTTCTGAGTTTGCTTGTGTTTTCTCGATAGTGTCTATGGACTTTAGAGTTGTGAAAGCATTGTTGCATGTAACATATTGTTTTTCTGTTAACAAACGCTAATTGGTTTCACATGGAGAAACTACAGGTACATATTCGTGTTTTCTGAGTAAAAAAATGCAGAAACAAGGTTACAAATGATATTTGTGTTTGTAAACATGACATTGAATCCACGTTCCCAAGAATAAGTCTTTGCTTTTCTCCAAAACCGGGTTGACTCTGCTTTTCTGGGTGTTTTGCACACCAACTCCACACCAGTTTGTTTAGCTAGGTTTGGATGAAACCAGAAATATCCGGTTCTGTGGTGGCTCAGTCAATCCCAGCTCTGGCTACAGCTTTTGTGTTTGCTTGTGTTTTGTCAATAGTATCTATGGACTTTAGAGTTGTGAATGCATTGTAGCATGTAGCATTTAGGTTTTCTATTGGCAAACGCTAATGGTTTCAAATGCGACACAGCAGGCACACATTCGTGTTTTCTGTGTAAAAAGCTGCAGAAACTAGGTTACAAATGATATTTGTGTTTGTAAACATGACATTGAATCCACCTGTCCAAGAAAAAGACTTTGCTTTTCTCCAAAACCAGGTTGACTCTGCTTTTCTGGGTGCTTTGCACATCAATTCCACACCAGTTTGTTCAGTTAGGTTTGGATGAAACCAGAAATATCCGGTTCTCTGATGGCTAAATCAATCCCAGCTCTTGCTACAGCTTCTGTGTTTGCTTGTGTTTTCTCGATAGTATCTATGGACTTAGAGTTGTGAATGCATGGTAGCATGTAACAATTTGATTTTCTGTTGGCAAACGCTAATTGGTTTCACATGGTGGCACAACAGGTACACATTCGTGTTTTCTGAGTAAAAAGCTGTAGAAACCAGGTTGAAAATGATATTTGTGTTTGTAAACATGACATTGAATCCACTTGCCCAAGAAAAAGACTTTGTTTTTCTCCAAAACCAGGTTGACTCTGCTTTTCTGGATGCTTTGCACACCAATTCCACACCAGTTTGTCCAGATATGTTTGGCTGAAACCATAAATATCCGGTTCTGTGGTGGCTAATTCAATTCCAGCTGTTGCTACAGCTTCTATATTTGCTTGTGTTTTCTCGATAGTATCTATGGACGTTAGAGATGTGAATGCATTGTAGCATGTAGCATTTAGGTTTTCTGTTGGCAAACGCTTATTTGTTTCACATGGTGACACAAAGGTACAAATTCGTATTTTCTGAGTAAAAAAATGCAGAAACAAGGTTACACATTATATTTCTGTTTGTAAACATGACATTGAATCCACTTGCCCAAGAAAAAGTCTATGCTTTTCTCCAAAACCAGGTTGACTCTGCTTTTCTGGGTGCTTTGCACACCAATTCCACACCAGTTTGTCCAGATAGGTTTGGATAAAACCAGAAACATCCAGTTCTGTGGTGGATAAGTCAATCCCAGCTGTTTCTACAGCTTCTGTATTTGCTTGTGTTTTCTCGATAGTATCTATGGACTTAAAGTTGTGAATGCATTTTAGCATGTAACTTTTGATTTACTGTTGGCAAACGCTAATTGGTTTCACATGGAGGCACAACAGATACACATTCGTGTTTTCTGAGTAAAAAGCTGCAGAACCAGGTTACAAATAATATATGTGTTTGTAAACATGACATTGAATCCACGTGTCCAAGAAAAAATCTTTGCTTTTCTCCAAAACCAGGTTGACTCTGCCTTTCCGGGTGCTTTGCACACCAACTCCACACCAGTTTGTTCAGCTAGGTTTGGATGAAACCAGAAATATCCGGTTCTGTGGTGGGTAAGTCAATCCCAGCTCTGGCTACAGCTTCTGTGTTTGCTTGTGTTTTGTCAATAGTATGTATGGACGTTAGAGTTGAGAATGCATTGTAGCATGTAACATTTAGGTTTCTGTTGGCAAACGCTAATGGTAGCAAATGAGTCACAGCAGGTACACATTCATGTTTTTTGAGTAAAAAGCTGCAGGAGCCAGGTTAGAAATGATATTTGTGTTTGTAAACATGACATTGAATCCACTTGCCCAAGGAAAAGACTTTGCTTTGCTCCAAAACCAGGTTGACTCTGCTTTTCTGGGTGCTTTGCACACCCACTCCACACCAGTTTGTTCAGCTAGGTTTGGATAAAACCAGAAATATCCAGTTCTGTGGTGGCTCTGTCAATCCCAGCTGTTGCTACAACTTCTGTGTTTGCTTGTGTTTTCTCGATAGTATCTATGGACTTTAGAGATGTGAATGCATTGTAGCATGTAACATTTTGTTTTTCTTTTGGCAAACGCTAATGGTTTCACATGGACACACAAAAGGTACACATTCGTGTTTTCTGAGTAAAAAGTTGGAGAAACAAGGTTACAAATGATATTTGTGTTTGTAAACATGACATTGAATCCATGTGCCCAAGAATAAGAATTTGCTTTTCTCCAAAACCAGGTTGACTCTGCTTTTCTGGGTGCTTTGCACACCAATTCCACACCAGTTTTTCCAGATAGGTTTGGATGGAACCAGAAATATCCAGTTCTGTGGTGGCTCAGTCAATCCCAGCTGTTGCTAAATCTTCTGTGTTTGCTTGTGTTTTGTCGATAGTATCTGTGGACTTTAGAGTTGTGAATGCATTGTTGTACGTAACATTTTGTTTTCTGTTGGCAAAAGCTAATGGTTTCACATGAAACCATTAAGGGTACACATTCGTGTTTTATGAGTACAAAGCTGCAGAGACCAGGTTAAAAATAATATTTGTGTTTCTAAACATGACATTGAATCCACTTGCCCAAGAAAGACTTTGCTTTTCTCCAAAACCAGGTTGAGTCTGCTTTTCTGGGTGCTTTGCACACCAATTACACACCAGGTTTTCCAGTTAGGGCTGGATGGAACCAGAAATATCCGGTTCTGTGGTGGCGAACTCAATCCCAGCTCTTGCTACAGCTTCTGTGTTTGCTTGTGTTTTGTCGATAGTATCTATGGTCTTTAGAGTTGTGAATGCATTTTAGCATGTAACATTTTGATTTTCTGTTGGCAAATGCTAATTGGATTAACATGGAGGCACAACAGATACACATTCTTGTTTTCTGCGTAAAAAGCTGCAGAAACCAGGTTAAAAATGATATTTGTGTTTGTAAACATGACACTGAATCCACTTGCCCAAGAAAAAGACTTTGCTTTTCTCCAAAACAAGGTTGACTCTGCTGCTATGGGTGCTTTGCACACCAATTCCACACCAGTTTGTCCAGATATGTTTGATGAAACCAGAAACATCCGGTTCTGTGGTGGCTAAGTCAATCCCAGCTCTTGCTAAATCCTAAGTGTTTGTTTGTGTTTTGTCGATAGTATGTATGGACTTTAGATTGTGAATGCATTGTAGCATGTAGCATTTAGGTTTTCTATTGGCAAACGCTAATGGTTTCAAATGAGAAACAACAGGTACACATTCGTGTTTTCTGAGTAAAAAGCTGCAGAAACCAGGTTAAAAATGATATTTGTGTTTGTAAACATGACATTGAATCCATGTGCCCAAGCGTAAGACTTAGGTTTTTTCCAAAACCCGGATGACTCTGCTTTTCTGGGTGCTTTGCACACCAACTCCACACCAGTTTGTTCAGCTAGGTTTGGATGAAACCGGATATATCCAGTTCTGTGGTGGCTCAGTCAATCCCAGCTCTGGCTACAGCTTCTGTGTTTGCTTGTGTTTTCTCCACAGTATCTATGGACTGTAGAGTTGTGAATGCATTGTAGCATGTAGCATTTAGGGTTTCTGTTGCAAACGCTAATTGTTTCAAATGAGACACAACAGGGACACATTCATGTTTTCTGAGTAAAAAGCTGCAGAAACCAGGTTAAAAATGATATTTGTGTTTGTAAACATGACATTGAATGCACTTGCCCTTGAAAAAGACTTTGCTTTTCTCCAAAACCACTTTGACTCTGCTTTTCTGGGTCATTTGCACACCAATTCCACACCAGTTTGTCCAGATAGGTTTGGATAAAACCAGAAATATCCAGTTCTGTGGTAGCTAACTCAATACAAACTCTTGCTACAGCTTCTGTGTTTGCTTGTGTTTTGTCGATAGTATCTGTGGACTTTAGAGTTGTGAATGCATTGTTGTACGTAACATTTTGTTTTCTGTTGGCAAAAGCTAATTGGTTTCACATGAAACCATTAAGGGTACACATTCGTGTTTTATGAGTAAAAAACTGCAGAGACCAGGTTAAAAATGATATTTGTGTTTCTAAACATGACATTGAATCCACTTGCCCAAGAAACAGACTTTGGTTTTCTCCAAAACCTGGTTGACTCTGCTTTTCTGGGTGCTTTGCACACCAATTCCACACCAGGTTTTCCAGTTAGGGCTGGATGGAACCAGAAATATCCGGTTCTGTGGTGGCGAACTCAACACCAGCTCTTGCTACAGCTTCTCTGTTTGCTGGTGTTTTGTCGACAGTATATATGGACTTTAGAGTTGTGAATGCATTGTTGCATGTAACATTTCGTTTTTCTGTTGGCAAACGCTAAATGGTTTCACATGGAGGTACTACAGGTACACATTCATGTTGTCTGAGCAAAATCTGCAGAAACCAGGTTGAAAATGATATTTGTGTTTGTAAATATGACATTGAATCCACTTGCCCAAGAAAATGACTTGGCTTTTCTCCAAAACCAGGTTGACTCTGCTTTTCTGGGTGCTTTGCACACCAATTCAACACCAGTTTGTCCAGATAGGTTTGGAAGAAACCAGAAATATCCGGTTCTCTGGTGGCTAACTCAATCCCAGCTCTTGCTACAACTTCTGTGTTTGCTTGTGTTTTCTCGATTGTATCTATGGACTGAGAGTTGTGAATGCATTTTAGCATGTAACATTTTGTTTTCTGTTGGCAAAAGCTAATTGGTTTCACATGAAACCATTAAGGGTACACATTCGTGTTTTATGAGTAAAAAGCTGCAGAGACCAGGTTAAAAATAATATTTGTGTTTCTAAACATGACATTGAATCCACTTGCCCAAGAAACAGACTTTGCTTTTCTCCAAAACCAGGTTGAGTCTGCTTTTCTGGGTGCTTTGCACACCAATTCCACACCAGGTTTTCCAGTTAGGGCTGGATGGAACCAGAAATATCCGGTTCTGTGGTGGCTAAGTCAATCCCAGCTCTTGCTAAATCCTAAGTGTTTGTTTGTGTTTTGTCGATAGTATGTATGGACTTTAGAGTTGTGAATGCATTGTAGCAAGTAGCATTTAGGTTTTCCATTGGCAAACGCTAATGGTTTCAAATGAGACACAACAGGTACACATTCGTGTTTTCTGAGTAAAAAGCTGCAGAAACCAGGTTAAAAATAATATTTGTGTTTGTAAACATGACATTGAATTCATGTGCCCAAGCGTAAGACTTTGCTTTTCTCCAAAACCAGGATGACTCTGCTTTTCTGGGTGCTTTGCACACCAACTCCACACCAGTTTGTTCAGCTAGGTTTGGATCAATTAGGAATTATCCAGTTCTGTGGTGGCTCAATCAATCCCAGCTCTGGCTACAGCTTCTGTGTTTGCTTGTGTTTTGCCAATATTATCTATGGACTTTAGAGTTGTGAATGCATTGTTGTACGTAACATTTTGTTTTTCTTTTGGCAAACGCTAATGGTTTCAAATGAGACACAACTGGTGAGCATTCGTGTTTTCTGATTAAAAAGCTGCAGAAACCAGGTTAAAAATAATATTTGTGTTTCTAAACATGACATTGAATCCACTTGCCTAAGAAAAAGACTTTGCTTTTCTCCAAAACCAGGTTGACTCTGCTTTTCTGGGTGCTTTGCACACCAATTCCACACCAGTTTTTCCAGATAGGGCTGGATGGAACCAGAAATATCCAGTTCTGTGGTGGCGAACTCAATCCCAGCTCTTGCTACAGCCTAAGAGTTTGTTTGTGTTTTGTCGATAGTATCTATGGACTTTAGAGATTTGAATACATTGTAGCATGTAACATTTTGTTTTTCTGTTGGCAAACGCTAATTGGTTTCACATGGAGATACAACTGTTACATATTCGTGTTTTCTGAGTAAAAAGCTGCAGAAACCAGGTTACAAATGATATTTGTGTTTGTAAACATGACATTGAATCCACTTGCCCAAGAAAAGACTTTGCTTTTCTTCAAAACCAGGTTGACTCTGCTTTTCTGGGTGCTTTGCACACCAACTCCACACCAGTTTGTCCAGATAGGTTTGGATGAAACCAGAAATATCTGGTTCTGTGGTGGCTGAGTCAATTCCAGCTCTTGCTACAGCTTCTATATTAGCTTGTGTTTTCTCATAGTATCTATGGACTTTAGAGTTGTGAAAGCATTGTTGCATGTAACATATTGTTTTTCTGTTGGCAAACGCTAATTGGTTTCACTTGGAGACACTACAGGTACAAATTCGTGTTTTCTGAGTAAAAAAATGCAGAAATCAGGTTACAAATGATATTTGTGTTTGTAAACATGACATTGAATCCATGTGCCCAAGAATAAGACTTTGATTCTCCAAAACCAGGTTGACTCTGCTTTTCTGGGTGCTTTGCACACCCACTCCACACCAGTTTGTTCAGCTTGGTTTGGATAAAACCAGAAATATCCAGTTCTGTGGTGGATAAGTCAATTCTAGCTGTTGCTACAGCTTCAGTGTTTGCTTGTGTTTTCTCGATAGTATCTATGGACTTTAGAGATGTGAATGCATTGTAGCATGTAACATTTTGTTTTTCTGTTGGCAAACACTAATTTGTTTCACATGGTGACACAGGTTCACATTCGTGTTTTCTGAGTATAAAGCTGCAGAAACCAGGTTAAAAATGATATTTGTGGTTGTAAACATCACATTGAATCCACTTGCCCAAGAATAATACTTTGCTTTTCTCAAATCCAGGTTGACTCTGCTTTTCTGGGTGCTTTGCACACCAACTCCACACCAGTTTGTCCAGATAGGTTTGGATGAAACCAGAAATATCTGGTTCTGTGGTGGCTGAGTCAATTCCAGCTCTTGCTACAGCTTCTATATTAGCTTGTGTTTTCTCGTAGTATCTATGGACTTTAGAGTTTTGAAGGCATTGTTGCATGTAACATATTGTTTTTCTGTTGGCAAACGCTAATTGGTTTCACTTGGAGACACTACAGGTACAAATTCGTGTTTTCTGAGTAAAAAAATGCAGAAATCAGGTTACAAATGATATTTGTGTTTGTAAACATGACATTGAATCCATGTGCCCAAGAATAAGACTTTGATTCTCCAAAACCAGGTTGACTGTGCTTTTCTGGGTGCTTTGCACACCCACTCCACACCAGTTTGTTCAGCTTGGTTTGGATAAAACCAGAAATATCCAGTTCTGTGGTGGATAAGTCAATTCTAGCTGTTGCTACAGCTTCAGTGTTTGCTTGTGTTTTCTCGATAGTATCTATGGACTTTAGAGATGTGAATGCATTGTAGCATGTAACATTTTGTTTTTCTGTTGGCAAACACTAATTTGTTTCACATGGTGACACAGGTTCACATTCGTGTTTTCTGAGTATAAAGCTGCAGAAACCAGGTTAAAAATGATATTTGTGGTTGTAAACATCACATTGAATCCACTTGCCCAAGAATAATACTTTGCTTTTCTCAAATCCAGGTTGACTCTGCTTTTCTGGGTGCTTTGCACACCAACTCCACACCAGTTTGTCCAGATAGGTTTGGATGAAACCAGAAATATCTGGTTCTGTGGTGGCTGAGTCAATTCCAGCTCTTGCTACAGCTTCTATATTAGCTTGTGTTTTCTCGTAGTATCTATGGACTTTAGAGTTTTGAAGGCATTGTTGCATGTAACATATTGTTTTTCTGTTGGCAAACGCTAATTGGTTTCACTTGGAGACACTACAGGTACAAATTCGTGTTTTCTGAGTAAAAAAATGCAGAAATCAGGTTACAAATGATATTTGTGTTTGTAAACATGACATTGAATCCATGTGCCCAAGAATAAGACTTTGATTCTCCAAAACCAGGTTGACTGTGCTTTTCTGGGTGCTTTGCACACCCACTCCACACCAGTTTGTTCAGCTTGGTTTGGATAAAACCAGAAATATCCAGTTCTGTGGTGGATAAGTCAATTCTAGCTGTTGCTACAGCTTCAGTGTTTGCTTGTGTTTTCTCGATAGTATCTATGGACTTTAGAGATGTGAATGCATTGTAGCATGTAACATTTTGTTTTTCTGTTGGCAAACACTAATTTGTTTCACATGGTGACACAGGTTCACATTCGTGTTTTCTGAGTATAAAGCTGCAGAAACCAGGTTAAAAATGATATTTGTGGTTGTAAACATCACATTGAATCCACTTGCCCAAGAATAAGACTTTGCTTTTCTCAAATCCAGGTTGACTCTGCTGCTCTGCGTGCTTTGCACAACAATTCCACACCAGTTTGTCCAGAGAGGTTTGGATGAAACCAGAATCATCCGGTTCTGTTTTGGATAAGTCAATCCCAGCTCTTGCTACACCCTTGAGTTTGTTTGTGTTTTGTCGATAGTATCTACGGACTTAGAGTTGTGAATGCATTTTAGCATGTAACATTTTGAATTTCTGTTGGCAAACGCTAACTGGTTTCACATGGAGAAACTACAGCAACACATTCATATTGTCTGAGTAAAAAGCTGCAGAAACCAGGTTACAAATGATATCTGTGTTTGTAACCATGTCATTGAATCCACTTGCCCAAGAAAAAGACTTTGCTTTTCTCCAAAACCAGGTTGACTCTGCTTTTCTGGGTGCTTTGCACATCAACTCCACACCAGTTTGTCCAGATAGGTTTGGCTGAAACCAGAAATATCCGGTTCTGTGGTGGCTAAGTCAATTCTGTCTGTTGCTACAGATTCTGTGTTTTCTTGTGTTTTGTCAATAGTATCTATGGACTTTAGAGTTGTGAAAGCATTGTTGCATGTAACATTTAGTTTTTCTGTTGGAAAACGCTAATTGGTTTCACATGGAGACACTACAGGTACATATTCGTGTTTTCTGAGTAAAAAGCTGCAGAAACTAGGGTAGAAATGATATTTGTGTTTGTAAACATGACATTGAATCCATGTGCCCAAGAATAAGACTTTGATTCTCCAAAACCAGGTTGACTCTGCTTTTCTGGGTGCTTTGCACACCCACTCCACACCAGTTTGTTCAGCTTGGTTTGGAAAAAACCAGAAATATCCAGTTCTGTGGTGGATCAGTCAATCCCAGCTCTGGCTACAGCTTCTGTGTTTTCTTGTGTTTTCTCGATTATATCTATGGACTTTAGAGTTGTCAATGCATTGTAGCATGTAACATTTTGTTTTTCTGTTGGCAAACGCTAATGGTTTCACATGGAGACACAAAAGGTACACATTCGTGTTTTCTGAGTAAAAAGTTGGAGAAACCAGGTTACAAATGATATTTGTGTTTGTAAACATGACATTGAATCCATGTGCCCAAGAATAAGACTTTGCTTGTCTCAAAAACCAGGTTGACTCTGCTTTTCTGGGTGCTTTGCACTCCAATTCCACACCAGTTTTTCCAGATAGGTTTGGATGGAACCAGAAATATCCAGTTCTGTGGTGGCTAAATCAATCCAAGCTCTTGCTAAATCTTCTGTGTTTGCTTGTGTTTTGTTGATAGTATCTGTGGACTTTAGAGTTGTGAATGCATTGTTGTACGTAACATGTTGTTTTCTGTTGGCAAAAGCTAATTGGTTTCACATGAAACCATTAAGGGTACACATTCGTGTTTTATGAGTAAAAAGCTGCAGAGACCAGGTTAAAAATAATATTTGTGTTTCTAAACATGACATTGAATCCACTTGCCCAAGAAACAGACTTTGCTTTTCTCCAAAACCAGGTTGAGTCTGCTTTTCTGGGTGCTTTGCACACCAATTCCACACCAGGTTTTCCAGTTAGGGCTGGATGGAACCAGAAATATCCGGTTCTGTGGTGGCTAAGTCAATCCCAGCTCTTGCTAAATCCTAAGTGTTTGTTTGTGTTTTGTCGATAGTATGTATGGACTTTAGAGTTGTGAATGCATTGTAGCATGTAGCATTTAGGTTTTCCATTGGCAAACGCTAATGGTTTCAAATGAGACACAACAGGTACACATTCGTGTTTTCTGAGTAAAAAGCTGCAGAAACCAGGTTACAAATTATATTTGTGTTTGTAAACATGACATTGAATCCATGTGCCCAAGCGTAAGACTTTGCTTTTCTCCAAAACCAGGATGACTCTGCTTTTCTGGGTGCTTTGCACACCAATTCCACACCAGTTTTTCCAGATAGGGCTGGATGGAACCAGAAATATCCAGTTCTGTGGTGGCGAACTCAATCCCAGCTCTTGCTACAGCCTAAGAGTTTGTTTGTGTTTTGTCGATAGTATCTATGGACTTTAGAGATTTGAATACATTGTAGCATGTAACATTTTGTTTTTCTGTTGGCAAACGCTAATTGGTTTCACATGGAGATACAACTGTTACATATTCGTGTTTTCTGAGTAAAAAGCTGCAGAAACCAGGTTACAAATGATATTTGTGTTTGTAAACATGACATTGAATCCACTTGCCCAAGAAAAGACTTTGCTTTTCTTCAAAAACAGGTTGACTCTGCTTTTCTGGGTGCTTTGCACACCAACTCCACACCAGTTTGTCCAGATAGGTTTGGATGAAACCAGAAACATCCGGTTCTGTTTTGGATAAGTCAATCCCAGCTCTTGCTACACCCTTGAGTTTGTTTGTGTTTTGTCGATAGTATCTACGGACTTAGAGTTGTGAATGCATTTTAGCATGTAACATTTTGATTTTCTGTTGGCAAACGCTAACTGGTTTCACATGGAGACACAACAGATACACATTCGTGTTTTCTGCGTATAAAGCTGCAGAAACCAGGTTAAAAATACTATTTTTGTTGTAAACATGACATTGAATCCACTTGCCCAAGAAAAAGACTTTGCTTTTCTCCATAACCAAGTTGACTCTGCTTTATTGGGTGCTTTGCACACCAATTCCACACCAGTTTTCCAGATAGCTTTGTATGAAACCAAAAATATCCGGTTCTGTGTTGCCTAAGAAAATCCCAGCTCTTGCTACAGCTTCTGAATTTGCTTGTGTTTTCTCGATAGTATCTATGGACTTTAGAGATGTGAATGCATTGTTGCATGTAACATTTTGATTTTCTGTTTCGAATGCTAATTGGTTTCACATGGAGACACAACAGATACACATTCTTGTTTTCTGCGTAAAAAGCTGCAGAAACCAGGTTGAAAATGATATTTGTGTTTGTAAACATGACATTGAATCCACTTGCCCAAGAAAAAGACTTTGCTTTTCTCCAAAACCAGCTTGACTCTGCTTTTCTGGGTGCTTTGCACACCAATTCCACACCAGTTTGTCCAGATAGGTTTGGCTGAAACCAGAAATACCCGGTTCTGTGGTGGCTCAGTCAATCCCATCTGTTGCTAGAGCTTCTGTGTTTGCTTGTGTTTTCTCGATATTGTCTATGGACTTTAGAGATGTGAATGCATTGTAGCATGTAACATTTTGTTTTTCTGTTGGCAAACGCTAATTGGTTTCACATGGAGACACTACAGGTACACATTATTGTTTTCTGAGTAAAAAGCTGCAGAAACTAGGTTAAAAATGTTATTTGTGTTTGTAAACATGACATTGAATCCATGTGCCCAAGAAAATGACTTTGAATTTCTCCAAAACTAAGTTGACTCTGCTTTTCTGGGTCTTTTGCACACCAATTCCACACCAGTTTGTCCAGATAGGTTTGGATGAAACGAGAAATATCCAGTTCTTTGGTGGCGAACTCAATCCCAGCTCTTGCTAAAGCTTCTGTGTTTGCTTGTGTTTTGTTGATAGTATCTATGGACTTTAGAGTTGTGAATGCATTGTTGTACGTAACATTTTGTTTTTCTGTTGGCAAAAGGTAATTGGTTTCACATGAAGCCACTACAGGTACACATTCGAGTTTTCTGAGTAAAAACCTGCAGAAACCAGGTTAGAAATAATATTTGTGTTTGTAAACATGACATTGAATCCACTTTCCCAAGAAAAAGACTTTGCTTTTCTCCAAAACCAGGTTGACTCTGCTTTTCTAGTTGCTTTGCACACCACCGCCACACCAGATGTTCAGCTATGTTTGGATGAAACCAGAAATGTCCAGTTCTGTGGTGGCTAACTCAATCCCAGCTCTGGCTACAGCTTCTGTGTTAGCTTGCTTTTTGTCAATAGTATCTATGGACTTTAGAGATGTGAATACATTGTAGAATGTAGCATTTAGGTTTTCTGTTGGCAAACGTTAATGGTTTCAAATGAGACACAATAGGTACACATTCGTGTTTTCTGAGTAAAAAGCTGCAGAAACCAGGTTAAAAATGATATTTATGTTTGTAAACATGACATTGAATCCACTTGCCCAAGAAAAAGACTTTGCTTTTCTCCAAAACCAGGTTGACTCTGCTTTTCTGGGTGCTTTGCACACCAATTGCACTCCAGTTTGTCCAGATAGGTTTGGATGAAACCAGAAATATCCAGTTCTGTGGTGGCTAATTCAATCCCAGCTGTTGCTAAATCTTCTGTGTTTGCTTGTGTTTTGTGGATAGTATCTGTGGACTTTTGATTTGTGAATGCATTGTTGTACGTAGCATTTTGTTTTTCTGTTGGCAAAAGCTAATTCGATTCACATGAAGCCATTAACGTACACATTCGTGTTTTATGTCTAAAACCTGCAGAAACCAGGTTAAAAATAATATTTGTGTTTGTAAACATGGCATTGAATCCACTTGCCCTAGAAAAAGACTTTGCTTTTCTCCAAAACCAGGTTGACTCTGTTTTTCTGGGTGCTTTGCACACCAACTCCACACCAGTTTGTCCAGATAGGTTTGGATGAAACAAGAAATATCCAGTTCTGTGGTGGCTAACTCAATCCCAGCTCTTGATACAGCTTCTATATTTGCCTGTTTTTTCTCCATAGAGTCAATGTACTTCACAGTTGTGAATGCATTTTAGCATGTAACATTTTGATTTTCTGTTGGCAAACGATAATTGGTTTCACATGGTGGCACCACAGGTACACATTCGTGTTTTTTGTGTAAAAAGCTGCAGAAACCAGGTTACAAATAATATTTGTGTTTGTAAACATGACATTGAATCCACTTGCCCAAGAAAAAGACTTTGCCTTTCTCAAAAACCAGGTGGACTCTGCTTTCCTGGTTACTTTGCACACCAATTCCACACAAGTTTTCCAGATAGGGCTGGATGGAACCAGAAATATCCGGTTCTGTGGTGGCGAACTCAATTCCATCTCTTGCTACAGCTTCTGAGTTTGCTTGTGTGTTCTCGAAAGTGTCTATGGACTTTAGAGTTGTGAATGCATTGTAGCATGCAATATTTTGTTTTTCTGTTGGCAAACGCTAAATGGTTTCACCAACTCCACACCAGTTTGTCCAGATAGGTTTGGATGAAATGAGAAAAATCCGGATCTGTGGTGGCTAACTCAATCCCAGCTCTTGCTACAGCTTCTATATTTGCTTGTGTTTTCTCCATAGTATCTATGGACTTTAGAGTTGTGAATGCATTGTTGCATGTAACATTTTGTTTTACTGTTGGCAAACACTAATTGGTTTCACATGGAGACACAACAGGTACACATTCGTGTTATCTGAGAAAAAGCTGCAGAAACCAGGGTGAAAATGATATTTGTGTTTGTAAACATGACATTGAATCCACTTGCCCAAGAAAAAGACTTTGCTTTTCTCCAAAACCAGGTTGACTCTGCTTTTCTGGGTGCTTTGCACACCAATTCCACACCAGTTTGTCCAGATATGCTTGGCTGAAACCATAAATATCCGGTTCTGTGGTGGCTAAGTCAATTCCAGCTGTTGCTACAGCTTCATATTTGCTTGTGTTTTCTCGATAGTATCTATGGACTTTAGAGATGTGAATGCATTGTAGCATGTAGCATTTAGGTTTTCTGTTGGCAACCGCTTATTTGTTTCACATAGTGACACAA
This sequence comes from Sylvilagus floridanus, assembly GCA_949820135.1. Lineage (NCBI taxonomy): Eukaryota > Metazoa > Chordata > Mammalia > Lagomorpha > Leporidae > Sylvilagus > Sylvilagus floridanus. Next base: position 28,675,897 of record OX463232.1, read on the forward strand.
AGGTACACATTCGTGTTTTCTGAGTAAAAAGCTGCAGAAACCAGGTTAAAAATGATATTTGTGTTTGTAAACATGACATTGAATCCACTTGCCCAAGAAAAAGTGTATGCTTTTCTCCAGAACCAGGTTGACTCTGCTTTTCTGGGTGCTTTGCACACCAACTCCACACCAGTTTGTCCAGATAGGTTTGGATGAAACCAGAAATATCCGGATCTCTGGTGGCTAACTCAATCCTTGCTGTTGCTACAGCTTCTGTGTTTGCTTGTGTTTTCTCCACAGTATCTATGGACTTAGAGTTGTGAATGCATTGTAGCATGTAACGTTTTGATTTTCTGTTGGCAAACGCTAATTGGGTTCACATGGATGCAAAACAGATACACATTCATGTTTTCTGAGTAAAAAGCTCCAGAAACCAGGTTGTAAATGTTATTTGTGTTTGTCAACATGAGATTGAATCTACTTGCCCCAGAAAAAGTCTTTGCTTTTCTCCAAAACCAGGTTGACTCTGCTTTGCTGGGTGCTTTGCACACCAATTCCACACCAGTTTGTCCAGATAGGTTTGGATGAAAGCAGAAATATCCGGTTCTGTGGTGGCTAAGTCAATCCCAGCTCTGGCTACAGCTTCTGTGTTTGCTTGTGTTTTGTCAATAGTATCTATGGACTTTAGAGTTGTGAATGCATTGTAGCATTTAGCATTTAGGTTTTCTGTTGGCAAACGCTAATGGTTTCAAATGAGTCACAGCAGGTACACATTCTTGTTTTCTGAGTAAAAATCTGCAGAATCCAGGTTACAAATGATATTTGTGTTTGTAAACATGACATTGAATCCATGTGCCAAAGAAAAAGACTTTGCTTTTCTCCAAAACCAGGTTCACTCTGCTTTTCTGGTTGCTTTGCACACCAATTCCACACCAGTTTGTCCAGATAGTGCTGGATGAAACCAGAAATATCCGGTTCTGTGGTGGCTCAGTCAATCCCAGCTCTTGCTACATCCTAAGTGTTTTTTTGTGTTTTGACAATAGTATCTATGGACTTATAGTTGTGAATGCATTGTAGCATGTAGCATTTAGGTCTTCTGTTGGCAAGCGCTAATGGTTTCAAATGAGTCACAACAGGTACACATTCATGTTTTCTGAGTAAAAAGCTGCAGAAACCTGGTTAGAAATGATATTTGTGTTTGTAAACATTATATTGAATCCATGTGCCCAAGAAAAAGACTTTGGTTTTCTCCAAAACCAGGTTGACTCTGTTTTTCTGGGTGCTTTGCACACCAATTCCACACCAGTTTGTCCAGATAGGTTTGGATGAAACCAGAATTATCCAGTTCTGTGGTGGCTAAATCAATCCAAGCTCTAGCTCAGCTCTTGTGTTTGCTTGTGTTTTGTTGATAGTATCTATGGACTTTAGAGTTGTGAATGAATTTTAGCATGTAACATTTTGATTTTCTGTTGGCAAATGCTAATTGGTTTCACATGGAGGCACAACAGATACACATTCGTGTTTTCTGAGTAAAAAGCTGCAGAAACCAGGTTACAAATGATATTTGTGTTTGTAAACATGACATTGAATCCACTTGCCCAAGAAAAAGACTTTGCTTTTCTCCAAAACCAGGATGACTCTGCTTTTCTGGGTGCTTTGCACACCAATTCCACACCAGTTTGTCCAGATAGGTTTGGATGAAACCAGAAATATCTGGTTCTGTGGTGGCTAATCAATTCCAGCTGTTGCTACAGCTTCTGTATTTGCTTGTGTTTTCTCGATAGTCTATGGACTTTAGATTTGTGAATGCATTGTAGCATGTAACATTTTGTTTTTCTGTTTGCAAACCCTAATTTGTTTCACATGGTGACACAAAGGTACAGATTCGTGTTTTCTGAGTAAAAAGCTCTAGAAACCAGGTTAAAAATGATATTGGTGTTTGTAAACATGACATTGAATCTACTTGCCCAAGAAAAACTCTCTGCTTTTCTCCAAAACCAGGTTGACTCTGCTTTTCTGGGTGCTTTGCACACCAACTCCACACCAGTTTGTCCAGATAGGTTCGGATGAAATAAAAAATATCCGGTTCTGTGGTGGCAAACTCAAACCCGGCTCTTGCTACAGCTTCTATATTGGCTTGTGTTTTCTCCATAGTATCTATGGACTTTAGAGTTGTGAATGCATTGTAGCTTGTAACATTTTGTTTTTCTGTGGGCAAACGCTAATTGGTTTCACATGGAGACACAACGGGTACACATTCATGTTTTCTGAGGAAAATTGCAGAAACCAGGTTAAAAATGAATTTTGTGTTTGTAAACATGACATTGAATCCATGTGCCCAAGAAAAAGACTTTGCTTTTCTCCAAAACCAGGTTGACTCTGCTTTTCTGGGTGCTTTGCACACCAATTCCACACCAGTTTGTCCAGATAGGTTTGGATGAAACCAGAAATATCCAGTTCTGTGGTGGCTAAATCAATCCAAGCTCTTGCTACAGCTTCTGTGTTTGCTTGTGTTGTGTCGATAGTATCTATGGACTTTAGAGATGTGAAAGAATTTTAGCATGTAACATTTTCCTTTTCTGTGGGCAAACGTTAATTGGTTTCACATGGAGACACAACAGGTACACATTCGTGTTTTCTGAGTAAAAAGCTCTAGAAACCAGGTTAAAAATGATATTGGTGTTTGTAAACATGACATTGAATCTACTTGCCCAAGAAAAACTCTCTGCTTTTCTCCAAAACCAGGTTGACTCTGCTTTTCTGGGTGCTTTGCACACCAACTCCACACCAGTTTGTTCAGCTACGTTTGGATGAAACCAGAAATATCCAGTTCTGTGGTGGGTAAGTCAATCCCAGCTCTGACCACAGCTTCTGTGTTTGCTTGTGTTTTGTCAATAGTATCTATGCACTTTAGAGTTGTGAATGCATTGTAGCATGTAGCATTTAGGTTTTCTGTTGGAAAACGCTAATGGTTTCACATGAGTCACAGCAGGTACACATTCTTGTTTTCTGAGTAAAAAGCTGCAGAAACCAGGTTACAAATGATATTTGTGTTTGTAAACATGACATTGAATCCATGTGCCCAAGAAAAAGACTTTGCTTTTCTCCCAAACCAGGTTCACTCTGCTTTTCTGGTTGCTTTGCACACCAATTCCACACCAGTTTGTCCAGATAGTGCTGGATGAAACCAGAAATATCCGGTTCTGTGGTGGCTCAGTCAATCCCAGCTCTTGCTACATCCTAAGAGGTTTTTTGTGTTTTGACAATAGTATCTATGGACTTTAGTTTGTGAATGCATTGTAGCATGTAGCATTTAGGTTTTCTGTTGGCAAACGCTAATGGTTTCAAATGAGTCACAACAGGTACACATTCATGTTTTCTGAGTAAAAAGCTGCAGAAACCTGGTTAGAAATGATATTTGTATTTGTAAACATGACATTGAATCTATGTGCGCAAGAAAAAGACTTTGGTTTTCTCCAAAACCAGGTTGACTCTGTTTTTCTGGGTGCTTTGCACACCAACTCCACACCAGTTTGTCCAGATAGGTTTGGATGAAACAAGAAATATCCAGTTCTGTGGTGGCTAACTCAATCCCAGCTCTTGATACAGCTTCTATATTTGCCTGTTTTTTCTCCATAGAGTCAATGTACTTCACAGTTGTGAATGCATTTTAGCATGTAACATTTTGATTTTCTGTTGGCAAACGATAATTGGTTTCACATGGTGGCACCACAGGTACACATTCGTGTTTTTTGTGTAAAAAGCTGCAGAAACCAGGTACAAATAATATTTGTGTTTGTAAACATGACATTGAATCCACTTGCCCAAGAAAAAGACTTTGCCTTTCTCAAAACCCAGGTGGACTCTGCTTTCCTGGGTACTTTGCACACCAATTCCACACAAGTTTTCCAGATAGGGCTGGATGGAACCAGAAATATCCGGTTCTGTGGTGGCGAACTCAATCCCATCTCTTGCTACAGCTTCTGAGTTTGCTTGTGTGTTCTCGAAAGTGTCTATGGACTTTAGAGTTGTGAATGCATTGTAGCATGCAACATTTTGTTTTTCTGTTGGCAAACGCTAAATGGTTTCACCAACTCCACACCAGTTTGTCCAGATAGGTTTGGATGAAATCAGAAATATCCGGATCTGTGGTGGCTAACTCAATCCCAGCTCTTGCTACAGCTTCTATATTTGCTTGTGTTTTCTCCATAGTATCTATGGACTTTAGAGTTGTGAATGCATTGTTGCATGTAACATTTTGTTTTACTGTTGGCAAACACTAATTGGTTTCACATGGAGACACAACAGGTACACATTCGTGTTTTCTGAGTAAAAAGCTGAAGAAACCAGGTTAAAAATGATATTTGTGTTTGTAAACATGATATTGAATCCACTTGCCCAAGAAAATGAATTTGCTTTTCTCCAAAACCAGGTTGACTCTGCTTTTCTGGGGGCTTTGCACACCAATTCCAAACCAGGTTATCCAGATAGGGCTGGAAGAAACCAGAAATATCCGGTTCTGTGGTGGCTCAGTCAATCCCAGCGCTTGCTACAGCTTCTGTGTTTGCTTGTGTTTTGTCGATAGTATCTATAGACTTTAGAGATGTGAATGCATTGTTGTACGTAACATTTTGTTTTTCTGTTGCCAAACGCTAATTGGTTTCTAATGAAGCCACTACAGGTACTCATTCGGGTTTTTTGTGTAAAAAGCTGCAGAAACCAGGTTACAAATAATATTTCTGTTTGCAAACATGACATTGAATACACTTGTCCAAGAAAAAGACTTTGCCTTTCTCAAAAACCAGGTTGACTCTGCTTTTCTTGGTACTTTGCACACCAATTCCACACCAGTTTGTCCAGATAGGGCTGGATGAAACCAGAAATATCCGATTCTCTGGTGGCTAACTCAATCCCAGCTCTTGCTACAACTTCTGTGTTTGCTTGTGTTTTCTCGATTGTATCCATGGACTGAGAGTTGTGAATGCATTTTAGCATGTAACATTTTGATTTTCTGTTGGCAAATGCTAATTGGTTTCACATGGAGGCACAACAGATACACATTCGTGTTTTCTGAGAAAAAGCTGCAGAAACCAGGGTGAAAATGATATTTGTGTTTGTAAACATGACATTGAATCCACTTGCCCAAGAAAAAGACTTTGCTTTTCTCCAAAACCAGGTTGACTCTGCTTTTCCGGGTGCTTTGCACACCAATTCCACACCAGTTTGTCCAGATATGCTTGGCTGAAACCATAAATATCCGGTTCTGTGGTGGCTAAGTCAATTCCAGCTGTTGCTACAGCTTCTATATTTGCTTGTGTTTTCTGGATAGTATCTATGGACTTTAGAGATGTGAATGCATTGTAGCATGTAGCATTTAGGTTTTCTGTTGGCAACCGCTTATTTGTTTCACATAGTGACACAAAGGTACACATTCGTGTTTTCTGAGTAAAAAGCTGCAGAAACCAGGTTAAAAATGATATTTATGTTTGTAAACATGATATTGAATCCACTTGCCCAAGAAAAAGTGTATGCTTTTCTCCAGAACCAGGTTGACTCTGCTTTTCTGGGTGCTTTGCACACCAACTCCACACCAGTTTGTCCAGATAGGTTTGGATGAAACCAGAAATATCCGGATCTCTGGTGGCTAACTCAATCCTTGCTGTTGCTACAGCTTCTGTGTTTGCTTGTGTTTTCTCCACAGTATCTATGGACTTAGAGTTGTGAATGCATTGTAGCATGTAACGTTTTGATTTTCTGTTGGCAAACGCTAATTGGGTTCACATGGATGCACAACAGATACACATTCATGTTTTCTGAGTAAAAATCTCCAGAAACCAGGTTGTAAATGTTATTTGTGTTTGTCAACATGAGATTGAATCTACTTGCCCCAGAAAAAGTCTTTGCTTTTCTCCAAAACCAGGTTGACTCTGCTTTGCTGGGTGCTTTGCACACCAATTCCACACCAGTTTGTCCAGATAGGTTTGGATGAAAGCAGAAATATCCGGTTCTGTGGTGGCTAAGTCAATCCCAGCTCTGGCTACAGCGTCTGTGTTTGCTTGTGTTTTGTCAATAGTATCTATGGACTTTAGAGTTGTGAATGCATTGTAGCATTTAGCATTTAGGTTTTCTGTTGGCAAACGCTAATGGTTTCAAATGAGTCACAGCAGGTACAAATTCTTGTTTTCTGAGTAAAAAGCTGCAGAAACCTGGTTAGAAATGATATTTGTGTTTGTAAACATGACATTGAATCTATGTGCGCAAGAAAAAGACTTTGGTTTTCTCCAAAACCAGGTTGACTCTGTTTTTCTGGGTGCTTTGCACACCAACTCCACACCAGTTTGTCCAGATAGGTTTGGATGAAACAAGAAATATCCAGTTCTGTGGTGGCTAACTCAATCCCAGCTCTTGATACAGCTTCTATATTTGCCTGTTTTTTCTCCATAGAGTCAATGTACTTCACAGTTGTGAATGCATTTTAGCATGTAACATTTTGATTTTCTGTTGGCAAACGATAATTGGTTTCACATGGTGGCACCACAGGTACACATTCGTGTTTTTTGTGTAAAAAGCTGCAGAAACCAGGTTACAAATAATATTGGTGTTTGTAAACATGACATTGAATCCACTTGCCCAAGAAAAAGACTTTGCCTTTCTCAAAACCCAGGTGGACTCTGCTTTCCTGGGTACTTTGCACACCAATTCCACACAAGTTTTCCAGATAGGGCTGGATGGAACCAGAAATATCCGGTTCTGTGGTGGCGAACTCAATCCCATCTCTTGCTACAGCTTCTGAGTTTGCTTGTGTGTTCTCGAAAGTGTCTATGGACTTTAGAGTTGTGAATGCATTGTAGCATGCAACATTTTGTTTTTCTGTTGGCAAACGCTAAATGGTTTCACCAACTCCACACCAGTTTGTCCAGATAGGTTTGGATGAAATCAGAAATATCCGGATCTGTGGTGGCTAACTCAATCCCAGCTCTTGCTACAGCTTCTATATTTGCTTGTGTTTTCTCCATAGTATCTATGGACTTTAGAGTTGTGAATGCATTGTTGCATGTAACATTTTGTTTTACTGTTGGCAAACACTAATTGGTTTCACATGGAGACACAACAGGTACACATTCGTGTTTTCTGAGTAAAAAGCTGAAGAAACCAGGTTAAAAATGATATTTGTGTTTGTAAACATGATATTGAATCCACTTGCCCAAGAAAATGAATTTGCTTTTCTCCAAAACCAGGTTGACTCTGCTTTTCTGGGGGCTTTGCACACCAATTCCAAACCAGGTTATCCAGATAGGGCTGGAAGAAACCAGAAATATCCGGTTCTGTGGTGGCTCAGTCAATCCCAGCGCTTGCTACAGCTTCTGTGTTTGCTTGTGTTTTGTCGATAGTATCTATAGACTTTAGAGATGTGAATGCATTGTTGTACGTAACATTTTGTTTTTCTGTTGCCAAACGCTAATTGGTTTCTAATGAAGCCACTACAGGTACTCATTCGTGTTTTTTGTGTAAAAAGCTGCAGAAACCAGGTTACAAATAATATTTCTGTTTGCAAACATGACATTGAATCCACTTGTCCAAGAAAAAGACTTTGCCTTTCTCAAAAACCAGGTTGACTCTGCTTTTCTTGGTACTTTGCACACCAATTCCACACCAGTTTGTCCAGATAGGGCTGGATGAAACCAGAAAAATCCGATTCTCTGATGGCTAACTCAATCCCAGCTCTTGCTACAACTTCTGTGTTTGCTTGTGTTTTCTCGATTGTATCCATGGACTGAGAGTTGTGAATGCATTTTAGCATGTAACATTTTGATTTTCTGTTGGCAAATGCTAATTGGTTTCACATGGAGGCACAACAGATACACATTCGTGTTTTCTGAGAAAAAGCTGCAGAAACCAGGGTGAAAATGATATTTGTGTTTGTAAACATGACATTGAATCCACTTGCCCAAGAAAAAGACTTTGCTTTTCTCCAAAACCAGGTTGACTCTGCTTTTCTGGGTGCTTTGCACACCAATTCCACACCAGTTTGTCCAGATATGCTTGGCTGAAACCATAAATATCCGGTTCTGTGGTGGCTAAGTCAATTCCAGCTGTTGCTACAGCTTCTATATTTGCTTGTGTTTTCTCGATAGTATCTATGGACTTTAGAGATGTGAATGCATTGTAGCATGTAGCATTTAGGTTTTCTGTTGGCAACCGCTTATTTGTTTCACATAGTGACACAAAGGTACACATTCGTGTTTTCTGAGTAAAAAGCTGCAGAAACCAGGTTAAAAATGATATTTATGTTTGTAAACATGACATTGAATCCACTTGCCCAAGAAAAAGTGTATGCTTTTCTCCAGAACCAGGTTGACTCTGCTTTTCTGGGTGCTTTGCACACCAACTCCACACCAGTTTGTCCAGATAGGTTTGGATGAAACCAGAAATATCCGGATCTCTGGTGGCTAACTCAATCCTTGCTGTTGCTACAGCTTCTGTGTTTGCTTGTGTTTTCTCCACAGTATCTATGGACTTAGAGTTGTGAATGCATTGTAGCATGTAACGTTTTGATTTTCTGTTGGCAAACGCTAATTGGGTTCACATGGATGCACAACAGATACACATTCATGTTTTCTGAGTAAAAAGCTCCAGAAACCAGGTTGTAAATGTTATTTGTGTTTGTCAACATGAGATTGAATCTACTTGCCCCAGAAAAAGTCTTTGCTTTTCTCCAAAACCAGGTTCACTCTGCTTTGCTGGGTGCTTTGCACACCAATTCCACACCAGTTAGTCCAGATAGGTTTGGATGAAAGCAGAAATATCCGGTTCTGTGGTGGCTAAGTCAATCCCAGCTCTGGCTACAGCTTCTGTGTTTGCTTGTGTTTTGTCAATAGTATCTATGGACTTTAGAGTTGTGAATGCATTGTAGCATTTAGCATTTAGGTTTTCTGTTGGCAAACGCTAATGGTTTCAAATGAGTCACAGCAGGTACAAATTCTTGTTTTCTGAGTAAAAAGCTGCAGAAACCAGGTTACAAATGATATTTGTGTTTGTAAACATGACATTGAATCCATGTGCCAAAGAAAAAGACTTTGCTTTTCTCCAAAACCAGGTTCACTCTGCTTTTCTGGTTGCTTTGCACACCAATTCCACACCAGTTTGTCCAGATAGTGCTGGATGAAACCAGAAATATCCGGTTCTGTGGTGGCTCAGTCAATCCCAGCTCTTGCTACATCCTAAGTGTTTTTTTGTGTTTTGACAATAGTATCTATGGACTTATAGTTGTGAATGCATTGTAGCATGTAGCATTTAGGTCTTCTGTTGGCAAGCGCTAATGGTTTCAAATGAGTCACAACAGGTACACATTCATGTTTTCTGAGTAAAAAGCTGCAGAAACCTGGTTAGAAATGATATTTGTGTTTGTAAACATTATATTGAATCCATGTGCCCAAGAAAAAGACTTTGGTTTTCTCCAAAACCAGGTTGACTCTGTTTTTCTGGGTGCTTTGCACACCAATTCCACACCAGTTTGTCCAGATAGGTTTGGATGAAACCAGAATTATCCAGTTCTGTGGTGGCTAAATCAATCCAAGCTCTAGCTCAGCTCTTGTGTTTTCTTGTGTTTTGTTGATAGTATCTATGGACTTTAGAGTTGTGAATGAATTTTAGCATGTAACATTTTGATTTTCTGTTGGCAAATGCTAATTGGTTTCACATGGAGGCACAACAGATACACATTCGTGTTTTCTGAGTAAAAAGCTGCAGAAACCAGGTTACAAATGATATTTGTGTTTGTAAACATGACATTGAATCCACTTGCCCAAGAAAAAGACTTTGCTTTTCTCCAAAACCAGGATGACTCTGCTTTTCTGGGTGCTTTGCACACCAATTCCACACCAGTTTGTCCAGATAGGTTTGGATGAAACCAGAAATATCTGGTTCTGTGGTGGCTAATCAATTCCAGCTGTTGCTACAGCTTCTGTATTTGCTTGTGTTTTCTCGATAGTCTATGGACTTTAGATTTGTGAATGCATTGTAGCATGTAACATTTTGTTTTTCTGTTTGCAAACGCTAATTTGTTTCACATGGTGACACAAAGGTACAGATTCGTGTTTTCTGAGGAAAATTGCAGAAACCAGGTTAAAAATGAATTTTGTGTTTGTAAACATGACATTGAATCCATGTGCCCAAGAAAAAGACTTTGCTTTTCTCCAAAACCAGGTTGACTCTGCTTTTCTGGGTGCTTTGCACACCAATTCCACACCAGTTTGTCCAGATAGGTTTGGATGAAACCAGAAATATCCAGTTCTGTGGTGGCTAAATCAATCCAAGCTCTTGCTACAGCTTCTGTGTTTGCTTGTGTTGTGTCGATAGTATCTATGGACTTTAGAGATGTGAATGAATTTTAGCATGTAACATTTTGCTTTTCTGTGGGCAAACGTTAATTGGTTTCACATGGAGACACAACAGGTACACATTCGTGTTTTCTGAGTAAAAAGCTCTAGAAACCAGGTTAAAAATGATATTGGTGTTTGTAAACATGACATTGAATCCACTTGCCCTAGAAAAAGACTTTGCTTTTCTCAAAAACCAGGTTGACTCTGCTTTTCTGGGTGCTTTGCACACCAACTCCACACCAGTTTGTTCAACTAGGTTTGGATGAAACCAGAAATATCCAGTTCTGTGTTGGGTAAGTCAATCCCAGCTGTTGCTACAGCTTCTGTGTTTGCTTGTGTTTTCTCCACAGTATCTATGGACTTTAGAGTTGTGAATGCATTGTAGCATGTAGCATTTAGGTTTTCTGTTGGCAAACCCTAATGGTTTCAAATGAGTCACAGCAGGTACAAATTCTTGTTTTCTGAGTAAAAAGCTGCAGAAACCAGGTTACAAATGATATTTGTGTTTGTAAACATGAAATTGAATCCATGTGCCAAAGAAAAAGACTTTGCTTTTCTCCAAAACCAGGTTCACTCTGCTTTTCTGGTTGCTTTGCACACCAATTCCACACCAGTTTGTCCAGATAGTGCTGGATGAAACCAGAAATATCCGGTTCTGTGGTGGCTCAGTCAATCCCAGCTCTTGCTACATCCTAAGTGTTTTTTTGTGTTTTGACAATAGTATCTATGGACTTATAGTTGTGAATGCATTGTAGCATGTAGCATTTAGGTCTTCTGTTGGCAAGCGCTAATGGTTTCAAATGAGTCACAACAGGTACACATTCATGTTTTCTGAGTAAAAAGCTGCAGAAACCTGGTTAGAAATGATATTTGTGTTTGTAAACATTATATTGAATCCATGTGCCCAAGAAAAAGACTTTGGTTTTCTCCAAAACCAGGTTGACTCTGTTTTTCTGGGTGCTTTGCACACCAATTCCACACCAGTTTGTCCAGATAGGTTTGGATGAAACCAGAATTATCCAGTTCTGTGGTGGCTAAATCAATCCAAGCTCTAGCTCAGCTCTTGTGTTTTCTTGTGTTTTGTTGATAGTATCTATGGACTTTAGAGTTGTGAATGAATTTTAGCATGTAACATTTTGATTTTCTGTTGGCAAATGCTAATTGGTTTCACATGGAGGCACAACAGATACACATTCGTGTTTTCTGAGTAAAAAGCTGCAGAAACCAGGTTACAAATGATATTTGTGTTTGTAAACATGACATTGAATCCACTTGCCCAAGAAAAAGACTTTGCCTTTCTCAAAACCCAGGTGGACTCTGCTTTCCTGGGTACTTTGCACACCAATTCCACACAAGTTTTCCAGATAGGGCTGGATGGAACCAGAAATATCCGGTTCTGTGGTGGCGAACTCAATCCCATCTCTTGCTACAGCTTCTGAGTTTGCTTGTGTGTTCTCGAAAGTGTCTATGGACTTTAGAGTTGTGAATGCATTGTAGCATGCAACATTTTGTTTTTCTGTTGGCAAACGCTAAATGGTTTCACCAACTCCACACCAGTTTGTCCAGATAGGTTTGGATGAAATCAGAAATATCCGGATCTGTGGTGGCTAACTCAATCCCAGCTCTTGCTACAGCTTCTATATTTGCTTGTGTTTTCTCCATAGTATCTATGGACTTTAGAGTTGTGAATGCATTGTTGCATGTAACATTTTGTTTTACTGTTGGCAAACACTAATTGGTTTCACATGGAGACACAACAGGTACACATTCGTGTTTTCTGAGTAAAAAGCTGAAGAAACCAGGTTAAAAATGATATTTGTGTTTGTAAACATGATATTGAATCCACTTGCCCAAGAAAATGAATTTGCTTTTCTCCAAAACCAGGTTGACTCTGCTTTTCTGGGGGCTTTGCACACCAATTCCAAACCAGGTTATCCAGATAGGGCTGGAAGAAACCAGAAATATCCGGTTCTGTGGTGGCTCAGTCAATCCCAGCGCTTGCTACAGCTTCTGTGTTTGCTTGTGTTTTGTCGATAGTATCTATAGACTTTAGAGATGTGAATGCATTGTTGTACGTAACATTTTGTTTTTCTGTTGCCAAACGCTAATTGGTTTCTAATGAAGCCACTACAGGTACTCATTCGTGTTTTTTGTGTAAAAAGCTGCAGAAACCAGGTTACAAATAATATTTCTGTTTGCAAACATGACATTGAATCCACTTGTCCAAGAAAAAGACTTTGCCTTTCTCAAAAACCAGGTTGACTCTGCTTTTCTTGGTACTTTGCACACCAATTCCACACCAGTTTGTCCAGATAGGGCTGGATGAAACCAGAAAAATCCGATTCTCTGATGGCTAACTCAATCCCAGCTCTTGCTACAACTTCTGTGTTTGCTTGTGTTTTCTCGATTGTATCCATGGACTGAGAGTTGTGAATGCATTTTAGCATGTAACATTTTGATTTTCTGTTGGCAAATGCTAATTGGTTTCACATGGAGGCACAACAGATACACATTCGTGTTTTCTGAGAAAAAGCTGCAGAAACCAGGGTGAAAATGATATTTGTGTTTGTAAACATGACATTGAATCCACTTGCCCAAGAAAAAGACTTTGCTTTTCTCCAAAACCAGGTTGACTCTGCTTTTCTGGGTGCTTTGCACACCAATTCCACACCAGTTTGTCCAGATATGCTTGGCTGAAACCATAAATATCCGGTTCTGTGGTGGCTAAGTCAATTCCAGCTGTTGCTACAGCTTCTATATTTGCTTATGTTTTCTCGATAGTATCTATGGACTTTAGAGATGTGAATGCATTGTAGCATGTAGCATTTAGGTTTTCTGTTGGCAACCGCTTATTTGTTTCACATAGTGACACAAAGGTACACATTCGTGTTTTCTGAGTAAAAAGCTGCAGAAACCAGGTTAAAAATGATATTTATGTTTGTAAACATGACATTGAATCCACTTGCCCAAGAAAAAGTGTATGCTTTTCTCCAGAACCAGGTTGACTCTGCTTTTCTGGGTGCTTTGCACACCAACTCCACACCAGTTTGTCCAGATAGGTTTGGATGAAACCAGAAATATCCGGATCTCTGGTGGCTAACTCAATCCTTGCTGTTGCTACAGCTTCTGTGTTTGCTTGTGTTTTCTCCACAGTATCTATGGACTTAGAGTTGTGAATGCATTGTAGCATGTAACGTTTTGATTTTCTGTTGGCAAACGCTAATTGGGTTCACATGGATGCACAACAGATACACATTCATGTTTTCTGAGTAAAAAGCTCCAGAAACCAGGTTGTAAATGTTATTTGTGTTTGTCAACATGAGATTGAATCTACTTGCCCCAGAAAAAGTCTTTGCTTTTCTCCAAAACCAGGTTCACTCTGCTTTGCTGGGTGCTTTGCACACCAATTCCACACCAGTTAGTCCAGATAGGTTTGGATGAAAGCAGAAATATCCGGTTCTGTGGTGGCTAAGTCAATCCCAGCTCTGGCTACAGCTTCTGTGTTTGCTTGTGTTTTGTCAATAGTATCTATGGACTTTAGAGTTGTGAATGCATTGTAGCATTTAGCATTTAGGTTTTCTGTTGGCAAACGCTAATGGTTTCAAATGAGTCACAGCAGGTACAAATTCTTGTTTTCTGAGTAAAAAGCTGCAGAAACCAGGTTACAAATGATATTTGTGTTTGTAAACATGACATTGAATCCATGTGCCAAAGAAAAAGACTTTGCTTTTCTCCAAAACCAGGTTCACTCTGCTTTTCTGGTTGCTTTGCACACCAATTCCACACCAGTTTGTCCAGATAGTGCTGGATGAAACCAGAAATATCCGGTTCTGTGGTGGCTCAGTCAATCCCAGCTCTTGCTACATCCTAAGTGTTTTTTTGTGTTTTGACAATAGTATCTATGGACTTATAGTTGTGAATGCATTGTAGCATGTAGCATTTAGGTCTTCTGTTGGCAAGCGCTAATGGTTTCAAATGAGTCACAACAGGTACACATTCATGTTTTCTGAGTAAAAAGCTGCAGAAACCTGGTTAGAAATGATATTTGTGTTTGTAAACATTATATTGAATCCATGTGCCCAAGAAAAAGACTTTGGTTTTCTCCAAAACCAGGTTGACTCTGTTTTTCTGGGTGCTTTGCACACCAATTCCACACCAGTTTGTCCAGATAGGTTTGGATGAAACCAGAATTATCCAGTTCTGTGGTGGCTAAATCAATCCAAGCTCTAGCTCAGCTCTTGTGTTTTCTTGTGTTTTGTTGATAGTATCTATGGACTTTAGAGTTGTGAATGAATTTTAGCATGTAACATTTTGATTTTCTGTTGGCAAATGCTAATTGGTTTCACATGGAGGCACAACAGATACACATTCGTGTTTTCTGAGTAAAAAGCTGCAGAAACCAGGTTACAAATGATATTTGTGTTTGTAAACATGACATTGAATCCACTTGCCCAAGAAAAAGACTTTGCTTTTCTCCAAAACCAGGATGACTCTGCTTTTCTGGGTGCTTTGCACACCAATTCCACACCAGTTTGTCCAGATAGGTTTGGATGAAACCAGAAATATCTGGTTCTGTGGTGGCTAATCAATTCCAGCTGTTGCTACAGCTTCTGTATTTGCTTGTGTTTTCTCGATAGTCTATGGACTTTAGATTTGTGAATGCATTGTAGCATGTAACATTTTGTTTTTCTGTTTGCAAACGCTAATTTGTTTCACATGGTGACACAAAGGTACAGATTCGTGTTTTCTGAGTAAAAAGCTCTAGAAACCAGGTTAAAAATGATATTGGTGTTTGTAAACATGACATTGAATCTACTTGCCCAAGAAAAACTCTCTGCTTTTCTCCAAAACCAGGTTGACTCTGCTTTTCTGGGTGCTTTGCACACCAACTCCACACCAGTTTGTCCAGATAGGTTCGGATGAAATAAAAAATATCCGGTTCTGTGGTGGCAAACTCAAACCCGGCTCTTGCTACAGCTTCTATATTGGCTTGTGTTTTCTCCATAGTATCTATGGACTTTAGAGTTGTGAATGCATTGTAGCTTGTAACATTTTGTTTTTCTGTGGGCAAACGCTAATTGGTTTCACATGGAGACACAACGGGTACACATTCATGTTTTCTGAGGAAAATTGCAGAAACCAGGTTAAAAATGAATTTTGTGTTTGTAAACATGACATTGAATCCATGTGCCCAAGAAAAAGACTTTGCTTTTCTCCAAAACCAGGTTGACTCTGCTTTTCTGGGTGCTTTGCACACCAATTCCACACCAGTTTGTCCAGATAGGTTTGGATGAAACCAGAAATATCCAGTTCTGTGGTGGCTAAATCAATCCAAGCTCTTGCTACAGCTTCTGTGTTTGCTTGTGTTGTGTCGATAGTATCTATGGACTTTAGAGATGTGAATGAATTTTAGCATGTAACATTTTGCTTTTCTGTGGGCAAACGTTAATTGGTTTCACATGGAGACACAACAGGTACACATTCGTGTTTTCTGAGTAAAAAGCTCTAGAAACCAGGTTAAAAATGATATTGGTGTTTGTAAATATGACATTGAATCCACTTGCCCTAGAAAAAGACTTTGCTTTTCTCAAAAACCAGGTTGACTCTGCTTTTCTGGGTGCTTTGCACACCAACTCCACACCAGTTTGTTCAACTAGGTTTGGATGAAACCAGAAATATCCAGTTCTGTGTTGGGTAAGTCAATCCCAGCTGTTGCTACAGCTTCTGTGTTTGCTTGTGTTTTCTCCACAGTATCTATGGACTTTAGAGTTGTGAATGCATTGTAGCATGTAGCATTTAGGTTTTCTGTTGGCAAACCCTAATGGTTTCAAATGAGTCACAGCAGGTACAAATTCTTGTTTTCTGAGTAAAAAGCTGCAGAAACCAGGTTACAAATGATATTTGTGTTTGTAAACATGACATTGAATCCATGTGCCAAAGAAAAAGACTTTGCTTTTCTCCAAAACCAGGTTCACTCTGCTTTTCTGGTTGCTTTGCACACCAATTCCACACCAGTTTGTCCAGATAGTGCTGGATGAAACCAGAAATATCCGGTTCTGTGGTGGCTCAGTCAATCCCAGCTCTTGCTACATCCTAAGTGTTTTTTTGTGTTTTGACAATAGTATCTATGGACTTATAGTTGTGAATGCATTGTAGCATGTAGCATTTAGGTCTTCTGTTGGCAAGCGCTAATGGTTTCAAATGAGTCACAACAGGTACACATTCATGTTTTCTGAGTAAAAAGCTGCAGAAACCTGGTTAGAAATGATATTTGTGTTTGTAAACATTATATTGAATCCATGTGCCCAAGAAAAAGACTTTGGTTTTCTCCAAAACCAGGTTGACTCTGTTTTTCTGGGTGCTTTGCACACCAATTCCACACCAGTTTGTCCAGATAGGTTTGGATGAAACCAGAATTATCCAGTTCTGTGGTGGCTAAATCAATCCAAGCTCTAGCTCAGCTCTTGTGTTTTCTTGTGTTTTGTTGATAGTATCTATGGACTTTAGAGTTGTGAATGAATTTTAGCATGTAACATTTTGATTTTCTGTTGGCAAATGCTAATTGGTTTCACATGGAGGCACAACAGATACACATTCGTGTTTTCTGAGTAAAAAGCTGCAGAAACCAGGTTACAAATGATATTTGTGTTTGTAAACATGACATTGAATCCACTTGCCCAAGAAAAAGACTTTGCTTTTCTCCAAAACCAGGATGACTCTGCTTTTCTGGGTGCTTTGCACACCAATTCCACACCAGTTTGTCCAGATAGGTTTGGATGAAACCAGAAATATCTGGTTCTGTGGTGGCTAATCAATTCCAGCTGTTGCTACAGCTTCTGTATTTGCTTGTGTTTTCTCGATAGTCTATGGACTTTAGATTTGTGAATGCATTGTAGCATGTAACATTTTGTTTTTCTGTTGGGAAACGCTAATTTGTTTCACATGGTGACACAAAGGTACAGATTCGTGTTTTCTGAGTAAAAAGCTCTAGAAACCAGGTTAAAAATGATATTGGTGTTTGTAAACATGACATTGAATCTACTTGCCCAAGAAAAACTCTCTGCTTTTCTCCAAAACCAGGTTGACTCTGCTTTTCTGGGTGCTTTGCACACCAACTCCACACCAGTTTGTCCAGATAGGTTCGGATGAAATAAAAAATATCCGGTTCTGTGGTGGCAAACTCAAACCCGGCTCTTGCTACAGCTTCTATATTGGCTTGTGTTTTCTCCATAGTATCTATGGACTTTAGAGTTGTGAATGCATTGTAGCTTGTAACATTTTGTTTTTCTGTGGGCAAACGCTAATTGGTTTCACATGGAGACACAATGGGTACACATTCATGTTTTCTGAGGAAAATTGCAGAAACCAGGTTAAAAATGAATTTTGTGTTTGTAAACATGACATTGAATCCATGTGCCCAAGAAAAAGACTTTGCTTTTCTCCAAAACCAGGTTGACTCTGCTTTTCTGGGTGCTTTGCACACCAATTCCACACCAGTTTGTCCAGATAGGTTTGGATGAAACCAGAAATATCCAGTTCTGTGGTGGCTAAATCAATCCAAGCTCTTGCTACAGCTTCTGTGTTTGCTTGTGTTGTGTCGATAGTATCTATGGACTTTAGAGATGTGAATGAATTTTAGCATGTAACATTTTGCTTTTCTGTGGGCAAACGTTAATTGGTTTCACATGGAGACACAACAGGTACACATTCGTGTTTTCTGAGTAAAAAGCTCTAGAAACCAGGTTAAAAATGATATTGGTGTTTGTAAACATGACATTGAAATCACTTGCCCAAGAAAAACTCTCTGCTTTTCTCCAAAACCAGGTTGACTCTGCTTTTCTGGGTGCTTTGCACACCAACTCCACACCAGTTTGTTCAGCTACGTTTGGATGAAACCAGAAATATCCAGTTCTGTGGTGGGTAAGTCAATCCCAGCTCTGACTACAGCTTCTGTGTTTGCTTGTGTTTTGTCAATAGTATCTATGCACTTTAGAGTTGTGAATGCATTGTAGCATGTAGCATTTAGGTTTTCTGTTGGAAAACGCTAATGGTTTCACATGAGTCACAGCAGGTACACATTCTTGTTTTCTGAGTAAAAAGCTGCAGAAACCAGGTTACAAATGATATTTGTGTTTGTAAACATGACATTGAATCCATGTGCCCAAGAAAAAGACTTTGCTTTTCTCCAAAACCAGGTTGACTCACTTTTCTGGGTTCTTTGCACACCAATTCCACACCAGTTTCTCCAGATAGGGCTGGATGAAACCAGAAAAATCCGGTTCTCTGGTGGCTCTGTCAATCCCAGCTCTGGCTACAGCTTCTGTGTTTGCTTGTGTTTTGTCAATAGTATCTATGGACTTTAGAGTTGTGAATGCATTGTAGCATATAGCATTTAGGTTTTCTGTTGGCAAACGCTAATGGTTTCAAATGAGTCACAGCAGGTACACATTCTTGTTTTCTGAGTAAAAAGCTGCAGAAACCAGGTTACAAATGATATTTGTGTTTGTAAACATGACATTGAATCCATGTGCCAAAGAAAAAGACTTTGCTTTTCTCCAAAACCAGGTTCACTCTGCTTTTCTGGTTGCTTTGCACACCAATTCCACACCAGTTTGTCCAGATAGTGCTGGATGAAACCAGAAATATCCGGTTCTGTGGTGGCTCAGTCAATCCCAGCTCTTGCTACATCCTAAGTGTTTTTTTGTGTTTTGACAATAGTATCTATGGACTTATAGTTGTGAATGCATTGTAGCATGTAGCATTTAGGTCTTCTGTTGGCAAGCGCTAATGGTTTCAAATGAGTCACAACAGGTACACATTCATGTTTTCTGAGTAAAAAGCTGCAGAAACCTGGTTAGAAATGATATTTGTGTTTGTAAACATTATATTGAATCCATGTGCCCAAGAAAAAGACTTTGGTTTTCTCCAAAACCAGGTTGACTCTGTTTTTCTGGGTGCTTTGCACACCAATTCCACACCAGTTTGTCCAGATAGGTTTGGATGAAACCAGAATTATCCAGTTCTGTGGTGGCTAAATCAATCCAAGCTCTAGCTCAGCTCTTGTGTTTGCTTGTGTTTTGTTGATAGTATCTATGGACTTTAGAGTTGTGAATGAATTTTAGCATGTAACATTTTGATTTTCTGTTGGCAAATGCTAATTGGTTTCACATGGAGGCACAACAGATACACATTCGTGTTTTCTGAGTAAAAAGCTGCAGAAACCAGGTTACAAATGATATTTGTGTTTGTAAACATGACATTGAATCCACTTGCCCAAGAAAAAGACTTTGCTTTTCTCCAAAACCAGGATGACTCTGCTTTTCTGGGTGCTTTGCACACCAATTCCACACCAGTTTGTCCAGATAGGTTTGGATGAAACCAGAAATATCTGGTTCTGTGGTGGCTAATCAATTCCAGCTGTTGCTACAGCTTCTGTATTTGCTTGTGTTTTCTCGATAGTCTATGGACTTTAGATTTGTGAATGCATTGTAGCATGTAACATTTTGTTTTTCTGTTTGCAAACGCTAATTTGTTTCACATGGTGACACAAAGGTACAGATTCGTGTTTTCTGAGTAAAAAGCTCTAGAAACCAGGTTAAAAATGATATTGGTGTTTGTAAACATGACATTGAATCTACTTGCCCAAGAAAAACTCTCTGCTTTTCTCCCAAACCAGGTTCACTCTGCTTTTCTGGTTGCTTTGCACACCAATTTCACACCAGTTTGTCCAGATAGTGCTGGATGAAACCCGAAATATCCGGTTCTGTGGTGGCTCAGTCAATCCCAGCTCTTGCTACATCCTAAGAGGTTTTTTGTGTTTTGACAATAGTATCTATGGACTTTAGAGTTGTGAATGCATTGTAGCATGTAGCATTTAGGTCTTCTGTTGGCAAACGCTAATGGTTTCAAATGAGTCACAACAGGTACACATTCATGTTTTCTGAGTAAAAAGCTGCAGAAACCTGGTTAGAAATGATATTTGTGTTTGTAAACATGACATTGAATCTATGTGCGCAAGAAAAAGACTTTGGTTTTCTCCAAAACCAGGTTGACTCTGTTTTTCTGGGTGCTTTGCACACCAATTCCACACCAGTTTGTCCAGATAGGTTTGGATGAAACCAGTATTATCCAGTTCTGTGGTGGCTAAATCAATCCAAGCTCTTGCTCAGCTTCTGTGTTTGCTTGTGTTTTGTCGATAGTATCTATGGACTTTAGAGTTGTGAATGCATTGTAGCTTGTAACATTTTGTTTTTCTGTGGGCAAACGCTAATTGGTTTCACATGGAGACACAACAGGTACACATTCGTGTTTTCAGAGTGATAAGCTGCAGAAACGAGGTTAAATATGATATTTGTGTTTGTAAACATGACATTGAATCCACTTGCCCTAGAAAAAGACTTTGCTTTTCTCAAAAACCAGGTTGACTCTGCTTTTCTGGGTGCTTTGCACACCAACTCCACACCAGTTTGTTCAACTAGGTTTGGATGAAACCAGAAATATCCAGTTCTGTGTTGGGTAAGTCAATCCCAGCTGTTGCTACAGCTTCTGTGTTTGCTTGTGTTTTCTCCACAGTATCTATGGACTTTAGAGTTGTGAATGCATTGTAGCATTTAGCATTTAGATTTTCTATTGGCAAACGCTAATGGTTTCAAATGAGTCACTGCATGTAAACATTCGTTTTTTCTGAGTAAAAAGCTGCAGAAACCAGGTTACAAATGATATTTGTGTTTTGAACATGACATTGAATTCATGTGGCCAAGAAAAAGACTTTGCTTTTCTCCAAAACCAGGTTGACTCTCTTTTCTGGGTTCTTTGCACACCAATTCCACACCAGTTTCTCCAGATAGGGCTGGATGAAACCAGAAAAATCCGGTTCTCTGGTGGCTCTGTGAATCCCAGCTCTAGCTACATCCTAAGAGATTTTTTGTTTTTTGTCAATAGTATCTATGGACTTTAGAGTTGTGAATGCATTGTAGCATGTAGCATTTAGGTTTTCTGTTGGCAAACGCTAATGGCTTCAAATGAGTCACAACAGGTACGCTTTCGTGTTTTCTGAGTAAAATCTGCAGAATCCAGGTTAAAAATGATATTTGTGTTGTATGCATGACATTGAATCCACTTGCCCAAGAAAAAGACTTTGGTTTTCTCCAAAACCAGGTTGACTCTGCTGCTCTGGGTGCTTTGCACAAAAATTCCACACCAGTTTCTCTAGATAGGTTTGGATGAAATCAGAAATATCCGGTTCTTTGGTGGCTAACTCAAACCCAGCTCTTGCTACAGCTTCTATATTAGCTTGTGTTTTCTCCATAGTATCTATGGACTTTAGAGTTGTGAAAGCATTGTTGCATGTAACATTTTGTTTTTCTGTTGGCAAACACTAATTGGTTTCACATGGAGACACTACAGGTACACATTCGTGTTTTCTGAGTAAAAAGCTGCAGAAACCAGGTTACAAATGATAT
The DNA here is from genome assembly GCA_949820135.1 of Sylvilagus floridanus. NCBI lineage: Eukaryota > Metazoa > Chordata > Mammalia > Lagomorpha > Leporidae > Sylvilagus > Sylvilagus floridanus. The sequence goes on from OX463232.1 coordinate 28,697,720, forward strand.
TTGTTTGTAAACATGACATTGAATCCATGTGCCCAAGAAAAAGACTTTGCTTTTTTCCAAAACCAGGTTGACTCTGCTTTGCTGGGTGCTTTGCACACGAATTCCACACCAGTTTGTCCAGATAGGTTTGAATGAAACCAGAAATATTCGGTTCTGTGGTGGCTAAGTCAATCCCAGCTCTGGCTACAGCTTCTGTGTTTGCTTGTGTTTTGTCAATAGTATCTATGGACTTAGAGTTGTGAATGCATTTTAGATGTAACATTTTGATTTACTGTTGGCAAACGCTAATTGGTTTCACATGGAGGCACAACAGATACACATTCGTGTTTTCTGAGTAAAAAGCTGCAGAACCAGGTTAAAAATAATATTTGTGTTTGTAAACATGACATTGAATCCACGTGCCCAAGAAAAAAACTTTGCTTTTCTCCAAAACCAGGTTGACTCTGCCTTTCCTAGTGCTTTGCACACCAACTCCACAACAGTTTGTTCAGCTAGGTTTGGATGAAACCAGAAATATCTGGTTCTGTGGTGGCTCAGTCAATCCCAGCTCTGGCTACAGCTTCTGTGGTTGCTTGTGTTTTATCAATAGTATCTTTGGACATTAGAGTTGTAAATGCATTGTAGCATGCAGCATTTAGGTTTTCTGTTGGCAAACGCTAATGGTTTCAAATGAGACACAACAGGGACACATTCGTGTTTTCTGAGTAAAAAGCTGCAGAAACCAGGTTAAAAAGGATATTTGTGTTTGTAAACATGACATTGAATCCACTTGCCCAAGAAAAAAAAAGACTTTGCTTTTCTCGAAAACCAGGTTGACTCTGTTTTCTGGGTGCTTTGCACACCAATTCCACACCAGTTTTTCCAGATAGGTTTGGATGAACCAGAAATATCCAGTTCTGTGGTGGCTAAGTCAATCCAAATTCTTGCTACAGCTTCTCTGTTTGCTTGTGTTTTGTCGATAGTATCTATGGACTTTACAGTTGATAATTCATTTTAGAATGTAACATTTTGATTTTCTGTTTGCAAACGCTAATTGGTTTCACATGGAGGCACAACAGATACACATTCGTGTTTTCTGAGTAAAAAGCTGCAGAAACAAGGTTACAAATGATATTTGTGTTTGTAAACATGACATTGAATCCACTTGCCCCAGAAAAAGACTTTGCTTTTCCCCAAAACCAGGTTGACTCTGCTTTTCCGGGTGCTTTGCACACCAATTCCACACCAATTTGTCCAGATAGGGCTGGATAAATCCAGAATTATCCAGTTCTGTGGTGGCGAACTCAATCCCAGCTCTTGCTACAGCTTCTGTGTTTGCTTTTGTTTTTTGGACAGTATCTACGGACTTTAGAGTTGTGAATGTATTGTAGCATGTAACATTATGTTTTTCTGTTGGCAAACGCTAATTGGTTTCATATGGAGACACAACAGGTACACATTCGTGTTTTCTTAGTGAAAAGCTGCAGAAACCTGGTTAAAAATGATATTTGTGTTTGTAAACATGAATTTGAATCCACTTGCCCAAGAAAAAGACTTTGCTTTTTTCTAAAACCAGGTTGACTCTGCTTTTATGGGTGCTTTGCACACCAATTCTACACAAGTTTGTCCAGATAGGGCTGGAAAAACCAGAAATTTACGGTTCTGTGGTGGCTAACTCAATCCCAGCTCTTGCTGCAGCCTCTGAGTTTGCTTGTGTTTTGTTGAAAGCATCTACATAATTTAGAGTTGTGAATGCATTGTAGCATGTAACATTTTGGTTTTCTGTTGGCATACGCTAATTAGTTTCACATGGAGATACAACAGGTACACTTTCGTGTTTTCTGTGTAAAAACCTGCAGAAACCAGGTTAAAAATGATGTTTGTGTTTGTAAACATGACATTGAATCCACTTGCCCCAAAAAACTGACTTTGCTTTTCTCAAATTCGGGTTGACTCTGCTTTTCTGGGTGCTTTTCACACCAATTCCACTCCAGTTTGTCTTGAAAAGTCTGGATGAAACCAGAAAAATCCGTTCTGTGGTGGCTAACACAATCCCAGCTCTTGCTACAGCTTCTGTGTTTGCTTGTGTTTTTTGGACAGTATATATGGAGTTTAGAGTTGTGAATGCATTGTAGCATGTAATATTTTGTTTTTCTGTTGGCAAACGCTAATTGGTTTCACATGGAGACACAACAGGTACACTTTCGTGTTTTCTTAAAAAAACTGGAGAAACCAGGTCAAAAATGATATTTGTGTTTGTAAACGTGACATTGAATACACTTGCCCAAGAAAAAGACTTTGCTTTTCTCCAAAGCCAGGTTGACTCTGATTTTATGGGTGCTTTGCACACCAATTCCACACCAATTTGTCCAGATAGGGCTGGATGAATCCAGAATTATCCGGTTCTGTGGTGGCGAACTCAATCCCAGCTCTTGCTACAGCTTCTGTGTTTGCTTGTGTTTTTTGGACAGTATCTACGGACTTTAGAGTTGTGAATGTATTGTAGCATGTAACATTATGTTTTTCTGTTGGCAAACGCTAATTGGTTTCACATGGAGACACAACAGGTACACTTTCATGTTTTCTGTGTAAAAACCTGCAGAAACCAGGTTAAAAATGATGTTTGTGTTTGTAAACATGACATTGAATCCACTTGCCCCAAAAAACTGACTTTGCTTTTCTCCAAAACCAGGTTGACTCTGCTTTTCTGGTTGCTTTTCACACCAATTCCACTCCAGTTTGTCTTGAAAAGTCTGGATGAAACCAGAAAAATCCGGTTCTGTGGTGGCTAACTCAATCCCAGCTCTTGCTACAGCTTCTGTGTTTGCTTGTGTTTTTTGGACAGTATCTATGGAGTTTCGAGTTGTAAATGCATTGTAACATGTAACATTTCGTTTTTCTGTTGGCAAACGCCAATTGGTTTCACATGGAAACACACCAGGTATACTTTTGTGGTTTCTGATAAAAAGCTGCAGAAACCAGGTTAAAAATGATATTTCTGTTTGTAAACAAGACATTGAATCCACTTTCCCAAGAATAAGACTTTGGTTTTTCTCCAAAACAAGGTTGACTCTGCTTTTCTAGGTGCTTTGCACACCAATTCCACACCAGTTTGTCCAGATATGTCTGGATGAAACCAGAAATATCCGGTTCTGTGGTGGCTAACTGAATCCCAGCTCTTGCTACAGCTTCTGTGTTTGCTTGTGTTTTCTTGAGAGTATCTATGGACTTTAGAGTTGTTAACACATTGTAGAATGTAACACTTTTTTTTCTGTTGGGAATCACTAATTGGTTTCACATGGAGACACAACAGGTACACTTTCGTGTTTTCTGAGTAAAATGTGCAGAAACCAGGTTAAAAATGATATTTCTGTTTTTAAACATGACATTGAATCCACTTGCGCTAGAAAAAGACTTTGCTTTTCTCCAAAAGCAAGTTGACTCTGCTTTTCTGGGTGCTTTGCACACCAATTCCACAGCAGTTATTCCAGATAGGGCTGGATGAAACCAGAAATATCCGGCTCAGTGGTGGCTAACTCAATTCCAGCTCTTGCTACAGCTTCTGTTTTTCCTTGTGTTTTCTCGATAGTCTCTTTGGACTTCAGAGATGAATGAATTGTAGCATGGAACATTTTAGATTTTGTTTATCAAACGCTAATTGGTTTCACATGGAGACACAACAGGTACACATTCGTGTTTTCTTAGTGAAAAGCTGCAGAAACCTGGTTAAAAATGATATTTGTGTTTGTAAACATGAATTTGAATCCACTTGCCCAAGAAAAAGACTTTGCTTTTTTCTAAAACCGGGTTGACTCTGCTTTTATGGGTGCTTTGCACACCAATTCTACACAAGTTTGTCCAGATAGGGCTGGAAAAACCAGAAATTTCCGGTTCTGTGGTGGCTAACTCAATCCCAGCTCTTGCTACAGCTTCTGCGTTTGCTTGTGTTTTGTCGATAGCATCTACAGAATTTAGAGTTGTGAATGCATTGTAGCATGTAACATTTTGGTTTTCTGTTGGCATACGCTAATTAGTTTCACATGGAGACACAACAGGTACACTTTCGTGTTTTCTGAGTAAAAAGTTGCAGAAACCAGGTTAAAAATGATATTTGTGTTTGTAAACATGACATTGAATCCACTTGCCCAAGAAAAAGACTTTGCTTTTCTCCAAAACCAGGTTGACTCTGCTTTTCTGGGTGCTTTGCACACACTCCACACGAGTTTGTCCTGGTAGGGCTGTATGAAACCAGAAATATCCGGTTCTATGATGGCTAAGTCAATCCCAGCTCATGCCACAGCTTATGGGTTTGCTTGTGTTTTGTCGGTAGTATCTACGGACTTTAGAGTTGTGAATGCATTGTAGCATGTGACATTATGGTTTTCTGTTGGCATACGCTAATTAGTTTCCCATGGAGACACACAGGTACACTTTCTTGTTTTCGGAATGAAAAGCTGCAGAATCCATGTTAAAAATGATATTTGTTTTTGTAAACATGACATTGAATCCACTTTCCCAAGGAAAAGGCTTTGCTTTTCTAAAAACAGGTTGACTCTGCTTTCCTGGGTGTTTGCATACCAATTCCACACCAGTTTGTCCAGATAGGGCTGGATGAATCCAGAATTATCCGGTTCTGTGGTGGCGAACTCAATCCCAGCTCTTGCTACAGCTTCTGTGTTTGCTTGTGTTTTTTGGACAGTATCTATGGAGTTTAGAGCTGTGAATGCATTGTAGCATGTAACATTTTGTTTTTCTGTTGGCAAACGCCAATTGGTTTCACATGGAGACACACCAGGTACACTTTCATGTTTTCTGTGTAAAAACCTGCAGAAACCAGCTTAAAAATGATGTTTGTGTTTGTAAACATGACATTGAATCCACTTGCCCCAAAAAACTGACTTTGCTTTTCTCAAATTCAGGTTGACTCTGCTTTTCTGGGTGCTTTTCACACCAATTCCACTCCAGTTTGTCTTGAAAGTCTGGATGAAACCAGAAAAATCCGGTTCTGTGGTGGCTAACTCAATCCCAGCTCTTGCTACAGCTTCTGTGTTTGCTTGTGTTTTTTAGAAAGTATCTATGGAGTTTCGAGTTGTAAATGCATTGTAACATGTAACATTTCGTTTTTCTGTTGGCAAACGCCAATTGGTTTCACATGGAGACACACCAGGTACACTTTCGTGTTTTCTGAGTAAAAAGCTGCAGAAACCAGGTTAAAAATGATATTTGTGTTTGTAAACATGACATTGAATCCACTTGCCCACAAAAAAGACTTTGCTTTTCTCCAAAACCAGGTTGACTCTGCTTTTCTGGGTGCTTTGCACACCAATTCACCCCAGTGTGTCCAGATAGGTCTGTGTGAAACCAGAAATATCTGGTTCTGTGGTGGCTAACTCAATCCCAGCTCTTGCTACAGCTTCTGTGTTTGCTTGTGTTTTTTGGACAGTATCTATGGAGTTTAGAGCTGTGAATGCATTGTAGCATGTAACATTTTGTTTTTCTGTTGGCAAATGCCAATTGGTTTCACATGGAGACACACCAGGTACACATTCGTGTTTTCTGAGTAAAAAGCTGCAGAAACCAGGTTACAAAAGATATTTGTGTTTGTAAACATGACATTGAATCCACTTGCCCACGAAAATGACTTTGCTTTTCTCAAAAACCAGGTTGACTCTGCTTTTCTGGGTGCTTTGCACACCTATTCCATACCAGTTTGTCCAGATAGGTTTGGATGAAACCAGAAATATCCAGTTCTCAGGTGGCTAACTCAATCCCAGCTCTTGCTACAGCTTCTGTGTTTGCTTGTGTTTTGTCGATAGTATCTATGGACTTTAGAGTTGTGAATGCATTGTTGCATGTAACATTTTGTTTTTCTGTTGGCAAATGCTAATTGGTTTCACATGGAGACACTACAGGTACACATTCGTGTTTTCGGAGTAAAAAGCTGCAGAAACCAGGTTACAAATGTTATTTGTGTTTGTAAACATGACATTGATCCAATTGCCCAAGAAAAAGACTTTGCTTTTCTCCAAAACCAGGTTGACTCTGCTTTTCTGGGTTCTTTGCACACCAATTGCACTCCAGTTTGTCCAGATAGGTTTGGATGAAACCAGAAATATCCAGTTCTGTGGTGGCGAACTCAATCCCAGCTCTTGCTAAATCTTCTGTGTTTGCTTGTGTTTTGTGGATAGTATCTGTGGACTTTAGATTTGTGAATGCATTGTTGTACGTAGCATTTTGTTTTTCTGTTGGCAAAAGCTAATTGGATTCACATGAAGCCATTAACGTACACATTCGTGTTTTATGTCTAAAACCTGTAGAAACCAGGTTAAAAATAATATTTGTGTTTGTAAACATGGCATTGAATCCACTTGCCCTAGAAAAAGACTTTGCGTTTCTCCAAAACCAGGTTGACTCTGTTTTTCTGGGTGCTTTGCACACCAACTCCACACCAGTTTGTCCAGATAGGTTTGGATGAAACAAGAAATATCCAGTTTTGTGGTGGCTAACTCAATCCCAGCTCTTGATACAGCTTCTATATTTGCCTGTTTTTTCTCCATAGAGTCAATGTACTTCACAGTTGTGAATGCTTTTTAGCATGTAACATTTTGATTTTCTGTTGGCAAACGATAATTGGTTTCACATGGTGGCACTACAGGTACACAATCGTGTTTTTTGTGTAAAAAGCTGCAGAAACCAGGTTACAAATAATATTTGTGTTTGTAAACATGACATTGAATCCACTTGCCCAAGAAAAAGACTTTGCCTTTCTCAAAAACCAGGTTGACTCTACTTTTCTGGGTACTTTGCACACCAATTCCACACAAGTTTTCCAGATAGGGCTGGATGGAACCAGAAATATCCGGTTCTGTGGTGGCGAACTCAATCCCAGCTCTTGCTACAGCTTCTGAGTTTGCTTGTGTTTTCTCAATTGTGTCTATGGACTTTAGAGTTGTGAATGCATTGTAGCATGCAACATTTTGTTTTTCTGTTGGCAAACGCTAAATGGTTTCACCAACTCCACAACAGTTTGTCCAGTTAGGTTTGGATGAAATCAGAAATATCCGGTTCTGTGGTGGCTAACTCAATCCCAGCTCTTGCTACAGCTTCTATATTTGCTTGTGTTTTCTCCATAGTATCTATGGACTTTAGAGTTGTGAATGCATTGTTGCATGTAACATTTTGATTTTCTGTTGGCAAATGCTAATTGGTTTCACATGGAGGCACAACAGATACACATTCTTGTTTTCTGCGTAAAAAGCTGCAGAAACCAGGTTAAAAATGATATTTGTGTTTGTAAACATGACATTGAATCCACTTGCCCAAGAAAATGAATTTGCTTTTCTCCAAAACCAGGTTGACTCTGCTTTTCTGGGTGCTTTGCACACCAATTCAACACCAGTTTGTCCAGATAGGTTTGGATGAAACCAGAAATATCCGGTTCTGTGGTGGCTAAATCAATCCCAGCTCTTGCTACATCCTTGAGTTTTTTTGTGTTTTGTCGATACTATAGATGGAGTTTAGAGATGTGAATGCATTCTAGCATGTAACATTTTGTTTTTCTGTTGGCAAACGCTAATTGGTTTCACATGGAGACACTACAGGAACACATTCATATTGTCTGAGTAAAAAGCTGCAGAAACCAGGTTACAAATGATATCTGTGTTTGTAACCATGTCATTGAATCCACTTGCCCAAGAAAAAGACTTTGCTTTTCTCCAAAACCAGGTTGACTCTGCTTTTCTGGGTGCTTTGCACATCAACTCCACACCAGTTTGTCCAGATAGGTTTGGCTTATCCAGAAATATCCGGTTCTGTGGTGGCTAAGTCAATTCTGTCTGTTGCTACAGATTCTGTGTTTGCTTGTGTTTTGTCAATAGTATCTATGGACTTTAGAGTTGTGAAAGCATTGTTGCATGTAACATTTAGTTTTTCTGTTGGAAAACGCTAATTGGTTTCACATGGAGACACTACAGGTACATATTCGTGTTTTCTGAGTAAAAAGCTGCAGAAACTAGGGTAGAAATGATATTTGTGTTTGTAACCATGACATTGAATCCATGTGCCCAAGAATAAGACTTTGATTCTCCAAAACCAGGTTGACTCTGCTTTTCTGGGTGCTTTGCACACCCACTCCACACCAGTTTGTTCAGCTTGGTTTGGAAAAAACCAGAAATATCCAGTTCTGTGGTGGATCAGTCAATCCCAGCTCTGGCTACAACTTCTGTGTTTTCTTGTGTTTTCTCGATTATATCTATGGACTTTAGAGTTGTCAATGCATTGTAGCATGTAACATTTTGTTTTTCTGTTGGCAAACGCTAATGGTTTCACATGGAGACACAAAAGGTACACATTCGTGTTTTCTGAGTAAAAAGTTGGAGAAACCAGGTTACAAATGATATTTGTGTTTGTAAACATGACATTGAATCCATGTGCCCAAGAATAAGACTTTGCTTGTCTCAAAAACCAGGTTGACTCTGCTTTTCTGGGTGCTTTGCACTCCAATTCCAGACCAGTTTTTCCAGATAGGTTTGGATGGAACCAGAAATATCCAGTTCTGTGGTGGCTAAATCAATCCAAGCTCTTGCTAAATCTTCTGTGTTTGCTTGTGTTTTGTCGATAGTATCTGTGGACTTTAGAGTTGTGAATGCATTGTAGCATGTAGCATTTAGGTTTTCCATTGGCAAACGCTAATGGTTTCAAATGAGACACAACAGGTACACATTCGTGTTTTCTGAGTAAAAAGCTGCAGAAACCAGGTTAAAAATAATATTTGTGTTTGTAAACATGACATTGAATTCATGTGCCCAAGCGTAAGACTTTGCTTTTCTCCAAAACCAGGATGACTCTGCTTTTCTGGGTGCTTTGCACACCAACTCCACACCAGTTTGTTCAGCTAGGTTTGGATCAAACCGGAATTATCCAGTTCTGTGGTGGCTCAATCAATCCCATCTCTGGCTACAGCTTCTGTGTTTGCTTGTGTTTTGCCAATATTATCTATGGACTTTAGAGTTGTGAATGCATTGTTGTACGTAACATTTTGTTTTTCTTTTGGCAAACGCTAATGGTTTCAAATGAGACACAATTGGTGAGCATTCGTGTTTTCTGATTAAAAGGCTGCAGAAACCAGGTTAAAAATAATATTTGTGTTTCTAAACATGACATTGAATCCACTTGCCTAAGAAAAAGTCTTTGCTTTTCTCCAAAACCAGGTTGACTCTGCTTTTCTGGGTGCTTTGCACACCAATTCCACACCAGTTTTTCCAGATAGAGCTGGATGGAACCAGAAATATCCAGTTCTGTGGTGGCGAACTCAATCCCAGCTCTTGCTACAGCCTAAGAGTTTGTTTGTGTTTTGTCGATAGTATCTATGGACTTTAGAGATTTGAATACATTGTAGCATGTAACATTTTGTTTTTCTGTTGGCAAACGCTGATTGGTTTCACATGGAGATACAACTGTTACATATTCGTGTTTTCTGAGTAAAAAGCTGCAGAAACCAGGTTAAAAATGATATTTGTGTTTGTAAACATGACATTGAATCCACTTGCCCAAGAAAAGACTTTGCTTTTCTTCAAAACCAGGTTGACTCTGCTTTTCTGGGTGCTTTGCACACCAACTCCACACCAGTTTGTCCAGATAGGTTTGGATGAAACCAGAAATATCTGGTTCTGTGGTGGCTGAGTCAATTCCAGCTCTTGCTACAGCTTCTATATTAGCTTGTGTTTTCTCGCAGTATCTATGGACTTTAGAGTTGTGAAAGCATTGTTGCATGTAACATATTGTTTTTCTGTTGGCAAACGCTAATTGGTTTCACTTGGAGACACTACAGGTACAAATTCGTGTTTTCTGAGTAAAAAAATGCAGAAATCAGGTTACAAATGATATTTGTGTTTGTAAACATGACATTGAATCCATGTGCCCAAGAATAAGAATTTGATTCTCCAAAACCAGGTTGACTGTGCTTTTCTGGGTGCTTTGCACACCCACTCCACACCAGTTTGTTCAGCTTGGTTTGGATAAAACCAGAAATATCCAGTTCTGTGGTGGATAAGTCAATTCTAGCTGTTGCTACAGCTTCAGTGTTTGCTTGTGTTTTCTCGATAGTATCTATGGACTTTAGAGATGTGAATGCATTGTAGCATGTAACATTTTGTTTTTCTGTTGGCAAACACTAATTTGTTTCACATGGTGACACAGGTTCACATTCGTTTTTTCTGAGTATAAAGCTGCAGAAACCAGGTTAAAAATGATATTTGTGTTTTTAAACATCACATTGAATCCACTTGCCCAAGAATAAGACTTTGCTTTTCTCAAATCCAGGTTGACTCTGCTTTTCTGGGTGCTTTGCACACCAACTCCACACCAGTTTGTCCAGATAGGTTTGGATGAAACCAGAAATATCTGGTTCTGTGGTGGCTGAGTCAATTCCAGCTCTTGCTACAGCTTCTATATTAGCTTGTGTTTTCTCGTAGTATCTGTGGACTTTAGAGTTTTGAAAGCATTGTTGCATGTAACATATTGTTTTTCTGTTGGCAAACGCTAATTGGTTTCACTTGGAGACACTACAGGTACAAATTCGTGTTTTCTGAGTAAAAAAATGCAGAAATCAGGTTACAAATGATATTTGTGTTTGTAAACATGACATTGAATAAATGTGCCCAAGAATAAGACTTTGATTCTCCAAAACCAGGTTGACTGTGCTTTTCTGGGTGCTTTGCACACCCACTCCACACCAGTTTGTTCAGCTTGGTTTGGATAAAACCAGAAATATCCAGTTCTGTGGTGGATAAGTCAATTCTAGCTGTTGCTACAGCTTCAGTGTTTGCTTGTGTTTTCTCGATAGTATCTATGGACTTTAGAGATGTGAATGCATTGTAGCATGTAACATTTTGTTTTTCTGTTGGCAAACACTAATTTGTTTCACATGGTGACACCCGTTCACATTCGTGTTTTCTGAGTATAAAGCTGCAGAAACCAGGTTAAAAATGATATTTGTGGTTGTAAACATCACATTGAATCCACTTGCCCAAGAATAAGACTTTGCTTTTCTCAAATCCAGGTTGACTCTTCTGCTCTGCGTGCTTTGCACAATTCCACACCAGTTTGTCCAGAGAGGTTTGGATGAAACCAGAAACATCCGGTTCTGTTTTGGATAAGTCAATCCCAGCTCTTGCTACACCCTTGAGTTTGTTTGTGTTTTGTCGATAGTATCTACGGACTTAGAGTTGTGAATGCATTTTAGCATGTAACATTTTGAATTTCTGTTGGCAAACGCTAACTGGTTTCACATGGAGACACTACAGCAACACATTCATATTGTCTGAGTAAAAAGCTGCAGAAACCAGGTTACAAATGATATCTGTGTTTGTAACCATGTCATTGAATCCACTTGCCCAAGAAAAAGACTTTGCTTTTCTCCAAAACCAGGTTGACTCTGCTTTTCTGGGTGCTTTGCACATCAACTCCACACCAGTTTGTCCAGATAGGTTTGGCTGAAAGCAGAAATATCCGGTTCTGTGGTGGCTAAGTCAATTCTGTCTGTTGCTACAGATTCTGTGTTTGCTTGTGTTTTGTCAATAGTATCTATAGACTTTAGAGTTGTGAAAGCATTGTTGCATGTAACATTTAGTTTTTCTGTTGGAAAACGCTAATTGGTTTCACATGGAGACACTACAGGTACATATTCGTGTTTTCTGAGTAAAAAGCTGCAGAAACTAGGGTAGAAATGATATTTGTGTTTGTAACCATGACATTGAATCCATGTGCCCAAGAATAAGACTTTGATTCTCCAAAACCAGGTTGACTCTGCTTTTCTGGGTGCTTTGCACACCCACTCCACACCAGTTTGTTCAGCTTGGTTTGGAAAAAACCAGAAATATCCAGTTCTGTGGTGGATCAGTCAATCCCAGCTCTGGCTACAGCTTCTGTGTTTTCTTGTGTTTTCTCGATTATATCTATGGACTTTAGAGTTGTCAATGCATTGTAGCATGTAACATTTTGTTTTTCTGTTGGCAAACGCTAATGGTTTCACATGGAGACACAAAAGGTACACATTCGTGTTTTCTGAGTAAAAAGTTGGAGAAACCAGGTTACAAATGATATTTGTGTTTGTAAACATGACATTGAATCCATGTGCCCAAGAATAAGACTTTGCTTGTCTCTAAAACCAGGTTGACTCTGCTTTTCTGGGTGCTTTGCACTCCAATTCCACACCAGTTTTTCCAGATAGGTTTGGATGGAACCAGAAATATCCAGTTCTGTGGTGGCTAAATCAATCCAAGCTCTTGCTAAATCTTCTGTGTTTGCTTGTGTTTTGTCGATAGTATCTGTGGACTTTAGAGTTGTGAATGCATTGTAGCATGTAGCATTTAGGTTTTCCATTGGCAAACGCTAATGGTTTCAAATGAGACACAACAGGTACACATTCGTGTTTTCTGAGTAAAAAGCTGCAGAAACCAGGTTAAAAATAATATTTGTGTTTGTAAACATGACATTGAATTCATGTGCCCAAGCGTAAGACTTTGCTTTTCTCCAAAACCAGGATGACTCTGCTTTTCTGGGTGCTTTGCACACCAACTCCACACCAGTTTGTTCAGCTAGGTTTGGATCAAACCGGAATTATCCAGTTCTGTGGTGGCTCAATCAATCCCATCTCTGGCTACAGCTTCTGTGTTTGCTTGTGTTTTGCCAATATTATCTATGGACTTTAGAGTTGTGAATGCATTGTTGTACGTAACATTTTGTTTTTCTTTTGGCAAACGCTAATGGTTTCAAATGAGACACAATTGGTGAGCATTCGTGTTTTCTGATTAAAAGGCTGCAGAAACCAGGTTAAAAATAATATTTGTGTTTCTAAACATGACATTGAATCCACTTGCCTAAGAAAAAGACTTTGCTTTTCTCCAAAACCAGGTTGACTCTGCTTTTCTGGGTGCTTTGCACACCAATTCCACACCAGTTTTTCCAGATAGGGCTGGATGGAACCAGAAATATCCAGTTCTGTGGTGGCGAACTCAATCCCAGCTCTTGCTACAGCCTAAGAGTTTGTTTGTGTTTTGTCGATAGTATCTATGGACTTTAGAGATTTGAATACATTGTAGCATGTAACATTTTGTTTTTCTGTTGGCAAACGCTAATTGGTTTCACATGGAGATACAACTGTTACATATTCGTGTTTTCTGAGTAAAAAGCTGCAGAAACCAGGTTAAAAATGATATTTGTGTTTGTAAACATGACATTGAATCCACTTGCCCAAGAAAAGACTTTGCTTTTCTTCAAAACCAGGTTGACTCTGCTTTTCTGGGTGCTTTGCACACCAACTCCACACCAGTTTGTCCAGATAGGTTTGGATGAAACCAGAAATATCTGGTTCTGTGGTGGCTGAGTCAATTCCAGCTCTTGCTACAGCTTCTATATTAGCTTGTGTTTTCTCGTAGTATCTATGGACTTTAGAGTTGTGAAAGCATTGTTGCATGTAACATATTGTTTTTCTGTTGGCAAACGCTAATTGGTTTCACTTGGAGACACTACAGGTACAAATTCGTGTTTTCTGAGTAAAAAAATGCAGAAATCAGGTTACAAATGATATTTGTGTTTGTAAACATGACATTGAATCCATGTGCCCAAGAATAAGAATTTGATTCTCCAAAACCAGGTTGACTGTGCTTTTCTGGGTGCTTTGCACACCCACTCCACACCAGTTTGTTCAGCTTGGTTTGGATAAAACCAGAAATATCCAGTTCTGTGGTGGATAAGTCAATTCTAGCTGTTGCTACAGCTTCAGTGTTTGCTTGTGTTTTCTCGATAGTATCTATGGACTTTAGAGATGTGAATGCATTGTAGCATGTAACATTTTGTTTTTCTGTTGGCAAACACTAATTTGTTTCACATGGTGACACAGGTTCACATTCGTTTTTTCTGAGTATAAAGCTGCAGAAACCAGGTTAAAAATGATATTTGTGTTTTTAAACATCACATTGAATCCACTTGCCCAAGAATAAGACTTTGCTTTTCTCAAATCCAGGTTGACTCTGCTTTTCTGGGTGCTTTGCACACCAACTCCACACCAGTTTGTCCAGATAGGTTTGGATGAAACCAGAAATATCTGGTTCTGTGGTGGCTGAGTCAATTCCAGCTCTTGCTACAGCTTCTATATTAGCTTGTGTTTTCTCGTAGTATCTGTGGACTTTAGAGTTTTGAAAGCATTGTTGCATGTAACATATTGTTTTTCTGTTGGCAAACGCTAATTGGTTTCACTTGGAGACACTACAGGTACAAATTCGTGTTTTCTGAGTAAAAAAATGCAGAAATCAGGTTACAAATGATATTTGTGTTTGTAAACATGACATTGAATAAATGTGCCCAAGAATAAGACTTTGATTCTCCAAAACCAGGTTGACTGTGCTTTTCTGGGTGCTTTGCACACCCACTCCACACCAGTTTGTTCAGCTTGGTTTGGATAAAACCAGAAATATCCAGTTCTGTGGTGGATAAGTCAATTCTAGCTGTTGCTACAGCTTCAGTGTTTGCTTGTGTTTTCTCGATAGTATCTATGGACTTTAGAGATGTGAATGCATTGTAGCATGTAACATTTTGTTTTTCTGTTGGCAAACACTAATTTGTTTCACATGGTGACACCCGTTCACATTCGTGTTTTCTGAGTATAAAGCTGCAGAAACCAGGTTAAAAATGATATTTGTGGTTGTAAACATCACATTGAATCCACTTGCCCAAGAATAAGACTTTGCTTTTCTCAAATCCAGGTTGACTCTTCTGCTCTGCGTGCTTTGCACAATTCCACACCAGTTTGTCCAGAGAGGTTTGGATGAAACCAGAAACATCCGGTTCTGTTTTGGATAAGTCAATCCCAGCTCTTGCTACACCCTTGAGTTTGTTTGTGTTTTGTCGATAGTATCTACGGACTTAGAGTTGTGAATGCATTTTAGCATGTAACATTTTGAATTTCTGTTGGCAAACGCTAACTGGTTTCACATGGAGACACTACAGCAACACATTCATATTGTCTGAGTAAAAAGCTGCAGAAACCAGGTTACAAATGATATCTGTGTTTGTAACCATGTCATTGAATCCACTTGCCCAAGAAAAAGACTTTGCTTTTCTCCAAAACCAGGTTGACTCTGCTTTTCTGGGTGCTTTGCACATCAACTCCACACCAGTTTGTCCAGATAGGTTTGGCTGAAAGCAGAAATATCCGGTTCTGTGGTGGCTAAGTCAATTCTGTCTGTTGCTACAGATTCTGTGTTTGCTTGTGTTTTGTCAATAGTATCTATAGACTTTAGAGTTGTGAAAGCATTGTTGCATGTAACATTTAGTTTTTCTGTTGGAAAACGCTAATTGGTTTCACATGGAGACACTACAGGTACATATTCGTGTTTTCTGAGTAAAAAGCTGCAGAAACTAGGGTAGAAATGATATTTGTGTTTGTAACCATGACATTGAATCCATGTGCCCAAGAATAAGACTTTGATTCTCCAAAACCAGGTTGACTCTGCTTTTCTGGGTGCTTTGCACACCCACTCCACACCAGTTTGTTCAGCTTGGTTTGGAAAAAACCAGAAATATCCAGTTCTGTGGTGGATCAGTCAATCCCAGCTCTGGCTACAGCTTCTGTGTTTTCTTGTGTTTTCTCGATTATATCTATGGACTTTAGAGTTGTCAATGCATTGTAGCATGTAACATTTTGTTTTTCTGTTGGCAAACGCTAATGGTTTCACATGGAGACACAAAAGGTACACATTCGTGTTTTCTGAGTAAAAAGTTGGAGAAACCAGGTTACAAATGATATTTGTGTTTGTAAACATGACATTGAATCCATGTGCCCAAGAATAAGACTTTGCTTGTCTCTAAAACCAGGTTGACTCTGCTTTTCTGGGTGCTTTGCACTCCAATTCCACACCAGTTTTTCCAGATAGGTTTGGATGGAACCAGAAATATCCAGTTCTGTGGTGGCTAAATCAATCCAAGCTCTTGCTAAATCTTCTGTGTTTGCTTGTGTTTTGTCGATAGTATCTGTGGACTTTAGAGTTGTGAATGCATTGTTGTACGTAACATTTTGTTTCTGTTGGCAAAAGCTAATTGGTTTCACATGAAACCATTAAGGGTACACATTCGTGTTTTATGAGTAAAAAGCTGCAGAGACCAGGTTAAAAATAATATTTGTGTTTCTAAACATGACATTGAATCCACTTGCCCAAGAAACAGACTTTGCTTTTCTCCAAAACCAGGTTGACTCTGCTTTTCTGGGTGCTTTGCACACCAATTCCACACCAGGTTTTCCAGTTAGGGCTGGATGGAACCAGAAATATCCGGTTCTGTGGTGGCTAAGTCAATCCCAGCTCTTGCTAAATCCTAAGTGTTTGTTTGTGTTTTGTCGATAGTATCTATGGACTTTAGAGATTTGAATACATTGTAGCATGTAACATTTTGTTTTTCTGTTGGCAAACGCTAATTGGTTTCACATGGAGATACAACTGTTACATATTCGTGTTTTCTGAGTAAAAAGCTGCAGAAACCAGGTTACAAATGATATTTGTGTTTGTAAACATGACATTGAATCCACTTGCCCAAGAAAAGACTTTGCTTTTCTTCAAAACCAGGTTGACTCTGCTTTTCTGGGTGCTTTGCACACCAACTCCACACCAGTTTGTCCAGATAGGTTTGGATGAAACCAGAAATATCTGGTTCTGTGGTGGCTGAGTCAATTCCAGCTCTTGCTACAGCTTCTATATTAGCTTGTGTTTTCTCATAGTATCTATGGACTTTAGAGTTGTGAAAGCATTGTTGCATGTAACATATTGTTTTTCTGTTGGCAAACGCTAATTGGTTTCACTTGGAGACACTACAGGTACAAATTGGTGTTTTCTGAGTAAAAAAATGCAGAAATCAGGTTACAAATGATATTTGTGTTTGTAAACATGACATTGAATCCATGTGCCCAAGAATAAGACTTTGATTCTCCAAAACCAGGTTGACTGTGCTTTTCTGGGTGCTTTGCACACCCACTCCACACCAGTTTGTTCAGCTTGGTTTGGATAAAACCAGAAATATCCAGTTCTGTGGTGGATAAGTCAATTCTAGCTGTTGCTACAGCTTCTGTGTTTGCTTGTGTTTTCTCGATAGTATCTATGGACTTTAGAGATGTGAATGCATTGTAGCATGTAACATTTTGTTTTTCTGTTGGCAAACACTAATTTGTTTCACATGGTGACACAGGTTCACATTCGTGTTTTCTGAGTAAAAAGCTGCAGAAACCAGGTTAAAAATGATATTTGTGGTTGTAAACATCACATTGAATCCACTTGCCCAAGAATAAGACTTTGCTTTTCTCAAATCCAGGTTGACTCTGCTGCTCTGCGTGCTTTGCACAACAATTCCACACCAGTTTGTCCAGAGAGGTTTGGATGAAACCAGAAACATCCGGTTCTGTTTTGGATAAGTCAATCCCAGCTCTTGCTACACCCTTGAGTTTGTTTGTGTTTTGTCGATAGTATCTACGGACTTAGAGTTGTGAATGCATTTTAGCATGTAACATTTTGATATTCTGTTGGCAAACGCTAACTGGTTTCACATGGAGACACAACAGATACACATTCGTGTTTTCTGCGTATAAAGCTGCAGAAACCAGGTTAAAAATACTATTTTTGTTGTAAACATGACATTGAATCCACTTGCCCAAGAAAAAGACTTTGCTTTTCTCCATAACCAAGTTGACTCTGCTTTATTGGGTGCTTTGCACACCAATTCCACACCAGTTTTCCAGATAGCTTTGTATGAAACCAAAAATATCCGGTTCTGTGTTGCCTAAGAAAATCCCAGCTCTTGCTACAGCTTCTGAATTTGCTTGTGTTTTCTCGATAGTATCTATGGACTTTAGAGTTGTGAATGCATTGTTGCATGTAACATTTTGATTTTCTGTTGGCGAATGCTA
The DNA here is from genome assembly GCA_949820135.1 of Sylvilagus floridanus. NCBI lineage: Eukaryota > Metazoa > Chordata > Mammalia > Lagomorpha > Leporidae > Sylvilagus > Sylvilagus floridanus. Next base: position 28,715,646 of record OX463232.1, read on the forward strand.
ATTGGTTTCACATGGAGACACAACAGATACACATTCTTGTTTTCTGCGTAAAAAGCTGCAGAAACCAGGTTGAAAATGATATTTGTGTTTGTAAACATGACATTGAATCCACTTGCCCAAGAAAAAGACTTTGCTTTTCTCCAAAACCAGCTTGACTCTGCTTTTCTGGGTGCTTTGCAAACCAATTCCACACCAGTTTGTCCAGATAGGTTTGGCTGAAAACAGAAATACCCGGTTCTGTGGTGGCTCAGTCAATCCCATCTGTTGCTACAGCTTCTGTGTTTGCTTGTGTTTTCTCGATATTGTCTATGGACTTTAGAGATGTGAATGCATTGTAGCATGTAACATTTTGTTTTTCTGTTGGCAAACGCTAATTGGTTTCACATGGAGACACTACAGGTACACATTATTGTTTTCTGAGTAAAAAGCTGCAGAAACTAGGTTAAAAATGTTATTTGTGTTTGTAAACATGACATTGAATCCATGTGCCCAAGAAAATGACTTTGCTTTTCTCCAAAACTAAGTTGACTCTGCTTTTCTGGGTCTTTTGCACACCAATTCCACACCAGTTTGTCCAGATAGGTTTGGATGAAACGAGAAATATCCAGTTCTTTGGTGGCGAACTCAATCCCAGCTCTTGCTAAAGCTTCTGTGTTTGCTTGTGTTTTGTTGATAGTATCTATGGACTTTAGAGTTGTGAATGCATTGTTGTACGTAACATTTTGTTTTTCTGTTGGCAAAAGGTAATTGGTTTCACATGAAGCCACTACAGGTACACATTCGAGTTTTCTGATTAAAAACCTGCAGAAACCAGGTTACAAATAATATTTGTGTTTGTAAACATGACATTGAATCCATGTGCCCAAGAATAAGACTTTGCTTTTCTCCAAAACCAGGTTGACTCTGCTTTTCTAGTTGCTTTGCACACCACCGCCACACCAGATGTTCAGCTATGTTTGGATGAATCCAGAAATGTCCAGTTCTGTGGTGGCTAACTCAATCCCAGCTCTGGCTACAGCTTCTGTGTTAGCTTGCTTTTTGTCAATAGTATCTATGGACTTTAGAGATGTGAATACATTGTAGAATGTAGCATTTAGGTTTTCTGTTGGCAAACGTTAATGGTTTCAAATGAGACACAATAGGTACACATTCGTGTTTTCTGAGTAAAAAGCTGCAGAAACCAGGTTAAAAATGATATTTATGTTTGTAAACATGACATTGAATCCACTTGCCCAAGAAAAAGACTTTGCTTTTCTCCAAAACCAGGTTGACTCTGCTTTTCTGGGTGCTTTGCACACCAATTGCACTCCAGTTTGTCCAGATAGGTTTGGATGAAACCAGAAATATCCAGTTCTGTGGTGGCTAATTCAATCCCAGCTGTTGCTAAATCTTCTGTGTTTGCTTGTGTTTTGTGGATAGTATCTGTGGACTTTTGATTTGTGAATGCATTGTTGTACGTAGCATTTTGTTTCTTCTGTTGGCAAAAGCTAATTCGATTCACATGAAGCCATTAACATACACATTCGTGTTTTATGTCTAAAACCTGCAGAAACCAGGTTAAAAATAATATTTGTGTTTGTAAACATGGCATTGAATCCACTTGCCCTAGAAAAAGACTTTGCTTTTCTCCAAAACCAGGTTTACTCTGTTTTTCTGGGTGCTTTGCACACCAACTCCACACCAGTTTGTCCAGATAGGTTTGGATGAAACAAGAAATATCCAGTTCTGTGGTGGCTAACTCAATCCCAGCTCTTGATACAGCTTCTATATTTGCCTGTTTTTTCTCCATAGAGTCAATGTACTTCACAGTTGTGAATGCATTTTAGCATGTAACATTTTGATTTTCTGTTGGCAAATGATAATTGGTTTCACATGGTGGCACCACAGGTACACATTCGTGTTTTTTGTGTAAAAAGCTGCAGAAACCAGGTTACAAATAATATTTGTGTTTGTAAACATGACATTGAATCCACTTGCCCAAGAAAAAGACTTTGCCTTTCTCAAAAACCAGGTGGACTCTGCTTTCCTGGGTACTTTGCACACCAATTCCACACAAGTTTTCCAGATAGGGCTGGATGGAACCAGAAATATCCGGTTTTGAGGTGGCGAACTCAATCCCATCTCTTGCTACAGCTTCTGAGTTTGCTTGTGTGTTCTCGAAAGTGTCTATGGACTTTAGAGTTGTGAATGCATTGTAGCATGCAACATTTTGTTTTTCTGTTGGCAAACGCTAAATGGTTTCACCAACTCCACACCAGTTTGTCCAGATAGGTTTGGATGAAATCAGAAATATCCGGATCTGTGGTGGCTAACTCAATCCCAGCTCTTGCTACAGCTTCTATATTTGCTTGTGTTTTCTCCATAGTATCTATGGACTTTAGAGTTGTGAATGCATTGTTGCATGTAACATTTTGTTTTACTGTTGGCAAACACTGATTGGTTTCACATGGAGACACAACAGGTACACATTCGTGTTTTCTGAGTAAAAAGCTGAAGAAACCAGGTTAAAAATGATATTTGTGTTTGTAAACATGATATTGAATCCACTTGCCCAAGAAAATGAATTTGCTTTTCTCCAAAACCAGGTTGACTCTGCTTTTCTGGGGGCTTTGCACACCAATTCCAAACCAGGTTATCCAGATAGGGCTGGAAGAAACCAGAAATATCCGGTTCTGTGGTGGCTCAGTCAATCCCAGCGCTTGCTACAACTTCTGTGTTTGCTTGTGTTTTGTCGATAGTATCTATAGACTTTAGAGATGTGAATGCATTGTTGTACGTAACATTTTGTTTTTCTGTTGCCAAACGCTAATTGGTTTCTAATGAAGCCACTACAGGTACTCATTCGTGTTTTTTGTGTAAAAAGCTGCAGAAACCAGGTTACAAATAATATTTCTGTTTGCAAACATGACATTGAATCCACTTGTCCAAGAAAAAGACTTTGCCTTTCTCAAAAACCAGGTTGACTCTGCTTTTCTTGGTACTTTGCACACCAATTCCACACCAGTTTGTCCAGATAGGGCTGGATGAAACCAGAAATATCAGAGTCTCTGGTGGCTAACTCAATCCCAGCTCTTGCTACAACTTCTGTGTTTGCTTGTGTTTTCTCGATTGTATCCATGGACTGAGAGTTGTGAATGCATTTTAGCATGTAACATTTTGATTTTCTGTTGGCAAATGCTAATTGGTTTCACATGGAGGCACAACAGATACACATTCGTGTTTTCTGAGAAAAAGCTGCAGAAACCAGGGTGAAAATGATATTTGTGTTTGTAAACATGACATTGAATCCACTTGCCCAAGAAAAAGACTTTGCTTTTCTCCAAAACCAGGTTGACTCTGCCTTTCTGGGTGCTTTGCACACCAATTCCACACCAGTTTGTCCAGATATGCTTGGCCGAAACCATAAATATCCGGTTCTGTGGTGGCTAAGTCAATTCCAGCAATTGCTATAGCTTCTATATTTGCTTGTGTTTTCTCGATAGTATCTATGGACTTTAGAGATGTGAATGCATTGTAGCATGTAGCATTTAGGTTTTCTGTTGGCAACCGCTTATTTGTTTCACATAGTGACACAAAGGTACACATTCGTGTTTTCTGAGTAAAAAGCTGCAGAAACCAGGTTACAAATGATATTTGTGTTTGTAAACATGACATTGAATCCACTTGCCCAAGAAAAAGTGTATGCTTTTCTCCAGAACCAGGTTGACTCTGCTTTTCTGGGTGCTTTGCACACCAACTCCACACCAGTTTGTCCAGATAGGTTTGGATGAAACCAGAAAATCCGGATCTCTGGTGGCTAACTCAATCCTTGCTGTTGCTACAGCTTCTGTGTTTGCTTGTGTTTTCTCCACAGTATCTATGGACTTAGAGTTTTAAATGCATTGTAGCATGTAACGTTTTGATTTTCTGTTGGCAAACGCTAATTGGGTTCACATGGATGCACAACAGATACACATTCATGTTTTCTGAGTAAAAAGCTCCAGAAACCAGGTTGTAAATGTTATTTGTGTTTGTCAACATGAGATTGAATCTACTTGCCCCAGAAAAAGTCTTTGCTTTTCTCCAAAACCAGGTTGACTCTGCTTTGCTGGGTGCTTTGCACACCAATTCCACACCAGTTTGTCCAGATAGGTTTGGATGAAAGCAGAAATATCCGGTTCTGTGGTGGCTAAGTCAATCCCAGCTCTGGCTACAGCTTCTGTGTTTGCTTGTGTTTTGTCAATAGTATCTATGGACTTTAGAGTTGTGAATGCATTGTAGCATTTAGCATTTAGGTTTTCTGTTGGCAAACGCTAATGGTTTCAAATGAGTCACAGCAGGTACACATTCTTGTTTTCTGAGTAAAAAGCTGCAGAAACCAGGTTACAAATGATATTTGTGTTTGTAAACATGACATTGAATCCATGTGCCAAAGAAAAAGACTTTGCTTTTCTCCAAAACCAGGTTCACTCTGCTTTTCTGGTTGCTTTGCACACCAATTCCACACCAGTTTGTCCAGATAGTGCTGGATGAAACCAGAAATATCCGGTTCTGTGGTGGCTCAGTCAATCCCAGCTCTTGCTACATCCTAAGTGTTTTTTTGTGTTTTGACAATAGTATCTATGGACTTATAGTTGTGAATGCATTGTAGCATGTAGCATTTAGGTCTTCTGTTGGCAAGCGCTAATGGTTTCAAATGAGTCACAACAGGTACACATTCATGTTTTCTGAGTAAAAAGCTGCAGAAACCTGGTTAGAAATGATATTTGTGTTTGTAAACATTATATTGAATCCATGTGCCCAAGAAAAAGACTTTGGTTTTCTCCAAAACCAGGTTGACTCTGTTTTTCTGGGTGCTTTGCACACCAATTCCACACCAGTTTGTCCAGATAGGTTTGGATGAAACCAGAATTATCCAGTTCTGTGGTGGCTAAATCAATCCAAGCTCTAGCTCAGCTCTTGTGTTTGCTTGTGTTTTGTTGATAGTATCTATGGACTTTAGAGTTGTGAATGAATTTTAGCATGTAACATTTTGATTTTCTGTTGGCAAATGCTAATTGGTTTCACATGGAGGCACAACAGATACACATTCGTGTTTTCTGAGTAAAAAGCTGCAGAAACCAGGTTACAAATGATATTTGTGTTTGTAAACATGACATTGAATCCACTTGCCCAAGAAAAAGACTTTGCTTTTCTCCAAAACCAGGATGACTCTGCTTTTCTGGGTGCTTTGCACACCAATTCCACACCAGTTTGTCCAGATAGGTTTGGATGAAACCAGAAATATCTGGTTCTGTGGTGGCTAATCAATTCCAGCTGTTGCTACAGCTTCTGTATTTGCTTGTGTTTTCTCGATAGTCTATGGACTTTAGATTTGTGAATGCATTGTAGCATGTAACATTTTGTTTTTCTGTTTGCAAACGCTAATTTGTTTCACATGGTGACACAAAGGTACAGATTCGTGTTTTCTGAGTAAAAAGCTCTAGAAACCAGGTTAAAAATGATATTGGTGTTTGTAAACATGACATTGAATCTACTTGCCCAAGAAAAACTCTCTGCTTTTCTCCAAAACCAGGTTGACTCTGCTTTTCTGGGTGCTTTGCACACCAACTCCACACCAGTTTGTCCAGATAGGTTCGGATGAAATAAAAAATATCCGGTTCTGTGGTGGCAAACTCAAACCCGGCTCTTGCTACAGCTTCTATATTGGCTTGTGTTTTCTCCATAGTATCTATGGACTTTAGAGTTGTGAATGCATTGTAGCTTGTAACATTTTGTTTTTCTGTGGGCAAACGCTAATTGGTTTCACATGGAGACACAACGGGTACACATTCATGTTTTCTGAGGAAAATTGCAGAAACCAGGTTAAAAATGAATTTTGTGTTTGTAAACATGACATTGAATCCATGTGCCCAAGAAAAAGACTTTGCTTTTCTCCAAAACCAGGTTGACTCTGCTTTTCTGGGTGCTTTGCACACCAATTCCACACCAGTTTGTCCAGATAGGTTTGGATGAAACCAGAAATATCCAGTTCTGTGGTGGCTAAATCAATCCAAGCTCTTGCTACAGCTTCTGTGTTTGCTTGTGTTGTGTCGATAGTTTCTATGGACTTTAGAGATGTGAATGAATTTTAGCATGTAACATTTTGCTTTTCTGTGGGCAAACGTTAATTGGTTTCACATGGAGACACAACAGGTACACATTCGTGTTTTCTGAGTAAAAAGCTCTAGAAACCAGGTTAAAAATGATATTGGTGTTTGTAAACATGACATTGAATCTACTTGCCCAAGAAAAACTCTCTGCTTTTCTCCAAAACCAGGTTGACTCTGCTTTTCTGGGTGCTTTGCACACCAACTCCACACCAGTTTGTTCAGCTACGTTTGGATGAAACCAGAAATATCCAGTTCTGTGGTGGGTAAGTCAATCCCAGCTCTGACTACAGCTTCTGTGTTTGCTTGTGTTTTGTCAATAGTATCTATGCACTTTAGAGTTGTGAATGCATTGTAGCATGTAGCATTTAGGTTTTCTGTTGGAAAACGCTAATGGTTTCACATGAGTCACAGCAGGTACACATTCTTGTTTTCTGAGTAAAAAGCTGCAGAAACCAGGTTACAAATGATATTTGTGTTTGTAAACATGACATTGAATCCATGTGCCCAAGAAAAAGACTTTGCTTTTCTCCCAAACCAGGTTCACTCTGCTTTTCTGGTTGCTTTGCACACCAATTCCACACCAGTTTGTCCAGATAGTGCTGGATGAAACCAGAAATATCCGGTTCTGTGGTGGCTCAGTCAATCCCAGCTCTTGCTACATCCTAAGAGGTTTTTTGTGTTTTGACAATAGTATCTATGGACTTTAGAGTTGTGAATGCATTGTAGCATGTAGCATTTAGGTTTTCTGTTGGCAAACGCTAATGGTTTCAAATGAGTCACAACAGGTACACATTCATGTTTTCTGAGTAAAAAGCTGCAGAAACCTGGTTAGAAATGATATTTGTGTTTGTAAACATGACATTGAATCTATGTGCGCAAGAAAAAGACTTTGGTTTTCTCCAAAACCAGGTTGACTCTGTTTTTCTGGGTGCTTTGCACACCAACTCCACACCAGTTTGTCCAGATAGGTTTGGATGAAACAAGAAATATCCAGTTCTGTGGTGGCTAACTCAATCCCAGCTCTTGATACAGCTTCTATATTTGCCTGTTTTTTCTCCATAGAGTCAATGTACTTCACAGTTGTGAATGCATTTTAGCATGTAACATTTTGATTTTCTGTTGGCAAACGATAATTGGTTTCACATGGTGGCACCACAGGTACACATTCGTGTTTTTTGTGTAAAAAGCTGCAGAAACCAGGTACAAATAATATTTGTGTTTGTAAACATGACATTGAATCCACTTGCCCAAGAAAAAGACTTTGCCTTTCTCAAAAACCAGGTGGACTCTGCTTTCCTGGGTACTTTGCACACCAATTCCACACAAGTTTTCCAGATAGGGCTGGATGGAACCAGAAATATCCGGTTCTGAGGTGGCGAACTCAATCCCATCTCTTGCTACAGCTTCTGAGTTTGCTTGTGTGTTCTCGAAAGTGTCTATGGACTTTAGAGTTGTGAATGCATTGTAGCATGCAACATTTTGTTTTTCTGTTGGCAAACGCTAAATGGTTTCACCAACTCCACACCAGTTTGTCCAGATAGGTTTGGATGAAATCAGAAATATCCGGATCTGTGGTGGCTAACTCAATCCCAGCTCTTGCTACAGCTTCTATATTTGCTTGTGTTTTCTCCATAGTATCTATGGACTTTAGAGTTGTGAATGCATTGTTGCATGTAACATTTTGTTTTACTGTTGGCAAACACTAATTGGTTTCACATGGAGACACAACAGGTACACATTCGTGTTTTCTGAGTAAAAAGCTGAAGAAACCAGGTTAAAAATGATATTTGTGTTTGTAAACATGATATTGAATCCAGTTGCCCAAGAAAATGAATTTGCTTTTCTCCAAAACCAGGTTGACTCTGCTTTTCTGGGGGCTTTGCACACCAATTCCAAACCAGGTTATCCAGATAGGGCTGGAAGAAACCAGAAATATCCGGTTCTGTGGTGGCTCAGTCAATCCCAGTGCTTGCTACAGCTTCTGTGTTTGCTTGTGTTTTGTCGATAGTATCTATAGACTTTAGAGATGTGAATGCATTGTTGTACGTAACATTTTGTTTTTCTGTTGCCTAACGCTAATTGGTTTCTAATGAAGCCACTACAGGTACTCATTCGTGTTTTTTGTGTAAAAAGCTGCAGAAACCAGGTTACAAATAATATTTCTGTTTGCCAACATGACATTGAATCCACTTGTCCAAGAAAAAGACTTTGCCTTTCTCACAAACCAGGTTGACTCTGCTTTTCTTGGTACTTTGCACACCAATTCCACACCAGTTTGTCCAGATAGGTCTGGATGAAACCAGAAATATCCGATTCTCTGGTGGCTAACTCAATCCCATCTCTTGCTACAACTTCTGTGTTTGCTTGTGTTTTCTCGATTGTATCCATGGACTGAGAGTTGTGAACGCATTTTAGCATGTAACATTTTGATTTTCTGTTGGCAAATGCTAATTGGTTTCACATGGAGGCACAACAGATACACATTCATGTTTTCTGAGAAAAAGCTGCAGAAACTAGGGAGAAAATGATATTTGTGTTTGTAAACATGACATTGAATCCACTTGCCCAAGAAAAAGACTTTGCTTTTCTCCAAAACCAGGTTGACTCTGCTTTTCTGGGTGCTTTGCACACCAATTCCACACCAGTTTGTCCAGATATGCTTGGCTGAAACCATAAATATCGGGTTCTGTGGTGGCTAAGTCAATTCCAGCTGTTGCTACAGCTTCTATAATTGCTTGTGTTTTCTCGATAGTATCTATGGACTTTAGAGATGTGAATGCATTGTAGCATGTAGCATTTAGGTTTTCTGTTGGCAACCGCTTATTTATTTCACATAGTGACACAAAGGTACACATTCGTGTTTTCTGAGTAAAAAGCTGCAGAAACCAGGTTAAAAATGATATTTATGTTTGTAAACATGACATTGAATCCACTTGCCCAAGAAAAAGTGTATGCTTTTCTCCAGAACCAGGTTGACTCTGCTCTTCTGGGTGCTTTGCACACCAACTCCACACCAGTTTGTCCAGATAGGTTTGGATGAAACCAGAAATATCCGGATCTCTGGTGGCTAACTCAATCCTTGCTGTTGCTACAGCTTCTGTGTTTGCTTGTGTTTTCTCCACAGTATCTATGGACTTAGAGTTGTGAATGCATTGTAGCATGTAACGTTTTGATTTTCTGTTGGCAAACGCTAATTGGGTTCACATGGATGCACAACAGATACACATTCATGTTTTCTGAGTAAAAAGCTCCAGAAACCAGGTTGTAAATGTTATTTGTGTTTGTCAACATGAGATTGAATCTACTTGCCCCAGAAAAAGTCTTTGCTTTTCTCCAAAACCAGGTTGACTCTGCTTTGCTGGGTGCTTTGCACACCAATTCCACACCAGTTTGTCCAGATAGGTTTGGATGAAAGCAGAAATATCCGGTTCTGTGGTGGCTAAGTCAATCCCAGCTCTGGCTACAGCTTCTGTGTTTGCTTGTGTTTTGTCAATAGTATCTATGGACTTTAGAGTTGTGCATGCATTGTAGCATTTAGCATTTAGGTTTTCTGTTGGCAAACGCTAATTGTTTCAAATGAGTCACAGCAGGTACACATTCTTGTTTTCTGAGTAAAAAGCTGCAGAAACCAGGTTACAAATGATATTTGTGTTTGTAAACATGACATTGAATCCATGTGCCAAAGAAAAAGACTTTGCTTTTCTCCAAAACCAGGTTCACTCTGCTTTTCTGGTTGCTTTGCACACCAATTCCACACCAGTTTGTCCAGATAGTGCTGGATGAAACCAGAAATATCCGGTTCTGTGGTGGCTCAGTCAATCCCAGCTCTTGCTACATCCTAAGTGTTTTTTTGTGTTTTGACAATAGTATCTATGGACTTATAGTTGTGAATGCATTGCAGCATGTAGCATTTAGGTCTTCTGTTGGCAAGCGCTAATGGTTTCAAATGAGTCACAACAGGTACACATTCATGTTTTCTGAGTAAAAAGCTGCAGAAACCTGGTTAGAAATGATATTTGTGTTTGTAAACATTATATTGAATCCATGTGCCCAAGAAAAAGACTTTGGTTTTCTCCAAAACCAGGTTGACTCTGTTTTTCTGGGTGCTTTGCACACCAATTCCACACCAGTTTGTCCAGATAGGTTTGGATGAAACCAGAATTATCCAGTTCTGTGGTGGCTAAATCAATCCAAGCTCTAGCTCAGCTCTTGTGTTTGCTTGTGTTTTGTTGATAGTATCTATGGACTTTAGAGTTGTGAATGAATTTTAGCATGTAACATTTTGATTTTCTGTTGGCAAATGCTAATTGGTTTCACATGGAGGCACAACAGATACACATTCGTGTTTTCTGAGTAAAAAGCTGCAGAAACCAGGTTACAAATGATATTTGTGTTTGTAAACATGACATTGAATCCACTTGCCCAAGAAAAAGACTTTGCTTTTCTCCAAAACCAGGATGACTCTGCTTTTCTGGGTGCTTTGCACACCAATTCCACACCAGTTTGTCCAGATAGGTTTGGATGAAACCAGAAATATCTGGTTCTGTGGTGGCTAATCAATTCCAGCTGTTGCTACAGCTTCTGTATTTGCTTGTGTTTTCTCGATAGTCTATGGACTTTAGATTTGTGAATGCATTGTAGCATGTAACATTTTGTTTTTCTGTTTGCAAACGCTAATTTGTTTCACATGGTGACACAAAGGTACAGATTCGTGTTTTCTGAGTAAAAAGCTCTAGAAACCAGGTTAAAAATGATATTGGTGTTTGTAAACATGACATTGAATCTACTTGTCCAAGAAAAACTCTCTGCTTTTCTCCAAAACCAGGTTGACTCTGCTTTTCTGGGTGCTTTGCACACCAACTCCACACCAGTTTGTCCAGATAGGTTCGGATGAAATAAAAAATATCCGGTTCTGTGGTGGCAAACTCAAACCCAGCTCTTGCTACAGCTTCTATATTGGCTTGTGTTTTCTCCATAGTATCTATGGACTTTAGAGTTGTGAATGCATTGTAGCTTGTAACATTTTGTTTTTCTGTGGGCAAACGCTAATTGGTTTCACATGGAGACACAACGGGTACACATTCATGTTTTCTGAGGAAAATTGCAGAAACCAGGTTAAAAATGAATTTTGTGTTTGTAAACATGACATTGAATCCATGTGCCCAAGAAAAAGACTTTGCTTTTCTCCAAAACCAGGTTGACTCTGCTTTTCTGGGTGCTTTGCACACCAATTCCACACCAGTTTGTCCAGATAGGTTTGGATGAAACCAGAAATATCCAGTTCTGTGGTGGCTAAATCAATCCAAGCTCTTGCTACAGCTTCTGTGTTTGCTTGTGTTCTGTCGATAGTATCTATGGACTTTAGAGATGTGAATGAATTTTAGCATGTAACATTTTGCTTTTCTGTGGGCAAACGTTAATTGGTTTCACATGGAGACACAACAGGTACACATTCGTGTTTTCTGAGTAAAAAGCTCTAGAAACCATGTTAAAAATGATATTGGTGTTTGTAAACATGACATTGAATCTACTTGCCCAAGAAAAACTCTCTGCTTTTCTCCAAAACCAGGTTGACTCTGCTTTTCTGGGTGCTTTGCACACCAACTCCACACCAGTTTGTTCAGCTACGTTTGGATGAAACCAGAAATATCCAGTTCTGTGGTGGGTAAGTCAATCCCAGCTCTGACTACAGCTTCTGTGTTTGCTTGTGTTTTGTCAATAGTATCTATGCACTTTAAAGTTGTGAATGCATTGTAGCATGTAGCATTTAGGTTTTCTGTTGGAAAACGCTAATGGTTTCACATGAGTCACAGCAGGTACACATTCTTGTTTTCTGAGTAAAAAGCTGCAGAAACCAGGTTACAAATGATATTTGTGTTTGTAAACATGACATTGAATCCATGTGCCCAAGAAAAAGACTTTGCTTTTCTCCCAAACCAGGTTCACTCTGCTTTTCTGGTTGCTTTGCACACCAATTCCACACCAGTTTGTCCAGATAGTGCTGGATGAAACCAGAAATATGCGGTTCTGTGGTGGCTCAGTCAATCCCAGCTCTTGCTACATCCTAAGAGGTTTTTTGTGTTTTGACAATAGTATCTATGGACTTTAGAGTTGTGAATGCATTGTAGCATGTAGCATTTAGGTTTTCTGTTGGCAAACGCTAATGGTTTCAAATGAGTCACAACAGGTACACATTCATGTTTTCTGAGTAAAAAGCTGCAGAAACCTGGTTAGAAATGATATTTGTGTTTGTAAACATGACATTGAATCTATGTGCGCAAGAAAAAGACTTTGGTTTTCTCCAAAACCAGGTTGACTCTGTTTTTCTGGGTGCTTTGCACACCAATTCCACACCAGTTTGTCCAGATAGGTTTGGATGAAACCAGAATTATCCAGTTCTGTGGTGGCTAAATCAATCCAAGCTCTTGCTCAGCTTCTGTGTTTGCTTGTGTTTTGTCGATAGTATCTATGGACTTTAGAGTTGTGAATGCATTGTAGCTTGTAACATTTTGTTTTTCTGTGGGCAAACGCTAATTGGTTTCACATGGAGACACAACAAGTACACATTCGTGTTTTCAGAGTGATAAGCTGCAGAAACGAGGTTAAATATGATATTTGTGTTTGTAAACATGACATTGAATCCACTTGCCCTAGAAAAAGACTTTGCTTTTCTCAAAAACCAGGTTGACTCTGCTTTTCTGGGTGCTTTGCACACCAACTCCACACCAGTTTGTTCAACTAGGTTTGGATGAAACCAGAAATATCCAGTTCTGTGTTGGGTAAGTCAATCCCAGCTGTTGCTACAGCTTCTGTGTTTGCTTGTATTTTCTCCACAGTATCCTTAGACTTTAGAGTTGTGAATGCATTGTAGCATTTAGCATTTAGATTTTCTATTGGCAAACGCTAATGGTTTCAAATGAGTCACTGCATGTAAACATTCGTTTTTTCTGAGTAAAAAGCTGCAGAAACCAGGTTACAAATGATATTTGTGTTTTGAACATGACATTGAATTCATGTGCCCAAGAAAAAGACTTTGCTTTTCTCCAAAACCAGGTTGACTCTCTTTTCTGGGTTCTTTGCACACCAATTCCACACCAGTTTCTCCAGATAGGGCTGGATGAAACCAGAAAAATCCGGTTCTGTGGTGGCTCTGTCAATCCCAGCTCTAGCTACATCCTAAGAGTTTTTTTGTTTTTTGTCAATAGTATCTATGGACTTTAGAGTTGTGAATGCATTGTAGCATGTAGCATTTAGGTTTTCTGTTGGCAAACGCTAATGGCTTCAAATGAGTCACAACAGGTACGCTTTCGTGTTTTCTGAGTAAAATCTGCAGAATCCAGGTTAAAAATGATATTTGTGTTTGTATGCATGACATTGAATCCACTTGCCCAAGAAAAAGACTTTGGTTTTCTCCAAAACCAGGTTGACTCTGCTGCTCTGGGTGCTTTGCACAAAAATTCCACACCAGTTTCTCTAGATAGGTTTGGATGAAATCAGAAATATCCGGTTCTTTGGTGGCTAACTCAAACCCAGCTCTTGCTACAGCTTCTATATTAGCTTGTGTTTTCTCCATAGTATCTATGGACTTTAGAGTTGTGAAAGCATTGTTGCATGTAACATTTTGTTTTTCTGTTGGCAAACGCTAACTGGTTTCACATGGAGACACTACAGGTACACATTCGTGTTTTCTGAGTAAAAAGCTGCAGAAACCAGGTTACAAATGATATTTGTTTGTAAACATGACATTGAATCCATGTGCCCAAGAAAAAGACTTTGCTTTTTTCCAAAACCATGTTGACTCTGCTTTGCTGGGTGCTTTGCACACCAATTCCACACCAGTTTGTCCAGATAGGTTTGGATGAAACCAGAAATATTCGGTTCTGTGGTGGCTAAGTCAATCCCAGCTCTGGCTACAGCTTCTGTGTTTGCTTGTGTTTTGTCAATAGTATCTATGGACTTAGAGTTGTGAATGCATTTTAGATGTAACATTTTGATTTACTGTTGGCAAACGCTAATTGGTTTCACATGGAGGCACAACAGATACACATTCGTGTTTTCTGAGTAAAAAGCTGCAGAACCAGGTTACAAATAATATTTGTGTTTGTAAACATGACATTGAATCCACGTGCCCAAGAAAAAAACTTTGCTTTTCTCCAAAACCAGGTTGACTCTGCCTTTCCTGGTGCTTTGCACACCAACTCCACAACAGTTTGTTCAGCTAGGTTTGGATGAAACCAGAAATATCTGGTTCTGTGGTGGCTCAGTCAATCCCAGCTCTGGCTACAGCTTCTGTGGTTGCTTGTGTTTTATCAATAGTATCTTTGGACATTAGAGTTGTAAATGCATTGTAGCATGCAGCATTTAGGTTTTCTGTTGGCAAACGCTAATGGTTTCAAATGAGACACAACAGGGACACATTCGTGTTTTCTGAGTAAAAAGCTGCAGAAACCAGGTTAAAAAGGATATTTGTGTTTGTAACCATGACATTGAATCCACTTGCCCAAGAAAAAAAAAGACTTTGCTTTTCTCGAAAACCATTTGACTCTGTTTTCCGGGTGCTTTGCACACCAATTCCACACCAATTTGTCCAGATAGGGCTGGATAAATCCAGAATTATCCAGTTCTGTGGTGGTGAACTCAATCCCAGCTCTTGCTACAGCTTCTGTGTTTGCTTTTGTTTTTTGGACAGTATCTACGGACTTTAGAGTTGTGAATGTATTGTAGCATGTAACATTATGTTTTTCTGTTGGCAAACGCTAATCGGTTTCATATGGAGACACAACAGGTACACATTCGTGTTTTCTTAGTGAAAAGCTGCAGAAACCTGGTTAAAAATGATATTTGTGTTTGTAAACATGAATTTGAATCCACTTGCCCAAGAAAAAGACTTTGCTTTTTTCTAAAACCAGGTTTACTCTGCTTTTCCGTGTGCTTTGCACACCAATTCTACACAAGTTTGTCCAGATAGGGCTGGAAAAACCAGAAATTTCCGGTTCTGTGGTGGCTAACTCAATCCCAGCTCTTGCTGCAGCCTCTGCGTTTGCTTGTGTTTTGTCGAAAGCATCTACATAATTTAGAGTTGTGAATGCATTGTAGCATGTAACATTTTGGTTTTCTGTTGGCATACGCTAATTAGTTTCACATGGAGATACAACAGGTACACTTTCGTGTTTTCTGTGTAAAAACCTGCAGAAACCAGGTTAAAAATGATGTTTGTGTTTGTAAACATGACATTGAATCCACTTGCCCCAAAAAACTGACTTTGCTTTTCTCAAATTCAGGTTGACTCTGCTTTTCTGGGTGCTTTTCACACCAATTCCACTCCAGTTTGTCTTGAAAAGTCTGGATGAAACCAGAAAAATCCGGTTCTGTGGTGGCTAACACAATCCCAGCTCTTGCTACAGCTTCTGTGTTTGCTTGTGTTTTTTGGACAGTATATATGGAGTTTAGAGTTGTGAATGCATTGTAGCATGTAATATTTTGTTTTTCTGTTGGCAAACGCTAATTGGTTTCACATGGAGACACAACAGGTACACTTTCGTGTTTTCTTAAAAAAACTGGAGAAACCAGGTCAAAAATGATATTTGTGTTTGTAAACGTGACATTGAATACACTTGCCCAAGAAAAAGACTTTGCTTTTCTCCAAAGCCAGGTTGACTCTTATTATTATGGGTGCTTTGCACACCAATTCCACACCAATTTGTCCAGATAGGGCTGGATGAATCCAGAATTATCCGGTTCTGTGGTGGCGAACTCAATCCCAGCTCTTGCTACAGCTTCTGTGTTTGCTTGTGTTTTTTGGACAGTATCTACGGACTTTAGAGTTGTGAATGTATTGTAGCATGTAACATTATGTTTTTCTGTTGGCAAACACTAATTGGTTTCACATGGAGACACAACAGGTACACTTTCATGTTTTCTGTGTAAAAACCTGCAGAAACCAGGTTAAAAATGATGTTTGTGTTTGTAAACATGACATTGAATCCACTTGCCCCAAAAAACTGACTTTGCTTTTCTCCCAAAACAGGTTGACTCTGCTTTTCTGGTTGCTTTTCACACCAATTCCACTCCAGTTTGTCTTGAAAAGTCTGGATGAAACCAGAAAAATCCGGTTCTGTGGTGGCTAACTCAATCCCAGCTCTGGCTACAGCTTCTGTGTTTGCTTGTGTTTTTTGGGCAGTATCTATGGAGTTTCGAGTTGTAAATGCATTGTAACATGTAACATTTCGTTTTTCTGTTGGCAAACGCCAATTGGTTTCACATGGAAACACACCAGGTATACTTTTGTGGTTTCTGATAAAAAGCTGCAGAAACCAGGTTAAAAATGATATTTCTGTTTGTAAACAAGACATTGAATCCACTTTCCCAAGAATAAGACTTTGGTTTTTCTCCAAAACAAGGTTGACTCTGCTTTTCTGGGTGCTTTGCACACCAATTCCACAGCAGTTATTCCAGATAGGGCTGGATGAAACCAGAAATATCCAGCTCAGTGGTGGCTAACTCAATTCCAGCTCTTGCTACAGCTTCTGTTTTTCCTTGTGTTTTCTCGATAGTCTCTTTGGACTTCAGAGATGAATGAATTGTAGCATGGAACATTTTAGATTTTGTTTATCAAACGCTAATTGGTTTCACATGGAGACACAACAGGTACACATTCGTGTTTTCTTAGTGAAAAGCTGCAGAAACCTGGTTAAAAATGATATTTGTGTTTGTAAACATGAATTTGAATCCACTTGCCCAAGAAAAAGACTTTGCTTTTTTCTAAAACCGGGTTGACTCTGCTTTTATGGGTGCTTTGCACACCAATTCTACACAAGTTTGTCCAGATAGGGCTGGAAAAACCAGAAATTTCCGGTTCTGTGGTGGCTAACTCAATCCCAGCTCTTGCTACAGCTTCTGCGTTTGCTTGTGTTTTGTCGATAGCATCTACAGAATTTAGAGTTGTGAATGCATTGTAGCATGTAACATTTTGGTTTTCTGTTGGCATACGCTAATTAGTTTCACATGGAGACACAACAGGTACACTTTCGTGTTTTCTGAGTAAAAAGTTGCAGAAACCAGGTTACAAATGATATTTGTGTTTGTAAACATGACATTGAATCCACTTGCCCAAGAAAAAGACTTTGCTTTTCTCCAAAACCAGGTTGACTCTGCTTTTCTGGGTGCTTTGCACACACTCCACACGAGTTTGTCCTGGTAGGGCTGTATGAAACCAGAAATATCCGGTTCTATGATGGCTAAGTCAATCCCAGCTCATGCCACAGCTTATGGGTTTGCTTGTGTTTTGTCGGTAGTATCTACGGACTTTAGAGTTGTGAATGCATTGTAGCATGTGACATTATGGTTTTCTGTTGGCATACGCTAATTAGTTTCCCATGGAGACACACAGGTACACTTTCTTGTTTTCGGAATGAAAAGCTGCAGATTCCATGTTAAAAATGATATTTGTTTTTGTAAACATGACATTGAATCCACTTTCCCAAGGAAAAGGCTTTGCTTTTCTAAAAACAGGTTGACTCTGCTTTCCTGGGTGTTTGCATACCAATTCCACACCAGTTTGTCCAGATAGGGCTGGATGAATCCAGAATTATCCGGTTCTGTGGTGGCGAACTCAATCCCAGCTCTTGCTACAGCTTCTGTGTTTGCTTGTGTTTTTTGGACAGTATCTATGGAGTTTAGAGCTGTGAATGCATTGTAGCATGTAACATTTTGTTTTTCTGTTGGCAAACGCCAATTGGTTTCACATGGAGACACACCAGGTACACTTTCATGTTTTCTGTGTAAAAACCTGCAGAAACCAGCTTAAAAATGAAGTTTGTGTTTGTAAACATGACATTGAATCCACTTGCTCCAAAAAACTGACTTTGCTTTTCTCAAATTCAGGTTGACTCTGCTTTTCTGGGTGCTTTTCACACCAATTCCACTCCAGTTTGTCTTGAAAGTCTGGATGAAACCAGAAAAATCCGGTTCTGTGGTGGCTAACTCAATCCCAGCTCTTGCTACAGCTTCTGTGTTTGCTTGTGTTTTTTGGACAGTATCTATGGAGTTTCGAGTTGTAAAGGCATTGTAACATGTAACATTTCGTTTTTCTGTTGGCAAACGCCAATTGGTTTCACATGGAGACACACCAGGTACACTTTCGTGTTTTCTGAGTAAAAAGCTGCAGAAACCAGGTTAAAAATGATATTTCTGTTTGTAAACATGACATTGAATCCACTTGCCCACAAAAAAGACTTTGCTTTTCTCCAAAACCAGGTTGACTCTGCTTTTCTGGGTGCTTTGCACACCAATTCACCCCAGTGTGTCCAGATAGGTCTGTGTGAAACCAGAAATATCTGGTTCTGTGGTGGCTAACTCAATCCCAGCTCTTGCTACAGCTTCTGTGTTTGCTTGTGTTTTTTGGACAGTATCTATGGAGTTTAGAGCTGTGAATGCATTGTAGCATGTAACATTTTGTTTTTCTGTTGGCAAACGCCAATTGGTTTCACATGGAGACACACCAGGTACACTTTCGTGTTTTCTGAGTAAAAAGCTGCAGAAACCAGGTTAAAAATGATATTTCTGTTTGTAAACATGACATTGAATCCACTTGCCCACAAAAAAGACTTTGCTTTTCTCCAAAACCAGGTTGACTCTGCTTTTCTGGGTGCTTTGCACACCAATTCCACACCAGTTTGTCCCGAAAGGTCTGGATGAAACCAGAAATATCCGGTTCTGTGGTGGCTAACTCAATCCCAGCTCTTGCTACAGCTTCTGGGTTTGCTTGTGTTTTGTCGATAGCATCTACAGAATTTAGAGTTGTGAATGCATTGTAGCATGTAACATTTTGGTTTTCTGTTGGCATACGCTAATTAGTTTCACATGGAGACACAACAGGTACACTTTCGTGTTTTCTTAGTAAAAAGTTGCAGAAACCAGGTTAAAAATGATATTTGTGTTTGTAAACATGACATTGAATCCACTTGCCCAAGAAAAAGACTTTGCTTTTCTCCAAAACCAGGTTGACTCTGCTTTTCTGGGTGCTTTGCACACACTCCACACGAGTTTGTCCTGGTAGGGCTGTATGAAACCAGAAATATCCGGTTCTATGATGGCTAAGTCAATCCCAGCTCATGCCACAGCTTATGGGTTTGCTTGTGTTTTGTCGGTAGTATCTACGGACTTTAGAGTTGTGAATGCATTGTAGCATGTGACATTATGGTTTTCTGTTGGCATACGCTAATTAGTTTCCCATGGAGACACACAGGTACACTTTCTTGTTTTCGGAATGAAAAGCTGCAGAATCCATGTTAAAAATGATATTTGTTTTTGTAAACATGACATTGAATCCACTTTCCCAAGGAAAAGGCTTTGCTTTTCTAAAAACAGGTTGACTCTGCTTTCCTGGGTGTTTGCATACCAATTCCACACCAGTTTTTCCAGATAGGGCTGGATGAATCCAGAATTATCCGGTTCTGTGGTGGCGAACTCAATCCCAGCTCTTGCTACAGCTTCTGTGTTTGCTTGTGTTTTTTGGACAGTATCTATGGAGTTTAGAGCTGTGAATGCATTGTAGCATGTAACATTTGATTTTTCTGTTGGCAAACGCCAATTGGTTTCACATGGAGACACACCAGGTACACTTTCATGTTTTCTGTGTAAAAACCTGCAGAAACCAGCTTAAAAATGATGTTTGTGTTTGTAAACATGACATTGAATCCACTTGCTCCAAAAAACTGACTTTGCTTTTCTCAAATTCAGGTTGACTCTGCTTTTCTGGGTGCTTTTCACACCAATTCCACTCCAGTTTGTCTTGAAAGTCTGGATGAAACCAGAAAAATCCGGTTCTGTGGTGGCTAACTCAATCCCAGCTCTTGCTACAGCTTCTGTGTTTGCTTGTGTTTTTTGGACAGTATCTATGGAGTTTCGAGTTGTAAAGGCATTGTAACATGTAACATTTCGTTTTTCTGTTGGCAAACGCCAATTGGTTTCACATGGAGACACACCAGGTACACTTTCGTGTTTTCTGAGTAAAAAGCTGCAGAAACCAGGTTAAAAATGATATTTCTGTTTGTAAACATGACATTGAATCCACTTGCCCACAAAAAAGACTTTGCTTTTCTCCAAAACCAGGTTGACTCTGCTTTTCTGGGTGCTTTGCACACCAATTCACCCCAGTGTGTCCAGATAGGTCTGTGTGAAACCAGAAATATCTGGTTCTGTGGTGGCTAACTCAATCCCAGCTCTTGCTACAGCTTCTGTGTTTGCTTGTGTTTTTTGGACAGTATCTATGGAGTTTAGAGCTGTGAATGCATTGTAGCATGTAACATTTTGTTTTTCTGTTGGCAAATGCCAATTGGTTTCACATGGAGACACACCAGGTACACTTTCGTGTTTTCTGAGTAAAAAGCTGCAGAATCCAGGTTAAAAATGATATTTCTGTTTGTAAACATGACATTGAATCCACTTGCCCACAAAAAAGACTTTGCTTTTCTCCAAAACCAGGTTGACTCTGCTTTTCTGGGTGCTTTGCACACCAATTCCACACCAGTTTGTCCCGAAAGGTCTGGATGAAACCAGAAATATCCGGTTCTGTGGTGGCTAACTCAATCCCAGCTCTTGCTACAGCTTCTGCGTTTGCTTGTGTTTTGTCGATAGCATCTACAGAATTTAGAGTTGTGAATGCATTGTAGCATGTAACATTTTGGTTTTCTGTTGGCATACGCTAATTAGTTTCACATGGAGACACAACAGGTACACTTTCTTGTTTTCGGAATGAAAAGCTGCAGAATCCATATTAAGAATGATATTTGTTTTTGTAAACATGACATTGAATCCACTTTCCCAAGGAAAAGGCTTTGCTTTTCTAAAAACAGGTTGACTCTGCTTTCCTGGGTGTTTGCATACCAATTCCACACCAGTTTGTCCAGATAGGGCTGGATGAAACGAGAAATATCCGGTTCTGTGTTGGCTAGCTCTATCTCAGCTCTTGCTACAGCTTCTGGGTTTGCTTGTGTTTCGTTGATAGTATCTATGTACTTTAGAGTTGTGAGTGCATTGTAGCATGTAACATTTTGTTTTTCTGTTGGGAATCGCTAAATGGTTTCACATGGAGACACATCAGGTGCACTTTAGTGTTTTCTGAGTAAAAAGCTGCAGAAACAAGGTTTAAAATGATATTTGTGTTTGTAAACATGACATTGAATCGACTTGCCCACAAAAAAGACTTTGCTTTTCTCCAAAACCAGGTTGACTCTGCTTTTCTGGGTGCTTTGCACACCAATTCCACACCAGTTTGTCCCGAAAGGTCTGGATGAAACCAGAAATATCCGGTTCTGTGGTGGCTAAGTCAATCCCAGCTCTGGCTACAGCTTCTGTGTTTGCTTGTGTTTTCTCGATAGTATCTACGGACTTTAGAGTTGTGAATGCATTGTAGAATGTAACATTTTGTTTTTCTGTTGGCATACGCTAATTAGTTTCCCATGGAGACACACAGATACACTTTCGTGTTTTCTGAGTGAAAAGCTGCAGAAACCAGGTTAAAAATGTTATTTGTGTTTGTAAACATGATATTGAATCCACTTGCCCAAAAAAGACTTTGCTTTTCCCCAAAACTAGGTTGACTCTGCTTGTCTGGGTGCTTTGCACACCAATTCCTCAAGAATTTGTCCAGATAGCGCTGGATGAAACCAGAAATACCCGGTTCTATGGTGGCTAACTCAATCCCAGCACTGCGACAGCTTCTGTGTTTGCTTGTGTTTTCTCGATAGTATCTATGGACTTTAGAGTTGTGAATGCATTGTAGCATGAAACATTTTAGATTTTGATTGCCAAATGCTAATTGGTTTCACATGGAGACACAACAGGTACACTTTTGTGTTTTCGTAGTGAAAAGCTGCAGAAACCTGGTTAAAAATGATATTTGTGTTTGTAAACATGACATTGAATCCACTTGCCCAAGAAAAAGACTTTGGTTTTCTACAAAACCAGGTTGACTCGGCTTTTCTTGGTGTTTTGCACACCAATTCCACACCAGTTTGTCCAGATCGGCCTGGATGAAACCAGAAATATCCGGTTCTGTGGTGGCTAACTCAATCCCAGCTCTTGCTACAGCTTCTGTGTTTGCTTGTGTTTTTTGGACAGTATCTATGGAGTTTTGAGTTGTAAATGCATTGTAACATGTAACATTTGATTTTTCTGTTGGCAAACACCAATTGGTTTCACATGGAAACACACCAGGTATACTTTTGTGGTTTCTGATAAAAAGCTGCAGAAACCAGGTTAAAAATGATATTTGTGTTTGTAAACAAGACATTGAATCCACTTTCCCAAGAATAAGACTTCGCTTTTCTCCAAAACAAGGTTGACTCTGCTTTTCTGGGTGCTTTGCACACCAATTCACCCCAGTGTGTCCAGATAGGTCTGTGTGAAACCAGAAATATCTGGTTCTGTGGTGGCTAACTCAATCCCAGCTCTTGCTACAGCTTCTGTGTTTGCTTGTGTTTTTTGGACAGTATCTATGGAGTTTAGAGCTGTGAATGCATTGTAGCATGTAACATTTTGTTTTTCTGTTGGCAAACGCCAATTGGTTTCACATGGAGACACACCAGGTACACTTTCGTGTTTTCTGAGTAAAAAGCTGCAGAAACCAGGTTAAAAATGATATTTCTGTTTGTAAACATGACATTGAATCCACTTGCCCACAAAAAAGACTTTGCTTTTCTCCAAAACCAGGTTGACTCTGCTTTTCTGGGTGCTTTGCACACCAATTCCACACCAGTTTGTCCCGAAAGGTCTGGATGAAACCAGAAATATCCGGTTCTGTGGTGGCTAACTCAATCCCAGCTCTTGCTACAGCTTCTGCGTTTGCTTGTGTTTTGTCGATAGCATCTACAGAATTTAGAGTTGTGAATGCATTGTAGCATGTAACATTTTGGTTTTCTGTTGGCATACGCTAATTAGTTTCACATGGAGACACAACAGGTACACTTTCGTGTTTTCTGAGTAAAAAGTTGCAGAAACCAGGTTAAAAATGATATTTGTGTTTGTAAACATGACATTGAATCCACTTGCCCAAGAAAAAGACTTTGCTTTTCTCCAAAACCAGGTTGACTCTGCTTTTCTGGGTGCTTTGCACACACTCCACACGAGTTTGTCCTGGTAGGGCTGTATGAAACCAGAAATATCCGGTTCTATGATGGCTAAGTCAATCCCAGCTCATGCCACAGCTTATGGGTTTGCTTGTGTTTTGTCGGTAGTATCTACGGACTTTAGAGTTGTGAATGCATTGTAGCATGTGACATTATGGTTTTCTGTTGGCATACGCTAATTAGTTTCCCATGGAGACACACAGGTACACTTTCTTGTTTTCGGAATGAAAAGCTGCAGAATCCATGTTAAAAATGATATTTGTTTTTGTAAACATGACATTGAATCCACTTTCCCAAGGAAAAGGCTTTGCTTTTCTAAAAACAGGTTGACTCTGCTTTCCTGGGTGTTTGCATACCAATTCCACACCAGTTTGTCCAGATAGGGCTGGATGAAACGAGAAATATCCGGTTCTGTGTTGGCTAGCTCTATCCCAGCTCTTGCTACAGCTTCTGGGTTTGCTTGTGTTTCGTCGATAGTATCTATGGACTTTAGAGTTGTGAGTGCATTGTAGCATGTAACATTTTGTTTTTCTGTTGGGAATCGCTAAATGGTTTCACATGGAGACACATCAGGTGCACTTTAGTGTTTTCTGAGTAAAAAGCTGCAGAAACAAGGTTTAAAATGATATTTGTGTTTGTAAACATGACATTGAATCGACTTGCCCACAAAAAAGACTTTGCTTTTCTCCAAAACCAGGTTGACTCTGCTTTTCTGGGTGCTTTGCACACCAATTCCACACCAGTTTGTCCCGAAAGGTCTGGATGAAACCAGAAATATCCGGTTCTGTGGTGGCTAAGTCAATCCCAGCTCTGGCTACAGCTTCTGTGTTTGCTTGTGTTTTCTCGATAGTATCTACGGACTTTAGAGTTGTGAATGCATTGTAGCATGTAACATTTTGTTTTTCTGTTGGCATACGCTAATTAGTTTCCCATGGAGACACACAGATACACTTTCATGTTTTCTGAGTGAAAAGCTGCAGAAACCAGGTTAAAAATGTTATTTGTGTTTGTAAACATGATATTGAATCCACTTGCCCAAAAAAGACTTTGCTTTTCCCCAAAACTAGGTTGACTCTGCTTGTCTGGGTGCTTTGCACACCAATTCCTCAAGAATTTGTCCAGATAGCGCTGGATGAAACCAGAAATATCCGGTTCTATGGTGGCTAACTCAATCCCAGCACTGCGACAGCTTCTGTGTTTGCTTGTGTTTTCTCGATAGTATCTATGGACTTTAGAGTTGTGAATGCATTGTAGCATGAAACATTTTAGATTTTGATTGCCAAATGCTAATTGGTTTCACATGGAGACACAACAGGTACACTTTTGTGTTTTCGTAGTGAAAAGCTGCAGAAACCTGGTTAAAAATGATATTTGTGTTTGTAAACATGACATTGAATCCACTTGCCCAAGAAAAAGACTTTGGTTTTCTACAAAACCAGGTTGACTCGGCTTTTCTTGGTGTTTTGCACACCAATTCCACACCAGTTTGTCCAGATCGGCCTGGATGAAACCAGAAATATCCGGTTCTGTGGTGGCTAACTCAATCCCAGCTCTTGCTACAGCTTCTGTGTTTGCTTGTGTTTTTTGGACAGTATCTATGGAGTTTTTAGTTGTAAATGCATTGTAACATGTAACATTTGATTTTTCTGTTGGCAAACACCAATTGGTTTCACATGGAAACACACCAGGTATACTTTTGTGGTTTCTGATAAAAAGCTGCAGAAACCAGGTTAAAAATGATATTTGTGTTTGTAAACAAGGCATTGAATCCACTTTCCCAAGAATAAGACTTTGCTTTTCTCCAAAACAAGGTTGACTCTGCTTTTCTGGGTGCTTTGCACACCAATTCACCCCAGTGTGTCCAGATAGGTCTGTGTGAAACCAGAAATATCTGGTTCTGTGGTGGCTAACTCAATCCCAGCTCTTGCTACAGCTTCTGTGTTTGCTTGTGTTTTTTGGACAGTATCTATGGAGTTTAGAGCTGTGAATGCATTGTGTCATGTAACATTTTGTTTTTCTGTTGGCAAACGCCAATTGGTTTCACATGGGGACACACCAGGTACACTTTCGTGTTTTCTGAGTAAAAAGCTGCAGAAACCAGGTTAAAAATGATATTTGTTTTTGTAAACAAGACATTGAATCCACTTTCCCAAGAATAAGACTTTGGTTTTTCTCCAAAACAAGGTTGACTCTGCTTTTCTGGGTGCTTTGCACACCAATTCCACACCAGTTTGTTCCGAAAGGTCTGGATGAAACCAGAAATATCCGGTTCTGTGGTGGCGAACTCAATCCCAGCTCTTGCTACAGCTTCTGTGTTTGCTTGTGTTTTTTGGACAGTATCTACGGACTTTAGAGTTGTGAATGTATTGTAGCATGTAACATTATGTTTTTCTGTTGGCAAACGCTAATTGGTTTCACATGGAGACACAACAGGTACACTTTCATGTTTTCTGTGTAAAAACCTGCAGAAACCAGGTTAAAAATGATGTTTGTGTTTGTAAACATGACATTGAATCCACTTGCCCCAAAAAACTGACTTTGCTTTTCTCCAAAACCAGGTTGACTCTGCTTTTCTGGTTGCTTTTCACACCAATTCCACTCCAGTTTGTCTTGAAAAGTCTGGATGAAACCAGAAAAATCCGGTTCTGTGGTGGCTAACTCAATCCCAGCTCTTGCTACAGCTTCTGTGTTTGCTTGTGTTTTTTGGACAGTATCTATGGAGTTTCGAGTTGTAAATGCATTGTAACATGTAACATTTCGTTTTTCTGTTGGCAAACGCCAATTGGTTTCACATGGAAACACACCAGGTATACTTTTGTGGTTTCTGATAAAAAGCTGCAGAAACCAGGTTAAAAATGATATTTCTGTTTGTAAACAAGACATTGAATCCACTTTCCCAAGAATAAGACTTTGGTTTTTCTCCAAAACAAGGTTGACTCTGCTTTTCTGGGTGCTTTGCACACCAATTCCACACCAGTTTGTCCAGATATGTCTGGATGAAACCAGAAATATCCGGTTCTGTGGTGGCTAACTGAATCCCATCTCTTGCTACAGCTTCTGTGTTTGCTTGTGTTTTCTTGAGAGTATCTATGGACTTTAGAGTTGTTAACGCATTGTAGAATGTAACACTTTTTTTTCTGTTGGGAATCGCTAATTGGTTTCACATGGAGACACAACAGGTACACTTTCGTGTTTTCTGAGTAAAATCTGCAGAAACCAGGTTAAAAATGATATTTCTGTTTTTAAACATGACATTGAATCCACTTGCGCTAGAAAAAGACTTTGCTTTTCTCCAAAAGCAGGTTGACTCTGCTTTTCTGGGTGCTTTGCACACCAATTCCACAGCAGTTAGTCCAGATAGGGCTGGATGAAACCAGAAATATCCGGCTCAGTGGTGGCTAACTCAATTCCAGCTCTTGCTACAGCTTCTGTTTTTCCTTGTGTTTTCTCGATAGTCTCTTTGGACTTCAGAGATGAATGAATTGTAGCATGGAACATTTTAGATTTTGTTTATCAAACGCTAATTGGTTTCACATGGAGACACAACAGGTACACATTCGTGTTTTCTTAGTGAAAAGCTGCAGAAACCTGTTTAAAAATGATATTTGTGTTTGTAAACATGAATTTGAATCCACTTGCCCAAGAAAAAGACTTTGCTTTTTTCTAAAACCAGGTTGACTCTGCTTTTATGGGTGCTTTGCACACCAATTCTACACAAGTTTGTCCAGATAGGGCTGGAAAAACCAGAAATTTCCGGTTCTGTGGTGGCTAACTCAATCCCAGCTCTTGCTACAGCTTCTGCGTTTGCTTGTGTTTTGTCGATAGCATCTACAGAATTTAGAGTTGTGAATGCATTGTAGCATGTAACATTTTGGTTTTCTGTTGGCATACGCTAATTAGTTTCACATGGAGACACAACAGGTACACTTTCGTGTTTTCTGAGTAAAAAGTTGCAGAAACCAGGTTAAAAATGATATTTGTGTTTGTAAACATGACATTGAATCCACTTGCCCAAGAAAAAGACTTTGCTTTTCTCCAAAACCAGGTTGACTCTGCTTTTCTGGGTGCTTTGCACACACTCCACACGAGTTTGTCCTGGTAGGGCTGTATGAAACCAGAAATATCCGGTTCTATGATGGCTAAGTCAATCCCAGCTCATGCCACAGCTTATGGGTTTGCTTGTGTTTTGTCGGTAGTATCTACGGACTTTAGAGTTGTGAATGCATTGTAGCATGTGACATTATGGTTTTCTGTTGGCATACGCTAATTAGTTTCCCATGGAGACACACAGGTACACTTTCTTGTTTTCGGAATGAAAAGCTGCAGAATCCATGTTAAAAATGATATTTGTTTTTGTAAACATGACATTGAATCCACTTTCCCAAGGAAAAGGCTTTGCTTTTCTAAAAACAGGTTGACTCTGCTTTCCTGGGTGTTTGCATACCAATTCCACACCAGTTTGTCCAGATAGGGCTGGATGAAACGAGAAATATCCGGTTCTGTGTTGGCTAGCTCTATCCCAGCTCTTGCTACAGCTTCTGTGTTTGCTTGTGTTTTTTGGACAGTATCTATGGAGTTTAGAGCTGTGAATGCATTGTAGCATGTAACATTTTGTTTTTCTGTTGGCAAACGCCAATTGGTTTCACATGGAGACACACCAGGTACACTTTCATGTTTTCTGTGTAAAAACCTGCAGAAACCAGCTTAAAAATGATGTTTGTGTTTGTAAACATGACATTGAATCCACTTGCGCCAAAAAACTGACTTTGCTTTTCTCAAATTCAGGTTGACTCTGCTTTTCTGGGTGCTTTTCACACCAATTCCACTCCAGTTTGTCTTGAAAGTCTGGATGAAACCAGAAAAATCCGGTTCTGTGGTGGCTAACTCAATCCCAGCTCTTGCTACAGCTTCTGTGTTTGCTTGTGTTTTTTGGACAGTATCTATGGAGTTTCGAGTTGTAAATGCATTGTAACATGTAACATTTCGTTTTTCTGTTGGCAAACGCCAATTGGTTTCACATGGAGACACACCAGGTACACTTTCGTGTTTTCTGAGTAAAAAGCTGCAGAAACCAGGTTAAAAATGATATTTCTGTTTGTAAACATGACATTGAATCCACTTGCCCACAAAAAAGACTTTGCTTTTCTCCAAAACCAGGTTGACTCTGCTTTTCTGGGTGCTTTGCACACCAATTCACCCCAGTGTGTCCAGATAGGTCTGTGTGAAACCAGAAATATCTGGTTCTGTGGTGGCTAACTCAATCCCAGCTCTTGCTACAGCTTCTGTGTTTGCTTGTGTTTTTTGGACAGTATCTATGGAGTTTAGAGCTGTGAATGCATTGTAGCATGTAACATTTTGTTTTTCTGTTGGCAAATGCCAATTGGTTTCACATGGAGACACACCAGGTACACTTTCGTGTTTTCTGAGTAAAAAGCTGCAGAATCCAGGTTAAAAATGATATTTCTGTTTGTAAACATGACATTGAATCCACTTGCCCACAAAAAAGACTTTGCTTTTCTCCAAAACCAGGTTGACTCTGCTTTTCTGGGTGCTTTGCACACCAATTCCACACCAGTTTGTCCCGAAAGGTCTGGATGAAACCAGAAATATCCGGTTCTGTGGTGGCTAACTCAATCCCAGCTCTTGCTACAGCTTCTGGGTTTGCTTGTGTTTTGTCGATAGCATCTACAGAATTTAGAGTTGTGAATGCATTGTAGCATGTAACATTTTGGTTTTCTGTTGGCATACGCTAATTAGTTTCACATGGAGACACAACAGGTACACTTTCTTGTTTTCGGAATGAAAAGCTGCAGAATCCATGTTAAGAATGATATTTGTTTTTGTAAACATGACATTGAATCCACTTTCCCAAGGAAAAGGCTTTGCTTTTCTAAAAACAGGTTGACTCTGCTTTCCTGGGTGTTTGCATACCAATTCCACACCAGTTTGTCCAGATAGGGCTGGATGAAACGAGAAATATCCGGTTCTGTGTTGGCTAGCTCTATCTCAGCTCTTGCTACAGCTTCTGGGTTTGCTTGTGTTTCGTCGATAGTATCTATGGACTTTAGAGTTGTGAGTGCATTGTAGCATGTAACATTTTGTTTTTCTGTTGGGAATCGCTAAATGGTTTCACATGGAGACACATCAGGTGCACTTTAGTGTTTTCTGAGTAAAAAGCTGCAGAAACAAGGTTTAAAATGATATTTGTGTTTGTAAACATGACATTGAATCCACTTGCCCACAAAAAAGACTTTGCTTTTCTCCAAAACCAGGTTGACTCTGCTTTTCTGGGTGCTTTGCACACCAATTCCACACCAGTTTGTCCCGAAAGGTCTGGATGAAACCAGAAATATCCGGTTCTGTGGTGGCTAAGTAAATCCCAGCTCTGGCTACAGCTTCTGTGTTTGCTTGTGTTTTCTCGATAGTATCTACGGACTTTAGAGTTGTGAATGCATTGTAGAATGTAACATTTTGTTTTTCTGTTGGCATACGCTAATTAGTTTCCCATGGAGACACACAGATACACTTTCGTGTTTTCTGAGTGAAAAGCTGCAGAAACCAGGTTAAAAATGTTATTTGTGTTTGTAAACATGATATTGAATCCACTTGCCCAAAAAAGACTTTGCTTTTCCCCAAAACTAGGTTGACTCTGCTTGTCTGGGTGCTTTGCACACCAATTCCTCAAGAATTTGTCCAGATAGCGCTGGATGAAACCAGAAATACCCGGTTCTATGGTGGCTAACTCAATCCCAGCACTGCGACAGCTTCTGTGTTTGCTTGTGTTTTCTCGATAGTATCTATGGACTTTAGAGTTGTGAATGCATTGTAGCATGAAACATTTTAGATTTTGATTGCCAAATGCTAATTGGTTTCACATGGAGACACAACAGGTACACTTTTGTGTTTTCGTAGTGAAAAGCTGCAGAAACCTGGTTAAAAATGATATTTGTGTTTGTAAACATGACATTGAATCCACTTGCCCAAGAAAAAGACTTTGGTTTTCTACAAAACCAGGTTGACTCGGCTTTTCTTGGTGTTTTGCACACCAATTCCACACCAGTTTGTCCAGATCGGCCTGGATGAAACCAGAAATATCCGGTTCTGTGGTGGCTAACTCAATCCCAGCTCTTGCTACAGCTTCTGTGTTTGCTTGTATTTTTTGGACAGTATCTATGGAGTTTTGAGTTGTAAATGCATTGTAACATGTAACATTTGATTTTTCTGTTGGCAAACACCAATTGGTTTCACATGGAAACACACCAGGTATACTTTTGTGGTTTCTGATAAAAAGCTGCAGAAACCAGGTTAAAAATGATATTTGTGTTTGTAAACAAGGCATTGAATCCACTTTCCCAAGAATAAGACTTTGCTTTTCTCCAAAACAAGGTTGACTCTGCTTTTCTGGGTGCTTTGCACACCAATTCACCCCAGTGTGTCCAGATAGGTCTGTGTGAA
The DNA here is from genome assembly GCA_949820135.1 of Sylvilagus floridanus. Lineage (NCBI taxonomy): Eukaryota > Metazoa > Chordata > Mammalia > Lagomorpha > Leporidae > Sylvilagus > Sylvilagus floridanus. Next base: position 28,746,361 of record OX463232.1, read on the forward strand.
ACCAGAAATATCTGGTTCTGTGGTGGCTAACTCAATCCCAGCTCTTGCTACAGCTTCTGTGTTTGCTTGTGTTTTTTGGACAGTATCTATGGAGTTTAGAGCTGTGAATGCATTGTAGCATGTAACATTTTGTTTTTCTGTTGGCAAACGCCAATTGGTTTCACATGGAGACACACCAGGTACACTTTCGTGTTTTCTGAGTAAAAAGCTGCAGAAACCAGGTTAAAAATGATATTTGTGTTTGTAAACATGACATTGATTCCACTTGCCCACAAAAGACTTTGCTTTTCTCCAAAACCAGGTTGACTCTGCTTTTCTGGGTGCTTTGCACACCAATTCCACACCAGTTTGTCCCGAAAGGTCTGGATGAAACCAGAAATATCCGGTTCTGTGGTGGCTAACTCAATCCCAGCTCTTGCTACAGCTTCTGCGTTTGCTTGTGTTTTGTCGATAGCATCTACAGAATTTAGAGTTGTGAATGCATTGTAGCATGTAACATTTTGGTTTTCTGTTGGCATACGCTAATTAGTTTCACATGGAGACACAACAGGTACACTTTCGTGTTTTCTGAGTAAAAAGTTGCAGAAACCAGGTTAAAAATGATATTTGTGTTTGTAAACATGACATTGAATCCACTTGCCCAAGAAAAAGACTTTGCTTTTCTCCAAAACCAGGTTGACTCTGCTTTTCTGGGTGCTTTGCACACACTCCACACGAGTTTGTCCTGGTAGGGCTGTATGAAACCAGAAATATCCGGTTCTATGATGGCTAAGTCAATCCCAGCTCATGCCACAGCTTATGGGTTTGCTTGTGTTTTGTCGGTAGTATCTACGGACTTTAGAGTTGTGAATGCATTGTAGCATGTGACATTATGGTTTTCTGTTGGCATACGCTAATTAGTTTCCCATGGAGACACACAGGTACACTTTCTTGTTTTCGTAATGAAAAGCTGCAGAATCCATGTTAAAAATGATATTTGTTTTTGTAAACATGACATTGAATCCACTTTCCCAAGGAAAAGGGTTTGCTTTTCTAAAAACAGGTTGACTCTGCTTTCCTGGGTGTTTGCATACCAATTCCACACCAGTTTGTCCAGATAGGGCTGGATGAAACGAGAAATATCCGGTTCTGTGTTGGCTAGCTCTATCCCAGCTCTTGCTACAGCTTCTGGGTTTGCTTGTGTTTCGTCGATAGTATCTATGGACTTTAGAGTTGTGAGTGCATTGTAGCATGTAACATTTTGTTTTTCTGTTGGGAATCGCTAAATGGTTTCACATGGAGACACATCAGGTGCACTTTAGTGTTTTCTGAGTAAAAAGCTGCAGAAACAAGGTTTAAAATGATATTTGTGTTTGTAAACATGACATTGAATCCACTTGCCCACAAAAAAGACTTTGCTTTTCTCCAAAACCAGGTTGACTCTGCTTTTCTGGGTGCTTTGCACACCAATTCCACACCAGTTTGTCCCGAAAGGTCTGGATGAAACCAGAAATATCCGGTTCTGTGGTGGCTAAGTAAATCCCAGCTCTGGCTACAGCTTCTGTGTTTGCTTGTGTTTTCTCGATAGTATCTACGGACTTTAGAGTTGTGAATGCATTGTAGAATGTAACATTTTGTTTTTCTGTTGGCATACGCTAATTAGTTTCCCATGGAGACACACAGATACACTTTCGTGTTTTCTGAGTGAAAAGCTGCAGAAACCAGGTTAAAAATGTTATTTGTGTTTGTAAACATGATATTGAATCCACTTGCCCAAAAAAGACTTTGCTTTTCCCCAAAACTAGGTTGACTCTGCTTGTCTGGGTGCTTTGCACACCAATTCCTCAAGAATTTGTCCAGATAGCGCTGGATGAAACCAGAAATATCCGGTTCTATGGTGGCTACTCAATCCCAGCACTGCGACAGCTTCTGTGTTTGCTTGTGTTTTCTCGATAGTATCTATGGACTTTAGAGTTGTGAATGCATTGTAGCATGAAACATTTTAGATTTTGATTGCCAAATGCTAATTGGTTTCACATGGAGACACAACAGGTACACTTTTGTGTTTTCGTAGTGAAAAGCTGCAGAAACCTGGTTAAAAATGATATTTGTGTTTGTAAACATGACATTGAATCCACTTGCCCAAGAAAAAGACTTTGGTTTTCTACAAAACCAGGTTGACTCGGCTTTTCTTGGTGTTTTGCACACCAATTGCACACCAGTTTGTCCAGATCGGCCTGGATGAAACCAGAAATATCCGGTTCTGTGGTGGCTAACTCAATCCCAGCTCTTGCTACAGCTTCTGTGTTTGCTTGTGTTTTTTGGACAGTATCTATGGAGTTTTGAGTTGTAAATGCATTGTAACATGTAACATTTGATTTTTCTGTTGGCAAACACCAATTGGTTTCACATGGAAACACACCAGGTATACTTTTGTGGTTTCTGATAAAAAGCTGCAGAAACCAGGTTAAAAATGATATTTGTGTTTGTAAACAAGGCATTGAATCCACTTTCCCAAGAATAAGACTTTGCTTTTCTCCAAAACAAGGTTGACTCTGCTTTTCTGGGTGCTTTGCACACCAATTCACCCCAGTGTGTCCAGATAGGTCTGTGTGAAACCAGAAATATCTGGTTCTGTGGTGGCTAACTCAATCCCAGCTCTTGCTACAGCTTCTGTGTTTGCTTGTGTTTTTTGGACAGTATCTATGGAGTTTAGAGCTGTGAATGCATTGTATCATGTAACATTTTGTTTTTCTGTTGGCAAACGCCAATTGGTTTCACATGGAGACACACCAGGTACACTTTCGTGTTTTCTGAGTAAAAAGCTGCAGAAACCAGGTTAAAAATGATATTTGTGTTTGTAAACATGACATTGAATCCACTTGCCCACAAAAAAGACTTTGCTTTTCTCCAAAACCAGGTTGACTCTGCTTTTCTGGGTGCTTTGCACACCAATTCCACACCAGTTTGTCCCGAAAGGTCTGGATGAAACCAGAAATATCCGGTTCTGTGGTGGCTAACTCAATCCCAGCTCTTGCTACAGCTTCTGCGTTTGCTTGTGTTTTGTCGATAGCATCTACAGAATTTAGAGTTGTGAATGCATTGTAGCATGTAACATTTTGGTTTTCTGTTGGCATACGCTAATTAGTTTCACATGGAGACACAACAGGTACACTTTCGTGTTTTCTGAGTAAAAAGTTGCAGAAACCAGGTTAAAAATGATATTTGTGTTTGTAAACATGACATTGAATCCACTTGCCCAAGAAAAAGACTTTGCTTTTCTCCAAAACCAGGTTGACTCTGCTTTTCTGGGTGCTTTGCACACACTCCACACGAGTTTGTCCTGGTAGGGCTGTATGAAACCAGAAATATCCGGTTCTATGATGGCTAAGTCAATCCCAGCTCATGCCACAGCTTATGGGTTTGCTTGTGTTTTGTCGGTAGTATCTACGGACTTTAGAGTTGTGAATGCATTGTAGCATGTGACATTATGGTTTTCTGTTGGCATACGCTAATTAGTTTCCCATGGAGACACACAGGTACACTTTCTTGTTTTCGTAATGAAAAGCTGCAGAATCCATGTTAAAAATGATATTTGTTTTTGTAAACATGACATTGAATCCACTTTCCCAAGGAAAAGGCTTTGCTTTTCTAAAAACAGGTTGACTCTGCTTTCCTGGGTGTTTGCATACCAATTCCACACCAGTTTGTCCAGATAGGGCTGGATGAAACGAGAAATATCCGGTTCTGTGTTGGCTAGCTCTATCCCAGCTCTTGCTACAGCTTCTGTGTTTGCTTGTGTTTTTTGGACAGTATCTATGGAGTTTAGAGCTGTGAATGCATTGTAGCATGTAACATTTTGTTTTTCTGTTGGCAAACGCCAATTGGTTTCACATGGAGACACACCAGGTACACTTTCATGTTTTCTGTGTAAAAACCTGCAGAAACCAGCTTAAAAATGATGTTTGTGTTTGTAAACATGACATTGAATCCACTTGCGCCAAAAAACTGACTTTGCTTTTCTCAAATTCAGGTTGACTCTGCTTTTCTGGGTGCTTTTCACACCAATTCCACTCCAGTTTGTCTTGAAAGTCTGGATGAAACCAGAAAAATCCGGTTCTGTGGTGGCTAACTCAATCCCAGCTCTTGCTACAGCTTCTGTGTTTGCTTGTGTTTTTTGGACAGTATCTATGGAGTTTCGAGTTGTAAATGCATTGTAACATGTAACATTTCGTTTTTCTGTTGGCAAACGCCAATTGGTTTCACATGGAGACACACCAGGTACACTTTCGTGTTTTCTGAGTAAAAAGCTGCAGAAACCAGGTTAAAAATGATATTTCTGTTTGTAAACATGACATTGAATCCACTTGCCCACAAAAAAGACTTTGCTTTTCTCCAAAACCAGGTTGACTCTGCTTTTCTGGGTGCTTTGCACACCAATTCACCCCAGTGTGTCCAGATAGGTCTGTGTGAAACCAGAAATATCTGGTTCTGTGGTGGCTAACTCAATCCCAGCTCTTGCTACAGCTTCTGTGTTTGCTTGTGTTTTTTGGACAGTATCTATGGAGTTTAGAGCTGTGAATGCATTGTAGCATGTAACATTTTGTTTTTCTGTTGGCAAATGCCAATTGGTTTCACATGGAGACACACCAGGTACACTTTCGTGTTTTCTGAGTAAAAAGCTGCAGAATCCAGGTTAAAAATGATATTTCTGTTTGTAAACATGACATTGAATCCACTTGCCCACAAAAAAGACTTTGCTTTTCTCCAAAACCAGGTTGACTCTGCTTTTCTGGGTGCTTTGCACACCAATTCCACACCAGTTTGTCCCGAAAGGTCTGGATGAAACCAGAAATATCCGGTTCTGTGGTGGCTAACTCAATCCCAGCTCTTGCTACAGCTTCTGCGTTTGCTTGTGTTTTGTCGATAGCATCTACAGAATTTAGAGTTGTGAATGCATTGTAGCATGTAACATTTTGGTTTTCTGTTGGCATACGCTAATTAGTTTCACATGGAGACACAACAGGTACACTTTCTTGTTTTCGGAATGAAAAGCTGCAGAATCCATGTTAAGAATGATATTTGTTTTTGTAAACATGACATTGAATCCACTTTCCCAAGGAAAAGGCTTTGCTTTTCTAAAAACAGGTTGACTCTGCTTTCCTGGGTGTTTGCATACCAATTCCACACCAGTTTGTCCAGATAGGGCTGGATGAAACGAGAAATATCCGGTTCTGTGTTGGCTAGCTCTATCTCAGCTCTTGCTACAGCTTCTGGGTTTGCTTGTGTTTCGTCGATAGTATCTATGGACTTTAGAGTTGTGAGTGCATTGTAGCATGTAACATTTTGTTTTTCTGTTGGGAATCGCTAAATGGTTTCACATGGAGACACATCAGGTGCACTTTAGTGTTTTCTGAGTAAAAAGCTGCAGAAACCAGGTTAAAAATGATATTTGTGTTTGTAAACATGACATTGAATCCACTTGCCCACAAAAAAGACTTTGCTTTTCTCCAAAACCAGGTTGACTCTGCTTTTCTGGGTGCTTTGCACACCAATTCCACACCAGTTTGTCCCGAAAGGTCTGGATGAAACCAGAAATATCCGGTTCTGTGGTGGCTAACTCAATCCCAGCTCTTGCTACAGCTTCTGCGTTTGCTTGTGTTTTGTCGATAGCATCTACAGAATTTAGAGTTGTGAATGCATTGTAGCATGTAACATTTTGGTTTTCTGTTGGCATACGCTAATTAGTTTCACATGGAGACACAACAGGTACACTTTCGTGTTTTCTGAGTAAAAAGTTGCAGAAACCAGGTTAAAAATGATATTTGTGTTTGTAAACATGACATTGAATCCACTTGCCCAAGAAAAAGACTTTGCTTTTCTCCAAAACCAGGTTGACTCTGCTTTTCTGGGTGCTTTGCACACACTCCACACGAGTTTGTCCTGGTAGGGCTGTATGAAACCAGAAATATCCGGTTCTATGATGGCTAAGTCAATCCCAGCTCATGCCACAGCTTATGGGTTTGCTTGTGTTTTGTCGGTAGTATCTACGGACTTTAGAGTTGTGAATGCATTGTAGCATGTGACATTATGGTTTTCTGTTGGCATACGCTAATTAGTTTCCCATGGAGACACACAGGTACACTTTCTTGTTTTCGTAATGAAAAGCTGCAGAATCCATGTTAAAAATGATATTTGTTTTTGTAAACATGACATTGAATCCACTTTCCCAAGGAAAAGGCTTTGCTTTTCTAAAAACAGGTTGACTCTGCTTTCCTGGGTGTTTGCATACCAATTCCACACCAGTTTGTCCAGATAGGGCTGGATGAAACGAGAAATATCCGGTTCTGTGTTGGCTAGCTCTATCCCAGCTCTTGCTACAGCTTCTGTGTTTGCTTGTGTTTTTTGGACAGTATCTATGGAGTTTAGAGCTGTGAATGCATTGTAGCATGTAACATTTTGTTTTTCTGTTGGCAAACGCCAATTGGTTTCACATGGAGACACACCAGGTACACTTTCATGTTTTCTGTGTAAAAACCTGCAGAAACCAGCTTAAAAATGATGTTTGTGTTTGTAAACATGACATTGAATCCACTTGCGCCAAAAAACTGACTTTGCTTTTCTCAAATTCAGGTTGACTCTGCTTTTCTGGGTGCTTTTCACACCAATTCCACTCCAGTTTGTCTTGAAAGTCTGGATGAAACCAGAAAAATCCGGTTCTGTGGTGGCTAACTCAATCCCAGCTCTTGCTACAGCTTCTGTGTTTGCTTGTGTTTTTTGGACAGTATCTATGGAGTTTCGAGTTGTAAATGCATTGTAACATGTAACATTTCGTTTTTCTGTTGGCAAACGCCAATTGGTTTCACATGGAGACACACCAGGTACACTTTCGTGTTTTCTGAGTAAAAAGCTGCAGAAACCAGGTTAAAAATGATATTTCTGTTTGTAAACATGACATTGAATCCACTTGCCCACAAAAAAGACTTTGCTTTTCTCCAAAACCAGGTTGACTCTGCTTTTCTGGGTGCTTTGCACACCAATTCACCCCAGTGTGTCCAGATAGGTCTGTGTGAAACCAGAAATATCTGGTTCTGTGGTGGCTAACTCAATCCCAGCTCTTGCTACAGCTTCTGTGTTTGCTTGTGTTTTTTGGACAGTATCTATGGAGTTTAGAGCTGTGAATGCATTGTAGCATGTAACATTTTGTTTTTCTGTTGGCAAATGCCAATTGGTTTCACATGGAGACACACCAGGTACACTTTCGTGTTTTCTGAGTAAAAAGCTGCAGAATCCAGGTTAAAAATGATATTTCTGTTTGTAAACATGACATTGAATCCACTTGCCCACAAAAAAGACTTTGCTTTTCTCCAAAACCAGGTTGACTCTGCTTTTCTGGGTGCTTTGCACACCAATTCCACACCAGTTTGTCCCGAAAGGTCTGGATGAAACCAGAAATATCCGGTTCTGTGGTGGCTAACTCAATCCCAGCTCTTGCTACAGCTTCTGGGTTTGCTTGTGTTTTGTCGATAGCATCTACAGAATTTAGAGTTGTGAATGCATTGTAGCATGTAACATTTTGGTTTTCTGTTGGCATACGCTAATTAGTTTCACATGGAGACACAACAGGTACACTTTCTTGTTTTCGGAATGAAAAGCTGCAGAATCCATGTTAAGAATGATATTTGTTTTTGTAAACATGACATTGAATCCACTTTCCCAAGGAAAAGGCTTTGCTTTTCTAAAAACAGGTTGACTCTGCTTTCCTGGGTGTTTGCATACCAATTCCACACCAGTTTGTCCAGATAGGGCTGGATGAAACGAGAAATATCCGGTTCTGTGTTGGCTAGCTCTATCTCAGCTCTTGCTACAGCTTCTGGGTTTGCTTGTGTTTCGTCGATAGTATCTATGGACTTTAGAGTTGTGAGTGCATTGTAGCATGTAACATTTTGTTTTTCTGTTGGGAATCGCTAAATGGTTTCACATGGAGACACATCAGGTGCACTTTAGTGTTTTCTGAGTAAAAAGCTGCAGAAACAAGGTTTAAAATGATATTTGTGTTTGTAAACATGACATTGAATCCACTTGCCCACAAAAAAGACTTTGCTTTTCTCCAAAACCAGGTTGACTCTGCTTTTCTGGGTGCTTTGCACACCAATTCCACACCAGTTTGTCCCGAAAGGTCTGGATGAAACCAGAAATATCCGGTTCTGTGGTGGCTAAGTCAATCCCAGCTCTGGCTACAGCTTCTGTGTTTGCTTGTGTTTTCTCGATAGTATCTACGGACTTTAGAGTTGTGAATGCATTGTAGAATGTAACATTTTGTTTTTCTGTTGGCATACGCTAATTAGTTTCCCATGGAGACACACAGATACACTTTCGTGTTTTCTGAGTGAAAAGCTGCAGAAACCAGGTTAAAAATGTTATTTGTGTTTGTAAACATGATATTGAATCCACTTGCCCAAAAAAGACTTTGCTTTTCCCCAAAACTAGGTTGACTCTGCTTGTCTGGGTGCTTTGCACACCAATTCCTCAAGAATTTGTCCAGATAGCGCTGGATGAAACCAGAAATACCCGGTTCTATGGTGGCTAACTCAATCCCAGCACTGCGACAGCTTCTGTGTTTGCTTGTGTTTTCTCGATAGTATCTATGGACTTTAGAGTTGTGAATGCATTGTAGCATGAAACATTTTAGATTTTGATTGCCAAATGCTAATTGGTTTCACATGGAGACACAACAGGTACACTTTTGTGTTTTCGTAGTGAAAAGCTGCAGAAACCTGGTTAAAAATGATATTTGTGTTTGTAAACATGACATTGAATCCACTTGCCCAAGAAAAAGACTTTGGTTTTCTACAAAACCAGGTTGACTCGGCTTTTCTTGGTGTTTTGCACACCAATTCCACACCAGTTTGTCCAGATCGGCCTGGATGAAACCAGAAATATCCGGTTCTGTGGTGGCTAACTCAATCCCAGCTCTTGCTACAGCTTCTGTGTTTGCTTGTGTTTTTTGGACAGTATCTATGGAGTTTTGAGTTGTAAATGCATTGTAACATGTAACATTTGATTTTTCTGTTGGCAAACACCAATTGGTTTCACATGGAAACACACCAGGTATACTTTTGTGGTTTCTGATAAAAAGCTGCAGAAACCAGGTTAAAAATGATATTTGTGTTTGTAAACAAGGCATTGAATCCACTTTCCCAAGAATAAGACTTTGCTTTTCTCCAAAACAAGGTTGACTCTGCTTTTCTGGGTGCTTTGCACACCAATTCACCCCAGTGTGTCCAGATAGGTCTGTGTGAAACCAGAAATATCTGGTTCTGTGGTGGCTAACTCAATCCCAGCTCTTGCTACAGCTTCTGTGTTTGCTTGTGTTTTTTGGACAGTATCTATGGAGTTTAGAGCTGTGAATGCATTGTAGCATGTAACATTTTGTTTTTCTGTTGGCAAACGCCAATTGGTTTCACATGGAGACACACCAGGTACACTTTCGTGTTTTCTGAGTAAAAAGCTGCAGAAACCAGGTTAAAAATGATATTTGTGTTTGTAAACATGACATTGATTCCACTTGCCCAAAAAAGACTTTGCTTTTCTCCAAAACCAGGTTGACTCTGCTTTTCTGGGTGCTTTGCACACCAATTCCACACCAGTTTGTCCCGAAAGGTCTGGATGAAACCAGAAATATCCGGTTCTGTGGTGGCTAACTCAATCCCAGCTCTTGCTACAGCTTCTGCGTTTGCTTGTGTTTTGTCGATAGCATCTACAGAATTTAGAGTTGTGAATGCATTGTAGCATGTAACATTTTGGTTTTCTGTTGGCATACGCTAATTAGTTTCACATGGAGACACAACAGGTACACTTTCGTGTTTTCTGAGTAAAAAGTTGCAGAAACCAGGTTAAAAATGATATTTGTGTTTGTAAACATGACATTGAATCCACTTGCCCAAGAAAAAGACTTTGCTTTTCTCCAAAACCAGGTTGACTCTGCTTTTCTGGGTGCTTTGCACACACTCCACACGAGTTTGTCCTGGTAGGGCTGTATGAAACCAGAAATATCCGGTTCTATGATGGCTAAGTCAATCCCAGCTCATGCCACAGCTTATGGGTTTGCTTGTGTTTTGTCGGTAGTATCTACGGACTTTAGAGTTGTGAATGCATTGTAGCATGTGACATTATGGTTTTCTGTTGGCATACGCTAATTAGTTTCCCATGGAGACACACAGGTACACTTTCTTGTTTTCGTAATGAAAAGCTGCAGAATCCATGTTAAAAATGATATTTGTTTTTGTAAACATGACATTGAATCCACTTTCCCAAGGAAAAGGGTTTGCTTTTCTAAAAACAGGTTGACTCTGCTTTCCTGGGTGTTTGCATACCAATTCCACACCAGTTTGTCCAGATAGGGCTGGATGAAACGAGAAATATCCGGTTCTGTGTTGGCTAGCTCTATCCCAGCTCTTGCTACAGCTTCTGGGTTTGCTTGTGTTTCGTCGATAGTATCTATGGACTTTAGAGTTGTGAGTGCATTGTAGCATGTAACATTTTGTTTTTCTGTTGGGAATCGCTAAATGGTTTCACATGGAGACACATCAGGTGCACTTTAGTGTTTTCTGAGTAAAAAGCTGCAGAAACAAGGTTTAAAATGATATTTGTGTTTGTAAACATGACATTGAATCCACTTGCCCACAAAAAAGACTTTGCTTTTCTCCAAAACCAGGTTGACTCTGCTTTTCTGGGTGCTTTGCACACCAATTCCACACCAGTTTGTCCCGAAAGGTCTGGATGAAACCAGAAATATCCGGTTCTGTGGTGGCTAAGTAAATCCCAGCTCTGGCTACAGCTTCTGTGTTTGCTTGTGTTTTCTCGATAGTATCTACGGACTTTAGAGTTGTGAATGCATTGTAGAATGTAACATTTTGTTTTTCTGTTGGCATACGCTAATTAGTTTCCCATGGAGACACACAGATACACTTTCGTGTTTTCTGAGTGAAAAGCTGCAGAAACCAGGTTAAAAATGTTATTTGTGTTTGTAAACATGATATTGAATCCACTTGCCCAAAAAAGACTTTGCTTTTCCCCAAAACTAGGTTGACTCTGCTTGTCTGGGTGCTTTGCACACCAATTCCTCAAGAATTTGTCCAGATAGCGCTGGATGAAACCAGAAATATCCGGTTCTATGGTGGCTACTCAATCCCAGCACTGCGACAGCTTCTGTGTTTGCTTGTGTTTTCTCGATAGTATCTATGGACTTTAGAGTTGTGAATGCATTGTAGCATGAAACATTTTAGATTTTGATTGCCAAATGCTAATTGGTTTCACATGGAGACACAACAGGTACACTTTTGTGTTTTCGTAGTGAAAAGCTGCAGAAACCTGGTTAAAAATGATATTTGTGTTTGTAAACATGACATTGAATCCACTTGCCCAAGAAAAAGACTTTGGTTTTCTACAAAACCAGGTTGACTCGGCTTTTCTTGGTGTTTTGCACACCAATTGCACACCAGTTTGTCCAGATCGGCCTGGATGAAACCAGAAATATCCGGTTCTGTGGTGGCTAACTCAATCCCAGCTCTTGCTACAGCTTCTGTGTTTGCTTGTGTTTTTTGGACAGTATCTATGGAGTTTTGAGTTGTAAATGCATTGTAACATGTAACATTTGATTTTTCTGTTGGCAAACACCAATTGGTTTCACATGGAAACACACCAGGTATACTTTTGTGGTTTCTGATAAAAAGCTGCAGAAACCAGGTTAAAAATGATATTTGTGTTTGTAAACAAGGCATTGAATCCACTTTCCCAAGAATAAGACTTTGCTTTTCTCCAAAACAAGGTTGACTCTGCTTTTCTGGGTGCTTTGCACACCAATTCACCCCAGTGTGTCCAGATAGGTCTGTGTGAAACCAGAAATATCTGGTTCTGTGGTGGCTAACTCAATCCCAGCTCTTGCTACAGCTTCTGTGTTTGCTTGTGTTTTTTGGACAGTATCTATGGAGTTTAGAGCTGTGAATGCATTGTATCATGTAACATTTTGTTTTTCTGTTGGCAAACGCCAATTGGTTTCACATGGAGACACACCAGGTACACTTTCGTGTTTTCTGAGTAAAAAGCTGCAGAAACCAGGTTAAAAATGATATTTGTGTTTGTAAACATGACATTGAATCCACTTGCCCACAAAAAAGACTTTGCTTTTCTCCAAAACCAGGTTGACTCTGCTTTTCTGGGTGCTTTGCACACCAATTCCACACCAGTTTGTCCCGAAAGGTCTGGATGAAACCAGAAATATCCGGTTCTGTGGTGGCTAACTCAATCCCAGCTCTTGCTACAGCTTCTGCGTTTGCTTGTGTTTTGTCGATAGCATCTACAGAATTTAGAGTTGTGAATGCATTGTAGCATGTAACATTTTGGTTTTCTGTTGGCATACGCTAATTAGTTTCACATGGAGACACAACAGGTACACTTTCGTGTTTTCTGAGTAAAAAGTTGCAGAAACCAGGTTAAAAATGATATTTGTGTTTGTAAACATGACATTGAATCCACTTGCCCAAGAAAAAGACTTTGCTTTTCTCCAAAACCAGGTTGACTCTGCTTTTCTGGGTGCTTTGCACACACTCCACACGAGTTTGTCCTGGTAGGGCTGTATGAAACCAGAAATATCCGGTTCTATGATGGCTAAGTCAATCCCAGCTCATGCCACAGCTTATGGGTTTGCTTGTGTTTTGTCGGTAGTATCTACGGACTTTAGAGTTGTGAATGCATTGTAGCATGTGACATTATGGTTTTCTGTTGGCATACGCTAATTAGTTTCCCATGGAGACACACAGGTACACTTTCTTGTTTTCGTAATGAAAAGCTGCAGAATCCATGTTAAAAATGATATTTGTTTTTGTAAACATGACATTGAATCCACTTTCCCAAGGAAAAGGCTTTGCTTTTCTAAAAACAGGTTGACTCTGCTTTCCTGGGTGTTTGCATACCAATTCCACACCAGTTTGTCCAGATAGGGCTGGATGAAACGAGAAATATCCGGTTCTGTGTTGGCTAGCTCTATCCCAGCTCTTGCTACAGCTTCTGGGTTTGCTTGTGTTTCGTCGATAGTATCTATGGACTTTAGAGTTGTGAGTGCATTGTAGCATGTAACATTTTGTTTTTCTGTTGGGAATCGCTAAATGGTTTCACATGGAGACACATCAGGTGCACTTTAGTGTTTTCTGAGTAAAAAGCTGCAGAAACAAGGTTTAAAATGATATTTGTGTTTGTAAACATGACATTGAATCCACTTGCCCACAAAAAAGACTTTGCTTTTCTCCAAAACCAGGTTGACTCTGCTTTTCTGGGTGCTTTGCACACCAATTCCACACCAGTTTGTCCCGAAAGGTCTGGATGAAACCAGAAATATCCGGTTCTGTGGTGGCTAAGTCAATCCCAGCTCTGGCTACAGCTTCTGTGTTTGCTTGTGTTTTCTCGATAGTATCTACGGACTTTAGAGTTGTGAATGCATTGTAGAATGTAACATTTTGTTTTTCTGTTGGCATACGCTAATTAGTTTCCCATGGAGACACACAGATACACTTTCGTGTTTTCTGAGTGAAAAGCTGCAGAAACCAGGTTAAAAATGTTATTTGTGTTTGTAAACATGATATTGAATCCACTTGCCCAAAAAAGACTTTGCTTTTCCCCAAAACTAGGTTGATTCTGCTTGTCTGGGTGCTTTGCACACCAATTCCTCAAGAATTTGTCCAGATAGCGCTGGATGAAACCAGAAATATCCGGTTCTATGGTGGCTACTCAATCCCAGCACTTGGACAGCTTCTGTGTTTGCTTGTGTTTTCTCGATAGTATCTATGGACTTTAGAGTTGTGAATGCATTGTAGCATGAAACATTTTAGATTTTGATTGCCAAATGCTAATTGGTTTCACATGGAGACACAACAGGTACACTTTTGTGTTTTCGTAGTGAAAAGCTGCAGAAACCTGGTTAAAAATGATATTTGTGTTTGTAAACATGACATTGAATCCACTTGCCCAAGAAAAAGACTTTGGTTTTCTACAAAACCAGGTTGACTCGGCTTTTCTTGGTGTTTTGCACACCAATTCCACACCAGTTTGTCCAGATCGGCCTGGATGAAACCAGAAATATCCGGTTCTGTGGTGGCTAACTCAATCCCAGCTCTTGCTACAGCTTCTGTGTTTGCTTGTGTTTTTTGGACAGTATCTATGGAGTTTTGAGTTGTAAATGCATTGTAACATGTAACATTTGATTTTTCTGTTGGCAAACACCAATTGGTTTCACATGGAAACACACCAGGTATACTTGTGTGGTTTCTGATAAAAAGCTGCAGAAACCAGCTTAAAAATGATATTTGTGTTTGTAAACAAGACATTGAATCCACTTTCCCAAGAATAAGACTTTGCTTTTCTCCAAAACAAGGTTGACTCTGCTTTTCTGGGTGCTTTGCACACCAATTCACCCCAGTGTGTCCAGATAGGTCTGTGTGAAACCAGAAATATCTGGTTCTGTGGTGGCTAACTCAATCCCAGCTCTTGCTACAGCTTCTGTGTTTGCTTGTGTTTTCTCGATAGTATCTACGGACTTTAGAGTTGTGAATGCATTGTAGAATGTAACATTTTGTTTTTCTGTTGGCATACGCTAATTAGTTTCCCATGGAGACACACAGATACACTTTCGTGTTTTCTGAGTGAAAAGCTGCAGAAACCAGGTTAAAAATGTTATTTGTGTTTGTAAACATGATATTGATTCCACTTGCCCAAAAAAGACTTTGCTTTTCCCCAAAACTAGGTTGACTCTGCTTGTCTGGGTGCTTTGCACACCAATTCCTCAAGAATTTGTCCAGATAGCGCTGGATGAAACCAGAAATATCCGGTTCTATGGTGGCTACTCAATCCCAGCACTGCGACAGCTTCTGTGTTTGCTTGTGTTTTCTCGATAGTATCTATGGACTTTAGAGTTGTGAATGCATTGTAGCATGAAACATTTTAGATTTTGATTGCCAAATGCTAATTGGTTTCACATGGAGACACAACAGGTACACTTTTGTGTTTTCGTAGTGAAAAGCTGCAGAAACCTGGTTAAAAATGATATTTGTGTTTGTAAACATGACATTGAATCCACTTGCCCAAGAAAAAGACTTTGGTTTTCTACAAAACCAGGTTGACTCGGCTTTTCTTGGTGTTTTGCACACCAATTCCACACCAGTTTGTCCAGATCGGCCTGGATGAAACCAGAAATATCCGGTTCTGTGGTGGCTAACTCAATCCCAGCTCTTGCTACAGCTTCTGTGTTTGCTTGTGTTTTTTGGACAGTATCTATGGAGTTTTGAGTTGTAAATGCATTGTAACATGTAACATTTGATTTTTCTGTTGGCAAACACCAGTTGGTTTCACATGGAAACACACCAGGTATACTTGTGTGGTTTCTGATAAAAAGCTGCAGAAACCAGCTTAAAAATGATATTTGTGTTTGTAAACAAGACATTGAATCCACTTTCCCAAGAATAAGACTTTGCTTTTCTCCAAAACAAGGTTGACTCTGCTTTTCTGGGTGCTTTGCACACCAATTCACCCCAGTGTGTCCAGATAGGTCTGTGTGAAACCAGAAATATCTGGTTCTGTGGTGGCTAACTCAATCCCAGCTCTTGCTACAGCTTCTGTGTTTGCTTGTGTTTTTTGGACAGTATCTATGGAGTTTAGAGCTGTGAATGCATTGTGTCATGTAACATTTTGTTTTTCTGTTGGCAAACGCTAATTGGTTTCACATGGGGACACACCAGGTACACTTTCGTGTTTTCTGAGTAAAAAGCTGCCGAAACCAGGTTAAAAATGATATTTGTTTTTGTAAACAAGACATTGAATCCACTTTCCCAAGAATAAGACTTTGGTTTTTCTCCAAAACAAGGTTGACTCTGCTTTTCTGGGTGCTTTGCACACCAATTCCACACCAGTTTGTCCAGATATGTCTGGATGAAACCAGAAATATCCGGTTCTGTGGTGGCTAACTGAATCCCAGCTCTTGCTACAGCTTCTGGGTTTGCTTGTGTTTTCTCGATAGTCTCTTTGGACTTCAGAGTTGTGAATGCATTGTAGCATGGAACATTTTAGATTTTGTTTATCAAATGCTAATTGGTTTCACATGGAGACACAACAGGTACACTTTCGTGTTTTCTGATTGAAAAGCTGCAGAAACAATGTTTCAAATGATATTTGTGTTTGTAAACATGATATTGAATCCACTTGCCAAAGAAAAAGACTTTGCTTTTCCAAAAAACCAGGTTGACTCTGCTTTTCTGGGTGCTTTGCACCCCAATTCCTCATGAATTTGTCCAGCTAGGTCTGGATGAAACCAGAAATATCCGATTCTATGGTGGCTAACTCAATCCCAGCTCTGGCTACAGCTTCTGTGTTTGCTTGTGTTTTCTCGATAGTATCTATGGACTTTAGAGTTTTGAGTGCATTGTGGCATGTACCATTTTGTTTTCCTGTTGGGAAACATTAATTGGTTTCACATGGAGACACACCAGGTACACTTTTGTGTTTTTTGAGTAAACGTTGCAGAAACCAGGTTAAAAATAATATTTATGTTTGTAACAATGACATTGAATCCACTTGCCCAAGAAAAAGACTTTGCTTTTCTCCAAAACAAGGTTGACTCTGCTTTTCTGGGTGCTTTGCACACCAATTCCACACCGTTTGTCCAGAGAGGGCTAGAAGCAACCAGAAATATCCGGTCTGTGGTGGCTAAGCCAATCCCAGCTCTTGCTACAGCTTCTGGGTTTGCTTGTGTTTTCTCGATAGTATCTATGGACTTTAGAGTTGTGAATGCATTGTAGCATGTAACATTTTGGTTTTGTGTTGGGAAACGCTAATTGGTTACACATGGAGACACAACAGGTACACTTTCGTGTTTTCTGAGTAAAAAGCTTCAGAAACCAGGTTACAAATGATATTTGTGTTTGTAAACATGACATTGAATCCACTTGCCCAAGAAAAAGACTTTCCTTTTCTCCAAAACCAGGTTGACTCTGCTTTTCTGGGTGTTTTGCACACGAATTATATACGAGTTTGTCCTGATAGGGCTGGATGAAACCAGAAATATCCGGTTCTGTGGTGGCTAACTCAATCCCAGCTCTTGCTACAGCTTCTGTGTTTGGTTATGTTTTCTGGATAGTATCTACGGACTTCAGAGTTGTGAATGCATTGTAGCATGTAACATTTTGTTTTTCTGTTGGGAAACGCTAATTGGTTTCACATGGAGTCACACCAGGTACACTTTCTTGTTTTCTGAGTAAAAAGCTGCGGAAAACAGTTTTAAAAAATTTGTGTTTGTAAATTGATATTGAATCCACTTGCACAAGAAAAAGACTTAGCATTTCTCCAAAACCAGGTTGACTCTGCTTTTCTGGGTGTATTGCACACCAATTTCACACTTGTTTGTCCAGATAGGGCTGGAAGAAACCAGAAATATCTGGTGCTCTGGTGGCTAACTCCATCCCAGCTCTTGCTACAGCTTCTGTGTTTCCTTGTATTTTGTCGATAGTATCTATGGAATAGAGAGTTGTGATTGCATTGTAGCATGTAACATTTTGTTTTTCTGTTGGGAAATTCTAATTGGTTTCACATGGAGACACACCAGGTACACTTTCATGTTTTCTGAGTGATAAGCTTCAGAAACCAGGTTAAAAATGATATTTGTGTTTGTAAACATGATATTGAGTCCACTTGCCCAAGGAAAAGACTTTGCTTTTCCTCAAAACCAGGTTAACTCTTCTTTTCTGGGTGCTTTGCACACCAATTCCTCACAAAATTGTTCAGATAGGTCTAGATGAAACCAGAAATATCCGGTTCTGTGGTGGCTAACTCAATTCCAGCTCGCGCTACAGCTTCTGTGTTTGCTTTTGTTTTCTCGATAGTATCTATGGACTTTAGAGTTGTGAATGCATTGTAGCATGTAACATTTTGTTTTTCTGTTGTCATACCCTAATTGGTTTCACATGGAGACACAACAGGTACACTTTCGTGTTTTCTGAGTAAAAAGATGCAGAAACCAGGTTAAAAATGATATTTGTGTTTGTAAACATGACATTGAATCCACTTGCCCAAGAAAAAGACTTTGATTCTCTCCAAACCAGGTTGACTCTGCTTTTCTGGGTGGTTTGCACACCAATTCCACATCAGTTTGTGCAGATAGGGATGGATGAAACCAGAAATATCCGGTTCTGTGGTGGCTAACTCAATCCCAGCTCTTGCTACAGCTTCTGTGTTTGCTTTTGTTTTCTCGATAGTATCTCTGGACTTTAGAGTTGTGAATGCATTGTAGCATGTAACATTTTGTTTTTCTGTTGGCATACGCTAATTTTTTTCACATGGAGACACACCAGGTACATTTTCGTGTTTTCTGAGCAAAACATGCCGAAACCAGGTTAATAATGATGTTTGTTTTTGTAAACATTACATTGAATCCACTTGCCCCAAAAAACTGACTTTGCTTTTCTCCAAATAAGGGTTGACTCTGCTTTTCTCTGTGCTTTTCACACCAATTCCACAAGAGTTTGTCCAGATAAGACTGGAAGAAACCAGAAATATCCGGTTCTGTGGTGGCTAACTCAATCCCAGCTCTAGCTACAGCTTGTGTGTTTGCTTGTGTTTTCTCGAGAGTATCTATGGACTTTAGAGTTGTGAAGGATTGTAGCATGTAACATTTTGGTTTTCTGTTAGTATACGCCAATTAGTTTCACATGGAGACACAACAGGTACACTTTTGTGTATTCTGAGTAAAAAGCTGCAGAATCCAGGTGAAAAATGATATTGGTGTTTGTAAACATGACATTGAATTCACTTGCCCAAGAAAAAGACTTTGCTTTTCTCCAATTCCAGGTTGACTTTGCTTTTTTGGATGCATTGCACAACAATTCCACACCAGATTGTACAGATAGGGCTGGATGAAACCAGAAATATGCGGTTCTGTGGTGGCTAACTCAATCCCAGCTCTTGCTACAGCATCTGTGTTTGCTTATGTTTTCTCAATAGTATCTATGGACTTTAGAACTGTGAATGAATTGTAACATGTAACGTTTTGATTCTTGTTGGCAAACGCTAATTGGTTTCACATGGAGACACAACAGGTACACATTCGTGTTTTCTCAGTAAAAAGCTGTAGAAAGCAGTTAACAAATGATATTTGTGTTTGTAAACATGACATTGAATCCACTTGCCCAAGAAAAAAACTTTGCTTTTCTCCAAAACCAGGTAGACTCTGCTTTTCTCTGTGCTTTTCACACGAATTCCACACCAGTTTGTCTAGAAAAGTCTGGATGAAATCAGAAAAATCCGGTTCTGTGGTGGCTAACTCAATCCCAGCTCTTGCTACAGCTTCTGTGTTTGCTTGTGTTTTTTGGACAGTATCTATGGAATTTAGAGTTCTGAATGCATTGTAGCATGTAACATTTTGTTTTTCTGTTGGGAAACCCAAATTGGTTTCAAATGAAGACACACCAGGTACACATTCTTGTTTTCTGAGTAAAAATCTGCGGAAACCATTTTAAAAAATTTTTGTTTGTAAATTGACATTGAATCCACTTGCACAAGAAAAAGACTTAGCATTTCTCCAAAACCAGGTTGACTCTGCTTTTCTTGGTGTATTGCACACCAATTTCACACTTGTTTGTCCAGATAGGGCTGGAAGAAACCAGAAATATCTGGTTCTGTGGTGGCTAACTCCATCCCAGCTCTTGCTAAAGCTTCTGTGTTTCCTTGTATTTTGTCGATAGTATCTACAGAATAGAGAGTTGTGAATGCATTGTAGCATGTAACATTTTGTTTTTCTGTTGGGAAATTCTAATTGGTTTCACATGGAGACACACCAGGTACACTTTCATGTTTTCTGAGTGATAAGCTGCAGAAACCAGGTTAAAAATGATATTTGTGTTTGTAAACATGATATTGAGTCCACTTGCCCAAGGAAAAGACTTTGCTTATCTCCAAAACCACGTTGACTCTGCTTTTCTGGGTGCTTTGCACACCAATTCCTCACGAATTTGTCCAGATAGGTCTGGATGAAACCAGAAATACCCGGTTCTGTGGTGGCTAACTCAATTTCAGCTCTTGCTACAGCTTTTGGGTTTGCTTGTGTTTTTTCGATAGTATCTATGGATTTTAGAGTTGTGAATGCATTGTAGAATGTAACATTTTGTTTTTCTGTTTGCAAACGCTAATTGGTTTCACATGGAGACACAACAGGTACACTTTCGTGTTTTCTGAGTAAAAAGATGCAGAAACCAGGTTATAAATGATATTTGTGTTTGTAAACATGACATTGAATCCACTTGCCCAGGAAAAAGACTTTGCTTTTCTCCAAACCAGGTTGACTCTGCTTTTCTGGATGGTTTGCACACCAAGTCCACATCAGTTTGTGCAGATACGGATGGATGAAACCAGAAATATCCGGTTCTGTGGTGGCTAAATCAATCCCAGCTTTTGCTACAGCTTCTGTGTTTCCTTGTGTTTTGTCGATAGCATCTACCGACTTTAGAGTTGTGAATGCATTGTAGCATGTAACATTTTGTTTTTCTGTTGGCAAACCCAAATTGGTTTCACATGAAGACACATCAGGTACACTTTGGTGTTTTCTGAGTAAAAAGCTGCAGAGACCAGATTAAAATGATATTTGTGTTTGTAAACATGACATTGAATCCACTTGCTCAAGAAAAAGACTTTGCTTTTCTCCAAAACAGGTTGACTTTCCTTTTCTGGATGCTTTGCACAACAATTCCACACCAGTTTTTCCAGATAGGTCTGGATAAAATCATAAATATGCGGTTCTGTTGGGGCTAACTCAATCCCAGCTCTTGCTACAGCTTCTGTGTTTGCTTATGTTTTCTCGATAGTATCTTTGGACTTCAGAGTTGTGAATGCATTGTAGAATGTAACATTTTGTTTTTCTGTTTGCAAACGCTAATTGGTTTCACATGGAGACACAACAGGTACACTTTCGTGTTTTCGGAGTAAAAAGAAGAATCCATGTTAAAAATGACATTTGTGTTTGTAAGCTTGACATTTAATCCAGTTGCCCAAGAAAAAGACTTTGGTTTTCTCCAAAACCAGGTTGACTCTGCTTTTCTGGGTGCTTTCCACACCAATTCCAAACCAGTTGGTCCAGATAGGGCTGGATGAAACCAGAAAAAGCCGGTTCTGTGGTGGCTAACTCAATCCCAGCTCTTGCTACAGCTTGTGTGTTTGCTTGTGTTTTCTCGATAGTATCTATGGACTTTAGAGTTGTGAATGCATTGTAGCATGTAACATTTTGTTTTTCTGTTGGCATACGCTAAATAGATTCACATGGAGCACAACAGGTACACTTTCGTGTTTTCTGAGAAAAAGTTGCAGGAACTAGTTTAAAAAAGATATGTGTGGTTTTAAACTTGATATTGAATTCACTTGCCCTTAGAAAAAGACTATGCTTTTCTCCAAAACCAGGGCGACGCTGATTTTCTGGGTGCTTTGTACACCAATTCCACACCGTTTGTCCAGAGAGGGCTAGAAGCAACCAGAAATATCCGGTTCTGTGGTGGCTAAGCCAATCCCAGCTCTTGCTACAGCCTCTGGGTTTGCTTGTGTTTTCTCGATTGTATCTACGGACTTTAGAGTTGTGAATGCATTGTAGCATGCAACATTTTGTTTTTCTGTTGGCAAACGCTAATTGGTTTCACATCTAGACAAAACAGGTACACATTCGTGTTTTCTGAGTAAAAAGCTGCAGAAACCAGGTTATAAATGATATTTGTGTTTGTAAACATGACATTGCATCCACTTGCCCAAGAAAAAGACTTTGCTTTTCTCCAAAACCACGTTGACTCTGCTTTTCTGGGTGTTTTGCACACGAATTATACACGAGTTTGTCCAGATAGGGCTGGATGAAACCAGAAATATGTGGTTCTGTGGTGGCTAACTCAATCCCAGCTCTTGCTACAGATTCTGTGTTTGCTTATGCTTTCTCAATAGTTTCTATGGAATTCAGAGTTGTGAATGCATTGTAGCATGTAACATTTTGTTTTACTGTTGACATACGCTAATTGGTTTCATATGGAGTCACAGCAGGTACACTTTCATGTTTTCTGAGTGAAAAGCTGCAGAAAGCAGGTTAAAAATGATATTTGTGTTTGTAAACATGAGATTGAATCCACTTGCCCAAGAAAAAGACTTTGCTTTTCTCCAAAGCCAGGTTGACCCTGCTTTTCTGGGTGCTTTGCACACCAATTCCACACCAGTTTGTCCAGATATGTCTGTATGAAACCAGAAATATCCGGTTCTGTGGTGGCTAACTCAATCCCAGCTCTTGCTACAGCTTCTGTGTTTGCTTGTGTTTTCTCGATAGTATCTATGGACTTTAGAGTTGTAAATGCATTGCAGCATGTAACATTTTGTTTTTCTGTTGGGAAACGCTAATTGGTTTCACATGGAGACACACCAGGTACACTTTCGTGTTTTCTGAGTGAAAACCTGCAGAAACCAGGTCAAAAATGATATTTGTGTTTGTAAACATGACATTGAATCCACTTGCCCAAGAAAAAGACTTGGCATTTCTCCAAAACCAGGTTGACTCTGCTTTTCTGGGTGCTTTAGAGACCAATTCCACACCTGTTTGTCCAGAAAAGTGTAGATGAAACCAGAAATATCCGGTTCTGTGTTGGCTTACTCAATCCCAGCTCTTGCTACAGCTTCTGTGTTTGCCTGTGTTTTCTGCATAGTATCTATGGAGTTTAGAGTTGTGAATGCATTGTAGCATGTAACATTTTGTTTTTCTGTTGGCATAAGGGAATTTGTTTCACATGGATCCACAACAGGTAGACTTTCGTATTTTCTGAGTAAAAATCTGCAGAAACCGGGATAAAAATGATATTGGTGTTTGTAAACTTGACATTGAATCCACTTGCCCAAGAGAAAGACTTTGCTTTTCTGCAAAACCAGGTTGACTCTGCTTTTCTTGGTGCTTTGTACACCAGTTCCACACGAGTTTGTCCAGATAGCGCTGGATGAAACCAGAAATATCCTGTTCTGTTTTGGCTAACTCAATCCCAGCTCTTGCAACAGCTTCTGTGTTTGCTTGTGTTTTCTCAATAGTATTTATGGACTTTAGAATTGTGAATGCATTGTAGCATGTAACATTTTGTTTGTCTGTTGGCATGAGGGAATTGGTTTCACATGGAGAGACAACAGGTACACTTTCGTGTTTTCTGAGTGAAAAGCTGCAGAAACCAGGTAAAAATGATACCTGTGTTTGTAAACACGATATTGAATCCACTTGCCCAAGAAAATGTGCTTTTCTCCAAACCCAGGTTGACTCTGCTGTTATGGGTGCTTTGCACACCAATTGCACATGAGTTTGTCGAGATAGGGCTGCATGAAACCAGAAATATCCAGTTCTGTGGTGGCTAACTCAATCCCAGCTCTTGGTACAGCTTCTGTGTTTGCCTGTGTTTTGTCGTTAGTATATATGGACATTAGAGTTTGAATGCATTGTAGCATGTATCGTTTTGTTTTTCTGTTGGCATACGCTAATTAGATTCATATGCAGACAGAACAGGTACACATTCGTGTTTTCTTAGTAAAACCTGCAGAAACCAGGTTAAAAATTATATTTGTGTTTGTTTTTATGCTTTTTATTTATTTTTATGTTTTTAATTTTTTTATAATGCTTTTATTTAAAGAATATAAATTTTCAAAATACAGCTTATAGATTACAATGGCTTCCCCCCCATAACTTCCCCCCTACCCGCAACCCTCCCCTTTCCCACTCCCTCTCCCCTTGCTTCACATCAAGATTCATTTTCAATTCTCTTTATATACAGAATTCAGTTTACTATATATAAAGTAAAGATTTCAACAGTTTGCCCTCACATAGCAACACAAAGTGAAAAATACTATTGGAGTACTAGTTATAGTATTAATTCACAATGTATAGCACATTCAGGACAGAGATCCTACATGATATATTTTTTTTAAAAAATTGATTAATTTTCTAGGCAATTTCCAATTTAACACCAATATTTTTTTCATTTTTAATTATCTATATACGGAAGATAGATTCAGTATATACTAAGTAAAGATTTCATCAGTTTGCACCCACACAGAAACACAAAGTGTAAAATACTGTTTCAGTGCTAGTTATAGCATTACTTCACATTGGACAACACATTAAGGACAGATCCCAAATGAGACGTAAGTACACAGTGACTCCTGAAGTTGATTTAACAATTTGACACTCTTGTTTATGGCATCAGTAATCTCCCTAGGCTCTAGTCATGAGTTGCCAAGGCTATGGAAGCCTTTAGAGTTCACTGACTTCAATCTTATTCCGACAGGGTCATAGTCAAAGTGGAGGTTCTCTCCTCCCTTCAGAGAAAGGTACCTCCTTCTTTGATGGCCCCATTCGTTCCACTGGGACATCACTCACAGAGATCTTTCATTTAGGTCGTCTTTCTTTTCCAGAGTGTCTTGGCTTTCCATGCCTAGAATATTCTCATGGGCTCTTGAGCCAGATCTGAATGCCTTAAGGGCTGATTCTGAGGCCAGAGTGCTATTTAGGACATCTGCCATTCTATGAGTCTGCTGTGTATCTCGCTTCCCATGTTGGATCATTCTCTCCCTTTTTGATTCTATCAGTTAGTATTAGCAGACACTAGTCTTGTTTGTGTGATCCCTTTGACTCTTAGACCTATCAGTGTGATCAATTGTGAACTGAAATTGATCACTTGGACTAGTGAGATGGCCTTGGTACATGCCACCTTGATGGGATTGTATTGGAATTCCCTGGCACAATTCTAACTGCATCATTTGGGGCAGTTCCGATTGAGCATGTCCCAAATTGTACATCTCCTCCCTCTCTTATTCCCACTCTTATATTTCACAGGGATCACTTTTCAGTTAAAATTTAAACACCTAAGAATAATTGTTTGTTAATTACAGAGTTCAACCAATAGTACTAGAATAAAAAAATTACTAAAATGGATAAAGTATTACATTGTACAACAATAGTCAGCACAAGAGCTGATCAAGTTACTGTTTCTCATAGTGTCCATTTCACTTCAATAGGTTTCACCTTTGGTGCTCAATTAGTTGTCACCGATCGGGAGAACATATGATATTTGTCCCTTTGGGACTGGCTTAATTCACTCAGAATGATGTTTTCCAGATTCCTCCATCTTGTTGCAAATGACCGGATTTCATTGTTTTTGACTGCTGTATAGTATTCTATAGAGTACATGTCCCATAATTTCTTTATCCAAATGTATGCTTTGAATTCCCTGTGATCTTTTGCTGTGAGGTTCCCTTCGTTTACCTTCTTTCATGTTGATGGCCGTGTTTCTGTGTTTCTGTGTGTAACACATCTTTAAGTATCTTTTGCAGGGCTGGACGAGTGGCAACAAATTCTTTCAATTTTTGTTTGTTATGAAAGGTCCTTATTTCACCTTCATTCACAAATGAGAGCTTGGCAGGATATAATATTCTGGGCTGGCAGTTTTTCTCTCTAAGTACCTGGGCTATATCTCGCCATTCCCTTCTAGCTTGTAGGGTTTCTTTTGAGAAGTCTGCTGTGAGTCTAATTGGAGATCCTCTGAGTGTAATTTGACGTTTCTCTCTTGCGCATTTTAGGATCTTTTCTTTCTGTTTCACTGTGGTGAGTTTAATTACAACGTGTCGTGGTGAGGACCTCTTTTGGTCATATTTACTAGGGGTTCTATGTGCTTCCTGTACTAGGATGTCTCTGTCCTTCTCCAAAACTGGGAAATTTTCTGCTATTATCTCACTAAAAAGGCATTCTAATCCTTTCTCCCTCTCCATGCCTTCAGGAACTCCTAGAACTCGAATGTTGGGTTTTTTAATAGTATCCTGTAGATTCCCAACAATATATTTAGATTTCTAATTTCCTCTTCTTTTCTTTGGTTTGACTGTATAATTTCCTGTGCTCTGTCTTCTAAGTCCGATATTCTCTCTTCTGCCTCACCCATTCTGTTTGTAAGGCTCTCTAATGTGTTTTTCATTTGATCTATTGAATTCTTCACTTCATTATGATTTCTCGTCACTATCACAGTTTCATGTTCTACTAGTTGTTTCATTTCAGCTTGATTTCTCCTTAATATTTCATTTTCACGAGAGAGATTTTCTACCTTGTCCATTAAGGATTTCTGTAGTTCAAGAATTTGTTTTTGAGTACTTCTTAGTGTTCTTATCAATTTTTTTAGATCTACTTCTTGCATCTCTTCTATCTCATCATCTTTGTAATCTTGAATTGGGGTGTCTTTTTCATTTGGGGGTGTCATAGTGTCTTCCTTGTTCTTATTACCTCGGTTTTTGCGTTTGTTGTTTGGCATATTGGTTTCTTCACTGTGGTGTTTTTTTCTTGTTATACTATGACTCTAGATTAAGTGGACTGTCTGATTTTGATGGAGCCTTAGAGGCTTGAGATGGGTGTGGCCTGAGATCTCTGTTTGGTTCCTCCGGGTTGTGGGTGTGTCAAAGGAGACACTCCCAGGTTAGGCGTGGTAAATCTCTCTCTGTTACTTTTTTTTTTTTGGTTCAAAAGGGAAGTAATTCCACTCAGTTGAATGGAATTGGGGGTGGTTAGCAGGCAAATGATATACCCACAGGAGCCAGAGATCGGAAGCTCTTTCCCAAGGACCACAGAGGGAATCTCTGCGGCCTTCAGTGTGGGTTCAAATTCTCCTGCAGTCTCACCACTGGGCTACCAAGGCTACCGAACTGTAGCGTCTCTGGAGAGTATTCACGTGGTGAATTCCATGAGTTCTCCTCCCAAACGTCTCTTTTTTCGCAGTCTCAGTTCATTAGCACCACACATTATTAGGTTCTAATCTCCTGTTATTTCACCCCCACGCCCAGAGTCAGGTTTTTCTGCTAGGCTCAGGGCCGGTGCAGACCTGAGGTCACCCTGCTTATGACGTATGTCCAAAATGGCGCCTGCTCTTTGTCTTGCTCACCTTTGAGAGGTGGGCGGAGAGAGAAACTCGTGTCCGTATCGGTCACTTTTTTCTTTCTCTCTCTCTTCTAGTTAGCCTGGTGAACTTTTCCCCACAGGGTTTCAAGCCTTGTTCGTTCTAGTCTCCTCTTTCCGCTTCCCTGCTGGTGTTTCAGGCTATTGAGGATCGGCTCACCTGGCGTTCCAGCGCTGGTGCGTTGAGTCTGCCGCTGGTTTCCCGAACTGCGGGCTCCCACGCTCTCCTCAAAGGTCCAATGTGAATCACTAGTTCTGGAAGAGTTTCCTCTGCTGTTTCTTCCCCTACTGTTCCATGAACGGGCAGTATCTCCACTTTTATTAAACTGTCTCTCCACGGCCTATCGGTGTGCTGCCTTCCTATTCCGCCATCTTGCCCTAATCCCGATATTTGTGTTTGTAAACATGATATTGAATCCACTTGCCCAAGAAAAAGACTTTGCTTTTCTCCAAAACCAGGTTGACACTTTTTCTGGGTGCTTTGCCGACAAATTCCACACCAGTTTGTCCAGATAAGGCTGTATGAAACCAGAAATATCCGGTTCTGTGGTGGCTTACTCAATCCCAGCTCTTGCTACAGTTTCTGTGTTTGCTTGTGTTATTTCGATAGTATATACGGACTTTAGAGTTGTGAATGCATTGTAGCACGTAACATTTTGTTTTATATTGGCATACACTGATTAGATTCACATGGAGAGACAACAGGTACACATTCGTGTTTTCTGAGTGAAAAGCTGCAGAAACCAGGTTAAAAATGATATTTGTGTTTGTAACATGATATTGAATCCACTTGCCCAAGAAAAAGATTTGCTTTTCTCCAAACTAGTTTGACTGTGCTTTCTGGGTGCTTTGCAGACCAATTCCTCACGAGTTTGTCCAGATAGAGCTGGATGAAACCAGCAATATCCGGTTCTGTGGTGGTTAACTCAATCCCAGCTCTTGCTACAGCTTCTGTGTTTCCTTGTGTTTTGTCGATAGCATCTACGGACTTTAGAGTTCTTAACGCATTGTAGCATGTAACATTTTGTTTTTCTGTTGGCATACACTAATTAGATTCACATGCAGACACAACAGGTACACATTCGTGTTTTCTGAGTAAAACCTGCAGAGAACAGGTTAAAAATGATAATTGTGTTTTTAAACATGACATTGAATCCACTTGCCCAAGAAAAGACTTTGCTATTCTCCAAAGCCAGGTTGACTCTGCTTTTCTGGGTGCTTTGCACACCAATTCCACACCAGTTTGTCCAGATAGCGCTGGATGAAACCAGAAATATCCGGTTCTTGGTGGTAACTCAATCCCAGCTCTTGCTACAGCTTCTGTGTTTGCTTGTGTTTTCTCGATAGTATCTATGGACTTCAGAGTTGTGAATGCATTGTAGCTTGAAACATTTTGTTTTTCTGCTGGCATATTCTAATTAGATTCACATGGAGACACAGAAGTTACACATTCGTGTTTTCAGATTGAAAAGCTTCAGAAACCAGGTTAAAAATGATATTTGTGTTTGTAACATGATATTGAATCCACTTGCTCTAGAAAAAGACTTTGCTTTTCTCAAAACCAGGTTGACTCTGCTTTTCTGGGTGTATTGCACACCAATTTCAACCAGTTTGTCCAGCTAGGTCTGGATGAAACCAGAAATATCCGGTTCTGTGGTGGCTAACTCAATTCCAGCTCTTGCTACAGCTTCCGTGTTTGCTTGTGTTTTCTCGATAGTATCTATTGACTTCAGAGTTGTGAATGCATTGTAGCATGTAACATTTTGTTTTTTGTTGGCATACCCTAATTGGGTTCACATGGAGACACAACAGGTACACTTTCGTGTTTTCTGAGTAAAAATCTGCAGAAACCATGTTAAAAATGATATTTGTGTTTGTAACATGATATTGAATCCATGTGTCCAAGAAACAGACTTTGCTTTTCTCCAAACCAGGTTGACTCTGCTTTTATGGGTGCTTTGCGCACCAATTCCACACCAGTTTGTCCAGATAGCGCTAGATGAAACCAGAAGTATCCGGTTCTCTGGTGGCTGACTCAATCCCAGCTCGTGTTACAGCCTCTGGGTTTGTTTGTGTTTTCTGGAAAGTATCTATGAACTTTAGAGTTATGAATGCATTGTAGCATGTAACATTTTGATTTTCTGTTGGCATACGCTAATTCATTTCACATGGAGACAAAGGAGATACACTTTCGTGTTTTCAGAGTATAAAGCTGCATAAACCAGGTTAAAAATGATATGTGTGTTTGTAAACTTGACATTGAATCCACTTGCCCAAGAAAAAAACTTTGCTTTTCCCAAAACCAGGTGGACTCTGCTTTTCTGGGTGCTTTGCACACCAATTCCACACCAGTTTTTCCAGATAGCACTAGATGAAACCAGAAATATCTGGTTCTTGGTGGTAAACTGAAACCCAAATCTTGCTACAACTTCTGTGTTTGCTAGTGTTTTCTCGAGAGTATCTATGGACTTCAGAGTTATGAATGCATTGTAGCATGAAACATTTTGTTTTTCTGCTGGCATACGCTAATTAAATTCACATGGAGACAAAACAGGTACACATTCGTGTTTTCTGATTGAAAAGTTGCAGAAACCAGGTTCAAAATGATATTTCTGTTTGTAACATGATATTGAATCCACTTGCAAAACGAAAAGACTTTGCTTTTCTCCAAAACCAGGTAAACTATTTTCTGGGTGCTTTGCAGACCAATTCCACACCAGTTTGTCCAGATAGGGCTGGATGAAACCAGCAATATCTGGTTCTGTGGTGGCTAACTCAATCCCAGCTCTTGCTACAGCTTCTGAGTTTGCTGCGTTTTCTCGATAGTATCTATGGACTTCAGAGTTGTGAATGCATTGTAGCATGTAACATTTTGTTTTTCAGTTGGTAAACGCTAATTGGTTTTACATGGTGACACAACAGGTACACATTAGTGTTTTCTGAGTGAAAAGCTGCAGAAACAATGTTTAAAATGATATTTGTGTTTGTAAACATGACATTGAATCCACTTGCCCAAGAAAAAGACTTTGCTTCTCTTCAAAACCAGGTTGACTCTGCTTTTCTGGGTGCTTTGCACACCAATTCCACACCAGTTTGTCCAGATAGCGCTAGATGAAACCAGAAATATCCGGTTCTGTGGTGGCTAAATCAATCCCAGGTCTTGCTACAACTTCTGTGTTTGCTTGTGTTTTCTCAATAGTATCTATGGACTTTAGAGTTGTGAATGCATTGTAGCCTGTAGCATTTAGGTTTTCTGTTGGCAAACGCTAATGGTTTCAAATGAGACACAACAGGTACACATTCGTGTTTTCTGAGTAAAAAGCTGCAGAAACCAGGTTGAAAATGATATTTGTGTTTGTAAACATGACATTGAATCCACTTGCCAAAGAAAAAGACTTTGCTTTTCTCCAAAACCAGGTTGACTCTGCTTTTCTGGGTGCTTTGCACACCAACTCCACACTAGTTTGTGCATCTAGGTTTGGATGAAACCAGAAATATCTGGTTCTGTGGTGGTTAAGTCAATCCCAGCTCTGGCTTCAGCTTCTGTGTTTGCTTGTGTTTTCTCAACAGTATCTATGGACTTTAGAGTTGTGAATGCATTGTAGCCTGTAGCATTTAGGTTTTCTGTTGGCAAACGCTAATGGTTTCAAATGAGACACAACAGGTACACATTCGTGTTTTCTGAGTAAAAAGCTGCAGAAACCAGGTTGAAAATGATATTTGTGTTTGTAAACATGACATTGAATCCACTTGCCAAAGAAAAAGATTTTGCTTTTCTCCAAAACCAGGTTGACTCTGCTTTTCTGGGTGCTTTGCACACCAACTCCACACTAGTTTGTGCATCTAGGTTTGGATGAAACCAGAAATATCTGGTTCTGTGGTGGTTCAGTCAATCCCAGCTCTGGCTACAGGTTCTGTGATTGCTTGTGTTTTGTCAATAGTATCTATGGACTTTAGAGTTGTGAATGCATTGTAGCATGTAGCATTTAGGTTCTCTGTTGGCAAACGCTAATGGTTTCAAATGAGACACAACAGGTACACATTCGTGTTTTCTGAGTAAAAAGCTGCAGAAACCAGGTTAAAAATGATATTTGTGTTGGTAAACATGACATTGAATCCATGTTCCCAAGAATAAGACATTACTTTTCTCCAAAACTTGGTTGACTCTGCTTTTCTGGGTGCTTTGCACACCAACTCCACACCAGTTTGTTCAGTTAGGTTTGGATGAAAACAGAAATATCCGGTTCTGTGGTGGCTAAGTCAATCCCAGCTCTGGCTACAGCTTCTGTGTTTGCTTGTGTTTTGTCAATAGTATCTATGGACTTTAGAGTTGTGAATGCATTGTAGCCTGTAGCATTTAGGTTTTCTGTTGGCAAACGCGAATGGTTTCAAATGAGACACAACAGGTACACATTCGTGTTTTCTGAGTAAAAAGCTGCAGAAACCAGGTTAAAAATGATATTTGTGTTTGTAAACATGACATTGAATCCACTTGCCAAAGAAAAAGACTTTGCTTTTCTCCAAAACCAGGTTGACTCTGCTTTTCTGGGTGCTCTGCACACCAACTCCACACTAGTTTGTGCATCTAGGTTTGGATGAAACCAGAAATATCTGGTTCTGTGGTGGTTCAGTCAATCCCAGCTCTGGCTACAGGTTCTGTGTTTGCTTGTGTTTTGTCAATAGTATCTATGGACTTTAGAGTTGTGAATGCATTGTAGCATGTAGCATTTAGGTTCTCTGTTGGCAAACGCTAATGGTTTCAAATGAGACACAACAGGTACACATTCGTGTTTTCTGAGTAAAAAGCTGCAGAAACCAGGTTAAAAATGATATTTGTGTTGGTAAACATGACATTGAATCCATGTTCCCAAGAATAAGACATTACTTTTCTCCAAAACTTGGTTGACTCTGCTTTTCTGGGTGCTTTGCACACCAACTCCACACTAGTTTGTGCATCTAGGTTTGGATGAAACCAGAAATATCTGGTTCTGTGGTGGTTCAGTCAATCCCAGCTCTGGCTACAGGTTCTGTGTTTGCTTGTGTTTTGTCAATAGTATCTATGGACTTTAGAGTTGTGAATGCATTGTAGCATGTAGCATTTAGGTTCTCTGTTGGCAAACGCTAATGGTTTCAAATGAGACACAACAGGTACACATTCGTGTTTTCTGAGTAAAAAGCTGCAGAAACCAGGTTAAAAATGATATTTGTGTTGGTAAACATGACATTGAATCCATGTTCCCAAGAATAAGACATTACTTTTCTCCAAAACTTGGTTGACTCTGCTTTTCTGGGTGCTTTGCCCACCAACTCCACACCAGTTTGTTCAGTTAGGTTTGGATGAAAACAGAAATATCCGGTTCTGTGGTGGCTAAGTCAATCCCAGCTCTGGCTTCAGCTTCTGTGTTTGCTTGTGTTTTGTCAATAGTATCTATGGACTTTAGAGTTGTGAATGCATTGTAGCCTGTAGCATTTAGGTTTTCTGTTGGCAAACGCTAATGGTTTCAAATGAGACACAACAGGTACACATTCGTGTTTTCTGAGTAAAAAGCTGCAGAAACCAGGTTGAAAATGATATTTGTGTTTGTAAACATGACATTGAATCCACTTGCCAAAGAAAAAGACTTTGCTTTTCTCCAAAACCAGGTTGACTCTGCTTTTCTGGGTGCTTTGCACACCAACTCCACACTAGTTTGTGCATCTAGGTTTGGATGAAACCAGAAATATCTGGTTCTGTGGTGGTTCAGTCAATCCCAGCTCTGGCTACAGGTTCTGTGTTTGCTTGTGTTTTGTCAATAGTATCTATGGACTTTAGAGTTGTGAATGCATTGTAGCCTGTAGCATTTAGGTTTTCTGTTGGCAAACGCTAATGGTTTCAAATGAGACACAACAGGTACACATTTGTGTTTTCTGAGTAAAAAGCTGCAGAAACCAGGTTGAAAATGATATTTGTGTTTGTAAACATGACATTGAATCCACTTGCCAAAGAAAAAGACTTTGCTTTTCTCCAAAACCAGGTTGACTCTGCTTTTCTGGGTGCTTTGCACACCAACTCCACACTAGTTTGTGCATCTAGGTTTGGATGAAACCAGAAATATCTGGTTCTGTGGTGGTTCAGTCAATCCCAGCTCTGGCTACAGGTTCTGTGTTTGCTTGTGTTTTGTCAATAGTATCTATGGACTTTAGAGTTGTGAATGCATTGTAGCATGTAGCATTTAGGTTCTCTGTTGGCAAACGCTAATGGTTTCAAATGAGACACAACAGGTACACATTCGTGTTTTCTGAGTAAAAAGCTGCAGAAACCAGGTTAAAAATGATATTTGTGTTGGTAAACATGACATTGAATCCATGTTCCCAAGAATAAGACATTACTTTTCTCCAAAACTTGGTTGACTCTGCTTTTCTGGGTGCTTTGCACACCAACTCCACACTAGTTTGTGCATCTAGGTTTGGATGAAACCAGAAATATCTGGTTCTGTGGTGGTTCAGTCAATCCCAGCTCTGGCTACAGGTTCTGTGTTTGCTTGTGTTTTGTCAATAGTATCTATGGACTTTAGAGTTGTGAATGCATTGTAGCATGTAGCATTTAGGTTCTCTGTTGGCAAACGCTAATGGTTTCAAATGAGACACAACAGGTACACATTCGTGTTTTCTGAGTAAAAAGCTGCAGAAACCAGGTTAAAAATGATATTTGTGTTGGTAAACATGACATTGAATCCATGTTCCCAAGAATAAGACATTACTTTTCTCCAAAACTTGGTTGACTCTGCTTTTCTGGGTGCTTTGCCCACCAA
This sequence comes from Sylvilagus floridanus, assembly GCA_949820135.1. Taxonomy (NCBI): domain Eukaryota; kingdom Metazoa; phylum Chordata; class Mammalia; order Lagomorpha; family Leporidae; genus Sylvilagus; species Sylvilagus floridanus. Next base: position 28,780,150 of record OX463232.1, read on the forward strand.
CTCCACACCAGTTTGTTCAGTTAGGTTTGGATGAAAACAGAAATATCCGGTTCTGTGGTGGCTAAGTCAATCCCAGCTCTGGCTACAGCTTCTGTGTTTGCTTGTGTTTTGTCAATAGTATCTATGGACTTTAGAGTTGTGAATGCATTGTAGCCTGTAGCATTTAGGTTTTCTGTTGGCAAACGCTAATGGTTTCAAATGAGACACAACAGGTACACATTCGTGTTTTCTGAGTAAAAAGCTGCAGAAACCGGGATAAAAATCATATTTGCTTTTGTAACCATGACATTGAATCCACTTGCCCAAGAATAAGACTTTGCTTTTCTCCAAAACCTGGTTGACTCTGCTTTTCTGGGTGCTTTGCACACCAACTCCATTCCAGTTTGTTCAGTTAGGTTTGGATGAAAACAGAAATATCCGGTTCTGTGGTGGCTAAGTCAATCCCAGCTCTTGCTCCAGCTTCTGTGTTTGCTTGTGTTTTCTCGATAGTATCTATGGACTTAGAGTTGTGAATGCATTGTTGCATGTAACATTTTGATTTTCTGTTGGCAAACGCTAACTGGTTTCACATGGAGACACAACAGGTACACATTCTTGTTTTCTTAGTCAAAAGCTGCAGAAACCAGGTTAAAAATGATATTTGTGTTTGTAAACATGACATTGAATCCACTTGCCCAAGAAAAAGACTTTGCTTTTCTCCAAAACAGGGTTGACTCTGCTTTTCTGGGTGCTTTGCACACCAATTCCATACCAGTTTGTCCAGATAAGGCTGGATGAAACCAGAAATATCAGGTTCTGTGGTGGCTAAGTGAATTCCAGCTCTTGCTACAGCTTCTATATTTGCTTGTGTTTTCTCAACAGTATCTATGGACTTTAGAGTTGTGAATGTATTGTAGCATGTAACATTTTGTTTTTCTGTTGGCAAACGCTAATTGGTTTCACATCTAGACAAAACAGGTACACATTCGTGTTTTCTGAGTAAAAAGCTGCAGAAACCAGGTTGAAAATGATATTTGTGTTTGTAAACATGACATTGAATCCACTTGCCAAAGAAAAAGATTTTGCTTTTCTCCAAAACCAGGTTGACTCTGCTTTTCTGGGTGCTTTGCACACCAACTCCACACTAGTTTGTGCATCTAGGTTTGGATGAAACCAGAAATATCTGGTTCTGTGGTGGTTCAGTCAATCCCAGCTCTGGCTACAGGTTCTGTGTTTGCTTGTGTTTTGTCAATAGTATCTATGGACTTTAGAGTTGTGAATGCATTGTAGCCTGTAGCATTTAGGTTCTCTGTTGGCAAACGCTAATGGTTTCAAATGAGACACAACAGGTACACATTCGTGTTTTCTGAGTAAAAAGCTGCAGAAACCAGGTTAAAAATGATATTTGTGTTGGTAAACATGACATTGAATCCATGTTCCCAAGAATAAGACATTACTTTTCTCCAAAACTTGGTTGACTCTGCTTTTCTGGGTGCTTTGCCCACCAACTCCACACCAGTTTGTTCAGTTAGGTTTGGATGAAAACAGAAATATCCGGTTCTGTGGTGGCTAAGTCAATCCCAGCTCTGGCTACAGCTTCTGTGTTTGCTTGTGTTTTGTCAATAGTATCTATGGACTTTAGAGTTGTGAATGCATTGTAGCCTGTAGCATTTAGGTTTTCTGTTGGTAAACGCTAATTGGTTTTACATGGTGACACAACAGGTACACATTAGTGTTTTCTGAGTGAAAAGCTGCAGAAACAATGTTTAAAATGATATTTGTGTTTGTAAACATGACATTGAATCCACTTGCCCAAGAAAAAGACTTTGCTTCTCTTCAAAACCAGGTTGACTCTGCTTTTCTGGGTGCTTTGCACACCAATTCCACACCAGTTTGTCCAGATAGCGCTAGATGAAACCAGAAATATCCGGTTCTGTGGTAGCTAAATCAATCCCAGGTCTTGCTACAACTTCTGTGTTTGCTTGTGTTTTCTCAATAGTATCTATGGACTTTAGAGTTGTGAATGCATTGTAGCCTGTAGCATTTAGGTTTTCTGTTGGCAAACGCTAATGGTTTCAAATGAGACACAACAGGTACACATTCGTGTTTTCTGAGTAAAAAGCTGCAGAAACCAGGTTGAAAATGATATTTGTGTTTGTAAACATGACATTGAATCCACTTGCCAAAGAAAAAGACTTTGCTTTTCTCCAAAACCAGGTTGACTCTGCTTTTCTGGGTGCTTTGCACACCAACTCCACACTAGTTTGTGCATCTAGGTTTGGATGAAACCAGAAATATCTGGTTCTGTGGTGGTTAAGTCAATCCCAGCTCTGGCTTCAGCTTCTGTGTTTGCTTGTGTTTTCTCAACAGTATCTATGGACTTTAGAGTTGTGAATGCATTGTAGCCTGTAGCATTTAGGTTTTCTGTTGGCAAACGCTAATGGTTTCAAATGAGACACAACAGGTACACATTCGTGTTTTCTGAGTAAAAAGCTGCAGAAACCAGGTTGAAAATGATATTTGTGTTTGTAAACATGACATTGAATCCACTTGCCAAAGAAAAAGATTTTGCTTTTCTCCAAAACCAGGTTGACTCTGCTTTTCTGGGTGCTTTGCACACCAACTCCACACTAGTTTGTGCATCTAGGTTTGGATGAAACCAGAAATATCTGGTTCTGTGGTGGTTCAGTCAATCCCAGCTCTGGCTACAGGTTCTGTGATTGCTTGTGTTTTGTCAATAGTATCTATGGACTTTAGAGTTGTGAATGCATTGTAGCCTGTAGCATTTAGGTTCTCTGTTGGCAAACGCTAATGGTTTCAAATGAGACACAACAGGTACACATTCGTGTTTTCTGAGTAAAAAGCTGCAGAAACCAGGTTAAAAATGATATTTGTGTTGGTTAACATGAGATTGAATCCATGTTCCCAAGAATAAGACATTACTTTTCTCCAAAACTTGGTTGACTCTGCTTTTCTGGGTGCTTTGCACACCAACTCCACACCAGTTTGTTCAGTTAGGTTTGGATGAAAACAGAAATATCCGGTTCTGTGGTGGCTAAGTCAATCCCAGCTCTGGCTACAGCTTCTGTGTTTGCTTGTGTTTTGTCAATAGTATCTATGGACTTTAGAGTTGTGAATGCATTGTAGCCTGTAGCATTTAGGTTTTCTGTTGGCAAACGCTAATGGTTTCAAATGAGACACAACAGGTACACATTCGTGTTTTCTGAGTAAAAAGCTGCAGAAACCAGGTTAAAAATGATATTTGTGTTTGTAAACATGACATTGAATCCACTTGCCCAAGAAAAAGACTTTGCTTTTCTCCAAAACCAGGTTGACTCTGCTTTTCTGGGTGCTTTGCACACCAACTCCACACTAGTTTGTGCATCTAGGTTTGGATGAAACCAGAAATATCTGGTTCTGTGGTGGTTCAGTCAATCCCAGCTCTGGCTACAGGTTCTGTGTTTGCTTGTGTTTTGTCAATAGTATCTATGGACTTTAGAGTTGTGAATGCATTGTAGCATGTAGCATTTAGGTTCTCTGTTGGCAAACGCTAATGGTTTCAAATGAGACACAACAGGTACACATTCGTGTTTTCTGAGTAAAAAGCTGCAGAAACCAGGTTAAAAATGATATTTGTGTTGGTAAACATGACATTGAATCCATGTTCCCAAGAATAAGACATTACTTTTCTCCAAAACTTGGTTGACTCTGCTTTTCTGGGTGCTTTGCCCACCAACTCCACACCAGTTTGTTCAGTTAGGTTTGGATGAAAACAGAAATATCCGGTTCTGTGGTGGCTAAGTCAATCCCAGCTCTGGCTACAGCTTCTGTGTTTGCTTGTGTTTTGTCAATAGTATCTATGGACTTTAGAGTTGTGAATGCATTGTAGCCTGTAGCATTTAGGTTTTCTGTTGGCAAACGCGAATGGTTTCAAATGAGACACAACAGGTACACATTCGTGTTTTCTGAGTAAAAAGCTGCAGAAACCAGGTTGAAAATGATATTTGTGTTTGTAAACATGACATTGAATCCACTTGCCAAAGAAAAAGACTTTGCTTTTCTCCAAAACCAGGTTGACTCTGCTTTTCTGGGTGCTCTGCACACCAACTCCACACTAGTTTGTGCATCTAGGTTTGGATGAAACCAGAAATATCTGGTTCTGTGGTGGTTCAGTCAATCCCAGCTCTGGCTACAGGTTCTGTGTTTGCTTGTGTTTTGTCAATAGTATCTATGGACTTTAGAGTTGTGAATGCATTGTAGCATGTAGCATTTAGGTTCTCTGTTGGCAAACGCTAATGGTTTCAAATGAGACACAACAGGTACACATTCGTGTTTTCTGAGTAAAAAGCTGCAGAAACCAGGTTAAAAATGATATTTGTGTTGGTAAACATGACATTGAATCCATGTTCCCAAGAATAAGACATTACTTTTCTCCAAAACTTGGTTGACTCTGCTTTTCTGGGTGCTTTGCACACCAACTCCACACTAGTTTGTGCATCTAGGTTTGGATGAAACCAGAAATATCTGGTTCTGTGGTGGTTCAGTCAATCCCAGCTCTGGCTACAGGTTCTGTGTTTGCTTGTGTTTTGTCAATAGTATCTATGGACTTTAGAGTTGTGAATGCATTGTAGCATGTAGCATTTAGGTTCTCTGTTGGCAAACGCTAATGGTTTCAAATGAGACACAACAGGTACACATTCGTGTTTTCTGAGTAAAAAGCTGCAGAAACCAGGTTAAAAATGATATTTGTGTTGGTAAACATGACATTGAATCCATGTTCCCAAGAATAAGACATTACTTTTCTCCAAAACTTGGTTGACTCTGCTTTTCTGGGTGCTTTGCCCACCAACTCCACACCAGTTTGTTCAGTTAGGTTTGGATGAAAACAGAAATATCCGGTTCTGTGGTGGCTAAGTCAATCCCAGCTCTGGCTTCAGCTTCTGTGTTTGCTTGTGTTTTGTCAATAGTATCTATGGACTTTAGAGTTGTGAATGCATTGTAGCCTGTAGCATTTAGGTTTTCTGTTGGCAAACGCTAATGGTTTCAAATGAGACACAACAGGTACACATTCGTGTTTTCTGAGTAAAAAGCTGCAGAAACCAGGTTGAAAATGATATTTGTGTTTGTAAACATGACATTGAATCCACTTGCCAAAGAAAAAGACTTTGCTTTTCTCCAAAACCAGGTTGACTCTGCTTTTCTGGGTGCTTTGCACACCAACTCCACACTAGTTTGTGCATCTAGGTTTGGATGAAACCAGAAATATCTGGTTCTGTGGTGGTTCAGTCAATCCCAGCTCTGGCTACAGGTTCTGTGTTTGCTTGTGTTTTGTCAATAGTATCTATGGACTTTAGAGTTGTGAATGCATTGTAGCCTGTAGCATTTAGGTTTTCTGTTGGCAAACGCTAATGGTTTCAAATGAGACACAACAGGTACACATTCGTGTTTTCTGAGTAAAAAGCTGCAGAAACCAGGTTGAAAATTATATTTGTGTTTGTAAACATGACATTGAATCCACTTGCCAAAGAAAAAGACTTTGCTTTTCTCCAAAACCAGGTTGACTCTGCTTTTCTGGGTGCTTTGCACACCAACTCCACACTAGTTTGTGCATCTAGGTTTGGATGAAACCAGAAATATCTGGTTCTGTGGTGGTTCAGTCAATCCCAGCTCTGGCTACAGGTTCTGTGTTTGCTTGTGTTTTGTCAATAGTATCTATGGACTTTAGAGTTGTGAATGCATTGTAGCATGTAGCATTTAGGTTCTCTGTTGGCAAACGCTAATGGTTTCAAATGAGACACAACAGGTACACATTCGTGTTTTCTGAGTAAAAAGCTGCAGAAACCAGGTTAAAAATGATATTTGTGTTGGTAAACATGACATTGAATCCATGTTCCCAAGAATAAGACATTACTTTTCTCCAAAACTTGGTTGACTCTGCTTTTCTGGGTGCTTTGCACACCAACTCCACACTAGTTTGTGCATCTAGGTTTGGATGAAACCAGAAATATCTGGTTCTGTGGTGGTTCAGTCAATCCCAGCTCTGGCTACAGGTTCTGTGTTTGCTTGTGTTTTGTCAATAGTATCTATGGACTTTAGAGTTGTGAATGCATTGTAGCATGTAGCATTTAGGTTCTCTGTTGGCAAACGCGAATGGTTTCAAATGAGACACAACAGGTACACATTCGTGTTTTCTGAGTAAAAAGCTGCAGAAACCAGGTTAAAAATGATATTTGTGTTGGTAAACATGACATTGAATCCATGTTCCCAAGAATAAGACATTACTTTTCTCCAAAACTTGGTTGACTCTGCTTTTCTGGGTGCTTTGCCCACCAACTCCACACCAGTTTGTTCAGTTAGGTTTGGATGAAAACAGAAATATCCGGTTCTGTGGTGGCTAAGTCAATCCCAGCTCTGGCTACAGCTTCTGTGTTTGCTTGTGTTTTGTCAATAGTATCTATGGACTTTAGAGTTGTGAATGCATTGTAGCCTGTAGCATTTAGGTTTTCTGTTGGCAAACGCTAATGGTTTCAAATGAGACAGAACAGGTACACATTCGTGTTTTCTGAGTAAAAAGCTGCAGAAACCGGGATAAAAATCATATTTGCTTTTGTAACCATGACATTGAATCCACTTGCCCAAGAATAAGACTTTGCTTTTCTCCAAAACCTGGTTGACTCTGCTTTTCTGGGTGCTTTGCACACCAACTCCATTCCAGTTTGTTCAGTTAGGTTTGGATGAAAACAGAAATATCCGGTTCTGTGGTGGCTAAGTCAATCCCAGCTCTTGCTCCAGCTTCTGTGTTTGCTTGTGTTTTCTCGATAGTATCTATGGACTTAGAGTTGTGAATGCATTGTTGCATGTAACATTTTGATATTCTGTTGGCAAACGCTAACTGGTTTCACATGGAGACACAACAGGTACACATTCTTGTTTTCTTAGTCAAAAGCTGCAGAAACCAGGTTAAAAATGATATTTGTGTTTGTAAACATGACATTGAATCCACTTGCCCAAGAAAAAGACTTTGCTTTTCTCCAAAACAGGGTTGACTCTGCTTTTCTGGGTGCTTTGCACACCAATTCCATACCAGTTTGTCCAGATAAGGCTGGATGAAACCAGAAATATCCGGTTCTGTGGTGGCTAAGTGAATTCCAGCTCTTGCTACAGCTTCTATATTTGCTTGTGTTTTCTCAACAGTATCTATGGACTTTAGAGTTGTGAATGTATTGTAGCATGTAACATTTTGTTTTTCTGTTGGCAAACGCTAATTGGTTTCACATCTAGACAAAACAGGTACACATTCGTGTTTTCTGAGTAAAAAGCTGCAGAAACCAGGTTGAAAATGATATTTGTGTTTGTAAACATGACATTGAATCCACTTGCCAAAGAAAAAGATTTTGCTTTTCTCCAAAACCAGGTTGACTCTGCTTTTCTGGGTGCTTTGCACACCAACTCCACACTAGTTTGTGCATCTAGGTTTGGATGAAACCAGAAATATCTGGTTCTGTGGTGGTTCAGTCAATCCCAGCTCTGGCTACAGGTTCTGTGTTTGCTTGTGTTTTGTCAATAGTATCTATGGACTTTAGAGTTGTGAATGCATTGTAGCATGTAGCATTTAGGTTCTCTGTTGGCAAACGCTAATGGTTTCAAATGAGACACAACAGGTACACATTCGTGTTTTCTGAGTAAAAAGCTGCAGAAACCAGGTTAAAAATGATATTTGTGTTGGTAAACATGACATTGAATCCATGTTCCCAAGAATAAGACATTACTTTTCTCCAAAACTTGGTTGACTCTGCTTTTCTGGGTGCTTTGCCCACCAACTCCACACCAGTTTGTTCAGTTAGGTTTGGATGAAAACAGAAATATCCGGTTCTGTGGTGGCTAAGTCAATCCCAGCTCTGGCTACAGCTTCTGTTTTTGCTTGTGTTTTGTCAATAGTATCTATGGACTTTAGAGTTGTGAATGCATTGTAGCCTGTAGCATTTAGGTTTTCTGTTGGCAAACGCGAATGGTTTCAAATGAGACACAACAGGTACACATTCGTGTTTTCTGAGTAAAAAGCTGCAGAAACCGGGATAAAAATCATATTTGTTTTTGTAACCATGACATTCAATCCACTTGCCCAAGAATAAGACTTTGCTTTTCTCCAAAACCTGGTTGACTCTGCTTTTCTGGGTGCTTTGCACACCAACTCCACACCAGTTTGTTCAGTTAGGTTTGGATGAAACCAGAAATATCCGGTTCTGTGGTGGCTAAGTCAATCCCAGCTCTGGCTACAGCTTCTGTGTTTGCTTGTGTTTTCTCGATAGTATCTATGGACTTAGAGTTGTGAATGCATTGTAGCATGTAACATTTTGATTTTCTGTTGGCAAACGCTAATGGTTTCAAATGAGACACAACAGGTACACATTCGTGTTTTCTGAGTAAAAAGCTGCAGAAACCAGGTTGAAAATGATATTTGTGTTTGTAAACATGACATTGAATCCACTTGCCAAAGAAAAAGACTTTGCTTTTCTCCAAAACCAGGTTGACTCTGCTTTTCTGGGTGCTTTGCACACCAACTCCACACTAGTTTGTGCATCTAGGTTTGGATGAAACCAGAAATATCTGGTTCTGTGGTGGTTCAGTCAATCCCAGCTCTGGCTACAGGTTCTGTGTTTGCTTGTGTTTTGTCAATAGTATCTATGGACTTTAGAGTTGTGAATGCATTGTAGCATGTAGCATTTAGGTTCTCTGTTGGCAAACGCTAATGGTTTCAAATGAGACACAACAGGTACACATTCGTGTTTTCTGAGTAAAAAGCTCCAGAAACCAGGTTAAAAATGATATTTGTGTTTGTAAACATGACATTGAATCCACTTGCCCAAGAAAAAGACTTTGCTTTTCTCCAAAACAGGGTTGACTCTGCTTTTCTGGGTGCTTTGCACACCAATTCCATACCAGTTTGTCCAGATAAGGCTGGATGAAACCAGAAATATCCGGTTCTGTGGTGGCTAAGTGAATTCCAGCTCTTGCTACAGCTTCTATATTTGCTTGTGTTTTCTCAACAGTATCTATGGACTTTAGAGTTGTGAATGTATTGTAGCATGTAACATTTTGTTTTTCTGTTGGCAAACGCTAATTGGTTTCACATCTAGACAAAACAGGTACACATTCGTGTTTTCTGAGTAAAAAGCTGCAGAAACCAGGTTGAAAATGATATTTGTGTTTGTAAACATGACATTGAATCCACTTGCCAAAGAAAAAGATTTTGCTTTTCTCCAAAACCAGGTTGACTCTGCTTTTCTGGGTGCTTTGCACACCAACTCCACACTAGTTTGTGCATCTAGGTTTGGATGAAACCAGAAATATCTGGTTCTGTGGTGGTTCAGTCAATCCCAGCTCTGGCTACAGGTTCTGTGTTTGCTTGTGTTTTGTCAATAGTATCTATGGACTTTAGAGTTGTGAATGCATTGTAGCATGTAGCATTTAGGTTCTCTGTTGGCAAACGCTAATGGTTTCAAATGAGACACAACAGGTACACATTCGTGTTTTCTGAGTAAAAAGCTGCAGAAACCAGGTTAAAAATGATATTTGTGTTGGTAAACATGACATTGAATCCATGTTCCCAAGAATAAGACATTACTTTTCTCCAAAACTTGGTTGACTCTGCTTTTCTGGGTGCTTTGCCCACCAACTCCACACCAGTTTGTTCAGTTAGGTTTGGATGAAAACAGAAATATCCGGTTCTGTGGTGGCTAAGTCAATCCCAGCTCTGGCTACAGCTTCTGTTTTTGCTTGTGTTTTGTCAATAGTATCTATGGACTTTAGAGTTGTGAATGCATTGTAGCCTGTAGCATTTAGGTTTTCTGTTGGCAAACGCGAATGGTTTCAAATGAGACACAACAGGTACACATTCGTGTTTTCTGAGTAAAAAGCTGCAGAAACCGGGATAAAAATCATATTTGTTTTTGTAACCATGACATTCAATCCACTTGCCCAAGAATAAGACTTTGCTTTTCTCCAAAACCTGGTTGACTCTGCTTTTCTGGGTGCTTTGCACACCAACTCCACACCAGTTTGTTCAGTTAGGTTTGGATGAAACCAGAAATATCCGGTTCTGTGGTGGCTAAGTCAATCCCAGCTCTGGCTACAGCTTCTGTGTTTGCTTGTGTTTTCTCGATAGTATCTATGGACTTAGAGTTGTGAATGCATTGTAGCATGTAACATTTTGATTTTCTGTTGGCAAACGCTAATGGTTTCAAATGAGACACAACAGGTACACATTCGTGTTTTCTGAGTAAAAAGCTGCAGAAACCAGGTTGAAAATGATATTTGTGTTTGTAAACATGACATTGAATCCACTTGCCAAAGAAAAAGACTTTGCTTTTCTCCAAAACCAGGTTGACTCTGCTTTTCTGGGTGCTTTGCACACCAACTCCACACTAGTTTGTGCATCTAGGTTTGGATGAAACCAGAAATATCTGGTTCTGTGGTGGTTCAGTCAATCCCAGCTCTGGCTACAGGTTCTGTGTTTGCTTGTGTTTTGTCAATAGTATCTATGGACTTTAGAGTTGTGAATGCATTGTAGCATGTAGCATTTAGGTTCTCTGTTGGCAAACGCTAATGGTTTCAAATGAGACACAACAGGTACACATTCGTGTTTTCTGAGTAAAAAGCTCCAGAAACCAGGTTAAAAATGATATTTGTGTTTGTAAACATGACATTGAATCCACTTGCCCAAGAAAAAGACTTTGCTTTTCTCCAAAACAGGGTTGACTCTGCTTTTCTGGGTGCTTTGCACACCAATTCCATACCAGTTTGTCCAGATAAGGCTGGATGAAACCAGAAATATCCGGTTCTGTGGTGGCTAAGTGAATTCCAGCTCTTGCTACAGCTTCTATATTTGCTTGTGTTTTCTCAACAGTATCTATGGACTTTAGAGTTGTGAATGTATTGTAGCATGTAACATTTTGTTTTTCTGTTGGCAAACGCTAATTGGTTTCACATCTAGACAAAACAGGTACACATTCGTGTTTTCTGAGTAAAAAGCTGCAGAAACCAGGTTGAAAATGATATTTGTGTTTGTAAACATGACATTGAATCCACTTGCCAAAGAAAAAGATTTTGCTTTTCTCCAAAACCAGGTTGACTCTGCTTTTCTGGGTGCTTTGCACACCAACTCCACACTAGTTTGTGCATCTAGGTTTGGATGAAACCAGAAATATCTGGTTCTGTGGTGGTTCAGTCAATCCCAGCTCTGGCTACAGGTTCTGTGTTTGCTTGTGTTTTGTCAATAGTATCTATGGACTTTAGAGTTGTGAATGCATTGTAGCATGTAGCATTTAGGTTCTCTGTTGGCAAACGCTAATGGTTTCAAATGAGACACAACAGGTACACATTCGTGTTTTCTGAGTAAAAAGCTGCAGAAACCAGGTTAAAAATGATATTTGTGTTGGTAAACATGACATTGAATCCATGTTCCCAAGAATAAGACATTACTTTTCTCCAAAACTTGGTTGACTCTGCTTTTCTGGGTGCTTTGCCCACCAACTCCACACCAGTTTGTTCAGTTAGGTTTGGATGAAAACAGAAATATCCGGTTCTGTGGTGGCTAAGTCAATCCCAGCTCTGGCTACAGCTTCTGTTTTTGCTTGTGTTTTGTCAATAGTATCTATGGACTTTAGAGTTGTGAATGCATTGTAGCCTGTAGCATTTAGGTTTTCTGTTGGCAAACGCGAATGGTTTCAAATGAGACACAACAGGTACACATTCGTGTTTTCTGAGTAAAAAGCTGCAGAAACCGGGATAAAAATCATATTTGTTTTTGTAACCATGACATTCAATCCACTTGCCCAAGAATAAGACTTTGCTTTTCTCCAAAACCTGGTTGACTCTGCTTTTCTGGGTGCTTTGCACACCAACTCCACACCAGTTTGTTCAGTTAGGTTTGGATGAAACCAGAAATATCCGGTTCTGTGGTGGCTAAGTCAATCCCAGCTCTGGCTACAGCTTCTGTGTTTGCTTGTGTTTTCTCGATAGTATCTATGGACTTAGAGTTGTGAATGCAATGTAGCATGTAACATTTTGATTTTCTGTTGGCAAACGCTAATGGTTTCAAATGAGACACAACAGGTACACATTCGTGTTTTCTGAGTAAAAAGCTGCAGAAACCAGGTTGAAATTGATATTTGTGTTTGTAAACATGACATTGAATCCACTTGCCAAAGAAAAAGACTTTGCTTTTCTCCAAAACCAGGTTGACTCTGCTTTTCTGGGTGCTTTGCACACCAACTCCACACTAGTTTGTGCATCTAGGTTTGGATGAAACCAGAAATATCTGGTTCTGTGGTGGTTCAGTCAATCCCAGCTCTGGCTACAGGTTCTGTGTTTGCTCGTGTTTTGTCAATAGTATCTATGGACTTTAGAGTTGTGAATGCATTGTAGCATGTAGCATTTAGGTTCTCTGTTGGCAAACGCTAATGGTTTCAAATGAGACACAACAGGTACACATTCGTGTTTTCTGAGTAAAAAGCTGCAGAAACCAGGTTAAAAATGATATTTGTGTTGGTAAACATGACATTGAATCCACTTGCCCAAGAAAAAGACTTTGCTTTTCTCCAAAACAGGGTTGACTCTGCTTTTCTGGGTGCTTTGCACACCAATTCCATACCAGTTTGTCCAGATAAGGCTGGATGAAACCAGAAATATCCGGTTCTGTGGTGGCTAAGTGAATTCCAGCTCTTGCTACAGCTTCTATATTTGCTTGTGTTTTCTCAACAGTATCTATGGACTTTAGAGTTGTGAATGTATTGTAGCATGTAACATTTTGTTTTTCTGTTGGCAAACGCTAATTGGTTTCACATCTAGACAAAACAGGTACACATTCGTGTTTTCTGAGTAAAAAGCTGCAGAAACCAGGTTGAAAATGATATTTGTGTTTGTAAACATGACATTGAATCCACTTGCCAAAGAAAAAGATTTTGCTTTTCTCCAAAACCAGGTTGACTCTGCTTTTCTGGGTGCTTTGCACACCAACTCCACACTACTTTGTGCATCTAGGTTTGGATGAAACCAGAAATATCTGGTTCTGTGGTGGTTCAGTCAATCCCAGCTCTGGCTACAGCTTCTGTGATTGCTTTTGTTTTGTCAATAGTATCTATGGACTTTAGAGTTGTGAATGCATTGAAGCCTGTAGCATTTAGGTTCTCTGTTGGCAAACGCTAATGGTTTCAAATGAGATACAACAGGTACACATTCGTGTTTTCTGAGTAAAAAGCTGCAGAAACCAGGTTAAAAATGATATTTGTGTTGGTTAACATGAGATTGAATCCATGTTCCCAAGAATAAGACATTACTTTTCTCCAAAACTTGGTTGACTCTGCATAGAGATTCAGTTCACGGGAGTTCTGTATGCTAGTGGAATGCAGAGCTGTGTCAGAGTTTTGTTGAATGGGAATAGGATGACACCATGTGCGCAATGTCTGTATCCTTAGACAGAACTTACAGGAGTTCTGTAACCTGAGTGTAGTGAGGTGCAGCTTACAAGTGTTCTGTATCGGAGGTTTGCGTGTAAGCAGTTTATAAGAGTTCTGTGGCCTGGGAGTAGGCATTCGCAATATGCGGGATTTTTGTAGCCAGACTCTGGGATGTGCAGCTTATAGGAATTCTGGATACAGGCTGTAGAGAGATTGAGTTTATGGGAGTATTGTATGCTAGTGGAGTGCAAAGCTGTTTCAGCATTCTGTAGCCTGGCAATAGGCTTACACAATGTGCGCAATTTCGGTAGCCTGAGTGTAGGAGAGAGAGCGTATAGGAGTTCTGCAACCTGAGTTTAGTGATTTACAACATACATGAGTTCTGTATCGAATGTGTGGAACAAAGCAGTTTGGAAGAGTTCAGTAGCCTGTGAGTAGGCATTCGGAATATGCGGGATTTCTGTAGCCTGACTCTGGGATGTGCAGCTTATAGGAATTCTGGATACAGGCTATATCGAGATTCAGTTCATGAGAGTTCTGTATGCTATGGAGTACAAAGCAGTTTCAGCATTCTGTAGACTGGGAATAGCCATACAATATATGCGCAATGTCTGTATCCTGAGAGTAGGAGACAGTGCTTACAGGAGTTCTGTAACCTGAGTTTAGTAAGGGTAGCGTATATTAGTTCTGTATCTGAGGTGTGGAACGCAGCAGTTTGTAAGAGTTCTGCAGCCTGGGAGTAGGCAATCGCAATATGCGGGATTTCTGTGGCCTGACTCTGTGATGTGCAGCTTATAGGAATTCTGGATACAGGCTGTAGAGAGATTCAGTTCACGGGAGTTCTGTATGCTAGAGGAGTGCAAAGCAGTTTCAGCATTCTGTAGCCTGGCAATAGGCTTACACAATGTGCGCAATTTCGGTAGCCTTAGTGTAGGAGAGAGAGCGTACAGGAGTTTTGTAACCTGAGTTTAGTGATTTATAGCATACTTGAGTTCTGTATCGGAGGTGTGGAACGAAGCAGTTAGGAAGGGTTCTGTAGCCTGGCAGTAGGCATTCGCATTATGCAGGATTTCTGTAGCCTGACTCAAGGATGCACAGCTTATGGGCGTTCTGTGTCCTGGCTGTAGAGAGATGCAGTTCACAGGAGTTCCATGTGCCAGTGGAGTGCAAAGCTGTTTCAGAGTTCTGTAGCCTGGGAATAAGATGACACCATGTGCGCAAAGTCTGTATCCTTAGACGGAGGTTACAGGAATTCTGTAACCTGAGTTTAGTCAAGTGCAGCGTACATGAGTTCTGTATCGGAGGTGTGGATGTAAGCTCTTTGGAATAGTTCTATAGCCTGGGATTAGGCATTCGCAATATGAGGGATTTCTGTAGCCTGACTCTAGGATGCGCAGCTGATGGGCGATCTGCATCAGGGCTGTAGAGAAATACAGTTCACGGGAGTTCTGTATGCTAGTGGAGTGCAATGCTATTTCAGAGTTCTGTTGCCTGGGAATAGGATGACACAACGTGCACAATGTCTGTATCCTTAGACAGAGCTTACATGATTTCTGTAACCTGAGTGCAGTGACGTGCATCTTACATGAGTTCTGTATCTAGGTGTGTAAGGAAGCATTTTGTAATAGTTCTGTAGCCTGGGAGTATGCATTCGCAATATGCAGGATTTCTGTAGCCTGACTCTGGGATGTGCAGCTTATAGGATTCTGGATACAGGCAGCAGAGAGATTCAGTTCATGGGAGTTCTTTATGCTAGTGGAGTAAAAAGCTGTTTCAGCTTTCTGTAGCCTGGGAGTAAGCTTACACAATGTGTGCAATTTCGGCAGCGTCAGTGTAGGAGACAGAGCATACATGATTTCAGTTACGTGAGTGTAGTTATTTACAGCATACTTGAGTTCTGTATCGTAGGTGTGGAATGAAGCAATTAGGAAGGGTTCTCTAGCCAGGGAGGAGGTATTCACAATATGCGGGATGTCTGTAGCCTGTCTGTAGGAAACGCAGCTTATGGTCAGTCTGCTTCCTGGATGTAGAGAGATTCAGTTCATGGGAGTTCTGTATGCTAGTGGAGTACAAATCCGTTTCAGCGGTCTGTATCCTGGGCTAGGCATACATAATATGTGCAATGTCCGTAGCCTGAGTGTAGGAGACAGAGCTTACAGGAGTTCTGTAACCTGAGTGTAGTCAGATGCAGCTTACATGAGTTCTGTATTACAGGTGTGGAACAAAGCAGTTTGGAAGAGTTCTGTAGCCTGGGAGTATTCATTCGCGATATGCGGGATTTCTGTAGCCTGTCTATAGGAAACGCAGCTTATGGTAGGTCTCCTTCCTGGCTGTAGAGAGATTCAGTTCATGGGAGTTCTGAATGCTAGTGGAGTACAAAGCTGTTTCAGCGGTCTGTAGCCTGGGAATAGGCATACACAATGTGCGCAATGTCTGTAGCCTGAGTGTAGGAGACAGAGCTTACAGGAGTTCTGTAACCTGAGTTTAGTCAGATGCTGCTTACATGAGTTCTGTATTACAGGTGTGGAACGAAGCAGTTTGGAAGAGTTCTGTAGCCTGGCAGTAGGCATTCGCAATATGCAGGATTTCTGTATCCTGTCTATAGGAAACGCTGTTTATAGGCATTCTGGATACAAGCTGTAGAGAGATTCAATTCATGGGAGTTCTGTATGCCAGCAGAGTGCAACGCTGTATCAGCATCTGTAGCCTGGGAATATGCTTACACAATGTATGCAATTTCAGAAGACTGAGTGTAGGAGAGAGAGCGTACAGGAGTTCTGTAACCTGAGTGTATTGATTTACAGCATACATGAGTTCTGTATCAAAGGTGTGGAATGAAGCAGTTAGGAAGGGTTCTGTAGCCTGGCAGTAGGCATTCGCATTATGCAGGATTTCTGTAGCCTGTGGATAAGAAATGCAGCTAATGGTCAGTCTGCTTCCTGGCTGTAGAGAGATTCTGTACATGGGAGTTCTGTATGCTAGTAGAGTGCAAAGATCTTTCAGTGTTTTTAGCCTGGGAATACGCTTACACAATGTACACAATTTCGGTAGCCTGAGTGTAACAGAGAGTGCGTACAGGAGCTCTGCAACCTGAGTGTAGTGATTTACAACATACATGAGTTCTTTATCGGATGTGTGGAAATAAGCAGTTAGGAAGGGTTCTGTAGCCTGGGAGTAGGCATTCGCAATATGCGCGATTTCTGTAGTCTGTCTATAGGAAACGCATCTTATGGGAAGTCTGCTTCCTGGCTGTAGAGAGATTCAGTTCACGTGAGTTCTGTATGCTAGTGCAATTCAAGGCTGTTTCAGTGGTCTGTAGCCTGGGAATACTCTTACACAATGGGACCAATGTCGGTAGCCTGAGTGTAGGAGACAGAGCGTACAGGACTTCTGCAACCTCAGTGTTGTGATTTACAGCATACATGAGTTCTGTATCAGAGGTGTGGAATAAAGCAATTGGGAAGGGTTCCGTAGCCAGGGAGAAGGGATACGCAATATGCGGGATTTCTGTTTTTGTCTATAGGAAACGCAGCTAATGGTCGGTCTGCTTCCTGGCTGTAGAGAGATGCAGTTCACGGGAGTTCTGAATGCTAGTGGAGTACAAAGCTGTTTCATCTGTCTGTAGCCTGGGAATAGGCATACACAATGTGCGCAATGTCTGTAGCCTGAGTGTAGGAGACTGACCTTACATGAGTTCTGTAATCTGAGATTAGTCAATGCAGCGTACATGAGTTCTGTATCGAAGGTGTGGATGTAAGCAGTTTGGAATAGTTCTGTATCCTGGGATTAGGCATTCGCAATATGCGGGATTTCTGTAGCCTGACTCTAGGATGCGCAGCTGATGGGCGATCTGCATCAGGGCTGTAGAGAAATGCAGTTCACGGGAGTTCTGTATGCTAGTGGAGTGCAATGCTATTTCAGAGTTCTGTTGATGGGAATAGGATGACATAATGTGCGCAATGTTAGTATCCTTATACAGAGCTTACAGTAGTTCTGTAACCTGAGTGTAGTGAGGTGCAGCTTAGATGAGTTCTGTATCTGAGGTGTGTAACGAAGCAGTTTGTAAGAGTTCTGTAGCCTGGGAGTAGGCATTCGCAATATGCGGGATTTCTTTAGCCTGACTCTGGGATGTGCAGCTTATAGGAATTCTGGATACAGGATGCAGAGAAATTCAGTTCAAAGGAGTTTTGTATGGTAGTGGAGTGCAAAGCTGTTTCAGCATTCTGCAGCCATAGAATATGCTTACACAATGTGCGCAATTTCGGTAGCCTGAGTGTAGGGGACAGATATTAGAGGAGTTCTGTAAACTGAGTTCTGTAAAATGAGTTCTGTATCGGAGGTGTGGATGTAAGCAGTTTGCAAGTGTTCTGTAGCCTGGGAGTAGGCATTCGCAATATGCCGGATTTCTATAGCCTGTCTATAGGAAATGTAGCTTATGGCCGTTCTGCTTCCTGGCTGTAAAGAGATTCAGTTCATGGGAGTTCTGTATGCTAGTGGAGTACAAAGCTGATTTAGCGGTCTGTAGCCTGGGAATAGGCATACACAATGTGAGCAATATCCGTAGCCTGAATGTAGGAGACAGAGCTTACAGGAGTTCTGTAACCTGAGTTTAGTCAGATGCAGCGTACATGAGTTCTGTATTACAGGTGTGGGTGTAAGCAGTTTGGAAGAGTTCTGTAGCCTGGGAGTAGGCATTCGCAATATGCGAGATTTCTCTATCCTGTCTATAGGAAACACAGCTTATGGTCGGTCTGCTTCCTCGCTGTAGAGAGATTCAGTTCAGGGAGTTCTGTATGCTAGTGGAGTACTAAGCTGTTTCAGCTTTCTGTAGCCTGCAAATAGGCATACACAATGTGCACAAAGTCTATAGCCTGAGTGTAGGAGACAGAGCTTAGAGCAGTTCTGTAACCTGAGTGTAGTCAGATGCAGCGTACATGAGTTCAGTATTGGATGTGTGGATGTAAGCAGTTTGGAAGAGTTCTGAAGCCTGGGAGTAGGGATTCCCAATATGTGGGATTTCTGTAGCCTGACTCTAGGATGCGCAGCTTATTGGCATTCTGCGTCCTGGCTTTAGAGTGATGCAGTTCACGAGAGTTTTGTATGCTAGTGGAGTGCAATGCTATTTCAGAGTTCTGTTGCCTGGGAATAGGATGACACCATGTGCATAATGTTTGTATCCTTAGACAGAGCTTACAAGAGTTTTCTAACCTGAATGTATTGAATGCTGCTTACATGATTTCTCTATCGGATGTGTGTAACAAAGCAGTTTGGAAGAGTTCTGTAGACTGGGAGTAGTCATTCGCAATATGCATGATTTATGTAGCCTGATTCTGGGATGTGCAGCTTATAGGAATTCTGGATAGAGGCTGCAGAGTGATTCAGTTCACGGGAGTTCTGTATGCTAGTGGAGTGCAAAGCTGTTTCAGCATTCTGTAGCATCGGAATAGGACTACACAATGTGCGCAATTTTGGTAGCCTGAGTACAGGACTCAGAGAGTACAGGAGTTCTCTAACTTGAGTGTAGTGATTTGCAGCATATATCAGTTCTGTATCGGAGGTGTGAAACGAAGTAGTTAGGAATCATTCAGTAGCCTGAGGGTAGGCCTTCGCAATATGCGGGATTTCTGTAGCCTCTCTATAGGAAACGCAGCTTATGGTCGGTCTGCTTCCTGGCTATAGACTGATTCAGTTCACTGGAGTTCTGAATGCTAGTGGAGTGGAATGTTACATCAGCGGTCTTTAGCCTGGGAATAGGCATTCACAATGTGCACAATGTCCATAGCCTTAGTGTAGGAGACAGAGCTTACAGGAGTTCTGTAACCTGAGTGTGGTCAGATGCAGCTTACATGAGTTCTGTATTACAGGTGTGGAATGAAGCAGTTTGGTAGAGTTCTGTAGCCTGGGCGTAGGCATTCGCAATATGCGGGATTTCTGTATCCTGTCTATAGGAAACACAGCTTATGGTCGGTGTGGTTCCGGGTTGTAGAGAGATTCAGTTCACGGGAGTTCTGTATGCTAGTGGAGTACAAAGTTGTTTCAGCGGTCTGTCGACTGAAATAGGCATACACAATGTGCGCAATGTCTGTAGCATGCGTGTTGAAGACAGTGCTTACAGGAGTTCTGTAACCTGAGTTTAGTCAGATGCAGCGTACATGAGTTCTGTATGGGAGGTGTGGATGTAAGTAGTTTGGAAACGTTCTGTAGCCTGACAGTTATCATTCGCAATATGAGTGATTTCTGAGGAGTGTCTATAGGAAACGCAGCTTATGGTCGGCTGGTTCCTGGCTGTAGAGAGATTCAGTTCAAGGGAGTACTTTATGCTAGTGGAGTACAAAGCTGTTTCAGCGGTCTGAAGCCTGGGAATAGGCATACAGAATGTGCACAATGTCTGCAGCCTGAGTGTAGGAGACAGAGCTTACAGGAGTTCTGTAACCTGAGTTGCGTCAGATGCAGCGTACATGAGTTCTGCTTCGGAGGTGTGGAGGTAAGCTGTTTGGAAGTGTTTTGTAGCCTGGGAGTAGGGATTCGCAATATGCGGGATTTCTGTAGCCTGACCCTGGGATATGCAGCTTTAGCAATTCTGGAAACAGGCTTTTGAGAGATTCAGTTCACAGGAGTTCTGTAAGCTAGTGGAGTGCAAAGCTGCTTCAGCGTTCTCTACCCTTGGAATTGGCTTACACAATGTTCGCAATTTTGGTAGCCTTAGTGTAGGAGAGAGAGCGTACAGGAGTTCTGTAACCTGAGGTTAGTGATTTACAGCATACTTGAGTTCTGTATCGGAGGTGTGGAATGAAGCAGTTAGGAAGGGTTCTGTAGCCTGGCAGTAGGCATTCGCATTATGCGGGATTTTTGTAGCCTGACTCTGGGATGTGCAGCTTTTAGGAATTCTGGATACAGGCTGTAGAGAGATTCAGTTCATGGGAGTTCATTATGCTATTGGAGCACAAAGCTGTTTCAGCGTTCTGTAGCCTGGGAATAGCCATGCACAATGTGCGCAATGTCTGTAGCCTGTGTGTAGCATACACAGCTTACAGGAGTTCTGTAACCTGAGTTTAGTCAGATGCAGCGTACATGAGTCCTGTATCGGAGGTGTGGATGTAAGCTCTTTGGAAGAGTTCTGTAGCCTGGTAGTAGGCATTCTCAATCTGGGGGATTTCTCTAGCCTGACACTAGGATGCACAGCTTATGGTCGTTCTGTGTCCTGGCTGTAGAGAGATGCAGTTCACGGGAGTTCTGTGTGCCAGTGGAGTGCAAAGCTGTTTCAGAGTTCTGTAGCCTGTGAATAGGATGACACCATGTGCGCAAAGTCTGTATCCTTAGACGGAGGTTACAGGAATTCTGTAACCTGAGTTTAGTCAAGTGCAGCGTACATGAGTTCTGTATCAGAGGTGTGGAAAAAAGCAGTTTGTAAGAGTTCTGTAGCCTGGGAGTAGGCATTCGCAATATGCGGAATTTCAGTAATCTGACTCTGGGATGTGCTGCTTATTGGAATTCTGGATACAGACTGTAGAGATATTCAGTTCATGGGAATTCTGTATGCTAATGGAGTGAAATCTGTTGCAGCGGTCTGTAGCCCTGGAATAGGTATTCACAATCTGCACGATTCCGGTAGCCAGAGTGTATGTGAGAGAGAGTACAGGAGTTCTGTAACCTGAGTGTAGTGATTTACAGCATACTTGAGTTCCGCATCAGAGGTGTTGATCGAACCTGTTAGTAAGGGTTTTGTAGCCTGGGTGTAGGCATTCGCAATATGCAGGGTTTCTGTACCCGTCTATAGGAAACGCACCTTATGGTCGGTCTGCTTTCCGGCTGTAGAGAGATTCAGTTCACGGGAGTTCTGTATGCTAGTGGAGTACAAAGCTGTTTCAGCGGGCTGTAGCCTGGGAATAGGCATACACAATGTGCGCAATGTCCATAGCCTGAGTGCAGGAGACAGATTTTACAGAAGTTCTGTAACCTGAGTGTAGTCAGATGCAGCTTATATGAGTTCTGTGTTACAGGTGTGGATGTAAGCAGTTTGGAAGTGTTCTGTAGAATGGGAGTAGGCATTCGCAATATGCGGGATTTCTGTAGCCTCTCTATAGGAAACGCAGCTTATGGTCGGTCTGCCCCCTGCCTGTAGAGAGATTCAGTTCACGGTAGTTCTGTATGCTAGTGGAGTACAAAGCTGTTTCAGCGGTCTGTAACCTGGGAATAAGCATACACAATGTGCAAAATGTCTGTAGCCTGAGTGTAGGAGACAGAGCTTACAGGAGTTCTGTAACCTGAGTTGCGTCAGATGCAGCGTACATGAGTTCTTTATCTGAGATATGGATGTAAGCAGTTTAGAAGAGTTCTGTAGCCTGGGAGTAGGGATTCACAATATGCGGGATTTTGGTAGCCAAACACTGGGATGTGCAGCTTATAGGAATTCTGGATACATGCTGTAGAGAGGTTCAGTTCACGGGATTTCTGTATGCTAGTGGAGGACAAAGATGTTTCTCTGGTCTGTAGCCTGGAAATAGGCATACACAATGTGCACAATGTTTGTATCCTTAGACAGAGCTTACAGGAGTTCTGTAACCTGAGTGTAGTGAGGTGCAGTTTACATGAGTTCTCTATCAGAGGTGTGTAACGAAGCAGTTTGGAAGTGTTCTGTAGCCTCGGATTAGGCATTCACAGTATGCGGGATTTGAGTAGCCTGACTCAGTGATGTGCAGCTTGTAGGAATTCTGGATACAGGCTGTAGAGAGATTCGGTTCATGTGAGTTCTGTATGCTAGTGGAGTGCAAAGCTGTTTCAGCATTCTGTAGCCTGGCAATAGGCTTACACAATGTGCGCAATTTCGGTAGCCTGAGTGTAGGAGAGAGAGCGTATAGGAGTTCTGCAACCTGAGTTTAGTGATTTACAACATACATGAGTTCTGTATCGAATGTGTGGAACAAAGCAGTTTGGAAGAGTTCAGTAGCCTGGGAGTAGGCATTCGCAATATGCGGGATTTCTGTAGCCTGACTCTGTGATGTGCAGCTTGTAGGAATTCTGGATACAGGCTGTAGAGAGATTCGGTTCATGTGAGTTCTGTATGCTAGTGGAGTGCAAAGCTGTTTCAGCATTCTGTAGCCTCTCAATAGGCTTACACAATGTGCGCAATTTCGGTAGCCTTAGTGTAGGAGAGAGAGCGTATAGGAGTTCTGCAACCTGAGTTTAGTGATATACAACATACATGAGTTCCATTTCGGAGGTGTGGAACGAAGCAGTTAGGAAGGGTTCCGTAGCCTGGGAGTAGGCATTCACAATATGCGGGATTTTGTAGCCTGTCTATAGGAAATGCAGCTTATGGTCAGTCTGCTTCCTGGCTGTAGAGAGATTCAGTTTACGGGATTGCTGTTTGCTAGTGGAGTACAAAGCTGTTTCTGTGGTCTGTAGCCTGGGAATAGGCATACACAATGTGCACAATGTCTGTAGCCTGAGTGTAGCAGTAGAGCTTACAGGAGTTCTGTAACCTGAGTTGCGTCAGATGCAGCGTACATGAGTTCTGTATCGGAGGAGTGATGTAAGCAATTTGGAAGAGTTCTGTAGCCTTGGTGTAGGGATTTGCAATATGCGGGATTGCTGTAGCCTGACTGTAGCAATGCACAGCTTACGGGTGTTCTGCATCCTGGCTGTAGAGAGATGCAGTTCATGGGAGTTCAGTATGCTAGTGGAGTGCAAAGCTGTTTCAGTGTTTTGTAGCCTGGATATAGGATGACACCATGTGCGCAATGTCTGTATCCTTAGACAGAGCTTACAGGAGTTCTGTAACCTGAGTGCAGTGAACTGCAGCTTACATGTGTTCTGTGTCGGAGCTGTGTAACGAAACAGTGTGTAAGAGTTCTGTAGCCTGGTAGTAGGCATTCACAATATGTGGGGTTTCTGTAGCCTCTCTATAGGAAACGCAGCTCATAGGCATTCTGGATAAAGCTCTAGAGAGATTCAATTCATGGGAGTTCTGTATGCTAGTAGAGTGCAAAGCTCTTTCAGTGTTCTTTAACCTGGGAATATGCTTACACAATGTATGCAATTTCGGTAGCCTGAGTGTAAGAGAGAGAGCATACAGGAGTTCTGTAACCTGAATGTAGTGATTTACAACTTACATGAGTTCTGTATCAGAGGTGTGGAACCAAGCAGTTAGGAAGGGTTCTGTAGCCTGTGTGTAGGCATTCGCAATATGCGGGATTTCTATAGCCACTCTATAGGAAATGCAGGTAACGGTCGGTCTGCTTCCTGGCTGTAGAGTGATTCATTTCACGGAGTTCTGTATGCTAGTGGAGTACAAAGCTGTTTCAGCTGTCTCTAGCCTGCGAGTAGCCATTCACAATGTGCTCAATGTCTGTAGCCTGAGTGTAGCAGACAGAGCTTACAGGAGTTCTGTAACCTGAGTTTAGTCAGATGCAGCGTACATGAGTTCTGTATGGGAGGTGTGGATGTAAGTAGTTTGGAAACGTTCTGTAGCCTGGGAGTAGGGATTTGCAATACGCGGGATTTCTGTAGCCTGACCCTGAGATGTGCAGCTTATAGGAATTCTGGAAACAGGCTGCAGAGAGAGTCAGTAAACGGGAGTTCTGTATGCTAATGGAGTGCAAAGCTGTGTCAGAGTTTTGTTGCCTGGGATTAGGATGACACCATGTGCGCATTGTCTGTATCCTTACACAGCGCTTACAGGAGTTCTGTAACCTGAGTGTAGTGAGGTGCAGCTTACAAGTGTTCTGTATCGGAGGTGTGGGTGTAAGCTGTTTGGAAGAGTTCTGTGGCCTGGGTGTAGGCATTCGCAATATGCAGGATTTTTGTAGCCTGACTCTGGGATGTGCAGCTTATAGGAATTCTGGATACAGGCTGTAGAGAGATTGAGTTTATGGGAGTATTGTATGCTAGTGGAGTGCAAAGCTGTTTCAGCATTCTGTAGCCTGGCAATAGGCTTACACAATGTGCGCAATTTCGGTAGCCTGAGTGTAGGAGAGAGAGCGTATAGGAGTTCTGCAACCTGAGTTTAGTGATTTACAACATACATGAGTTCTGTATCGAATGTGTGGAACAAAGCAGTTTGGAAGAGTTCAGTAGCCTGGGAGTAGGCATTCGGAATATAGGGATTTCTGTAGCCTGACTCTGGGATGTGCAGCTTATAGGAATTCTGGATACAGGCTGTATCGAGATTCAGTACATGAGAGTTCTGTATGCTAGTGGAGTACAAAGCTGTTTCAGCTGTCTGTAGACTGGGAATAGCCATACACAATATGCGCAATGTCTGTAGCCTGAGTGTAGCAGACAGAGCTTACAGGAGTTCTATAACATGACTTATTAAGGGTAGCGTACATGAGTTCTGTATCTGAGGTGTGGAACGCAGCAGTTTGTAAGAGTTCTGCAGCCTGGGAGTAGGCATTCGCAATATGCGGGATTTCTGTAGCCTGACTCTGTGATGTGCAGCTTATATGAATTCTGGATACAGGCTGTAGAGAGATTCAGTTCACGGGAGTTCTGTATGCTAGTAGAGTGCAAAGCAGTTTCAGCGGGTCTGAAGCCTGGGAATAGGCATACACAATGTGCGCAATGTATGTAGCCTGAGTGTAGGAGACAGAGCTTACAGGAGTTCTGTAACCTGAGTGTAGTCACATGCAGCTTATATGAGTTCTGTATTACAGGTGTGGATGTAAGCAGTTTGGAAGAGTTCTGTAGCCTGGGAGTAGGGATTCGCAATATGCGGGATTTCTGTACCTCTCTATAGGAAACTCAGCTTATGGTCGGTCTGCTTCCTGCCTGTAGAGAGATTCAGTTCACGGTAGTTCTGTATGCTAGTGGAGTACAAAGCTGTTTCAGCGGTCTGTAGCCTGGGAATAAGCATACACAATGTGCGAAATATCTGTAGCCTGAGTGTAGCAGTAGAGTTTACGGGAGTTCTGCAACCTGAGTTGCGTCAGATGCAGCGTACATGAGTTCTTTATCTGAGATATGGATGTAAGCAGTTTAGAAGAGTTCTATAGCCTGGGTGTAGGGATTTGGAATATGCGGGATTTCTGTAGCCAAACACTGGGATGTGCAGCTTATAGGAATTCTGGATACATGCTGTAGAGAGGTTCAGTTCACGGGATTTCTGTATGCTAGTGGAGGACAAAGCTGTTTCTCTGGTCTGTAGCCTGGGAATAGGCATACACATTGTGCGCAATGTCTGTATCCTTAGACAGAGCTTACAGGAGTTCTGTAACCTGAGTGTAGTGAGGTGCAGCTTACATGAGTTCTGTATCAGAGGTGTGTAACGAAGCAGTTTGGAAGAGTTCTGTGGCCTGGGAATAGGCATTCGCAATATGCGGGATTTCTGTAGCCTGACTCTGTGATGTGCAGCTTGTAGGAATTCTGGATACAGGCTGTAGAGAGATTCGGTTCATGTGAGTTCTGTATGCTAGTGGAGTGCAAAGCTGGTTCAGCAGTCTGTAGCCTGGGAATAGGCTTACACAATGTGCGCAATTTTGGTAGCCTGAGTGTAGGAGAGAGATGTACAGAATTTCTGTAACCTGAGTGTAGTGATTTACAGCATACATGAGTTCCGTTTCGGAGGTGTGGAACGAAGCAGTTAGGAAGGGTTCCGTAGCCTGGGAGTAGGCATTCACAATATGCGGGATTTTGTAGCCTGTCTATAGGAAACGCAGCTTATGGTCAGTCTGCTTCCTGGCTGTAGAGAGATTCAGTTTACGGGATTGCTGTTTGCTAGTGGAGTACAAAGCTGTTTCTGTGGTCTGTAGCCTGGGAATAGGCATACACAATGTGCACAATGTCTGTAGCCTGAGTGTAGCAGTAGAGCTTACAGGAGTTCTGTAACCTGAGTTGCGTCAGATGCAGCGTACATGAGTTCTGTATCGGAGGAGTGATGTAAGCAATTTGGAAGAGTTCTGTAGCCTTGGTGTAGGGATTTGCAATATGCGGGATTGCTGTAGCCTGACTGTAGCAATGCACAGCTTACGGGTGTTCTGCATCCTGGCTGTAGAGAGATGCAGTTCATGGGAGTTCAGTATGCTAGTGGAGTGCAAAGCTGTTTCAGTGTTTTGTAGCCTGGATATAGGATGACACCATGTGCGCAATGTCTGTATCCTTAGACAGAGCTTACAGGAGTTCTGTAACCTGAGTGCATTGTACTGCAGCTTACATGTGTTCTGTGTCGGAGCTGTGTAACGAAACAGTGTGTAAGTTCTGTAGCCTGGTAGTAGGCATTCACAATATGCGGGGTTTCTGTAGCCTCTCTATAGGAAACACAGCTCATAGGCATTCTGGATACAAGCTCTACAAAGATTCAGTTCATGGGAGTTCTGTATGCTAGTAAAGTGCAAAGCTCTTTCAGTGTTCTTTAACCTGGGAATATGCTTACACAATGTATGCAATTTCGGTAGCCTGAGTGTAAGAGAGAGAGCATACAGGAGTTCTGTAACCTGAATGTAGTGATTTACAACTTACATGAGTTCTGTATCTGAGGTGTGGAACCAAGCAGTTAGGAAGGGTTCTGTAGCCTGTGTGTAGGCATTCGCAATATGCGGGATTTCTATAGCCACTCTATAGGAAATGCAGGTAACGGTCGGTCTGCTTCCTGGCTGTAGAGTGATTCATTTCACGGAGTTCTGTATGCTAGTGGAGTACAAAGCTGTTTCAGCTGTCTCTAGCCTGCGAGTAGCCATTCACAATGTGCTCAATGTCTGTAGCCTGAGTGTAGCAGACAGAGCTTACAGGAGTTCTGTAACCTGAGTTTAGTCAGATGCAGCGTACATGAGTTCTGTATGGGAGGTGTGGATGTAAGTAGTTTGGAAACGTTCTGTAGCCTGGGAGTAGGGATTTGCAATACGCGGGATTTCTGTAGCCTGACCCTGAGATGTGCAGCTTATAGGAATTCTGGAAACAGGCTGCAGAGAGAGTCAGTAAACGGGAGTTCTGTATGCTAATGGAGTGCAAAGCTGTGTCAGAGTTTTGTTGCCTGGGATTAGGATGACACCATGTGCGCATTGTCTGTATCCTTAGACAGAGCTTACAGGAGTTCTGTAACCTGAGTGTAGTGAGGTGCAGCTTACAAGTGTTCTGTATCGGAGGTGTGGGTGTAAGCTGTTTGGAAGAGTTCTGTGGCCTGGGTGTAGGCATTCGCAATATGCAGGATTTTTGTAGCCTGACTCTGGGATGTGCAGCTTATAGGAATTCTGGATACAGGCTGTAGAGAGATTGAGTTTATGGGAGTATTGTATGCTAGTGGAGTGCAAAGCTGTTTCAGCATTCTGTAGCCTGGCAATAGGCTTACACAATGTGCGCAATTTCGGTAGCCTGAGTGTAGGAGAGAGAGCGTATAGGAGTTCTGCAACCTGAGTTTAGTGATTTACAACATACATGAGTTCTGTATCGAATGTGTGGAACAAAGCAGTTTGGAAGAGTTCAGTAGCCTGGGAGTAGGCATTCGGAATATAGGGATTTCTGTAGCCTGACTCTGGGATGTGCAGCTTATAGGAATTCTGGATACAGGCTGTATCGAGATTCAGTTCATGAGAGTTCTGTATGCTAGTGGAGTACAAAGCTGCTTCAGCTGTCTGTAGACTGGGAATAGCCATACACAATATGCGCAATGTCTGTAGCCTGAGTGTAGCAGACAGAGCTTACAGGAGTTCTATAACCTGACTTTAGTAAGGGTAGCGTACATGAGTTCTGTATCTGAGGTGTGGAACGCAGCAGTTTGTAAGAGTTCTGCAGCCTGGGAGTAGGCATTCGCAATATGCGGGATTTCTGTAGCCTGACTCTGTGATGTGCAGCTTATATGAATTCTGGATACAGGCTGTAGAGAGATTCAGTTCACGGGAGTTCTGTATGCTAGTAGAGTGCAAAGCAGTTTCAGCGGGTCTGAAGCCTGGAAATAGGCATACACAATGTGCGCAATGTATGTAGCCTGAGTGTAGGAGACAGAGCTTACAGGAGTTCTGTAACCTGAGTGTAGTCACATGCAGCTTATATGAGTTCTGTATTACAGGTGTGGATGTAAGCAGTTTGGAAGAGTTCTGTAGCCTGGGAGTAGGGATTCGCAATATGCGGGATTTCTGTACCTCTCTATAGGAAACGCAGCTTATGGTCGGTCTGCCCCCTGCCTGTAGAGAGATTCAGTTCACGGTAGTTCTGTATGCTAGTGGAGTACAAAGCTGTTTCTGCGGTCTGTACCCTGGGAATAAGCATACACAATGTGCGAAATGTCTGTAGCCTGAGTGTAGCAGTAGAGCTTACAGGAGTTCTGTAACCTGAGTTGCGTCAGATGCAGCGTACATGAGTTCTTTTTCTGAGATATGGATTTAAGCAGTTTAGAAGAGTTCTGTAGCCTGGGTGTAGGGATTCACAATATGCGGGATTTCTGTAGCCAAACACTAAGATGTGCAGCTTATAGGAATTCTGGATACATGCTGTAGAGAGGTTCAGTTCAGGGGATTTCTGTATGCTAGTGGAGGACAAAGCTGTTTCTCTGGTCTGTAGCCTGGGAATAGGCATACACAATGTGCGCAATGTCTGTATCCTTAGACAGAGCTTACAGGAGTTCTGTAACCTGAGTGTAGTGAGGTGCAACTTACATGAGTTCTGTATCAGAGGTGTGTAACGAAGCAGTTTGGAAGAGTTCTGTGGCCTGGGAGTAGGCATTCGCAATATGCGGGATTTCTGTAGCCTGACTCTGGGATGTGCAGCTTGTAGGAATTCTGGATACAGGCTGTAGAGAAATTCGGTTCATGTGAGTTCTGTATGCTAGTGGAGTGAAAAGCTGTTTCAGCATTCTGTAGCCTGGGAATAGGCTTACACAATGTGCGCAATTTCGGTAGCCTGAGTGTAGGAGAGAGAGCGTACAGAAGTTCTGTAACCAGAGTGTAGTGATTTACAGCATGCATGAGTTCCATATCGGAGATGTGGAACGAAGCAGTTAGAAAGGGTTCCGTAGCCTGGGAGTAGGCATTCACAATATGCGGGATTTTGTAGCCTGTGTATAAGAAACGCAGCCTATGGTCAGTCTGCTTCATGGCTGTAGAGAGATTCAGTTCACGGGATTTCTGTTTGCTAGTGGAGTACAAAGCTGTTTCTGTGGTCTGTAGGCTGGGAATAGGCATACACAATGTGCGCAATGTCTGTAGCCTGAGTGTAGCAGTAGAGCTTACAGGAGTTCTGTAACCTGAGTTGCGTCAGATGCAGCGTACATGAGTTCTGTATCAGAGGAGTGGATGTAAGCAATTTGGAAGAGTTCTGTAGCCTTGGCGTAGGGATTTGGAATATGCGGGATTGCTGTAGCCTGACTGTAGCAATGCACAGCTTACGGGTGTTCTGCATCCTGGCTGTAGAGAGATGCAGTTCATGGGAGTTCGGTATGCTAGTGGAATGCAAAGCTGTTTCAGTGTTTTGTAGCCTGGGAATTGGATGACACCATGTGTGCAATGTCTGTATTCTTAGACAGAGCTTACAGGAGTTCAGTAACCTGAGTGTAGTGAACTGCAGCTTACATGTGTTCTGTGTCGGAGCTGTGTAACGAAACAGTGTGTAAGAGTTCTGTAGCCTGGTAGTATGCATTCACAATATGCGGGGTTTCTGTAGCCTCTCTATAGGAAACGCAGCTCATAGGCATTCTGGATAAAGCTCTAGAGAGATTCAATTCATGGAGTTCTGTATGCTAGTAGAGTGCAAAGCTCTTTCAGTGTTCTTTAACCTGGGAATATGCTTACACAATGTATGCAATTTCGGTAGCCTGAGTGTAAGGGAGAGAGCATACAGGAGTTCTGTAACCTGAGTGTAGTGATTTACAACATACATGAGTTCTGTATCAGAGGTGTGGAACCAAGCAGTTAGGAAGGGTTCTGTAGCCTGTGTGTAGGCATTCGCAATATGCGGGATTTCTATAGCCACTCTATAGGAAATGCAGCTAATGCACGGTGTGCTTCCTGGCTGTTGAGAGATTCATTTCACGGAGTTCTGTATGCTAGTGGAGTACAAAGCTGTTTCAGCTGTCTCTAGCCTGCGAGTAGGCATTCACAATGTGCTCAATGTCTGTAGCCTGAGTGTAGCAGACAGAGCTTACAGGAGTTCTGTAACCTGAGTTTAGTCAGATGCAGCGTACATGAGTTCTGTATGGGAGGTGTGGATGTAAGCAGTTTGGAAGAGTTCTGTAGCCTGGGAGTAGGGATTTGCAATATGCGGGATTTCTGTAGCCTGACCGTGGGATGTGCAGCTTATAGGAATTCTGGAAACAGGCTGCAGAGAGATTCAGTTCACGGGAGTTCTTTATGCTAATGGAGTGCAAAGCTGTGTCAGAGTTTTGTTGCCTGGGATTAGGATGACACCATGTGCGCAATGTCTGTATCCTTAGACAGAGCTTACAGGAGTTCTGTAACCTGAGTGTAGTGAGGTGCAGCTTACAAGTGTTCTGTATCGGAGGTGTGGGTGTAAGCTGTTTGGAAGAGTTCTGTGGCCTGGGTGTAGGCATTCGCAATATGCGGGATTTTTGTAGCCTGACTCTGGGATGTGCAGCTTATAGGAATTCTGGATACAGGCTGTAGAGAGATTGAGTTTATGGGAGTATTGTATGCTAGTGGAGTGCAAAGCTGTTTCAGCATTCTGTAGCCTGGCAATAGGCTTACACAATGTGCGCAATTTCGGTAGCCTGAGTGTAGGAGAGAGAGCGTATAGGAGTTCTGCAACCTGAGTTTAGTGATTTACAACATACATGAGTTCTGTATCGAATGTGTGGAACAAAGCAGTTTGGAAGAGTTCAGTAGCCTGGGAGTAGGCATTCGGAATATAGGGATTTCTGTAGCCTGACTCTGGGATGTGCAGCTTATAGGAATTCTGGATACAGGCTGTATCGAGATTCAGTTCATGAGAGTACTGTATGCTAGTGCAGTACAAAGCTGTTTCAGCTGTCTGTAGACTGGGAATAGCCATACACAATATGCGCAATGTCTGTAGCCTGAGTGTAGCAGACAGAGCTTACAGGAGTTCTATAACCTGACTTTAGTAAGGGTAGCGTACATGAGTTCTGTATCTGAGGTGTGGAACGCAGCAGTTTGTAAGAGTTCTGCAGCCTGGGAGTAGGCATTCGCAATATGCGGGATTTCTGTAGCCTGACTCTGTGATGTGCAGCTTATATGAATTCTGGATACAGGCTGTAGAGAGATTCAGTTCACAGGAGTTCTGTATGCTAGTAGAGTGCAAAGCAGTTTCAGCGGGTCTGAAGCCTGGGAATAGGCATACACAATGTGCGCAATGTATGTAGCCTGAGTGTAGGAGACAGAGCTTACAGGAGTTCTGTAACCTGAGTGTAGTCACATGCAGCTTATATGAGTTCTGTATTACAGGTGTGGATGTAAGCAGTTTGGAAGAGTTCTGTAGCCTGGGAGTAGGGATTCGCAATATGCGGGATTTCTGTACCTCTCTATAGGAAACGCAGCTTATGGTCGGTCTGCCCCCTGCCTGTAGAGAGATTCAGTTCACGGTAGTTCTGTATGCTAGTGGAGTACAAAGCTGTTTCTGCGGTCTGTACCCTGGGAATAAGCATACACAATGTGCGAAATGTCTGTAGCCTGAGTGTAGCAGTAGAGCTTACAG
Source organism: Sylvilagus floridanus (assembly GCA_949820135.1). NCBI lineage: Eukaryota > Metazoa > Chordata > Mammalia > Lagomorpha > Leporidae > Sylvilagus > Sylvilagus floridanus. Next base: position 28,812,180 of record OX463232.1, read on the forward strand.
GAGTTCTGTAACCTGAGTTGCGTCAGATGCAGCGTACATGAGTTCTTTTTCTGAGATATGGATTTAAGCAGTTTAGAAGAGTTCTGTAGCCTGGGTGTAGGGATTCACAATATGCGGGATTTCTGTAGCCAAACACTAAGATGTGCAGCTTATAGGAATTCTGGATACATGCTGTAGAGAGGTTCAGTTCAGGGGATTTCTGTATGCTAGTGGAGGACAAAGCTGTTTCTCTGGTCTGTAGCCTGGGAATAGGCATACACAATGTGCGCAATGTCTGTATCCTTAGACAGAGCTTACAGGAGTTCTGTAACCTGAGTGTAGTTAGGTGCAACTTACATGAGTTCTGTATCAGAGGTGTGTAACGAAGCAGTTTGGAAGAGTTCTGTGGCCTGGGAGTAGGCATTCGCAATATGCGGGATTTCTGTAGCCTGACTCTGGGATGTGCAGCTTGTAGGAATTCTGGATACAGGCTGTAGAGAAATTCGGTTCATGTGAGTTCTGTATGCTAGTGGAGTGAAAAGCTGTTTCAGCATTCTGTAGCCTGGGAATAGGCTTACACAATGTGCGCAATTTCGGTAGCCTGAGTGTAGGAGAGAGAGCGTACAGAAGTTCTGTAACCAGAGTGTAGTGATTTACAGCATGCATGAGTTCCATATCGGAGATGTGGAACGAAGCAGTTAGAAAGGGTTCCGTAGCCTGGGAGTAGGCATTCACAATATGCGGGATTTTGTAGCCTGTGTATAAGAAACGCAGCCTATGGTCTGTCTGCTTCATGGCTGTAGAGAGATTCAGTTCACGGGATTTCTGTTTGCTAGTGGAGTACAAAGCTGTTTCTGTGGTCTGTAGGCTGGGAATAGGCATACACAATGTGCGCAATGTCTGTAGCCTGAGTGTAGCAGTAGAGCTTACAGGAGTTCTGTAACCTGAGTTGCGTCAGATGCAGCGTACATGAGTTCTGTATCAGAGGAGTGGATGTAAGCAATTTGGAAGAGTTCTGTAGCCTTGGCGTAGGGATTTGGAATATGCGGGATTGCTGTAGCCTGACTGTAGCAATGCACAGCTTACGGGTGTTCTGCATCCTGGCTGTAGAGAGATGCAGTTCATGGGAGTTCGGTATGCTAGTGGAATGCAAAGCTGTTTCAGTGTTTTGTAGCCTGGGAATTGGATGACACCATGTGTGCAATGTCTGTATTCTTAGACAGAGCTTACAGGAGTTCAGTAACCTGAGTGTAGTGAACTGCAGCTTACATGTGTTCTGTGTTGGAGCTGTGTAACGAAACAGTGTGTAAGAATTCTGTAGCCTGGTAGTATGCATTCACAATATGCGGGGTTTCTGTAGCCTCTCTATAGGAAACGCAGCTCATAGGCATTCTGGATAAAGCTCTAGAGAGATTCAATTCATGGGAGTTCTGTATGCTAGTAGAGTGCAAAGCTCTTTCAGTGTTCTTTAACCTGGGAATATGCTTACACAATGTATGCAATTTTGGTAGCCTGAGTGTAAGAGAGAGAGCATACAGGAGTTCTGTAACCTGAGTGTAGTGATTTACAACATACATGAGTTCTGTATCAGAGGTGTGGAACCAAGCAGTTAGGAAGGGTTCTGTAGCCTGTGTGTAGGCATTCGCAATATGCGGGATTTCTACAGCCACTCTATAGGAAATGCAGCTAATGCACGGTGTGCTTCCTGGCTGTTGAGAGATTCATTTCACGGAGTTCTGTATGCTAGTGGAGTACAAAGCTGTTTCAGCTGTCTCTAGCCTGCGAGTAGCCATTCACAATGTGCTCAATGTCTGTAGCCTGAGTGTAGCAGACAGAGCTTACAGGAGTTCTGTAACCTGAGTTTAGTCAGATGCAGCGTACATGAGTTCTGTATGGGAGGTGTGGATGTAAGCAGTTTGGAAGAGTTCTGTAGCCTGGGAGTAGGGATTTGCAATATGCGGGATTTCTGTAGCCTGACCATGGGATGTGCAGCTTATAGGAATTCTGGAAACAGGCTGCAGAGAGATTCAGTTCACGGGAGTTCTTTATGCTAATGGAGTGCAAAGCTGTGTCAGAGTTTTGTTGCCTGGGATTAGGATGACACCATGTGCGCAATGTCTGTATCCTTAGACAGAGCTTACAGGAGTTCTGTAACCTGAGTGTAGTGAGGTGCAGCTTACAAGTGTTCTGTATCGGAGGTGTGGGTGTAAGCTGTTTGGAAGAGTTCTGTGGCCTGGGTGTAGGCATTCGCAATATGCGGGATTTTTGTAGCCTGACTCTGGGATGTGCAGCTTATAGGAATTCTGGATACAGGCTGTAGAGAGATTGAGTTTATGGGAGTATTGTATGCTAGTGGAGTGCAAAGCTGTTTCAGCATTCTGTAGCCTGGCAATAGGCTTACACAATGTGCGCAATTTCGGTAGCCTGAGTGTAGGAGAGAGAGCGTATAGGAGTTCTGCAACCTGAGTTTAGTGATTTACAACATACATGAGTTCTGTATCGAATGTGTGGAACAAAGCAGTTTGGAAGAGTTCAGTAGCCTGGGAGTAGGCATTCGGAATATAGGGATTTCTGTAGCCTGACTCTGGGATGTGCAGCTTATAGGAATTCTGGATACAGGCTGTATCGAGATTCAGTTCATGAGAGTACTGTATGCTAGTGCAGTACAAAGCTGTTTCAGCTGTCTGTAGACTGGGAATAGCCATACACAATATGCGCAATGTCTGTAGCCTGAGTGTAGCAGACAGAGCTTACAGGAGTTCTATAACCTGACTTTAGTAAGGGTAGCGTACATGAGTTCTGTATCTGAGGTGTGGAACGCAGCAGTTTGTAAGAGTTCTGCAGCCTGGGAGTAGGCATTCGCAATATGCGGGATTTCTGTAGCCTGACTCTGTGATGTGCAGCTTATATGAATTCTGGATACAGGCTGTAGAGAGATTCAGTTCACAGGAGTTCTGTATGCTAGTAGAGTGCAAAGCAGTTTCAGCGGGTCTGAAGCCTGGGAATAGGCATACACAATGTGCGCAATGTATGTAGCCTGAGTGTAGGAGACAGAGCTTACAGGAGTTCTGTAACCTGAGTGTAGTCACATGCAGCTTATATGAGTTCTGTGTTACAGGTGTGGATGTAAGCAGTTTGGAAGTGTTCTGTAGCCTGGGAGTAGGGATTCGAAATATGCGGGATTTCTGTACCTCTCTATAGGAAACTCAGCTTATGGTCGGTCTGCTTCCTGCCTGTAGAGAGATTCAGTTCACGGTAGTTCTGTATGCTAGTGGAGTACAAAGCTGTTTCTGCGGTCTGTAGCCTGGGAATAAGCATACACAATGTGCGAAATGTCTGTAGCCTGAGTGTAGCAGTAGAGCTTACAGGAGTTCTGTAACCTGAGTTGCATCAGATGCAGCGTACATGAGTTCTTTATCTGAGATATGGATGTAAGCAGTTTAGAAGAGTTCTGTAGCCTGGGAGTAGGGATTCACAATATGCGGGATTTCTGTAGCCAAACACTGGGATGTGCAGCTTATAGGAATTCTGGATACATGCTGTAGAGAGGTTCAGTTCACGGGATTTCTGTATGCTAGTGGAGGACAAAGCTGTTTCTCTGGTCTGTAGCCTGGGAATAGGCATACACATTGTGCGCAATGTCTGTATCCTTAGACAGAGCTTACAGGAGTTCTGTAACCTGAGTGTAGTGAGGTGCAGCTTACATGAGTTCTGTATCAGAGGTGTGTAACGAAGCAGTTTGGAAGAGTTCTGTGGCCTGGGAATAGGCATTCGCAATATGCGGGATTTCTGTAGCCTGACTCTGTGATGTGCAGCTTGTAGGAATTCTGGATACAGGCTGTAGAGAGATTCGGTTCATGTGAGTTCTGTATGCTAGTGGAGTGCAAAGCTGGTTCAGCATTCTGTAGCCTGGGAATAGGCTTACACAATGTGCGCAATTTCGGTAGCCTGAGTGTAGGAGAGAGAGCGTATAGGAGTTCTGCAACCTGAGTTTAGTGATTTACAACATACATGAGTTCTGTATCGAATGTGTGGAACAAAGCAGTTTGGAAGAGTTCAGTAGCCTGGGAGTAGGCATTCGGAATATAGGGATTTCTGTAGCCTGACTCTGGGATGTGCAGCTTATAGGAATTCTGGATACAGGCTGTATCGAGATTCAGTACATGAGAGTTCTGTATGCTAGTGGAGTACAAAGCTGTTTCAGCTGTCTGTAGACTGGGAATAGCCATACACAATATGCGCAATGTCTGTAGCCTGAGTGTAGCAGACAGAGCTTAAAGGAGTTCTATAACCTGACTTTAGTAAGGGTAGCATACATGAGTTCTGTATCTGAGGTGTGGAACGCAGCAGTTTGTAAGAGTTCTGCAGCCTGGGAGTAGGCATTCGCAATATGCCGGATTTCTGTAGCCTGACTCTGTGATGTGCAGCTTATATGAATTCTGTATACAGGCTGTAGAGAGATTCAGTTCACGGGAGTTCTGTATGCTAGTAGAGTGCAAAGCAGTTTCAGCGGGTCTGAAGCCTGGGAATAGGCATACACAATGTGCGCAATGTATGTAGCCTGAGTGTAGGAGACAGAGCTTACAGGAGTTCTGTAACCTGAGTGTATTCACATGCAGCTTATATGAGTTCTGTATTACAGGTGTGGATGTAAGCAGTTTGGAAGAGTTCTGTAGCCTGGGAGTAGGGATTCGCAATATGTGGGATTTCTGTAGCCTCTCTATAGGAAACGCAGCTTATGGTCGGTCTACCCCTGCCTGTAAAGAGATTCAGTTCACGGTAGTTCTGTATGCTAGTGGAGTACAAAGCTGTTTCTGTGATCTGTAGCCTGGGAATAGGCATACACAATGTGCGCAATGTCTGTAGCCTGAGTGTAGCAGTGGAGCTTACAGGAGTTCTGTAACCTGAGTTGCGTCAGATGCAGCGTACATGAGTTCTGTATCGGAGGAGTGGATGTAAGCAATTTGGAAGAGTTCTGTAGCCTTGGCGTAGGGATTTGCAATATGCGGGATTTTTGTAGCCTGACTGTAGCAATGCACAGCTTACGGGTGTTCTGCATCCTGGCTGTAGAGAGATGCAGTTCATGGGAGTTCAGTATGCAAGTGGAATGCAAAGCTGTTTCAGTGTTTTGTAGCCTGGGAATTGGATGACACCATGTGTGCAATGTCTGTATTCTTAGACAGAGCTTACAGGAGTTCAGTAACCTGAGTGTAGTGAACTGCAGCTTACATGTGTTCTGTGTCGGAGCTGTGTAACGAAACAGTGTGTAAGAGTTCTGTAGCCTGGTAGTATGCATTCACAATATGCGGGGTTTCTGTAGCCTCTCTATAGGAAACGCAGCTCATAGGCATTCTGGATAAAGCTCTAGAGAGATTCAATTCATGGAGTTCTGTATGCTAGTAGAGTGCAAAGCTCTTTCAGTGTTCTTTAACCTGGGAATATGCTTACACAATGTATGCAATTTCGGTAGCCTGAGTGTAAGGGAGAGAGCATACAGGAGTTCTGTAACCTGAGTGTAGTGATTTACAACATACATGAGTTCTGTATCAGAGGTGTGGAACCAAGCAGTTAGGAAGGGTTCTGTAGCCTGTGTGTAGGCATTCGCAATATGCGGGATTTCTACAGCCACTCTATAGGAAATGCAGCTAATGGACGGTCTGCTTCCTGGCTGTTGAGAGATTCATTTCACGGAGTTCTGTATGCTAGTGGAGTACAAAGCTGTTTCAGCTGTCTCTAGCCTGCGAGTAGCCATTCACAATGTGCTCAATGTCTGTAGCCTGAGTGTAGCAGACAGAGCTTACAGGAGTTCTGTAACCTGAGTTTAGTCAGATGCAGCGTACATGAGTTCTGTATGGGAGGTGTGGATGTAAGCAGTTTGGAAACGTTCTGTAGCCTGGGAGTAGGGATTTGCAATACGCGGGATTTCTGTAGCCTGACCCTGAGATGTGCAGCTTATAGGAATTCTGGAAACAGGCTGCAGTGAGAGTCAGTAAACGGGAGTTCTGTATGCTAATGGAGTGCAAAGCTGTGTCAGAGTTTTGTTGCCTGGGATTAGGATGACACCATGTGCGCATTGTCTGTATCCTTAGACAGAGCTTACAGGAGTTCTGTAACCTGAGTGTAGTGAGGTGCAGCTTACAAGTGTTCTGTATCGGAGGTGTGGGTGTAAGCTGTTTGGAAGAGTTCTGTGGCCTGGGTGTAGGCATTCGCAATATGCAGGATTTTTGTAGCCTGACTCTGGGATGTGCAGCTTATAGGAATTCTGGATACAGGCTGTAGAGAGATTGAGTTTATGGGAGTATTGTATGCTAGTGGAGTGCAAAGCTGTTTCAGCATTCTGTAGCCTGGCAATAGGCTTACACAATGTGCGCAATTTCGGTAGCCTGAGTGTAGGAGAGAGAGCGTATAGGAGTTCTGCAACCTGAGTTTAGTGATTTACAACATACATGAGTTCTGTATCGAATGTGTGGAACAAAGCAGTTTGGAAGAGTTCAGTAGCCTGGGAGTAGGCATTCGGAATATAGGGATTTCTGTAGCCTGACTCTGGGATGTGCAGCTTATAGGAATTCTGGATACAGGCTGTATCGAGATTCAGTTCATGAGAGTTCTGTATGCTAGTGGAGTACAAAGCTGTTTCAGCTGTCTGTAGACTGGGAATAGCCATACACAATATGCGCAATGTCTGTAGCCTGAGTGTAGCAGACAGAGCTTACAGGAGTTCTACAACCTGACTTTAGTAAGGGTAGCGTACATGAGTTCTGTATCTGAGGTGTGGAACGCAGCAGTTTGTAAGAGTTCTGCAGCCTGGGAGTAGGCATTCGCAATATGCGGGATTTCTGTAGCCTGACTCTGTGATGTGCAGCTTATATGAATTCTGGATACAGGCTGTAGAGAGATTCAGTTCACGGGAGTTCTGTATGCTAGTGGAGTGCAAAGCAGTTTCAGCGGTCTGAAGCCTGGGAATAGGCATACACAATGCGCGCAAAGTATGTAGCCTGAGTGTAGGAGACAGAGCTTACAGGAGTTCTGTAACCTGAGTGTAGTCACATGCAGCTTGGTTTTGGAGAAAAGCACAGTCTTTTTCTTGGGCACATGGATTCAATGTCATGTTTACAAACACAAATATCATTTTTAACCTGGTTTCTGCAGCTTTTTACTCAGAACACATGACTGTTACCTGCTGTGACTCCTTTGAAACCATTAGCGTTTGCCAACAGAAAACCTAAATGCTAAATGCTACAATGCATTCACAACTCTAAAGTCCATAGATACTGTGGAGAAGACACAAGCAAACACAGAAGCTGTAGCCAGAGCTAGGATTGACTTACCCACCACAGAACTGGATATTTCTGGTTTCATCCAAACCTAGCTGAACAAACTGGTGTGGAGTTGGTGTGGAAAGCACCCAGAAAAGCAGAGTCAACCTGGTTTTGGAGAAAAGCAAAGTCTTTTTCTTGGCCAAGTGGATTCAATGTCATGTTTACAAACACAAATATCATTTTTTAACCTGGTTTCTGAGCTTTTTACTCAGAAAACACGAATATGTCACTGTAGTGTCTCCATCTGAAACCTATTAGCGTTTGCCAGCAGAAAAACAAAATGTTACATGCTGCAATGCATTCACAACTCTAAAGTCCATAGATACTGTGGAGAAAACACAAAAAAACTCTTAGGATGTAGCAAGAGCTGGGATTGACTGAGCCACCACAGAACCGGATATTTCTGGTTTCATCCAGCCCTATCTGGACAAACTGGTGTAGAATTGGTGTGCAAAGCACCCAGAAAAGCAGAGTCAACCTGGTTTTGGAGAAAAGCAAAGTCTTTTTCTTGGGCACATGGATTCAATGTCATGTTTACAAACACAAATATCATTTTTAACCTGGTTTCTGCAGCTTTTTACTCAGAAAACATGACTGTTACCTGCTGTGACTCATTTGAAACCATTAGCGTTTGCCAACAGAAAACCTAAATGCTAAATGCTACAATGCATTCACAACTCTAAAGTCCATAGATACTGTGGAGAAAACACAAGCAAACACAGAAGCTGTAGCCAGAGCTGGGATTGACTGAGCCACCACAGAACCGGATATTTCTGGTTTCATCCAAACCTAGCTGAACAAACTGGTGCGGAGTTGGTGTGCAAAGCACCCAGAAAAGCAGAGTCAACCTGGTTTTGGAGAAAAGCAAAGTCTTTCTCTAGGGCAAGTGGATTCAATGTCATGTTTACAAACACAAATATCATTTTCAACCTGGTTTCTGCAGCTTTTCACTCAGAAAACACCAATGTGTATCTGTTGTGCCTCCATGTGAAACCTATTAGCATTTGCCAAAAGAAAATCAAAATGTTACATGCTAAAATTCATTCACAACTCTAAAGTCCATAGATACTATCGACAAAAAACAAGCAAACACAGAAGCTGTAGCCAGAGCTGGGATTGACTTACCCACCACAGAACTGGATATTTCTGGTTTCATCCAAACCTATCTGGACAAACTGGTGTGGAATTGGTGTGCAAAGCACCCAGAAAAGCAGAGTCAACCTGGTTTTGGAGAAAAGCAAAGTTTTTTTCTTGGGCACGTGGGTTCAATGTCATGTTTACAAACACAAATATCATTTGTAACCTGTTTTCTGCAGCTTTTTACTCAGAAAACAGGAATGTGTCCCTGTTGTGTCTCATTTGAAACCATTAGCATTTGCCAACAGAAAACCTAAATCCTAAATGCTACAATGCATTCACAATTCTAAAGTCCATAGATACTATTGACAAAACACAAGCAAACACAGAAGCTGTAGCCAGAGCTGGGATTGACTGAGCCACCACAGAACCGGATATTTCTGGATTCATCCAGCCCTATCTGGACAAACTGGTGTGGAATTGGTGTGCAAAGCACCCAGAAAAGCAGAGTCAACCTGGTTTTGGAGAAAAGCAAAGTCTTTTTCTTGGGCACATGGATTCAATGTAATGTTTACAAAGACAAATACCATTTTTAACCTGGTTTCTGCAGCTTTTCACTCAGAAAACACCAATGTGTATCTGTTGTGCCTCCATGTGAAACCTATTAGCATTTGCCAAAAGAAAATCAAAATGTTACATGCTAAAATTCATTCACAACTCCAAATTCCATAGATACTATCGACAAAAAACAAGCAAACACTGAAGCTGTAGCCAGAGCTGGGATTGACTGAGCCACCACAGAACCGGATATTTCTGCATTCATCCAGCCCTATCTGGACAAACTGATGTGGAATTGGTGTGCAAAGCACCCAGAAAAGCAGAGTCAACCTGGTTTTGGAGAAAAGCAAAGTCTTTTCTTGGGCAAGTGGATTCAATGTCATGTTTACAAACACAAATATCATTTGTGACCTGGTTTCTGCAGCTTTTTACTCAGAAAACACGAATATGTCACTGTTGTGTCTCCATGTGAAACCAATCAGCGTTTGCCAACAGAAAAACAAAATGTTACATGCTACAATGCATTCACATCTCTAAAGTCCATAGATACTATCGACAAAACACAAACAAACTGTTAGGATGTAGCAAGAGCTGGGATTGACTGAGCCACCACAGAACCAGATATTCCTGGTTTCATCCAAACCTAGCTGAAAAAACTGGTGTGGAATTGGTGTGCAAAGCACCCAGAAAAGCAGAATCAACCTGGTTTTGGAGAAAAGCAAAGTCTTTTTCTTGGGCACATGGATTCAATGTCATGTTTACAAACACAAATATCATTTTCAACCTGGTTTCTGCAGCTTTTTTCTCAGAAAACATGAATGTGTACCTGCTGTGACTCATTTGAAACCATTAGCGTTTGCCAACAGAAAACCTAAATGCTAAATGCTACAATGCATTCACAACTCTAAAGTCCATAGATACTATTGACAAAACACAAGCAAACACAGAAGCTGTAGCCAGAGCTGGGATTGACTTACCCACCACAGGACTGGATATTTCTGGTTTCATCCAAACCTATCTGGACAAACTGGTGTGGAATTGGTGTGCAAAGCACCCAGAAAAGCAGAGTCAACCTGGTTTTGGAGAAAAGCAAAGTCTTTTTTTGGGCACATGGATTCAATGTCATGTTTACAAAGACAAATACCATTTTTAACCTGGTTTCTGCAGCTTTTTACTCAGAAAACACGAATGTGTACCTACTGTGACTCATTTGAAACCATTAGCGTTTGCAAACAGAAAACCTAAATGCTAAATGCTACAATGCATTCACAACTCTAAAGTCCATAGATACTATTGACAAAACACAAGCAAACACAGAAGCTGTAGCCAGAGCTGGGATTGACTGAGCCACCACAGAACCGGATATTTCTGGTTTCATCCAGCCCTGTCTGGACAAACTGGTGTGGAATTGGTGTGCAAAGCACCCAGAAAAGCAGAGTCAACCTGGTTTTGGAGAAAAGCAAAGTCTTTTTCGTGGGCAAGTGGATTCAATGTCAAGTTTACAAACACAAATATCATTTGTGACCTGGTTTCTGCAGCTTTTTACTCAGCAACCACGAATATGTAACTGTTGTGTCACCATGTGAAACCTATTAGCGTTTAGCCAACAGAAAAACAAAATGTTACATGCTACAATGCATTCACATCTCTAAGTCCATAGATACTATCGACAAAACACAAACACACTCTTAGGATGTAGCAAGAGCTGGGATTGCCTGAGCCACCACAGAACCGGATATTTCTAGATTCATCCAGCCCTATCTGGACAAACTGGTGTGGAATTGGTGTGCAAAGCACCCAGAAAAGCAGAGTCAACCTGGTTTTGGAGAAAAGCAAAGTCTTTTTCGTTGGCAAGTGGATTCAATGTCATGTTTACAAACACAAATATCATTTTCAACCTGGTTTCTGCAGCTTTTCACTCAGAAAACACCAATGTGTACAATGTGTATCTGTTGTGCTTCCATGTGAAACCAATTAGCATTTGCCAACAGAAAATCAAAATGTTACATGCTAAAATTCATTCACAACCCTAAAGTCCATAGATACTATCGACAAAAAACAAGCAAACACAGAAGCTGTAGCCAGAGCTAGGATTGACTTACCCACCACAGAACTGTATATTTCTGGTTTCATCCAAACCTATCTGGACAAACTGGTGTGGAATTGTTGTGCGAAGCACCCAGAAAAGCAGAGTCAACCTGGTTTTGGAGAAAAGCAAAGTCTTTTCTTGGGCAAGTGGATTCAATGTCATGTTTACAAACACAAATATCATTTGTGACCTGGTTTCTGCAGCTTTTTACTCAGAAAACACGAATATGTAACTGTTGTGTCACCATGTGAAACCTATTAGCGTTTGCCAACAGAAAAACAAAATGTTACATGCTACAATGCATTCACATCTCTAAGTCCATAGATACTATCGACAAAACACAAACAAACTCTTAGGATGTAGCAAGAGCTGGGATTGACGGAGCCACCACAGAACTGGATATTTCTGGTTTCATCCAGCCCTATCTGGACAAACTGGTGTGGAATTGGTGTGCAAATCACCCAGAAAAGCAGAGTCAACCTGGTTTTGGAGAAAAGCAAAGTCTTTTTCTTGGGCACATGGATTCAATGTCATATTTACAAAGACAAATACCATTTTTAACCTGGATTCTGCAGCTTTTTACTCAAAAAACACGAATGTGTACCTGCTGTGACTCATTTGAAACCATTAGCGTTTGCCAACAGAAAACCTAAATGCTAAATGCTACAATGCATTCACAACTCTAAAGTCCATAGATACTATCGACAAAGTACAAACAAACTCTTAGGATGTAGCAAGAGCTGGGATTGACTGAGCCACCACAGAACCGGATATTTCTGGATTCATCCAGCCCTATCTGGACAAACTGGTGTGGAATTGGTGTGCAAAGCACCCAGAAAAGCAGAGTCAACCTGGTTTTGGAGAAAAGCAAAGTCTTTTTGTAGGGCACATGGATTCAATGTCATGTTTACAAAGACAAATACCATTTCTTACCTGGTTTCTGCAGCTTTTTTCTCAGAAAACACGAATATGTAACTGTTGTGTCACCATGTGAAACCTATTAGCGTTTGCCAACAGAAAAACAAAATGTTACATGCTACAATGCATTCACATCTCTAAGTCCATAGATACTATCGACAAAACACAAAAAAACTCTTAGTATGTAGCAAGAGCTGGGATTGACTGAGCCACCACAGAACTGGATATTTCTGGTTTCATCCAGCCCTATCTGGACAAACTGGTGTGGAATTGGTGTGCAAATCACCCAGAAAAGCAGAGTCAACCTGGTTTTGGAGAAAAGCAAAGTCTTTTTCTTGGGCACATGGATTCAATGTCATATTTACAAAGACAAATACCATTTTTAACCTGGATTCTGCAGCTTTTTACTCAAAAAACACGAATGTGTACCTGCTGTGACTCATTTGAAACCATTAGCGTTTGCCAACAGAAAACCTAAATGCTAAATGCTACAATGCATTCACAACTCTAAAGTCCATAGATACTGTGGAGAAAACACAAAAAAAACTCTTAGGATGTAGCCAGAGCTGGGATTGACTGAGCCACCACAGAACCGGATATTTCTGGTTTCATCCAGCCCTATCTGGACAAACTGGTGTAGAATTGGTGTGCAAAGCACCCAGAAAAGCAGAGTCAACCTGGTTTTGGAGAAAAGCCAAGTCATTTTTTGGGCACATGGATTCAATGTCATGTTTACAAACACAAATATCATTTGTGACCTGGTTTCTGCAGCTTTTTCCCCGAAAACAAGAATGTGTACCTGCTGTGACTCATTTGAAACCATTAGCGTTTGTCAGCAGAAAACCCAAATGCTAAATGCTACAATGCATTCACAACTCTAAAGTCCATAGATACTATTGACAAAACACAAGCAAACACAGAAGCTGTAGCCAGAGCTGGGATTGACTTACCCACCACAGAACTGGATATTTCTGCTTTCATCCAAACCTATCTGGACAAACTGGTGTGGAATTGGTGTGCAAAGCACCCAGTAAAGCACAGTCAACCTGGTTTTGGAGAAAAGCAAAGTTTTTTTCTTGGGCACGTGCGTTCAATATCATGTTTACAAACACAAATATCATTTGTAACCTGTTTTCTGCAGCTTTTTACTCAGAAAACACGAATGTGTACCTGCTGTGTCTTTTTGAAACCATTAGCATTTGCCAACAGAAAACTTAAATCCTAAATGCAACAATGCATTCACAACTCTAAAGTCCATAGATACTATTGACAAAACACAAGCAAACACAGAAGCTGTAGCCAGAGCTGGGACTGACTGAGCCACCACAGAACCGGATATTTCTGGTTTCATCCAAACCTAGCTGAACAAGCTTGTGTGGAGTTGGTGTGCAAAGCACCCAGAAAAGCAGAGTCAACCTGGTGTTGGAGAAAAGCAAAGTCTTTTTCTTGGGCAAGTGGATTCAATGTCATGTTTAAAAACACAAATATCATTTGTGACCTGGTTTCTGCAGCTTTTTACTCAGAAAACACAAATATGTCACTGTTGTGTCTCCATGTGAAACCTATTAGCGTTTGCCAACAGAAAAACAAAATGTAACATGCTACAATGCATTCACATCTCTAAAGTCCATATATACTATCGACAAAACACAAACAAACTCTTAGGATGTAGCAAGAGCTGGGATTGACTGAGCCACCACAGAACCAGATATTTCTGGTTTCATCCAAACCTAGCTGAACAAACTGGTGTGGAATTGGTGTGCAAAGCACCCAGAAAAGCAGAGTCAACCTGGTTTTGGAGAAAAGCAAAGTCTTTTTCGTGGGCAAGTGGATTCAATGTCATGTTTACAAACACAAATATCATTTTCAACCTGGTTTCTGCAGCTTTTCACTCAGAAAACACCAATGTGTATCTGTGTGCTTCCATGTGAAACCAATTAGCATTTGCCAACAGAAAATCAAAATGTTACATGCTAAAATTCATTCACAACCCTAAAGTCCATAGATACTATCGACAAAAAACAAGCAAACACAGAAGCTGTAGCCAGAGCTGGGATTGACTTACCCACCACAGAACTGGATATTTCTGGTTTCATCCAAACCTATCTGGACAAACTGGTGTGGAATTTGTGTGCAAAGCACCCAGAAAAGCACAGTCAACCTGGTTTTGGAGAAAAGCAAAGTTTTTTTCTTGGGCACGTGGGTTCAATGTCATGTTTACAAACACAAATATCATTTGTAACCTGGTTTCTGCAGCTTTTTACTCAGAAAACACGAATGTGTCCCTGTTGTGTCTCATTTGAAACCATTAGCATTTGCCAACAGAAAACCTAAATCCTAAATGCTACAATGCATTCACAATTCTAAAGTCCATAGATACTATCGACAAAACACAAGCAAACACAGAAGCTGTAGCCAGAGCTGGGATTGACTGAGCCACCACAGAACCGGATATTTCTGGTTACATCCAAACCTAGCTGAACAAACTGGTGTGGAGTTGGTGTGCAAAGCACCCAGAAAAGCAGAGTCAACCTGGTTTTGGAGAAAAGCAAAGTCTTTTTCTTGGGCACGTGGATTCAATGTCATGTTTACAAACACAAATATCATTTGTGACCTGGTTTCTGCAGCTTTTTACTCAGAAAACACGAATATGTAACTGTTGTGTCACCATGTGAAACCTATTAGCGTTTGCCAACAGAAAAACAAAATGTTACATGCTACAATGCATTCACATCTCTAAGTCCATAGATACTATCGACAAAACACAAACAAACTCTTAGGATGTAGCAAGAGCTGGGATTGACTGAGCCACCACAGAACCGGATATTTCTGGATTCATCCAGCCCTATCTGGACAAACTGGTGTGGAATTGGTGTGCAAAGCACCCAGAAAAGCAGAGTCAACCTGGTTTTGGAGAAAAGCAAAGTCTTTTTCGTGGGCAAGTGGATTCAATGTCATGTTTACAAACACAAATATCATTTTCAACCTGGTTTCTGCGGCTTTTCACTCATAAAACACCAATGTGTATCTGTTGTGCCTCCATGTGAAACCAATTAGCATTTGCCAACAGAAAATCAAAATGTTACATGCTAAAATTCATTCACAACTCTAAAGTCCATAGATACTATCGACAAAAAACAAGCAAACACAGAAGCTGTAGCCAGAGCTGGGATTGACTGAGCCACCACAGAACCAGATATTTCTGGTTTCATCCAAACCTAGCTGAACAAACTGGTGTGGAATTGGTGTGCAAAGCACCCAGAAAAGCAGAGTCAACCTGGTTTTGGAGAAAAGCAAAGTCTTTTTCTTGGGCACATGGATTCAATGTCATGTTTACAAACACAAATATCATTTTTAACCTGGTTTCTGCAGCTTTTTTCTCAGAAAACATGAATGTGTACCTGCTGTGACTCATTTGAAACCATTAGCGTTTTCCAACAGAAAACCTAAATGCTAAATGCTACAATGCATTCACAACTCTAAAGTCCATAGATACTATTGACAAAACACAAGCAAACACAGAAGCTGTAGCCAGAGCTGGGATTGACTTACCCACCACAGAACTGGATATTTCTGGTTTCATCCAAACCTATCTGGACAAACTGGTGTGGAATTGGTGTGCAAAGCACCCAGAAAAGCACAATCAACCTGGTTTTGGAGAAAAGCAAAGTTTTTTTCTTGGGCACGTGGGTTCAATGTCATGTTTACAAACACAAATATCATTTGTAACCTGGTTTCTGCAGCTTTTTACTCAGAAAACACGAATGTGTCCCTGTTGTGTCTCATTTGAAACCATTAGCATTTGCCAACAGAAAACCTAAATCCTAAATGCTACAATGCATTCACAATTCTAAAGTCCATAGATACTATCGACAAAACACAAGCAAACACAGAAGCTGTAGCCAGAGCTGGGATTGACTTACCCACCACAGAATTGTATATTTCTGGTTTCATCCAAACCTATCTGGACAAACTGGTGTGGAATTGGTGTGCAAAGCACCCAGAAAAGCAGAGTCAACCTGGTTTTGGAGAAAAGCAAAGTCTTTTCTTGGGCAAGTGGATTCAATGTCATGTTTACAAACACAAATATCATTTGTGACCTGGTTTCTGCAGCTTTTTACTCAGAAAACACGAATATGTCACTGTTGTGTCTCCATGTGAAACCAATCAGCGTTTGCCAACAGAAAAACAAAATGTTACATGCTACAATGCATTCACATCTCTAAAGTCCATAGATACTATCGACAAAGTACAAACAAACTCTTAGGATGTAGCAAGAGCTGGGATTGACTGAGCCACCACAGAACCGGATATTTCTGGATTCATCCAGCCCTATCTGGACAAACTGGTGTGGAATTGGTGTGCAAAGCACCCAGAAAAGCAGAGTCAACCTGGTTTTGGAGAAAAGCAAAGTCTTTTTCTTGGGCACATGGATTCAATGTCCTATTTACAAAGACAAATACCATTTCTAACCTGGTTTCTGCAGCTTTTTTCTCGGAAAACACGAATATGTCACTGTTGTGTCTCCATGTGAAACCTATTAGCGTTTGCCAACAGAAAAACAAAATGTTACATGCTACAATGCATTCACATCTCTAAGTCCATAGATACTATCGACAAAACACAAACAAACTGTTAGGATGTAGCAAGAGCTGGGATTGACTGAGCCACCACAGAACTGGATATTTCTGGTTTCATCCAGCCCTATCTGGACAAACTGGTGTGGAATTGGTGTGCAAATCACCCAGAAAAGCAGAGTCAACCTGGTTTTGGAGAAAAGCAAAGTCTTTTTCTTGGGCACATGGATTCAATGTCATATTTACAAAGACAAATACCATTTTTAACCTGGATTCTGCAGCTTTTTACTCAAAAAACACGAATGTGTACCTGCTGTGACTCATTTGAAACCATTAGCGTTTGCCAACAGAAAACCTAAATGCTAAATGCTACAATGCATTCACAACACTAAAGTCCATAGATACTATCGACAAAACACAAGCAAACACAGAAGCTGTAGCCAGAGCTGGGATTGACTTAGCCACCACAGAAGCAGATACTTCTGGTTTCAGCCAAACCTAGCTGAACAAACTGGTGTGGAATTGGTGTGTAAAGCACCCAGAAAAGCAGTCAACCTGGTTTTGGAGAAAAGCAAAGTCTTTTTCGTGGGCAAGTGGATTCAATGTCATGTTTACAAACACAAATATCATTTTCAACCTGGTTTCTAAGCTTTTTACTCAGAAAACACGAATGTGTATCTGTTGTGCCTCCATGTGAAACCAATTAGCATTTGCCAACAGAAAATCAAAATGTTACATGCTAAAATTCATTCACAACTCTAAAGTCCAAAGATACTATCGACAAAAAACAAGCAAACACAGAAGCTGTAGCCAGAGCTGGGATTGACTTACCCACCACAGAACCGGATATTTCTGGTTTCATCCAAACCTATCTGGACAAACTGGTGTGGAATTGGTGTGCAAAGCACCCAGAAAAGCAGAGTCAACCTGGTTTTGGAGAAAAGCAAAGTCTTTTTCGTGGGCAAGTGGATTCAATGTCATGTTTACAAACACAAATATCATTTTCAACCTGGTTTCTGCAGCTTTTCACTCAGAAAACACCAATGTGTATCTGTTGTGCCTCCATGTGAAACCAATTAGCATTTGCCAACAGAAAATCAAAATGTTACATGCTAAAATTCATTCACAACCCTAAAGTACATAGATACTATCGACAAAAAACAAGCAAACACAGAAGCTGTAGCCAGAGCTGGGATTGACTTACCCACCACAGAACTGTATATTTCTGGTTTCATCCAAACCTATCTGGACAAACTGGTGTGGAATTGGTGTGCAAAGCACCCAGAAAAGCAGAGTCAACCTGGTTTTGGAGAAAAGCAAAGTCTTTTCTTGGGCAAGTGGATTCAATGTCATGTTTACAAACACAAATATCATTTGTGACCTGGTTTCTGCAGCTTTTTACTCAGAAAACACGCTTATGTCACTGTTGTGTCTCCATGTGAAACCAATTAGCATTTGCCAACAGAAAATCAAAATGTTACATGCTACAATGCATTCACATCTCTAAAGTCCATAGATACTATCGACAAAGTACAAACAAACTCTTAGGATGTAGCAAGAGCTGGGATTGACTGAGCCACCACAGAACCGGATATTTCTGGTTTCATGCAGCCCTATCTGGACAAACTGGTGTGGAATTGGTGTGCAAATCACCCAGAAAAGCAGAGTCAACCTGGTTTTGGAGAAAAGCAAAGTCTTTTTCTTGGGCACATGGATTCAATGTCATATTTACAAAGACAAATACCATTTTTAACCTGGATTCTGCAGCTTTTTACTCAAAAAACACGAATGTGTACCTGCTGTGACTCATTTGAAACCATTAGCGTTTGCCAACAGAAAACCTAAATGCTAAATGCTACAATGCATTCACAACTCTAAAGTCCATAGATACTATCGACAAAGTACAAACAAACTCTTAGGATGTAGCAAGAGCTGGGATTGACTGAGCCACCACAGAACCGGATATTTCTGGATTCATCCAGCCCTATCTGGACAAACTGGTGTGGAATTGGTGTGCAAAGCACCCAGAAAAGCAGAGTCAACCTGGTTTTGGAGAAAAGCAAAGTCTTTTTCTAGGGCACATGGATTCAATGTCATGTTTACAAAGACAAATACCATTTCTAACCTGGTTTCTGCAGCTTTTTTCTCAGAAAACACGAATATGTAACTGTTGTGTCACCATGTGAAACCTATTAGCGTTTGCCAACAGAAAAACAAAATGTTACATGCTACAATGCATTCACATCTCTAAGTCCATAGATACTATCGACAAAACACAAACAAACTCTTAGGATGTAGCAAGAGCTGGGATTGACTGAGCCACCACAGAACTGGATATTTCTGGTTTCATGCAGCCCTATCTGGACAAACTGGTGTGGAATTGGTGTGCAAATCACCCAGAAAAGCAGAGTCAACCTGGTTTTGGAGAAAAGCAAAGTCTTTTTCTTGGGCACATGGATTCAATGTCATATTTACAAAGACAAATACCATTTTTAACCTGGATTCTGCAGCTTTTTACTCAAAAAACACGAATGTGTACCTGCTGTGACTCATTTGAAACCATTAGCGTTTGCCAACGAAAAACCTAAATGCTAAATGCTACAATGCATTCACAACTCTAAAGTCCATAGATACTATCGACAAAACACAAGCAAACACAGAAGCTGTAGCCAGAGCTGGGATTGACTTAGCCACCACAGAAGCAGATACTTCTGGTTTCAGCCAAACCTAGCTGAACAAACTGGTGTGGAATTGGTGTGTAAAGCACCCAGAAAAGCAGTCAACCTGGTTTTGGAGAAAAGCAAAGTCTTTTTCTAGGGCAAGTGGATTCAATGTCATGTTTACAAACACAAATATCATTTTCAACCTGGTTTCTAAGCTTTTTACTCAGAAAACACGAATGTGTATCTGTTGTGCCTCCATGTGAAACCAATTAGCATTTGCCAACAGAAAATCAAAATGTTACATGCTAAAATTCATTCACAACTCTAAAGTCCAAAGATACTATCGACAAAAAACAAGCAAACACAGAAGCTGTAGCCAGAGCTGGGATTGACTTACCCACCACAGAACCGGATATTTCTGGTTTCATCCAAACCAATCTGGACAAATTGGTGTGGAATTGGTGTGCAAAGCACCCAGAAAAGCAGAGTCAACCTGGTTTTGGAGAAAAGCAAAGTCTTTTCTTGGGCAAGTGGATTCAATGTCATGTTTACAAACACAAATATCATTTGTGACCTGGTTTCTGCAGCTTTTTACTCAGAAAACACGAATGTGTACCTGCTGTGACTCATTTGAAACCATTAGCGTTTGCTAACAGAAAACCTAAATGCTAAATGCTACAATGCATTCACAACTCTAAAGTCCATAGATACTATTGACAAAACACAAGCAAACACAGAAGCTGTAGCCAGAGCTGGGATTGACTGAGCCACCACAGAACCGGATATTTCTGGTTTCATCCAGCCCTAATTGTACAAACTGGTGTGGAATTGGTGTGCAAAGCACCCAGAAAAGCAGAGTCAACCTGGTTTTGGAGAAAAGCAAAGTCTTTTTCTTGGGCACGTGGATTCAATGTCATGTTTACAAACACAAATATCATTTGTGACCTGGTTTCTGCAGCTTTTTACTCAGCAACCACGAATATGTAACTGTTGTGTCACCATGTGAAACCTATTAGCGTTTGCCAACAGAAAAACAAAATGTTACATGCTACAATGCATTCACATCTCTAAGTCCATAGATACTATCGACAAAACACAAACACAGTCTTAGGATGTAGCAAGATCTGGGATTGCCTGAGCCACCACAGAACCGGATATTTCTGGATTCATTAAGCCCTATCTGGACAAACTGGTGTGGAATTGGTGTGCAAAGCACCCAGAAAAGCAGAGTCAACCTGGTTTTGGAGAAAAGCAAAGTCTTTTTCGTGGGCAAGTGGATTCAATGTCATGTTTACAAACACAAATATCATTTTCAACCTGGTTTCTGCAGCTTTTCACTCAGAAAACACGAATGTGTATCTGTTGTGCCTCCATGTGAAACCAATTAGCATTTGCCAACAGAAAATCAAAATGTTACATGCTAAAATTCATTCACAACCCTAAAGTACATAGATACTATCGACAAAAAACAAGCAAACACAGAAGCTGTAGCCAGAGCTGGGATTGACTTACCCACCACAGAACTGTATATTTCTGGTTTCATCCAAACCTATCTGGACAAACTGGTGTGGAATTGGTGTACAAAGCACCCAGAAAAGCAGAGTCAACCTGGTTTTGGAGAAAAGCAAAGTCTTTTCTTGGGCAAGTGGATTCAATGTCATGTTTACAAACACAAATATCATTTGTGACCTGGTTTCTGCAGCTTTTTACTCAGAAAACACGAATATGTCACTGTTGTGTCTCCATGTGAAACCAATTAGCATTTGCCAACAGAAAATCAAAATGTTACATGCTACAATGCATTCACATCTCTAAAGTCCATAGATACTATCGACAAAGTACAAACAAACTCTTAGGATGTAGCAAGAGCTGGGATTGACTGAGCCACCACAGAACCGGATATTTCTGGTTTCATGCAGCCCTATCTGGACAAACTGGTGTGGAATTGGTGTGCAAATCACCCAGAAAAGCAGAGTCAACCTGGTTTTGGAGAAAAGCAAAGTCTTTTTCTTGGGCACATGGATTCAATGTCATATTTACAAAGACAAATACCATTTTTAACCTGGATTCTGCAGCTTTTTACTCAAAAAACACGAATGTGTACCTGCTGTGACTCATTTGAAACCATTAGCGTTTTCCAACAGAAAACCTAAATGCTAAATGCTACAATGCATTCACAACACTAAAGTCCATAGATACTATCGACAAAACACAAGCAAACACAGAAGCTGTAGCCAGAGCTGGGATTGACTTAGCCACCACAGAAGCAGATACTTCTGGTTTCAGCCAAACCTAGCTGAACAAACTGGTGTGGAATTGGTGTGTAAAGCACCCAGAAAAGCAGTCAACCTGGTTTTGGAGAAAAGCAAAGTCTTTTTCTAGGGCAAGTGGATTCAATGTCATGTTTACAAACACAAATATCATTTTCAACCTGGTTTCTAAGCTTTTTACTCAGAAAACACGAATGTGTATCTGTTGTGCCTCCATGTGAAACCAATTAGCATTTGCCAACAGAAAATCAAAATGTTACATGCTAAAATTCATTCACAACTCTAAAGTCCAAAGATACTATCGACAAAAAACAAGCAAACACAGAAGCTGTAGCCAGAGCTGGGATTGACTTACCCACCACAGAACCGGATATTTCTGGTTTCATCCAAACCTATCTGGACAAACTGGTGTGGAATTGGTGTGCAAAGCACCCAGAAAAGCAGAGTCAACCTGGTTTTGGAGAAAAGCAAAGTCTTTTTCGTGGGCAAGTGGATTCAATGTCATGTTTACAAACACAAATATCATTTTCAACCTGGTTTCTGCAGCTTTTCACTCAGAAAACACCAATGTGTATCTGTTGTGCCTCCATGTGAAACCAATTAGCATTTGCCAACAGAAAATCAAAATGTTACATGCTAAAATTCATTCACAACCCTAAAGTACATAGATACTATCGACAAAAAACAAGCAAACACAGAAGCTGTAGCCAGAGCTGGGATTGACTTACCCACCACAGAACTGTATATTTCTGGTTTCATCCAAACCTATCTGGACAAACTGGTGTGGAATTGGTGTGCAAAGCACCCAGAAAAGCAGAGTCAACCTGGTTTTGGAGAAAAGCAAAGTCTTTTCTTGGGCAAGTGGATTCAATGTCATGTTTACAAACACAAATATCATTTGTGACCTGGTTTCTGCAGCTTTTTACTCAGAAAACACGCTTATGTCACTGTTGTGTCTCCATGTGAAACCAATTAGCATTTGCCAACAGAAAATCAAAATGTTACATGCTACAATGCATTCACATCTCTAAAGTCCATAGATACTATCGACAAAGTACAAACAAACTCTTAGGATGTAGCAAGAGCTGGGATTGACTGAGCCACCACAGAACCGGATATTTCTGGTTTCATGCAGCCCTATCTGGACAAACTGGTGTGGAATTGGTGTGCAAATCACCCAGAAAAGCAGAGTCAACCTGGTTTTGGAGAAAAGCAAAGTCTTTTTCTTGGGCACATGGATTCAATGTCATATTTACAAAGACAAATACCATTTTTAACCTGGATTCTGCAGCTTTTTACTCAAAAAACACGAATGTGTACCTGCTGTGACTCATTTGAAACCATTAGCGTTTGCCAACAGAAAACCTAAATGCTAAATGCTACAATGCATTCACAACTCTAAAGTCCATAGATACTATCGACAAAGTACAAACAAACTCTTAGGATGTAGCAAGAGCTGGGATTGACTGAGCCACCACAGAACCGGATATTTCTGGATTCATCCAGCCCTATCTGGACAAACTGGTGTGGAACTGGTGTGCAAAGCACCCAGAAAAGCAGAGTCAACCTGGTTTTGGAGAAAAGCAAAGTCTTTTTCTTGGGCACATGGATTCAATGTCATGTTTACAAACACAAATATCATTTCTAACCTGGTTTCTGCAGCTTTTTTCTCAGAAAACACGAATATGTAACTGTTGTGTCACCATGTGAAACCTATTAGCGTTTGCCAACAGAAAAACAAAATGTTACATGCTACAATGCATTCACATCTCTAAGTCCATAGATACTATCGACAAAACACAAACAAACTCTTAGGATGTAGCAAGAGCTGGGATTGACTGAGCCACCACAGAACTGGATATTTCTGGTTTCATGCAGCCCTATCTGGACAAACTGGTGTGGAATTGGTGTGCAAATCACCCAGAAAAGCAGAGTCAACCTGGTTTTGGAGAAAAGCAAAGTCTTTTTCTTGGGCACATGGATTCAATGTCATATTTACAAAGACAAATACCATTTTTAACCTGGATTCTGCAGCTTTTTACTCAAAAAACACGAATGTGTACCTGCTGTGACTCATTTGAAACCATTAGCGTTTGCCAACAGAAAACCTAAATGCTAAATGCTACAATGCATTCACAACTCTAAAGTCCATAGATACTATCGACAAAACACAAGCAAACACAGAAGCTGTAGCCAGAGCTGGGATTGACTTAGCCACCACAGAAGCAGATACTTCTGGTTTCAGCCAAACCTAGCTGAACAAACTGGTGTGGAATTGGTGTGTAAAGCACCCAGAAAAGCAGTCAACCTGGTTTTGGAGAAAAGCAAAGTCTTTTTCTAGGGCAAGTGGATTCAATGTCATGTTTACAAACACAAATATCATTTTCAACCTGGTTTCTAAGCTTTTTACTCAGAAAACACGAATGTGTATCTGTTGTGCCTCCATGTGAAACCAATTAGCATTTGCCAACAGAAAATCAAAATGTTACATGCTAAAATTCATTCACAACTCTAAAGTCCAAAGATACTATCGACAAAAAACAAGCAAACACAGAAGCTGTAGCCAGAGCTGGGATTGACTTACCCACCACAGAACCGGATATTTCTGGTTTCATCCAAACCAATCTGGACAAACTGGTGTGGAATTGGTGTGCAAAGCACCCAGAAAAGCAGAGTCAACCTGGTTTTGGAGAAAAGCAAAGTCTTTTCTTGGGCAAGTGGATTCAATGTCATGTTTACAAACACAAATATCATTTGTGACCTGGTTTCTGCAGCTTTTTACTCAGAAAACACGAATGTGTACCTGCTGTGACTCATTTGAAACCATTAGCGTTTGCTAACAGAAAACCTAAATGCTAAATGCTACAATGCATTCACAACTCTAAAGTCCATAGATACTATTGACAAAACACAAGCAAACACAGAAGCTGTAGCCAGAGCTGGGATTGACTGAGCCACCACAGAACCGGATATTTCTGGTTTCATCCAGCCCTAATTGTACAAACTGGTGTGGAATTGGTGTGCAAAGCACCCAGAAAAGCAGAGTCAACCTGGTTTTGGAGAAAAGCAAAGTCTTTTTCTTGGGCACGTGGATTCAATGTCATGTTTACAAACACAAATATCATTTGTGACCTGGTTTCTGCAGCTTTTTACTCAGCAACCACGAATATGTAACTGTTGTGTCACCATGTGAAACCTATTAGCGTTTGCCAACAGAAAAACAAAATGTTACATGCTACAATGCATTCACATCTCTAAGTCCATAGATACTATCGACAAAACACAAACACAGTCTTAGGATGTAGCAAGATCTGGGATTGCCTGAGCCACCACAGAACCGGATATTTCTGGATTCATTAAGCCCTATCTGGACAAACTGGTGTGGAATTGGTGTGCAAAGCACCCAGAAAAGCAGAGTCAACCTGGTTTTGGAGAAAAGCAAAGTCTTTTTCGTGGGCAAGTGGATTCAATGTCATGTTTACAAACACAAATATCATTTTCAACCTGGTTTCTGCAGCTTTTCACTCAGAAAACACGAATGTGTATCTGTTGTGCCTCCATGTGAAACCAATTAGCATTTGCCAACAGAAAATCAAAATGTTACATGCTAAAATTCATTCACAACCCTAAAGTACATAGATACTATCGACAAAAAACAAGCAAACACAGAAGCTGTAGCCAGAGCTGGGATTGACTTACCCACCACAGAACTGTATATTTCTGGTTTCATCCAAACCTATCTGGACAAACTGGTGTGGAATTGGTGTACAAAGCACCCAGAAAAGCAGAGTCAACCTGGTTTTGGAGAAAAGCAAAGTCTTTTCTTGGGCAAGTGGATTCAATGTCATGTTTACAAACACAAATATCATTTGTGACCTGGTTTCTGCAGCTTTTTACTCAGAAAACACGAATATGTCACTGTTGTGTCTCCATGTGAAACCAATTAGCATTTGCCAACAGAAAATCAAAATGTTACATGCTACAATGCATTCACATCTCTAAAGTCCATAGATACTATCGACAAAGTACAAACAAACTCTTAGGATGTAGCAAGAGCTGGGATTGACTGAGCCACCACAGAACCGGATATTTCTGGTTTCATGCAGCCCTATCTGGACAAACTGGTGTGGAATTGGTGTGCAAATCACCCAGAAAAGCAGAGTCAACCTGGTTTTGGAGAAAAGCAAAGTCTTTTTCTTGGGCACATGGATTCAATGTCATATTTACAAAGACAAATACCATTTTTAACCTGGATTCTGCAGCTTTTTACTCAAAAAACACGAATGTGTACCTGCTGTGACTCATTTGAAACCATTAGCGTTTTCCAACAGAAAACCTAAATGCTAAATGCTACAATGCATTCACAACTCTTAAGTCCATAGATACTATTGACAAAACACAAGCAAACACAGAAGCTGTAGCCAGAGCTGGGATTGACTGAGCCACCACAGAACCGGATATTTCTGGTTTCATCCAAACCTAGCTGAACAAACTGGTGTGGAGTTGGTGTGCAAAGCACCCAGAAAAGCAGAGTCAACCTGGTTTTGGAGAAAAGCAAAGTCTTTTTCTTGGGCACGTGGATTCAATGTCATGTTTACAAACACAAATATCATTTGTGACCTGGTTTCTGCAGCTTTTTACTCAGAAAACACGAATATGTAACTGTTGTGTCACCATGTGAAACCTATTAGCGTTTGCCAACAGAAAAACAAAATGTTACATGCTACAATGCATTCACATCTCTAAGTCCATAGATACTATCGACAAAACACAAACAAACTCTTAGGATGTAGCAAGAGCTGGGATTGACTGAGCCACCACAGAACTGGATATTTCTGGTTTCATGCAGCCCTATCTGGACAAACTGGTGTGGAATTGGTGTGCAAAGCACCCAGAAAAGCAGAGTCAACCTGGTTTTGGAGAAAAGCAAAGTCTTTTTCTTGGGCACATGGATTCAATGTCATATTTACAAAGACAAATACCATTTTTAACCTGGATTCTGCAACGTTTTACTCAAAAAACACGAATGTGTACCTGCTGTGACTCATTTGAAGTCATTAGCGTTTGCCAACAGAAAACCTAAATGCTAAATGCTACAATGCATTCACAACTCTAAAGTCCATAGATACTATCGACAAAACACAAGCAAACACAGAAGCTGTAGCCAGAGCTGGGATTGACTTAGCCACCACAGAAGCAGATACTTCTGGTTTCAGCCAAACCTAGCTGAACAAACTGGTGTGGAATTGGTGTGTAAAGCACCCAGAAAAGCAGTCAACCTGGTTTTGGAGAAAAGCAAAGTCTTTTTCTAGGGCAAGTGGATTCAATGTCATGTTTACAAACACAAATATCATTTTCAACCTGGTTTCTAAGCTTTTTACTCAGAAAACACGAATGTGTATCTGTTGTGCCTCCATGTGAAACCAATTAGCATTTGCCAACAGAAAATCAAATGTTACATGCTAAAATTCATTCACAACTCTAAAGTCCAAAGATACTATCGACAAAAAACAAGCAAACACAGAAGCTGTAGCCAGAGCTGGGATTGACTTACCCACCACAGAACCGGATATTTCTGGTTTCATCCAAACCAATCTGGACAAACTGGTGTGGAATTGGTGTGCAAAGCACCCAGAAAAGCAGAGTCAACCTGGTTTTGGAGAAAAGCAAAGTCTTTTCTTGGGCAAGTGGATTCAATGTCATGTTTACAAACACAAATATGATTTGTGACCTGGTTTCTGCAGCTTTTTACTCAGAAAACACGAATGTGTACCTGCTGTGACTCATTTGAAACCATTAGCGTTTGCTAACAGAAAACCTAAATGCTAAATGCTACAATGCATTCACAACTCTAAAGTCCATAGATACTATTGACAAAACACAAGCAAACACAGAAGCTGTAGCCAGAGCTGGGATTGACTTACCCACCACAGAACCGGATATTTCTGGTTTCATCCAGCCCTAATTGTACAAACTGGTGTGGAATTGGTGTGCAAAGCACCCAGAAAAGCAGAGTCAACCTGGTTTTGGAGAAAAGCAAAGTCTTTTTCTTGGGCACGTGGATTCAATGTCATGTTTACAAACACAAATATCATTTGTGACCTGGTTTCTGCAGCTTTTTACTCAGCAACCACGAATATGTAACTGTTGTGTCACCATGTGAAACCTATTAGCGTTTGCCAACAGAAAAACAAAATGTTACATGCTACAATGCATTCACATCTCTAAGTCCATAGATACTATTGACAAAACACAAACACACTCTTAGGATGTAGCAAGAGCTGGGATTGCCTGAGCCACCACAGAACCGGATATTTCTGGATTCATTAAGCCCTATCTGGACAAACTGGTGTGGAATTGGTGTGCAAAGCACCCAGAAAAGCAGAGTCAACCTGGTTTTGGAGAAAAGCAAAGTCTTTTTCGTGGGCAAGTGGATTCAATGTCATGTTTACAAACACAAATATCATTTTCAACCTGGTTTCTGCAGCTTTTCACTCAGAAAACACGAATGTGTATCTGTTGTGCCTCCATGTGAAACCAATTAGCATTTGCCAACAGAAAATCAAAATGTTACATGCTAAAATTCATTCACAACCCTAAAGTACATAGATACTATCGACAAAAAACAAGCAAACACAGAAGCTGTAGCCAGAGCTGGGATTGACTTACCCACCACAGAACTGTATATTTCTGGTTTCATCCAAACCTATCTGGACAAACTGGTGTGGAATTGGTGTGCAAAGCACCCAGAAAAGCAGAGTCAACCTGGTTTTGGAGAAAAGCAAAGTCTTTTCTTGGGCAAGTGGATTCAATGTCATGTTTACAAACACAAATATCATTTGTGACCTGGTTTCTGCAGCTTTTTACTCAGAAAACACGAATATGTCACTGTTGTGTCTCCATGTGAAACCAATTAGCATTTGCCAACAGAAAATCAAAATGTTACATGCTACAATGCATTCACATCTCTAAAGTCCATAGATACTATCGACAAAGTACAAACAAACTCTTAGGATGTAGCAAGAGCTGGGATTGACTGAGCCACCACAGAACCGGATATTTCTGGTTTCATCCAGCCCTATCTGGACAAACTGGTGTGGAATTGGTGTGCAAATCACCCAGAAAAGCAGAGTCAACCTGGTTTTGGAGAAAAGCAAAGTCTTTTTCTTGGGCACATGGATTCAATGTCATATTTACAAAGACAAATACTATTTTTAACCTGGATTCTGCAGCTTTTTACTCAAAAAACACGAATGTGTACCTGCTGTGACTCATTTGAAACCATTAGCGTTTGCCAACAGAAAACCTAAATGCTAAATGCTACAATGCATTCACAACTCTAAAGTCCATAGATACTATCGACAAAGTACAAACAAACTCTTAGGATGTAGCAAGAGCTGGGATTGACTGAGCCACCACAGAACCGGATATTTCTGGATTCATCCAGCCCTATCTGGACAAACTGGTGTGGAATTGGTGTGCAAAGCACCCAGAAAAGCAGAGTCAACCTGGTTTTGGAGAAAAGCAAAGTCTTTTTCTAGGGCACATGGATTCAATGTCATGTTTACAAAGACAATAACCATTTCTAACCTGGTTTCTGCAGCTTTTTTCTCAGAAAACACGAATATGTAACTGTTGTGTCACCATGTGAAACCTATTAGCGTTTGCCAACAGAAAAACAAAATGTTACATGCTACAATGCATTCACATCTCTAAGTCCATAGATACTATCGACAAAACACAAACAAACTCTTAGGATGTAGCAAGAGCTGGGATTGACTGAGCCACCACAGAACTGGATATTTCTGGTTTCATGCAGCCCTATCTGGACAAACTGGTGTGGAATTGGTGTGCAAATCACCCAGAAAAGCAGAGTCAACCTGGTTTTGGAGAAAAGCAAAGTCTTTTTCTTGGGCACATGGATTCAATGTCATATTTACAAAGACAAATACCATTTTTAACCTGGATTCTGCAGCGTTTTACTCAAAAAACACGAATGTGTACCTGCTGTGACTCATTTGAAGTCATTAGCGTTTGCCAACAGAAAACCTAAATGCTAAATGCTACAATGCATTCACAACTCTAAAGTCCATAGATACTATCGACAAAACACAAGCAAACACAGAAGCTGTAGCCAGAGCTGGGATTGACTTAGCCACCACAGAAGCAGATACTTCTGGGTTCAGCCAAACCTAGCTGAACAAACTGGTGTGGAATTGGTGTGTAAAGCACCCAGAAAAGCAGAGTCAACCTGGTTTTGGAGAAAAGCAAAGTCTTTTTCTAGGGCAAGTGGATTCAATGTCA
This sequence comes from Sylvilagus floridanus, assembly GCA_949820135.1. Taxonomy (NCBI): domain Eukaryota; kingdom Metazoa; phylum Chordata; class Mammalia; order Lagomorpha; family Leporidae; genus Sylvilagus; species Sylvilagus floridanus. The sequence goes on from OX463232.1 coordinate 28,841,934, forward strand.
TGTTTACAAACACAAATATCATTTTCAACCTGGTTTCTAAGCTTTTTACTCAGAAAACACGAATGTGTATCTGTTGTGCCTCCATGTGAAACCAATTAGCATTTGCCAACAGAAAATCAAAATGTTACATGCTAAAATTCATTCACAACTCTAAAGTCCAAAGATACTATCGACAAAAAACAAGCAAACACAGAAGCTGTAGCCAGAGCTGGGATTGACTTACCCACCACAGAACCGGATATTTCTGGTTTCATCCAAACCTATCTGGACAAACTGGTGTGGAATTGGTGTGCAAAGCACCCAGAAAAGCAGAGTCAACCTGGTTTTGGAGAAAAGCAAAGTCTTTTCTTGGGCAAGTGGATTCAATGTCATGTTTACAAACACAAATATCATTTGTGACCTGGTTTCTGCAGCTTTTTACTCAGAAAACACGAATGTGTACCTGCTGTGACTCATTTGAAACCATTAGCGTTTGCTAACAGAAAACCTAAATGCTAAATGCTACAATGCATTCACAACTCTAAAGTCCATAGATACTATTGACAAAACACAAGCAAACACAGAAGCTGTAGCCAGAGCTGGGATTGACTGAGCCACCACAGAACCGGATATTTCTGGTTTCATCCAGCCCTAATTGTACAAACTGTTGTGGAATTGGTGTGCAAAGCACCCAGAAAAGCAGAGTCAACCTGGTTTTGGAGAAAAGCAAAGTCTTTTTCTTGGGCACGTGGATTCAATGTCATGTTTACAAACACAAATATCATTTGTGACCTGGTTTCTGCAGCTTTTTACTCAGCAACCACGAATATGTAACTGTTGTGTCACCATGTGAAACCTATTAGCGTTTGCCAACAGAAAAACAAAATGTTACATGCTACAATGCATTCACATCTCTAAGTCCATAGATACTATCGACAAAACACAAACACAGTCTTAGGATGTAGCAAGATCTGGGATTGCCTGAGCCACCACAGAACCGGATATTTCTGGATTCATTAAGCCCTATCTGGACAAACTGGTGTGGAATTGGTGTGCAAAGCACCCAGAAAAGCAGAGTCAACCTGGTTTTGGAGAAAAGCAAAGTCTTTTTCGTGGGCAAGTGGATTCAATGTCATGTTTACAAACACAAATATCATTTTCAACCTGGTTTCTGCAGCTTTTCACTCAGAAAACACCAATGTGTATCTGTTGTGCCTCCATGTGAAACCAATTAGCATTTGCCAACAGAAAATCAAAATGTTACATGCTAAAATTCATTCACAACCCTAAAGTCCATAGATACTATCGACAAAAAACAAGCAAACACAGAAGCTGTAGCCAGAGCTGGGATTGACTTACCCACCACAGAACTGTATATTTCTGGTTTCATCCAAACCTATCTGGACAAACTGGTGTGGAATTGGTGTGCAAAGCACCCAGAAAAGCAGAGTCAACCTGGTTTTGGAGAAAAGCAAAGTCTTTTCTTGGGCAAGTGGATTCAATGTCATGTTTACAAACACAAATATCATTTGTGACCTGGTTTCTGCAGCTTTTTACTCAGAAAACACGAATATGTCACTGTTGTGTCTCCATGTGAAACCAATTAGCATTTGCCAACAGAAAATCAAAATGTTACATGCTACAATGCATTCACATCTCTAAAGTCCATAGATACTATCGACAAAGTACAAACAAACTCTTAGGATGTAGCAAGAGCTGGGATTGACTGAGCCACCACAGAACCGGATATTTCTGGTTTCATCCAGCCCTATCTGGACAAACTGGTGTGGAATTGGTGTGCAAATCACCCAGAAAAGCAGAGTCAACCTGGTTTTGGAGAAAAGCAAAGTCTTTTTCTTGGGCACATGGATTCAATGTCATATTTACAAAGACAAATACTATTTTTAACCTGGATTCTGCAGCTTTTTACTCAAAAAACACGAATGTGTACCTGCTGTGACTCATTTGAAACCATTAGCGTTTGCCAACAGGAAACCTAAATGCTAAATGCTACAATGCATTCACAACTCTAAAGTCCATAGATACTATCGACAAAGTACAAACAAACTCTTAGGATGTAGCAAGAGCTGGGATTGACTGAGCCACCACAGAACCGGATATTTCTGGATTCATCCAGCCCTATCTGGACAAACTGGTGTGGAATTGGTGTGCAAAGCACCCAGAAAAGCAGAGTCAACCTGGTTTTGGAGAAAAGCAAAGTCTTTTTCTAGGGCACATGGATTCAATGTCATGTTTACAAAGACAAATACCATTTCTAACCTGGTTTCTGCAGCTTTTTTCTCAGAAAACACGAATATGTAACTGTTGTGTCACCATGTGAAACCTATTAGCGTTTGCCAACAGAAAAACAAAATGTTACATGCTACAATGCATTCACATCTCTAAGTCCATAGATACTATCGACAAAACACAAACAAACTCTTAGGATGTAGCAAGAGCTGGGATTGACTGAGCCACCACAGAACTGGATATTTCTGGTTTCATGCAGCCCTATCTGGACAAACTGGTGTGGAATTGGTGTGCAAATCACCCAGAAAAGCAGAGTCAACCTGGTTTTGGAGAAAAGCAAAGTCTTTTTCTTGGGCACATGGATTCAATGTCATATTTACAAAGACAAATACCATTTTTAACCTGGATTCTGCAGCTTTTTACTCAAAAAACACGAATGTGTACCTGCTGTGACTCATTTGAAACCATTAGCGTTTTCCAACAGAAAACCTAAATGCTAAATGCTACAATGCATTCACAACTCTTAAGTCCATAGATACTATTGACAAAACACAAGCAAACACAGAAGCTGTAGCCAGAGCTGGGATTGACTGAGCCACCACAGAACCGGATATTTCTGGTTTCATCCAAACCTAGCTGAACAAACTGGTGTGGAGTTGGTGTTGCAAAGCACCCAGAAAAGCAGAGTCAACCTGGTTTTGGAGAAAAGCAAAGTCTTTTTCTTGGGCACGTGGATTCAATGTCATGTTTACAAACACAAATATCATTTGTGACCTGGTTTCTGCAGCTTTTTACTCAGAAAACACGAATATGTAACTGTTGTGTCACCATGTGAAACCTATTAGCATTTGCCAGCAGAAAAACAAAATGTTACATGCTACAATGCATTCACCTCTCTAAGTCCATAGATACTATCGACAAAACACAAACAAACTCTTAGGATGTAGCAAGAGCTGGGATTGACTGAGCCACCACAGAACCAGATATTTCTGGTTTCATCCAAACCTAGCTGAACAAACTGGTGTGGAATTGGTGTGCAAAGCACCCAGAAAAGCAGAGTCAACCTGGTTTAGGAGAAAAGCGAAGTCTTTTTCTTGGGCACGTGGATTCAATGTCATGTTTACAAACACAAATATCATTTGTGACCTGGTTTCTGCAGCTTTTTACTCAGCAACCACGAATATGTAACTGTTGTGTCACCATGTGAAACCTATTAGCGTTTGCCAACAGAAAAACAAAATGTTACATGCTACAATGCATTCACATCTCTAAGTCCATAGATACTATCGACAAAACACAAACACAGTCTTAGGATGTAGCAAGAGCTGGGATTGCCTGAGCCACCACAGAACCGGATATTTCTGGATTCATTAAGCCCTATCTGGACAAATTGGTGTGGAATTGGTGTGCAAAGCACCCAGAAAAGCAGAGTCAACCTGGTTTTGGAGAAAAGCAAAGTCTTTTTCGTGGGCAAGTGGATTCAATGTCATGTTTACAAACACAAATATCATTTTCAACCTGGTTTCTGCAGCTTTTCACTCAGAAAACACCAATGTGTATCTGTTGTGCCTCCATGTGAAACCAATTAGCATTTGCCAACAGAAAATCAAAATGTTACATGCTAAAATTCATTCACAACCCTAAAGTCCATAGATACTATCGACAAAAAACAAGCAAACACAGAAGCTGTAGCCAGAGCTGGGATTGACTTACCCACCACAGAACTGGATATTTCTGGTTTCATCCAGCCCTATCTGGACAAACTGGTGTGGAATTGGTGTGCAAAGCACCCAGAAAAGCACAATCAACCTGGTTTTGGAGAAAAGCAACGTTTTTTTCTTGGGCACGTGGGTTCAATGTCATGTTTACAAACACAAATATCATTTGTAACCTGGTTTCTGCAGCTTTTTACTCAGAAAACACGAATGTGTCCCTGTTGTGTCTCATTTGAAACCATTAGCATTTGCCAACAGAAAACCTAAATCCTAAATACTACAATGCATTCACAATTCTAAAGTCCATAGATACTATTGACAAAACACAAGCAAACACAGAAGCTGTAGCCAGAGCTGGGATTGACTGAGCCACCACAGAACCGGATATTTCTGGTTTCATCCAAACCTAGCTGAACAAACTGGTGTGGAGTTGGTGTGCAAAGCACCCAGAAAAGCAGAGTCAACCTGGTTTTGGAAAAAAGCAAAGTCTTTTTCTTGGGCACGTGGATTCAATGTCATGTTTACAAACACAAATATCATTTGTGACCTGGTTTCTGCAGCTTTTTACTCAGAAAACACGAATATGTAACTGTTGTGTCACCATGTGAAACCTATTAGCATTTGCCAGCAGAAAAACAAAATGTTACATGCTACAATGCATTCACCTCTCTAAGTCCATAGATACTATCGACAAAACACAAACAAACTCTTAGGATGTAGCAAGAGCTGGGATTGACTGAGCCACCACAGAACCAGATATTTCTGGTTTCATCCAAACCTAGCTGAACAAACTGGTGTGGAATTGGTGTGCAAAGCACCCAGAAAAGCAGAGTCAACCTGGTTTAGGAGAAAAGCAAAGTCTTTTTCTTGGGCACGTGGATTCAATGTCATGTTTACAAACACAAATATCATTTGTGACCTGGTTTCTGCAGCTTTTTACTCAGCAACCACGAATATGTAACTGTTGTGTCACCATGTGAAACCTATTAGCGTTTGCCAACAGAAAAACAAAATGTTACATGCTACAATGCATTCACATCTCTAAGTCCATAGATACTATCGACAAAACACAAACACAGTCTTAGGATGTAGCAAGAGCTGGGATTGCCTGAGCCACCACAGAACCGGATATTTCTGGATTCATTAAGCCCTATCTGGACAAACTGGTGTGGAATTGGTGTGCAAAGCACCCAGAAAAGCAGAGTCAACCTGGTTTTGGAGAAAAGCAAAGTCTTTTTCGTGGGCAAGTGGATTCAATGTCATGTTTACAAACACAAATATCATTTTCAACCTGGTTTCTGCAGCTTTTCACTCAGAAAACACCAATGTGTATCTGTTGTGCCTCCATGTGAAACCAATTAGCATTTGCCAACAGAAAATCAAAATGTTACATGCTAAAATTCATTCACAACCCTAAAGTCCATAGATACTATCGACAAAAAACAAGCAAACACAGAAGCTGTAGCCAGAGCTGGGATTGACTTACCTACCACAGAACTGTATATTTCTGGTTTCATCCAAACCTATCTGGACAAACTGGTGTGGAATTGGTGTGCAAAGCACCCAGAAAAGCAGAGTCAACCTGGTTTTGGAGAAAAGCAAAGTCTTTTCTTGGGCAAGTGGATTCAATGTCATGTTTACAAACACAAATATCATTTGTGACCTGGTTTCTGCAGCTTTTTACTCAGAAAACACGAATATGTCACTGTTGTGTCTCCATGTGAAACCAATCAGCGTTTGCCAACAGAAAAACAAAATGTTACATGCTACAATGCATTCACATCTCTAAAGTCTATAGATACTATCGACAAAGTACAAACAAACTCTTAGGATGTAGCAAGAGCTGGGATTGACTGAGCCACCACAGAACCGGATATTTCTGGATTCATCCAGCCCTATCTGGACAAACTGGTGTGGAATTGGTGTGCAAAGCACCCAGAAAAGCAGAGTCAACCTGGTTTTGGAGAAAAGCAAAGTCTTTTTCTTCGGCACATGGATTCAATGTCATATTTACAAAGACAAATACCATTTCTAACCTGGTCTGCAGCTTTTTTCTCAGAAAACATGAATATGTCACTGTTGTTTCTCCATGTGAAACCTATTAGCGTTTGCCAACAGAAAAAGAAAATGTTACATGCTACAATGCATTCACATCTCTAAGTCCATAGATACTATCGACAAAACACAAACAAACTCTTAGGATGTAGCAAGAGCTGGGATTGACTGAGCCACCACAGAACTGGATATTTCTGGTTTCATCCAGCCCTATCTGGACACACTGGTGTGGAATTGGTGTGCAAATCACCCAGAGAAGCAGAGTCAACCTGGTTTTGGAGAAAAGCAAAGTCTTTTTCTAGGGCACATGGATTCAATGTCATGTTTACAAAGACAAATATCATTTTCAACCTGGTTTCTGCAGCTTTTTACTCAGAAAACACGAATATGTCACTGTTGTGTCTCCATGTGAAACCTATTAGCGTTTGCCAACAGAAAAACAAAATGTTACATGCTACAATGCATTCACATCTCTAAAGTCCATAGATACTATCGACAAAACACAAACAAACTCTTAGGATGTAGCAAGAGCTGGGATTGACTGAGCCACCACAGAACCAGATATTTCTGGTTTCATCCAAACCTAGCTGAACAAACTGGTGTGGAATTGGTGTGCAAAGCACCCAGAAAAGCAGAGTCAACCTGGTTTTGGAGAAAAGCAAAGTCTTTTTCGTGGGCACATGGATTCAATGTCATGTTTACAAACACAAATATCATTTTCAACCTGGTTTCTGCAGCTTTTCACTCAGAAAACACCAATGTGTATCTGTGTGCTTCCATGTGAAACCAATTAGCATTTGCCAACAGAAAATCAAAATGTTACATGCTAAAATTCATTCACAACCCTAAAGTCCATAGATACTATCGACAAAAAACAAGCAAACACAGAAGCTGTAGCCAGAGCTGGGATTGACTTACCCACCACAGAACTGGATATTTCTGGATTCATCCAAACCTATCTGGACAAACTGGTGTGGAATTGGTGTGCAAAGCACCCAGAAAAGCAGAGTCAACCTGGTTTTGGAGAAAAGCAAAGTTTTTTTCTTGGGCACGTGGGTTCAATGTCATGTTTACAAACACAAATATCATTTGTAACCTGTTTTCTGCAGCTTTTTACTCAGAAAACACGAATGTGTCCCTGTTGTGTCTCATTTGAAACCATTAGCATTTGCCAACAGAAAACCTAAATCCTAAATGTTACAATGCATTCACAATTCTAAAGTCCATAGATACTATCGACAAAACACAAGCAAACACAGAAGCTGTAGCCAGAGCTGGGATTGACTGAGCCACCACAGAACCGGATATTTCTGGTTTCATCCAAACCTAGCTGAACAAACTGGTGTGGAGTTGGTGTGCAAAGCACCCAGAAAAGCAGAGTCAACCTGGTTTTGGAGAAAAGCAAAGTCTTTTTCTTGGGCACGTGGATTCAATGTCATGTTTACAAACACAAATATCATTTGTGACCTGGTTTCTGCAGCTTTTTACTCAGAAAACACGAATATGTAACTGTTGTGTCACCATGTGAAACCTATTAGCGTTTGCCAACAGAAAAACAAAATGTTACATGCTACAATGCATTCACATCTCTAAGTCCATAGATACTATCGACAAAACACAAACAAACTCTTAGGATGTAGCAAGAGCTGGGATTGACTGAGCCACCACAGAACCGGATATTTCTGGATTCATCCAGCCCTATCTGGACAAACTGGTGTGGAATTGGTGTGCAAAGCACCCAGAAAAGCAGAGTCAACCTGGTTTTGGAGAAAAGCAAAGTCTTTTTCTTGGGCACATGGATTCAATGTCATGTTTACAAAGACAAATACCATTTTTAACCTGGTTTCTGCAGCTTTTTTCTCAGAAAACACGAATATGTCACTGTTGTGTCACCATGTGAAACCAATTAGCGTTTGCCAACAGAAAAACAAAATGTTACATGCTACAATGCATTCACATCTCTAAGTCCATAGATACTATCGACAAAACACAAACAAACTCTTAGGATGTAGCAAGAGCTGGGATTGACTGAGCCACCACAGAACTGGATATTTCTGGTTTCATGCAGCCCTATCTGGACAAACTGGTGTGGAATTGGTGTGCAAAGCACCCAGAAAAGCAGAGTCAACCTGGTTTTGGAGAAAAGCAAAGTCTTTTTCTTGGGCACATGGATTCAATGTCATGTTTACAAAGACAAATACCATTTTTAACCTGGATTCTGCAGCTTTTTACTCAGAAAACACGAATGTGTACCTGCTGTGACTCATTTGAAACCATTAGCGTTTGCCAACAGAAAACCTAAATGCTACATGCTACAATGCATTCATAACTCTAAAGTCCATAGATACTATTGACAAAACACAAGCAAACACAGAAGCTGTAGCCAGAGCTGGGATTGACTTAGCCACCACAGAAGCGGATATTTCTGGTTTCAGCCAAACCTAGCTGAAGAAACTGGTGTGGAATTGGTGTGCAAAGCACCCAGAAAAGCAGTCAAGCTGGTTTTGGAGAAAAGCAAAGTCTTTTTCTAGGGCAAGTGGATTCAATGTCATGTTTACAAACACAAATATCATTAGTAAACTGCTTTCTGCAGCTTTTTACTCAGAAAACACCAATGTGTATCTGTTGTGCCTCCATGTGAAACCAATTAGCATTTGCCAACAGAAAATCAAAATGTTACATGCTAAAATTCATTCACAACTCTAAAGTCCATAGATACTATCGACAAAAAACAAGCAAACACAGAAGCTGTAGCCAGAGCTGGGATTGACTTACCCACCACAGAACTGTATATTTCTGGTTTCTTCCAAACCTATCTGGACAAACTGGTGTGGAATTGGTGTGCAAAGCACCCAGAAAAGCAGAGTCAACCTGGTTTTGGAGAAAAGCAAAGTCTTTTCTTGGGCAAGTGGATTCAATGTCATGTTTACAAACACAAATATCATTTGTGACCTGGTTTCTGCAGCTTTTTACTCAGAAAACACGAATATGTCACTGTTGTGTCTCCATGTGAAACCTATTAGCGTTTGCCAACAGAAAAACAAAATGTTACATGCTACAATGCATTCACATCTCTAAAGTCCATAGATACTATCGACAAAACACAAACAAACTCTTAGGATGTAGCAAGAGCTGGGATTGACTGAGCCACCACAGAACCAGATATTTCTGGTTTCATCCAAACCTAGCTGAACAAACTGGTGTGGAATTGGTGTGCAAAGCACCCAGAAAAGCAGAGTCAACCTGGTTTTGGAGAAAAGCAAAGTCTTTTTCGTGGGCAAGTGGATTCAATGTCATGTTTACAAACACAAATATCATTTTCAACCTGGTTTCTGCAGCTTTTCACTAAGAAAACACCAATGTGTATCTGTGTGCTTCCATGTGAAACCAATTAGCATTTGCCAACAGAAAATCAAAATGTTACATGCTAAAATTCATTCACAACCCTAAAGTCCATAGATACTATCGACAAAAAACAAGCAAACACAGAAGCTGTAGCCAGAGCTGGGATTGACTTACCCACCACAGAACTGGATATTTCTGGATTCATCCAAACCTATCTGGACAAACTGGTGTGGAATTGGTGTGCAAAGCACCCAGAAAAGCACAGTCAACCTGGTTTTGGAGAAAAGCAAAGTTTTTTTCTTGGGCACGTGGGTTCAATGTCATGTTTACAAACACAAATATCATTTGTAACCTCTTTTCTGCAGCTTTTTACTCAGAAAACACGAATGTGTCCCTGTTGTGTCTCATTTGAAACCATTAGCATTTGCCAACAGAAAACCTAAATCCTAAATGCTACAATGCATTCACAATTCTAAAGTCCATAGATACTATCGACAAAACACAAGCAAACACAGAAACTGTAGCCAGAGCTGGGATTGACTGAGCCACCACAGAACCGGATATTTCTGGTTTCATCCAAACCTAGCTGAACAAACTGGTGTGGAGTTGGTGTGCAAAGCACCCAGAAAAGCAGAGTCAACCTGGTTTTGGAGAAAAGCAAAGTCTTTTTCTTGGGCACGTGGATTCAATGTCATGTTTACAAACACAAATATCATTTGTGACCTGGTTTCTGCAGCTTTTTACTCAGAAAACACGAATATGTCACTGTTGTGTCTCCATGTGAAACCTATTAGCGTTTGCCAACAGAAAAACAAAATGTTACATGCTACAATGCATTCACATCTCTAAGTCCATAGATACTATCGACAAAACACAAACAAACTCTTAGGATGTAGCAAGAGCTGGGATTGACTGTGCCACCACAGAACCGGATATTTCTGGATTCATCCAGCCCTATCTGGACAAACTGGTGTGGAATTGGTGTGCAAAGCACCCAGAAAAGCAGAGTCAACCTGGTTTTGGAGAAAAGCAAAGTCTTTTTCTTGGGCACATGGATTCAATGTCATGTTTACAAAGACAAATACCATTTTTAACCTGGTTTCTGCAGCTTTTCACTCAGAAAACACGAATGTGTACCTGCTGTGACTCATTTGAAACCATTAGCGTTTGCCAACAGAAAACCTAAATGCTAAATGCTACAATGCATTCACAACTCTAAAGTCTATAGATACTATTGACAAAACACAAGCAAACACAGAAGCTGTAGCCAGAGCTGGGATTGACTTACCCACCACAGAACTGGATATTTCTGGTTTCATCCAAACCTATCTGGACAAACTGGTGTGGAATTGGTGTGCAAAGCACCCAGAAAAGCAGAGTCAACCTGGTTTTGGAGAAAAGCAAAGTTTTTTTCTTGGGCACGTGGGTTCAATGTCATGTTTACAAACACAAATATCATTTGTAACCTGTTTTCTGCAGCTTTTTACTCAGAAAACACGAATGTGTCCCTGTTGTGTCTCATTTGAAACCATTAGCATTTGCCAACAGAAAACCTAAATCCTAAATGCTACAATGCATTCACAATTCTAAAGTCCATAGATACTATCGACAAAACACAAGCAAACACAGAAGCTGTAGCCAGAGCTGGGATTGACTGAGCCACCACAGAACCGGATATTTCTGGTTTCATCCAAACCTAGCTGAACAAACTGGTGTGGAGTTGGTGTGCAAAGCACCCAGAAAAGCAGAGTCAACCTGGTTTTGGAGAAAAGCAAAGTCTTTTTCTTGGGCAAGTGGATTCAATGTCATGTTTACAAACACAAATATCATTTTCAACCTGGTTTCTGCAGCTTTTCACTCAGAAAACACCAATGTGTATCTGTTGTGCCTCCATGTGAAACCAATTAGCATTTGCCAACAGAAAATCAAAATGTTACATGCTAAAATTCATTCACAACCCTAAAGTCCATAGATACTATCGACAAAAAACAAGCAAACACAGAAGATGTAGCCAGAGCTGGGATTGACTTACCCACCAGAGAACTGGATATTTCTGGTTTCATCCAAACCTATCTGGACAAACTGGTGTGGAATTGGTGTGCAAAGCACCCAGAAAAGCAGAGTCAACCTGGTTTTGGAGAAAAGCAAAGTCTTTTCTTGGGCAAGTGGATTCAATGTCATGTTTACAAACACAAATATCATTTGTGACCTGGTTTCTGCAGCTTTTTACTCAGCAAACACGAATATGTCACTGCTGTGTCTCCATGTGAAACCAATCAGCGTTTGCCAACAGAAAAACAAAATGTTACATGCTACAATGCATTCACATCTCTAAAGTCCATAGATAGTATCGACAAAACACAAACAAACTCTTAGGATGTAGCAAGAGCTGGGATTGACTGAGCCACCAGAGAACCGGATATTTCTGGATTCATCCAGCCCTATCTGGACAAACTGGTGTGGAATTGGTGTGCAAAGCACCCAGAAAAGCAGAGTCAACCTGGTTTTGGAGAAAAGCAAAGTCTTTTTCTTCGGCACATGGATTCAATGTCATGTTTACAAAGACAAATATCATTTGTGACCTGGTTTCTGCAGCTTTTTTCTCAGAAAACATGAATGTGTACCTGCTGTGACTCATTTGAAACCATTAGCGTTTGCCAACAGAAAACCTAAATGCTAAATGCTACAATGCATTCACAACTCTAAAGTCCATAGATACTATTGACAAAACACAAGCAAACACAGAAGCTGTAGCCAGAGCTGGGATTTACTTACCCACCACAGAACTGGATATTTCTGGTTTCATCCAAACCTATCTGGACAAACTGGTGTGGAATTGGTGTGCAAAGCACCCAGAAAAGCAGAGTCAACCTGGTTTTGGAGAAAAGCAAAGTCTTTTTCTTGGGCACATGGATTCAATGTCATGTTTACAAAGACAAATACCATTTTTAACCTGGTTTCTGCAGCTTTTTTCTCAGAAAACACGAATATGTCACTGTTGTGTCACCATGTGAAACCAATTAGCGTTTGCCAACAGAAAAACAAAATGTTACATGCTACAATGCATTCACATCTCTAAGTCCATAGATACTATCGACAAAACACAAACAAACTCTTAGGATGTAGCAAGAGCTGGGATTGACTGAGCCACCACAGAACTGGATATTTCTGGTTTCATGCAGCCCTATCTGGACAAACTGGTGTGGAATTGGTGTGCAAAGCACCCAGAAAAGCAGAGTCAACCTGGTTTTGGAGAAAAGCAAAGTCTTTTTCTTGGGCACATGGATTCAATGTCATGTTTACAAAGACAAATACCATTTTTAACCTGGATTCTGCAGCTTTTTACTCAGAAAACACGAATGTGTACCTGCTGTGACTCATTTGAAACCATTAGCGTTTGCCAACAGAAAACCTAAATGCTACATGCTACAATGCATTCATAACTCTAAAGTCCATAGATACTATTGACAAAACACAAGCAAACACAGAAGCTGTAGCCAGAGCTGGGATTGACTTAGCCACCACAGAAGCGGATATTTCTGGTTTCAGCCAAACCTAGCTGAAGAAACTGGTGTGGAATTGGTGTGCAAAGCACCCAGAAAAGCAGTCAAGCTGGTTTTGGAGAAAAGCAAAGTCTTTTTCTAGGGCAAGTGGATTCAATGTCATGTTTACAAACACAAATATCATTAGTAAACTGCTTTCTGCAGCTTTTTACTCAGAAAACACCAATGTGTATCTGTTGTGCCTCCATGTGAAACCAATTAGCATTTGCCAACAGAAAATCAAAATGTTACATGCTAAAATTCATTCACAACTCTAAAGTCCATAGATACTATCGACAAAAAACAAGCAAACACAGAAGCTGTAGCCAGAGCTGGGATTGACTTACCCACCACAGAACTGTATATTTCTGGTTTCTTCCAAACCTATCTGGACAAACTGGTGTGGAATTGGTGTGCAAAGCACCCAGAAAAGCAGAGTCAACCTGGTTTTGGAGAAAAGCAAAGTCTTTTCTTGGGCAAGTGGATTCAATGTCATGTTTACAAACACAAATATCATTTGTGACCTGGTTTCTGCAGCTTTTTACTCAGAAAACACGAATATGTCACTGTTGTGTCTCCATGTGAAACCTATTAGCGTTTGCCAACAGAAAAACAAAATGTTACATGCTACAATGCATTCACATCTCTAAAGTCCATAGATACTATCGACAAAACACAAACAAACTCTTAGGATGTAGCAAGAGCTGGGATTGACTGAGCCACCACAGAACCAGATATTTCTGGTTTCATCCAAACCTAGCTGAACAAACTGGTGTGGAATTGGTGTGCAAAGCACCCAGAAAAGCAGAGTCAACCTGGTTTTGGAGAAAAGCAAAGTCTTTTTCGTGGGCAAGTGGATTCAATGTCATGTTTACAAACACAAATATCATTTTCAACCTGGTTTCTGCAGCTTTTCACTAAGAAAACACCAATGTGTATCTGTGTGCTTCCATGTGAAACCAATTAGCATTTGCCAACAGAAAATCAAAATGTTACATGCTAAAATTCATTCACAACCCTAAAGTCCATAGATACTATCGACAAAAAACAAGCAAACACAGAAGCTGTAGCCAGAGCTGGGATTGACTTACCCACCACAGAACTGGATATTTCTGGATTCATCCAAACCTATCTGGACAAACTGGTGTGGAATTGGTGTGCAAAGCACCCAGAAAAGCACAGTCAACCTGGTTTTGGAGAAAAGCAAAGTTTTTTTCTTGGGCACGTGGGTTCAATGTCATGTTTACAAACACAAATATCATTTGTAACCTCTTTTCTGCAGCTTTTTACTCAGAAAACACGAATGTGTCCCTGTTGTGTCTCATTTGAAACCATTAGCATTTGCCAACAGAAAACCTAAATCCTAAATGCTACAATGCATTCACAATTCTAAAGTCCATAGATACTATCGACAAAACACAAGCAAACACAGAAACTGTAGCCAGAGCTGGGATTGACTGAGCCACCACAGAACCGGATATTTCTGGTTTCATCCAAACCTAGCTGAACAAACTGGTGTGGAGTTGGTGTGCAAAGCACCCAGAAAAGCAGAGTCAACCTGGTTTTGGAGAAAAGCAAAGTCTTTTTCTTGGGCACGTGGATTCAATGTCATGTTTACAAACACAAATATCATTTGTGACCTGGTTTCTGCAGCTTTTTACTCAGAAAACACGAATATGTCACTGTTGTGTCTCCATGTGAAACCTATTAGCGTTTGCCAACAGAAAAACAAAATGTTACATGCTACAATGCATTCACATCTCTAAGTCCATAGATACTATCGACAAAACACAAACAAACTCTTAGGATGTAGCAAGAGCTGGGATTGACTGAGCCACCACAGAACCGGATATTTCTGGATTCATCCAGCCCTATCTGGACAAACTGGTGTGGAATTGGTGTGCAAAGCACCCAGAAAAGCAGAGTCAACCTGGTTTTGGAGAAAAGCAAAGTCTTTTTCTTGGGCACATGGATTCAATGTCATGTTTACAAAGACAAATACCATTTTTAACCTGGTTTCTGCAGCTTTTCACTCAGAAAACACGAATGTGTACCTGCTGTGACTCATTTGAAACCATTAGCGTTTGCCAACAGAAAACCTAAATGCTAAATGCTACAATGCATTCACAACTCTAAAGTCTATAGATACTATTGACAAAACAGAAGCAAACACAGAAGCTGTAGCCAGAGCTGGGATTGACTTACCCACCACAGAACTGGATATTTCTGGTTTCATCCAAACCTATCTGGACAAACTGGTGTGGAATTGGTGTGCAAAGCACCCAGAAAAGCAGAGTCAACCTGGTTTTGGAGAAAAGCAAAGTTTTTTTCTTGGGCACGTGGGTTCAATGTCATGTTTACAAACACAAATATCATTTGTAACCTGTTTTCTGCAGCTTTTTACTCAGAAAACACGAATGTGTCCCTGTTGTGTCTCATTTGAAACCATTAGCATTTGCCAACAGAAAACCTAAATCCTAAATGCTACAATGCATTCACAATTCTAAAGTCCATAGATACTATCGACAAAACACAAGCAAACACAGAAGCTGTAGCCAGAGCTGGGATTGACTGAGCCACCACAGAACCGGATATTTCTGGTTTCATCCAAACCTAGCTGAACAAACTGGTGTGGAGTTGGTGTGCAAAGCACCCAGAAAAGCAGAGTCAACCTGGTTTTGGAGAAAAGCAAAGTCTTTTTCTTGGGCAAGTGGATTCAATGTCATGTTTACAAACACAAATATCATTTTCAACCTGGTTTCTGCAGCTTTTCACTCAGAAAACACCAATGTGTATCTGTTGTGCCTCCATGTGAAACCAATTAGCATTTGCCAACAGAAAATCAAAATGTTACATGCTAAAATTCATTCACAACCCTAAAGTCCATAGATACTATCGACAAAAAACAAGCAAACACAGAAGATGTAGCCAGAGCTGGGATTGACTTACCCACCAGAGAACTGGATATTTCTGGTTTCATCCAAACCTATCTGGACAAACTGGTGTGGAGTTGGTGTGCAAAGCACCCAGAAAAGCAGAGTCAACCTGGTTTTGGAGAAAAGCAAAGTCTTTTCTTGGGCAAGTGGATTCAATGTCATGTTTACAAACACAAATATCATTTGTGACCTGGTTTCTGCAGCTTTTTACTCAGCAAACACGAATATGTCACTGCTGTGTCTCCATGTGAAACCAATCAGCGTTTGCCAACAGAAAAACAAAATGTTACATGCTACAATGCATTCACATCTCTAAAGTCCATAGATACTATCGACAAAACACAAACAAACTCTTAGGATGTAGCAAGAGCTGGGATTGACTGAGCCACCAGAGAACCGGATATTTCTGGATTCATCCAGCCCTATCTGGACAAACTGGTGTGGAATTGGTGTGCAAAGCACCCAGAAAAGCAGAGTCAACCTGGTTTTGGAGAAAAGCAAAGTCTTTTTCTTCGGCACATGGATTCAATGTCATGTTTACAAAGACAAATATCATTTGTGACCTGGTTTCTGCAGCTTTTTTCTCAGAAAACATGAATGTGTACCTGCTGTGACTCATTTGAAACCATTAGCGTTTGCCAACAGAAAACCTAAATGCTAAATGCTACAATGCATTCACAACTCTAAAGTCCATAGATACTATTGACAAAACACAAGCAAACACAGAAGCTGTAGCCAGAGCTGGGATTTACTTACCCACCACAGAACTGGATATTTCTGGTTTCATCCAAACGTATCTGGACAAACTGGTGTGGAATTGGTGTGCAAAGCACCCAGAAAAGCAGAGTCAACCTGGTTTTGGAGAAAAGCAAAGTCTTTTTCTTGGACACATGGGTTCAATGTCATGTTTACAAACACAAATATCATTTTTAACCTGGTTTCTGCAGCTTTTTACTCAGAAAACATGACTTTGTACCTGTTGTGACTCATTTGAAACCATTAGCGTTTGCCAACGGAAAACCTAAATGCTAAATGCTACAATGCATTCACAACTCTAAAGTCCATAGATACTGTGGAGAAAACACAAGCAAACACAGAAGCTGTAGCCAGAGCTGGGATTGACTTACCCACCACAGAACCGGATATTTCTGGTTTCATCCAAACCTAGCTGAACAAGCTTGTGTGGAGTTGGTGTGGAAAGCACCCAGAAAAGCAGAGTCAACCTGGTGTTGGAGAAAAGCAAAGTCTTTTTCATGGGCAATTGGATTCAATGTCATGTTTACAAACACAAATATCATTTGTGACCTGGTTTCTGCAGCTTTTTACTCAGAAAACACGAATATGTCACTGTTGTGTCTCCATGTGAAACCTATTAGCGTTTGCCAACAGAAAAACAAAATGTTACATGCTACAATGCATTCACATCTCTAAAGTCCATAGATACTATCGACAAAACACAAACAAACTCTTAGGATGTAGCAAGAGCTGGGATTGACTGAGTCACCACAGAACCAGATATTTCTGGTTTCATCCAAACCTAGCTGAACAAACTGGTGTGGAATTGGTGTGCAAAGCACCCAGAAAAGCAGAGTCAACCTATTTTGGAGAAAAGCAAAGTCTTTTTCGTGGGCAAGTGGATTCAATGTCATGTTTACAAACACAAATATCATTTGTGACCTGGTTTCTGCAGCTTTTCACTCAGAAAACACCAATGTGTATCTGTTGTGCCTCCATGTGAAACCAATTAGCATTTGCCAACAGAAAATTAAAATGTTACATGCTAAAATTCATTCACAACTCTAAAGTCCATAGATACTATCGACAAAAAACAAGCAAACACAGAAGCTGTAGCCAGAGCTGGGATTGACTTACCCACCACAGAACTGTATATTTCTGGTTTCATCCAAACCTATCTGGACAAACTGGTGTGGAATTGGTGTGCAAAGCACCCAGAAAAGCAGAGTCAACCTGGTTTTGGAGAAAAGCAAAGTCTTTTCTTGGGCAAGTGGATTCAATGTCATGTTTACAAACACAAATATCATTTGTGACATGGTCTCTGCAGCTTTTTACTCAGCAAACACGAATATGTCACTGTTGTGTCTCCATGTGAAACCAATCAGCGTTTGCCAACAGAAAAACAAAATGTTACATGCTACAATGCATTCACATCTCTAAAGTCCATAGATACTATCGACAAAGTACAAACAAACTCTTAGGATGTAGCAAGAGCTGGGATTGACTGAGCCACCACAGAACCGGATATTTCTGGTTTCATCCAGCCCTATCTGGACAAACTGGTGTGGAATTGGTGTGCAAAGCACCCAGAAAAGCAGAGTCAACCTGGTTTTGGAGAAAAGCAAAGTCTTTTTCTTGGGCACATGGATTCAATGTCATGTTTACAAAGACAAATACCATTTTTAACCTGGTTTCTGCAGCTTTTTTCTCAGAAAACACGAATATGTCACTGTTGTGTCACCATGTGAAACCAATTAGCGTTTGCCAACAGAAAAACAAAATGTTACATGCTACAATGCATTCACATCTCTAAGTCCATAGATACTATCGACAAAACACAAACAAACTCTTAGGATGTAGCAAGAGCTGGGATTGACTGAGCCACCACAGAACTGGATATTTCTGGTTTCATGCAGCCCTATCTGGACAAACTGGTGTGGAATTGGTGTGCAAAGCACCCAGAAAAGCAGAGTCAACCTGGTTTTGGAGAAAAGCAAAGTCTTTTTCTTGGGCACATGGATTCAATGTCATGTTTACAAAGACAAATACCATTTTTAACCTGGATTCTGCAGCTTTTTACTCAGAAAACACGAATGTGTACCTGCTGTGACTCACTTGAAACCATTAGCGTTTGCCAACAGAAAACCTAAATGCTACATGCTACAATGCATTCACAACTCTAAAGTCCATAGATACTATTGACAAAACACAAGCAAACACAGAAGCTGTAGCCAGAGCTGGGATTGACTTAGCCACCACAGAAGCGGATATTTCTGGTTTCAGCCAAACCTAGCTGAAGAAACTGGTGTGGAATTGGTGTGCAAAGCACCCAGAAAAGCAGTCAAGCTGGTTTTGGAGAAAAGCAAAGTCTTTTTCTAGGGCAAGTGGATTCAATGTCATGTTTACAAACACAAATATCATTAGTAAACTGCTTTCTGCAGCTTTTCACTCAGAAAACACCAATGTGTATCTGTTGTGCCTCCATGTGAAACCAATTAGCATTTGCCAACAGAAAATCAAAATGTTACATGCTAAAATTCATTCACAACTCTAAAGTCCATAGATACTATCGACAAAAAACAAGCAAACACAGAAGCTGTAGCCAGAGCTGGGATTGACTTACCCACCACAGAACTGTATATTTCTGGTTTCTTCCAAACCTATCTGGACAAACTGGTGTGGAATTGGTGTGCAAAGCACCCAGAAAAGCAGAGTCAACCTGGTTTTGGAGAAAAGCAAAGTCTTTTCTTGGGCAAGTGGATTCAATGTCATGTTTACAAACACAAATATCATTTGTGACCTGGTTTCTGCAGCTTTTTACTCAGAAAACACGAATATGTCACTGTTGTGTCTCCATGTGAAACCAATCAGCGTTTGCCAACAGAAAAACAAAATGTTACATGCTACAATGCATTCACATCTCTAAAGTCCATAGATAGTATCCACAAAACACAAACAAACTCTTAGGATGTAGCAAGAGCTGGGATTGACTGAGCCACCACAGAACCAGATATTTCTGGTTTCATCCAAACCTATCTGGACAAACTGGTGTGGAACTGGTGTGCAAAGCACCCAGAAAAGCAGAGTCAACCTGGTTTTGGAGAAAAGCAAAGTCTTTTTCTTGGGCACATGGATTCAATGTCATGTTTACAAACACAAATATCATTTGTGACATGGTTTCTGCAGCTTTTTTCTCAGCAAACACGAATATGTCACTGCTGTGTCTCCAAATGAAACCAATCAGCGTTTGCCAACAGAAAAACAAAATGTTACATGCTACAATGCATTCACATCTCTAAAGTGCATAGATAGTATCGACAAAACACAAACAAACTCTTAGGATGTAGCAAGAGCTGGGATTGACTGAGCCACCAGAGAACCGGATATTTCTGGATTCATCCAGCCCTATCTGGACAAACTGGTGTGGAATTGGTGTGCAAAGCACCCAGAAAAGCAGAGTCAACCTGGTTTTGGAGAAAAGCAAAGTCTTTTTCTTCGGCACATGGATTCAATGTCATGTTTACAAAGACAAATATCATTTGTGACCTGGTTTCTGCAGCTTTTTTCTCAGAAAACATGAATGTGTACCTGCTGTGACTCATTTGAAACCATTAGCGTTTGCCAACAGAAAACCTAAATGCTAAATGCTACAATGCATTCACAACTCTAAAGTCCATAGATACTATTGACAAAACACAAGCAAACACAGAAGCTGTAGCCAGAGCTGGGATTGACTTACCCACCACAGAACTGGATATTTCTGGTTTCATCCAAACCTATCTGGACAAACTGGTGTGGAATTGGTGTGCAAAGCACCCAGTAAAGCACAGTCAACCTGGTTTTGGAGAAAAGCAAAGTTTTTTTCTTGGGCACGTGCGTTCAATGTCATGTTTACAAACACAAATATCATTTGTAACCTGTTTTCTGCAGCTTTTTACTCAGAAAACACGAATGTGTCCCTGCTGTGTCTTTTTGAAACCATTAGCATTTGCCAACAGAAAACTTAAATCCTAAATGCAACAATGCATTCACAACTCTAAAGTCCATAGATACTATTGACAAAACACAAGCAAACACAGAAGCTGTAGCCAGAGCTGGGATTGACTGAGCCACCACAGAACCGGATATTTCTGGTTTCATCCAAACCTATCTGGACAAACTGGTGTGGAGTTGGTGTGCAAAGCACCCAGAAAAGCAGAGTCAACCTGGTTTTGGAGAAAAGCAAAGTCTTTTTCTTGGACACATGGGTTCAATGTCATGTTTACAAACACAAATATCATTTTTAACCTGGTTTCTGCAGCTTTTTACTCAGAAAACATGACTTTGTACCTGTTGTGACTCATTTGAAACCATTAGCGTTTGCCAACGGAAAACCTAAATGCTAAATGCTACAATGCATTCACAACTCTAAAGTCCATAGATACTGTGGAGAAAACACAAGCAAACACAGAAGCTGTAGCCAGAGCTGGGATTGACTTACCCACCACAGAACCGGATATTTCTGGTTTCATCCAAACCTAGCTGAACAAGCTTGTGTGGAGTTGGTGTGGAAAGCACCCAGAAAAGCAGAGTCAACCTGGTGTTGGAGAAAAGCAAAGTCTTTTTCATGGGCAAGTGGATTCAATGTCATGTTTACAAACACAAATATCATTTGTGACCTGGTTTCTGCAGCTTTTTACTCAGAAAACACGAATATGTCACTGTTGTGTCTCCATGTGAAACCTATTAGCGTTTGCCAACAGAAAAACAAAATGTTACATGCTACAATGCATTCACATCTCTAAAGTCCATAGATACTATCGACAAAACACAAACAAACTCTTAGGATGTAGCAAGAGCTGGGATTGACTGAGTCACCACAGAACCAGATATTTCTGGTTTCATCCAAACCTAGCTGAACAAACTGGTGTGGAATTGGTGTGCAAAGCACCCAGAAAAGCAGAGTCAACCTGGTTTTGGAGAAAAGCAAAGTCTTTTTCGTGGGCAAGTGGATTCAATGTCATGTTTACAAACACAAATATCATTTGTGACCTGGTTTCTGCAGCTTTTCACTCAGAAAACACCAATGTGTATCTGTTGTGCCTCCATGTGAAACCAATTAGCATTTGCCAACAGAAAATTAAAATGTTACATGCTAAAATTCATTCACAACTCTAAAGTCCATAGATACTATCGACAAAAAAAAGCAAACACAGAAGCTGTAGCCAGAGCTGGGATTGACTTACCCACCACAGAACTGTATATTTCTGGTTTCATCCAAACCTATCTGGACAAACTGGTGTGGAATTGGTGTGCAAAGCACCCAGAAAAGCAGAGTCAACCTGGTTTTGGAGAAAAGCAAAGTCTTTTCTTGGGCAAGTGGATTCAATGTCATGTTTACAAACACAAATATCATTTGTGACATGGTCTCTGCAGCTTTTTACTCGGCAAACACGAATATGTCACTGTTGTGTCTCCATGTGAAACCAATCAGCGTTTGCCAACAGAAAAACAAAATGTTACATGCTACAATGCATTCACATCTCTAAAGTCCATAGATACTATCGACAAAGTACAAACAAACTCTTAGGATGTAGCAAGAGCTGGGATTGACTGAGCCACCACAGAACCGGATATATCTGGTTTCATCCAGCCCTATCTGGACAAACTGGTGTGGAATTGGTGTGCAAAGCACCCAGAAAAGCAGAGTCAACCTGGTTTTGGAGAAAAGCAAAGTCTTTTTCTTGGGCACATGGATTCAATGTCATGTTTACAAAGACAAATACCATTTTTAACCTGGTTTCTGCAGCTTTTTTCTCAGAAAACACGAATATGTAACTGTTGTGTCACCATGTGAAACCAATTAGCGTTTGCCAACAGAAAAACAAAATGTTACATGCTACAATGCATTCACATCTCTAAGTCCATAGATACTATCGACAAAACACAAACAAACTCTTAGGATGTAGCAAGAGCTGGGATTGACTGAGCCACCACAGAACTGGAAATTTCTGGTTTCATCCAGCCCTATCTGGACAAACTGGTGTGGAATTGGTGTGCAAAGCACCCAGAAAAGCAGAGTCAACCTGGTTTTGGAGAAAAGCAAAGTCTTTTTCTTGGGCACATGGATTCAATGTCATGTTTACAAAGACAAATACCATTTTTAACCTGGATTCTGCAGCTTTTTACTCAGAAAACACGAATGTGTACCTGCTGTGACTCATTTGAAACCATTAGCGTTTGCCAACAGAAAACCTAAATGCTACATGCTACAATGCATTCACAACTCTAAAGTCCATAGATACTATTGACAAAACACAAGCAAACACAGAAGCTGTAGCCAGAGCTGGGATTGACTTAGCCACCACAGAAGCGGATATTTCTGGTTTCAGCCAAACCTAGCTGAAGAAACTGGTGTGGAATTGGTGTGCAAAGCACCCAGAAAAGCAGTCAAGCTGGTTTTGGAGAAAAGCAAAGTCTTTTTCTAGGGCAAGTGGATTCAATGTCATGTTTACAAACACAAATATCATTAGTAAACTGCTTTCTGCAGCTTTTTACTCAGAAAACACCAATGTGTATCTGTTGTGCCTCCATGTGAAACCAATTAGCATTTGCCAACAGAAAATCAAAATGTTACATGCTAAAATTCATTCACAACTCTAAAGTCCATAGATACTATCGACAAAAAACAAGCAAACACAGAAGCTGTAGCCAGAGCTGGGATTGACTTACCCACCACAGAACTGTATATTTCTGGTTTCTTCCAAACCTATCTGGACAAACTGGTGTGGAATTGGTGTGCAAAGCACCCAGAAAAGCAGAGTCAACCTGGTTTTGGAGAAAAGCAAAGTCTTTTCTTGGGCAAGTGGATTCAATGTCATGTTTACAAACACAAATATCATTTGTGACCTGGTTTCTGCAGCTTTTTACTCAGAAAACACGAATATGTCACTGTTGTGTCTCCATGTGAAACCAATCAGCGTTTGCCAACAGAAAAACAAAATGTTACATGCTACAATGCATTCACATCTCTAAAGTCCATAGATACTATCCACAAAACACAAACAAACTCTTAGGATGTAGCAAGAGCTGGGATTGACTGAGCCACCACAGAACCAGATATTTCTGGTTTCATCCAAACCTATCTGGACAAACTGGTGTGGAACTGGTGTGCAAAGCACCCAGAAAAGCAGAGTCAACCTGGTTTTGGAGAAAAGCAAAGTCTTTTTCGTGGGCAAGTGGATTCAATGTCATGTTTACAAACACAAATATCATTTGTGACCTGGTTTCTGCAGCTTTTCACTCAGAAAACACCAATGTGTATCTGTTGTGCCTCCATGTGAAACCAATTAGCATTTGCCAACAGAAAATTAAAATGTTACATGCTAAAATTCATTCACAACTCTAAAGTCCATAGATACTATCGACAAAAAAAAGCAAACACAGAAGCTGTAGCCAGAGCTGGGATTGACTTACCCACCACAGAACTGTATATTTCTGGTTTCATCCAAACCTATCTGGACAAACTGGTGTGGAATTGGTGTGCAAAGCACCCAGAAAAGCAGAGTCAACCTGGTTTTGGAGAAAAGCAAAGTCTTTTCTTGGGCAAGTGGATTCAATGTCATGTTTACAAACACAAATATCATTTGTGACATGGTCTCTGCAGCTTTTTACTCAGCAAACACGAATATGTCACTGTTGTGTCTCCATGTGAAACCAATCAGCGTTTGCCAACAGAAAAACAAAATGTTACATGCTACAATGCATTCACATCTCTAAAGTCCATAGATACTATCGACAAAGTACAAACAAACTCTTAGGATGTAGCAAGAGCTGGGATTGACTGAGCCACCACAGAACTGTATATTTCTGGTTTCATCCAGCCCTATCTGGACAAACTGGTGTGGAATTGGTGTGCAAAGCACCCAGAAAAGCAGAGTCAACCTGGTTTTGGAGAAAAGCAAAGTCTTTTTCTTGGGCACATGGATTCAATGTCATGTTTACAAAGACAAATACCATTTTTAACCTGGTTTCTGCAGCTTTTTTCTCAGAAAACACGAATATGTAACTGTTGTGTCACCATGTGAAACCAATTAGCGTTTGCCAACAGAAAAACAAAATGTTACATGCTACAATGCATTCACATCTCTAAGTCCATAGATACTATCGACAAAACACAAACAAACTCTTAGGATGTAGCAAGAGCTGGGATTGACTGAGCCACCACAGAACTGGAAATTTCTGGTTTCATCCAGCCCTATCTGGACAAACTGGTGTGGAATTGGTGTGCAAAGCACCCAGAAAAGCAGAGTCAACCTGGTTTTGGAGAAAAGCAAAGTCTTTTTCTTGGGCACATGGATTCAATGTCATGTTTACAAAGACAAATACCATTTTTAACCTGGATTCTGCAGCTTTTTACTCAGAAAACACGAATGTGTACCTGCTGTGACTCATTTGAAACCATTAGCGTTTGCCAACAGAAAACCTAAATGCTACATGCTACAATGCATTCACAACTCTAAAGTCCATAGATACTATTGACAAAACACAAGCAAACACAGAAGCTGTAGCCAGAGCTGGGATTGACTTAGCCACCACAGAAGCGGATATTTCTGGTTTCAGCCAAACCTAGCTGAAGAAACTGGTGTGGAATTGGTGTGCAAAGCACCCAGAAAAGCAGTCAAGCTGGTTTTGGAGAAAAGCAAAGTCTTTTTCTAGGGCAAGTGGATTCAATGTCATGTTTACAAACACAAATATCATTAGTAAACTGCTTTCTGCAGCTTTTTACTCAGAAAACACCAATGTGTATCTGTTGTGCCTCCATGTGAAACCAATTAGCATTTGCCAACAGAAAATCAAAATGTTACATGCTAAAATTCATTCACAACTCTAAAGTCCATAGATACTATCGACAAAAAACAAGCAAACACAGAAGCTGTAGCCAGAGCTGGGATTGACTTACCCACCACAGAACTGTATATTTCTGGTTTCTTCCAAACCTATCTGGACAAACTGGTGTGGAATTGGTGTGCAAAGCACCCAGAAAAGCAGAGTCAACCTGGTTTTGGAGAAAAGCAAAGTCTTTTCTTGGGCAAGTGGATTCAATGTCATGTTTACAAACACAAATATCATTTGTGACCTGGTTTCTGCAGCTTTTTACTCAGAAAACACGAATATGTCACTGTTGTGTCTCCATGTGAAACCAATCAGCGTTTGCCAACAGAAAAACAAAATGTTACATGCTACAATGCATTCACATCTCTAAAGTCCATAGATACTATCCACAAAACACAAACAAACTCTTAGGATGTAGCAAGAGCTGGGATTGACTGAGCCACCACAGAACCAGATATTTCTGGTTTCATCCAAACCTATCTGGACAAACTGGTGTGGAACTGGTGTGCAAAGCACCCAGAAAAGCAGAGTCAACCTGGTTTTGGAGAAAAGCAAAGTCTTTTTCTTGGGCACATGGATTCAATGTCATGTTTACAAACACAAATATCATTTCTAACCTGGTTTCTGCAGCTTTTTACTGAGAAAACATGAATGTGTACCTGTTGTGACTCATTTGAAACCATTAGCGTTTGCCAACAGAAAACCTAAATGCTACATGCTACAATGCATTCACAACTCTAAAGTCCATAGATACTGTGGAGAAAACACAAAAAAACTCTTAGGATGTAGCAAGAGCTGGGATTGACTGAGCCACCACAGAACTGGATATTTCTGGTTTCATCCAGCCCTATCTGGACAAACTGGTGTAGAATTGGTGTGCAAAGCACCCAGAAAAGCAGAGTCAACCTGGTTTTGGAGAAAAGCCAAGTCATTTTTTGGGCACATGGATTCAATGTCATGTTTACAAAAACAAATATCGTTTGTGACCTGGTTTCTGCAGCTTTTTTCTCAGAAAACATGAATGTGTACCTGCTGTGACTCATTTGAAACCATTAGCGTTTGCCAACAGAAAACCTAAATGCTAAATGCTACAATGCATTCACAACTCTAAAGTCCATAGATACTATTGACAAAACACAAGCAAACACAGAAGCTGTAGCCAGAGCTGGGATTGACTTACCCACCACAGAACTGGATATTTCTGGTTTCATCCAAACCTATCTGGACAAACTGGTGTGGAATTGGTGTGCAAAGCACCCAGTAAAGCACAGTCAACCTGGTTTTGGAGAAAAGCAAAGTTTTTTTCCTGGGCACGTGCGTTCAATGTCATGTTTACAAACACAAATATCATTTGTAACCTGTTTTCTGCAGCTTTTTACTCAGAAAACACGAATGTGTCCCTGCTGTGTCTTTTTGAAACCATTAGCATTTGCCAACAGAAAACTTAAATCCTAAATGCAACAATGCATTCACAACTCTAAAGTCCATAGATACTATTGACAAAACACAAGCAAACACAGAAGCTGTAGCCAGAGCTGGGATTGACTGAGCCACCACAGAACCGGATATTTCTGGTTTCATCCAAACCTATCTGGACAAACTGGTGTGGAGTTGGTGTGCAAAGCACCCAGAAAAGCAGAGTCAACCTGGTTTTGGAGAAAAGCAAAGTCTTTTTCTTGGGCACATGGGTTCAATGTCATGTTTACAAACACAAATATCATTTTTAACCTGGTTTCTGCAGCTTTTTACTCAGAAAACATGACTTTGTACCTGCTGTGACTCATTTGAAACCATTAGCGTTTGCCAACGGAAAACCTAAATGCTAAATGCTACAATGCATTCACAACTCTAAAGTCCATAGATACTGTGGAGAAAACACAAGCAAACACATAAGCTGTAGCCAGAGCTGGGATTGACTTACCCACCACAGAACCGGATATTTCTGGTTTCATCCAAACCTAGCTGAACAAGCTTGTGTGGAGTTGGTGTGGAAAGCACCCAGAAAAGCAGAGTCAACCTGGTGTTGGAGAAAAGCAAAGTCTTTTTCTTGGGCAAGTGGATTCAATGTCATGATTACAAACACAAATATCATTTGTGACCTGGTTTCTGCAGCTTTTTACTCAGAAAACACGAATATGTCACTGTTGTGTCTCCATGTGAAACCTATTAGCGTTTGACAACAGAAAAACAAAATGTTACATGCTACAATGCATTCACATCTCTAAAGTCCATAGATACTATCGACAAAACACAAACAAACTCTTAGGATGTAGCAAGAGCTGGGATTGACTGAGCCACCACAGAACCAGATATTTCTGGTTTCATCCAAACCTAGCTGAACAAACTGGTGTGGAATTGGTGTGCAAAGCACCCAGAAAAGCAGAGTCAACCTGGTTTTGGAGAAAAGCAAAGTCTTTTTCGTGGGCAAGTGGATTCAATGTCATGTTTACAAACACAAATATCATTTGTGACCTGGTTTCTGCAGCTTTTCACTCAGAAAACACCAATGTGTATCTGTTGTGCCTCCATGTGAAACCAATTAGCATTTGCCAACAGAAAATTAAAATGTTACATGCTAAAATTCATTCACAACTCTAAAGTCCATAGATACTATCGACAAAAAACAAGCAAACACAGAAGCTGTAGCCAGAGCTGGGATTGACTTACCCACCACAGAACTGTATATTTCTGGTTTCATCCAAACCTATCTGGACAAACTGGTGTGGACTTGGTGTGCAAAGCACCCAGAAAAGCAGAGTCAACCTGGTTTTGGAGAAAAGCAAAGTCTTTTCTTGGGCAAGTGGATTCAATGTCATGTTTACAAACACAAATATCATTTGTGACATGGTTTCTGCAGCTTTTTACTCAGAAAACACGAATATGTCACTGTTGTGTCTCTTTGTGAAACCAATCAGCGTTTGCCAACAGAAAAACAAAATGTTACATGCTACAATGCATTCACATCTCTGAAGTCCATAGATACTATCGACAAAGTACAAACAAACTCTTAGGATGTAGCAAGAGCTGGGATTGACTGAGCCACCACAGAACCAGATATTTCTGGTTTCATCCAAACCTAGCTGAACAAACTGGTGTGGAATTGGTGTGTAAAGCACCCAGAAAAGCAGAGTCAACCTGGTTTTGGAGAAAAGCAAAGTCTTTTTCTTGGGCACATGGATTCAATGTCATGTTTACAAAGACAAATACCATTTTTAACCTGGATTCTGCAGCTTTTTACTCAGAAAACACGAATGTGTACCTGCTGTGACTCATTTGAAACCATTAGCGTTTGCCAACAGAAAACCTAAATGCTACATGCTACAATGCATTCACAACTCTAAAAACCATAGATACTATTGACAAAACACAAGCAAACACAGAAGCTGTAGCCAGAGCTGGGATTGACTTAGCCACCACAGAAGCGGATATTTCTGGTTTCAGCCAAACCTAGCTGAAGAAACTGGTGTGGAATTGGTGTGCAAAGCACCCAGAAAAGCAGTCAAGCTGGTTTTGGAGAAAAGCAAAGTCTTTTTCTAGGGCAAGTGGATTCAATGTCATGTTTACAAACACAAATATCATTTTCAACCTGGTTTCTGCAGCTTTTCACTCAGAAAACACCAATGTGTATCTGTTGTGCCTCCATGTGAAACCAATTAGCATTTGCCAACAGAAAATCAAAATGTTACATGCTAAAATTCATTCACAACTCTAAAGTCCATAGATACTATCGACAAAAAACAAGCAAACACAGAAGCTGTAGCCAGAGCTGGGATTGACTTACCCACCACAGAACTGTATATTTCTGGTTTCTTCCAAACCTATCTGGACAAACTGGTGTGGAATTGGTGTGCAAAGCACCCAGAAAAGCAGAGTCAACCTGGTTTTGGAGAAAAGCAAAGTCTTTTCTTGGGCAAGTGGATTCAATGTCATGTTTACAAACACAAATATCATTTGTGACCTGGTTTCTGCAGCTTTTTACTCAGAAAACACGAATATGTCACTGTTGTGTCTCCATGTGAAACCTATTAGCGTTTGCCAACAGAAAAACAAAATGCTAAATGCTACAATGCATTCACAACTCTAAAGTCCATAGATACTATTGACAAAACACAAGCAAACACAGAAGCTGTAGCCAGAGCTGGGATTGACTTACCCACCACAGAACTGGATATTTCTGGTTTCATCCAAACCTATCTGGACAAACTGGTGTGGAATTGGTGTGCAAAGCACCCAGTAAAGCACAGTCAACCTGTTTTGGAGAAAAGCAAAGTTTTTTTCTTGGGCACGTGAGTTCAATGTCATGTTTACAAACACAAATATCATTTGTAACCTCTTTTCTGCAGCTTTTTACTCAGAAAACACGAATATGTCCCTGCTGTGTCTTTTTGAAACCATTAGCATTTGCAAACAGAAAACTTAAATCCTAAATGCAACAATGCATTCACAACTCTAAAGTCCATAGATACTATTGACAAAACACAAGCAAACACAGAAGCTGTAGCCAGAGCTGGGATTGACTGAGCCACCACAGAACCGGATATTTCTGGTTTCATCCAAACCTATCTGGACAAACTGGTGTGGAGTTCGTGTGCAAAGCACCCAGAAAAGCAGAGTCAACCTGGTTTTGGAGAAAAGCAAAGTCTTTTTCTTGGGCACGTGGATTCAATGTCATGTTTACAAACACAAATATCATTTGTGACCTGGTTTCTGCAGCTTTTTACTCAGAAAACACGAATATGTCACTGTTGTGTCTCCATGTGAAACCTATTAGCGTTTGACAACAGAAAAACAAAATGTTACGTGCTACAATGCATTCACCTCTCTAAGTCCATAGATACTATCGACAAAACACAAACAAACTCTTAGGATGTAGCAAGAGCTGGGATTGACTGAGCCACCACAGAACCAGATATTTCTGGTTTCATCCAGCCCTATCTGGACAAACTGGTGTGGAATTGGTGTGCAAAGCACCCAGAAAAGCAGAGTCAACCTGGTTTTGGAGAAAAGCAAAGTCTTTTTCGTGGGCAAGTGGATTCAATGTCATGTTTACAAACACAAATATCATTTTCAACCTGGTTTCTGCAGCTTTTCACTCAGAAAACACCAATGTGTATCTGTTGTGCCTCCATGTGAAACCAATTAGCATTTGCCAACAGAAAATTAAAATGTTACATGCTAAAATTCATTCACAACTCTAAAGTCCATAGATACTATCGACAAAAAACAAGCAAACACAGAAGCTGTAGCCAGAGCTGGGATTGACTTACCCACCACAGAACTGTATATTTCTGGTTTCATCCAAACCTATCTGGACAAACTGGTGTGGAATTGGTGTGCAAAGCACCCAGAAAAGCAGAGTCAACCTGGTTTTGGGGAAAAGCAAAGTCTTTTCTTGGGCAAGTGGATTCAATGTCATGTTTACAAACACAAATATCATTTGTGACATGGTTTCTGCAGCTTTTTACTCAGAAAACACGAATATGTCACTGTTGTGTCTCCATGTGAAACCAATCAGCGTTTGCCAACATAAAAAAAAATGTTACATGCTACAATGCATTCACATCTCTGAAGTCCATAGATACTATCGACAAAGTACAAACAAACTCTTAGGATGTAGCAAGAGCTGGGATTGACTGAGCCACCACAGAACCAGATATTTCTGGTTTCATCCAAACCTAGCTGAACAAACTGGTGTGGAATTGGTGTGTAAAGCACCCAGAAAAGCAGAGTCAACCTGGTTTTGGAGAAAAGCAAAGTCTTTTTCTTGGGCACATGGATTCAATGTCATGTTTACAAAGACAAATACCATTTTTAACCTGGATTCTGCAGCTTTTTACTCAGAAAACACGAATGTGTACCTGCTGTGACTCATTTGAAACCATTAGCGTTTGCCAACAGAAAACCTAAATGCTACATGCTACAATGCATTCACAACTCTAAAGTCCATAGATACTATTGACAAAACACAAGCAAACACAGAAGCTGTAGCCAGAGCTGGGATTGACTTAGCCACCACAGAAGCGGATATTTCTGGTTTCAGCCAAACCTAGCTGAAGAAACTGGTGTGGAATTGGTGTGCAAAGCACCCAGAAAAGCAGTCAAGCTGGTTTTGGAGAAAAGCAAAGTCTTTTTCTAGGGCAAGTGGATTCAATGTCATGTTTACAAACACAAATATCATTTTCAACCTGGTTTCTGCAGCTTTTCACTCAGAAAACACCAATGTGTATCTGTTGTGCCTCCATGTGAAACCAATTAGCATTTGCCAACAGAAAATCAAAATGTTACATGCTAAAATTCATTCACAACTCTAAAGTCCATAGATACTATCGACAAAAAACAAGCAAACACAGAAGCTGTAGCCAGAGCTGGGATTGACTTACCCACCACAGAACTGTATATTTCTGGTTTCTTCCAAACCTATCTGGACAAACTGGTGTGGAATTGGTGTGCAAAGCACCCAGAAAAGCAGAGTCAACCTGGTTTTGGAGAAAAGCAAAGTCTTTTCTTGGGCAAGTGGATTCAATGTCATGTTTACAAACACAAATATCATTTGTGACCTGGTTTCTGCAGCTTTTTACTCAGAAAACACGAATATGTCACTGTTGTGTCTCCATGTGAAACCTATTAGCGTTTGCCAACAGAAAAACAAAATGTTACATGCTACAATGCATTCACAACTCTAAAGTCCATAGATACTATTGACAAAACACAAGCAAACACAGAAGCTGTAGCCAGAGCTGGGATTGACTTACCCACCACAGAACTGGATATTTCTGGTTTCATCCAAACCTATCTGGACAAACTGGTGTGGAATTGGTGTGCAAAGCACCCAGTAAAGCACAGTCAACCTGGTTTTGGAGAAAAGCAAAGTTTTTTTCTTGGGCACGTGAGTTCAATGTCATGTTTACAAACACAAATATCATTTGTAACCTCTTTTCTGCAGCTTTTTACTCAGAAAACACGAATATGTCCCTGCTGTGTCTTTTTGAAACCATTAGCATTTGCAAACAGAAAACTTAAATCCTAAATGCAACAATGCATTCACAACTCTAAAGTCCATAGATACTATTGACAAAACACAAGCAAACACAGAAGCTGTAGCCAGAGCTGGGATTGACTGAGCCACCACAGAACCGGATATTTCTGGTTTCATCCAAACCTATCTGGACAAACTGGTGTGGAGTTCGTGTGCAAAGCACCCAGAAAAGCAGAGTCAACCTGGTTTTGGAGAAAAGCAAAGTCTTTTTCTTGGGCACGTGGATTCAATGTCATGTTTACAAACACAAATATCATTTGTGACCTGGTTTCTGCAGCTTTTTACTCAGAAAACACGAATATGTCACTGTTGTGTCTCCATGTGAAACCTATTAGCGTTTGACAACAGAAAAACAAAATGTTACGTGCTACAATGCATTCACATCTCTAAAGTCCATAGATACTATCGACAAAACACAAACAAACTCTTAGGATGTAGCAAGAGCTGGGATTGACTGAGCCACCACAGAACCAGATATTTCTGGTTTCATCCAAACCTAGCTGAACAAACTGGTGTGGAATTGGTGTGCAAAGCACCCAGAAAAGCAGAGTCAACCTGGTTTTGGAGAAAAGCAAAGTCTTTTTCGTGGGCAAGTGGATTCAATGTCATGTTTACAAACACAAATATCATTTTCAACCTGGTTTCTGCAGCTTTTCATTCAGAAAACACCAATGTGTATCTGTTGTGCCTCCATGTGAAACCAATTAGCATTTGCCAACAGAAAATTAAAATGTTACATGCTAAAATTCATTCACAACTCTAAAGTCCATAGATACTATCGACAAAAAACAAGCAAACACAGAAGCTGTAGCCAGAGCTGGGATTGACTTACCCACCACAGAACTGTATATTTCTGGTTTCATCCAAACCTATCTGGACAAACTGGTGTGGAATTGGTGTGCAAAGCACCCAGAAAAGCAGAGTCAACCTGGTTTTGGGGAAAAGCAAAGTCTTTTCTTGGGCAAGTGGATTCAATGTCATGTTTACAAACACAAATATCATTTGTGACATGGTTTCTGCAGCTTTTTACTCAGAAAACACGAATATGTCACTGTTGTGTCTCCATGTGAAACCAATCAGCGTTTGCCAACAGAAAAACAAAATGTTACATGCTACAATGCATTCACATCTCTGAAGTCCATAGATACTATCGACAAAGTACAAACAAACTCTTAGGATGTAGCAAGAGCTGGGATTGACTGAGCCACCACAGAACCAGATATTTTTGGTTTCATCCAAACCTAGCTGAACAAACTGGTGTGGAATTGGTGTGTAAAGCACCCAGAAAAGCAGAGTCAACCTGGTTTTGGAGAAAAGCAAAGTCTTTTTCTTGGGCACATGGATTCAATGTCATGTTTACAAAGACAAATAACATTTTTAACCTGGATTCTGCAGCTTTTTACTCAGAAAACACGAATGTGTACCTGCTGTGACTCATTTGAAACCATTAGCGTTTGCCAACAGAAAACCTAAATGCTACATGCTACAATGCATTCACAACTCTAAAGTCCATAGATACTATTGACAAAACACAAGCAAACACAGAAGCTGTAGCCAGAGCTGGGATTGACTTAGCCACCACAGAAGCGGATATTTCTGGTTTCAGCCAAACCTAGCTGAAGAAACTGGTGTGGAATTGGTGTGCAAAGCACCCAGAAAAGCAGTCAAGCTGGTTTTGGAGAAAAGCAAAGTCTTTTTCTAGGGCAAGTGGATTCAATGTCATGTTTACAAACACAAATATCATTTTCAACCTGGTTTCTGCAGCTTTTCACTCAGAAAACACCAATGTGTATCTGTTGTGCCTCCATGTGAAACCAATTAGCATTTGCCAACAGAAAATCAAAATGTTACATGCTAAAATTCATTCACAACTCTAAAGTCCATAGATACTATCGACAAAAAACAAGCAAACACAGAAGCTGTAGCCAGAGCTGGGATTGACTTACCCACCACAGAACTGTATATTTCTGGTTTCTTCCAAACCTATCTGGACAAACTGGTGTGGAATTGGTGTGAAAAGCACCCAGAAAAGCAGAGTCAACCTGGTTTTGGAGAAAAGCAAAGTCTTTTTCGTGGGCAAGTGGATTCAATGTCATGTTTACAAACACAAATATCATTTCTAACCTGGTTTCTGCAGCTTTTTACTGAGAAAACATGAATGTGTACCTGTTGTGACTCATTTGAAACCATTAGCGTTTGCCAACAGAAAACCTAAATGCTACATGCTACAATGCATTCACATCTCTAAAGTCCATAGATACTGTGGAGAAAACACAAAAAAACTCTTAGGATGTAGCAAGAGCTGGGATTGACTGAGCCACCACAGAACCGGATATTTCTGGTTTCATCCAGCCCTATCTGGACAAACTGGTGTAGAATTGGTGTGCAAAGCACCCAGTAAAGCACAGTCAACCTGGTTTTGGAGAAAAGCAAAGTCATTTCTTGGGCACATGGATTCAATGTCATGTTTACAAACACAAATATCATTTGTGACCTTGTTTCTGCAGCTTTTTTCTCAGAAAACATGAATGTGTACCTGCTGTGACTCATTTGAAACCATTAGCGTTTGCCAACAGAAAACCTAAATGCTAAATGCTACAATGCATTCACAACTCTAAAGTCCATAGATACTATTGACAAAACACAAGCAAACACAGAAGCTGTAGCCAGAGCTGGGATTGACTTACCCACCACAGAACTGGATATTTCTGGTTTCATCCAAACCTATCTGGACAAACTGGTGTGGAATTGGTGTGCAAAGCACCCAGTAAAGCACAGTCAACCTGGTTTTGGAGAAAAGCAAAGTTTTTTTCTTGGGCACGTGCGTTCAATGTCATGTTTACAAACACAAATATCATTTGTAACCTCTTTTCTGCAGCTTTTTACTCAGAAAACACGAATGTGTCCCTGCTGTGTCTTTTTGAAACCATTAGCATTTGCCAACAGAAAACTTAAATCCTAAATGCAACAATGCATTCACAACCCTAAAGTCCATAGATACTATTGACAAAACACAAGCAAACACAGAAGATGTAGCCAGAGCTGGGATTGACTGAGCCACCACAGAACCGGATATTTCTGGTTTCATCCAAACCTATCTGGACAAACTGCTGTGGAGTTGGTGTGCAAAGCACCCAGAAAAGCAGAGTCAACCTGGTTTTGGAGAAAAGCAAAGTCTTTTCCTTGGGCACATGGGTTCAATGTCATGTTTACAAACACAAATATCATTTTTAACCTGGTTTCTGCAGCTTTTTACTCAGAAAACACGAATGTGTACCTGCTGTGACTCATTTGAAACCATTAGCGTTTGCCAACGGAAAACCTAAATGCTAAATGCTTCAATGCATCACAACTCTAAAGTCCATAGATACTGTGGAGAAAACACAAGCAAACACATAAGTGTAGCCAGAGCTGGGATTGACTTACCCACCACAGAACCGGATATTTCTGGTTTCATCCAAACCTAGCTGAACAAACTTGTGTGGAGTTGGTGTGGAAAGCACCCAGAAAAGCAGAGTCAACCTGGTGTTGGAGAAAAGCAAAGTCTTTTTCGTGGGCAAGTGGATTCAATGTCATGTTTACAAACACAAATATCATTTTCAACCTGGTTTCTGCAGCTTTTTACTCAGCAAACACGAATATGTCACTGTTGTGTCTCCATGTGAAACCTATTAGCGTTTGACAACAGAAAAACAAAATGTTACATGCTACAATGCATTCACATCTCTAAAGTCCATAGATACTATCGACAAAACACAAACAAACTCTTAGGATGCAGCAAGAGCTGGGATTGACTGAGCCACCACAGAACCAGATATTTCAGGTTTCATCCAAACCTAGCTGAACAAACTGGTGTGGAATTGGTGTGCAAAGCACCCAGAAAAGCAGAGTCAACCTGGTTTTGGAGAAAAGCAAAGTCTTTTTCGTGGGCAAGTGGATTCAATGTCATGTTTACAAACACAAATATCATTTTCAACCTGGTTTCTGCAGCTTTTCACTCAGAAAACACCAATGTGTATCTGTTGTGCCTCCATGTGAAACCAATTAGCATTTGCCAACAGAAAATTAAAATGTTACATGCTAAAATTCATTCACAACTCTAAAGTCCATAGATACTATCGACAAAAAACAAGCAAACACAGAAGCTGTAGCCAGAGCTGGGATTGACTTACCCACCACAGAACTGTATATTTCTGGTTTCATCCAAACCTATCTGGACAAACTGGTGTGGAATTGGTGTGCAAAGCACCCAGAAAAGCAGAGTCAACCTGGTTTTGGAGAAAAGCAAAGTCTTTTTCTTGGGCACATGGATTCAATGTCATGTTTACAAAGACAAATACCATTTTTAACCTGGATTCTGCAGCTTTTTACTCAGAAAACACGAATGTGTACCTGCTGTGACTCATTTGAAACCATTAGCGTTTGCCAACAGAAAACCTAAATGCTACATGCTACAGTGCATTCACAACTCTAAAGTCCATAGATACTATTGACAAAACACAAGCAAACACAGAAGCTGTAGCCAGAGCTGGGATTGACTTAGCCACCACAGAAGCGGATATTTCTGGTTTCAGCCAAACCTAGCTGAAGAAACTGGTGTGGAATTGGTGTGCAAAGCACCCAGAAAAGCAGAGTCAACCTGGTATTGGAGAAAAGCAAAGTCTTTCTTGGGCAAGTGGATTCAATGTCATGTTTACAAACACAAATATCATTTGTGACCTGGTTTCTGCAGCTTTTTACTCAAAAACACGAATATGTCACTGTTGTGTCTCCATGTGAAACCTATTAGCGTTTGCCAACAGAAAAACAAAATGTTACATGCTACAATGCATTCACATCTCTAAAGTCCATAGATACTATCCACAAAACACAAACAAACTCTTAGGATGTAGCAAGAGCTGGGATTGACTGAGCCACCACAGAACCAGATATTTCTGGTTTCATCCAAACCTAGCTGAACAAACTGTTGTGGAATTGGTGTGCAAAGCACCCAGAAAAGCAGAGTCAACCTGGTTTTGGAGAAAAGCAAAGTCTTTTTCTTGGGCACATGGATTCAATGTCATGTTTACAAACACAAATATCATTTCTAACCTGGTTTCTGTAGCTTTTTACTGAGAAAACATGAATGTGTACCTGTTGTGACTCATTTGAAACCATTAGCGTTTGCCAACAGAAAACCTAAATGCTACATGCTACAATGCATTCACAACTCTAAAGTCCATAGATACTGTGGAGAAAACACAAAAAAAACTCTTAGGATGTAGCAAGAGCTGGGATTGACTGAGCCACCACAGAACCGGATATTTCTGGTTTCATCCAGCCCTATCTGGACAACTGGTGTAGAATTGGTGTGCAAAGCACCCAGAAAAGCAGAGTCAACCTGGTTTTGGAGAAAAGCAAAGTCATTTCTTGGGCACATGGATTCACTGTCATGTTTACAAATACAGATATCATTTGTGACCTGGTTTCTGCAGCTTTTTTCTCAGAAAACATGAATGTGTACCTGCTGTGACTCATTTGAAACCATTAGCGTTTGCCAACAGAAAACCTAAATGCTAAATGCTACAATGCATTCACAACTCTAAAGTCCATAGATACTATTGACAAAACACAAGCAAACACAGAAGCTGTAGCCAGAGCTGGGATTGACTTACCCACCACAGAACTGGATATTTCTGGTTTCATCCAAACCTGTCTGGACAAACTGGTGTGGAATTGGTGTGCAAAGCACCCAGTAAAGCACAGTCAACCTGGTTTTGGAGAAAGCAAAGTTTTTTTCTTGGGCACGTGCGTTCAATGTCATGTTTACAAACACAAATATCATTTGTAACCTCTTTTCTGCAGCTTTTTACTCAGAAAACACGAATGTGTCCCTGCTGTGTCTTTTTGAAACCATTAGCATTTGCCAACAGAAAACTTAAATCCTAAATGCAACAATGCATTCACAACTCTAAAGTCCATAGATACTATTGACAAAACACAAGCAAACACAGAAGCTGTAGCCAGAGCTGGGATTGACTGAGCCACCACAGAACCGGATATTTCTGGTTTCATCCAAACCTATCTGGACAAACTGGTGTGGAGTTGGTGTGCAAAGCACCCAGAAAAGCAGAGTCAACCTGGTTTTGGAGAAAAGCAAAGTATTTTTCTTGGGTACATGGGTTCAATGTCATGTTTACAAACACAAATATCATTTTTAACCTGGTTTCTGCAGCTTTTTACTCAGAAAACATGACTTTGTACCTGCTGTGACTCATTTGAAACCATTAGCGTTTGCCAACGGAAAACCTAAATGCTAAATGCTTCAATGCATCACAACTCTAAAGTCCATAGATACTGTGGAGAAAACACAAGCAAACACAGAAGCTGTAGCCAGAGCTGGGATTGACTTAGCCACCACAGAAGCGGATATTTCTGGTTTCAGCCAAACCTAGCTGAAGAAACTGGTGTGGAATTGGTGTGCAAAGCACCCAGAAAAGCAGTCAAGCTGGTTTTGGAGAAAAGCAAAGTCTTTTTCTAGGGCAAGTGGAATCAATGTCATGTTTACAAACACAAATATCATTAGTAAACTGCTTTCTGCAGCTTTTTACTCAGAAAACACGAATGTGTATCTGTTGTGCCTCCATGTGAAACCAATTAGCATTTGCCAACAGAAAATCAAAATGTTACATGCTAAAATTCATTCACAACTCTAAAGTCCATAGATACTATCGACAAAAAACAAGCAAACACAGAAGCTGTAGCCAGAGCTGGGATTGACTTACCCACCACAGAACTGTATATTTCTGGTTTCTTCCAAACCTATCTGGACAAACTGGTGTGGAATTGGTGTGCAAAGCACCCAGAAAAGCAGAGTCAACCTGGTTTTGGAGAAAAGCAAAGTCTTTTCTTGGGCAAGTGGATTCAATGTCATGTTTACAAACACAAATATCATTTGTGACCTGGTTTCTGCAGCTTTTTACTCAGAAAACACGAATATGTCACTGTTATGTCTCCATGTGAAACCTATTAGCGTTTGCCAACAGAAAAACAAAATGTTACATGCTACAATGCATTCACATCTCTAAAGTCCATAGATACTATCCACAAAACACAAACAAACTCTTAGGATGTAGCAAGAGCTGGGATTGACTGAGCCACCACAGAACCAGATATTTCTGGTTTCATCCAAACCTAGCTGAACAAACTGGTGTGGAATTGGTGTGCAAAGCACCCAGAAAAGCAGAGTCAACCTGGTTTTGGAGAAAAGCAAAGTCTTTTTCTTGGGCACATGGATTCAATGTCATGTTTACAAACACAAATATCATTTCTAACCTGGTTTCTGCAGCTTTTTACTGAGAAAACATGAATGTGTACCTGTTGAGACTCATTTGAAACCATTAGCGTTTGCCAACAGAAAACCTAAATGCTACATGCTACAATGCATTCACAACTCTAAAGTCCATAGATATTGTGGAGAAAACACAAAAAAACTCTTAGGATGTAGCAAGAGCTGGGATTGACTGAGCCACCACAGAACCGGATATTTCTGGTTTCATCCAGCCCTATCTGGACAAACTGGTGTAGAATTGGTGTGCAAAGCACCCAGAAAAGCAGAGTCAACCTGGTTTTGGAGAAAAGCAAAGTCATTTCTTGGGCACATGGATTCAATGTCATGTTTACAAACACAAATATCATTTGTGACCTGGTTTCTGCAGCTTTTTTCTCAGAAAACATGAATGTGTACCTGCTGTGACTCATTTGAAACCATTAGCGTTTGCCAACAGAAAACCTAAATGCTAAATGCTACAATGCATTCACAACTCTAAAGTCCATAGATACTATTGACAAAACACAAGCAAACACAGAAGCTGTAGCCAGAGCTGGGATTGACTTAACCAACACAGAATGGGATATTTCTGGTTTCTTCCAAACATATCTGGACAAACTGGTGTGGAATTGGTGTGCAAAGCACCCAGAAAAGCAGTCAAGCTGGTTTTGGAGAAAAGCAAAGTCTTTTTCTAGGGCAAGTGGATTCAATGTCATGTTTACAAACACAAATATCATTTTCAACCTGGTTTCTGCAGCTTTTCACTCAGAAAACACCAATGTGTATCTGTTGTGCCTCCATGTGAAACCAATTAGCATTTGCCAACAGAAAATCAAAATGTTACATGCTAAAATTCATTCACAACTCTAAAGTCCATAGATACTATCGACAAAAAACAAGCAAACACAGAAGCTGTAGCCAGAGCTGGGATTGACTTACCCACCACAGAACTGTATATTTCTGGTTTCTTCCAAACCTATCTGGACAAACTGGTGTGGAATTGGTGTGCAAAGCACCCAGAAAAGCAGAGTCAACCTGGTTTTGGAGAAAAGCAAAGTCTTTTTCTTGGGCAAGTGGATTCAATGTCATGTTTACAAACACAAATATCATTTCTAACTTGGTTTCTGCAGCTTTTTACTGAGAAAACATGAATGTGTACCTGTTGTGACTCATTTGAAACCATTAGCGTTTGCCAACAGAAAACCTAAATGCTACATGCTACAATGCATTCACAAATCTAAAGTCCATAGATACTGTGGAGAAAACACAAAAAAACTCTTAGGATGTAGCAAGAGCTGGGATTGACTGAGCCACCACAGAACCGGATATTTCTGGTTTCATCCAGCCCTATCTGGACAAACTGGTGTAGAATTGGTGTGCAAAGCACCCAGTAAAGCACAGTCAACCTGGTTTTGGAGAAAAGCAAAGTCATTTCTTGGGCACATGGATTCAATGTCATGTTTACAAACACAAATATCATTTGTGACCTGGTTTCTGCAGCTTTTTTCTCAGAAAACATGAATGTGTACCTGCTGTGACTCATTTGAAACCATTAGCGTTTGCCAACAGAAAACCTAAATGCTAAATGCTACAATGCATTCACAACTCTAAAGTCCATAGATACTATTGACAAAACACAAGCAAACACAGAAGCTGTAGCCAGAGCTGGGATTGACTTACCCACCACAGAACTGGATATTTCTGGTTTCATCCAAACCTATCTGGACAAACTGGTGTGGAATTGGTGTGCAAAGCACCCAGTAAAGCACAGTCAACCTGGTTTTGGAGAAAAGCAAAGTTTTTTTCTTGGGCACGTGCGTTCAATGTCATGTTTACAAACACAAATATCATTTGTAACCTCTTTTCTGCAGCTTTTTACTCAGAAAACACGAATGTGTCCCTGCTGTGTCTTTTTGAAACCATTAGCATTTGCCAACAGAAAACTTAAATCCTAAATGCAACAATGCATTCACAACCCTAAAGTCCATAGATACTATTGACAAAACACAAGCAAACACAGAAGCTGTAGCCAGAGCTGGGATTGACTGAGCCACCACAGAACCGGATATTTCTGGTTTCATCCAAACCTATCTGGACAAACTGCTGTGGAGTTGGTGTGCAAAGCACCCAGAAAAGCAGTCAAGCTGGTTTTGGAGAAAAGCAAAGTCTTTTCCTTGGGCACATGGGTTCAATGTCATGTTTACAAACACAAATATCATTTTTAACCTGGTTTCTGCAGCTTTTTACTCAGAAAACACGAATGTGTACCTGCTGTGACTCATATGAAACCATTAGCGTTTGCCAACGGAAAACCTAAATGCTAAATGCT
Organism: Sylvilagus floridanus; assembly: GCA_949820135.1. Classification (NCBI taxonomy): domain Eukaryota; kingdom Metazoa; phylum Chordata; class Mammalia; order Lagomorpha; family Leporidae; genus Sylvilagus; species Sylvilagus floridanus. The sequence continues at coordinate 28,884,039 of OX463232.1, forward strand.
TCAATGCATCACAACTCTAAAGTCCATAGATACTGTGGAGAAAACACAAGCAAACACATAAGTGTAGCCAGAGCTGGGATTGACTTACCCACCACAGAACCGGATATTTCTGGTTTCATCCAAACCTAGCTGAACAAACTTGTGTGGAGTTGGTGTGGAAAGCACCCAGAAAAGCAGAGTCAACCTGGTGTTGGAGAAAAGCAAAGTCTTTTTCGTGGGCAAGTGGATTCAATGTCATGTTTACAAACACAAATATCATTTTCAACCTGGTTTCTGCAGCTTTTTACTCAGCAAACACGAATATGTCACTGTTGTGTCTCCATGTGAAACCTATTAGCGTTTGACAACAGAAAAACAAAATGTTACATGCTACAATGCATTCACATCTCTAAAGTCCATAGATACTATCGACAAAACACAAACAAACTCTTAGGATGCAGCAAGAGCTGGGATTGACTGAGCCACCACAGAACCAGATATTTCAGGTTTCATCCAAACCTAGCTGAACAAACTGGTGTGGAATTGGTGTGCAAAGCACCCAGAAAAGCAGAGTCAACCTGGTTTTGGAGAAAAGCAAAGTCTTTTTCGTGGGCAAGTGGATTCAATGTCATGTTTACAAACACAAATATCATTTTCAACCTGGTTTCTGCAGCTTTTCACTCAGAAAACACCAATGTGTATCTGTTGTGCCTCCATGTGAAACCAATTAGCATTTGCCAACAGAAAATTAAAATGTTACATGCTAAAATTCATTCACAACTCTAAAGTCCATAGATACTATCGACAAAAAACAAGCAAACACAGAAGCTGTAGCCAGAGCTGGGATTGACTTACCCACCACAGAACTGTATATTTCTGGTTTCATCCAAACCTATCTGGACAAACTGGTGTGGAATTGGTGTGCAAAGCACCCAGAAAAGCAGAGTCAACCTGGTTTTGGAGAAAAGCAAAGTCTTTTTCTTGGGCACATGGATTCAATGTCATGTTTACAAAGACAAATACCATTTTTAACCTGGATTCTGCAGCTTTTTACTCAGAAAACACGAATGTGTACCTGCTGTGACTCATTTGAAACCATTAGCGTTTGCCAACAGAAAACCTAAATGCTACATGCTACAATGCATTCACAACTCTAAAGTCCATAGATACTATTGACAAAACACAAGCAAACACAGAAGCTGTAGCCAGAGCTGGGATTGACTTAGCCACCACAGAAGCGGATATTTCTGGTTTCAGCCAAACCTAGCTGAAGAAACTGGTGTGGAATTGGTGTGCAAAGCACCCAGAAAAGCAGAGTCAACCTGGTTTTGGAGAAAAGCAAAGTCTTTTCTTGGGCAAGTGGATTCAATGTCATGTTTACAAACACAAATATCATTTGTGACCTGGTTTCTGCAGCTTTTTACTCAAAAACACGAATATGTCACTGTTGTGTCTCCATGTGAAACCTATTATCGTTTGCCAACAGAAAAACAAAATGTTACATGCTACAATGCATTCACATCTCTAAAGTCCATAGATACTATCCACAAAACACAAACAAACTCTTAGGATGTAGCAAGAGCTGGGATTGACTGAGCCACCACAGAACCAGATATTTCTGGTTTCATCCAAACCTAGCTGAACAAACTGGTGTGGAATTGGTGTGCAAAGCACCCAGAAAAGCAGAGTCAACCTGGTTTTGGAGAAAAGCAAAGTCTTTTTCTTGGGCACATGGATTCAATGTCATGTTTACAAACACAAATATCATTTGTGACCTGGTTTCTGCAGCTTTTTTCTCAGAAAACATGAATGTGTACCTGCTGTGACTCATTTGAAACCATTAGCGTTTGCCAACAGAAAACCTAAATGCTACATGCTACAATGCATTCACAACTCTAAAGTCCATAGATACTGTGGAGAAAACACAAAAAAAACTCTTAGGATGTAGCAAGAGCTGGGATTGACTGAGCCACCACAGAACCGGATATTTCTGGTTTCATCCAGCCCTATCTGGACAAACTGGTGTAGAATTGGTGTGCAAAGCACCCAGAAAAGCAGAGTCAACCTGGTTTTGGAGAAAAGCAAAGTCATTTCTTGGGCACATGGATTCACTGTCATGTTTACAAACACAAATATCATTTGTGACCTGGTTTCTGCAGCTTTTTTCTCAGAAAACATGAATGTGTACCTGCTGTGACTCATTTGAAACCATTAGCGTTTGCCAACAGAAAACCTAAATGCTAAATGCTACAATGCATTCACAACTCTAAAGTCCATAGATACTATTGACAAAACACAAGCAAACACAGAAGCTGTAGCCAGAGCTGGGATTGACTTACCCACCACAGAACTGGATATTTCTGGTTTCATCCAAACCTGTCTGGACAAACTGGTGTGGAATTGGTGTGCAAAGCACCCAGTAAAGCACAGTCAACCTGGTTTTGGAGAAAAGCAAAGTTTTTTTCTGGGCACGTGCGTTCAATGTCATGTTTACAAACACAAATATCATTTGTAACCTGTTTTCTGCAGCTTTTTACTCAGAAAACACGAATGTGTCCCTGCTGTGTCTTTTTGAAACCATTAGCATTTGCCAACAGAAAACTTAAATCCTAAATGCAACAATGCATTCACAACTCTAAAGTCCATAGATACTATTGACAAAACACAAGCAAACACAGAAGCTGTAGCCAGAGCTGGGATTGACTGAGCCACCACAGAACCGGATATTTCTGGTTTCATCCAAACCTATCTGGACAAACTGGTGTGGAGTTGGTGTGCAAAGCACCCAGAAAAGCAGAGTCAACCTGGTTTTGGAGAAAAGCAAAGTCTTTTTCTTGGGTACATGGGTTCAATGTCATGTTTACAAACACAAATATCATTTTTAACCTGGTTTCTGCAGCTTTTTACTCAGAAAACATGACTTTGTACCTGCTGTGACTCATTTGAAACCATTAGCGTTTGCCAACGGAAAACCTAAATGCTAAATGCTTCAATGCATCACAACTCTAAAGTCCATAGATACTGTGGAGAAAACACAAGCAAACACAGAAGCTGTAGCCAGAGCTGGGATTGACTTAGCCACCACAGAAGCGGATATTTCTGGTTTCAGCCAAACCTAGCTGAAGAAACTGGTGTGGAATTGGTGTGCAAAGCACCCAGAAAAGCAGAGTCAACCTGGTTTTGGAGAAAAGCAAAGTTTTTTTCTTGGGCACGTGCGTTCAATGTCATGTTTACAAACACAAATATCATTTGTAACCTGTTTTCTGCAGCTATTTACTCAGAAAACACGAATGTGTCCCTGCTGTGTCTTTTTGAAACCATTAGCATTTGCCAACAGAAAACTTAAATCCTAAATGCAACAATGCATTCACAACTCTAAAGTCCATAGATACTATTGACAAAACACAAGCAAACACAGAAGCTGTAGCCAGAGCTGGGATTGACTGAGCCACCACAGAACCGGATATTTCTGGTTTCATCCAAACCTATCTGGACAAACTGGTGTGGAGTTGGTGTGCAAAGCACCCAGAAAAGCAGAGTCAACCTGGTTTTGGAGAAAAGCAAAGTCTTTTTCTTGGGTACATGGGTTCAATGTCATGTTTACAAACACAAATATCATTTTTAACCTGGTTTCTGCAGCTTTTTACTCAGAAAACATGACTTTGTACCTGCTGTGACTCATTTGAAACCATTAGCGTTTGCCAACGGAAAACCTAAATGCTAAATGCTTCAATGCATCACAACTCTAAAGTCCATAGATACTGTGGAGAAAACACAAGCAAACACAGAAGCTGTAGCCAGAGCTGGGATTGACTTAGCCACCACAGAAGCGGATATTTCTGGTTTCAGCCAAACCTAGCTGAAGAAACTGGTGTGGAATTGGTGTGCAAAGCACCCAGAAAAGCAGTCAAGCTGGTTTTGGAGAAAAGCAAAGTCTTTTTCTAGGGCAAGTGGAATCAATGTCATGTTTACAAACACAAATATCATTAGTAAACTGCTTTCTGCAGCTTTTTACTCAGAAAACACGAATGTGTATCTGTTGTGCCTCCATGTGAAACCAATTGGCATTTGCCAACAGAAAACCTAAATGCTAAATGCTACAATGCATTCACAACTCTAAAGTCCATAGATACTATTGACAAAACACAAGCAAACACAGAAGCTGTAGCCAGAGCTGGGATTGACTTACCCAACACAGAATGGGATATTTCTGGTTTCTTCCAAACATATCTGGACAAACTGGTGTGGAATTGGTGTGCAAAGCACCCAGAAAAGCAGTCAAGCTGGTTTTGGAGAAAAGCAAAGTCTTTTTCTAGGGCAAGTGGATTCAATGTCATGTTTACAAACACAAATATCATTTTCAACCTGGTTTCTGCAGCTTTTCACTCAGAAAACACCAATGTGTATCTGTTGTGCCTCCATGTGAAACCAATTAGCATTTGCCAACAGAAAATCAAAATGTTACATGCTAAAATTCATTCACAACTCTAAAGTCCATAGATACTATCGACAAAAAACAAGCAAACACAGAAGCTGTAGCCAGAGCTGGGATTGACTTACCCACCACAGAACTGTATATTTCTGGTTTCTTCCAAACCTATCTGGACAAACTGGTGTGGAATTGGTGTGCAAAGCACCCAGAAAAGCAGAGTCAACCTGGTTTTGGAGAAAAGCAAAGTCTTTTTCTTGGGCAAGTGGATTCAATGTCATGTTTACAAACACAAATATCATTTCTAACCTGGTTTCTGCAGCTTTTTACTGAGAAAACATGAATGTGTACCTGTTGTGACTCATTTGAAACCATTAGCGTTTGCCAACAGAAAACCTAAATGCTACATGCTACAATGCATTCACAACTCTAAAGTCCATAGATACTGTGGAGAAAACACAAAAAAACTCTTAGGATGTAGCAAGAGCTGGGATTGACTGAGCCACCACAGAACCGGATATTTCTGGTTTCATCCAGCCCTATCTGGACAAACTGGTGTAGAATTGGTGTGCAAAGCACCCAGAAAAGCAGAGTCAACCTGGTTTTGGAGAAAAGCAAAGTCATTTCTTGGGCACATGGATTCAATGTCATGTTTACAAACACAAATATCATTTGTGACCTGGTTTCTGCAGCTTTTTTCTCAGAAAACATGAATGTGTATCTGTTGTGCCTCCATGTGAAACCAATTAGCATTTGCCAACAGAAAACCTAAATGCTAAATGCTACAATGCATTCACAACTCTAAAGTCCATAGATACTATTGACAAAACACAAGCAAACACAGAAGCTGTAGCCAGAGCTGGGATTGACTGAGCCACCACAGAACCGGATATTTCTGGTTTCATCCAAACCTATCTGGACAAACTGGTGTGGAGTTGGTGTGCAAAGCACCCAGAAAAGCAGAGTCAACCTGGTTTTGGAGAAAAGCAAAGTCTTTTTCTTGGGTACATGGGTTCAATGTCATGTTTACAAACACAAATATCATTTTTAACCTGGTTTCTGCAGCTTTTTACTCAGAAAACATGACTTTGTACCTGCTGTGACTCATTTGAAACCATTAGCGTTTGCCAACGGAAAACCTAAATGCTAAATGCTTCAATGCATCACAACTCTAAAGTCCATAGATACTGTGGAGAAAACACAAGCAAACACAGAAGCTGTAGCCAGAGCTGGGATTGACTTAGCCACCACAGAAGCGGATATTTCTGGTTTCAGCCAAACCTAGCTGAAGAAACTGGTGTGGAATTGGTGTGCAAAGCACCCAGAAAAGCAGTCAAGCTGGTTTTGGAGAAAAGCAAAGTCTTTTTCTAGGGCAAGTGGAATCAATGTCATGTTTACAAACACAAATATCATTAGTAAACTGCTTTCTGCAGCTTTTTACTCAGAAAACACGAATGTGTATCTGTTGTGCCTCCATGTGAAACCAATTAGCATTTGCCAACAGAAAACCTAAATGCTAAATGCTACAATGCATTCACAACTCTAAAGTCCATAGATACTATTGACAAAACACAAGCAAACACAGAAGCTGTAGCCAGAGCTGGGATTGACTTACCCAACACAGAATGGGATATTTCTGGTTTCTTCCAAACATATCTGGACAAACTGGTGTGGAATTGGTGTGCAAAGCACCCAGAAAAGCAGTCAAGCTGGTTTTGGAGAAAAGCAAAGTCTTTTTCTAGGGCAAGTGGATTCAATGTCATGTTTACAAACACAAATATCATTTTCAACCTGGTTTCTGCACCTTTTCACTCAGAAAACACCAATGTGTATCTGTTGTGCCTCCATGTGAAACCAATTAGCATTTGCCAACAGAAAATCAAAATGTTACATGCTAAAATTCATTCACAACTCTAAAGTCCATAGATACTATCGACAAAAAACAAGCAAACACAGAAGCTGTAGCCAGAGCTGGGATTGACTTACCCACCACAGAACTGTATATTTCTGGTTTCTTCCAAACCTATCTGGACAAACTGGTGTGGAATTGGTGTGCAAAGCACCCAGAAAAGCAGAGTCAACCTGGTTTTGGAGAAAAGCAAAGTCTTTTTCTTGGGCAAGTGGATTCAATGTCATGTTTACAAACACAAATATCATTTCTAACCTGGTTTCTGCAGCTTTTTACTGAGAAAACATGAATGTGTACCTGTTGTGACTCATTTGAAACCATTAGCGTTTGCCAACAGAAAACCTAAATGCTACATGCTACAATGCATTCACAACTCTAAAGTCCATAGATACTGTGGAGAAAACACAAAAAAACTCTTAGGATGTAGCAAGAGCTGGGATTGACTGAGCCACCACAGAACCGGATATTTCTGGTTTCATCCAGCCCTATCTGGACAAACTGGTGTAGAATTGGTGTGCAAAGCACCCAGAAAACCAGAGTCAACCTGGTTTTGGAGAAAAGCAAAGTCATTTCTTGGGCACATGGATTCAATGTCATGTTTACAAACACAAATATCATTTGTGACCTGGTTTCTGCAGCTTTTTTCTCAGAAAACATGAATGTGTACCTGCTGTGACTCATTTGAAACCATTAGCGTTTGCCAACAGAAAACCTAAATGCTAAATGCTACAATGCATTCACAACTCTAAAGTCCATAGATACTATTGACAAAACACAAGCAAACACAGAAGCTGTAGCCAGAGCTGGGATTGACTTACCCACCACAGAACTGGATATTTCTTGTTTCTTCCAAACCTATCTGGACAAACTGGTGTGGAATTGGTGTGCAAAGCACCCAGAAACGCAGAGTCAACCTGGTTTTGGAGAAAAGCAAAGTCTTTTCTTGGGCACGTGGATTCAATGTCATGTTTACAAACACAAATATCATTTGTGACCTGGTTTCTGCAGCTTTTTACTCAGAAAACACGAATATGTCACTGTTATGTCTCCATGTGAAACCTATTAGCGTTTGCCAACAGAAAAACAAAATGTTACATGCTACAATGCATTCACATCTCTAAAGTCCATAGATACTATCCACAAAACACAAACAAACTCTTAGGATGTAGCAAGAGCTGGGATTGACTGAGCCACCACAGAACCAGATATTTCTGGTTTCATCCAAACCTAGCTGAACAAACTGGTGTGGAATTGGTGTGCAAAGCACCCAGAAAAGCAGAGTCAACCTGGTTTTGGAGAAAAGCAAAGTCTTTTTCTTGGGCACATGGATTCAATGTCATGTTTACAAACACAAATATCATTTCTAACCTGGTTTCTGCAGCTTTTTACTGAGAAAACATGAATGTGTACCTGTTGTGACTCATTTGAAACCATTAGCGTTTGCCAACAGAAAACCTAAATGCTACATGCTACAATGCATTCACAACTCTAAAGTCCATAGATATTGTGGAGAAAACACAAAAAAACTCTTAGGATGTAGCAAGAGCTGGGATTGACTGAGCCACCACAGAACCGGATATTTCTGGTTTCATCCAGCCCTATCTGGACAAACTGGTGTAGAATTGGTGTGCAAAGCACCCAGAAAAGCAGAGTCAACCTGGTTTTGGAGAAAAGCAAAGTCATTTCTTGGGCACATGGATTCAATATCATGTTTACAAACACAAATATCATTTGTGACCTGGTTTCTGCAGCTTTTTTCTCAGAAAACATGAATGTGTACCTGCTGTGACTCATTTGAAACCATTAGCGTTTGCCAACAGAAAACCTAAATGCTAAATGCTACAATGCATTCACAACTCTAAAGTCCATAGATACTATTGACAAAACACAAGCAAACACAGAAGCTGTAGCCAGAGCTGGGATTGACTTACCCAACACAGAATGGGATATTTCTGGTTTCATCCAAACCTATCTGGACAAACTGGTGTGGAATTGGTGTCCAAAGCACCCAGTAAAGCACAGTCAACCTGGTTTTGGAGAAAAGCAAAGTTTTTTTCTTGGGCACGTGCGTTCAATGTCATGTTTACAAACACAAATATCATTTGTAACCTGTTTTCTGCAGCTTTTTACTCAGAAAACACGAATGTGTCCCTGCTGTGTCTTTTTGAAACCATTAGCATTTGCCAACAGAAAACTTAAATCCTAAATGCAACAATGCATTCACAACCCTAAAGTCCATAGATACTATTGACAAAACACAAGCAAACACAGAAGCTGTAGCCAGAGCTGGGATTGACTGAGCCACCACAGAACCGGATATTTCTGGTTTCATCCAAACCTATCTGGACAAACTGGTGTGGAGTTGGTGTTCAAAGCACCCAGAAAAGCAGAGTCAACCTGGTTTTGGAGAAAAGCAAAGTCTTTTTCTTGGGTACATGGGTTCAATGTCATGTTTACAAACACAAATATCATTTTTAACCTGGTTTCTGCAGCTTTTTACTCAGCAAACATGACTTTGTACCTGCTGTGACTCATTTGAAACCATTAGCGTTTGCCAACGGAAAACCTAAATGCTAAATGCTTCAATGCATCACAACTCTAAAGTCCATAGATACTGTGGAGAAAACACAAGCAAACACAGAAGCTGTAGCCAGAGCTGGGATTGACTTAGCCACCACAGAAGCGGATATTTCTGGTTTCAGCCAAACCTAGCTGAAGAAACTGGTGTGGAATTGGTGTGCAAAGCACCCAGAAAAGCAGTCAAGCTGGTTTTGGAGAAAAGCAAAGTCTTTTTCTAGGGCAAGTGGAATCAATGTCATGTTTACAAACACAAATATCATTAGTAAACTGCTTTCTGCAGCTTTTTACTCAGAAAACACGAATGTGTATCTTTTGTGCCTCCATGTGAAACCAATTAGCATTTGCCAACAGAAAATCAAAATGTTACATGCTAAAATTCATTCACAACTCTAAAGTCCATAGATACTATCGACAAAAAACAAGCAAACACAGAGCTGTAGCCAGAGCTGGGATTGACTTACCCACCACAGAACTGTATATTTCTGGTTTCTTCCAAACCTATCTGGACAAACTGGTGTGGAATTGGTGTGCAAAGCACCCAGAAAAGCAGAGTCAACCTGGTTTTGGAGAAAAGCAAAGTCTTTTCTTGGGCAAGTGGATTCAATGTCATGTTTACAAACACAAATATCATTTGTGACCTGGTTTCTGCAGCTTTTTACTCAGAAAACACGAATATGTCACTGTTGTGTCTCCATGTGAAACCTATTAGCGTTTGCCAACAGAAAAACAAAATGTTACATGCTACAATGCATTCACATCTCTAAAGTCCATAGATACTATCGACAAAACACAAACAAACTCTTAGGATGTAGCAAGAGCTGGGATTGACTGAGCCACCACAGAACCAGATATTTCTGGTTTCAACCAAACCTAGCTGAACAAACTGGTGTGGAATTGGTGTGCAAAGCACCCAGAAAAGCAGAGTCAACCTGGTTTTGGAGAAAAGCAAAGTCTTTTTCTTGGGCACATGGATTCAATGTCATGTTTACAAACACAAATATCATTTCTAACCTGGTTTCTGTAGCTTTTTACTGAGAAAACATGAATGTGTACCTGTTGTGACTCATTTGAAACCATTAGCGTTTGCCAACAGAAAACCTAAATGCTACATGCTACAATGCATTCACAACTCTAAAGTCCATAGATACTGTGGAGAAAACACAAAAAACTCTTAGGATGTAGCAAGAGCTGGGATTGACTGAGCCACCACAGAACCGGATATTTCTGGTTTCATCCAGCCCTATCTGGACAAACTGGTGTAGAATTGGTGTGCAAAGCACCCAGAAAAGCAGAGTCAACCTGGTTTTGGAGAAAAGCAAAGTCATTTCTTGGGCACATGGATTCAATGTCATGTTTACAAACACAAATATCATTTGTGACCTGGTTTCTGCAGCTTTTTTCTCAGAAAACATGAATGTGTACCTGCTGTGACTCATTTGAAACCATTAGCGTTTGCCAACAGAAAACCTAAATGCTAAATGCTACAATGCATTCACAACTCTAAAGTCCATAGATACTATTGACAAAACACAAGCAAACACAGAAGCTGTAGCCAGAGCTGGGATTGACTTACCCACCACAGAACCGGATATTTCTGGTTTCATCCAAACCTAGCTGAATAAACTTGTGTGGAGTTGGTGTGGAAAGCACCCAGAAAAGCAGAGTCAACCTGGTGTTGGAGAAAAGCAAAGTCTTTTTCTTGGGCAAGTGGATTCAATGTCATGTTTACAAACACAAATATCATTTGTGACCTGGTTTCTGCAGCTTTTTACTCAGAAAACACGAATATGTCACTGTTGTGTCTCCATGTGAAACCTATTAGCGTTTGCCAACAGAAAAACAAAATGTTACATGCTACAATGCATTCACATCTCTAAAGTCCATAGATACTATCGACAAAACACAAACAAACTCTTAGGATGTAGCAAGAGCTGGGATTGACTGAGCCACCACAGAACCAGATATTTCTGGTTTCATCCAAACCTAGCTGAACAAACTGGTGTGGAATTGGTGTGCAAAGCACCCAGAAAAGCAGAGTCAACCTGGTTTTGGAGAAAAGCAAAGTCTTTTTCGTGGGCAAGTGGATTCAATGTCATGTTTACAAACACAAATATCATTTTCAACCTGGTTTCTGCAGCTTTTCACTCGGAAAACACCAATGTGTATCTGTTGTGCCTCCATGTGAAACCAATTAGCATTTGCCAACAGAAAATTAAAATGTTACATGCTAAAATTCATTCACAACTCTAAAGTCCATAGATACTATCGACAAAAAACAAGCAAACACAGAAGCTGTAGCCAGAGCTGGGATTGACTTACCTACCACAGAACTGTATATTTCTGGTTTCATCCAAACCTATCTGGACAAACTGGTGTGGAATTGGTGTGCAAAGCACCCAGAAAAGCAGAGTCAACCTGGTTTTGGAGAAAAGCAAAGTCTTTTCTTGGGCAAGTGGATTCAATGTCATGTTTACAAACACAAATATCATTTGTGACATGGTCTCTGCAGCTTTTTACTCAGCAAACACGAATATGTCACTGTTGTGTCTCCATGTGAAACCAATCAGCGTTTGCCAACAGAAAAACAAAATGTTACATGCTACAATGCATTCACATCTCTAAAGTCCATAGATACTATCGACAAAGTACAAACAAACTCTTAGGATGTAGCAAGAGCTGGGATTGACTGAGCCACCACAGAACCGGATATTTCTGGTTTCATCCAGCACTATCTGGACAAACTGGTGTGGAATTGGTGTGCAAAGCACCCAGAAAAGCAGAGTCAACCTGGTTTTGGAGAAAAGCAAAGTCTTTTCTTGGGCAAGTGGATTCAATGTCATGTTTACAAACACAAATATCATTTGTGACCTGGTTTCTGCAGCTTTTTACTCAGAAAACACGAATATGTCACTGTTATGTCTCCATGTGAAACCTATTAGCGTTTGCCAACAGAAAAACAAAATGTTACATGCTACAATGCATTCACATCTCTAAAGTCCATAGATACTATCCACAAAAAACAAACAAACTCTTAGGATGTAGCAAGAGCTGGGATTGACTGAGCCACCACAGAACCAGATATTTCTGGTTTCATCCAAACCTAGCTGAACAAACTGGTGTGGAATTGGTGTGCAAAGCACCCAGAAAAGCAGAGTCAACCTGGTTTTGGAGAAAAGCAAAGTCTTTTTCTTGGGCACATGGATTCAATGTCATGTTTACAAACACAAATATCATTTCTAACCTGGTTTCTGCAGCTTTTTACTGAGAAAACATGAATGTGTACCTGTTGTGACTCATTTGAAACCATTAGCGTTTGCCAACAGAAAACCTAAATGCTACATGCTACAATGCATTCACAACTCTAAAGTCCATAGATATTGTGGAGAAAACACAAAAAAACTCTTAGGATGTAGCAAGAGCTGGGATTGACTGAGCCACCACAGAACCGGATATTTCTGGTTTCATCCAGCCCTATCTGGACAAACTGGTGTAGAATTGGTGTGCAAAGCACCCAGAAAAGCAGAGTCAACCTGGTTTTGGAGAAAAGCAAAGTCATTTCTTGGGCACATGGATTCAATGTCATGTTTACAAACACAAATATCATTTGTGACCTGGTTTCTGCAGCTTTTTTCTCAGAAAACATGAATGTGTACCTGCTGTGACTCATTTGAAACCATTAGCGTTTGCCAACAGAAAACCTAAATGCTAAATGCTACAATGCATTCACAACTCTAAAGTCCATAGATACTATTGACAAAACACAAGCAAACACAGAAGCTGTAGCCAGAGCTGGGATTGACTTACCCAACACAGAATGGGATATTTCTGGTTTCATCCAAACCTATCTGGACAAACTGGTGTGGAATTGGTGTGCAAAGCACCCAGTAAAGCACAGTCAACCTGGTTTTGGAGAAAAGCAAAGTTTTTTTCTTGGGCACGTGCGTTCAATGTCATGTTTACAAACACAAATATCATTTGTAACCTGTTTTCTGCAGCTTTTTACTCAGAAAACACGAATGTGTCCCTGCTGTGTCTTTTTGAAACCATTAGCATTTGCCAACAGAAAACTTAAATCCTAAATGCAACAATGCATTCACAACCCTAAAGTCCATAGATACTATTGACAAAACACAAGCAAACACAGAAGCTGTAGCCAGAGCTGGGATTGACTGAGCCACCACAGAACCGGATATTTCTGGTTTCATCCAAACCTATCTGACAAACTGGTGTGGAGTTGGTGTGCAAAGCACCCAGAAAAGCAGAGTCAACCTGGTTTTGGAGAAAAGCAAAGTCTTTTTCTTGGGTACATGGGTTCAATGTCATGTTTACAAACACAAATATCATTTTTAACCTGGTTTCTGCAGCTTTTTACTCAGCAAACATGACTTTGTACCTGCTGTGACTCATTTGAAACCATTAGCGTTTGCCAACGGAAAACCTAAATGCTAAATGCTTCAATGCATCACAACTCTAAAGTCCATAGATACTGTGGAGAAAACACAAGCAAACACAGAAGCTGTAGCCAGAGCTGGGATTGACTTAGCCACCACAGAAGCGGATATTTCTGGTTTCAGCCAAACCTAGCTGAAGAAACTGGTGTGGAATTGGTGTGCAAAGCACCCAGAAAAGCAGTCAAGCTGGTTTTGGAGAAAAGCAAAGTCTTTTTCTAGGGCAAGTGGAATCAATGTCATGTTTACAAACACAAATATCATTAGTAAACTGCTTTCTGCAGCTTTTTACTCAGAAAACACGAATGTGTATCTTTTGTGCCTCCATGTGAAACCAATTAGCATTTGCCAACAGAAAATCAAAATGTTACATGCTAAAATTCATTCACAACTCTAAAGTCCAAAGATACTATCGACAAAAAACAAGCAAACACAGAGCTGTAGCCAGAGCTGGGATTGACTTACCCACCACAGAACTGTATATTTCTGGTTTCTTCCAAACCTATCTGGACAAACTGGTGTGGAATTGGTGTGCAAAGCACCCAGAAAAGCAGAGTCAACCTGGTTTTGGAGAAAAGCAAAGTCTTTTCTTGGGCAAGTGGATTCAATGTCATGTTTACAAACACAAATATCATTTGTGACCTGGTTTCTGCAGCTTTTTACTCAGAAAACACGAATATGTCACTGTTGTGTCTCCATGTGAAACCTATTAGCGTTTGCCAACAGAAAAACAAAATGTTACATGCTACAATGCATTCACATCTCTAAAGTCCATAGATACTATCGACAAAACACAAACAAACTCTTAGGATGTAGCAAGAGCTGGGATTGACTGAGCCACCACAGAACCAGATATTTCTGGTTTCAACCAAACCTAGCTGAACAAACTGGTGTGGAATTGGTGTGCAAAGCACCCAGAAAAGCAGAGTCAACCTGGTTTTGGAGAAAAGCAAAGTCTTTTTCTTGGGCACATGGATTCAATGTCATGTTTACAAACACAAATATCATTTCTAACCTGGTTTCTGTAGCTTTTTACTGAGAAAACATGAATGTGTACCTGTTGTGACTCATTTGAAACCATTAGCGTTTGCCAACAGAAAACCTAAATGCTACATGCTACAATGCATTCACAACTCTAAAGTCCATAGATACTGTGGAGAAAACACAAAAAACTCTTAGGATGTAGCAAGAGCTGGGATTGACTGAGCCACCACAGAACCGGATATTTCTGGTTTCATCCAGCCCTATCTGGACAAACTGGTGTAGAATTGGTGTGCAAAGCACCCAGAAAAGCAGAGTCAACCTGGTTTTGGAGAAAAGCAAAGTCATTTCTTGGGCACATGGATTCAATGTCATGTTTACAAACACAAATATCATTTGTGACCTGGTTTCTGCAGCTTTTTTCTCAGAAAACATGAATGTGTACCTGCTGTGACTCATTTGAAACCATTAGCGTTTGCCAACAGAAAACCTAAATGCTAAATGCTACAATGCATTCACAACACTAAAGTCCATAGATACTATTGACAAAACACAAGCAAACACAGAAGCTGTAGCCAGAGCTGGGATTGACTTACCCACCACAGAACCGGATATTTCTGGTTTCATCCAAACCTAGCTGAACAAACTTGTGTGGAGTTGGTGTGGAAAGCACCCAGAAAAGCAGAGTCAACCTGGTGTTGGAGAAAAGCAAAGTCTTTTTCTTGGGCAAGTGGATTCAAAGTCATGTTTACAAACACAAATATCATTTGTGACCTGGTTTCTGCAGCTTTTTACTCAGAAAACACGAATATGTCACTGTTGTGTCTCCATGTGAAACCTATTAGCGTTTGCCAACAGAAAAACAAAATGTTACATGCTACAATGCATTCACATCTCTAAAGTCCATAGATACTATCGACAAAACACAAACAAACTCTTAGGATGTAGCAAGAGCTGGGATTGACTGAGCCACCACAGAACCAGATATTTCTGGTTTCATCCAAACCTAGCTGAACAAACTGGTGTGGAACTGGTGTGCAAAGCACCCAGAAAAGCAGAGTCAACCTGGTTTTGGAGAAAAGCAAAGTCTTTTTCGTGGGCAAGTGGATTCAATGTCATGTTTACAAACGCAAATATCATTTTCAACCTGGTTTCTGCAGCTTTTCACTCAGAAAACACCAATGTGTATCTGTTGTGCCTCCATGTGAAACCAATTAGCATTTGCCAACAGAAAATTAAAATGTTACATGCTAAAATTCATTCACAACTCTAAAGTCCATAGATACTATCGACAAAAAACAAGCAAACACAGAAGCTGTAGCCAGAGCTGGGATTGACTTACCCACCACAGAACTGTATATTTCTGGTTTCATCCAAACCTATCTGGACAAACTGGTGTGGAATTGGTGTGCAAAGCACCCAGAAAAGCAGAGTCAACCTGGTTTTGGAGAAAAGCAAAGTCTTTTCTTGGGCAAGTGTATTCAATGTCATGTTTACAAACACAAATATCTTTTGTGACATGGTTTCTGCAGCTTTTTACTCAGCAAACACGAATATGTCACTGTTGTGTCTCCATGTGAAACCAATCAGCGTTTGCCAACAGAAAAACAAAATGTTACATGCTACAATGCATTCACATCTCTAAAGTCCATAGATACTATCCACAAAGTACAAACAACTCTTAGGATGTAGCAAGAGCTGGGATTGACTGAGCCACCACAGAACCAGATATTTCTGGTTTCATCCAAACCTAGCTGAACAAACTGGTGTGGAATTGGTGTGCAAAGCACCCAGAAAAGCACAGTCAACCTGGTTTTGGAGAAAAGCAAAGTCATTTCTTGGGCACATGGATTCAATGTCATGTTTACAAACACAAATATCATTTCTAACATGGTTTCTGCAGCTTTTTACTGAGAAAACATGAATGTGTACCTTTTGTGACTCATTTGAAAGCATTAGCATTTGCCAGTAGAAAACCTAAATCCTAAATGCTACAATGCATTCACAATTCTAAAGTCCATAGATACTATTGACAAAACACAAGCAAACACAGAAGCTGTAGCCAGAGCTGGGATTGACTGAACCACCACAGAACTGGATATTTCTGATTTCATCCAAACCTATCTGGACAAACTGGTGTGGAATTGGTGTGCAAAGCACCCAGAAAAGCACAGTCAACCTGGTTTTGGAGAAAAGTAAAGTTTTTTTCTTGGGCACGTGGGTTCAATGTCATGTTTACAAACACAAAATCATTTGTAACCTGTTTTCTGCAGCTTTTTACTCAGTAAACACGAATGTGTCCCTGTTGTGTCTCATTTGAAACCATTAGCATTTGCCAACAGAAAACCTAAATCCTAAATGCTACAATGCATTCACAATTCTAAAGTCCATAGATACTATTGATAAAACACAAGCAAACACAGAAGCTGTAGCCAGAGCTGGGATTGACTGAGCCACCACAGAACCGGATATTTCTGGTTTCAGCCAAACCTAGCTGAACAAACTGGTGTGGAGTTGGTGTGCAAAGCACCCAGAAAAGCAGAGTCAACCTGGTTTTGGAGAAAAGCAAAGTCTTTTTCTTGGGCACGTGGATTCAATGTCATGTTTACAAACACAAATATCATTTGTGACCTGGTTTCTGCAGCTTTTTACTCAGAAAACACGAATATGTAACTGTTGTGTCACCATGTGAAACCTATTAGCGTTTGCCAACAGAAAAAGAAAATGTTACATGCTACAATGCATTCACATCTCTAAGTCCATAGATACTATCGACAAAACACAAACAAACTCTTAGGATGTAGCAAGAGCTGGGATTGACTGAGCCACCACAGAACCGGATATTTCTGGATTCATCCAGCCCTACTGGACAAACTGGTGTGGAATTGGTGTGCAAAGCACCCAGAAAAGCAGAGTCAACCTGGTTTTGGAGAAAAGCAAAGTCTTTTTCTTCGGCACATGGATTCAATGTCATGTTTACAAAGACAAATACCATTTCTATCCTGGTTTCTGCAGCTTTTTACTCAGAAAACACGAATATGTAACTGTTGTGTCACCATGTGAAACCTATTAGCGTTTGCCAACAGAAAAACAAAATGTTACATGCTACAAAGCATTCACATCTCTAAGTCCATAGATACTATCGACAAAACACAAACAAACTCTTAGGATGTAGCAAGAGCTGGGATTGACTGAGCCACCACAGAACTGGATATTTCTGGTTTCATCCAGCCCTATCTGGACAAACTGGTGTGGAATTGGTGTGCAAAGCACCCAGAAAAGCAGAGTCAACCTGGTTTAGGAGAAAAGCAAAGTCTTTTTCTTCGGCACATGGATTCAATGACATGTTTACAAAGACAAATACCATTTTTAACCTGGATTCTGCAGCTTTTTACTCAGAAAACACGAATGTGTACCTGCTGTGATTCATTTGAAACCATTAGCGTTTGCCAACAGAAAACCTAAATGCTAAATGCTACAATGCATTCACAACTCTAAAGTCCATAGATACTATTGACAAAACACAAGCAAACACAGAAGCTGTAGCCAGAGCTGGGATTGACTTACCCACCACAGAATCGGATATTTCTGGCTTCAGCCAAACCTAGCTGAACAAACTGTTGTGGAATTGGTGTGCAAAGCACCCAGAAAAGCAGTCAACCTGGTTTTGGAGAAAAGCAGATTACAAATGACATTTGTGTTTGTAAACATGACATTGAATCCACTTGCCCAAGAAAAAGACTTTGCTTTTCTCCAAACCAGGTTGACTCTGATTTTCTGGGTGCTTTGCACACCAATTCCACACCACTTTGTGCAGATAGGGCTGGATGAAACCAGAAACAATCGGTTCTCAGGTTTCTAACTCAATCCCAGCTCTTGCTACAGCTTTTGTGCTAGCCTGTGTTTTCTCGATAATATCGATTTGGATATATGGACTTTAGAGTTGTGAATGCATTTTAGCATGTAACATTTTGTTTTCTCTTGGGAAATGCTAATTGGTTTCACATGGAGACACAACAGGTACACATTCATGTTTTCTGAGTAAAAAGCTGCAGAAACCAGGTTAAAAATGATATTTGTGTTTGTAAACATGACATTGAAACCACTTGCCCCAGAAAAAGACTTTGCTTTTCTCCAAAACCAGGTTGACTCTGATTTCTGTGTGCCTTGCACACCAATTCCACACCAGTTTGTCCAGTTGGTTTGGATGAAACCAGAAATATCCGGTTCTGTAGTGGCTAACTCAAACCCAGCTCTTGCTAGAGCCTCTGTGTTTGTTTGTGTTTTCTGGATAGTATCTATGGACTATGGATTTGTGTATGAATTGTAGCTTGTAACATTTTGCTTCTTGTTAGCAAAAGATAGTTGTTTTCACAAGGAGACACAACTGGTACACATTCGTGTTTTCTGAGTAAAATGCTGCAGAAACCAGGTTAGAAATGATATTGATGTTTGTAACCATGACATTGAATCCACTTGCCAAAGAAAAATACTTTGCTTTTTTCCAAAACCTGGTTGACTCTGCTTTTCTGGGTGCTTTGCACACCAATTCCACAACAGTTTGTCTAGATAGGGCTGGATGAAACCAGAAATATCCGGTTCTGTGTGGGCTAACTCAATCCCAGCTGTTGCTACAGCCTGTGAGTTGTTTGTGTTATCTGTATAGTATCTATGGAGTTCAGAGTTGTGAATGCATTGTAGCATGTAACATTTTGTTTATCTGTTGGCAAACACTAATTGGTTTCACATGGAGACACAACAGGTACACATTCGTATTTTCTGAGTGAAAAGCTGCAGAAACCAGGTTAAAAATGATATTGGTGTTTGTAAACATGACATTGAATCCACTTGCCCAAGAAAAAGACTTTGCTTTTCTCCAAAATCCATTTGACTCTGCTTTTCTGGGTGCTTTGCACACCTATTCCACACGAGTTTGTCCAGATTGGGCTGGATGGAATAATAAATATCCGTTTCTGTAGTGGCTAACTCAATCCAAGCTCATGCTACAGACTCTTTGTTTGTTTTTGTTTACTGGATTGTATCTATGGACTTTAGAGATGTGTATGAATTGTAGCATGTAACATTTTACTTCATTTTGGCAAACGCTAATTGGTTTCACATGGAGACACAACAGGTACACATTCGTGTTTCCTAAGTGAAGAGCTGCAAAAAACAGGATAAAATTGTTATTTGTGTTTGTAAACATGACATTGAATCAACTTGCCCAAGAAAAGGACTTTGCTTTTCTCCAAACCAGGTTCACTCTGCTTTTCTGGGTGCTTTGCACACCAATTCCACACCAGTTTGTCCAGATAGGCTTGGATGAATCCAGATATATCCGGTTCTGTGGTGGCTAACTCAATCCCAGCTCTTGCTACAGTTTCTGTGTATGCTTCTGTTTTCTCAATAGTATCTGTGGATTTTAGAGTTGTGAATGCATTGTAGCATGTAACATTTTGTTTTTCTGTTGGCAAACGCTGATTGGTTTCACATGGAGACACAACAGTTACATATTCGTGTTTTCTGAGTAAAAAGCTGCAGAAACCAGGTTACAAATGATATTGGTGTTTGTAAACATGACATTCAATCCACTTGCCCAAGAAAAAGTCTTTGCTTTTCTCCAACACCTGGTTGATTCCGCTTTTCTGTGTGCTTTGCACACCAATTTCACACTAGTTTGTCCAGTTAGGCCTGGATGAATCCAGAAATATCTGGTTCTGTGGTGGCGAACTCAATCCCAGCTGTTGCTAGAGCCTCAGAATTTGCTTCTGTTTTCTCGAAAATATCTGTGGATTTTAGAGTTGTGCATGCATTGTAGCATGCAACATTTTGTTTTTCTGTTGGCAAACGCTAGTTGGTTTCACATGGAGACACAACAGGAACACATTCGTCTTTTCTGAGAAAAAAGCTGTAGAAAGCAGTTTACAAATGATAGTTGTGTTTGTAAACATGACATTGAATGCACTTGCCCAAGAAAAAGACTTTCCTTTTCTCCAAAACCAGTTTGACTCTGATGTTCTGGGGGCTTTGCACACCAATTCCACACCAGTTTGTCCAGTGTGGCCTGGATGAAACCAGAAATATCCAGTTCTGTGGTGGCTAACTCAATTCCAGCTCTTGCTACAGCTTCTGTGTTTGCTTGTGTTGTCTCCATAATATCTGTCGATTTTAGAGTTATGAATGCATTGCAGCATGTAACATTTTGTTTTTCTGTTGGCAAACGCTAATTGGTTTCACATGGAGACACAACAGGTACACATTCGTGTTTTCTGAGTAAAAATCTGCAGAAACCAGGTTAAAAATAATATTGGTGTTTGTAAACATGACATTGAATCCACTTGCCCAAGAAAAAGACTTTGCGTTTTCCAAAACCAGGTTGACTCTGCTTTTCTGGGTGCTTTGCACACCAACTGCACACCAGTTTGTCCAGATAGGCCTGGTTGAAACCAGAAATAACCGGTTTTGTGGTGGCTAACTCAAACCCAGCTCTTGCTACATCCTCAGAGTTTGCTTGTGTTTTCTCGATAATATCTGTGGATTTTAGTGTTGTGAATGCATTGTACCATGTAACATTTTGTTTTTCTGTTGGTATACACTAATTGGTTTCCCATGGAGACACAACAGGTACATATTCATGTTTTCAGAGAAAAAGCTGCAGAAACCAGGTTAAAAATGATATTGGTGTTTGTAAACATGACATTGAAACCACTTGACCAAGAAAAAGACTTTGCTATTCTCCAAAACCAGGGGGACTTTGCTTTTCTGGGTGCTTTGCACACCAATTCCACACCAGTTTCTCAGATAGGTCTGGATGAAACCAGAAATATCCGGTTCTGTGTTGGCTAACTCAATCCCAGCTCTTGCTACAGCCTCAGAGTTTGCTTGTGTTTTCTCGATAATATCTGCGGATTTTAGAATTATGAATGCAGTGTAGCATGTAACATTTTGTTTTTCCGTTGGCAAATGCTAATTGGTTTCACATGGAGACACAACAGGTATACATTCGTATTTTCTGAGTGAAAAGCTGCAGAAAGCAGTTTACAAATGATAGTTGTGTTGGTAAACCTCACATTGAATCCACTTGCCCAAGAAAAAGACTTTGCGTTTCTCCAAAACCAGGTTGACTCTGCTTTTCTGGGTGCTTTGCACACCAACTGCACACCAGTTTGTCCAGATAGGTCTGGATGAAACCAGAAATATCCGGTTTGTGGTGGCTAACTCAAACCCAGCTCTTGCTGCAGTCTCAAAGTTTGTTTGTGTTTTCTGGATAGTATCTGTGTACTTTAGATTTGTGAATGCATTGCAACATGTAACATTTTGTTTTTATGTTGGCAAACGCTAATTGGTTTCACATGGAGACACAACAGGTACACATTCGTGTTTTCAGAGTAAAAGCTGCAGAAAGCAGTTTACAAATGATATTTGTGTTTGTAAACATGACATTGAAACCACTTGCCCAAGAAAAAGACTTTGCTTTTCTCCCAAACCAGGTTCACTCTGCTTTCTGGGTGCTTTGCACACATAATCCACACCAGTTCGTCCATATAGGTCTGGATGAAACCAGAAATATCTGGTTCTGTATTGGCTAACTAAATCCAAGCTCTTGCTACAGCCTCTGAGTTGTTTTTGTTTTCTTGATAGTATCTATGGACTTTAGAGTTTTGAATGCATTGTAACATGTAACGTTTTGATGCTTGTTGGCCAACGCTAATTGGTTTCACATGGAGACAATAAAGGTACACATTCGTGTTTTCTTAGTAAAAAGCTGCAGAGAGCAGTTTACAAATGATATTTGTGTTTGTAAACATGACATTGAATGCACTTGCCCAAGAAAAAGACTTTGCTTTTCTCCAAAACCAGGTTGACTCTGCTTTTCTGGGTGCTTTGAACACCAATTCCACACCAGTTTGTCCAAATAGGTCTCGATGAAATCAAAATATCCGGTTCTGTGGTGGCTAATTCAATCCGAGCTCTTGCTACGGCTTCTGAGCTTGCTTGTGTTTTCTCAATAGTATCTGTGCATTTTACAGTTGTGAATGCATTATAGCATGTAACATTTTGTTTTTCTGTTGGCAAACGCTAAGCGTTTCCCATGGAGACACAACAGGTACACATTCGTTTTGTCTGAGTAAAAAGCTGTAGAAACCAGTTTACAAAAGATATTTGTGTTTGTAAACATGACATTGAATGCACTTGCCCAAGAAAAAGACTTTCCTTTTCTCCAAAACCAGGTTGACTCTGCTTTTCTGGGTGCTTTGCACACCAATTCCACAGCAGTTTCTCCGGAAAGGGCTGGAAAAACCAGAAATATCCAGTTCTGTGGTGGCTAACTCAATCCAAGTACTTGCTACAGTTTCTGTGTTTGTTTGTGTTTTCTCGATACTATCTATAAACTTTAGAGTTGTGAATGCATTGCAGGATGTAACAGTTTGTTTTTCTGTTGGCAAACGCTAATTGATTTCACATGGAGACACAACAGGAACACATTCGTCTTTTCTGAGAAAAAAGCTGCAGAAAGCAGTTTACAAATGATATTTGTGTTTGTAAACATGACATTGAATGCACTTGCCAAAGAAATAGACTTTCCTTTTCTCCAAAACCAGTTTGACTCTGCTTTTCTGGGTGCTTTGCACACCAATTCCACACCAGTTTGTCCAGATAGGGCTGGATGAAACCAGAAATATCCGGATCTGTGGTGGCTAACTCAATCCCAGCTCTTGCTACAGCTTCTGTGTTTGCTTGTGTTGTCTCCATAATATCTGACGATTTTAGAGTTGTGAATGCATTGCAGCATGTAACATTTTGTTTTTCTGTTGGCAAATGATAATTGGTTTCACATGGAGACACAACAGGTACACATTCGGGTTTTCTGAGAAAAAGCTGCAGAAAGCAGTTTACAAATGATATTGGTGTTTGTAAACCTGACATTGAATCCACTTGCCCAAGAAAAAGACTTTGCGTTTCTCCAAAACCAGGTTGATTCTGCTTTTCTGGGTGCTTTGCACACCAACTGCACACCAGTTTGTCCAGATAGGCCTGGATGAAACCAGAAATATCCGGTTTTGTGGTGGCTAACTCTAACCCAGCTCTTGCTACATCCTCAGAGTTTGCTTGTGTTATCTCGATAATATCTGTGGATTTTAGTGTTGTGAATGCATTGTAGCATGTAAGATTTTGTTTTTCTTTGGCATACGCTAATTGGTTTCACATGGAGACACAACAGGAAGACATTCGTGTTTTCTGAGAAAAGCTGCATAAACCAGGTTAAAAATGATATTTGTGTTTGTAAACATGACATTGAATACACTTGCCCAAGGAAAAGACTTTGCTTTTCTCCAAAACCAAGTTGACTCTGCTTTTCTGGGTGCTTTGCACACCAATTCATCAAGAGTTTGTCCATTTAGGGCTGGATGAAACCAGAAATATCTGGTTAGTGTTGGCTAACTCAATCCCAGCTCTTGTTACAGCAAATGTGTTTGTTTGTGTTTTTGGATAGTATCTATGAACTTTGGATTTGTGTATGAATTGTAGCATGTAACATTTTGCTTCTTGTTAGCAAACGCTAGTTGGTTTCACAAGGAGACACAACTGGTGCACATTCGTGTTTTCTGAGTAAAAAGCTGCAGAAACCAGGTTAGAAATGATATTTGTGTTTGTAAACATGACATTGAATCCACTTGCCAGAGAAAAATACTTTGCTTTTCTCCAAAACCTGGTTGACTCTGCTTTTCTGGGTGCTTTGCACACCAATTCCACACCAGTTTGTCCAGATATGGCTGGATGAAACCAGAAATATCCGGTTCTGTGGTGGCTAACTCAATCCCAGCTCTTGCTACAGCCTCAGAGTTTGCTTGTGGTTTCTCGAATTTATCTATGGAGTTTAGAATTGTGAATGCATTGTAGCATGTAACATTTTGTTTTTCTGTTGGCAAACGCTAATTGGTTTCATATGGAGACACAACAGGTACACATTCGTATATTCTGAGTGAAAAGCTGCAGAAAGCAGTTTACAAATGATAGTTGTGTTTGTAAACATGACATTGAATCCACTTGCCCAAGAAAAAGACTTTGCTTTTCCCCAAACCAGGTTCACTCTGCTCTCTGGGTGCTTTGCACACCAACTGCACACCAGTTTGTCCAGATAGGTCTGGATGAAACCAGAAATATCCGGTTTGTGGTGGCTAACTCAAACCCAGCTCTTGCAATAGTCTAAAAGTTTGTTTGTGTTTTCTGGATATTATCTGTGGACTTTAGAGTTGTGAATGCATTGCAACATGTAACATTTTGTTTCTATGTTGGCAAACTCTAATTGGTTTCACATGGAGACACAACAGGTACACATTCGTGTTTTCTGAGAAAAAGCTGCAGAAAGCAGTTTACAAATGATATTTGTGTTTGTAAACATGACATTGAAACCACTTGACCAAGAAAAAGACTTTGCTTTTCTCCCAAACCAGGTTCACTCTGCTTTCTGGGTGCTTTACACACATAATCCACACCAGTTCGTCCATATAGGTCTGGATGAAACCATAAATATCTGGTTCTGTATTGGCTAACTAAATCCAAGCTCTTGCTACAGCCTCTGAGTTGTTTTTGTTTTCTTGATAGTATCTATGGACTTTAGAGTTTTGAATGCATTGTAACATGTAACGTTTTGATTCTTGTTGGCCAACGCTAAATGGTTTCACATGGAGACAATAAAGGTACACATTCGTGTTTTCTTAGTAAAAAGCTGCAGAGAGCAGTTTACAAATGATATTTGTGTTTGTAAACATGACATTGAATCCACTTGCCCAAGAAAAAGACTTTGCTTTTCTCCAAAACCAGGCTGACTCTTCTTTTCTGGGTGCTTTGCACACCAATTCCACACCAGTTTGTCCAAATAGGTCTCAATGAAATCAGAAATATCCGGGTCTGTGGTGGCTAATTCAATCCGAGCTCTTGCTACAGCTTCTGAGCTTGCTTGTGTTTTCTCAATAGTATCTGTGCATTTTAGAGTTGTGAATGCATTATAGCATGAAACATTTTGTTTTTCTGTTGGCAAACGCTAAGCGTTTCCCATGGAGACACAACAGGTACACATTCGTTTTGTCTGAGTAAAAAGCTGTAGAAACCAGTTTACAAAAGATATTTGTGTTTGTAAACATGACATTGAATGCACTTGCCCAAGAAAAAGACTTTCCTTTTCTCCAAAACCAGGTTGACTCTGCTTTTCTGGGTGCTTTGCACACCAATTCCACAGCAGTTTCTCCGGAAAGGGCTAGAAAAACCAGAAATATCCAGTTCTGTGGTGGCTAACTCAATCCAAGTACTTGCTACAGTTTCTGTGTTTGTTTGTGTTTTCTCGATACTATCTATAAACTTTAGAGTTGTGAATGCATTGCAGGATGTAACAGTTTGTTTTTCTGTTGGCAAACGCTAATTGATTTCACATGGAGACACAACAGGAACACATTCGTCTTTTCTGAGAAAAAAGCTGTAGAAAGCAGTTTACAAATGATAGTTGTGTTTGTAAACATGACATTGAATGCACTTGCCCAAGAAATAGACTTTCCTTTTCTCCAAAACCAGTTTGACTCTGATTTTCTGGGTGCTTTGCACACCAATTCCACACCAGTTTGTCCAGATAGGGCTGGATGAAACCAGAAATATCCGGTTCTGTGGTGGCTAACTCAATCTCAGCTCTTGCTACAGCTTCTATGTTTGTTTGTGTTGTCTCCATAATATCTGTCGATTTTAGAGTTGTGAATGCATTGCAGCATGTAACAGTTTGTTTTTCTGTTGGCCTACGCTAATTGGTTTCACAGGGAGACACAACAGGAACACATTCGTGTTTTCAGAGAAAAAGCTGCAGAAACCAGGTTAAAAATGATATTGGTGTTTGTAAACATGACATTGAATCCACTTGCCCAAGAAAAAGACTTTGCGTTTCTCCAAAACCAGGTTGACTCTACTTTTCTGGGTGCTTTGCACACCAACTGCACACCAGTTTGTCCAGATAGGCCTGGATGAAACCAGAAATATTCGGTTTTGCGGTGGCTAACTCAAACCCAGCTCTTGCTACATCCTCAGAGTTTGCTTGTGTTTTCTCGATAATATCTGTGGATTTTAGTGTTGTGAATGCATTGTACCATGTAACATTTTGTTTTTCTGTTGGTCTACACTAATTGGTTTCCCATGGAGACACAACAGGTACATATTCATGTTTTCAGAGAAAAAGCTGCAGAAACCAGGTTAAAAATGATATTGGTGTTTGTAAACATGACATTGAAACCACTTGACCAAGAAAAAGACTTTGCTATTCTCCAAAACCAGGTTGACTCTGCTTTTCTGGGTGCTTTGCACACCAATTCCACACCAGTTTCTCTAGAAAGGGCGGGATGAAACCAGAAATATCCGGTTCTGTGGAGGCTCACCAAATCCCAGCTCTTGCTGCAGCCTCAGAGTTTGTTTGTGTTTCCTCAATAGTATCTGTGAATTTTAGAGTTGTGAGTGCATTGTAGCATGTAACAGTTTGTTTTTCTGTTGGCCTACGCTAATTGGTTTCACAGGGAGACACAACAGGAACACATTCGTGTTTTCTGAGAACAAAGCTGCAGAAACCAGGTTAAAAATGATATTTGTGTCTGTAAACATGACATTGAATCCACTTGCCCAACAAAAAGACTTTACTTTTCTCCAAAACCAGGTTGACTCTGCTTTTCTGGGTGCTTTGCACACCAATTCCACACCAGTTTCTCCAGATAGTGCTGGATGAAACCAGAAATACCCGGTTCTGTGGAGGCTAACTCAATCCCAGCTCTTGCTACAATTTCTGTGTTTCCTTGTGTTTTGTCGATCGTATCTATGGAGTTTAGAGTTGTGAATGCATTCTAGGATATAACATTTTGTTTTTCTGTTGGCAAACGCTGATTGGTTTCACATGGAGACACAACAGGTACACTTTCTTGTTTTCTGAGTAAAAAGCTGCAGAAACCAGGTTGCAAATGATATTGGTGTTTTAAACATGACATTGAATCCTCATGCCCAAGAAAAAGTCTTTGCTTTTCTCCAACACCAGGTTGATTCCGCTTTTCTGTGTGCATTGCACTCCAATTTCACACTAGTTTGTCCAGTTAGGCCTGGATGAATACAGAAATATCTGGTTCTGTGGTGGCGAACTCAATCCCAGCTGTTGCTAGAGCCTCAGAATTTGGTTCTGTTTTCTCGATAATATCTGTGAATTTTAGAGTTGTGCATGCATTGTAGCCTGCAACATTTTGTTTTTCTGTTGGCAAACGCTAATTGGTTTCACATGGAGACACAACAGGTACACATTCGTGTTTTCTGAGTAAAAATCTGCAGAAACCAGGTCAAAAATTATATTTGTTTTTGTAAACATGACATTGAATCCACTTGCCCAAGAAAAAGACTTTGCTTTTCTCCAAAACCAGGTTGACTGTGCTTTTCTGGGTGCTTTGCACACCAACTCCACACCAGTTTGTTCGGACAGGGCTGGATGAAACCAGAAATATCCGGTATTGTGGTGGCTAACTGAAACCCAGCTCTTGATACATCCTCAGAGTTTGCTTGTGTTTTCTCGATAATATCTGTGGATTTTAGTGTTGTGAATGCATTGTACCATGTAACATTTTGTTTTTCTGTTGGTATACACTAATTGGTTTCCCATGGAGACACAACAGGTACATATTCGTGTTTTCTGAGAAAAAGCTGCAGAAACCAGGTTAAAAATTATATTGGTGTTTGAAAACATGACATTGAAACCACTTGCCCAAGAAAAAGACTTTGCTATTCTCCAAAACCAGGTTGACTCTGCTTTTCTGGGTGCTTTGCACACCAATTCCACACCAGTCTCTCCGGATAGGGATGGATGAAACCAGAAATATCCGGTTCTCAGGTGTCTAATTCAATCCCAGCTCTTGCTACAGCCTCAGAGTTTGCTTGTGTTTTCTCGATACTATCTATAAACTTTAGAGTTTGAATGCATTGTAGCATGTAATATTTTGTTTTTCTGTTGGCATATGCTGATTGGTTTCACATGGAGACACAACAGGTACACATTCGTGTTTTCTGAGTGAAAATCTGCAGAAACCAGGTTACAAATGATATTGGTGTTTCTAAACATGACATTGAAACCACTTGCCCCAGAAAAAGACTTTGCTTTTCTCCAAAACCAGGTTGACTCTGCATTTCTGGGTGCTTTGCACACCAATTCCACACCAGTTTCTCCAGATAGGGTTGGATGAAAGCAGAAATATCCCATTCTGTGTTGGCTAACTCAATCCCAGCTCTTGCTACAGCCTCAGAGTTTGCTTGTGTTTTCTCAATAGTATCTATGGACTTTAGAGTTGTGAATGCATTGTAGCCTGTAACATTTTGTTTTTCTGTTGGCAAACGCTAATTGGTTTCACATGGAGAAACAACAGGTACACATTCGTATTTTCTGAGTGAAAAGCTGCAGAAAGCAGTTTACAAATGATAGTTGTGTTTGTAAACCTGACATTGAATCCACTTGCCCAAGAAAAAGACTTTGCGTTTCTCCAAAACCAGGTTGACTCTGCTTTTCTGGGTGCTTTGCACACCAACTGCACACCAGTTTGTCCAGATAGGTCTGGATGAAACCAGAAATATCCGGATTGTGGTGGCTAACTCAAACCCAGCTCTTGCTACAGTCTCAATGTTTGTTTGTGTTTTCTGGATAGTATCTGTGTACTTTAGATTTGTGAATGCATTGTAACATGTAACATTTTGTTTTTCTGTTGGCATACGCTAATTGGTTTCACATGGAGACACAACAGGTACACATTCGTGTTTTCAGAGAAAAAGCTGCAGAAAGCAGTATACAAATGATATTTGTGTTTGTAAACATGACATTGAAACCACTTGCCCAAGAAAAAGACTTTGCTTTTCTCCCAAACCAGGTTGACTCTGCTTTCTGGCGGGTTTGCACACATAATCCACACCAGTTCGTCCAGATAGGTCTGGATGAAACCAGAAATATCTGGTTCTGTATTGGCTAACTAAATCCAAGCTCTTGCTACAGCCTCTAAGTTGTTTTTGTTTTCTTGATAGTATCTATGGACTTTAGAGTTTTGAATGCATTGCAACATGTAACGTTTTGATTCTTGTTGGCCAATGCTAATTGGTTTCACATGGAGACAATAAAGGTACACATTCGTGTTTTCTTAGTAAAAAGCTGCAGAGAGCAGTTTACAAATGATATTTGTGTTTGTAAACATGACATTGAATGCACTTGCCCAAGAAAAAGACGTTGCTTTTCTCCAAAACCAGGTTGACTCTGCTTTTCTGGGTGCTTTGCACACCAATTCCACACCAGTTTGTCCAAATAGGTCTCGATGAAATCAGAAATATCCAGGTCTGTGGTGGCTAATTCAGTCCGAGCTCTTGCTACGGCTTCTGAGCTTGCTTGTGTTTTCTCAATAGTATCTGTGATTTTAGAGTTGTGAATGCATTATAGCATGTAACATTTTGTTTTTCTGTTGGCAAACTCTAGCGTTTCCCATGCAGACTCAACAGGTACACATTTGTTTTTTCTGAGTAAAACGCTGTAGAAACCAGTTTACAAAAGATATTTGTGTTTGTAAACATGACATTGAATGCACTTGCCCAAGAAAAAGACTTTCCTTTTCTCCAAAACCAGGTTGACTCTGCTTTTCTGGGTGCTTTGCACACCAATTCCACACCAGTTTGTCCAGATAGGTCTGGATGAAACCAGAAATATCCGGATTGTGGTGGCTAACTCTAACCCAGCTCTTGCAATAGTCTGAAAGTTTGTTTGTGTTTTCTGGATAGTATCTGTGGAATTTAGATTTGTGAATGCATTGCAACATGTAACAGTTTGTTTTTCTGTTGGCAAACGCTAATTGGTTTCACATGGAGACACAGCAGGAACACATTCGCCTTTTCTGAGAAAAAAGCTGTAGAAAGCATTCACAAATTATAGATGTATTTGTAAACATGACATTGAATGCACTTGCCCAAGAAAAAGACTTTCCTTTTCTCCAAAACCAGGTTGACTCTGCTTTTCTGGGTGCTTTGCACATCAATTCCACACCAGTTTGTCCAGATAGGGCTGGATGAAAACAGAAATATCCGGGTCTGTGGTGGCTAATTCAATCTGAGCTCTTGCTACAGCTTCTGAGCTTGCTTGTGTTTTCGCAATAGTATCTGTGCATTTTAGAGTTGTGAATGCATTATAGCATGTAACATTTTGTTTTTCTGTTGGCAAACTCTAGCATTTCCCATGCAGACACAACAGGTACACATTTGTTTTTTCTGAGTAAAACGCTGTAGAAACCTGTTTACAAAAGATATTTGTGTTTGTAAACATGACATTGAATGCACTTGCCCAAGAAAAACACTTTGCTTTTCTCCAAAACCAGGTTGACTCTTCTTTTCTGGGTGCTTTGCACACCAATTCCACAGCAGTTTCTCCGGAAAGGGCTGGATGAAACCAGAAATATCCAGTTCTGTGGTGGCTAACTCAATCCAAGATCCTGCTACAGTTTCTGTGTTTGTTTGTGTTTTCTCGATACTATCTATAAACTTTAGAGTTTGAATGCATTGTAGCATGTACCATTTTGTTTTTCTGTTGGCATACGCTGATTGGTTTCACATGGAGACACAACAGGTACACATTCATGTTTTCTGAGTGAAAATCTGCAGAAACCAGGTTACAAATGATATTGGTGTTTGTAAACATGACATTGAAACCACTTGCCCAAGAAAATGACTTTGCATTTCTCCAAAACCAGGTGGACTCTGCTTTTCTGGGTGCTTTGCACACCAATTCCACAGCAGTTTCTCCGGAAAGGGCTGGATGAAACCAGAAATATCCCATTCTGTGTTGGCTAACTCAATCCCAGCTCTTGCTACAGCCTCAGAGTTTGCTTGTGTTTTCTCGATAATATCTGTGGATTTTAGAATTGTGAATGCATTGTAGCATGTAATATTTTGTTTTTCTGTTGGCAAACGCTAATTGGTTTCACATGGAGACACAACAGATACACATTCGTATTTTAGGAGTGAAAAGCTGCAGAAAGCAGTTTACAAATGATATTTGTGTTTGTAAACCTGACATTGAATCCACTTGCCCAAGAAAAAGACTTTGCGTTTCTCCAAAACCAGGTTGACTCTGCTTTTCTTGGTGCTTTGCACACCAATTCCACACCAGTTTGTCCAGATAGGTCTGGATGAAACCAGAAATATCCGGATTGTGGTGGCTAACTCTAACCCAGCTCTTGCAATAGTCTGAAAGTTTGTTTGTGTTTTCTGGATAGTATCTGTGGACTTTAGATTTGTGAATGCATTGCAACATGTAACAGTTTGTTTTTCTGTTGGCAAACGCTAATTGGTTTCACATGGAGACACAGCAGGAACACATTCGCCTTTTCTGAGAAAAAAGCTGTAGAAAGCAGTTCACAAATTATAGATGTATTTGTAAACATGACATTGAATGCACTTGCCCAAGAAAAAGACTTTCCTTTTCTCCAAAACCAGGTTGACTCTGCTTTTCTGGGTGCTTTGCACATCAATTCCACACCAGTTTGTCCAGATAGGGCTGGATGAATTCAGAAATATCCGGGTCTGTGGTGGCTAATTCAATCTGAGCTCTTGCTACAGCTTCTGAGCTTGCTTGTGTTTTCGCAATAGTATCTGTGCATTTTAGAGTTGTGAATGCATTATAGCATGTAACATTTTGTTTTTCTGTTGGCAAACTCTAGCGTTTCCCATGCAGACAAAACTGGTACACATTCGTTTTTTCTGAGTAAAACGCTGGAGAAACCAGTTTACAAATGCTATTTGTGTTTGTAAACATGACATTGAATGCACTTGCCCAAGAAAAAGACTTTCCTTTTCTCCAAAACCAGGTTGACTCTTCTTTTCTGGGTGCTTTGCACATCAATTCCACAGCAGTTTCTCCGGAAAGGGCTGGATGAAACCAGAAATATCCGGTTCTCAGGTGTCTAACTCAATCCCATCTCTTGCTACAGCCTCAGAGTTTGCTTGTGTTTTCTCGATAGTATCTATAAAGTTTAGAGTTGTGAATGCATTGTAGGATGTAACAGTTTGTTTTTCTGTTGGCAAACGCTTATTAGTTTCACATGGAGACACAACAGGAACACATTCGTCTTTTCTGAGAAAAAAGCTGTAGAAAGCAGTTCACAAATTATAGTTGTGTTTGTAAACATGACATTGAATGCACTTGCCCAAGAAAAAGAATTTCCTTTTCTCCAAAACCAGTTTGACTCTGCTTTTCTGCGTGCTTTGCACACCAATTCCACACCAGTTTGTCCAGATAGGGCTGGATGAAACCAGAAATATCCGGTTCTGTGGTGGCTAACTCAATCCCAGCTCTTGCTACAGCTTCTGTGTTTGCTTGTGTTTCCTCCATAATATCTGTCGATTTTAGAGTTGTGAATGCACTGCAGCATGTAACATTTTGTTTATCTGTTGGCAAACGCTAATTGGTTTCACATGGAGACACAACAGGTACACATTCGTATTTTCTGAGTGAAAAGCTGCAGAAAGCAGTTTACAAATGATAGTTGTGTTGGTAATCCTCACATTGAATCCACTTGCCCAATAAAAAGACTTTCCTTTTCTCCAAAACCAGGTTGACTCTGCTTTTCTGGGTGCTTTGCACACCAGTTGCACACCAGTTTGTCCATATAGGTCTCGATGAAATCAGAAATATCCGGTTCTTTGGTGGCTAATTCAATCCGAGCTCTTGCTACAGCTTCTGAGCTTGCTTGTGTTTTCTCAATAGTATCTGTGCATTTTAGAGTTGTGAATGCATTATAGCATGAAACATTTTGTTTTTCTGTTGGCAAACGCTAAGCGTTTCCCATGGAGACACAACAGGTACACATTCGTTTTGTCTGAGTAAAAAGCTGTAGAAACCAGTTTACAAAAGATATTTGTGTTTGTAAACATGACATTGAATGCACTTGCCCAAGAAAAAGACTTTCCTTTTCTCCAAAACCAGGTTGACTCTGCTTTTCTCGGTGCTTTACACACCAATTCCACAGCAGTTTCTCCGGAAAGGGCTGGAAAAACCAGAAATATCCAGTTCTGTGGTGGCTAACTCAATCCAAGTACTTGCTACAGTTTCTGTGTTTGTTTGTGTTTTCTCGATACTATTTATAAACTTTAGAGTTGTGAATGCATTGCAGGATGTAACAGTTTGTTTTTCTGTTGGCAAACGCTAATTGATTTCACATGGAGACACAACAGGAACACATTCGTCTTTTCTGAGAAAAAAGCTGTAGAAAGCAGTTTACAAATGATGGTTGTGTTTGTAAACATGACATTGAATGCACTTGCCCAAGAAATAGACTTTCCTTTTCTCCAAAACCAGTTTGACTCTGATTTTCTGGGTGCTTTGCACACCAATTCCACACCAGTTTGTCCAGATAGGGCTGGATGAAACCAGAAATATCCGGTTCTGTGGTGGCTAACTCAATCTCAGCTCTTGCTACAGCTTCTATGTTTGCTTGTGTTGTCTCCATAATATCTGTCGATTTTAGAGTTGTGAATGCATTGCAGCATGTAACAGTTTGTTTTTCTGTTGGCCTACGCTAATTGGTTTCACATGGAGACACAACAGGAACACATTCGTGTTTTCTGAGAAAAAGCTGCAGAAACCAGGTTAAAAATGATATTGGTGTTTGTAAACATGACATTGAATCCACTTGCCCAAGAAAAAGACTTTGCGTTTCTCCAAAACCAGGTTCACTCTACTTTTCTGGGTGCTTTGCACACCAACTGCACACCAGTTTGTCCAGATAGGCCTGGATGAAACCAGAAATATCCGGTTTTGTGGTGGCTAACTCAAACCCAGCTCTTGCTACATCCTCAGAGTTTGCTTGTGTTTTCTCATTAATATCTGTGGATTTTAGTGTTGTGAATGCATTGTACCATGTAACATTTTGTTTTTCTGTTGGTCTACACTAATTGGTTTCCCATGGATACACAACAGGTACATATTCATGTTTTCAGAGAAAAAGCTGCAGAAACCAGGTTAAAAATGATATTGGTGTTTGTGAACATGACATTGAAACCACTTGACCAAGAAAAAGACTTTGCTATTCTCCAAAACCAGGTTGACTCTGCTTTTCTGGGTGCTTTGCACACCAATTCCACACCAGTTTCTCTAGAAAGGGCGGG
This sequence comes from Sylvilagus floridanus, assembly GCA_949820135.1. NCBI lineage: Eukaryota > Metazoa > Chordata > Mammalia > Lagomorpha > Leporidae > Sylvilagus > Sylvilagus floridanus. The sequence continues at coordinate 28,918,555 of OX463232.1, forward strand.
ATGAAACCAGAAATATCCGGTTCTGTGGAGGCTCACCAAATCCAAGCTCTTGCTACAGCCTCAGAGTTTGCTTGTGTTTCCTCAATAGTATCTGTGCATTTTAGAGTTGTGAGTGCATTGTAGCATGTAACAGTTTGTTTTACTGTTGGCCTACGCTAATTGGTTTCACAGGGAGACACAACAGGAACACATTCGTGTTTTCTGAGAAAAAAGCTGCAGAAAGCAGGTCAAAAATGATATTTGTGTCTGTAAACATGACATTGAAACCACTTGCCCAACAAAAAAGACTTTGCTTTTCTCCAAAACCAGGTTGACTCTGCTTTTCTTGGTGCTTTGCACACCAATTCCACACCAGTTTCTCCAGATAGGGCTGGATGAAACCAGAAACACCCGGTTCTGTGGAGGCTAACTCAATCCCAGCTCTTGCTACAATTTCTGTGTTTCCTTGTGTTTTGTCGATCGTATCTATGGAGTTTAGAGTTTTGAATGCATTCTAGTATATAACATTTTGTTTTTCTGTTGGCAAACGCTGATTGGTTTCACATGGAGACACAACAGGTACACTTTCTTGTTTTCTGAGTAAAAAGCTGCAGAAACCAGGTTACAAATGATATTGGTGTTTTAAACATGACATTGAATCCTCTTGCCCAAGAAAAAGTCTTTGCTTTTCTCCAACACCTGGTTGATTCCGCTTTTCTGTGTGCATTGCACACCAATTTCACAGTAGTTTGTCCAGTTAGGCCTGGATGAATACAGAAATATCTGGTTCTGTGGTGGCGAACTCAATCCCAGCTCTTGCTACAGCTTCTGTGTTTGCTTGTGTTGTCTCCATAATATCTGTCGATTTTAGAGTTGTGAATGCATTGTAGCATTAACATTTTGTTTTTCTGTTGTTTTACGCTAATTGGTTTCACATGGAGACACAACAGATACACATTCGTATTTTCTGAGTGAAAAGCTGCAGAAAGCAGTTTACAAATGATAGTTGTGTTTGTAAACCTGACATTGAATCCACTTGCCCAAGAAAAAGACTTTGCGTTTCTCCAAAACCAGGTTGACTCTGCTTTTCTGGGTGCTTTGCACACCAATTCCACACCAGTTTGTCCAGATAGGTCTGGATGAAACCAGAAATATCCGGATTGTGGTGGCTAACTCTAACCCAGCTCTTGCAATAGTCTGAAAGTTTGTTTGTGTTTTCTGGATAGTATCTGTGGACTTTAGAGTTGTGAAAGCATTGCAACATGTAACAGTTTGTTTTTCTGTTAGCAAACGCTAATTGGTTTCACATGGAGACACAGCAGGAACACATTTGCCTTTTCTGAGAAAAAAGCTGTAGAAAGCAGTTCACAAATTATAGATGTATTTGTAAACATGACATTGAATGCACTTGCCCAAGAAAAAGACTTTCCTTTTCTCCAAAACCAGGTTGACTCTGCTTTTCTGGGTGCTTTGCACATCAATTCCACACCAGTTGTCCAGATAGGGCTGGATGAAATCAGAAATATCCGGGTCTGTGGTGGCTAATTCAATCTGAGCTCTTGCTACAGCTTCTGAGCTTGCTTGTGTTTTCTCAATAGTATCTGTGCATTTTAGAGTTGTGAATGCATTATAGCATGTAACATTTTGTTTTTCTGTTGGCAAACTCTAGCGTTTCCCATGCAGACACAACAGGTACACATTCGTTTTTTCTGAGTAAAACGCTGTAGAAACCAGTTTACAAAAGATATTTGTGTTTGTAAACATGACATTGAATGCACTTGCCCAAGAAAAAGACTTTCCTTTTCTCCAAAACCAGGTTGACTCTTCTTTTCTGGGTGCTTTGCACACCAATGCCACAGCAGTTTCTCCGGAAAGGGCTGGATGAAACCAGAAATATCCGGTTCTCAGGTGTCTAACTCAATCCCAGCTCTTGCTACAGCCTCAGAGTTTGCTTGTGTTTTCTCGATAGTATCTATAAAGTTTAGAGTTGTGAATGCATTGTAGGATGTAACAGTTTGTTTTACTGTTGGCAAACGCTTATTAGTTTCACATGGAGACACAACAGGAACACATTCGTCTTTTCTGAGAAAAAAGCTGTAGAAAGCAGTTCACAAATTATAGTTGTGTTTGTAAACATGACATTGAATCCACTTGCCCAAGAAAAAGACTTTCCTTTTCTCCAAAACCAGTTTGACTCTGCTTTTCTGGGTGCTTTGCACACCAATTCCACACCAGTTTGTCCAGATAGGGCTGGATGAAACCAGAAATATCCGGTTCTGTGGTGGCTAACTCAATCCCAGCTCTTGCTACAGCTTCTGTGTTTGCTTGTGTTTCCTCCATAATATCTGTCGATTTTAGAGATGTGAATGCATTGCAGCATGTAACATTTTGTTTTGCTGTTGGCAAACGCTAATTGGTTTCACATGGAGACACAACAGGAACACATTCGTGTTTTCTGAGTAAAAATCTGCAGAAACCAGGTTCAAATGATATTGGTGTTTGTAAACATGACATTGAATCCACTTGCCCAAGAAAAAGACTTTGCGTTTCTCCAAAACCAGGTTCACTCTTCTTTTCTGGGTGCTTTTACACACCAACTGCACACCATTTTGTCCAGATAGGCCTGGATGAAACCAGAAATATTCGGTTTTGTGGTGGCTAACTCAAACCCAGCTCTTGCTACATCCTCAGAGTTTGCTTGTGTTTTCTCGATAATATCTGTGGATTTTAGTGTTGTGAATGCATTGTACCATGTAACATTTTGTTTTTCTGTTGGTATACACTAATTGGCTTCCCATGGAGACACAACAGGTACAAATTCGTGTTTTCAGAGAAAAAGCTGCAGAAACCAGGTTAAAAATTATATTGGTGTTTGTAAACATGACATTGAAACCACTTGACCAAGAAAAAGACTTTTCTTTTCTCCCAAACCAGGTTGACTCTGCTTTCTGCGTGCTTTGCACACATAAACTACACCAGTTCGTCCAGATAGGTCTGGATGAAACCAGAAATAACTGGTTCTGTATTGGCTAACTAAATCCAAGCTCTTGCTACAGCCTCTGAGTTGTTTTTGTTTTCTTGATAGTATCTATGGACTTTAGGGTTTTGAATGCATTGTAACATGTAACGTTTTGATTCTTGTTGGCCAACGCTAATTGGTTTCACATGGAGACAATAAAGGTACACATTCGTGTTTTCTTAGTAAAAAGCTGCAGAGAGCAGTTTACAAATGATATTTGTGTTTGTAAACATGACATTGAATCCACTTGCCCACGAAAAAGACTTTGCTTTTCTCAAAAACCAGGCTGACTCTTCTTTTCTGGGTGCTTTGCACATCAATTCCACACCAGTTTGTCCAAATAGGTCTCGATGAAATCAGAAATATCCGGGTCTGTGGTGGCTAATTCATTCCGAGCTCTTGCTACGGCTTCTGAGCTTGCTTGTGTTTTCTCAATAGTATCTGTGCATTTTAGAGTTGTGAATGCATTATAGCATGTAACATTTTGTTTTTCTGTTGGCAAACTCTAGCGTTTCCCATGCAGACACAACAGGTACACATTTGTTTTTTCTGAGTAAAACGCTGTAGAAACCAGTTTACAAAAGATATTTGTGTTTGTAAACATGACATTGAATGCACTTGCCCAAGAAAAAGACTTTCCTTTTCTCCAAAACCAGGTTGACTCTGCTTTTCTGGGTGCTTTGCACACCAATTCCACAGCAGTTTCTCCGGAAAGGGCTGGATGAAACCAGAAATATCCAGTTCTGTGGTGGCTAACTCAATCCAAGATCCTGCTACAGTTTCTGTGTTTGTTTGTGTTTTCTCGATACTATCTATAAACTTTAGAGTTTGAATGCATTGTAGCATGTAACATTTTGTTTTTCTGTTGGCATACGCTGATTGGTTTCACATGGAGACACAACAGGAACACATTCGTGTTTTCTGAGTGAAAATCTGCAGAAACCAGGTTACAAATGATATTGGTGTTTGTAAACATGACATTGAAACCACTTGCCCAAGAAAATGACTTTGCATTTCTCCAAAACCATGTGGACTCTGCTTTTCTGGGTGCTTTGCACACCAATTCCACACCAGTTTCTCCAGATAGGGCTGGATGAAACCAGAAATATCCCGTTCTGTGTTGGCTAACTCAATCCCAGCTCTTGCTACAGCCTCAGAGTTTGCTTGTGTTTTCTCGATAATATCTGTGGATTTTAGAATTGTGAATGCATTGTAGCATGTAACATTTTGTTTTTCTGTTGGCAAACGCTAATTGGTTTCACATGGAGACACAACAGATACACATTCGTATTTTCTGAGTGAAAAGCTGCAGAAAGCAGTTTACAAATGATAGTTGTGTTTGTAAACATGACATTGAATCCACTTGCCCAAGAAAAAGACTTTGCGTTTCTCCAAAACCAGGTTGACTCTGCTTTTCTTGGTGCTTTGCACACCAATTTCACACCAGTTTCTCCAGATAGGTCTGGATGAAACCAGAAATATCCGGATTGTGGTGGCTAACTCAAACCCAGCTCTTGCAATAGTCTGAAAGTTTGTTTGTGTTTATTGGATAGTATCTGTGGACTTTAGATTTGTGAATGCATTGCAACATGTAACAGTTTGTTTTTCTGTTGGCAAACGCTAATTGGTTTCACATGGAGACACAGCAGGAACACATTCGCCTTTTCTGAGAAAAAAGCTGTAGAAAGCAGTTCACAAATTATAGATGTATGTGTAAACATGACATGAATGCACTTGCCCAAGAAAAAGACTTTCCTTTTCTCCAAAACCAGGTTGACTCTGCTTTTCTGGGTGCTTTGCACATCAATTCCACACCAGTTGTCCAGATAGGGCTGGATGAAATCAGAAATATCCGGGTCTGTGGTGGCTAATTCAATCTGAGCTCTTGCTACAGCTTCTGAGCTTGCTTGTGTTTTCTCAATAGTATCTGTGCATTTTAGAGTTGTGAATGCATTATAGCATGTAACATTTTGTTTTTCTGTTGGCAAACTCTAGCGTTTCCCATGCAGACACAACAGGTACACATTTGTTTTCTCTGAGTAAAACGCTGTAGAAACCAGTTTACAAAAGATATTTGTGTTTGTAAACATGACATTGAATGCACTTGCCCAAGAAAAAGACTTTCCTTTTCTCCAAAACCAGGTTGACTCTTCTTTTCTGGGTGCTTTGCACACCAATGCCACAGCAGTTTCTCCGGAAAGGGCTGGATGAAACCAGAAATATCCGGTTCTCAGGTGTCTAACTCAATCCCAGCTCTTGCTACAGCCTCAGAGTTTGCTTGTGTTTTCTCGATAGTATCTATAAAGTTTAGAGTTGTGAATGCATTGTAGGATGTAACAGTTTGTTTTTCTGTTGGCAAACGCTTATTAGTTTCACATGGAGACACAACAGGAACACATTCGTCTTTTCTGAGAAAAAAGCTGTAGAAAGCAGTTCACAAATTATAGTTGTGTTTGTAAACATGACATTGAATCCACTTGCCCAAGAAAAAGACTTTCCTTTTCTCCAAAACCAGTTTGACTCTGCTTTTCTGGGTGCTTTGCACACCAATTCCACACCAGTTTGTCCAGATAGGGCTGGATGAAACCAGAAATATCCGGTTCTGTGGTGGCTAACTCAATCCCAGCTCTTGCTACAGCTTCTGTGTTTGCTTGTGTTTCCTCCATAATATCTGTCGATTTTAGAGATGTGAATGCATTGCAGCATGTAACATTTTGTTTTGCTGTTGGCAAACGCTAATTGGTTTCACATGGAGACACAACAGGAACACATTCGTGTTTTCTGAGTAAAAATCTGCAGAAACCAGGTTCAAATGATATTGGTGTTTGTAAACATGACATTGAATCCACTTGCCCAAGAAAAAGACTTTGCGTTTCTCCAAAACCAGGTTCACTCTTCTTTTCTGGGTGCTTTTACACACCAACTGCACACCATTTTGTCCAGATAGGCCTGGATGAAACCAGAAATATTCCGTTTTGTGGTGGCTAACTCAAACCCAGCTCTTGCTACATCCTCAGAGTTTGCTTGTGTTTTCTCGATAATATCTGTGGATTTTAGTGTTGTGAATGCATTGTACCATGTAACATTTTGTTTTTCTGTTGGTCTACACTAATTGGTTTCCCATGGAGACACAACAGGTACAAATTCGTGTTTTCAGAGAAAAAGCTGCAGAAACCAGGTTAAAAATTATATTGGTGTTTGTAAACATGACATTGAAACCACTTGACCAAGAAAAAGACTTTTCTTTTCTCCCAAACCAGGTTGACTCTGCTTTCTGCATGCTTTGCACACATAAACTACACCAGTTCGTCCAGATAGGTCTGGATGAAACCAGAAATAACTGGTTCTGTATTGGCTAACTAAATCCAAGCTCTTGCTACAGCCTCTGAGTTGTTTTTATTTTCTTGATAGTATCTATGGACTTTAGGGTTTTGAATGCATTGTAACATGTAACGTTTTGATTCTTGTTGGCCAACGCTAATTGGTTTCACATGGAGACAATAAAGGTACACATTCGTGTTTTCTTAGTAAAAAGCTGCAGAGAGCAGTTTACAAATGATATTTGTGTTTGTAAACATGACATTGAATCCACTTGCCCACGAAAAAGACTTTGCTTTTCTCCAAAACCAGGCTGACTCTTCTTTTCTGGGTGCTTTGCACATCAATTCCACACCAGTTTGTCCAAATAGGTCTCGATGAAATCAGAAATATCCGGGTCTGTGGTGGCTAATTCAATCCGAGCTCTTGCTACGGCTTCTGAGCTTGCTTGTGTTTTCTCAATAGTATCTGTGCATTTTAGAGTTGTGAATGCATTATAGCATGTAACATTTTGTTTTTCTGTTGGCAAACTCTAGCGTTTCCCATGCAGACACAACAGGTACACATTTGTTTTTTCTGAGTAAAACGCTGTAGAAACCAGTTTACAAAAGATATTTGTGTTTGTAAACATGACATTGAATGCACTTGCCCAAGAAAAAGACTTTCCTTTTCTCCAAAACCAGGTTGACTCTGCTTTTCTGGGTGCTTTGCACACCAATTCCACAGCAGTTTCTCCGGAAAGGGCTGGATGAAACCAGAAATATCCAGTTCTGTGGTGGCTAACTCAATCCAAGATCCTGCTACAGTTTCTGTGTTTGTTTGTGTTTTCTCGATACTATCTATAAACTTTAGAGTTTGAATGCATTGTAGCATGTAACATTTTGTTTTTCTGTTGGCATACGCTGATTGGTTTCACATGGAGACACAACAGGAACACATTCGTGTTTTCTGAGTGAAAATCTGCAGAAACCAGGTTACAAATGATATTGGTGTTTGTAAACATGACATTGAAACCACTTGCCCAAGAAAATGACTTTGCATTTCTCCAAAACCATGTGGACTCTGCTTTTCTGGGTGCTTTGCACACCAATTCCACACCAGTTTCTCCAGATAGGGCTGGATGAAACCAGAAATATCCCGTTCTGTGTTGGCTAACTCAATCCCAGCTCTTGCTACAGCCTCAGAGTTTGCTTGTGTTTTCTCGATAATATCTGTGGATTTTAGAATTGTGAATGCATTGTAGCATGTAACATTTTGTTTTTCTGTTGGCAAACGCTAATTGGTTTCACATGGAGACACAACAGATACACATTCGTATTTTCTGAGTGAAAAGCTGCAGAAAGCAGTTTACAAATGATAGTTGTGTTTGTAAACATGACATTGAATCCACTTGCCCAAGAAAAAGACTTTGCGTTTCTCCAAAACCAGGTTGACTCTGCTTTTCTTGGTGCTTTGCACACCAATTTCACACCAGTTTCTCCAGATAGGTCTGGATGAAACCAGAAATATCCGGATTGTGGTGGCTAACTCAAACCCAGCTCTTGCAATAGTCTGAAAGTTTGTTTGTGTTTATTGGATAGTATCTGTGGACTTTAGATTTGTGAATGCATTGCAACATGTAACAGTTTGTTTTTCTGTTGGCAAACGCTAATTGGTTTCACATGGAGACACAGCAGGAACACATTCGCCTTTTCTGAGAAAAAAGCTGTAGAAAGCAGTTCACAAATTATAGATGTATGTGTAAACATGACATGAATGCACTTGCCCAAGAAAAAGACTTTCCTTTTCTCCAAAACCAGGTTGACTCTGCTTTTCTGGGTGCTTTGCACATCAATTCCACACCAGTTGTCCAGATAGGGCTGGATGAAATCAGAAATATCCGGGTCTGTGGTGGCTAATTCAATCTGAGCTCTTGCTACAGCTTCTGAGCTTGCTTGTGTTTTCTCAATAGTATCTGTGCATTTTAGAGTTGTGAATGCATTATAGCATGTAACATTTTGTTTTTCTGTTGGCAAACTCTAGTGTTTCCCATGCAGACACAACAGGTACACATTCGTTTTCTCTGAGTAAAACGCTGTAGAAACCAGTTTACAAAAGATATTTGTGTTTGTAAACATGACATTGAATGCACTTGCCCAAGAAAAAGACTTTCCTTTTCTCCAAAACCAGGTTGACTCTTCTTTTCTGGGTGCTTTGCACACCAATGCCACAGCAGTTTCTCCGGAAAGGGCTGGATGAAACCAGAAATATCCGGTTCTCAGGTGTCTAACTCAATCCCAGCTCTTGCTACAGCCTCAGAGTTTGCTTGTGTTTTCTCGATAGTATCTATAAAGTTTAGAGTTGTGAATGCATTGTAGGATGTAACAGTTTGTTTTTCTGTTGGCAAAGGTTATTAGTTTCACATGGAGACACAACAGGAACACATTCGTCTTTTCTGAGAAAAAAGCTGTAGAAAGCAGTTCACAAATTATAGTTGTGTTTGTAAACATGACATTGAAACCACTTGCCCAAGAAAATGACTTTGCATTTCTCCAAAACCATGTGGACTCTGCTTTTCTGGGTGCTTTGCACACCAATTCCACACCAGTTTGTCCAGATAGGGCTGGATGAAACCAGAAATATCCGGTTCTGTGGTGGCTAACTCAATCCCAGCTCTTGCTACAGCTTCTGTGTTTGCTTGTGTTTCCTCCATAGTATCTGTCGATTTTAGAGATGTGAATGCATTGCAGCATGTAACATTTTGTTTTGCTGTTGGCAAACGCTAATTGGTTTCACATGGAGACACAACAGGAACACATTCGTGTTTTCTGAGTAAAAATCTGCAGAAACCAGGTTCAAATGATATTGGTGTTTGTAAACATGACATTGAATCCACTTGCCCAAGAAAAAGACTTTGCGTTTCTCCAAAACCAGGTTCACTCTTCTTTTCTGGGTGCTTTTACACACCAACTGCACACCATTTTGTCCAGATAGGCCTGGATGAAACCAGAAATATTTGGTTTTGTGGTGGCTAACTCAAACCCAGCTCTTGCTACATCCTCAGAGTTTGCTTGTGTTTTCTCGATAATATCTGTGGATTTTAGTGTTGTGAATGCATTGTACCATGTAACATTTTGTTTTTCTGTTGGTCTACACTAATTGGTTTCCCATGGAGACACAACAGGTACAAATTCGTGTTTTCAGAGAAAAAGCTGCAGAAACCAGGTTAAAAATTATATTGGTGTTTGTAAACATGACATTGAAACCACTTGACCAAGAAAAAGACTTTTCTTTTCTCCCAAACCAGGTTGACTCTGCTTTCTGCGTGCTTTGCACACATAAACTACACCAGTTCGTCCAGATAGGTCTGGATGAAACCAGAAATAACTGGTTCTGTATTGGCTAACTAAATCCAAGCTCTTGCTACAGCCTCTGAGTTGTTTTTGTTTTCTTGATAGTATCTATGGACTTTAGGGTTTTGAATGCATTGTAACATGTAACGTTTTGATTCTTGTTGGCCAACGCTAATTGGTTTCACATGGAGACAATAAAGGTACACATTCGTGTTTTCTTAGTAAAAAGCTGCAGAGAGCAGTTTACAAATGATATTTGTGTTTGTAAACATGACATTGAATCCACTTGCCCACGAAAAAGACTTTGCTTTTCTCCAAAACCAGGCTGACTCTTCTTTTCTGGGTGCTTTGCACATCAATTCCACACCAGTTTGTCCAAATAGGTCTCGATGAAATCAGAAATATCCGGGTCTGTGGTGGCTAATTCAATCCGAGCTCTTGCTACGGCTTCTGAGCTTGCTTGTGTTTTCTCAATAGTATCTGTGCATTTTAGAGTTGTGAATGCATTATAGCATGTAACATTTTGTTTTTCTGTTGGCAAACTCTAGCGTTTCCCATGCAGACACAACAGGTACACATTTGTTTTTTCTGAGTAAAACGCTGTAGAAACCAGTTTACAAAAGATATTTGTGTTTGTAAACATGACATTGAATGCACTTGCCCAAGAAAAAGACTTTCCTTTTCTCCAAAACCAGGTTGACTCTGCTTTTCTGGGTGCTTTGCACACCAATTCCACAGCAGTTTCTCCGGAAAGGGCTGGATGAAACCAGAAATATCCAGTTCTGTGGTGGCTAACTCAATCCAAGATCCTGCTACAGTTTCTGTGTTTGTTTGTGTTTTCTCGATACTATCTATAAACTTTAGAGTTTGAATGCATTGTAGCATGTAACATTTTGTTTTTCTGTTGGCATACGCTGATTGGTTTCACATGGAGACACAACAGGAACACATTCGTGTTTTCTGAGTGAAAATCTGCAGAAACCAGGTTACAAATGATATTGGTGTTTGTAAACATGACATTGAAACCACTTGCCCAAGAAAATGACTTTGCATTTCTCCAAAACCATGTGGACTCTGCTTTTCTGGGTGCTTTGCACACCAATTCCACACCAGTTTCTCCAGATAGGGCTGGATGAAACCAGAAATATCCCATTCTGTGTTGGCTAACTCAATCCCAGCTCTTGCTACAGCCTCAGAGTTTGCTTGTGTTTTCTCGATAATATCTGTGGATTTTAGAATTGTGAATGCATTGTAGCATGTAACATTTTGTTTTTCTGTTGGCAAACGCTAATTGGTTTCACATGGAGACACAACAGATACACATTCGTATTTTCTGAGTGAAAAGCTGCAGAAAGCAGTTTACAAATGATAGTTGTGTTTGTAAACCTGACATTGAATCCACTTGCCCAAGAAAAAGACTTTGCGTTTCTCCAAAACCAGGTTGACTCTGCTTTTCTTGGTGCTTTGCACACCAATTTCACACCAGTTTCTCCAGATAGGTCTGGATGAAACCAGAAATATCCGGATTGTGGTGGCTAACTCAAACCCAGCTCTTGCAATAGTCTGAAAGTTTGTTTGTGTTTATTGGATAGTATCTGTGGACTTTAGATTTGTGAATGCATTGCAACATGTAACAGTTTGTTTTTCTGTTGGCAAACGCTAATTGGTTTCACATGGAGACACAGCAGGAACACATTCGCCTTTTCTGAGAAAAAAGCTGTAGAAAGCAGTTCACAAATTATAGATGTATGTGTAAACATGACATGAATGCACTTGCCCAAGAAAAAGACTTTCCTTTTCTCCAAAACCAGGTTGACTCTGCTTTTCTGGGTGCTTTGCACATCAATTCCACACCAGTTGTCCAGATAGGGCTGGATGAAATCAGAAATATCCGGGTCTGTGGTGGCTAATTCAATCTGAGCTCTTGCTACAGCTTCTGAGCTTGCTTGTGTTTTCTCAATAGTATCTGTGCATTTTAGAGTTGTGAATGCATTATAGCATGTAACATTTTGTTTTTCTGTTGGCAAACTCTAGCGTTTCCCATGCAGACACAACAGGTACACATTCGTTTTCTCTGAGTAAAACGCTGTAGAAACCAGTTTACAAAAGATATTTGTGTTTGTAAACATGACATTGAATGCACTTGCCCAAGAAAAAGACTTTCCTTTTCTCCAAAACCAGGTTGACTCTTCTTTTCTGGGTGCTTTGCACACCAATGCCACAGCAGTTTCTCCGGAAAGGGCTGGATGAAACCAGAAATATCCGGTTCTCAGGTGTCTAACTCAATCCCAGCTCTTGCTACAGCCTCAGAGTTTGCTTGTGTTTTCTCGATAGTATCTATAAAGTTTAGAGTTGTGAATGCATTGTAGGATGTAACAGTTTGTTTTTCTGTTGGCAAAGGTTATTAGTTTCACATGGAGACACAACAGGAACACATTCGTCTTTTCTGAGAAAAAAGCTGTAGAAAGCAGTTCACAAATTATAGTTGTGTTTGTAAACATGACATTGAATCCACTTGCCCAAGAAAAAGACTTTCCTTTTCTCCAAAACCAGTTTGACTCTGCTTTTCTGGGTGCTTTGCACACCAATTCCACACCAGTTTGTCCAGATAGGGCTGGATGAAACCAGAAATATCCGGTTCTGTGGTGGCTAACTCAATCCCAGCTCTTGCTACAGCTTCTGTGTTTGCTTGTGTTTCCTCCATAATATCTGTCGATTTTAGAGATGTGAATGCATTGCAGCATGTAACATTTTGTTTTGCTGTTGGCAAACGCTAATTGGTTTCACATGGAGACACAACAGGAACACATTCGTGTTTTCTGAGTAAAAATCTGCAGAAACCAGGTTCAAGTGATATTGGTGTTTGTAAACATGACATTGAATCCACTTGCCCAAGAAAAAGACTTTGCGTTTCTCCAAAACCAGGTTCACTCTTCTTTTCTGGGTGCTTTTACACACCAACTGCACACCATTTTGTCCAGATAGGCCTGGATGAAACCAGAAATATTCGGTTTTGTGGTGGCTAACTCAAACCCAGCTCTTGCTACATCCTCAGAGTTTGCTTGTGTTTTCTCGATAATATCTGTGGATTTTAGTGTTGTGAATGCATTGTACCATGTAACATTTTGTTTTTCTGTTGGTCTACACTAATTGGTTTCCCATGGAGACACAACAGGTACAAATTCGTGTTTTCAGAGAAAAAGCTGCAGAAACCAGGTTAAAAATTATATTGGTGTTTGTAAACATGACATTGAAACCACTTGACCAAGAAAAAGACTTTTCTTTTCTCCCAAACCAGGTTGACTCTGCTTTCTGCGTGCTTTGCACACATAAACTACACCAGTTCGTCCAGATAGGTCTGGATGAAACCAGAAATAACTGGTTCTGTATTGGCTAACTAAATCCAAGCTCTTGCTACAGCCTCTGAGTTGTTTTTGTTTTCTTGATAGTATCTATGGACTTTAGGGTTTTGAATGCATTGTAACATGTAACGTTTTGATTCTTGTTGGCCAACGCTAATTGGTTTCACATGGAGACAATAAAGGTACACATTCGTGTTTTCTTAGTAAAAAGCTGCAGAGAGCAGTTTACAAATGATATTTGTGTTTGTAAACATGACATTGAATCCACTTGCCCACGAAAAAGACTTTGCTTTTCTCCAAAACCAGGCTGACTCTTCTTTTCTGGGTGCTTTGCACATCAATTCCACACCAGTTTGTCCAAATAGGTCTCGATGAAATCAGAAATATCCGGGTCTGTGGTGGCTAATTCAATCCGAGCTCTTGCTACGGCTTCTGAGCTTGCTTGTGTTTTCTCAATAGTATCTGTGCATTTTAGAGTTGTGAATGCATTATAGCATGTAACATTTTGTTTTTCTGTTGGCAAACTCAAGCGTTTCCCATGCAGACACAACAGGTACACATTTGTTTTTTCTGAGTAAAACGCTGTAGAAACCAGTTTACAAAAGATATTTGTGTTTGTAAACATGACATTGAATGCACTTGCCCAAGAAAAAGACTTTCCTTTTCTCCAAAACCAGGTTGACTCTGCTTTTCTGGGTGCTTTGCACACCAATTCCACAGCAGTTTCTCCGGAAAGGGCTGGATGAAACCAGAAATATCCAGTTCTGTGGTGGCTAACTCAATCCAAGATCCTGCTACAGTTTCTGTGTTTGTTTGTGTTTTCTCGATACTATCTATAAACTTTAGAGTTTGAATGCATTGTAGCATGTAACATTTTGTTTTTCTGTTGGCATACGCTGATTGGTTTCACATGGAGACACAACAGGAACACATTCGTGTTTTCTGAGTGAAAATCTGCAGAAACCAGGTTACAAATGATATTGGTGTTTGTAAACATGACATTGAAACCACTTGCCCAAGAAAATGACTTTGCATTTCTCCAAAACCATGTGGACTCTGCTTTTCTGGGTGCTTTGCACACCAATTCCACACCAGTTTCTCCAGATAGGGCTGGATGAAACCAGAAATATCCCGTTCTGTGTTGGCTAACTCAATCCCAGCTCTTGCTACAGCCTCAGAGTTTGCTTGTGTTTTCTCGATAATATCTGTGGATTTTAGAATTGTGAATGCATTGTAGCATGTAACATTTTGTTTTTCTGTTGGCAAACGCTAATTGGTTTCACATGGAGACACAACAGATACACATTCGTATTTTCTGAGTGAAAAGCTGCAGAAAGCAGTTTACAAATGATAGTTGTGTTTGTAAACCTGACATTGAATCCACTTGCCCAAGAAAAATACTTTGCGTTTCTCCAAAACCAGGTTGACTCTGCTTTTCTTGGTGCTTTGCACACCAATTTCACACCAGTTTGTCCAGATAGGTCTGGATGAAACCAGAAATATCCGGATTGTGGTGGCTAACTCAAACCCAGCTCTTGCAATAGTCTGAAAGTTTGTTTGTGTTTATTGGATAGTATCTGTGGACTTTAGATTTGTGAATGCATTGCAACATGTAACAGTTTGTTTTTCTGTTGGCAAACGCTAATTGGTTTCACATGGAGACACAGCAGGAACACATTCGCCTTTTCTGAGAAAAAAGCTGTAGAAAGCAGTTCACAAATTATAGATGTATGTGTAAACATGACATGAATGCACTTGCCCAAGAAAAAGACTTTCCTTTTCTCCAAATCCAGGTTGACTCTGCTTTTCTGGGTGCTTTGCACATCAATTCCACACCAGTTGTCCAGATAGGGCTGGATGAAATCAGAAATATCCGGGTCTGTGGTGGCTAATTCAATCTGAGCTCTTGCTACAGCTTCTGAGCTTGCTTGTGTTTTCTCAATAGTATCTGTGCATTTTAGAGTTGTGAATGCATTATAGCATGTAACATTTTGTTTTTCTGTTGGCAAACTCTAGCGTTTCCCATGCAGACACAACAGGTACACATTCGTTTTTTCTGAGTAAAACGCTGTAGAAACCAGTTTACAAAAGATATTTGTGTTTGTAAACATGACATTGAATGCACTTGCCCAAGAAAAAGACTTTCCTTTTCTCCAAAACCAGGTTGACTCTTCTTTTCTGGGTGCTTTGCACACCAATGCCACAGCAGTTTCTCCGGAAAGGGCTGGATGAAACCAGAAATATCCGGTTCTCAGGTGTCTAACTCAATCCCAGCTCTTGCTACAGCCTCAGAGTTTGCTTGTGTTTTCTCGATAGTATCTATAAAGTTTAGAGTTGTGAATGCATTGTAGGATGTAACAGTTTGTTTTACTGTTGGCAAACGCTTATTAGTTTCACATGGAGACACAACAGGAACACATTCGTCTTTTCTGAGAAAAAAGCTGTAGAAAGCAGTTCACAAATTATAGTTGTGTTTGTAAACATGACATTGAATCCACTTGCCCAAGAAAAAGACTTTCCTTTTCTCCAAAACCAGTTTGACTCTGCTTTTCTGGGTGCTTTGCACACCAATTCCACACCAGTTTGTCCAGATAGGGCTGGATGAAACCAGAAATATCCGGTTCTGTGGTGGCTAACTCAATCCCAGCTCTTGCTACAGCTTCTGTGTTTGCTTGTGTTTCCTCCATAATATCTGTCGATTTTAGAGATGTGAATGCATTGCAGCATGTAACATTTTGTTTTGCTGTTGGCAAACGCTAATTGGTTTCACATGGAGACACAACAGGAACACATTCGTGTTTTCTGAGTAAAAATCTGCAGAAACCAGGTTCAAATGATATTGGTGTTTGTAAACATGACATTGAATCCACTGCCCAAGAAAAAGACTTTGCGTTTCTCCAAAACCAGGTTCACTCTTCTTTTCTGGGTGCTTTTACACACCAACTGCACACCATTTTGTCCAGATAGGCCTGGATGAAACCAGAAATATTCGGTTTTGTGGTGGCTAACTCAAACCCAGCTCTTGCTACATCCTCAGAGTTTGCTTGTGTTTTCTCGATAATATCTGTGGATTTTAGTGTTGTGAATGCATTGTACCATGTAACATTTTGTTTTTCTGTTGGTCTACACTAATTGGTTTCCCATGGAGACACAACAGGTACAAATTCGTGTTTTCAGAGAAAAAGCTGCAGAAACCAGGTTAAAAATTATATTGGTGTTTGTAAACATGACATTGAAACCACTTGACCAAGAAAAAGACTTTTCTTTTCTCCCAAACCAGGTTGACTCTGCTTTCTGCGTGCTTTGCACACATAAACTACACCAGTTCGTCCAGATAGGTCTGGATGAAACCAGAAATAACTGGTTCTGTATTGGCTAACTAAATCCAAGCTCTTGCTACAGCCTCTGAGTTGTTTTTGTTTTCTTGATAGTATCTATGGACTTTAGGGTTTTGAATGCATTGTAACATGTAACGTTTTGATTCTTGTTGGCCAACGCTAATTGGTTTCACATGGAGACAATAAAGGTACACATTCGTGTTTTCTTAGTAAAAAGCTGCAGAGAGCAGTTTACAAATGATATTTGTGTTTGTAAACATGACATTGAATCCACTTGCCCACGAAAAAGACTTTGCTTTTCTCCAAAACCAGGCTGACTCTTCTTTTCTGGGTGCTTTGCACATCAATTCCACACCAGTTTGTCCAAATAGGTCTCGATGAAATCAGAAATATCCGGGTCTGTGGTGGCTAATTCAATCCGAGCTCTTGCTACGGCTTCTGAGCTTGCTTGTGTTTTCTCAATAGTATCTGTGCATTTTAGAGTTGTGAATGCATTATAGCATGTAACATTTTGTTTTTCTGTTGGCAAACTCTAGCGTTTCCCATGCAGACACAACAGGTACACATTTGTTTTTTCTGAGTAAAACGCTGTAGAAACCAGTTTACAAAAGATATTTGTGTTTGTAAACATGACATTGAATGCACTTGCCCAAGAAAAAGACTTTCCTTTTCTCCAAAACCAGGTTGACTCTGCTTTTCTGGGTGCTTTGCACACCAATTCCACAGCAGTTTCTCCGGAAAGGGCTGGATGAAACCAGAAATATCCAGTTCTGTGGTGGCTAACTCAATCCAAGATCCTGCTACAGTTTCTGTGTTTGTTTGTGTTTTCTCGATACTATCTATAAACTTTAGAGTTTGAATGCATTGTAGCATGTAACATTTTGTTTTTCTGTTGGCATACGCTGATTGGTTTCACATGGAGACACAACAGGAACACATTCGTGTTTTCTGAGTGAAAATCTGCAGAAACCAGGTTACAAATGATATTGGTGTTTGTAAACATGACATTGAAACCACTTGCCCAAGAAAATGACTTTGCATTTCTCCAAAACCATGTGGACTCTGCTTTTCTGGGTGCTTTGCACACCAATTCCACACCAGTTTCTCCAGATAGGGCTGGATGAAACCAGAAATATCCCGTTCTGTGTTGGCTAACTCAATCCCAGCTCTTGCTACAGCCTCAGAGTTTGCTTGTGTTTTCTCGATAATATCTGTGGATTTTAGAATTGTGAATGCATTGTAGCATGTAACATTTTGTTTTTCTGTTGGCAAACGCTAATTGGTTTCACATGGAGACACAACAGATACACATTCGTATTTTCTGAGTGAAAAGCTGCAGAAAGCAGTTTACAAATGATAGTTGTGTTTGTAAACCTGACATTGAATCCACTTGCCCAAGAAAAAGACTTTGCGTTTCTCCAAAACCAGGTTGACTCTGCTTTTCTTGGTGCTTTGCACACCAATTTCACACCAGTTTCTCCAGATAGGTCTGGATGAAACCAGAAATATCCGGATTGTGGTGGCTAACTCAAACCCAGCTCTTGCAATAGTCTGAAAGTTTGTTTGTGTTTATTGGATAGTATCTGTGGACTTTAGATTTGTGAATGCATTGCAACATGTAACAGTTTGTTTTTCTGTTGGCAAACGCTAATTGGTTTCACATGGAGACACAGCAGGAACACATTCGCCTTTTCTGAGAAAAAAGCTGTAGAAAGCAGTTCACAAATTATAGATGTATGTGTAAACATGACATGAATGCACTTGCCCAAGAAAAAGACTTTCCTTTTCTCCAAAACCAGGTTGACTCTGCTTTTCTGGGTGCTTTGCACATCAATTCCACACCAGTTGTCCAGATAGGGCTGGAAAAATCAGAAATATCCGGGTCTGTGGTGGCTAATTCAATCTGAGCTCTTGCTACAGCTTCTGAGCTTGCTTGTGTTTTCTCAATAGTATCTGTGCATTTTAGAGTTGTGAATGCATTATAGCATGTAACATTTTGTTTTTCTGTTGGCAAACTCTAGCGTTTCCCATGCAGACACAACAGGTACACATTCGTTTTTTCTGAGTAAAACGCTGTAGAAACCAGTTTACAAAATATATTTGTGTTTGTAAACATGACATTGAATGCACTTGCCCAAGAAAAAGATTTTCCTTTTCTCCAAAACCAGGTTGACTTTTCTTTTCTGGGTGCTTTGCACACCAATGCCACAGCAGTTTCTCCGGAAAGGGCTGGATGAAACCAGAAATATCCGGTTCTCAGGTGTCTAACTCAATCCCAGCTCTTGCTACAGCCTCAGAGTTTGCTTGTGTTTTCTCGATAGTATCTATAAAGTTTAGAGTTGTGAATGCATTGTAGGATGTAACAGTTTGTTTTTCTGTTGGCAAACGCTTATTAGTTTCACATGGAGACACAACAGGAACACATTCGTCTTTTCTGAGAAAAAAGCTGTAGAAAGCAGTTCACAAATTATAGTTGTGTTTGTAAACATGACATTGAATCCACTTGCCCAAGAAAAAGACTTTCCTTTTCTCCAAAACCAGTTTGACTCTGCTTTTCTGGGTGCTTTGCACACCAATTCCACACCAGTTTGTCCAGATAGGGCTGGATGAAACCAGAAATATCCGGTTCTGTGGTGGCTAACTCAATCCAAGATCCTGCTACAGTTTCTGTGTTTGTTTGTGTTTTCTCGATACTATCTATAAACTTTAGAGTTTGAATGCATTGTAGCATGTAACATTTTGTTTTTCTGTTGGCATACGCTGATTGGTTTCACATGGAGACACAACAGGAACACATTCGTGTTTTCTGAGTGAAAATCTGCAGAAACCAGGTTACAAATGATATTGGTGTTTGTAAACATGACATTGAAACCACTTGCCCAAGAAAATGACTTTGCATTTCTCCAAAACCATGTGGACTCTGCTTTTCTGGGTGCTTTGCACACCAATTCCACACCAGTTTCTCCAGATAGGGCTGGATGAAACCAGAAATATCCCGTTCTGTGTTGGCTAACTCAATCCCAGCTCTTGCTACAGCCTCAGAGTTTGCTTGTGTTTTCTCGATAATATCTGTGGATTTTAGAATTGTGAATGCATTGTAGCATGTAACATTTTGTTTTTCTGTTGGCAAACGCTAATTGGTTTCACATGGAGACACAACAGATACACATTCGTATTTTCTGAGTGAAAAGCTGCAGAAAGCAGTTTACAAATGATAGTTGTGTTTGTAAACCTGACATTGAATCCACTTGCCCAAGAAAAAGACTTTGCGTTTCTCCAAAACCAGGTTGACTCTGCTTTTCTTGGTGCTTTGCACACCAATTTCACACCAGTTTCTCCAGATAGGTCTGGATGAAACCAGAAATATCCGGATTGTGGTGGCTAACTCAAACCCAGCTCTTGCAATAGTCTGAAAGTTTGTTTGTGTTTATTGGATAGTATCTGTGGACTTTAGATTTGTGAATGCATTGCAACATGTAACAGTTTGTTTTTCTGTTGGCAAACGCTAATTGGTTTCACATGGAGACACAGCAGGAACACATTCGCCTTTTCTGAGAAAAAAGCTGTAGAAAGCAGTTCACAAATTATAGATGTATGTGTAAACATGACATGAATGCACTTGCCCAAGAAAAAGACTTTCCTTTTCTCCAAAACCAGGTTGACTCTGCTTTTCTGGGTGCTTTGCACATCAATTCCACACCAGTTGTCCAGATAGGGCTGGATGAAATCAGAAATATCCGGGTCTGTGGTGGCTAATTCAATCTGAGCTCTTGCTACAGCTTCTGAGCTTGCTTGTGTTTTCTCAATAGTATCTGTGCATTTTAGAGTTGTGAATGCATTATAGCATGTAACATTTTGTTTTTCTGTTGGCAAACTCTAGCGTTTCCCATGCAGACACAACAGGTACACATTCGTTTTTTCTGAGTAAAACGCTGTAGAAACCAGTTTACAAAATATATTTGTGTTTGTAAACATGACATTGAATGCACTTGCCCAAGAAAAAGATTTTCCTTTTCTCCAAAACCAGGTTGACTTTTCTTTTCTGGGTGCTTTGCACACCAATGCCACAGCAGTTTCTCCGGAAAGGGCTGGATGAAACCAGAAATATCCGGTTCTCAGGTGTCTAACTCAATCCCAGCTCTTGCTACAGCCTCAGAGTTTGCTTGTGTTTTCTCGATAGTATCTATAAAGTTTAGAGTTGTGAATGCATTGTAGGATGTAACAGTTTGTTTTTCTGTTGGCAAACGCTTATTAGTTTCACATGGAGACACAACAGGAACACATTCGTCTTTTCTGAGAAAAAAGCTGTAGAAAGCAGTTCACAAATTATAGTTGTGTTTGTAAACATGACATTGAATCCACTTGCCCAAGAAAAAGACTTTCCTTTTCTCCAAAACCAGTTTGACTCTGCTTTTCTGGGTGCTTTGCACACCAATTCCACACCAGTTTGTCCAGATAGGGCTGGATGAAACCAGAAATATCCGGTTCTGTGGTGGCTAACTCAATCCCAGCTCTTGCTACAGCTTCTGTGTTTGCTTGTGTTTCCTCCATAATATCTGTCGATTTTAGAGTTGTGAATGCATTGCAGCATGTAACATTTTGTTTTGCTGTTGGTAAACGCTAATTGGTTTCACATGGAGACACAACAGGAACACATTCGTGTTTTCTGAGTAAAAATCTGCAGAAACCAGGTTCAAATGATATTGGTGTTTGTAAACATGACATTGAATCCACTTGCCCAAGAAAAAGACTTTGCGTTTCTCCAAAACCAGGTTCACTCTTCTTTTCTGGGTGCTTTTACACACCAACTGCACACCATTTTGTCCAGATAGGCCTGGATGAAACCAGAAATATTCGGTTTTGTGGTGGCTAACTCAAACCCAGCTCTTGCTACATCCTCAGAGTTTGCTTGTGTTTTCTCGATAATATCTGTGGATTTTAGTGTTGTGAATGCATTGTACCATGTAACATTTTGTTTTTCTGTTGGTATACACTAATTGGTTTCCCATGGAGACACAACAGGTACAAATTCGTGTTTTCAGAGAAAAAGCTGCAGAAACCAGTTTAAAAATTATATTGGTATTTGTAAACATGACATTGAAACCACTTGACCAAGAAAAAGACTTTTCTTTTCTCCCAAACCAGGTTGACTCTGCTTTCTGCGTGCTTTGCACACATAAACTACACCAGTTCATCCAGATAGGTCTGGATGAAACCAGAAATAACTGGTTCTGTATTGGCTAACTAAATCCAAGCTCTTGCTACAGCCTCTGAGTTGTTTTTGTTTTCTTGATAGTATCTATGGACTTTAGAGTTTTGAATGCATTGTAACATGTAACGTTTTGATTCTTGTTGGCCAACGCTAATTGGTTTCACATGGAGGCAATAAAGGTACACATTCGTGTTTTCTTAGTAAAAAGCTGCAGAGAGCAGTTTACAAATGATATTTGTGTTTGTAAACATGACATTGAATCCACTTGCCCACGAAAAAGACTTTGCTTTTCTCCAAAACCAGGCTGACTCTTCTTTTCTGGGTGCTTTGCACATCAATTCCACACCAGTTTGTCCAAATAGGTCTCGATGAAATCAGAAATATCCGGGTCTGTGGTGGCTAATTCAATCCGAGCTCTTGCTACGGCTTCTGAGCTTGCTTGTGTTTTCTCAATAGTATCTGTGCATTTTAGAGTTGTGAATGCATTATAGCATGTAACATTTTGTTTTTCTGTTGGCAAACTCTAGCGTTTCCCATGCAGACACAACAGGTACACATTTGTTTTTTCTGAGTAAAACGCTGTAGAAACCAGTTTACAAAAGATATTTGTGTTTGTAAACATGACATTGAATGCACTTGCCCAAGAAAAAGACTTTCCTTTTCTCCAAAACCAGGTTGACTCTGCTTTTCTGGGTGCTTTGCACACCAATTCCACAGCAGTTTCTCCGGAAAGGGCTGGATGAAACCAGAAATATCCAGTTCTGTGGTGGCTAACTCAATCCAAGATCCTGCTACAGTTTCTGTGTTTGTTTGTGTTTTCTCGATACTATCTATAAACTTTAGAGTTTGAATGCATTGTAGCATGTAACATTTTGTTTTTCTGTTGGCATACGCTGATTGGTTTCACATGGAGACACAACAGGAACACATTCGTGTTTTCTGAGTGAAAATCTGCAGAAACCAGGTTACAAATGATATTGGTGTTTGTAAACATGACATTGAAACCACTTGCCCAAGAAAATGACTTTGCATTTCTCCAAAACCATGTGGACTCTGCTTTTCTGGGTGCTTTGCACACCAATTCCACACCAGTTTCTCCAGATAGGGCTGGATGAAACCAGAAATATCCCGTTCTGTGTTGGCTAACTCAATCCCAGCTCTTGCTACAGCCTCAGAGTTTGCTTGTGTTTTCTCGATAATATCTGTGGATTTTAGAATTGTGAATGCATTGTAGCATGTAACATTTTGTTTTTCTGTTGGCAAACGCTAATTGGTTTCACATGGAGACACAACAGATACACATTCGTATTTTCTGAGTGAAAAGCTGCAGAAAGCAGTTTACAAATGATAGTTGTGTTTGTAAACCTGACATTGAATCCACTTGCCCAAGAAAAAGACTTTGCGTTTCTCCAAAACCAGGTTGACTCTGCTTTTCTTGGTGCTTTGCACACCAATTTCACACCAGTTTCTCCAGATAGGTCTGGATGAAACCAGAAATATCCGGATTGTGGTGGCTAACTCAAACCCAGCTCTTGCAATAGTCTGAAAGTTTGTTTGTGTTTATTGGATAGTATCTGTGGACTTTAGATTTGTGAATGCATTGCAACATGTAACAGTTTGTTTTTCTGTTGGCAAACGCTAATTGGTTTCACATGGAGACACAGCAGGAACACATTCGCCTTTTCTGAGAAAAAAGCTGTAGAAAGCAGTTCACAAATTATAGATGTATGTGTAAACATGACATGAATGCACTTGCCCAAGAAAAAGACTTTCCTTTTCTCCAAAACCAGGTTGACTCTGCTTTTCTGGGTGCTTTGCACATCAATTCCACACCAGTTGTCCAGATAGGGCTGGATGAAATCAGAAATATCCGGGTCTGTGGTGGCTAATTCAATCTGAGCTCTTGCTACAGCTTCTGAGCTTGCTTGTGTTTTCTCAATAGTATCTGTGCATTTTAGAGTTGTGAATGCATTATAGCATGTAACATTTTGTTTTTCTGTTGGCAAACTCTAGCGTTTCCCATGCAGACACAACAGGTACACATTCGTTTTTTCTGAGTAAAACGCTGTAGAAACCAGTTTACAAAAGATATTTGTGTTTGTAAACATGACATTGAATGCACTTGCCCAAGAAAAAGATTTTCCTTTTCTCCAAAACCAGGTTGACTCTTCTTTTCTGGGTGCTTTGCACACCAATGCCACAGCAGTTTCTCCGGAAAGGGCTGGATGAAACCAGAAATATCCGGTTCTCAGGTGTCTAACTCAATCCCAGCTCTTGCTACAGCCTCAGAGTTTGCTTGTGTTTTCTCGAGAGTATCTATAAAGTTTAGAGTTGTGAATGCATTGTAGGATGTAACAGTTTGTTTTTCTGTTGGCAAACGCTTATTAGTTTCACATGGAGACACAACAGGAACACATTCGTCTTTTCTGAGAAAAAAGCTGTAGAAAGCAGTTCACAAATTATGGTTGTGTTTGTAAACATGACATTGAATCCACTTGCCCAAGAAAAAGACTTTCCTTTTCTCCAAAACCAGTTTGACTCTGCTTTTCTGGGTGCTTTGCACACCAATTCCACACCAGTTTGTCCAGATAGGGCTGGATGAAACCAGAAATATCCGGTTCTGTGGTGGCTAACTCAATCCCAGCTCTTGCTACAGCTTCTGTGTTTGCTTGTGTTTCCTCCATAATATCTGTCGATTTTAGAGATGTGAATGCATTGCAGCATGTAACATTTTGTTTTGCTGTTGGCAAACACTAATTGGTTTCACATGGAGACACAACAGGAACACATTCGTGTTTTCTGAGTAAAAATCTGCAGAAACCAGGTTCAAATGATATTGGTGTTTGTAAACATGACATTGAATCCTCTTGCCCAAGAAAAAGACTTTGCGTTTCTCCAAAACCAGGTTCGCTCTTCTTTTCTGGGTGCTTTTACACACCAACTGCACACCAGTTTGTCCAGATAGGGCTGGATGAAACCAGAAATATCCGGTTCTGTGGTGGCTAACTCAATCCCAGCTCTTGCTACAGCTTCTGTGTTTGCTTGTGTTTTCTTGATAATATCTGTGGATTTTAGTGTTGTGAATGCATTGTAGCATGTAACATTTTGTTTTTCTGTTGGTATACACTAATTGGTTTCCCATGGAGACACAACAGGTACAAATTCGTGTTTTCAGAGAAAAAGCTGCAGAAACCAGGTTAAAAATTATATTGGTGTTTGTAAACATGACATTGAAACCACTTGACCAAGAAAAAGACTTTGCTATTCTCCAAAACCAGGTGGACTCTGCTTTTCTGGGTGCTTTGCACTCCAATTCCACACCAGTTTCTCTAGAAAGGGCTGGATGAATCCAGAAATATCCGGTTCTGTGGAGGCTCACTAAATCCCAGCTCTTGCTACAGCCTCAGAGTTTGCTTGTGTTTTCTCAATAGTATCTGTGCATTTTAGAGTTGCGAGTGAATTGTAGCATGTAACAGTTTGTTTTTCTGTTGGCCTACGCTAATTGGTTTCACAGGGAGACACAACAGGAACACATTCATGTTTTCTGAGAAAAAAGCTGCAGAAACCAGGTTAAAAATGATATTTGTGTCTGTAAACATGACATTGAAACCACTTGCCCAAGAAAAAGACTTTGCTTTTCTCCAAAACCAGGTGGACTCTGCTTTTCTGGGTGCTTTGCACACCAATTCCACACCAGTTTGTCCCGATAGGTTTGGATGAAACCGGAAATATTCGGTTTGTGGTGGCTAACTCAAACCCAGCTCTTGCTACAGTCTCAAAGTTTGTTTGTGTTTTCTGGATAGTATCTCTGGAATTTAGAGGTGTGAATGCATTGCAGCATGTAACATTTTGATTTTCTGTTGGACAGACTGGTGTGGAGTTGGTGTGCAAAGCACCCAGAAAAGCAGAGTCAACCTGGTTTTGGAGAAACGCAAAGTCTTTTTTTGGGCAAGTGGATTCAATGTCATGTTTACAAGCACAAGTATCATTTGTAACCTGGTTTCTGCAGCTTTTTACTCAGAAAACACGAATGTGTACCTGTTGTGTCACCATGTGAAACCAATTAGCGTTTGCCCAGAGAAAAACAAAATGTTAAATGCAACAATGCATTCACAACTCTAAAGTCCATCTATACTATGGAGAAAACACAAGCTAATATAGAAGGTGTAGCAAGAGCTGGGTTTGAGTTAGCCACCACAGAACCGGATATTTCTGATTTCATCCAAACCTATCTGGACAAACTGGTGTGGAGTTGGTGTGCAAAGCACCCAGAAAAGCAGAGTCAACCTGGTTTTGGAGAAAAGAAAAGTCTTTTTCTTGGGCAAGTGGATTCATTGTCATGGTTACAAGCACAAATATCATTTGTAACCTGGTTTCTGCAGCTTTTTACTCAGAAAACACGAATGTGTACCTTTGTGTCACCATGTGAAACAAATTAGCGTTTGCCAACAGAAAAACAAAATGTTACATGCTACAATGCATTCACAACTCTAAAGACCATAGACTATCGAGAAAACACAAGCAAACACAGAAGCTGTAGCAACAGCTGGAATTGACTTAGCCACCACAGAACCGGATATTTCTGGTTTCATCCAAACCTAGCTGAACAAACTGGTGTGGAGTTGGTGTGCAAAGCACCCAGAAAAGCAGAGTCAACCTGGTTTTGGAGAAAAGCAAAGTCTTTTTCTTGGACAAGTGGATTCAATGTCATGTTTACAAACACAAATATCATTTGTAACCTGGTTTCTGCAGCTTTTTACTCAGAAAACAGGAATATGTCACTGTTGTGTCTCCATGTGAAACCTATTAGCGTTTGCCAACAGAAAAACAAAATGTTACATGCTACAATGCATTCACATCTCTAAAGTCCCTAGATACTATCGACAAAACACAAACAAACTCTTAGGATGTAGCAAGAGCTGGGATTGACTGAGCCAGCACAGAACCGGATATTTCTGGTTTCATCCAGCCCTATCTGGACAAACTGGTGTGGAGTTGGTGTGCAAAGCACCCAGAAAAGCAGAGTCAACCTGGTTTTGGAGAAACGCAAAGTCTTTTTTTGGGCAAGTGGATTCAATGTCATGTTTACAAGCACAAGTATCATTTGTAACCTGGTTTCTGCAGCTTTTTACTCAGAAAACATGAATGTGTATCTGTTGTGTCTCCATGTGAAACCAATTAGCGTTTGCCCACAGAAAAACCAAATGTTACATGCAACAATGCATTCACAACTCTAAAGACCATAGATACTATGGAGAAAACACAAGCTAATATAGAAGGTGTAGCAAGAGCTGGGTTTGAGTTAGCCACCACAGAACCGGATATTTCTGATTTCATCCAAACCTAGCTGAACAAACTGGTGTGGAGTTGGTGTGCAAAGCACCCAGAAAAGCAGAGTCAACCTGGTTTTGGAGAAATGCAGTCTTTTTCTTGGGCAAGTGGATTCAATGTCATGGTTACAAGCACAAATATCATTTTTTAACTGGTTTCTGCAGCTTTTTACTCAGAAAACACGAATGTGTACCTTTGTGTCACCATGTGAAACAAATTAGCGTTTGCCAACAGAAAAACAAAATGTTACATGCTACAATGCATTCACAACTCTAAAGTCCATAGACTATCGAGAAAACACAAGCAAACACAGAAGCTGTAGCAACAGCTGGAATTGACTTAGCCACCACAGAACCGGATATTTCTGGTTTCAGCCAAACATATCTGGACAAACTGGTGTGGAATTTGTGTGCAAAGCACCCAGAGCAGCAGATCAACCTGGTTTTGGAGAAAAGCGAAGTCTTTTTCTTGGACAAGTGGATTCAATGTCATGGTTACAAACACAAATATCATTTGTAACCTGGTTTCTGCAGCTTTTTACTCAGAAAACACGAATGTGTACCTTTGTGTCACCATGTGAAACAAATTAGCGTTTGCCAACAGAAAAACAAAATGTTACATGCTACAATGCATTCACAACTCTAAAGTCCATAGACTATCGAGAAAACACAAGCAAACACAGAAGCTGTAGCAACAGCTGGAATTGACTTAGCCACCACAGAACCGGATATTTCTGGTTTCAGCCAAACATATCTGGACAAACTGGTGTGGAATTGGTGTGCAAAGCACCCAGAAAAGCAGAGTCAACCTGGTTTTGGAGAAACGCAAAGTCTTTTTCTTGGGCAAGTGGAATCAATGTCATGTTTACAAGCACAAGTATCATTTGTAACCTGGTTTCTGCAGCTTTTTACTCAGAAAACACGAATGTGTACCTGTTGTGTCTCCATGTGAAACCAATTAGCGTTTGCCCACAGAAAAACAAAATGTTACATGCTACAATGCATTCACAGCTCTAAAGTCCATAGATACGGTGGAGAAAACACAAGCAAACAGAGAAGCTGTAGCCAGAGCTGGGATTGACTTACCCACCACAGAACCGGATATTTCTGGTTTCATCCAAACCTAGCTGAACAAACTGGTGTGGAGTTGGTGTGCAAAGCACCCAGAAAAGCAGAGTCAACCTGGTTTTGGAGAAAAGCAAAGTCTGTTTCTTGGACAAGTGGATTCAATGTCATGTTTACAAACACAAATATCATTTGTAACCTGGTTTCTGCAGCTTTTTACTCAGAAAACACGAATATGTCACTGTTGTGTCTCCATGTGAAACCTATTAGCGTTTGCCAACAGAAAAACAAAATGTTACATGCTACAATGCATTCACATCTCTAACGTCCCTAGATACTATCGACAAAACACAAACAAATTCTTAGGATGTAGCAAGAGCTGGGATTGACTGAGCCAACACAGAACCGGATATTTCTGGTTTCATCCAGCCCTATCTGGACAAACTGGTGTGGAGTTGGTGTGCAAAGCACCCAGAAAAGCAGAGTCAACCTGGTTTTGGAGAAACGCAAAGTCTTTTTTTGGGCAAGTGGATTCAATGTCATGTTTACAAGCACAAGTATCATTTGTAACCTGGTTTCTACAGCTTTTTACTCAGAAAACACGAATGTGTACCTGTTGTGTCTCCATGTGAAACCAATTAGCGTTTGCCCACAGAAAAACAAAATGTTACATGCAACAATGCATTCACAACTCTAAAGTCCATAAATACTATGGAGAAAACACAAGCTAATATAGAAGGTGTAGCAAGAGCTGGGTTTGAGTTAGCCACCACAGAACCGGATATTTCTGATTTCATCCAAACCTATCTGGACAAACTGGTGTGGAGTTGGTGTGCAAAGCACCCAGAAAAGCAGAGTCAACCTGGTTTTGGAGAAATGCAGTCTTTTTCTTGGGCAAGTGGATTCAATGTCATGGTTACAAGCACAAATATCATTTTTTAACTGGTTTCTGCAGCGTTTTACTCAGAAAACACGAATGTGTACCTTTGTGTCACCATGTGAAACAAATTAGCGTTTGCCAACAGAAAAACAAAATGTTACATGCTACAATGCATTCACAACTCTAAAGTCCATAGACTATCGAGAAAACACAAGCAAACACAGAAGCTGTAGCAACAGCTGGAATTGACTTAGCCACCACAGAACCGGATATTTCTGGTTTCAGCCAAACATATCTGGACAAACTGGTGTGGAATTTGTGTGCAAAGCACCCAGAGCAGCAGATCAACCTGGTTTTGGAGAAAAGCAAAGTAATTTTCTTGGACAAGTGGATTCAATGTCATGTTCACAAACACAAATATCATTTTCAACCTGGTTTCTGCAGCTTTTTACTCAGAAAACACGAATGTGTATCTATTGTGCCTCCATGTGAAACCAATTAGCATTTGCCAACAGAAAATCAAAATGTTACATGCTAAAATTCATTCACAACTCTAAAGTCCATAGATACTGTGGAGAAAACACAAGCAAACACAGAAGCTGTAGCAAGAGCTTGGATTGACTTAGCCACCACAGAACTGGATATTTCTGGTTTCATCCAAACCTATCTGGACAAACTGGTGTGGAATTGGTGTGCAAAGCACCGAGAAAAGCAGAGTCAACCTGGTTTGGAGAAAAGCAAAGTCTTTTTCTTGGGCACATGGATACAATGTCATGTTTACAAACACAAATATCATTTCTAACCTGGTTTCTGCAGCTTTTTACTGAGAAAACATGAATGTGTACCTGTTGTGACTCATTTGAAACCATTAGCGTTTGCCAACACAAAACCTAAATGCTACATGCTACAATGCATTCACAACTCTAAAGTCCATAGATACTATTGACAAAACACAAAAAAACTCTTAGGATGTAGCAAGAGCTGGGATTGACTGAGCCACAACAGAACCGGATATTTCTGGTTTCATCCAAACCTATCTGGACAAACTGGTGTGGAATTTGTGTGCAAAACATCCAGAGCAGAAGATCAACCTGGTTTTGGAGAAAAGCGAAGTCTTTTTCTTGGACAAGTGGATTCAATGTCATGGTTACAAACACAAATATCATTTGTAACCTGGTTTCTGCAGCTTTTTACTCAGAAAACACGAATGTGTACCTTTGTGTCACCATGTGAAACAAATTAGCGTTTGCCAACAGAAAAACAAAATGTTACATGCTACAATGCATTCACAACTCTAAAGTCCATAGACTATCGAGAAAACACAAGCAAACACAGAAGCTGTAGCAACAGCTGGAATTGGCTTAGCCACCACAGAACCGAATATTTCTGGTTTCATCCAGTCCTATCTGGAAAAACTGGTGTGGAATTGGTGTGCAAAGCACCCAGAAAAGCAGAGTCAACCTGGTTTTGGAGAAACGCAAAGTCTTTTTCTTGGGCAAGTGGATTCAATGTCATGTTTACAAGCACAAGTATCATTTGTAACCTGGTTTCTGCAGCTTTTTACTCAGAAAACACGAATGTGTACCTGTTGTGTCTCCATGTGAAACCAATTAGCGTTTGCCCACAGAAAAACAAAATGTTACATGCAACAATGCATTCACAACTCTAAAGTCCGTAGAAACTATCGACAAAACACAAGCAAACACAGAAGCTGTAGCAAGAACTTGCATTGACTTAGCCACTACAGAACCGGATATTTCTGGTTTCATCCAAACGTATCTGGACAAACTGGTGTGGAATTGGTGTGCAAACCACCCAGAAAAGCAGAGTCAACCTGGTTTTGGAGAAAAGCAAAGAATTTTTCTTGGGCACATGGATTCAATGTCATGTTTACAAACACAAATATCATTTCTAACCTGGTTTCTGCAGCTTTTTACTGAGAAAACATGAATGTGTACCTGTTGTGACTCATGTGAAACCAATTAGCGTTTGCCAACAGAAAACCTAAATGCTACATGCTACAATGCATTCACAACTCTAAAGTCCATACATAATGTGGACAAAACACAAACAAACTCTTAGGATGTAGCAAGAGCTGGGATTGACTGAGCCACCACAGAACCGGATACTTCTGGTTTCATCCAGCCCTATCTGGACAAACTGGTGTGGAGTGGTGTGCAAAGCACCCAGAAAAGCAGAGTCAACCTGGTTTTGGAGAAAAGCAAAGTCTGTTTCTTGGGCAAGTGGACTCAATGTCATGTTTACAAACACAAATATCATTTGTAACCTGGTTTCTGCAGCTTTTTACTCAGAAAACACGAATATGTAACTGTTGTGTCTCCATGTGAAACCTATTAGCGTTTGCCAACAGTAAAACAAAATGTTACATGCTACAATGCATTCACATCTCTAAGTCCATAGATACTATCGACAAAACACAAACAAACTCTTAGGATGTAGCAAGAGCTGGGATTGACTGAGCCACCACAGAACCGGATATTTCTGGTTTCATCCAGCCCTATCTGGACAAACTGGTGTGGAATTGGTGTGCAAAGCACCCAGAAAAGCAGAGTCAACCTGGTTTTGGAGAAAAGCAAAGTCTTTTTCTTGGGCACATGGATTCAATGTCATGTTTACAAACACAAATATCATTTTTAACCTGGTTTCTCCAGCTTTTTACTCAGAAAACACGAATGTGTACCTGCTGTGACTCATTTGAAACCATTAGCATTTGCCAACAGAAAACCTAAATGCTACATGCTACAATGCATTCACAACTCTAAAGTTCATAGATACTATTGACAAAACACAAGCAAACACAGAAGCTGTAGCCAGAGCTGGGATTGACTGAGCCACCACAGAACTGCACATTTCTGGTTTCATCCAAACCTATCTGGACAAACTGGTGTGGAATTGGTGTGCAAAGCACCCAGAAAAGCAGAGTCAACCTGGTTTTGGAGAAAAGCAAAGTTTTTTTCTTGGGCACGTGGATTCAATGTCATGTTTACAAACACAAATATCATTTGTAACCTGGTTTCTGCAGCTTTTTACTCAGAAAACACGAATGTGTCCCTGTTGTGTCTCATTTGAAACCATTAGCATTTGCCAACAGAAAACCTAAATGCTACATGCTACAATGCATTCACAACTCTAAAGTCCATAGATACTATTGACAAAACACAAGCAAAAACAGATGCTGTAGCGAGATCTGGGATTGACTGAGCCACCACAGAACCGGATATTTCTGGTTTCATCCAGCCCTATCTGGACAAACTGGTGTGGAGTTGGTGTGCAAAGCACCCAGAAAAGCAGAGTCAACCTGGTTTTGGAGAAAAGCAAAGTCTTTTTCTTGGGCACATGGATTCAATGTCATGTTTACAAACACAAATATCATTTTTAACCTGGTTTCTCCAGCTTTTTACTCAGAAAACATGAATGTGTACCTGTTGTGACTCATGTGAAACCATTAGTGTTTGCCAACAGAAAACCTAAAAGCTACATGCTACAATGCATTCACTACTCTAAAGTCCATAGATACTGTGGAGAAAACACAAAAAAACTCTTAGGATGTAGCAAGAGCTGGGATTGACTGAGCCACCACTGAACCGGATATTTCTGGTTTCATCCAGCCCTATCTGGACAAACTGGTGTGGAGTTGGTGTGCAAAGCACCCAGAAAAGCAGAGTCAACCTGGTTTTGGAGAAAAGCAAAGTCTTTTTCTTGGGCACATGGTTTCAATGTCCTGTTTACAAACACAAATATCATTTTTAATCTGGTTTCTGTAGCTTTTTACTCAGAAAACTTGAATGTGTACATGCTGTGACTCATTTGAAACCATTAGCGTTTTCCAACAGAAAACCAAAATGCTACATGCTACAATGCATTCACAACTCTAAAGTACATAGATACTGTGGAGAAAACACAAAAAAACTCTTAGGATGTAGCAAGAGCTGGGATTGACTGAGCCACCACTGAACCGGATATTTCTGGTTTCATCCAGCCCTATCTGGACAAACTGGTGTGGAATTGGTGTGCAAAGCACCCAGAAAAGCAGAGTCAACCTGGTTTTGGAGAAAAGCAAAGTCTTTTTCTTGGGCACATGGTTTCAATGTCCTGTTTATAAACACAAATATCATTTTTAACCTGGTTTCTGTAGCTTTTTACTCAGAAAACATGAATGTGTACATGCTGTGACTCATTTGAAACCATTAGCGTTTTCCAACAGAAAACCTACATCCTAAATGCTACAATTCATTCACAACTCTAAAGTCCATAGATACTGTGGAGAAAACACAAGCAAACACAGAAGCTGTAGCCAGAGCTGGGATTGACTTACCCACCACAGAACTGGATATTTCTGGTTTCATCCAAACCTATCTGGACAAACTGGTGTGGAATTGGTGTGCAAAGCACCCAGAAAAGCAGAGTCAACCTGGTTTTGGAGAAAAGCAAAGTCATTTTCTTGGGCAAGTGGATTCAATGTCATGTTTACAAACACAAATATCATTTGTAACCTGGTTTCTGCAGCTTTTTACTCAGAAAACACGAATATGTAACTGTTGTGTCTCCATGTGAAACCTATTAGCGTTTGCCAACAGTAAAAAAAAATGTTACATGCTACAATGCATTCACATC
Source organism: Sylvilagus floridanus (assembly GCA_949820135.1). Lineage (NCBI taxonomy): Eukaryota > Metazoa > Chordata > Mammalia > Lagomorpha > Leporidae > Sylvilagus > Sylvilagus floridanus. The sequence continues at coordinate 28,952,025 of OX463232.1, forward strand.
TCTAACACCATAGATACTATCGACAAAACACAAACAAACTCTTAGGATGTAGCAAGAGCTGGGATTGACTGAGCCACCACAGAATCAGATATTTCTGATTTCATCCAGCCCTATCTGGACAAACTGGTGTGGAATTGGTGTGCAAAGCACCCAGAAAAGCAGAGTCAACCTGGTTTTGGAGAAAAGCAAAGTCTTTTTCTTGGGCACATGGATTCAATGTCATGTTTACAAACACAAATATCATTTTTAACCTGGTTTCTCCAGCTTTTTACTCAGAAAACACGAATGTGTACCTGCTGTGACTCATTTGAAACCATTAGCGTTTTTCAACAGAAAACCTAAATGCTACATGCTACAATGCATTCATAACTCTAAAGTCCATAGATACTATTGAAAAAACACAAAAAAACTCTTAGGATGTAGCAAGAGCTGGGATTGACTGAGCCACCACAGAACCGGATATTTCTGGTTTCATCCAGCCCTATCTGGACAAACTGGTGTGGAATTGGTGGGCAAAGCACCCAGAAAAGCAGAGTCAACCTGGTTTTGGAGAAAAGCAAAGTTTTTTTCTTGGGCACGTGGATTCAATGTCATGGTTACAAGCACAAATATCATTTTTAACCTGGTTTCTGCAGCTTTTTACTCAGAAATCATGAATGTGTACCTGCTGTGACTCATTTGAAACCATTAGCGTTTGCCAACAGAAAACCTAAATGCTAAGTGCTACAATGCATTCACAACTCTAAAGTCCATAGATACTATTGGCAAAACACAAAAAAACTCTTAGGATGTAGCAAGAGCTGGGATTGACTGAGCCACCACAGAACTGGATATTTCTGCTTTCACCCAAACCTATCTGGACAAACTGGTGTGGAATTGGTGTGCAAAGCACCCAGAAAAGCAGAGTCAACCTGGTTTTGGAGAAAAGCAAAGTTTTTTTCTTGGGCACGTGGATTCAATGTCATGTTTACAAACACAAATATCATTTGTAACCTGGTTTCTCCAGCTTTTTACTCAGAAAACACGAATGTGTACCTGTAGTGTCTCCATGTGAAACCAATTAGCGTTTGCCAACAGAAAACCTAAATGCTACATTCTACAATGCATTCACAAATCTAAAGTCCATAGATCCTATTGACAAAACACAAGCAAACCCAGAAGCTGTAGCCAGAGCTGGGATTGACTGAGCCACCACAAAACCGGATATTTCTGGTTTCATCCAGCCCTATCTGGACAAACTGGTGTGAAATTTGTGTGCAAAGCACCCAGAAAAGCAGAGTCAACCTGGTTTTCGAGAAAAGCAAAGTCTTTTTTTTTCTTGGGCAAGTGATTTCAATGTCATGTTTACAAACACAAATATCATTTTTAACCTGGTTTCTGCAGCTTTTTCCTCAGAAAACATGAATGTGTACCTGCTGTGACTCATTTGAAACCATTAGCGTTTGACAACAGAAAACCTAAATGCTAAATGCTACAATGCATTCACAACTCTAAAGTCCATAGATACTATCGACAAAAAACAAGGAAACTCTGAGGATGTAGCAAGAGCTGGGATTGACTGAGCCACCACAGAACGGGATATTTCTGGTATCATCCAAACATATCTGGAAAAAGCGGTGTGGAATTGGTGTGCAAAGCACCCAGAAAAGCAGAGTCAACCTGGTTTTGGAGAAAAGCAAAGTCTTTTTATGGGGCACGTGGATTCAATGTCATGTTTACAAACCAAATATCATTTCTAAACTAGTTTCTGCAGCTTTTTACTCAGAAAACACGAATGTGTCCCTGTTGTGTCTCATTTGAAACCATTAGCATTTTCCAACAGAAAACCTAAATGCTAAATGCTACAATGCATTCACAACTCTAAAGTCCATAGATACTGTGGAGAAAACACAAGCAAACACAGAAGCTGTAGCCAGAGCTGGGATTGACTTAGCCACCACAGAACTGGATATTTCTGGTTTCATCCAAACCGGCTGAACAAAATGGTGTGGAGTTGGTGTGCAAAGCACCCAGAAAAGAAGAGTCAACCTACATTTGGAGAAAAGCAAAGTCTTTTCCTTGGACAAGTGGATTCAATGTCATGTTTACAAACACAAATATCATTGGTAACCTGGTTTCGGCAGCTTTTTACTCAGAAAACACGAATATGTCACTGTTGTGTCTCCATGTGAAACCTATTAGCGTTTGCCAACAGAAAAACAAAATGTTACATGCTACAATGCATTCACATCTCTAAAGTCCATAGATACTAGCGACAAAACACAAACAAACTCTTAGGATGTAGCAAGAGCTGGGATTGACTGAGCCAACACAGGACCGGATATTTTTGCTTTCATCCAGCACTATCTGGACAAACTGGTGTGGAGTTGGTGTGCAAAGCTCCCAGAAAAGCAGAGTCAACCTGGTTTTTGAGAAAAGCAAAGTCTTTTTCTTGGGCAAGTGGATTCAATGTCATGGTTACAAGCACAAATATCATTTACAACCTGGTTTCTGCAGCTTTTTACTCAGAAAACACGAATGTGCACCTTTGTGTCACCATGTGAAAGAAATTAGCGTTTGCCAACAGAAAAACAAAATGTTACATGCTGCAATGCATTAACAACTCTAAAGTCCATAGATACTATCGAGAAAACACAAGCAAACACAGAAGCTGTAGCCAGAGCTGGGATTGACTTACCCACCACAGAACCGGATATTTCTGGTTTCATCCAAACCTAGCTGAACAAACTGGTGTGGTGTTGGTGTGCAAAGCACCCAGAAAAGCAGAGTCAACCTGGTTTTCGAGAAAAGCAAAGTCTTTTTCTTGGGCAAGTGGATTCAATGTCATGTTTACAAACACCAATATCATTTCTAACCTGGTTTCTGCAGATTTTACTCAGACAACACGAATGTGTACCTGTTGTGTCTCCATGTGAAACCAATTAGCGTTTGCCCACAGAAAAACAAAATGATACAAGCTACAATGCATTCACAACTCTAAAGTCCATAGATACTATCGACAAAACACAAGCAAACACAGAAGCTGTAGCAAGAGCTTGGATTGACTTAACCACCACAGAACTGGATATTTCTGGTTTCATCCAAACCTATCAGGACAAACTGGTGTGGAATTGGTGTGCAAAGCACCCAGAAAAGCAGAGTCAACCTGGTTTTGGAAAAAAGCAAAGTCTTTTCTTGGGCACATGGATTGAATCTCATGTTTACAAACACAAATATCATTTCTAACTTCGTTTCTGCAGCTTTTTACTCAGAAAACATGAATGTGTACCTGTTGTGACTCATTTGAAACCATTAGCGTTTGCCAACATAAAACCTAAATGCTACATGCTACAATGCATTCACAACTCTAAAGTCCATAGATACTGTGGAGAAAACACAAGCAAACACAGAAGCTGTAGCCAGAGCTGGGATTGACTTACCCACCACAGAACCGGATATTTCTGGTTTCATCCAGCCCTATCTGGACAAACTGGTGTGGAATTGGTGTGCAAAGCACCCAGAAAAGCAGAGTCAGCAGGGTTTTGGAGAAAGCAAAGTCTTTTTCTTCGGCACGTGGATTCAATGTCATGTTTACAAACACCAATATCATTTGTAACCTGGTTTCTGCAGCTTTTTACTCAGAAAACATGAATATGTCACTGTTGTGTCTCCATGTGAAACCTATTAGCATTTGCCAACAGAAAATCAAAATGTTACATGCTACGATGCATTCAAATCCCTAAGTCCATAGATACTATCGACAAAACACAAACAAACTCTTAGGATGTAGCAAGAGCTGGTATTGACTGAGCCACCACAGAACCGGATATTTCTGGTTTCATCCAGCCCTATCTGGACAAACTGGTGTGGAATTTTTGTGCAAAGCACCCAGAAAAGCAGAGTCAACCTGGTTTTGGAGAAAACAAAGTCTTTTTCTTGGACAGGTGGATTCAATGTCATGTTTACAAACACAAATATCATTTTTAAGCTGGTTTCTGCAGCTTTTTACTCAGAAAACACGAATGTGTACCTGCTGTGACTCATTTGAAACCATTAGCGTTTGCCAACAGAAAACCTAAATGCTAAATGCTACAATGCATTCACAACTCTAAAGTCCATAGATACTGTGGAGAAAAAACAAGCAAACACAGAAGCTGTAGCCAGAGCTGGGATTGACTTACCCACCACAGAACCGGATATTTCTCGTTTCATCCAAACCTAGCTGAACAAATTGGTGTGGAGTTCGTGTGCAAAGCACCCAGAAAAGCAGAGTCAACCTGGTTTTGGAGAAAAGCAAAGTCTTTTTCTTGGGCAAGTGGATTCAATGTCATGTTTACAAACACAGATATCATTTTTAACCTGGTTTCTGCAGCTTTTTACTCGGAAAACACGAATATGTCACTGTTGTGTCTCCATGTGAAACCTATTAGCGTTTGCCTACAGAAAAACAAAATGTTACATGCTACAATGCATTCACATCTCTAAAGTCCATAGATACTATCGACAAAACACAAACAAACTCTTAGGATGTAGCAAGAGCTGGGATTGACTGAGCCAACACTGGACCGGATATTTTTGCTTTCATCCAGCACTATCTGGACAAACTGGTGTGATGTTTGTGTGCAAAGCTCCCAGAAAAGCAGAGTCAACCTGGTTTTTGAGAAAAGCAAAGTCTTTTTCTTGGGCAAGTGGATTCAATGTCACGGTTACAAGCACAAATATCATTTACAACCTGGTTTCTGCAGCTTTTTACTCAGAAAACACGAATGTGTACCTTTGTGTCACCATGTGAAACAAATTAGCGTTTGCCAACAGAAAAACAAAATGTTACATGCTGCAATGCATTCACAACTCTAAAGTCCATAGATACTATCGAGAAAACACAAGCAAACACAGAAGCTGTAGCCAGAGCTGGGATTGACTTACCCACCACAGAACCGGATATTTCTGGTTTCATCCAAACCTAGCTGAACAAACTGGTGTGGAGTTGGTGTGAGGGCACCCAGAAAGGCAGAGTCAACCTGGTTTTGGAGAAAAGCAAAGTCTTTTTCTTGGGCAAGTGGATTCAATGTCATGTTTACAAACACCAATATCATTTCCACACCAGTTTGTACAGATAGGTTTGGATGAAACCAGAAATATCCAGTTCTATGGTGGCTAAGTCAATCCAAGCTCTTGCTACAGCTTCTGTGTTTGTTTGCGTTTTCTGGATAGTATCTGTGGGCCCTAGAGTTGTGAATGCATTGTAGCAAGTAACATTTTGTTTTTCTGTTGGCAAACACTAATTGGTTTCACATGGTGACACAACATGTACACACTCGTGTTTTCTGAATAAAAACCTGCAGAAACCAGGTTAAAAATGATATTTGTGTTTGTAAACATGACATTGAATCCACTTGCCCAAGAAAAAGACTTTGCCTTAACCCCAAAACCAGGTTGACTCTGCTTTTCTGCGTGTTTTGCACACCAGTTCCACACCAGTTTGACAATCTAGGTCAGGATGAAACCAGAAATATCCGGTTCTTTTTTGGCTAACTCAATCCCAGTTCTTGCTACAGTTTCTGTGTTTGCTTTTGTTTTCTCAAGAGCATCTGTGCATTTTAGAGTTGTCAATGCATTGCAGCATGTAACAGTTTGTTTTTCTGTTGTCAAATGCTAATTGGTTTCACTTAGAGACACACATGTACACATTCGTGTTTTCTAAGAAAAAGCTGCAGAAACCAGGTTAAAAATGATATTTGTGTTTGTAAACATGACATTGAATCTACTTGCCCAAGAAAAAGACTTTGCTTTTCTCCAAAACCAGGTTGACTCTGCTTTTCTGGGTGATTTGCACATCATCTCCACACCAGTTTGTCCAGATAGGGCTGGATGAAACCAGAAATATCCGGTTTTGTATTGGCTAACTCAATCCCAGCTCTTGCTACAGCTTCTGTGCTTGCTTGTGCATTCTGTATAGTATCTATGGACTTTAGAGGTGTGAATGCATTGTAGCATGTAACAGTTTGTTTTTCTTTTGGCAAACACTAATTGGTTTCACATGGAGACACAACAGGTACACATTCGTGTTTTCTGTGTAAAAACCTGCAGAAACCAGGTTAAAAATGATATTTGTGTTTGTAAACATGACATTGAATCCACTTGCCCAAGAAAAAGACTTTTCCTTTCTCCAAAACCAGGTTGACTCTAATTTCTGGGTGCTTTGCACACCAGCTCCACACAAGGTTTTCCAGATAGGTCTGGATGAAATCAGAAATATCCGGTTCTGTGTTGGCGAACTCATCCCAGTTCTTGCTACACCTTCTGTGTTTGCTTGTGTTTACTCGATAGTATCTATGAACTTTAGAGTTGTGAATGCATTGTAGCATGTAACAGTTTTTTTCTGTTGGTAAATGCTAATTGGTTTCACATGGAGAAACAACACGTACACATTCGTGTTTTCTGAGTAAAAAGCTGCAGATACCAGGTTAAAATGATATTGGTGTTTGAAAAATGACATTGAATCCACTTGCCCAAGAAAAAGACTTTGCTTTTCTTTAAAATCAGGTTTCCTCTCTTTTCTAAGTGCTTTGCACACCAACTCCCCAACACATTGTCCGGATAGGGCTGGATGAAACCAGAAATACCCTGTTGTGTGGTGGCTAACTCAATCCCAGCTCTTGCTACAGCTTGTGCTTTATCGATATTATTTATGGACTTTAGAATTGCGAATGCATTATAGCATGTAACATTTTTTTTTCTATTGGCAAATGCTAATTGGTTTCACATGGAGACACAACAGGTACACATTCGTGTTTTGTGAGTAAAAAGCTGCAGAATCCAGGTTAAAAATGATATTTGTGTTTGTAAACTTGATATTGAATCCACTTGCCCAAGAAAAAGACTTTCCTTTTCCACCAAAACCTGGTTAATTCCGCTTTTCTGTGTGCTTTGCACACCAAATCCACACAGGTTCTCCGGATAGGGCTGGATGAAACCAGAAATATCCGGTTCTGTGGTGGCTTACTCAATCCCAGCTCTTGCTACAGTTTCTGTGTTTGCTTGTGTTTTGTCGATAGTATCTGTGCATTTTAGAGTTGTGAACGCATTGTAGCATGCAACATTTTGTTTTTCTGTTGGCAAACGCTAGTTGGTGTCACATGGAGACACAACAGGTACACATTCGTGTTTTCTGAGTAAAAAGCTGCAGAAAGCAGTTTACAAATGATATTTGTGTTTGTAAACATGACATTGAATCCGCTTGCCCAAGAAAAAGACTTTGCTTTTCTCAAAAACCAGGCTGACTCTGCTTTCTGGCTGTTTTACACACCAATTCCACACCAGTTTTTCCAGATAGGGATGGATGAAACCAGAAACATCTGGTTCTGATGTGTCTATCTCAATCCCAGCTCTTGCTACAGCTTCTGTGTTTGCTTGTGTTTTCTCGATAATATCTGTGGATTTTAGAGTTGTGAATGCATTGTAGCATGTAACATTTTTTTTTCTGTTGGCAAACTCTAATTGGTTTCACATGGAGACACAATAGGTACACATTCGTCTTTTCTGAGTAAAAAGATGCAGAAAGCAGGTTAAAAATGATATTTGTGTTTGTAAACATGACATTGAATCCACTTGCCCAAGAAAAAGTCTTTGCTTTTCTCCAACACCTGGTTGATTCCGCTTTTCTGTGTGCTTTGCACACCAATTCCACACCAGTTTGTCCAGTTAGGCCTGGATGAATCCAGAAATATCCGGTTCTGTGTTGGATAACTCATTCCCAGCTCTTGCTACAGCTTCTGTGTTTGCTCCATAATATCTGTCGCTTTTAGAGTTGTGAATGCATTGTAGCATGTAACCTTTTGTTTTTCTGTTGGCAAACGATAATTGGTTTCACAGGGAGACACAACAGGTACACATTCGTGTTTTCTGAGAAAAAACTGCAGAAACCGGGTTAAAAATGATATTGATGTTTGTAAACATGACATTGAAACCACTTGCCCAAGAAACAGACTTTGCTTTTCCCCAAAAACAGGTTGACTCTGCTTTTCTGTGTGCTTTGCACACCAACTCCACACCAGTTTTTCTAGATAGGTCTTGATGAAACCAGAAATATCCGGTTTTGTGGTGGCTAGCTCAAACCCAGCTCTGGCTAGAGCCTCAGAGTTTGCTTCTGTTTTCTCGATAATATCTGTGGATTTTAGAGTTGTTAAATCATTGTAGCATGTAACATTTTGTTTTTCTGTTGGCAAACGGTATTTGGTTTCACATGGAGACACAAGAGGTACACATTCGTGTTTTCTGAGTAAAAAGCTGCATAAAGCAGTTTACAAATGACATTTGTGTTTGTAAAAATGACATTGAATCCACTTGCCCAAGAAAAATAATTTGCTTTTCTCTAAAACCAGGCTGACTCTGATTTCTGTGTGGTTTGCACACCAATTCCACAGCAGTTTCTCCGGAAAGGGATGGATGAAACCAGAAATATCCGGTTCTGTGGTGCATAACTCAATCCAAGATCTTGCTACTGCCTCGTAGTTTGCTTGTGTTTTCTCGATAATATCCATGGATTTTAAAGTTGTGAATGCATTGTAGCATGTAACATTTTTTTTTCTGTTGGCATACGCTAATTGGTTTCAATGGAGACACAATAGGTACACATTCGTGTTTTCTCAGAAAAAGCTGCAGAAACCATGTTAAAAATGATATTTGTGTCTGTAAACATGACATTGAATCCACTTGCCCAAGAAAAAGACTTTGCTTTTCTCCAAAACCAGGTTGACTCTGCTTTTCTAGGTGCTTTGCACACCAATTCCGAACCAGTTGGTCCAGATAGGGCTGGATCAAAGCAGAAATATCCATTTCTGTGGAGGCTAACTCAATCCCAGCTCTTGCTACAATTTCTGTGTTTCCTTGTGTTTTGTCGATCGTTTCTATGGAGTTTAGAGTTGTGAATGCAGTGTAGCATATAACGTTTTGTGTTTCTGTTGGCAAACGCTGATTGGTTTCACATGGAGACACAACACGTACACATTCGTGTTTTCTGAGTAAAAAGCTGCAGAAACCAGGTTACAAATGATATTTGTGTTTGTAAACATGACATTGAATCCACTTGCCAAAGAAAAAGACTTTGCTTTTCTCCAAAACCAGGTTGACATTGCTTTTCTGGGTGCTTTGCACACCAATTCCACACCAGTTTGTCCAGATAGTGCTGGATGAAACCAGAAATATCAGGTTCTGTGGTTGCTAACTCAATCCCAGCTCTTGCTACAATTTCTGTGTTTGCTTGTGTTTTCTCAATAGTAAATGTGCATTTTAGAGTTGTGAATGCATTATAGCATGTAACATTTTGTTTTTCTGTTGGCAAACGCTAAGGGTTTCACATGGAGACACAACAGGTACACATTCATTTTTTCTGAGTAAAAAGCTGTAGAAACAGTTTACAAATGATATTTGTGTTTGTAAACATGGCATTGAATGCACTTGCCCAATAGAAAGACTTTCCTTTTCTCCAAAACCAGGTTGACTCTTCTTTATTGGGTGCTTTGCACACCAATTCCACAGCAGTTTCTCCAGATAGGGCTGGATTTATCCAAAAATATCCAGTTCTGTGGTGGCTAACTCAATCCAAGATCTTGCTACAGTTTCTGTGTTTGTTTGTGTTTTAACGAGAGTATCTATAAACTTTAGAGTTGTGAATGCATTATAGCATGTAACATTATGTTTTTCTGTTGGCATATGCTAATTGGTTTCACATGGAGACACAACACGAACACATTCGTCCTTTCTGAGAAAAAAGCTGTAGAAAGCAGTTTACAAATGATGTTTGTGCTTGTAAACATGACATTGAATGCACTTGCCCAAGAAAAACACTTTGCTTTTCTCCAAAACCAGGTTGACTCTGCTTTTCTGGGTGCTTTTCACACCAATTCCACACCAGTTTGTCCAGATAGGTCTGGATGAAACCAGAAATATCCATTTCTGTGGTGGCTAACTCAATCCCAGCTCTTGCTACAGCGTCTGTGTTTGCTTGTGTTTTCTCGAGAGTATCTATAAACTTTAGAGTTGTGAATGCATTGCAGCATTTAACATTTTGTTTTTCTGTGGCATATGCTAATTGGTTTCACATGGAGACACAACAGGTACACATTCGTGTTTTCAGAGAAAAAGCTGCAGAGAGCAGTTTACAAATGATATTTGTGTTTGTAAATATGACATTGAAACCACTTTCCCAAGAAAAATACTTTGCTTTTCTCCCAAACCAGGTTCACTCTGCTTTCTGGGTGCTTTGCAAACATAATCCACACCAGTTCGTCCAGATAGGTCTGGATGAAACCAGAAATATCTGGTTCTGTATTGGATAACTAAATCAAAGCTCTTGCTACAGTCACTGAGTTGTTTTTGTTTTCTTGATAGTATCTATGGACTTTAGAGTTTTGAATGCATTGTAACATGAAACGTTTTGATTCTTGTTGGCCAACGCTAATTGGTTTCACATGGAGACAATAAAGGTACACATTCGTGTTTTCTTAGTAAAAAGCTGCAGAGAGCAGTTTACAAATGATATTTGTGTTTGTAAACATGAGACTGAATCCACTTGCCCAAGAAAAAGACTTTGCTTTTCTCCAAAACCAGGTTGACTCTTCTTTTCTGGGTGCTTTGCACACCAATTCCACACCAGTTTCTCTGGAAAGGGCTGGATGAAACCATAAATATCCAGTTCTGTGTAGGCTCACTAAATCCCATCTCTTCCTACAGCCTCAGAGTTTGCTTGTGTTTTCTCGATAGTATCTATAAATTTCAGAGTTGTGAGTGCATTGTAGCATGTAACAGTTTGTTTTACTGTTGGCCTACGCTAATTGGTTTCACATGGAGACACAACAGATACACATTCGTGTTTTCTGAGAAAAAAGCTGAGAATCCAGGTTACAAATGATATTTGTGTCTGTAAACATGACATTGAAACCACTTGCCCAAGAAAAAGACTTTGCTTTTCTCCAAAACCAGGTTGACTCTGCTTTTCTGGGTGTTTTGCACACCAATTCCACAGCAGTTACTCCGGAAAGGGCTGGATGAAACCAGAAATGTCCGGTTCTGTAGTGGCTAACTCAATCAAAGATCTTAATACAGCCTCCGTGTTTGTTTGTGTTTTCTCGATAGTATGTATAAACTTTAGAATTGTGAATGCATTGTAGCATGTAACATTTTGTTTTTCTGTTGGCATACGCTAATTGGTTTCACATGGAGACACAACAGGAACACATACGTGTTTCCTAGTGAAGACCTGCAGAAACCAGGTTAAAAATGATAGTTGTGTTTGTAAACATGACATTGAATACACTTGCCCAAGGAAAAGACTTTACTTTTCTCCAAAACCAGGTTTACTCTGCTTTTCTGGGTGCTTTGCACACCAATTCATCAAGAGTTTGTCCAGATAGGGCTGGATGAATCCAGAAATATCTGGTTAGTGGAGGCTAACTCAATCCCAGCTCTTGCTACAGCAAATGTGTTTGTTTGTGTTTTCTGGATAGTATCTATGAACTTTGGATTTGTGTATGAATTGTAGCATGTAACATTTTGCTTCTTGTTAGCAAACGCTAGTTTTTTTCACAAGGAGACACAACTGGTACAAATTCGTGTTTTCTGAGTAAAAAGCTGCAGAAACCAGGTTAGAAATGATATTGGTGTTTGTAAACATGACATTGAATCCACTTGCCAAAGAAAAATACTTTGCTTTTTTCCAAAACCTGGTTGACTCTGCTTTTCTGGGTGCTTTGCACACCAATTCCACACCAGTTTGTCCAGATAGGGCTGGATGAAACCAGAAATATCCGGTTCTGTGGGGGCTAACTCAATCCCAGCTGTTGCTACAGCCTCTGAGTTGTTTGTGTTTTCTCGATTTTATCTATGGAGTTTAGAGTTGTGAATGCATTGTAGCATGTAACATTTTGTTTTTCTGTTGGCAAACGCTAGTTGGTTTCACAAGGAGACACAACAGGTACACATTCGTGTTTTCAGAGAAAAAGCTGCAGAAAGCATTTTACAAATGATATTTGTGTTTGTAAAAATGACATTGAATGCACTTGCCCAAGAAAAAGAATTTGCTTTTCTCTAAAACCAGGCTGACTCTGATTTCTGGGTGGTTTGCACACCAATTCCACAGCAGTTTCTCCGGAAAGGGATGGATGAAACCAGAAATATCCGGTTCTGTGGTGCATAACTCAATCCAAGATCTTGCTACAGCCTCATAGTTTGCTTGTGTTTTCTCGATAATATCCATGGATTTTAAAGTTGTGAATGCATTGTAGCATGTAACATTTTTTTTTCTGTTGGCATACGCTAATTGGTTTCAATGGAGACACAATAGGTACACATTCGTGTTTTCTCAGAAAAAGCTGCAGAAACCAGGTTAAAAATGATATTTGTGTCTGTAAACATGACATTGAATCCACTTGCCCAAGAAAAAGACTTTGCTTTTCTCCAAAACCAGGTTGACTCTGCTTTTCTAGGTGCTTTGCACACCAATTCCGAACCAGTTGGTCCAGATAGGGCTGGATCAAAGCAGAAATATCCATTTCTGTGGAGGCTAACTCAATCCCAGCTCTTGCTACAATTTCTGTGTTTCCTTGTGTTTTGTCGATCGTTTCTATGGAGTTTAGAGTTGTGAATGCAGTGTAGCATATAACGTTTTGTGTTTCTGTTGGCAAACGCTGATTGGTTTCACATGGAGACACAACACGTACACATTCGTGTTTTCTGAGTAAAAAGCTGCAGAAACCAGGTTACAAATGATATTTGTGTTTGTAAACATGACATTGAATCCACTTGCCAAAGAAAAAGACTTTGCTTTTCTCCAAAACCAGGTTGACATTGCTTTTCTGGGTGCTTTGCACACCAATTCCACACCAGTTTGTCTGAAGAGGGCTGGATGAAACCAGAAATATCAGGTTCTGTGGTTGCTAACTCAATCCCAGCTCTTGCTACAATTTCTGTGTTTGCTTGTGTTTTCTCAATAGTAAATGTGCATTTTAGAGTTGTGAATGCATTGTAGCATGTAGCATTTTGTTTTTCTGTTGGCAAACGCTAAGGGTTTCACATGGAGACACAACAGGTACACATTCATTTTTTCTGAGTAAAAAGCTGTAGAAACAGTTTACAAATGATATTTGTGTTTGTAAACATGGCATTGAATGCACTTGCCCAATAGAAAGACTTTCCTTTTCTCCAAAACCAGGTTGACTCTTCTTTATTGGGTGCTTTGCACACCAATTCCACAGCAGTTTCTCCAGATAGGGCTGGATTTATCCAAAAATATCCAGTTCTGTGGTGGCTAACTCAATCCAAGATCTTGCTACAGTTTCTGTTTTTGTTTGTGTTTTAATGAGAGTATCTATAAACTTCAGAGTTGTGAATGCATTATAGCATGTAACATTATGTTTTTCTGTTGGCATATGCTAATTGGTTTCACATGGAGACACAACACGAACACATTCGTCCTTTCTGAGAAAAAAGCTGTAGAAAGCAGTTTACAAATGATGTTTGTGCTTGTAAACATGACATTGAATGCTCTTGCCCAAGAAAAACACTTTGCTTTTCTCCAAAACCAGGTTGACTCTGCTTTTCTGGGTGCTTTGCACACCAATTCCACACCAGTTTGTCCAGATAGGTCTGGATGAAACCAGAAATATCCGGTTAGTGGTGGCTAACTCAATCCCAGCTCTTGCTACAGCGTCTGTGTTTGCTTGTGTTTTCTCGAGAGTATCTATAAACTTTAGAGTTGTGAATGCATTGCAGCATTTAACATTTTGTTTTTCTGTTGGCATATGCTAATTGGTTTCACATGGAGACACAACAGGTACACATTCGTGTTTTCAGAGAAAAAACTGCAGAGAGCAGTTTACAAATGATATTTGTGTTTGTAAATATGACATTGAAACCAATTTCCCAAGAAAAATACTTTGCTTTTCTCCCAAACCAGGTTCACTCTGCTTTCTGGGTGCTTTGCAAACATAATCCACACCAGTTCGTCCAGATATGTCTGGATGAAACCAGAAATATCTGGTTCTGTATTGGATAACTAAATCAAAGCTCTTGCTACAGTCACTGAGTTGTTTTTGTTTTCTTGATAGTATCTGTGGACTTTAGAGTTTTGAATGCATTGTAACATGAAACGTTTTGATTCTTGTTGGCCAACGCTAATTGGTTTCACATGGAGACAGAAGAGGTACACACGCGTGTTTTCTTAGTAAAAAGCTGCAGAGAGCAGTTTACAAATGATATTTGTGTTTGTAAACATGAGACTGAATCCACTTGCCCAAGAAAAAGACTTTGCTTTTCTCCAAAACCAGGTTGACTCTTCTTTTCTGGGTGCTTTGCACACCAATTCCACACCAGTTTCTCTGGAAAGGGCTGGATGAAACCATAAATATCCAGTTCTGTGTAGGCTCACTAAATCCCATCTCTTCCTACAGCCTCAGAGTTTGCTTGTGTTTTCTCGATAGTATCTATAAATTTCAGAGTTGTGAGTGCATTGTAGCATGTAACAGTTTGTTTTACTGTTGGCCTACGCTAATTGGTTTCACATGGAGACACAACAGATACACATTCGTGTTTTCTGAGAAAAAAGCTGAGAATCCAGGTTACAAATGATATTTGTGTCTGTAAACATGACATTGAAACCACTTGCCCAAGAAAAAGACTTTGCTTTTCTCCAAAACCAGGTTGACTCTGCTTTTCTGGGTGTTTTTCACACCAATTCCACAGCAGTTACTCCGGAAAGGGCTGGATGAAACCAGAAATGTCCGGTTCTGTAGTGGCTAACTCAATCAAAGATCTTAATACAGCCTCTGTGTTTGTTTGTGTTTTCTCGATAGTATGTATAAACTTTAGAGTTGTGAATGCATTGTAGCATGTAACATTTTGTTTTTCTGTTGGCATACGCTAATTGGTTTCACATGGAGACACAACAGGAAGACATTCGTGTTTTCTGAGAAAAGCTGCATAAACCAGATTAAAAATGATATTTGTGTTTGTAAACATGATATTGAATCCACTTGCCCAAGGAAAAGACTTTGCTTTTCTCCAAAACCAGGTTGACTCTGCTTTTCTGGGTGCTTTGCACACCAATTCCTCAAGAGTTTGTCCAGATAGGGCTGGATGAATCCAGAAATATCTGGTTAGTGGTGGCTTACTCAATCCCAGCTCTTGCTACAGCAAATGTGTTTGTTTGTGTTTTCTGGATAGTATCTATGAACTTTGGATTTGTGTATGAATTGTAGCATGTAACATTTTGCTTCTTGTTAGCAAACGCTAGTTGGTTTCACAAGGAGACACAACTGGTACAAATTCGTGTTTTCTGAGTAAAAAGCTGCAGAAACCAGGTTAGAAATGATATTGGTGTTTGTAAACATGATATTGAATCCACTTGCCCAAGAAAAATACTTTGCTTTTTTCCAAAACCAGGTTGACTCTGCTTTTCTGGGTGCTTTGCACGCCAATTCCACACCAGTTTGTCCAGATAGGGCTGGATGAAACCAGAAATATCCGGTTCTGTGGGGGCTAACTCAATCCCAGCTGTTGCTACAGCCTCTGAGTTGTTTGTGTTTTCTCGATTTTATCTATGGAGTTTAGAGTTGTGAATGCATTGTAGCATGTCACATTTTGTTTTTCTGTGAGCAAACGCTAGTTGGTTTCACAAGGAGACACAACAGGTACACATTCGTGTTTTCAGA
Organism: Sylvilagus floridanus; assembly: GCA_949820135.1. Lineage (NCBI taxonomy): Eukaryota > Metazoa > Chordata > Mammalia > Lagomorpha > Leporidae > Sylvilagus > Sylvilagus floridanus. The sequence goes on from OX463232.1 coordinate 28,967,711, forward strand.
GAAAAAGCTGCAGAAAGCAGTTTACAAATGATATTTGTGTTTGTAAAAATGACATTGAATCCACTTGCCCAAGAAAAAGAATTTGCTTTTCTCTAAAACCAGGCTGACTCTGATTTCTGGGTGGTTTGCACACCAATTCCACAGCAGTTTCTCCGGAAAGGGATGGATGAAACCAGAAATATCCGGTTCTGTGGTGCATAACTCAATCCAAGATCTTGCTACAGCCTCATAGTTTGCTTGTGTTTTCTCGATAATATCCATGGATTTTAAAGTTGTGAATGCATTGTAGCATGTAACATTTTTTTTTCTGTTGGCATACGCTAATTGGTTTCAATGGAGACACAATAGGTACACATTCGTGTTTTCTCAGAAAAAGCTGCAGAAACCAGGTTAAAAATGATATTTGTGTCTGTAAACATGACATTGAATCCACTTGCCCAAGAAAAAGACTTTGCTTTTCTCCAAAACCAGGTTGACTCTGCTTTTCTAGGTGCTTTGCACACCAATTCCGAACCAGTTGGTCCATATAGGGCTGGATCAAAGCAGAAATATCCATTTCTGTGGAGGCTAACTCAATCCCAGCTCTTGCTACAATTTCTGTGTTTCCTTGTGTTTTGTCGATCGTATCTATGGAGTTTAGAGTTGTGAATTCAGTGTAGCATATAACGTTTTGTGTTTCTGTTGGCAAACGCTGATTGGTTTCACATGGAGACACAACAGGTACACATTCGTGTTTTCTGAGTAAAAAGCTGCAGAAACCAGGTTACAAATGATATTTGTGTTTGTAAACATGACATTGAATCCACTTGCCAAAGAAAAAGACTTTGCTTTTCTCCAAAACCAGGTTGACATTGCTTTTCTGGGTGCTTTGCACACCAATTCCACACCAGTTTGTCCAGATAGGGTTGGATGAAACCAGAAATATCAGGTTCTGTGGTTGCTAACTCAATCCCAGCTCTTGCTACAATTTCTGTGTTTGCTTGTGTTTTCTCAATAGTAAATGTGCATTTTAGAGTTGTGAATGCATTATAGCATGTAACATTTTGTTTTTCTGTTGGCAAACGCTAAGGGTTTCACATGGAGACACAACAGGTACACATTCATTTTTTCTGAGTAAAAAGCTGTAGAAACAGTTTACAAATGATATTTGTGTTTGTAAACATGGCATTGAATGCACTTGCCCAATAGAAAGACTTTCCTTTTCTCCAAAACCAGGTTGACTCTTCTTTATTGGGTGCTTTGCACACCAATTCCACAGCAGTTTCTCCAGATAGGGCTGGATTTATCCAAAAATATCCAGTTCTGTGGTGGCTAACTCAATCCAAGATCTTGCTACAGTTTCTGTGTTTGTTTGTGTTTTCTCGAGAGTATCTATAAACTTTAGAGTTGTGAATGCATTATAGCATGTAACATTATGTTTTTCTGTTGGCATATGCTAATTGGTTTCACATGGAGACACAACACGAACACATTCGTCCTTTCTGAGAAAAAACCTGTAGAAAGCAGTTTACAAATGATATTTGTGCTTGTAAACATGACATTGAATGCACTTGCCCAAGAAAAACACTTTGCTTTTCTCCAAAACCAGGTTGACTCTGCTTTTCTGGGTGCTTTGCACACCAATTCCACACCAGTTTGTCCAGATAGGTCTGGATGAAACCAGAAATATCCGGTTTGTGGTGGCTAACTCAAACCCAGCTCTTGCTAGAGTCTCAAAGTTTGTTTGTGTTTTCTGGATAGTATCTGTGGCCTTTAGAGTTGTGAATGCATTGTAACATGTAACATTTTGTTTTTCTGTTGGAAAACGCTAATTGGTTTCACATGGAGACACAACAGGTACACATTCTTGTTTTCTGAGTAAAAATCTGCAGAAACCAGATTCAAAATGATATTTGTGTTTGTAAACATGACATTGAATCCACTTGCCCAAGAAAAAGACTTTGTGTTTCTCCAAAACCAGGTTGACTCTGCTTTTCTGGGTGCTTTGCACACCAACTGCACACCATTTTGACCAGATAGGCCTGGATGAAACCAGAAATATCCGGTTTGTGGTGGCTAACTCAAACCCAGCTCTTGCTACATCCTCAGAGTTTGCTTATGTTTTCTCGATAAAATCTGTGGATTTTAGTGTTGTGAATGCATTGTACCATGTAACATTTTGTTTTTCTGTTGGTATACACTAATTGGTTCCCCATGGAGACACAACAGGTACATATTCGTGTTTTCAGAGAAAAAGCTGCAGAAACCAGGTTAAAAATGATGTTGGTGTTTGTAAACATGACATTGAAACCACTTGACCAAGAAAAAGACTTTGCTATTCTCCAAAAGCAGGTTGACTCTGCTTTTCTGGGTGCTTTGCACACCAATTCCACACCAGTTTGTCCAGATAGGTCTGGATGAAACCAGAAATATCCGGTTAGTGGTGGCTAACTCAATCCCAGCTCTTGCTACAGCGTCTGTGTTTGCTTGTGTTTTCTCGAGAGTATCTATAAACTTTAGAGTTGTGAATGCATTGCAGCATTTAACATTTTGTTTTTCTGTTGGCATATGCTAATTGGTTTCACATGGAGACACAACAGGTACACATTCGTGTTTTCAGAGAAAAAACTGCAGAGAGCAGTTTACAAATGATATTTGTGTTTGTAAATATGACATTGAAACCAATTTCCCAAGAAAAATACTTTGCTTTTCTCCCAAACCAGGTTCACTCTGCTTTCTGGGTGCTTTGCAAACATAATCCACACCAGTTCGTCCAGATAGGTCTGGATGAAACCAGAAATATCTGGTTCTGTATTGGATAACTAAATCAAAGCTCTTGCTACAGTCACTGAGTTGTTTTTGTTTTCTTGATAGTATCTGTGGACTTTAGAGTTTTGAATGCATTGTAACATGAAACGTTTTGATTCTTGTTGGCCAACGCTAATTGGTTTCACATGGAGACAGAAGAGGTACACACGCGTGTTTTCTTAGTAAAAAGCTGCAGAGAGCAGTTTACAAATGATATTTGTGTTTGTAAACATGAGACTGAATCCACTTGCCCAAGAAAAAGACTTTGCTTTTCTCCAAAACCAGGTTGACTCTTCTTTTCTGGGTGCTTTGCACACCAATTCCACACCAGTTTCTCTGGAAAGGGCTGGATGAAACCATAAATATCCAGTTCTGTGTAGGCTCACTAAATCCCATCTCTTCCTACAGCCTCAGAGTTTGCTTGTGTTTTCTCGATAGTATCTATAAATTTCAGAGTTGTGAGTGCATTGTAGCATGTAACAGTTTGTTTTACTGTTGGCCTACGCTAATTGGTTTCACATGGAGACACAACAGATACACATTCGTGTTTTCTGAGAAAAAAGCTGAGAATCCAGGTTACAAATGATATTTGTGTCTGTAAACATGACATTGAAACCACTTGCCCAAGAAAAAGACTTTGCTTTTCTCCAAAACCAGGTTGACTCTGCTTTTCTGGGTGTTTTTCACACCAATTCCACAGCAGTTACTCCGGAAAGGGCTGGATGAAACCAGAAATGTCCGGTTCTGTAGTGGCTAACTCAATCAAAGATCTTAATACAGCCTCTGTGTTTGTTTGTGTTTTCTCGATAGTATGTATAAACTTTAGAGTTGTGAATGCATTGTAGCATGTAACATTTTGTTTTTCTGTTGGCATACGCTAATTGGTTTCACATGGAGACACAACAGGAAGACATTCGTGTTTTCTGAGAAAAGCTGCATAAACCAGATTAAAAATGATATTTGTGTTTGTAAACATGATATTGAATCCACTTGCCCAAGGAAAAGACTTTGCTTTTCTCCAAAACCAGGTTGACTCTGCTTTTCTGGGTGCTTTGCACACCAATTCCTCAAGAGTTTGTCCAGATAGGGCTGGATGAATCCAGAAATATCTGGTTAGTGGTGGCTTACTCAATCCCAGCTCTTGCTACAGCAAATGTGTTTGTTTGTGTTTTCTGGATAGTATCTATGAACTTTGGATTTGTGTATGAATTGTAGCATGTAACATTTTGCTTCTTGTTAGCAAACGCTAGTTGGTTTCACAAGGAGACACAACTGGTACAAATTCGTGTTTTCTGAGTAAAAAGCTGCAGAAACCAGGTTAGAAATGATATTGGTGTTTGTAAACATGATATTGAATCCACTTGCCCAAGAAAAATACTTTGCTTTTTTCCAAAACCAGGTTGACTCTGCTTTTCTGGGTGCTTTGCACGCCAATTCCACACCAGTTTGTCCAGATAGGGCTGGATGAAACCAGAAATATCCGGTTCTGTGGGGGCTAACTCAATCCCAGCTGTTGCTACAGCCTCTGAGTTGTTTGTGTTTTCTCGATTTTATCTATGGAGTTTAGAGTTGTGAATGCATTGTAGCATGTCACATTTTGTTTTTCTGTGAGCAAACGCTAGTTGGTTTCACAAGGAGACACAACAGGTACACATTCGTGTTTTCAGAGAAAAAGCTGCAGAAAGCAGTTTACAAATGATATTTGTGTTTGTAAAAATGACATTGAATCCACTTGCCCAAGAAAAAGAATTTGCTTTTCTCTAAAACCAGGCTGACTCTGATTTCTGGGTGGTTTGCACACCAATTCCACAGCAGTTTCTCCGGAAAGGGATGGATGAAACCAGAAATATCCGGTTCTGTGGTGCATAACTCAATCCAAGATCTTGCTACAGCCTCATAGTTTGCTTGTGTTTTCTCGATAATATCCATGGATTTTAAAGTTGTGAATGCATTGTAGCATGTAACATTTTTTTTTCTGTTGGCATACGCTAATTGGTTTCAATGGAGACACAATAGGTACACATTCGTGTTTTCTCAGAAAAAGCTGCAGAAACCAGGTTAAAAATGATATTTGTGTCTGTAAACATGACATTGAATCCACTTGCCCAAGAAAAAGACTTTGCTTTTCTCCAAAACCAGGTTGACTCTGCTTTTCTAGGTGCTTTGCACACCAATTCCACACCAGTTTGTCCAGATAGGGCTGGATGAAACCAGAAATATCCGGTTCTGTGGGGGCTAACTCAATCCCAGCTGTTGCTACAGCCTCTGAGTTGTTTGTGTTTTCTCGATTTTATCTATGGAGTTTAGAGTTGTGAATGCATTGTAGCATGTAACATTTTGTTTTTCTGTTAGCAAACGCTAGTTGGTTTCACAAGGAGACACAACAGGTACACATTCGTGTTTTCTGAGTAAAAAGCTGCAGAAAGCAGTTTACAAATGATATTTGTGTTTGTAAAAATGACATTGAATCCACTTGCCCAAGAAAAAGAATTTGCTTTTCTCTAAAACCAGGCTGACTCTGATTTCTGGGTGGTTTGCACACCAATTCCACAGCAGTTTCTCCGGAAAGGGATGGATGAAACCAGAAATATCCGGTTCTGTGGTGCATAACTCAATCCAAGATCTTGCTACAGCCTCATAGTTTGCTTGTGTTTTCTCGATAATATCCATGGATTTTAAAGTTGTGAATGCATTGTAGCATGTAACATTTTTTTTTCTGTTGGCATACGCTAATTGGTTTCAATGGAGACACAATAGGTACACATTCGTGTTTTCTCAGAAAAAGCTGCAGAAACCAGGTTAAAAATGATATTTGTGTCTGTAAACATGACATTGAATCCACTTGCCCAAGAAAAAGACTTTGCTTTTCTCCAAAACCAGGTTGACTCTGCTTTTCTAGGTGCTTTGCACACCAATTCCGAACCAGTTGGTCCATATAGGGCTGGATCAAAGCAGAAATATCCATTTCTGTGGAGGCTAACTCAATCCCAGCTCTTGCTACAATTTCTGTGTTTCCTTGTGTTTTGTCGATCGTATCTATGGAGTTTAGAGTTGTGAATTCAGTGTAGCATATAACGTTTTGTGTTTCTGTTGGCAAACGCTGATTGGTTTCACATGGAGACACAACAGGTACACATTCGTGTTTTCTGAGTAAAAAGCTGCAGAAACCAGGTTACAAATGATATTTGTGTTTGTAAACATGACATTGAATCCACTTGCCAAAGAAAAAGACTTTGCTTTTCTCCAAAACCAGGTTGACATTGCTTTTCTGGGTGCTTTGCACACCAATTCCACACCAGTTTGTCCAGATAGGGTTGGATGAAACCAGAAATATCAGGTTCTGTGGTTGCTAACTCAATCCCAGCTCTTGCTACAATTTCTGTGTTTGCTTGTGTTTTCTCAATAGTAAATGTGCATTTTAGAGTTGTGAATGCATTATAGCATGTAACATTTTGTTTTTCTGTTGGCAAACGCTAAGGGTTTCACATGGAGACACAACAGGTACACATTCATTTTTTCTGAGTAAAAAGCTGTAGAAACAGTTTACAAATGATATTTGTGTTTGTAAACATGGCATTGAATGCACTTGCCCAATAGAAAGACTTTCCTTTTCTCCAAAACCAGGTTGACTCTTCTTTATTGGGTGCTTTGCACACCAATTCCACAGCAGTTTCTCCAGATAGGGCTGGATTTATCCAAAAATATCCAGTTCTGTGGTGGCTAACTCAATCCAAGATCTTGCTACAGTTTCTGTGTTTGTTTGTGTTTTCTCGAGAGTATCTATAAACTTTAGAGTTGTGAATGCATTATAGCATGTAACATTATGTTTTTCTGTTGGCATATGCTAATTGGTTTCACATGGAGACACAACACGAACACATTCGTCCTTTCTGAGAAAAAACCTGTAGAAAGCAGTTTACAAATGATATTTGTGCTTGTAAACATGACATTGAATGCACTTGCCCAAGAAAAACACTTTGCTTTTCTCCAAAACCAGGTTGACTCTGCTTTTCTGGGTGCTTTGCACACCAATTCCACACCAGTTTGTCCAGATAGGTCTGGATGAAACCAGAAATATCCGGTTTGTGGTGGCTAACTCAAACCCAGCTCTTGCTAGAGTCTCAAAGTTTGTTTGTGTTTTCTGGATAGTATCTGTGGCCTTTAGAGTTGTGAATGCATTGTAACATGTAACATTTTGTTTTTCTGTTGGAAAACGCTAATTGGTTTCACATGGAGACACAACAGGTACACATTCTTGTTTTCTGAGTAAAAATCTGCAGAAACCAGATTCAAAATGATATTTGTGTTTGTAAACATGACATTGAATCCACTTGCCCAAGAAAAAGACTTTGTGTTTCTCCAAAACCAGGTTGACTCTGCTTTTCTGGGTGCTTTGCACACCAACTGCACACCATTTTGACCAGATAGGCCTGGATGAAACCAGAAATATCCGGTTTGTGGTGGCTAACTCAAACCCAGCTCTTGCTACATCCTCAGAGTTTGCTTATGTTTTCTCGATAAAATCTGTGGATTTTAGTGTTGTGAATGCATTGTACCATGTAACATTTTGTTTTTCTGTTGGTATACACTAATTGGTTCCCCATGGAGACACAACAGGTACATATTCGTGTTTTCAGAGAAAAAGCTGCAGAAACCAGGTTAAAAATGATGTTGGTGTTTGTAAACATGACATTGAAACCACTTGACCAAGAAAAAGACTTTGCTATTCTCCAAAACCAGGTTGACTCTGCTTTTCTGGGTGCTTTGCACACCAATTCCACACCAGTTTCTCTAGACAGGGCTGGATGAAACCAGAAATATCCGGTTCTGTGGAGGCTCACTAAATCCCAGCTCTTACTACAGCCTCAGAGTTTGCTTGTGTTTTCTCATTAGTATCTGTGCATTTTAGAGTTGTGAGTGCATTGTAGCATGTAACAGTTTGTTTTTCTGTTGGCCTACGCTAATTGGTTTCACAGGGAGACACAACCGGAACACATTCGTGTTTTCTGAGAAAAAACTGCAGAAACCATGTTAAAAATGATATTCGTGTCTGTAAACATGACATTGAAATCACTTGCCAAAGAAAAAGACTTTGCTTTTCTCCAAAACCAGGTGGACTCTGCTTTTCTGGGTGCTTTGCACACCAATTACACACCAGTTTGTCCAGATAGGGCTGGATGAAACCAGAAATACCCGGTTCTGTGGAGGCTAACTCAATCCCAGCTCTTGCTACAATTTCTGTGTTTCCTTCTGTTTTATCTATCGTGTCTATGGAGTTTAGAGTTGTGAAAGCATTCTAGCATATAACATTTTGATTTTTTGTTGGCAAACGCTGATTGGTTTCACATGGATACACAGCAGGTACATATAAGTGTTTTCTGGGCAAAAAGCTGCAGAAACCAGGTTACAAATGATATTGGTGTTTGTAAACATGACATTGAATCCTCTTGCCCAAGAAAAAGACTTTGCTTTTCCCCAACACATGGTTGATTCCCCTTTCCTTGTGCTTTGCACACCAATTAAACACTAGTTTGTCCAGTTAGGCCTGGATGAATCCAGAAATATCTGGTTCTGTGGTGGCGAACTCATCCCCAGCTGTTGCTAGAGCCTCAGAATTTGCTTCTGTTTTCTCGATATTATCTGTGAATTTTAGAGTTGTGCATGCATTGTAGCATGCAACATTTTGTTTTTCTGTTGGCAAACGCTAATTGGTTTCACATGGAGACACAACAGGTACACATTCGTGTTTTCTGAGTAAAAAGCTGCAGAAAGCAGTTTACAAATGATATTTGTGTTTGTAAACATGACATTGAATCCACTTGCCCAAGAAAAAGACTTTGCTTTTCTCTAAAACCAGGTGGACTCTGCTTTTCTGTGTGCTTTGCACACCAACTCCAAACCAGTTTGTTTGGACAGGGCTGGATGAAACCAGAAATATCCGGTTTTGTGGTGGCTAACTCAAACCCAGCTCTTGCTACAGCCTCAGAGTTTTCTTGTGTTTACTCGATAATATTTGTGGATTTCAGTGTTATGAATGCATTGTTGCATGTAACATTTTGTTTTTCTGTTGGTATACACTAAGTGGTTTCCCATGGAGACACAACAGGTACATACTCGTGTTTTCTGAGAAAATGCTGCAGAAACCAGGTTAAAAATTATATTGGTGTTTGAAAACATGACATTGAAACCACTTGCCCAAGAAAAAGACTTTGCTTTTCTCCAAAACCAGGTTGACTCTGCTTTTCTGGGTGCTTTGCACACCAATTCCACACCAGTTTCTCTGGAAAGGGCTGGATGAAACCAGAAATATCCGGTTCTCAGGTGTCTAACTCAATCCCAGCTCTTGCTACAGCCTCAGAGTTTGCTTGTGTGTTCTCGATAGTATCTATAAACTTTAGAGTTGTGAGTGCATTGTACCATGTAACAGTTTGTTTTTCTGTTGGCCTACGCTAATTGGTTTCACAGGGAGACACAACAGGAACACATTCGTGTTTTCAGAGAAAAGCTGCAGAAACCAGGTTAACAATGATATTGGTGTTTGTATACATGACATTGAAACCACTTGCCGAAGAAAAAGACTTTGCTTTTCTCCAACCCCTGGTTGATTCCACTTTGCTGGGTGCTTTGCACACCAATTCCACAACATTTTGTCCAGATAGGGCTGGATGAAACCAGAAATATCCGGTTCTGTGTTGGCTAACTCAATCCCAGCTCTTGCTACAGCCTCAGAGTTTGCTTGTGTTTTCTCGATAATATCTCTGGATTTTAGAATTGTGAATGCATTGTAGCATGTAACATTTTGTTTTTCTGTTGGCAAACGCTAATTGGTTTCACATGGAGACACAACAGGTACCCATTCGTGTTTTCTGAGTGAAAAGCTGCAGAAACCAGGTTGAAAATGATATTGCTGTTTGTAAACATGACATTGAATCCTCTTGCCCAAGAAAAAGACTTTGTGTTTCTCCCAAACCAGATTGACTCTGCTTTCTGGGTGCTTTGCACACATAATCCACACCAGTTCGTCCAGATTGGTCTGGATGAAACCAGAAATAACTGGTTTTGTATTGGCTAACTAAATCCAAGCTCTTGCTACAGCCTCTGAGTTGTTTTTGTTTTCTTGATAGTATCTATGGACTTTAGAGTTTTGAATGCATTGTAACATGTAACGTTTTGATTCTTGTTGGCCAACGCTAATTGGTTTCACATGGAGACAATAAAGGTACACATTCGTGTTTTCTTAGTAAAAAGCTGCAGAGAGCAGTTTAAAAATGATATTTGTGTTTGTAAACATGACATTGAATCCACTTGCCCAAGAAAAAGACGTTGCGTTTCTCCAAAACCAGGTTGACTCTGCTTTTCTGGGTGCTTCGCACACCAACTCCACACCAGTTTGTCCAGAGGGGTAATGATGAAACCAGAATTATCCGGTTTGTGGTGGCTAACTCAATCCCAGCTCTTGCTACAGTCTCAAAGTTTGTTTGTGTTTTCTGGATAGTATCTATGGAATTTAGAGGTGTGAATGCATTGCAGCATGTAACATTTTGTTTTTCTGTTGGCATACGTTAATTGGTTTCACATGGAGACACAACAGGTACACATTCGTGTTTTCAGAGAAAAAGCTGTAGAAAGCAGTTTACAAATGATATTTGTATTTGTAAACATGACATTGAATCCGCTTCCCCAAGAAAATCTTTGCTTTTCTCCAAAACCAGGTTGACTCTTCTTTTCTGGGTGCTTTGCACAACAACTCCACACCAGAATGTCCAGATAGGTCTGGATGAAAGGAGAAATATCCGGTTCTGTGGTGGCTAACTAAATCCCAGCTCTGGCTAAGCTTCTGTGTTTGCTTGTTTTTTCTCGATAGTATCTATGGACTTTAGAGTTGTGAATGCATTATAGCATGTAACATTCTGTTTTTATGTTGGGAAACGCTGATTGGTTTCACATGGAGACACAACAGGTACACATTCGTGTTTTCTGGGCAAAAAGCTGCAGAAACCAGGTTAAAAATGATATTTGGTTTTTTTTTTTCTATTTTTTTATTTCTTTTTTTTTTTATAACGCTTTTATTTAAAGAATATAAATTTCCAAAATACAGCTTATAGATTACAATGGCTTCCCCTCCCATAACTTCCCCCCCACCCACAACCCTCCCCTTTCCCACTCCCTCTCCCATTGCTTCACATCAAGATTCATTTTCAATTCTCTTTATATACAGAAGATCAATTTAGCATATATTAAGTAAAACTTTCAACAGTTTGCCCTCACATAGCAACACAAAGTGAAAAATACTGTTGGAGTACTAGTTATAGTATTAATTCACAATGTATAGCACATTAAGGACAGAGATCCTACATGATATATTTTTTTAAAAATTGATTAATTTTCTAAGCAATTTCCAATTTAACACCAAGATTTTTTTTTCATTTTTAATTATCTATATACAGAAGATTGATTCAGTATATACTAAGTAAAGATTTCATCAGTTTGCACCCACACAGAAACACAAAGTGTAAAATACTGTTTCAGTGCTAGTTATAGCATTACTTCACATTGGACAACACATTAAGGACAGATCCCACATGAGACGTAAGTACACAGTGACTCCTGAAGTTGATTTAACAATTTGACACTCTTGTTTATGGCCTCAGTAATCTCCCTAGGCTCTAGTCATGAGTTGCCAAGGCTATGGAAGCCTTTAGGGTTCGCTGACTTCAATCTTATTCCGACAGGGTCATAGTCAAAGTGGAGGTTCTCTCCTCCCTTCAGAGAAAGGTACCTCCTTCTTTGATGGCCCCATTCGTTCCACTGGGATCTCACTCACAGAGATCTAGACTAGTGTCTGATATTTGTGTTTGTAAACATGACATTGAATCCACTTGCCCAAGAAAAAGTCTTTGCTTTACTTCCAAAACCAGGTTGACTCTGCTTTTCTCTGTACTTTACACCAATTCCAAACCAGTTTTTCCAGATAGGTTTTGATGAAACCAGAAATATCCGGTTCAGTGGTGGCTAACTCAATCCAAGCTCTTCCTACAGCTTCTGTGTTTGCTTGTGTTTTCTCCAAAGTATCTATGGACTTTAGAGTTGTGAATGCATTTAGCATGTAACTTCTTGTTTTTATATTGTAATACGCTAATTGGTTTCACATGGAGCACAACAGGTACACTTCCGTGTATTCTGAGTAAAAAGCTGCAGAAAACAGGTTAAAATTGATATTTGTGTTGTAAACATGACATTGAATGCACTTGCCCAAGAAAAAGACTTTGCTTTTCTCCAAAACCAAGTTGACTCTGCTTTTCTGGGTGCTTTGCACACCAACTCCACACCAGTTTGTTCGGACACGGCTGGATGAAACCAGAAATATCCGGTTTTGTGGTGGCTAACTCAAACCCAATTCTTGCTAAAGCCTCAGAGTTTGCTTGTGTTTTCTCGATAATATCTGTGGATTTTAGTGTTGTGAATGCATTGTACCATGTAACATTTTGTTTTTCTGTTGGTATACACAATTGGTTTCCCTTGGAGACACATCAGGTACATATTCGTGTTTTCTGAGAAAAAGCTGCAGAAACTAGGGTAAAAATTATATTGGTGTTTGAAAACATGACATTGAAACCACTTGCCCAAGAAAAAGACCTTGCTCTTCTCCAAAACCAGGTTGACTCTGCTTTTCAAGGTGCTTTGCACACCAATTCCACACCAGTTTCTCCAGATAGGTTTGGATGAAACCAGAAATATCCGGTTTGTGGTGGCTAACTCAAACCCAGCTCTTGTTACAGCTTCTCTATTTGCTTGTGTTTTCTCGATAGTATCTATAAACTTTAGAGTTGTGAGTGCATTGTAGCATGTAACAGTTTGTTTTTCTGTTGGCCTACGCTAATTGGTTTCACAGGGAGACACAACAGGAACACATTCGTGTTTTCTGAGAAAAAAGCTGCAGAAACCAGGTTAAAATTGATATTTGTGTCTGTAAACATGACATTGAAACCACTTGCCCAAGAAACAGACTTTGCTTTTCTCCAAAACCAGGTGGACTCTGCTTTTCTGGGTGCTTTGCACACCAATTCCACACCAGTTTGTGCATCTAGGTTTGGATGAAACCAGAAATATACGGTTTGTGGTGGCTAACTCAAACCCAGCTCATTACAGCTTCTCTATTTGCTTGTGTTTTCTAGATAGAATCTATGGACTTAGAGTTGTGAATGCATTGTAGCATGTAACATTTTTATTTTCTGTTGGTAAACCATAATTGGTTTCACCAACTCCACACCAGTTTGTCCAGATAGGTTTGGATGAAATCAGAAATATCCGGTTCTGTGGTGACTAACTCAATCCAAGATCTTTCTACAGCTTCTATATTTGCTTGTGTTTTCTCCATAGTATCTATGGACTTTAGATTTGTGAATGCATTGTTGCATGTAACATTTTGTTTTTCTGTTGGCAAACGCTAATTGGTTTCACATGGAGACACAACAGGTACACATTCGTGTTTTCTGAGTAAAACCTGCAGAAACCAGTGTAAAAATGATATTTGTGTTTGTGAACATGACATTGAATCCACTTGCCCAAGAAAAAGACTTTGCTTTTCTCCAACCCCTGGTTGATTCCACTTTTCTGGGTTCTTTGCAAACCAATACCACACCAGTTTGTCCAGCTAGGGCAGGATGGAACCAGAAATATCCTGTTCTGTGCTGGCTAACTCAATCCCAGCTCTTGCTACAGCTTCTGGGCTTGCTTCTGTCTTCTCAATAGTATCTGTGCATTTTAGAGTTGTGAATTCATTATAGAATGTAAAATTTTGGTTTTCTGTTGGCAAACGCTAATTGGTTTCACATGGAGACACATCAGGTACACATTCGAGTTTTCTGAGTAAAAAGCTGCAGAAACCAGGTTAAAAATGATATTTGTGTTTGTAAACATGACATTGAATCCACTTGCCCAAGAAAAAGACTTTGCTTTTCTCCAAAACCAGGTTGACTCTGCTTTTCTGGGTGCTTTGCACACAAATTCCACACCAGTTTCTTCGGAAAGGGCTGGATGAAACCAGAAATATCCGGTTCTGAGGTGTCTAACTCAAACACAGCTGTGGCTACAGCTTCTGTGTTTGCTTGTGTTTTCTCGATAATATCTGTGGATTTCAGAGTTGTGAATGCATTGTAGCATGTAACAGTTGGTTTTTCTGTTGGCTACGCTAATTGCTTTGAAATGGAGACACAACAGGTACACATTAGTGTTTTGTGTGAAAAGGCTGTAGAAATCAGTTTACAAATGATAGTTGTGTTTGTAAACATGACATTAAATGCACTTGCCCAAGAAAAAGACTTTGCTTTTCTCCAAAACCAGGTTGACTCTGCTGCTCTGGGTGATTTGCACACCAATTCCACAGCAGTTGCTTTGGATAAGGCTGGATGAAAACAGAATATCTGGTTCTGTGGTGGCTTCTCAATCCCAGCTCTTGCTACAGCTTCTATATTTGCTTGTGTTTTGTCGATAGTATCTGTGGACTTCAGAATTGTGAATGCATGTTTCATGTAACTTTTGTTTTTCTGTTGGCAAACACTAATTGGTTTCACATGGAGACACAACAGGTACACATTCATGTTTTGTGTGAAAAGGCTGTAGAAATCAGTTTACAAATGATAGTTGTGTTTGTAAACATGACATTGAATGCACTTGCCCAAGAAAAAGACTTTGCTTTTCTCCAAAACCAGGTTGACTCTGCTGCTCTGGGTGCTTTGCACACATAATCCACACCCGTTCGTCCAGATAGGTCTGGATGAAACCAGAAATATCTGGTTCTGTATTGGCTAACTAAATCCAAGCTCTTGCTACAGCCTCTGAGATGTTTTTGTTTTCTTGATAGTATCTATGGACTTTAGAGTTTTGAATGCATTGTAACATGTAACGTTTTGATTCTTGTTGGCCAACGCTAATTGGTTTCACATGGAGACAATAAAAGTACACATTCGTGTTTTTTAGTAAAAAGCTGCAGAGAGCAGTTTACAAATGATATATGTGTTTGTAAACATGACATTGAATCCACTTGCCCAAGAAAAAGACTTTGCTTTTCTCCAAAACCAGGTTGACTCTTCTTTTCTGGGTGCTTTGCACACCAATTCCACACCAGTTTGTCCGGATAGGGCTAGATGAAACCAGAAATATCCGGTTCTGTGGTGGCTAATCAATCCGAGCTCTGGCTACAGTTTATGAGCTTGGTTGTGTTTTCTCAATAGTGTCTGTGCATTTTAGAATTGTGAATGCATTGCAGCATGTAACATTTTGTTTTTCTGTTGGCAAACGCTAAGCGTTTCCCATGGAGACACAACAGGTACACATTCGTTTTTTTCTGAGTAAAAGCCTGCAGAAAGCAGTTTACAAATGATATTTGTGTTTTTCAACATGACATTGAATCCACTTGCCCTAGAAAAAGACTTTGCTTTTCTCCAAAACCAGGTTGACTCCGCTTTTCTGGGTGCTTTGCACACCAATTCCACACCGGTTCGTCCAGATAGAGCTGGATGAAACCAGAAATATCTGGTTCTGAGGTGTCTAACTAAATGCCAGCTCTTGCTACAGCTTCTGTGTTTGCTTGTGTTTTCTCAATAATTTCTGTGGATTTTAGAGCTGTGAATACATTGTAGCATGCAACATTTTGTTTTTCTGTTGGCAAACGATAATTGGTTTCACATGGAGACACAACAGGTACACATTCCTTTTTTCTGAGTAAAGAGCTGTAGAAAGCAGTTTACAAATGATAGTTGTGTTTGTAAACATGACATTGAATCCACTTGCCCAAGAAAAAGACTTTGCTTTTCTCCAACACTGGTTTGATTCCGCTTTTCTGGGTGCTTTGCACACCAATTCCACAGCAGTTTCTCCGGAAAGGGCTGGGTGAAAGCAGAAATATCCGGTTCTGAGGTGTCTAACTCAATCCCAACTCTTGCTACAGCTTCTGTGTTTGCTTGTGTTTTCGCGATAATATCTGTGGATTTCAGAGTTGTGAATGCATTGTAGCATGTAGCAGTTGGTTTTTCTGTTGGCATACACTAATTGCTTTCCCATGGAGACAAAACAGGTACACACGCGTGTTTTCTGAGTGAAAAGCTGCAGAAACCAGGTTAAAAATGATATTTGTGTTTGTAAACATGACATTGAATCCACTTGGCCAAGAAAAAGACTTTGCTTTTCTCCAAAACCAGGTTGACTCTGCTTTTCTGGGTGCTTTGCACACCAATGCCACACCAGTTTCTCTGGATAGGGCTAGATGAAAGCAGAAATATCCGGTTCTGTGGTGGCTTACACAATCCAAGCTCTTGCTACATTTTCCGTGTTTGCTTGTGTTGTTTCGAGAGTATCTATGGACTTTAGAGTTGTGAATGCATTGTAGCATGTAACAGTTGGTTTTTCTGTTGGCAAACACTAGTTGGTTTCACATGGAGACACAACAGGTACACATTCGTGTTTTCTGAGTAAAAACCTGCAGAAAGCAGTTTACAAATGATATTTGTGTTTGTCAACATGACATTGAATCCACTTGTCCTAGAAAAAGACTTTGCTTTTCTCCAAAACCAGGTTGACTCCGCTTTTCTGGGTGCTTTGCACACCAATTCCACACCGGTTCGTCCAGATAGAGCTGGATGAAATTAGAAATATCCGGTTCTGAGGTGTCTAACTCAATGCCAGCTCTTGCTACAGCTTCTGTGTTTGCTTTTGTTTTCTCAATAATTTCTGTGGATTTTAGAGCTGTGAATACATTGTGGCACGCAACATTTTGTTTTTCTGTTGGCAAACGATAATTGGTTTCACATGGAGACACAACAGGTACACATTCGTTTTTTTCTGAGTAAAGAGCTGTAGAAAGCAGTTTACAAATGATAGTTGTGTTTGTAAACATGACATTGAATCCACTTGCCCAAGAAAAAGACTTTGCTTTTCTCCAACACCGGTTTGATTCCGCTTTTCTGGGTGCTTTGCACACCAATTCCACAGCAGTTTCTCCGGAAAGGGCTGGGTGAAAGCAGAAATATCCGGTTCTGAGGTGTCTAACTCAATCCCAACTCTTGCTACAGCTTCTGTGTTTGCTTGTGTTTTCGCGATAATATCTGTGGATTTCAGAGTTGTGAATGCATTGTAGCATGTAGCAGTTGGTTTTTCTGTTGGCATACGCTAATTGCTTTCCCATGGAGACAAAACAGGTACACACTCGTGTTTTCTGAGTGAAAAGCTGCAGAAACCAGGTTAGAAATGATATTTGTGTTTGTAAACATGACATTGAATCCACTTGGCCAAGAAAAAGACTTTGCTTTTCTCCAAAACCAGGTTGACTCTGCTTTTCTTGGTGCTTTGCACACCAATTCAACACCAGTTTCTCTGGATAGGGCTAGATGAAACCAGAAATATCCGGTTCTGTGGTGGCTTACTCAATCCAAGCTCTTGCTACAGTTTCTGTGTTTGCTTGTGTTGTTTCGATAGTATCTGTGGACCTTAGAGTTGTGACTGCATTGTAGCATGTAACAGTTGGTTTTTCTGTTGGCAAACACTAGTTGGTTTCACATGGAGACACAACAGGTACACATTCGTGTTTTCTGAGTAAAAAGCTGCAGAAACCAGGTTAAAAATGATATTTGTGTTTGTAAACGTGACATTGAATCCACTTGCCCAAGAAAAAGACTTTGCTTTTCTCCAACCCCTGGTTGATTCCACTTTTCTGGGTGCTTTGCACACCAATTCCACACCAGTTTCTCCGGAAAGGGCTGGATGAAAGCAGAAACATCCGGTTCTGTGGTGGCTAACTCAATCCAAAATCTTGCTACAGCCTCAGAGTTTGTTTGTGTTTTCTCGATTGTATCTATAAACGTTAGAGTTGTGAATGCATTGTAGCATGTAACAGATTGTTTTTCTGTTGGCAAACGCTAATTGGTTTCACATGGAGACACAACACGTACACATTCGTGTTTTCTGAGTAAAAAGCTGCAGAAAGTAGTTTACAAATGATATTTGTATTTGTAAACATGACATTGAATCCACTTGCCCTAGAAAAAGACTTTGCTTTTCTCCAAAACAAGGCTGACTCTGCTTTTCTGGGTGCTTTGCACACCAATTCCACACCAGTTTGTCCAGATAGGTCTGGATGAAACCAGAAACATCCGGTTCTGTGGTGGCTAACTCAATCCCAGCTCTTGCTACAGCTTCTGTGTTTGCTTGTGTTTTTTCGATAATCTCTGCGGATTTTAGAGTTGTGAATGCATTGTAGCACGCAACATTTTGTTTATCGGTTGGCAAATGCTAATTGGTTTCACATGGAGACACAACAGGTACACATTCGTGTTTTCTGAGTAAAAAGCTGCAGAAACCAGGTTGAAAATGATATTTGTGTTTGTAAACATGACATTGAATCCACTTGCCCAAGAAAAAGACTTTGCTTTTCTCCAACACCAGGTTGATTCCGCTTTTCTGGGTGCTTTGCACACCAATTCCACACCAGTTTCTCTGGATAGGGCTAGATGAAACCAGAAATATCCGGTTCTGTGGTGGCTTACTAATCCAAGCTCTTGCTACAGTTTCTGTGTTTGCTTGTGTTGTTTCGATAGTATCTGTGGACTTTAGAGTTGTGAATGCATTGTAGCATGTAACAGTTGGTTTTTCTGTTGGCAAACACTAGTTGGTTTCACATGGAGACACAACAGGTACACATTCGTGTTTTCTGAGTAAAAAGCTGCAGAAACCAGGTTAAAAATGATATTTCTGTTTGTAAACGTGACATTGAATCCACTTGCCCAAGAAAAAGACTTTGCTTTTCTCCAACCCCTGGTTGATTCCACTTTTCTGGGTGCTTTGCCACCAACTCCACACTAGTTTGTCCAGATAGGGCTGGATGAATACAGAAATATCCATTTCAATGCTGGCGAAGTCATTCCCAGCTCTTGCTACAGCTTCTGTGTTTGCTTGTGTTTTCCGATAGTATCTATGGACTGAGAGTTTTGAATGCATTGTAGCATCTAAATTTTGTTTTTCTGTTGGCATACGCTAATTGGTTTCACATGGAGACACAACAGGTACACATTCGTGTTTTCTGAGTAAAAAGCTGCAGAAACCAGGTTACAAATGATATTTCTATTTGTAAACATGACATTGATCCACTTGCCCTAGAAAAAGACTTTGCTTTTCTCCAAAACAAGGCTGACTCTGCTTTTCTGGGTGCTTTGCACACCAATTCCACACCAGTTTGTCCAGATAGGTCTGGATGAAACCAGAAACATCCGGTTCTGTGGTGGCTAACTCAATCCCAGCTCTTGCTACAGCTTCTGTGTTTGCTTGTGTTTTCTCGATAATATCTGTGGATTTTAGAGTTGTGAATGCATTGTAGCATGCAACATTTTGTTTATCTGTTGGCAAATGCTAATTGGTTTCACATGGAGACACAACACGTACACATTCGTGTTTTCTGAGCAAAAAGTTACAGAAACCTGGTTGAAAATGATATTTGTGTTTGTAAACATGACATTGAATCGACTTGCCCAAGAAAAAGACTTTGCTTTTCTCCAACCCCTGGTTGACTCTGCTTTTCTGGGTGTTTTGCACACCAATTCCACACCGGTTCGTCCAGATAGAGCTGGATGAAACCAGAAATATCTGGTTCTGAGGTGTCCAACTCAATGCCAGCTCTTGCTACATCCTCAGAGTTTTCTTGTGTTTTCTCGATAATTTCTGTGGATTTTAGAGCTGTGAATACATTGTAGCATGCAGCATTTTGTTTTTCTGTTGGCAAACGATTTTGGTTTCACATGGAGACACAACAGGTACACATTCCTTTTTTCTGAGTAAAAAGCTGTAGAAAGCAGTTTACAAATGATAGTTGTGTTTGTAAACATGACATTGAATCCACTTGCCCAAGAAAAAGACTTTGCTTTTCTCCAACACCGGTTTGATTCCGCTTTTCTGGGTGCTTTGCACACCAATTCCACACCAGTTTCTCCGGAAAGGGCTGGATGAAAGCAGAAACATCCGGTTCTGAGGTGTCTAACTCAATCCCAACTCTTGCTACAGCTTCTGTGTTTGCTTGTGTTTTCGCGATAATATCTGTGGATTTCAGAGTTGTGAATGCATTGTAGCATGTAGCAGTTGGTTTTTCTGTTGGCATACGCTAATTGCTTTCACATGGAGACAGAAGAGGTACACACGCGTGTTTTCTGAGTGAAAAGCTGCAGAAACCAGGTTAAAAATGATATTTGTGTTTGTAAACATGACATTGAATCCACTTGGCCAAGAAAAAGACTTTGCTTTTCTCCAAAACCAGGTTGACTCTGCTTTTCTTGGTGCTTTGCACACCAATTCCACACCAGTTTCTCTGGATAGGGCTAGATGAAACCAGAAATATCCAGTTCTGTGGTGGCTTACTCAATCCAAGCTCTTGCTACAGTTTCTGTGTTTGCTTGTGTTGTTTCGAGAGTATCTGTGGACCTTAGAGTTGTGACTGCATTGTAGCATGTAACAGTTGGTTTTTCTGTTGGCAAACACTAGTTGGTTTCACATGGAGACACAACAGGTACACATTCGTGTTTTCTGAGTAAAAAGCTGCAGAAACCAGGTTAAAAATGATATTTGTGTTTGTAAACGTGACATTGAATCCACTTGCCCAAGAAAAAGACTTTGCTTTTCTCCAACCCCTGGTTGATTCCACTTTTCTGGGTGCTTTGCACACCAATTCCTCACCAGTTTCTCCGGAAAGGGCTGGATGAAAGCAGAAACATCCGGTTCTGTGGTGGCTAACTCAATCCAAAATCTTGCTACAGCCTCAGAGTTTGTTTGTGTTTTCTCGATTGTATCTATAAACGTTAGAGTTGTGAATGCATTGTAGCATGTAACAGATTGTTTTTCTGTTGGCAAACGCTAATTGGTTTCACATGGAGACACAACACGTACACATTCGTGTTTTCTGAGTAAAAAGCTGCAGAAAGTAGTTTACAAATGATATTTGTATTTGTAAACATGACATTGAATCCACTTGCCCTAGAAAAAGACTTTGCTTTTCTCCAAAACAAGGCTGACTCTGCTTTTCTGGGTGCTTTGCACACCAATTCCACACCAGTTTGTCCAGATAGGTCTGGATGAAACCAGAAACATCCGGTTCTGTGGTGGCTAACTCAATCCCAGCTCTTGCTACAGCTTCTGTGTTTGCTTGTGTTTTTTCGATAATCTCTGCGGATTTTAGAGTTGTGAATGCATTGTAGCACGCAACATTTTGTTTATCTGTTGGCAAATGCTAATTGGTTTCACATGGAGACACAACAGGTTCACATTCGTGTTTTCTGAGTAAAAAGCTGCAGAAACCAGGTTGAAAATGATATTTGTGTTTGTAAACATGACATTGAATCCACTTGCCCAAGAAAAAGACTTTGCTTTTCTCCAACCCCTGGTTGACTCTGCTTTTCTGGGTGTTTTGCACACCAATTCCACACCGGAACGTCCAGATAGAGCTGGATGAAACCAGAAATATCTGGTTCTGAGGTGTCTAACTCAATGCCAGCTCTTGCTACATCCTCAGAGTTTTCTTGTGTTTTCTCGACAATTTCTGTGGATTTTAGAGCTGTGAATACATTGTAGCATGCAACATTTTGTTTTTCTGTTGGCAAACGATAATTGGTTTCACATGGAGACACAACAGGTACACATTCCTTTTTTCTGAGTAAAAAGCTGTAGAAAGCAGTTTACAAATGATAGTTGTGTTTGTAAACATGACATTGAATCGACTTGCCCAAGAAAAAGACTTTGCTTTTCTCCAACACCGGTTTGATTCCGCTTTTCTGGGTGCTTTGCACACCAATTCCACAGCAGTTTCTCCGGAAAGGGCTGGATGAAAGCAGAAACATCCGGTTCTGAGGTGTCTAACTCAATCCCAACTCTTGCTACAGCTTCTGTGTTTGCTTGTGTTTTCGCAATAATATCTGTGGATTTCAGAGTTGTGAATGCATTGTAGCATGTAGCAGTTGGTTTTTCTGTTGGCATACGCTAATTGCTTTCACATGGAGACAGAACAGGTACACACGCGTGTTTTCTGAGTGAAAAGCTGCAGAAACCAGGTTAAAAATGATATTTCTGTTTCTAAACATGACATTGAATCCACTTGGCCAAGAAAAAGACTTTGCTTTTCTCCAAAACCAGGTTGACTCTGCTTTTCTTGGTGCTTTGCACACCAATTCCACACCAGTTTCTCTGGATAGTGCTAGATGAAACCAGAAATATCCGGTTCTGTGGTGGCTTACTCAATCCAAGCTCTTGCTACAGTTTCTGTGTTTGCTTGTGTTGTTTCAATAGTATCTGTGGACTTTAGAGTTGTGACTGCATTGTAGCATGTAACAGTTGGTTTTTCTGTTGGCAAACACTAGTTGGTTTCACATGGAGACACAACAGGTACACATTCGTGTTTTCTGAGTAAAAAGCTGCAGAAACCAGGTTAAAAATGATATTTGTGTTTGTAAACGTGACATTGAATCCACTTGCCCAAGAAAAAGACTTTGCTTTTCTCCAACCCCTGGTTGATTCCACTTTTCTGGGTGCTTTGCACACCAATTCCACACCAGTTTCTCCGGAAAGGGCTGGATGAAAGCAGAAACATCCGGTTCTGTGGTGGCTAACTCAATCCAAAATCTTGCTACAGCCTCAGAGTTTGTTTGTGTTTTCTCGATTGTATCTATAAACGTTAGAGTTGTGAATGCATTGTAGCATGTAACAGTTGGTTTTTCTGTTGGCAAACACTAGTTGGTTTCACATGGAGACACAACAGGTACACATTCGTGTTTTCTGAGTAAAAAGCTGCAGAAACCAGGTTAAAAATGATATTTGTGTTTGTAAACGTGACATTGAATCCACTTGCCCAAGAAAAAGACTTTGCTTTTCTCCAACCCCTGGTTGATTCCACTTTTCTGGGTGCTTTGCACACCAATTCCACACCAGTTTCTCCGGAAAGGGCTGGATGAAAGCAGAAACATCCGGTTCTGTGGTGGCTAACTCAATCCAAAATCTTGCTACAGCCTCAGAGTTTGTTTGTGTTTTCTCGATTGTATCTATAAACGTTAGAGTTGTGAATGCATTGTAGCATGTAACAGATTGTTTTTCTGTTGGCAAACGCTAATTGGTTTCACATGGAGACACAACACGTACACATTCGTGTTTTCTGAGTAAAAAGCTGCAGAAAGTAGTTTGCAAATGATATTTGTATTTGTAAACATGACATTGAATCCACTTGCCCTAGAAAAAGACTTTGCTTTTCTCCAACACCGGTTTGATTCCGCTTTTCTGGGTGCTTTGCACACCAATTCCACAGCAGTTTCTCCGGAAAGGGCTGGATGAAAGCAGAAATATCCGGTTCTGAGGTGTCTAACTCAATCCCAACTCTTGCTACAGCTTCTGTGTTTGCTTGTGTTTTCGTGATAATATCTGTGGATTTCAGAGTTGTGAATGCATTGTAGCATGTAGCAGTTGGTTTTTCTGTTGGCATACGCTAATTGCTTTCACATGGAGACAGAACAGGTACACACGCGTGTTTTCTGAGTGAAAAGCTGCAGAAACCAGGTTAAAAATGATATTTGTGTTTGTAAACATGACATTGAATCCACTTGCCCAAGAAAATGACTTTGCTTTTCTCCAACCCCTGGTTGATTCCACTCTTCTGGGTGCTTTGCACACCAATTCCACACCAGTTTCTCCGGAAAGGGCTGGATGAAAGCAGAAACATCCGGTTCTGTGGTGGCTAACTCAATCCAAAATCGTGCTACAGCCTCAGAGTTTGTTTGTGTTTTCTCGATTGTATCTATAAACGTTAGAGTTGTGAATGCATTGTAGCATGTAACAGATTGTTTTTCTGTTGGCAAACGCTAATTGGTTTCACATGGAGACACAACAGGTACACATTCGTGTTTCCTGAGTAATAACTGCAGAAACCTTGTTGAAAATGATATTTGCGTTTGTAAACATGACATTGAATCCACTTGCCCTAGAAAAAGACTTTGCTTTTCTCCAAAACAAGGCTGACTCTGCTTTTCTGGGTGCTTTGCACACCAATTCCACAACAGTTTGTCCAGATAGGTCTGGATGAAACCAGAAACATCCGGTTCTGTGGTGGCTAACTCAATCCCAGCTCTTGCTACAGCTTCTGTGTTTGCTTGTGTTTTCTCGATAATCTCTGTGGATTTTAGAGTTGTGAATGCATTGTATCATGCAACATTTTCTTTTTCTGTTGGCAAACGCTAATTGGTTTCACATGGAAACACAACAGGTACACATTCGTGTTTTCTGAGTAAAAAGCTGCAGAAACCAGGTTGAAAATGATATTTGTGTTTGTAAACATGACATTGATCCACTTTCCCAAGAAAAAGACTTTGCTTTTCTCCAACACCGGGTTGATTCCGCTTTTCTGGGTGCTTTGCACACCAATTCCACACCAGTTTGTCCAGATAGGTCTGGATGAAACCAGAAACATCCGGTTCTGTGGTGGCTAACTCAATCCCAGCTCTTGCTACAGCTTCTGTGTTTGCTTGTGTTTTCTCGATAATATCTGTGGATTTTAGAGTTGTGAATGCATTGTAGCACGCAACATTTTGTTTATCTGTTGGCAAATGCTAATTGGTTTCACATGGAGACACAACACGTACACATTCGTGTTTTCTGAGTAAAAAGCTACAGAAACCTGGTTGAAAATGATATTTGTGTTTGTAAACATGACATTGAATCGACTTGCCCAAGAAAAAGACTTTGCTTTTCTCCAACCCCTGGTTGACTCTGCTTTTCTGGGTGTTTTGCACACCAATTCCACACCGGTTCGTCCAGATAGAGCTGGATGAAACCAGAAATATCTGGTTCTGAGGTGTCTAACTCAATGCCAGCTCTTGCTACATCCTCAGAGTTTTCTTGTGTTTTCTCGATAATTTCTGTGGATTTTAGAGCTGTGAATACATTGTAGCATGCAACATTTTGTTTTTCTGTTGGCAAACGATAACTGGTTTCACATGGAGACACAACAGGAACACATTTGTTTTTTCTGAGTAAAAAGCTCTAGAAAGCAGTTTACAAATGATAGTTGTGTTTGTAAACATGACATTGAATCCACTTGCCCAAGAAAAAGACTTTGCTGTTCTCCAACACCGGTTTGATTCCGCTTTTCTGGGTGCTTTGCACACCAATTCCACAGCAGTTTCTCCGGAAAGGGCTGGATGAAAGCAGAAATATCCGGTTCTGAGTGTCTAACTCAATCCCAACTCTTGCTACAGCTTCTGTGTTTGCTTGTGTTTTCGCGATAATATCTGTGGATTTTAGAGTTGTGAATGCATTGTATCATGCAACATTTTCTTTTTCTGTTGGCAAACGCTAATTGGTTTCACATGGAGAAAAAACAGGTACACACTCGTGTTTTCTGAGTGAAAAGCTGCAGAAACCAGGTTAAAAATGATATTTCTGTTTCTAAACATGACATTGAATCCACTTGTCCAAGAAAAAGACTTTGCTTTTCTCCAAAACCAGGTTGACTCTGCTTTTCTTGGTGCTTTGTACACCAATTCCACACCAGTTTCTCTGGATAGGGCTAGATGAAACCAGAAATATCCGGTTCTGTGGGGGCTTACTCAATCCAAGCTCTTGCTACAGTTTCTGTGTTTGCTTGTGTTTTCGCGATAATATCTGTGGATTTCAGAGTTGTGAATGCATTGTAGCATGTAGCAGTTGGTTTTTCTGTTGGCATACGCTAATTGCTTTCACATGGAGACAGAACAGGTACACACGCGTGTTTTCTGAGTGAAAAGCTGCAGAAACCAGGTTAAAAATGATATTTGTGTTTGTAAACATGACATTGAATCCACTTGGCCAAGAAAAAGACTTTGCTTTTCTCCAAAACCAGGTTGACTCTGCTTTTCTGGGTGCTTTGCACACCAATTCCACACCAGTTTCTCTGGATAGGGCTAGATGAAACCAGAAATATCCACTTCTGTGGTGGCTAACTCAATCCAAAATCTTGCTATAGCCTCAGAGTTTGTTTGTGTTTTCTCGATTGTATCTATAAACTTTAGAGTTGTGAATGCATTGTAGCATGTAACAGATTGTTTTTCTGTTGGCAAACGCTAATTGGTTTCACATGGAGACACAACACGTACACATTCGTGTTTTCTGAGTAAAAAGCTGCAGAATGTAGTTTACAAATGATATTTGTATTTGTAAACATGACATTGAATCCACTTGCCCTAGAAAAAGACTTTGCTTTTCTCCAAAACAAGGCTGACTCTGCTTTTCTGGGTGCTTTGCACACCAATTCCACAACAGTTTGTCCAGATAGGTCTGGATGAAACTAGAAACATCCGGTTTGTGGTGGCTAACTAAATCCCAGCTCTTGCTACAGCTTCTGTGTTTGCTTGTGTTTTCTCGATAATCTCTGTGGATTTTAGAGTTGTGAATGCATTGTATCATGCAACATTTTCTTTTTCTGTTGGCAAACGCTAATTGGTTTCACATGGAAACACAACAGGTACACATTCGTGTTTTCTGAGTAAAAAGCTGCAGAAACCAGGTCACAAATGATATTTGTGTTTGTAAACATGACATTGAATCGACTTGCCCAAGAAAAAGACTTTGCTTTTCTCCAACATCGGGTTGATTCCGCTTTTCTGGGTGCTTTGCACACCAATTCCACACCAGTTTGTCCAGATAGGTCTGGATGAAACCAGAAACATCCGGTTCTGTGGTGGCTAACTCAATCCCAGCTCTTGCTACAGCTTCTGTGTTTGCTTGTGTTTTCTCGATAATATCTGTGGATTTTAGAGTTGTGAATGCATTGTAGCACGCAACATTTTGCTTATCTGTTGGCAAATGCTAATTGGTTTCACATGGAGACACAACAGGTACACATTCGTGTTTTCTGAGTAAAAAACTAAAGAAACCTGGTTGAAAATGATATTTGTGTTAGTAAACATGACATTGAATCGACTTGCCCAAGAAAAAGACTTTGCTTTTCTCCAACCCCTGGTTGACTCTGCTTTTCTGGGTGTTTTGCACACCAATTCCACACCGGTTCGTCCAGATAGAGCTGGATGAAACCAGAAATATCTGGTTCTGAGGTGTCTAACTCAATGCCAGCTCTTGCTACATCCTCAGAGTTTTCTTGTGTTTTCTCGACAATTTCTGTGGATTTTAGAGCTGTGAATACATTGTAGCATGCAACATTTTGTTTTTCTGTTGGCAAACGATAATTGGTTTCACATGGATACACAACAGGTACACATTCCTTTTTTCTGAGTAAAAAGCTCTAGAAAGCAGTTTACAAATGATAGTTGTGTTTGTAAACATGACATTGAATCCACTTGCCCAAGAAAAAGACTTTGCTTTTCTCCAACACCGGTTTGATTCCGCTTTGCTGGGTGCTTTGCACACCAATTCCACACCAGTTTCTCCGGAAAGGGCTGGATGAAAGCAGAAATATCCGGTTCTGAGTTGTATAACTCAATCCCAACTCTTGCTACAGCTTCTGTGTTTGCTTGTGTTTTCGCGATAATATCTGTGGATTTCAGAGTTGTGAATGCATTGTAGCATGTAGCAGTTGGTTTTTCTGTTGGCATACGCTAATTGCTTTCACATGGAGACAGAACAGGTACACACGCGTGTTTTCTGAGTGAAAAGCTGCAGAAACCAGGTTAAAAATGATATTTGTGTTTGTAAACATGACATTGAATCCACTTGCCCAAGAAAATGACTTTGCTTTTCTCCAACCCCTGGTTGATTCCACTCTTCTGGGTGCTTTGCACACCAATTCCACACCAGTTTCTTTGGAAAGGGCTGGATGAAAGCAGAAATACCCGGTTCTGTGGTGGCTAACTCAATCCAAAATCTTGCTACAGCCTCAGAGTTTGTTTGTGTTTTCTCGATAGTATCTATAAACTTTAGAGTTGTGAATGCATTGTAGCATGTAACAGATTGTTTTTCTGTTGGCAAACGCTAATTGGTTTCACATGGAGACACAACAGGTACACATTCGTGTTTCCTGAGTAATAACTGCAGAAACCAGGTTGAAAATGATATTTGTGTTTGTAAACATGACATTGAATCCACTTGCCCTAGAAAAAGACTTTGCTTTTCTCCAAAACAAGGCTGACTCTGCTTTTCTGGGTGCTTTGCACACCAATTCCACAACAGTTTGTCCAGATAGGTCTGGATGAAACCAGAAACATCCGGTTCTGTGGTGGCTAACTCAATCCCAGCTCTTGCTACAGCTTCTGTGTTTGCTTGTGTTTTCTCGATAATCTCTGTGGATTTTAGAGTTGTGAATGCATTGTATCATGCAACATTTTCTTTTTCTGTTGGCAAACGCTAATTGGTTTCACATGGAAACACAACAGGTACACATTCGTGTTTTCTGAGTAAAAAGCTGCAGAAACCAGGTTGAAAATGATATTTGTGTTTGTAAACATGACATTGAATCCACTTGCCCAAGAAAAAGACTTTGCTTTTCTCCAACATCGGGTTGATTCCGCTTTTCTGGGTGCTTTGCACACCAATTCCACACCAGTTTGTCCAGATAGGTCTGGATGAAACCAGAAACATCCGGTTCTGTGGTGGCTAACTCAATCCCAGCTCTTGCTACAGCTTCTGTGTTTGCTTGTGTTTTCTCGATAATATCTGTGGATTTTAGAGTTGTGAATGCATTGTAGCACGCAACATTTTGCTTATCTGTTGGCAAATGCTAATTGGTTTCACATGGAGACACAACACGTACACATTCGTGTTTTCTGAGTAAAAAGCTGCAGAAACCAGGTTGAAAATGATATTTGTGTTTGTAAACATGACATTGAATCGACTTGCCCAAGAAAAAGACTTTGCTTTTCTCCAACCCCTGGTTGACTCTGCTTTTCTGGGTGTTTTGCACACCAATTCCACACCGGTTCGTCCAGATAGAGCTGGATGAAACCAGAAATATCTGGTTCTGAGGTGTCTAACTCAATGCCAGCTCTTGCTACATCCTCAGAGTTTTCTTGTGTTTTCTCGACAATTTCTGTGGATTTTAGAGCTGTGAATACATTGTAGCATGCAACATTTTGTTTTTCTGTTGGCAAAGGATAATTGGTTTCACATGGAGACACAACAGGTACACATTCCTTTTTTCTGAGTAAATAGCTCTAGAAAGCAGTTTACAAATGATAGTTGTGTTTGTAAACATGACATTGAATCCACTTGCCCAAGAAAATGACTTTGCTTTTCTCCAACCCCTGGTTGATTCCACTCTTCTGGGTGCTTTGCACACCAATTCCACACCAGTTTCTTTGGAAAGTGCTGGATGAAAGCAGAAATACCCGGTTCTGTGGTGGCTAACTCAATCCAAAATCTTGCTACAGCCTCAGAGTTTGTTTGTGTTTTCTCGATAGTATCTATAAACTTTAGAGTTGTGAATGCATTGTAGCATGTAACAGATTGTTTTTCTGTTGGCAAACACTAATTGGTTTCACATGGAGACACAACACGTACACATTCGTGTTTCCTGAGTAATAACTGCAGAAACCAGGTTGAAAATGATATTTGTGTTTGTAAACATGACATTGAATCCACTTGCCCTAGAAAAAGACTTTGCTTTTCTCCAAAACAAGGCTGACTCTGCTTTTCTGGGTGCTTTGCACACCAATTCCACAACAGTTTGTCCAGATAGGTCTGGATGAAACCAGAAACATCCGGTTCTGTGGTGGCTAACTCAATCCCAGCTCTTGCTACAGCTTCTGTGTTTGCTTGTGTTTTCTCGATAATCTCTGTGGATTTTTAGAGTTGTGAATGCATTGTATCATGCAACATTTTCTTTTTCTGTTGGCAAACGCTAATTGGTTTCACATGGAAACACAACAGGTACACATTCGTGTTTTCTGAGTAAAAAGCTGCAGAAACCAGGTTGAAAATGATATTTGTGTTTGTAAACATGACATTGAATCCACTTGCCCAAGAAAAAGACTTTGCTTTTCTCCAACATCGGGTTGATTCCGCTTTTCTGGGTGCTTTGCACACCAATTCCACACCAGTTTGTCCAGATAGGTCTGGATGAAACCAGAAACATCCGGTTCTGTGGTGGCTAACTCAATCCCAGCTCTTGCTACAGCTTCTGTGTTTGCTTGTGTTTTCTCGATAATATCTGTGGATTTTAGAGTTGTGAATGCATTGTAGCACGCAACATTTTGCTTATCTGTTGGCAAATGCTAATTGGTTTCACATGGAGACACAACACGTACACATTCGTGTTTTCTGAGTAAAAAACTACAGAAACCTGGTTGAAAATGATATTTGTGTTTGTAAACATGACATTGAATCGACTTGCCCAAGAAAAAGACTTTGCTTTTCTCCAACCCCTGGTTGACTCTGCTTTTCTGGGTGTTTTGCACACCAATTCCACACCGGTTTGTCCAGATAGAGCTGGATGAAACCAGAAATATCTGGTTCTGAGGTGTCTAACTCAATGCCAGCTCTTGCTACATCCTCAGAGTTTTCTTGTGTTTTCTCGACAATTTCTGTGGATTTTAGAGCTGTGAATACATTGTAGCATGCAACATTTTGTTTTTCTGTTGGCAAACGATAATTGGTTTCACATGGAGACACAACAGGTACACATTCCTTTTTTCTGAGTAAAAAGCTGTAGAAAGCAGTTTACAAATGATAGTTGTGTTTGTAAACATGACATTGAATCCACTTGCCCAAGAAAAAGACTTTGCTTTTCTCCAACACCGGTTTGATTCCGCTTTTCTGGGTGCTTTGCACACCAATTCCACACCAGTTTCTCCGGAAAGGGATGGATGAAAGAAGAAACATCCGGTTCTGAGGTGTCTAACTCAATCCCAACTCTTGCTACAGCTTCTGTGTTTGCTTGTGTTTTCGCGATAATATCTGTGGATTTCAGAGTTGTGAATTCATTTTAGCATGTAGCAGTTGGTTTTTCTGTTGGCATACGCTAATTGCTTTCACATGGAAACAGAACAGGTACACACTCGTGTTTTCTGAGTGAAAAGCTGCAGAAACCAGGTTAAAAATGATATTTGTGTTTGTAAACATGACATTGAATCCACTTGCCCAAGAAAAAGACTTTGCTTTTCTCCAAAACCAGGTTGACTCTGCTTTTCTTGGTGCTTTGCACACCAATTCCACACCAGTTTCTCTGGATAGGGCTAGATGAAACCAGAAATATCCGGTTCTGTGGTGGCTTACTCAATCCAAGCTCTTGCTACAGTTTCTGTGTTTTCTTGTGTTGTTTCGATAATATCTGTGGACTTTAGAGTTGTGACTGCATTGTAGCATGTAACAGTTGGTTTTTCTGTTGGCAAACACTAGTTGGTTTCACATGGAGACACAACAGGTACACATTCGTGTTTTCTGAGTAAAAAGCTGCAGAAACCAGGTTAAAAATGATATTTGTGTTTGCTAACATGATATTGAATCCACTTGCCCAAGAAAAAGAATTTGCTTTTCTCCAAAATCGGTTTGAATCTGTTTTTCTGGGTCATTTGCACATGAATGCCACACGAGTTTGTCCAGATATGTCCGGATCTAACCAGAAATATCCAGTTCTGTGTGGCTAAATGAATATCTGATTTTAAAACAGCATATGTGTTTGTTAGTGTTTCTGGATATTATCTATGAACGTTAGAGTTTTTGTTTGCTAACATGACATTGAATCCACTTGCCCAAGAAAAAGACTTTGCTTTTCTCAAAACCATTTCCAATATTCTTTTCTTGGTCCTTTGCACAAGATTTCCACAGCATTATGTCCAGAACATCTGGAACTAAGAAGAAATTTCCGGTTCTCTTCTGCCTAACTCAATCTCAGCTCTTGCTAGAGCCTCTGTGTTTTCTCTGTTTTCTGGATATTATCTATGAACTTTATTTTGGAATGAATTCTGGCATGAAACACTTTGTTTTTTTTTGTTGGCAAAAACTAATTGGTTCCACATGGATACACAACATGTACACATTCGAGTTTTCTGCGTAGAGTGCAACAGAAACCAGGTTCAAAAGGATATTTTGGACTGTAAACATGACATTGAATCCACTTGCCCATGAAAAAGTCTTTGCTTTTCTCCAAAACCTGTTTGACTCAGCTTTTCTGGGTCCTTTGCACACTAATTCCACATATTTTGTCCAGATAGGTCTGGATCAAACCAGAAATATACAGTTCAGGTGTGCCTAAGTGAATATCAGCTTTTAAAACAGCCTGTGAGTTTGTTAGTGTTTTCTGGATATTATCTATGAACTTTAGAGTTTGGAATGAATTCTGAAATGTAACATTTTGTTTTCATGTTGGCACACGTTAACTGGATTCAAATGGAGAAACAACAGGTACACATTCTAGATTTTGAGCAGAATGCTACTGAAACCAGGTTAAAAATGATATTTGTGTTTGTAAACATGACATTGAATCCACTTGCCCAAGAAAAAGACCTTGCTTTTCTCCAAAACCAGTTTCAATATTCTTTTCTGTGTCCTTTGCACAAGAATTCCACACGAGTTTGTCCAGATAGCTCTGGATCTAACCGGAAATACCCATTTCTGTTCTTCCTAACTCAATCCCATCTCTTGATACAGCCTCTTTGTTTTTCATGTTTTCTGGATATTATCTATGAACTTTAGAGTTTGGAATGAATTCTGGCATGTAACACTTTGTTTTTTTGTTGGCAAAAACTAATTGGTTTCACATGGAGTCAGAACAGGTACACATAAGTGTTTACTGAATAGAATGCTACAGAAACCAGGATAAAAATTATATTTGTGTTTGCTAACATGACATTGAATCCACTTGCCCACGAAAAAGACTTTGCTTTTCTCCAAAACCAGTTTGACTCTGCTTTTCTTGGGTCATTGCACACAGATTCTACAAGAGTTTGTCCAGAGAGGTGTGGATCAAACCAAAAATATCTGGTTCTATAGTGGCTAAATGAATATCAGCTTTTAAAACAGCCTGTCGGATTGTTAGTCTTTTCTCTATATTAACTATGAACTTTAGAGTGTGGAATGAATTATGGCATGTAACATTTTGTTTTTCTGTTTGCAAACGGTAATTGGATTCACATGAAGACAACAGTTACACATTCGATTTTTCTGAGTAGAATGCTACAGAAACGAGTTTAAAAATGGTACTTGTGTTTGTAAACATGACATTGAATCCACTTGCCCAAGATAAAGACTTTGCTTCTCTCCAAAACCAGTTTGACTCTGCTTTACTGGGTCCTTTGCACATGAATTCCACATGAGTTTGTCCAGATAGATCTGGATCCAACCAGAAATATCCGGGTCTGTTCTGCCTAACTCAATCCCAGCTCTTGCTACAGCCTATATGTTTGTTTCTGTTTTCTGGATATTATCTATGAACTTTAGTGATTGGAATGAATTCTGGCATGTAACACCTTGTGTTTTTGTTGGCAAACACTAACTGATAACACATGGAGACACAACAGGTACACATTCGAGTTTTCTGAGTAGAATGCTACAGAAACCAGGTTCAAAATGATATTTGTGTTTGCTAACATGACATTGAATCCACTTGCCCACGAAAAAGACTTTGCGTTTCTGCAAAACCAGTTTCAATATACTTTTCTGGGTCTTCTGCACATGAATTCCACACGAGTTTGTCCAGATAGGGCTGGATCTAATCAGATTATGGGGTTCTGTTCTGCCTAACTCAATCCCAGCTCTTGCTACAGCCTCTGTGTTTGTTACAGTTTTCTGGATATGTTCTATGAACTTTAGAGTTTTGAATGAATTTTAGCTTGTAACATTGTGTTTTGTTGTTGGAAACGCTAATTCGTTCCACATGGAGCACAACAGGTACACATAAGTGTTTTCTGAGCAGAATGCTACAGAAACCAGGTTCAAAATGACACTTGTGTTTGCTAACATGACATTGAATCCAATTGCCAAAGAAAAAGACTTTGCTTTTTTCTCCAATACCACTTTGACTCTGTTTTTCTAGGTCCGTTGCACACGAATTCCACACGAGTTTGTCCAGATTGGTCTGGATAGAACCAGTAAAATCTGGTTATGTGATGCTAAACGAATATCAGCTTTTAAAATAGCCTGAGTGTTTGTTAGTGTTTTCTGGGTATTTTCTATGAACTTTAGAGTTTTGAATGAATTTTAGCATGTAACATTGTGTTTTTTTGTTGGAAACACTCATTGGTTCCACATGGAGACACAACATGTACACATAAGGGTTTTCTGGGTAGAATGCTACAGAAACCAGGTAAAAAATGATATTTGCGACTGTAAACATGACATTGAATCCACTTGCCCAAGAAAAAGACCTTGCTTTTCTCCAAAACCAGTTGGACTTTGCTTTTCTGGGTCCTATGTACACAGATTCCTCACGAGTTTGTCCAGATAGGTCTGGATCTAATCAGAAAGATCCGGTTCTGCTCTGCCTAAATCAATCCCAGCTTTTGCTACAGTCTCTGTTTTTGTTTCTGTTTTCTGGATATTTTCTATGAACTTTAGAGTTTTGAATGAAACTTAGCATGTAACACTTTGTGTTTGGTTCCACATGGAGACACAAGAGGTACACATTCGAGTTTTCTGAGTAGAATGTTACAGAAACCAGCTTAAAAAAGATATTTGTGTTTGTAAACATGGCATTGAATCTACTTGCCCATGAAAAACACTTTGCTTTCCTGCAAAACCAGTTACAATATACTTTTCTGGGTCTTATGCACAAGAATGCCACACGAGTTTGTCCAGATAGGTCTGGATCTAACCAGAAAGATCCGGGTGTTTTCTGCCTAACTCAATCCCAGCTCTTGCTACAGCCTCTGTGTTTGTTTCTTTTTTCTGGATATGTTCTATGAAATTTAGAATTTTGAATGAATTTTAGCATGTAACATTGTGTTTTTTTGTTGGAAAAGCTAATTCATTCCACATGGAGACACAACAGGTACACATAAGAGATTTATGAGTAGAATGCTACAGAAAACAGGTTCAAAATGATATTTGTGTTTGCTAACATGACATTGAATCCACTTGCCCACGAAAAAGACTTTGCTTTTCTCCAAAACCAGTTTGACTCTGCTTTTCTTGGGTCATTGCACACAGATTCCACAAGAGTTTGTCCAGAGAGGTGTGGATCTAACCAAAAATATCTGGTTCTATAGTGGCTAAATGAATATCAGCTTTTAAAACAGCCTGTCGGATTGTTAGTCTTTTCTCTATATTAACTATGAACTTTAGAGTGTGGAATGAATTCTGGCATGTAACATTTTGTTTTTCTGTTTGCAAACGGTAATTGGATTCACATGAAGACAACAGTTACACATTCGATTTTTCTGAGTAGAATGCTACAGAAACGAGTTTAAAAATGGTACTTGTGTTTGTAAACATGACATTGAATCCACTTGCCCAAGATAAAGACTTTGCTTCTCTCCAAAACCAGTTTGACTCTGCTTTACTGGGTCCTTTGCACATGAATTCCACATGAGTTTGTCCAGATAGATCTGGATCCAACCAGAAATATCCGGGTCTGTTCTGCCTAACTCAATCCCAGCTCTTGCTACAGCCTATATGTTTGTTTCTGTTTTCTGGATATTATCTATGAACTTTAGTGATTGGAATGAATTCTGGCATGTAACACCTTGTGTTTTTGTTGGCAAACACTAACTGATAACACATGGAGACACAACAGGTACACATTCGAGTTTTCTGAGTAGAATGCTACAGAAACCAGGTTCAAAATGATATTTGTGTTTGCTAACATGACATTGAATCCACTTGCCCACGAAAAAGACTTTGCGTTTCTGCAAAACCAGTTTCAATATACTTTTCTGGGTCTTCTGCACATGAATTCCACACGAGTTTGTCCAGATAGGGCTGGATCTAATCAGATTATGGGGTTCTGTTCTGCCTAACTCAATCCCAGCTCTTGCTACAGCCTCTGTGTTTGTTACAGTTTTCTGGATATGTTCTATGAACTTTAGAGTTTTGAATGAATTTTAGCTTGTAACATTGTGTTTTGTTGTTGGAAACGCTAATTCGTTCCACATGGAGCACAACAGGTACACATAAGTGTTTTCTGAGCAGAATGCTACAGAAACCAGGTTCAAAATGACACTTGTGTTTGCTAACATGACATTGAATCCAATTGCCAAAGAAAAAGACTTTGCTTTTTTCTCCAATACCACTTTGACTCTGTTTTTCTAGGTCCGTTGCACACGAATTCCACACGAGTTTGTCCAGATTGGTCTGGATAGAACCAGTAAAATCTGGTTATGTGATGCTAAACGAATATCAGCTTTTAAAATAGCCTGAGTGTTTGTTAGTGTTTTCTGGATATTTTCTATGAACTTTAGAGTTTTGAATGAATTTTAGCATGTAACATTGTGTTTTTTTGTTGGAAACACTCATTGGTTCCACATGGAGACACAACATGTACACATAAGGGTTTTCTGGGTAGAATGCTACAGAAACCAGGTAAAAAATGATATTTGCGACTGTAAACATGACATTGAATCCACTTGCCCAAGAAAAAGACCTTGCTTTTCTCCAAAACCAGTTGGACTTTGCTTTTCTGGGTCCTATGTACACAGATTCCTCACGAGTTTGTCCAGATAGGTCTGGATCTAATCAGAAAGATCCGGTTCTGCTCTGCCTAAATCAATCCCAGCTTTTGCTACAGTCTCTGTTTTTGTTTCTGTTTTCTGGATATTTTCTATGAACTTTAGAGTTTTGAATGAAACTTAGCATGTAACACTTTGTGTTTGGTTCCACATGGAGACACAAGAGGTACACATTCGAGTTTTCTGAGTAGAATGTTACAGAAACCAGCTTAAAAAAGATATTTGTGTTTGTAAACATGGCATTGAATCTACTTGCCCATGAAAAACACTTTGCTTTCCTGCAAAACCAGTTACAATATACTTTTCTGGGTCTTATGCACAAGAATGCCACACGAGTTTGTCCAGATAGGTCTGGATCTAACCAGAAAGATCCGGGTGTTTTCTGCCTAACTCAATCCCAGCTCTTGCTACAGCCTCTGTGTTTGTTTCTTTTTTCTGGATATGTTCTATGAAATTTAGAATTTTGAATGAATTTTAGCATGTAACATTGTGTTTTTTTGTTGGAAAAGCTAATTCATTCCACATGGAGACACAACAGGTACACATAAGAGATTTATGAGTAGAATGCTACAGAAAACAGGTTCAAAATGATATTTGTGTTTGCTAACATGACATTGAATCCACTTGCCCACGAAAAAGACTTTGCTTTTCTCCAAAACCAGTTTGACTCTGCTTTTCTTGGGTCATTGCACACAGATTCCACAAGAGTTTGTCCAGAGAGGTGTGGATCTAACCAAAAATATCTGGTTCTATAGTGGCTAAATGAATATCAGCTTTTAAAACAGCCTGTCAGATTGTTAGTCTTTTCTCTATATTAACTATGAACTTTAGAGTTTGGAATGAATTCTGGCATGTAACATTTTGTTTTTCTGTTTGCAAACGGTAATTGGATTCACATGAAGACAACAGTTACACATTCGATTTTTCTGAGTAGAATGCTACAGAAACGAGTTTAAAAATGGTACTTGTGTTTGTAAACATGACATTGAATCCACTTGCCCAAGATAAAGACTTTGCTTCTCTCCAAAACCAGTTTGACTCTGCTTTACTGGGTCCTTTGCACATGAATTCCACATGAGTTTGTCCAGATAGATCTGGATCCAACTAGAAATATCCGGGTCTGTTCTGCCTAACTCAATCCCAGCTCTTGCTACAGCCTATATGTTTGTTTCTGTTTTCTGGATATTATCTATGAACTTTAGTGATTGGAATGAATTCTGGCATGTAACACCTTGTGTTTTTGTTGGCAAACACTAACTGATAACACATGGAGACACAACAGGTACACATTCGAGTTTTCTGAGTAGAATGCTACAGAAACCAGGTTCAAAATGATATTTGTGTTTGATAACATGACATTGAATCCACTTGCCCACGAAAAAGACTTTGCGTTTCTGCAAAACCAGTTTCAATATACTTTTCTGGGTCTTCTGCACATGAATTCCACACGAGTTTGTCCAGATAGGGCTGGATCTAATCAGATTATGGGGTTCTGTTCTGCCTAACTCAATCCCAGCTCTTGCTACAGCCTCTGTGTTTGTTACAGTTTTCTGGATATGTTCTATGAACTTTAGAGTTTTGAATGAATTTTAGCTTGTAACATTGTGTTTTGTTGTTGGAAACGCTAATTCGTTCCACATGGAGCACAACAGGTACACATAAGTGTTTTCTGAGCAGAATGCTACAGAAACCAGGTTCAAAATGACACTTGTGTTTGCTAACATGACATTGAATCCAATTGCCAAAGAAAAAGACTTTGCTTTTTTCTCCAATACCACTTTGACTCTGTTTTTCTAGGTCCGTTGCACACGAATTCCACACGAGTTTGTCCAGATTGGTCTGGATAGAACCAGTAAAATCTGGTTATGTGATGCTAAACGAATATCAGCTTTTAAAATAGCCTGAGTGTTTGTTAGTGTTTTCTGGATATTTTCTATGAACTTTAGAGTTTTGAATGAATTTTAGCATGTAACATTGTGTTTTTTTGTTGGAAACACTCATTGGTTCCACATGGAGACACAACATGTACACATAAGGGTTTTCTGGGTAGAATGCTACAGAAACCAGGTAAAAAATGATATTTGCGACTGTAAACATGACATTGAATCCACTTGCCCAAGAAAAAGACCTTGCTTTTCTCCAAAACCAGTTGGACTTTGCTTTTCTGGGTCCTATGTACACAGATTCCTCACGAGTCTGTCCAGATAGGTCTGGATCTAATCAGAAAGATCCGGTTCTGCTCTGCCTAAATCAATCCCAGCTTTTGCTACAGTCTCTGTTTTTGTTTCTGTTTTCTGGATATTTTCTATGAACTTTAGAGTTTTGAATGAAACTTAGCATGTAACACTTTGTGTTTGGTTCCACATGGAGACACAAGAGGTACACATTCGAGTTTTCTGAGTAGAATGTTACAGAAACCAGCTTAAAAAAGATATTTGTGTTTGTAAACATGGCATTGAATCTACTTGCCCATGAAAAACACTTTGCTTTCCTGCAAAACCAGTTACAATATACTTTTCTGGGTCTTATGCACAAGAATGCCACACGAGTTTGTCCAGATAGGTCTGGATCTAACCAGAAAGATCCGGGTGTTTTCTGCCTAACTCAATCCCAGCTCTTGCTACAGCCTCTGTGTTTGTTTCTTTTTTCTGGATATGTTCTATGAAATTTAGAATTTTGAATGAATTTTAGCATGTAACATTGTGTTTTTTTGTTGGAAAAGCTAATTCATTCCACATGGAGACACAACAGGTACACATAAGAGATTTATGAGTAGAATGCTACAGAAAACAGGTTCAAAATGATATTTGTGTTTGCTAACATGACATTGAATCCACTTGCCCACGAAAAAACTTTGCTTTTCAACAAAACCAGTTTGACTCTTCTTTTCTGGGTCCTTTGCACACGAATTCCACACGAGTTTGTCCAGATAGGTCTGGATATAACCAGGAATATAGGTTCCGTTGTGGCTGAATGAATATCAACTTTTAAAACAGCCTGTGTGTTTGTTTGTGTTTTCTGGGTATTATCTATGAATTTTACTGTTTGGAATGAATTCTGGCATGTAACATTTTTTTTTTTCTCTTGGCAAACTGTAATTGTATTCACATGGAGACACAACAGGTACACTTAAGAGTTTTCTGAGTAGAATGATACAGAAACCAGGTTAAAAATGATATTTGTGTTTGTAAACATGCCATTGAATCCACTTGCCCACGAAAAAGACTTTGCTTTTACCCAAAAGCAGTTTGACTGTGCTTTTCTGGGTCATTTACACACAGATTCCACATGAGTTTGTCCAGATATGGCTGGATGAAACCAGAAATATCTGGTTCTGTTGTGGGTAAATGAATATCAGCTTTTAATACAGCCTGTGTGTTTGTTAGTGTATTGTGGATATTTTCTATGAACTTTAAAATTTGAATGAATTTTAGCATGTAACATTGTGGTTTTTTGTTGGAAACGCTAAATCGTTTCACATGGAGACACAACAGGTTCACATAAGAGTTTTCTGAGTAGAATGCTACAGAAACCAGGTTCAAAATGACATTCGTGTTTGTAAACATGACATTGAATCCACTTGCCCACGAAAAATACTTTGCTTTTCTCCAAAACCAATTTGACTCTGCTTTTCTGGGTGCATTGCACACGAATTACACATGAGTTTGTCCATATATGTCTGAATCTAACCAGAAATATCCTGTTCTGTGTGGCTAAATGAATGTCAGCTTTTAAAACAGCCTGTGCTTTTGTTAGTATTTTCTGTATATTATCTATGAATCTTAGAGGTTTGAATGAATTTTAACATGTTACATTTTGTTTTTATGTTGGCAAACGCTAATTGGTTTCACATGGAGAAACAGTAGGTACACATTCGAGTTTTCTGAGTAGAATGCTACAGAAACCAGGTTAAAAATGATATTTGTGTTTGCTAACATGACATTGAATCCACTTGCCCATGAAAAAGTCTTTGCTTTTATCCAAAACCACTTTGCCTCTGCTTCTCTGCATCCTTTGCACAAGAATTCCACATGAGTTTGTCCAGATAGGTCTGGATCAAACCAGAAATATCCGGTTCACTTTTGGCTAAATGAACATCAGCTTTTAAAACAGCCTGTGTGTTTGTTAGTGTTTTCTAGATATTAACTATGAACTTAAGAGTTTGGAATTAATTCTGGCATGTAACACTTTTTTTTTTGTTGCCACACACTAATTGGTTCCACTAGGAGACACAACAGGTACACATAAGAGGTTTCTGAGTAGAATACTACAGAAAGCAGGTTACAAATGATATTTGTGTTTGTAAACATGACATTGAATGCACTTGTCCAAGAAAAAGACTTTGCTTTTCTCCAAAACCAGTTTGACTCTGCTTTTCTGGGTCCTTTGCACTAGAATTCCACATGACTTTGTCCAGATAGGTCTGGATCAAACCAGAAATATCCGGTTCTTGTGTGCCTAAATGAATATCAGCTTTTGAAACAGCCTGTGCATTTGTTTGTGTATTCAGGGTATTAACAATGTACGTTAGAGATTGTATTGAATTCTGGCATGTAACTCTTTGTTTTTCTGTTGCCAACGCTAATTGGATTCACATGGAGACACAAAAGGTACACGTTCGATTTTTCTGAGTAGAATGCTACAAAAACCAGGTTCAGAAGGATATTTGTGTTTGTGAACATGACAATGAATCCACTTGCCCAAGAAAAAGACTTTGCTTTTCTCCAAAACCAGATTGATTCTGCTTCTCTGTGTCCTTTGCACAAGAATTTCACACGAGGTTGTCCAGATAGGTCTGGATCTAACCAGAAATATCGGTTCTGTTGTGGCTAAATGAATATCAGCCAGAATACATGAGTTCTGTATTGGAGGTGTAGAATAAAGCAGTTAGGAAGGGTTCCGTAGCCTGGGAGTAGGTATTCTCAATATACGGGATTTCTGTAGCCTCTCTATAGGAAACACAGCTTATGGTCGGTCTGCATAATGGCTGCAGAGAGATTCAGATCACAGGAGATCTGTATGCTAGCGGAGTACAAAGCAGTTTCCACGGTCTGTAGCATGGGAAATGGCACACACAATGTGCACAATGTCTGTAGCCTAGTGTAGGAGACAGAGTTTACAGGAGTTCTGTAACCTGAGTGTAGTCAGATGCAGCTTACATGAGTTCTGTATCTGAGTTGTGGAACGAGGCATTTTGGAAGAGTTCTGTAGACTGGCAAGAGGCATTCGCAATATGCGGGATTTCTGTAGCCCGTCTAGGATGCGCAGCTGATGGGTGTTCAGCGATCTAGCTGTAGAGAGATTCAGTTCATGGGAGTTCTGTATGCTAGGGGAGTGCAATGCTCTTTCAGAGATCTGTTGCCTGGGAATAGGATCACACAACGTGCACAATATCAGTATCCTTAGACAGAGCTTACAGGATTTCTGTAACCTGAGTGCAGTGAGGTGCAGCTTACATGAGCTCTGTATCTGAGGTGTGTAAGGAAGCAGTTTGTAAGAGTTTTGTAGCCTGGGATTAGGCATTCGCAATATGCAGGATTTCTGTAGCCTGACTCTGGGATGTGCAGCTTATAGGATTCTGGATACAGGCTGCAGAGAGATTCAGTTCATGGGAGTTCTTTATGCTAGTGGAGTAAAAAGCTGTTTCAGCGTTCTGTAGCCTGGGAATAAGCTTACACATTGTGTGCAATTTCGGTAGCATCAATGTAGGAGACAGAGCATACATGATTTCAGTTACGTGAGTGTAGTTATTTACAGCATACTTGAGTTCTGTATCGTAGGTGTGGAATGAAGCAATTAGGAAGGGTTCTCTAGCCAGGGAGTAGGTATTCACAATATGTGGGATGTCTGTAGCCTGTCTGTAGGAAACGCAGCTTATGGTCAGTCTGCTTCCTGGCTGTAGAGAGATTCAGTTCATGGGAGTTCTGTATGCTAGTGGAGTACAAATCTGTTTCAGCGGACTGTATCCTGGGCTAGGCATACATAATATGCGCAATGTCCATAGCCTGAGTGTAGGAGACAGAGCTTACAGGAGTTCTGTAACCTGAGTGTAGTCAGATGCAGCTTAAATGAGTTCTGTATTACAAGTGTGGAACGAAGCAGTTTGGAAGAGTTCTGTAGCCTGGGAGTATTCATTCGCGATATGCGGGATTTCTGTAGCCTGTCTATAGGAAACGCAGCTTATGGTAGATCTCCTTCCTGGCTGTAGAGAGATTCAGTTCACGGGAGTTCTGAATGCTAGTGGAGTACAAAGCTGTTTCATTTCTCTGTAGCCTGGGAATAGGTATACACAATGTGCGCAATGCCTGTAGCTTGAGTGTAGGAGACAGAGCTTTCAGGAGTTCTGTAACCTGAGTTTAGTCAGATGCTGCTTACATGAGTTCTGTATTACAGGTGTGGAACGAAGCAGTTTGGAAGAGTTCTGTAGCCTGGCAGTGGGCATTCTCAATATGCGGGATTTCTGTATCCTGTCTATAGGAAACGCTGTTTATAGGCATTCTGGATACAAGCTGTAGAGAGATTCAATTCATGGGAGTTCTGTATGCCAGCAGAGTGCAACGCTGTTTCAGCATTCTGTAGCCTGGGAGTACGCTTACACAATGTATGCAATTTCCGAAGCCTGAGTGTAGGAGAGAGAGCGTCCAGGAGTTCTGTAACCTGAGTGTATTGATTTACAGC
The DNA here is from genome assembly GCA_949820135.1 of Sylvilagus floridanus. Lineage (NCBI taxonomy): Eukaryota > Metazoa > Chordata > Mammalia > Lagomorpha > Leporidae > Sylvilagus > Sylvilagus floridanus. Next base: position 29,010,772 of record OX463232.1, read on the forward strand.
ATACATGAGTTCTGTATCAGAGGTGTGGAATAAAGCAGTTAGGAAGGGTTCTGTAGCCTGAGGGTAGGCATTCGCAATATGCACAATTTCTGTAGCCTGTGTATAAGAAATGCAGCTTATGGTCAGTCTGCTTCCTGGCTGTAGAGAAATTCTGTTCATGGGAGTTCTGTATGCTAGTAGAGTGCAAAGATCTTTCAGTGTTTTTAGCCTGGGAATACGCTTACACAATGTACACAATTTTGGTAGCCTGATTGTAACAGAGAGTGCGTACAGGAGCTCTGTAACCTGAGTGTAGTGATTTACAACATACATGAGTTCTTTATCGGAGGTGTGGAAAGAAGCAGTTAGGAAGGGTTCTGTAGCCTGGGAGTAGGCATTCGCACTATGCGGGATTAATGTAGCCTGTCTATAGGAAATGCAGATTATGGGAAGTCTGCTTCCTGGCTGTAGAGAGATTCAGTTCACGTGAGTTCTGTATGCTAGTGGAATACAAAGCTGTTTCAGCGGTCTGTAGCCTGGGAATACTCTTACACTATGGGAGCAATGTCGGTAGCCTGAGTGTAGGAGACAGAGCGTACAGGACTTCTGCAACCTGAGTGTTGTGATTTAAAGCATACATGAGTTCTGTATCAGAGGTGTGGAATGAAGCAATTAGGAAGGGTTCTGTAGCCAGGGAGTAAGGATTCGCAATATGCGGGATTTCTGTAGCGTGTCTATAGGAAATGCAGCTAATGGTCGGTCTGCCTCCTGGCTGTAGAGAGATGCACTTCACGGGAGTTCTGAATGCTAGTGGAGTACAAAGCTGTTTCATCTGTCTGTAGCCTGGGAATAGGCATACACAATGTGCGCAATGTCTGTAGCCTGAGTGTAGGAGACAGACCTTACAGGAGATCTGTAACCTGAGAGTAGTCAGATGCAGCGTACATGAGTTCTGTATCTGAGGGGTGGAACGAAGCAGTTTTTAAGAGTTGTGTAGTCTGGGATTAGGCATTCGCAATATGTGGGATTTCTGTAGCCTAACTCTAGGATGCGCAGCTGATGGGCAATCTGCATCAGGGCTATAGAGAAATGCAGTTAACGGGAGTTCTGTATGCAAGTGGAGTGCAATGCTATTTCAGAGTTCTGTTGCCTGGGAATAGGATGACACAACGTGCACAATGTCTGTATCCTTAGACAGAGCTTACAGGATTTCTGTAACCTGAGTGCAGTGAGGTGCAGCTTACATGACTTATGTATTACAGTTGTGGAAGGAAGCAGTTAGGAAGAGTTCTGTAGCCTGGGAGTAGGCATTCGCAATATGGAGGATTTCTGTAGCCTGATTCTGGGATGTGCAGCTTATAGGATTCTGGATACAGGCTGCAGAGATATTCAGTTCATGGGAGTTCTTTATGCCAGTGGAGTAAAAAGTTGTTTCAGTGTTCTGTAGCTTGGGAATAAGCTTACACAATGTGTGCAATTTCGGTAGCGTCAGTGTAGGAGACAGAGCATACATGATTTCAGTTACGTGAGTGTAGTAATTTACAGCATACTTGAGTTCTGTATCGTAGGTGTGGAATGAAGCTATTAGGAAGGGTAATCTAGCCAGGGAGTAGGTATTCACAATATGCGGGATGTCTGTAGCCTGTCTGTAGGAAACGCAGCTTATGGTCAGTCTGCTTCCTGGCTGTAGAGAGATTCAGTTCATGGGAGTTCTGTATGCTAGTGGAGTACAAATCTGTTTCAGCGGACTGTATCCTGGGCTAGGCATACATAATATGCGCAATGTCCATAGCCTGAGTGTAGGAGACAGAGCTTACAGGAGTTCTGTAACCTGAGTGTAGTCAGATGCAGCTTAAATGAGTTCTGTATTACAAGTGTGGAACGAAGCAGTTTGGAAGAGTTCTGTAGCCTGGGAGTATTCATTCGCGATATGCGGGATTTCTGTAGCCTGTCTATAGGAAACGCAGCTTATGGTAGATCTCCTTCCTGGCTGTAGAGAGATTCAGTTCACGGGAGTTCTGAATGCTAGTGGAGTACAAAGCTGTTTCATTTCTCTGTAGCCTGGGAATAGGTATACACAATGTGCGCAATGCCTGTAGCTTGAGTGTAGGAGACAGAGCTTTCAGGAGTTCTGTAACCTGAGTTTAGTCAGATGCTGCTTACATGAGTTCTGTATTACAGGTGTGGAACGAAGCAGTTTGGAAGAGTTCTGTAGCCTGGCAGTGGGCATTCTCAATATGCGGGATTTCTGTATCCTGTCTATAGGAAACGCTGTTTATAGGCATTCTGGATACAAGCTGTAGAGAGATTCAATTCATGGGAGTTCTGTATGCCAGCAGAGTGCAACGCTGTTTCAGCATTCTGTAGCCTGGGAGTACGCTTACACAATGTATGCAATTTCCGAAGCCTGAGTGTAGGAGAGAGAGCGTCCAGGAGTTCTGTAACCTGAGTGTATTGATTTACAGCATACATGAGTTCTGTATCAGAGGTGTGGAATAAAGCATTTAGGAAGGGTTCTGTAGCCTGAGGGTAGGCATTCGCAATATGCACAATTTCTGTAGCCTGTGTATAAGAAATGCAGCTTATGGTCAGTCTGCTTCCTGGCTGTAGAGAAATTCTGTTCATGGGAGTTCTGTATGCTAGTAGAGTGCAAAGATCTTTCAGTGTTTTTAGCCTGGGAATACGCTTACACAATGTACACAATTTTGGTAGCCTGATTGTATCAGAGAGTGCGTACAGGAGCTCTGTAACCTGAGTGTAGTGATTTACAACATACATGAGTTCTTTATCGGAGGTGTGGAAAGAAGCAGTTAGGAAGGGTTCTGTAGCCTGGGAGTAGGCATTCGCACTATGCGGGATTAATGTAGCCTGTCTATAGGAAATGCAGATTATGGGAAGTCTGCTTCCTGGCTGTAGAGAGATTCAGTTCACGTGAGTTCTGTATGCTAGTGGAATACAAAGCTGTTTCAGCGGTCTGTAGCCTGGGAATACTCTTACACTATGGGAGCAATGTCGGTAGCCTGAGTGTAGGAGACAGAGCGTACAGGACTTCTGCAACCTGAGTGTTGTGATTTAAAGCATACATGAGTTCTGTATCAGAGGTGTGGAATGAAGCAATTAGGAAGGGTTCTGTAGCCAGGGAGTAAGGATTCGCAATATGCGGGATTTCTGTAGCGTGTCTATAGGAAATGCAGCTAATGGTCGGTCTGCCTCCTGGCTGTAGAGAGATGCACTTCACGGGAGTTCTGAATGCTAGTGGAGTACAAAGCTGTTTCATCTGTCTGTAGCCTGGGAATAGGCATACACAATGTGCGCAATGTCTGTAGCCTGAGTGTAGGAGACAGACCTTACAGGAGATCTGTAACCTGAGAGTAGTCAGATGCAGCGTACATGAGTTCTGTATCTGAGGGGTGGAACGAAGCAGTTTTTAAGAGTTGTGTAGTCTGGGATTAGGCATTCGCAATATGTGGGATTTCTGTAGCCTAACTCTAGGATGCGCAGCTGATGGGCAATCTGCATCAGGGCTATAGAGAAATGCAGTTAACGGGAGTTCTGTATGCAAGTGGAGTGCAATGCTATTTCAGAGTTCTGTTGCCTGGGAATAGGATGACACAACGTGCACAATGTCTGTATCCTTAGACAGAGCTTACAGGATTTCTGTAACCTGAGTGCAGTGAGGTGCAGCTTACATGACTTATGTATTACAGTTGTGGAAGGAAGCAGTTAGGAAGAGTTCTGTAGCCTGGGAGTAGGCATTCGCAATATGGAGGATTTCTGTAGCCTGATTCTGGGATGTGCAGCTTATAGGATTCTGGATACAGGCTGCAGAGATATTCAGTTCATGGGAGTTCTTTATGCCAGTGGAGTAAAAAGTTGTTTCAGTGTTCTGTAGCTTGGGAATAAGCTTACACAATGTGTGCAATTTCGGTAGCGTCAGTGTAGGAGACAGAGCATACATGATTTCAGTTACGTGAGTGTAGTAATTTACAGCATACTTGAGTTCTGTATCGTAGGTGTGGAATGAAGCTATTAGGAAGGGTAATCTAGCCAGGGAGTAGGTATTCACAATATGCGGGATGTCTGTAGCCTGTCTGTAGGAAACGCAGCTTATGGTCAGTCTGCTTCCTGGCTGTAGAGAGATTCAGTTCATGGGAGTTCTGTATGCTAGTGGAGTACAAATCTGTTTCAGCGGACTGTATCCTGGGCTAGGCATACATAATATGCGCAATGTCCATAGCCTGAGTGTAGGAGACAGAGCTTACAGGAGTTCTGTAACCTGAGTGTAGTCAGATGCAGCTTAAATGAGTTCTGTATTACAAGTGTGGAACGAAGCAGTTTGGAAGAGTTCTGTAGCCTGGGAGTATTCATTCGCGATATGCGGGATTTCTGTAGCCTGTCTATAGGAAACGCAGCTTATGGTAGATCTCCTTCCTGGCTGTAGAGAGATTCAGTTCACGGGAGTTCTGAATGCTAGTGGAGTACAAAGCTGTTTCATTTCTCTGTAGCCTGGGAATAGGTATACACAATGTGTGCAATGCCTGTAGCTTGAGTGTAGGAGACAGAGCTTTCAGGAGTTCTGTAACCTGAGTTTAGTCAGATGCTGCTTACATGAGTTCTGTATTACAGGTGTGGAACGAAGCAGTTTGGAAGAGTTCTGTAGCCTGGCAGTGGGCATTCTCAATATGCGGGATTTCTGTATCCTGTCTATAGGAAACGCTGTTTATAGGCATTCTGGATACAAGCTGTAGAGAGATTCAATTCATGGGAGTTCTGTATGCCAGCAGAGTGCAACGCTGTTTCAGCATTCTGTAGCCTGGGAGTACGCTTACACAATGTATGCAATTTCCGAAGCCTGAGTGTAGGAGAGAGAGCGTCCAGGAGTTCTGTAACCTGAGTGTATTGATTTACAGCATACATGAGTTCTGTATCAGAGGTGTGGAATAAAGCATTTAGGAAGGGTTCTGTAGCCTGAGGGTAGGCATTCGCAATATGCACAATTTCTGTAGCCTGTGTATAAGAAATGCAGCTTATGGTCAGTCTGCTTCCTGGCTGTAGAGAAATTCTGTTCATGGGAGTTCTGTATGCTAGTAGAGTGCAAAGATCTTTCAGTGTTTTTAGCCTGGGAATACGCTTACACAATGTACACAATTTTGGTAGCCTGATTGTATCAGAGAGTGCGTACAGGAGCTCTGTAACCTGAGTGTAGTGATTTACAACATACATGAGTTCTTTATCGGAGGTGTGGAAAGAAGCAGTTAGGAAGGGTTCTGTAGCCTGGGAGTAGGCATTCGCACTATGCGGGATTAATGTAGCCTGTCTATAGGAAATGCAGATTATGGGAAGTCTGCTTCCTGGCTGTAGAGAGATTCAGTTCACGTGAGTTCTGTATGCTAGTGGAATACAAAGCTGTTTCAGCGGTCTGTAGCCTGGGAATACTCTTACACTATGGGAGCAATGTCGGTAGCCTGAGTGTAGGAGACAGAGCGTACAGGACTTCTGCAACCTGAGTGTTGTGATTTAAAGCATACATGAGTTCTGTATCAGAGGTGTGGAATGAAGCAATTAGGAAGGGTTCTGTAGCCAGGGAGTAAGGATTCGCAATATGCGGGATTTCTGTAGCGTGTCTATAGGAAATGCAGCTAATGGTCGGTCTGCCTCCTGGCTGTAGAGAGATGCACTTCACGGGAGTTCTGAATGCTAGTGGAGTACAAAGCTGTTTCATCTGTCTGTAGCCTGGGAATAGGCATACACAATGTGCGCAATGTCTGTAGCCTGAGTGTAGGAGACAGACCTTACAGGAGATCTGTAACCTGAGAGTAGTCAGATGCAGCGTACATGAGTTCTGTATCTGAGGGGTGGAACGAAGCAGTTTTTAAGAGTTGTGTAGTCTGGGATTAGGCATTCGCAATATGTGGGATTTCTGTAGCCTAACTCTAGGATGCGCAGCTGATGGGCAATCTGCATCAGGGCTATAGAGAAATGCAGTTAACGGGAGTTCTGTATGCAAGTGGAGTGCAATGCTATTTCAGAGTTCTGTTGCCTGGGAATAGGATGACACAACGTGCACAATGTCTGTATCCTTAGACAGAGCTTACAGGATTTCTGTAACCTGAGTGCAGTGAGGTGCAGCTTACATGACTTATGTATTACAGTTGTGGAAGGAAGCAGTTAGGAAGAGTTCTGTAGCCTGGGAGTAGGCATTCGCAATATGGAGGATTTCTGTAGCCTGATTCTGGGATGTGCAGCTTATAGGATTCTGGATACAGGCTGCAGAGATATTCAGTTCATGGGAGTTCTTTATGCCAGTGGAGTAAAAAGTTGTTTCAGTGTTCTGTAGCTTGGGAATAAGCTTACACAATGTGTGCAATTTCGGTAGCGTCAGTGTAGGAGACAGAGCATACATGATTTCAGTTACGTGAGTGTAGTAATTTACAGCATACTTGAGTTCTGTATCGTAGGTGTGGAATGAAGCTATTAGGAAGGGTAATCTAGCCAGGGAGTAGGTATTCACAATATGCGGGATGTCTGTAGCCTGTCTGTAGGAAACGCAGCTTATGGTCAGTCTGCTTCCTGGCTGTAGAGAGATTCAGTTCATGGGAGTTCTGTATGCTAGTGGAGTACAAATCTGTTTCAGCGGACTGTATCCTGGGCTAGGCATACATAATATGCGCAATGTCCATAGCCTGAGTGTAGGAGACAGAGCTTACAGGAGTTCTGTAACCTGAGTGTAGTCAGATGCAGCTTAAATGAGTTCTGTATTACAAGTGTGGAACGAAGCAGTTTGGAAGAGTTCTGTAGCCTGGGAGTATTCATTCGCGATATGCGGGATTTCTGTAGCCTGTCTATAGGAAACGCAGCTTATGGTAGATCTCCTTCCTGGCTGTAGAGAGATTCAGTTCACGGGAGTTCTGAATGCTAGTGGAGTACAAAGCTGTTTCATTTCTCTGTAGCCTGGGAATAGGTATACACAATGTGCGCAATGCCTGTAGCTTGAGTGTAGGAGACAGAGCTTTCAGGAGTTCTGTAACCTGAGTTTAGTCAGATGCTGCTTACATGAGTTCTGTATTACAGGTGTGGAACGAAGCAGTTTGGAAGAGTTCTGTAGCCTGGCAGTGGGCATTCTCAATATGCGGGATTTCTGTATCCTGTCTATAGGAAACGCTGTTTATAGGCATTCTGGATACAAGCTGTAGAGAGATTCAATTCATGGGAGTTCTGTATGCCAGCAGAGTGCAACGCTGTTTCAGCATTCTGTAGCCTGGGAGTACGCTTACACAATGTATGCAATTTCCGAAGCCTGAGTGTAGGAGAGAGAGCGTCCAGGAGTTCTGTAACCTGAGTGTATTGATTTACAGCATACATGAGTTCTGTATCAGAGGTGTGGAATAAAGCAGTTAGGAAGGGTTCTGTAGCCTGAGGGTAGGCATTCGCAATATGCACAATTTCTGTAGCCTGTGTATAAGAAATGCAGCTTATGGTCAGTCTGCTTCCTGGCTGTAGAGAAATTCTGTTCATGGGAGTTCTGTATGCTAGTAGAGTGCAAAGATCTTTCAGTGTTTTTAGCCTGGGAATACGCTTACACAATGTACACAATTTTGGTAGCCTGATTGTAACAGAGAGTGCGTACAGGAGCTCTGTAACCTGAGTGTAGTGATTTACAACATACATGAGTTCTTTATCGGAGGTGTGGAAAGAAGCAGTTAGGAAGGGTTCTGTAGCCTGGGAGTAGGCATTCGCACTATGCGGGATTAATGTAGCCTGTCTATAGGAAATGCAGATTATGGGAAGTCTGCTTCCTGGCTGTAGAGAGATTCAGTTCACGTGAGTTCTGTATGCTAGTGGAATACAAAGCTGTTTCAGCGGTCTGTAGCCTGGGAATACTCTTACACTATGGGAGCAATGTCGGTAGCCTGAGTGTAGGAGACAGAGCGTACAGGACTTCTGCAACCTGAGTGTTGTGATTTAAAGCATACATGAGTTCTGTATCAGAGGTGTGGAATGAAGCAATTAGGAAGGGTTCTGTAGCCAGGGAGTAAGGATTCGCAATATGCGGGATTTCTGTAGCGTGTCTATAGGAAATGCAGCTAATGGTCGGTCTGCCTCCTGGCTGTAGAGAGATGCACTTCACGGGAGTTCTGAATGCTAGTGGAGTACAAAGCTGTTTCATCTGTCTGTAGCCTGGGAATAGGCATACACAATGTGCGCAATGTCTGTAGCCTGAGTGTAGGAGACAGACCTTACAGGAGATCTGTAACCTGAGAGTAGTCAGATGCAGCGTACATGAGTTCTGTATCTGAGGGGTGGAACGAAGCAGTTTTTAAGAGTTGTGTAGTCTGGGATTAGGCATTCGCAATATGTGGGATTTCTGTAGCCTAACTCTAGGATGCGCAGCTGATGGGCAATCTGCATCAGGGCTATAGAGAAATGCAGTTAACGGGAGTTCTGTATGCAAGTGGAGTGCAATGCTATTTCAGAGTTCTGTTGCCTGGGAATAGGATGACACAACGTGCACAATGTCTGTATCCTTAGACAGAGCTTACAGGATTTCTGTAACCTGAGTGCAGTGAGGTGCAGCTTACATGACTTATGTATTACAGTTGTGGAAGGAAGCAGTTAGGAAGAGTTCTGTAGCCTGGGAGTAGGCATTCGCAATATGGAGGATTTCTGTAGCCTGATTCTGGGATGTGCAGCTTATAGGATTCTGGATACAGGCTGCAGAGATATTCAGTTCATGGGAGTTCTTTATGCCAGTGGAGTAAAAAGTTGTTTCAGTGTTCTGTAGCTTGGGAATAAGCTTACACAATGTGTGCAATTTCGGTAGCGTCAGTGTAGGAGACAGAGCATACATGATTTCAGTTACGTGAGTGTAGTAATTTACAGCATACTTGAGTTCTGTATCGTAGGTGTGGAATGAAGCTATTAGGAAGGGTAATCTAGCCAGGGAGTAGGTATTCACAATATGCGGGATGTCTGTAGCCTGTCTGTAGGAAACGCAGCTTATGGTCAGTCTGCTTCCTGGCTGTAGAGAGATTCAGTTCATGGGAGTTCTGTATGCTAGTGGAGTACAAATCTGTTTCAGCGGACTGTATCCTGGGCTAGGCATACATAATATGCGCAATGTCCATAGCCTGAGTGTAGGAGACAGAGCTTACAGGAGTTCTGTAACCTGAGTGTAGTCAGATGCAGCTTAAATGAGTTCTGTATTACAAGTGTGGAACGAAGCAGTTTGGAAGAGTTCTGTAGCCTGGGAGTATTCATTCGCGATATGCGGGATTTCTGTAGCCTGTCTATAGGAAACGCAGCTTATGGTAGATCTCCTTCCTGGCTGTAGAGAGATTCAGTTCACGGGAGTTCTGAATGCTAGTGGAGTACAAAGCTGTTTCATTTCTCTGTAGCCTGGGAATAGGTATACACAATGTGCGCAATGCCTGTAGCTTGAGTGTAGGAGACAGAGCTTTCAGGAGTTCTGTAACCTGAGTTTAGTCAGATGCTGCTTACATGAGTTCTGTATTACAGGTGTGGAACGAAGCAGTTTGGAAGAGTTCTGTAGCCTGGCAGTGGGCATTCTCAATATGCGGGATTTCTGTATCCTGTCTATAGGAAACGCTGTTTATAGGCATTCTGGATACAAGCTGTAGAGAGATTCAATTCATGGGAGTTCTGTATGCCAGCAGAGTGCAACGCTGTTTCAGCATTCTGTAGCCTGGGAGTACGCTTACACAATGTATGCAATTTCCGAAGCCTGAGTGTAGGAGAGAGAGCGTACAGGAGTTCTGTAACCTGAGTGTATTGATTTACAGCATACATGAGTTCTGTATCAGAGGTGTGGAATAAAGCAGTTAGGAAGGGTTCTGTAGCCTGAGGGTAGGCATTCGCAATATGCACAATTTCTGTAGCCTGTGTATAAGAAATGCAGCTTATGGTCAGTCTGCTTCCTGGCTGTAGAGAAATTCTGTTCATGGGAGTTCTGTATGCTAGTAGAGTGCAAAGATCTTTCAGTGTTTTTAGCCTGGGAATACGCTTACACAATGTACACAATTTTGGTAGCCTGATTGTATCAGAGAGTGCGTACAGGAGCTCTGTAACCTGAGTGTAGTGATTTACAACATACATGAGTTCTTTATCGGAGGTGTGGAAAGAAGCAGTTAGGAAGGGTTCTGTAGCCTGGGAGTAGGCATTCGCACTATGCGGGATTAATGTAGCCTGTCTATAGGAAATGCAGATTATGGGAAGTCTGCTTCCTGGCTGTAGAGAGATTCAGTTCACGTGAGTTCTGTATGCAAGTGGAATACAAAGCTGTTTCAGCGGTCTGTAGCCTGGGAATACTCTTACACTATGGGAGCAATGTCGGTAGCCTGAGTGTAGGAGACAGAGCGTACAGGACTTCTGCAACCTGAGTGTTGTGATTTAAAGCATACATGAGTTCTGTATCGGAGGTGTGGAATGAAGCACTTAGGAAGGGTTCTGTAGCCTGAAGGGTAGGCATTCGCAATATATGGGATTTCTGTAGCGTGTCTATAGGAAACGCAGCTTATGGTCCGTCTGCTTCCTGGCTGTAGAGAGATTCCGTTCACGAGAGTTCTGTATGCTAATGGAGTACAAAGCTGTTTCAGCGGTCTGTATCCTGGGAAGAGGCATACACAATATGCGCAATGCCTGTAGCCTGAGTGTAGGAGACAGAGCTTACAGGAGTTCTATAACCTGAGTGTAGTCAGATGAAGTGCACGTGAGCTCTGTATCGGAGGTGTGGATATAAGCAGTTTGGAACAGTTCTGTAGCCTGGGAGCAGGCATTCGCAATATGTGGGATTTCTGCAGCCTGACTCTAGGATGCGCAGCTTATGTGCGTTCTGTGTCCTGGCTGTAGAGAGATAGAGTTCACGGGAGTTCTGTGTGCTAATGGAGTGCAAAGCTGTTTCAGAGTTCTGTATCCTGAGAATAGGATGACACCATGTGCGTGATGTCTATATCCTTAGACAGAGCTTACAGGAGTTCTGTAATCTGAGTGTAGCAGATGCAGCGTACATGACTTATGTATTACAGTTGTGGAAGGAAGCAGTTAGGAAGAGTTCTGTAGCCTGGGAGTAGGCATTCACAATATGCGGGATTCTGTAGACTCTCTATAGGAAACGCAGCCTATGGTCGGACTGCTTCCTGGATTTAGAGAAATTCTGTTCACAGGAGTTCTGTATCCTAGTGGAGTACAAAGCTCTTTCAGTGGTCTGTAGCCTGTGAATAGGCATACACAATGTGCGCAATGTCCATAGCCTGAGTTTAGGAGACAGAGCTTACAGGAGTTCTGTAACCTGATTTAGTCAGATGCAGCGTACATGACTTCTGTATTGGAGGTGTGGATTTAAGCAATTTGGTAAAGTTCTGTAGCCTGGGAGTAGGCATTCTCAATATGTGGGACTTCTGTAGCCTGACTCTGTGATGTGCAGCTTATAGGATTTCTGGATACAGGCTGTAGAGAGATTCATTTCCCCGGAGTTTTGTATGCTAGTGGAGTACAAAGATGTTTCAGCGCTCTGTAGACTGGGAATAGGACTTCACAATGCGAAAATGTCTGTAGCCTGAGTGTAGGAGACAGAGCTTACAAGAGTTCTGCAACCTGAGTGTAGTGAAGTGCAGCGTACATGACTTCTGTATGAGAGGTGTGGATGTAAGCTGTTTGGAAGGGTTCCGTAGCCTGGGAGTAGGCATTCACAATATGCGGGATTTCTGTAGACTGTCTATAGGAAACGCAGCTTATGGTCTGTTTGTGTCCTAGTTGTAGAGAGATTCAGGTCACGGGAGTTCTGTATGCTAGTGGAGTGCAAAGCTGTTTAAGCGTTTTTTAGCCTGGGAATAGGCTTACACAATCTGCGCCTTTCGCTAGCCTGAGTGTAGGAGAGAGAACGTACTGGAGTTCTATAACCTGAGTGTAGTGATTTACAGCATACATGAATTCTGTATCGGAGGTGTGAATTGAAGCAGTTAGGAAGGGTTCTGTAGCCTGGGAGTAGGCATTCGCAATATGCGGGATTTCTGTAGCCTGTCTATACAAAATGCAGCTTATGGTCGGTCTGCTTCTTGGCTGTGGACAGATTCAGTTCACGGGAGTTCTATATGCTAGTGGAGTACAAACCTCTTTCAGTGTTCCACAGCCTGGGAATAGCATACACAATGTGTGCAATGTCCGTAGCCTGAGTTTAGGAAACAGAGCTTACAGGAGTTCTGTAACCTGAGTTTAGTCAGATGCAGCGTACATGCGTTCTGAATTAAAGGTGTGGAACGAAGCAATTTGGAAGAATTCTGTAGCCTGGGAGTAGGGATTCATAATATGCGGGATTTCTGTATTCTCTCTCTGGTATGTGCAGCTTATTGGAATTCTGGATACAGGCTGTAGAGATATGCAGTTCACGTGAGTTCTGTATGCTTGTGGAGTGCAAAGCTGTTTCAGCGTTCTGTAGCCTGGTAATACGCATACACAATATGCGCAATGTCCATAGCCTGAGAGTGGGAAAAAGAGCTTATTGGAGTTCTGTAAGCTGAGTGTAGTGAGGTGCATCTTACAAGAGTTGTGTATCAAGGTGCGGAACAAAGCAGTTTGTAAGAGTTCTGTAGCCTGGGAGTAGGCATTCGCACTATGCGGGATTTCTGTAGCCTGACTCTAGGATGCGCAGCTGATGGGCGTTCTGCATCAGGGCTATAGAGAGATTCAGTTCACGGAAGCTCTGTATGCTAGTGGAGTACAAATCTCTTTCGGCGGTCTGTAGCCTTGGAATAGGCATACACATTGTGCGCAATGTCTGTATCCTTAGGCAGAGCTTACAGGAGTTCTGTAACCTGAGTGTAGTCAGATGCAGCTTACATGAGTTTTGTATTGGAGGTGTGTAATGAAGCAGTTTGTAAGAGTTCTGTAGCCTGGGAGTAGGGATTCGCAATATTCGGGATTTCAGTAGCCGGTCTATAGGAAACGCAGCTTATGGTCGGTCTGCTTCCTGGCTGTAGAGTGATTCAGTTCACGGGAGTTCTGTATCCTAGTGCTGTGCAAAGCTGTTTCAGCGTTTTGTAGCCTCGGAATAGGCTTACACATGTGCGCAATTTCAGTTGCCTGAGTGTAGGAGAGAGAATGTGTAGGAGTTTTGTAACCTGTGTGTAGTGATTTACAGCATACATGAATTCTGTATCAGAGGTGTGAATCGAAGCTGTTAGGAAGGGTTCTGTAGCCTGGGAGTAGGGATTCTCATTATGCGGCATTTCTGTAGCCTGACTCTAGGATGCGCAGCTTATATGCATTCTGCGTCCTGGCTGTAGAGAGATTCAGTTCATGGCAGTTCTGTAGGCTACTGGAATACAAAGCTGTTTTAGTGATCTGTAGCCTGGGAATAGGCCTTCACAATGTGTGCAATTTCTGTAGCCTGAGTGTAGGTGACAGAGCCTACAGGAGTTCTGTAACCTGATTAAGTCAGATGCAGTGTACATGAATTCTGTATTGGAGGTGTGGATGTAAGCAGTTTAGCAGAGTTCCGTAGCCTGGGAGTAGGGATCACAATATGCGGCATTTCTGTAGCTTGACACTAGGATGCGAAGCTTATGGGCATTCTGCGTCCTGGCTGTAGAGAGATACAGTTCCTGGGAGTTCTGTAAGCTAGTGGAGTGCAATGCTATTTCAGAGTTCTGTTGCCTGTGAATAGGATGACATGATGTGCACAATGTAGTATCCTTAGACAGAGCATGCAAGACTTCTGTAACCTGAGTGTAGTCAGATGCAGCTTACATGAGTTCTGCATTACAGGTGTGGAACGAAGCAGTTTGGAAGAGTTCTGTAGCCTGGGAGTAGGCATTCACAATTTGCAGGGTTTCTGTAGCCTGTCTATAGGAAACGCAGCCTATGGTCGGTCTGCTTCCTGGCTGTAGAGAGATTCAGTTCACGGGAGTTCTGTATGCTAGTGGAGCACAAAGCTGTTTCAGTTGTCTGTAGCCTGGGAATAGCATACACAATGTGTGCAATGTCTGTAGCCTGAGTGTAGGAGACAGAGCTTACAGGAGTTCTGTAAATTGAGTGTAGTCAGATGCAGCGTGCATGAGTTCTGTATTACTGGTGTGGAACGAAGCAGTTTGTAAGAGTTCTGTAGCCTGGGAGTAGGCATTTACAATATGCGGGATTTCTGTATCCTGAATCTGGGATGTGCAGCTTGAGGAATTCTGGATACATTCTGTAGAGCGATGCATTTCACGGGGTTCTGTATCCAATTGGAGTGCAAAGCTGTTTCAGCGGTCTGTAACCTGGGAATACGCTTACACAATGTGCGCATTTTCGGTAGCCTGAGTGTAGGAAAGAGAGCACACAGGAGTTCTGTATTCTCAGTGTAGTGATTTACAGCATACATGAGTTCTGTATTGGAGGTGTGGATCGAAGCACTTAGGAAGGGTTCTGAGGCCTGGGAGTAGGGATTCGCAATATGCGGGATTTCTGTACCTTGTCTATAGGAAACGCAGCTTAAGGTAGGTCTGCTTCCTGGCTGTAGAGAGATTCAGTTCACGGGAGTTCTGTATGCTAGTGGAGTGCAATGCTATTTCAGAGTTCTGTTGCCTGGGAATAGGCATACACAATGTGCGCAATGTCTGTATTGTTAGACAGAGCTTACAGGAGTTCCGTAACCTGAGTGGAGTCAGATGCAGTGCATATGAATTCTATATTACAGGTGTGGAACGAAGCATTTTGGAAGAGTTCCGTAGCCTGGGAGTAGGCATTCGCAATATGCGGGATTTCTGTAGCTTGTCTATAGGAAACACAGCTTATGGTCGGTCTACTTCCTGGCTCTGTACAGATTCAGTTCACGGGAGTTCTGTATGCTGGTGGAGTACAAAGCTGTTTCAGCGGTCTGTAGCCTGGGAATAGGCATACACAATGTGCACAATGTCTGTAGCCTGAGTGTAGGAGACAGAGTTTACAGGAGTTCTGTAACATGAGTGTAGTCAGATGCAGCGTGCATGAGTTCTGTATTAGAGGTGTGGAACGAAGCAGTTTGTAAGAGTTCTGTACCCTGGGAGTAGGCATTTGCAATATGCGGGATTTCTGTATCCTGACTCTGGGATGTGCAGCTTATAGGAATTCTGGATACATTCTGTAGAGAGATGCAGTTCACGGGGTTCTGTATCCTAGTGGAGTGCAAAGCTGTTTCAGCAGTCTGTAACCTGGGAATACGCTTATACAATGTGTGCAATTTCAGCAACCTGAGTGTAGGAAAGAGAGCATACAGGAGTTCTGTATTCCCAGTGTAGTGATTTACAGCATACATGAGTTCTGTATTGGATGTGATGAACGAAGCAGTTTGGAAGAGTTCTGTAGCCTGGGAGTAGGCATTCGCAATGTGCGGGATTTCTGTCGCCTGTCTATAGGAAACGCTGCTTATGGTCTTTTTGTGTCCTAGTTGTAGAGAGATTCAGGTCACGGGAGTTCTGTATGCTAGTGGAGTGCAAAGCTGTTTAAGCGTTTTTTAGCCTGGGAATACGCTTACACAATCTGCGCCTTTCGCTAGCCTGAGTGTAGGAGAGAGAACGTACTGGAGTTCTATAACCTGAGTGTAGTGATTTACAGCATACATGAATTCTGTATCGGAGGTGTGAATCGAAGCAGTTAGGAAGGGTTCTGTAGCCTGGGAGTAGGCATTCGCAATATGCGGGATTTCTGTAGCCTGTCTATACAAAATGCAGCTTATGGTCGGTCTGCTTCTTGGCTGTGGACAGATTCAGTTCACGGGAGTTCTATATGCTAGTGGAGTACAAAGCTCTTTCAGTGTTCCACAGCCTGGGAATAGCATACACAATGTGTGCAATGTCCGTAGCCTGAGTTTAGGAAACAGAGCTTACAGGAGTTCTGTAACCTGAGTTTAGTCAGATGCAGCGTACATGCGTTCTGAATTAAAGGTGTGGAACGAAGCAATTTGGAAGAGTTCTGTAGCCTGGGAGTAGGGATTCATAATATGCGGGATTTCTGTATTCTCTCTCTGGTATGTGCAGCTTATTGGAATTCTGGATACAGGCTGTAGAGATATGCAGTTCACGTGAGTTCTGTATGCTTGTGGAGTGCAAAGCTGTTTCAGCGTTCTGTAGCCTGGTAATACGCATACACAATATGCGCAATGTCCATAGCCTGAGAGTGGGAAAAAGAGCTTATTGGAGTTCTGTAAGCTGAGTGTAGTGAGGTGCATCTTACAAGAGTTGTGTATCAAGGTGCGGAACAAAGCAGTTTGTAAGAGTTCTGTAGCCTGGGAGTAGGCATTCGCACTATGCGGGATTTCTGTAGCCTGACTCTAGGATGCGCAGCTGATGGACGTTCTGCATCAGGGCTATAGAGAGATTCAGTTCATGGAAGCTCTGTATGCTAGTGGAGTACAAATCTCTTTCGGCGGTCTGTAGCCTTGGAATAGGCATACACATTGTGCGCAATGTCTGTATCCTTAGGCAGAGCTTACAGGAGTTCTGTAACCTGAGTGTAGTCAGATGCAGCTTACATGAGTTTTGTATTGGAGGTGTGTAATGAAGCAGTTTGTAAGAGTTCTGTAGCCTGGGAGTAGGGATTCGCAATATTCGGGATTTCAGTAGCCGGTCTATAGGAAACGCAGCTTATGGTCGGTCTGCTTCCTGGCTGTAGAGTGATTCAGTTCACGGGAGTTCTGTATCCTAGTGCTGTGCAAAGCTGTTTCAGCGTTTTGTAGCCTCGGAATAGGCTTACACATGTGCGCAATTTCAGTTGCCTGAGTGTAGGAGAGAGAACGTGTAGGAGTTTTGTAACCTGTGTGTAGTGATTTACAGCATACATGAATTCTGTATCAGAGGTGTGAATCCAAGCTGTTAAGAAGGGTTCTGTAGCCTGGGAGTAGGGATTCTCATTATGCGGCATTTCTGTAGCCTGACTCTAGGATGCGCAGCTTATATGCATTCTGCGTCCTGGCTGTAGAGAGATTCAGTTCATGGCAGTTCTGTAGGCTACTGGAATACAAAGCTGTTTTAGTGATCTGTAGCCTGGGAATAGGCCTTCACAATGTGTGCAATTTCTGTAGCCTGAGTGTAGGTGACAGAGCCTACAGGAGTTCTGTAACCTAATTAAGTCAGATGCAGTGTACATGAATTCTGTATTGGAGGTGTGGATGTAAGCAGTTTAGCAGAGTTCCGTAGCCTGGGAGTAGGGATCACAATATGCGGCATTTCTGTAGCTTGACACTAGGATGCGAAGCTTATGGGCATTCTGCGTCCTGGCTGTAGAGAGATACAGTTCCTGGGAGTTCTGTAAGCTAGTGGAGTGCAATGCTATTTCAGAGTTCTGTTGCCTGTGAATAGGATGACATGATGTGCACAATGTAGTATCCTTAGACAGAGCATGCAAGACTTCTGTAACCTGAGTGTAGTCAGATGCAGCTTACATGAGTTCTGCATTACAGGTGTGGAACGAAGCAGTTTGGAAGAGTTCTGTAGCCTGGGAGTAGGCATTCACAATTTGCAGGGTTTCTGTAGCCTGTCTATAGGAAACGCAGCCTATGGTCGGTCTGCTTCCTGGCTGTAGAGAGATTCAGTTCACGGGAGTTCTGTATGCTAGTGGAGCACAAAGCTGTTTCAGTTGTCTGTAGCCTGGGAATAGCATACACAATGTGTGCAATGTCTGTAGCCTGAGTGTAGGAGACAGAGCTTACAGGAGTTCTGTAAATTGAGTGTAGTCAGATGCAGCGTGCATGAGTTCTGTATTACTGGTGTGGAACGAAGCAGTTTGTAAGAGTTCTGTAGCCTGGGAGTAGGCATTTACAATATGCGGGATTTCTGTATCCTGAATCTGGGATGTGCAGCTTGAGGAATTCTGGATACATTCTGTAGAGCGATGCATTTCACGGGGTTCTGTATCCAATTGGAGTGCAAAGCTGTTTCAGCGGTCTGTAACCTGGGAATACGCTTACACAATGTGCGCATTTTCGGTAGCCTGAGTGTAGGAAAGAGAGCACACAGGAGTTCTGTATTCTCAGTGTAGTGATTTACAGCATACATGAGTTCTGTATTGGAGGTGTGGATCGAAGCACTTAGGAAGGGTTCTGAGGCCTGGGAGTAGGGATTCGCAATATGCGGGATTTCTGTACCTTGTCTATAGGAAACGCAGCTTAAGGTAGGTCTGCTTCCTGGCTGTAGAGAGATTCAGTTCACGGGAGTTCTGTATGCTAGTGGAGTGCAATGCTATTTCAGAGTTCTGTTGCCTGGGAATAGGCATACACAATGTGCGCAATGTCTGTATTGTTAGACAGAGCTTACAGGAGTTCCGTAACCTGAGTGGAGTCAGATGCAGTGCATATGAATTCTATATTACAGGTGTGGAACGAAGCATTTTGGAAGAGTTCCGTAGCCTGGGAGTAGGCATTCGCAATATGCGGGATTTCTGTAGCTTGTCTATAGGAAACACAGCTTATGGTCGGTCTACTTCCTGGCTCTGTACAGATTCAGTTCACGGGAGTTCTGTATGCTGGTGGAGTACAAAGCTGTTTCAGCGGTCTGTAGCCTGGGAATAGGCATACACAATGTGCACAATGTCTGTAGCCTGAGTGTAGGAGACAGAGTTTACAGGAGTTCTGTAATGTGAGTGTAGTCAGATGCAGCGTGCATGAGTTCTGTATTAGAGGTGTGGAACGAAGCAGTTTGTAAGAGTTCTGTACCCTGGGAGTAGGCATTCGCAATATGCGGGATTTCTGTATCCTGACTCTGGGATGTGCAGCTTATAGGAATTCTGGATACATTCTGTAGAGAGATTCAGTTCACGGGAGTTCTGTATGCTAGTGGAGTGCAATGCTATTTCAGAGTTCTGTTGCCTGGGAATAGGCATACACAATGTGCGCAATGTCTGTATTGTTAGACAGAGCTTACAGGAGTTCCGTAACCTGAGTGGAGTCAGATGCAGTGCATATGAATTCTATATTACAGGTGTGGAACGAAGCATTTTGGAAGAGTTCCGTAGCCTGGGAGTAGGCATTCGCAATATGCGGGATTTCTGTAGCTTGTCTATAGGAAACACAGCTTATGGTCGGTCTACTTCCTGGCTCTGTACAGATTCAGTTCACGGGAGTTCTGTATGCTGGTGGAGTACAAAGCTGTTTCAGCGGTCTGTAGCCTGGGAATAGGCATACACAATGTGCACAATGTCTGTAGCCTGAGTGTAGGAGACAGAGTTTACAGGAGTTCTGTAACATGAGTGTAGTCAGATGCAGCGTGCATGAGTTCTGTATTAGAGGTGTGGAACGAAGCAGTTTGTAAGAGTTCTGTACCCTGGGAGTAGGCATTTGCAATATGCGGGATTTCTGTATCCTGACTCTGGGATGTGCAGCTTATAGGAATTCTGGATACATTCTGTAGAGAGATGCAGTTCACGGGGTTCTGTATCCTAGTGGAGTGCAAAGCTGTTTCAGCAGTCTGTAACCTGGGAATACGCTTATACAATGTGTGCAATTTCAGCAACCTGAGTGTAGGAAAGAGAGCATACAGGAGTTCTGTATTCCCAGTGTAGTGATTTACAGCATACATGAGTTCTGTATTGGATGTGATGAACGAAGCAGTTTGGAAGAGTTCTGTAGCCTGGGAGTAGGCATTCGCAATGTGCGGGATTTCTGTCGCCTGTCTATAGGAAACGCTGCTTATGGTCTTTTTGTGTCCTAGTTGTAGAGAGATTCAGGTCACGGGAGTTCTGTATGCTAGTGGAGTGCAAAGCTGTTTAAGCGTTTTTTAGCCTGGGAATAGGCTTACACAATCTGCGCCTTTCGCTAGCCTGAGTGTAGGAGAGAGAACGTACTGGAGTTCTATAACCTGAGTGTAGTGATTTACAGCATACATGAATTCTGTATCGGAGGTGTGAATCGAAGCAGTTAGGAAGGGTTCTGTAGCCTGGGAGTAGGCATTCGCAATATGCGGGATTTCTGTAGCCTGTCTATACAAAATGCAGCTTATGGTCGGTCTGCTTCTTGGCTGTGGACAGATTCAGTTCACGGGAGTTCTATATGCTAGTGGAGTACAAAGCTCTTTCAGTGTTCCACAGCCTGGGAATAGCATACACAATGTGTGCAATGTCCGTAGCCTGAGTTTAGGAAACAGAGCTTACAGGAGTTCTGTAACCTGAGTTTAGTCAGATGCAGCGTACATGCGTTCTGAATTAAAGGTGTGGAACGAAGCAATTTGGAAGAGTTCTGTAGCCTGGGAGTAGGGATTCATAATATGCGGGATTTCTGTATTCTCTCTCTGGTATGTGCAGCTTATTGGAATTCTGGATACAGGCTGTAGAGATATGCAGTTCACGTGAGTTCTGTATGCTTGTGGAGTGCAAAGCTGTTTCAGCGTTCTGTAGCCTGGTAATACGCATACACAATATGCGCAATGTCCATAGCCTGAGAGTGGGAAAAAGAGCTTATTGGAGTTCTGTAAGCTGAGTGTAGTGAGGTGCATCTTACAAGAGTTGTGTATCAAGGTGCGGAACAAAGCAGTTTGTAAGAGTTCTGTAGCCTGGGAGTAGGCATTCGCACTATGCGGGATTTCTGTAGCCTGACTCTAGGATGCGCAGCTGATGGGCGTTCTGCATCAGGGCTATAGAGAGATTCAGTTCACGGAAGCTCTGTATGCTAGTGGAGTACAAATCTCTTTCGGCGGTCTGTAGCCTTGGAATAGGCATACACATTGTGCGCAATGTCTGTATCCTTAGGCAGAGCTTACAGGAGTTCTGTAACCTGAGTGTAGTCAGATGCAGCTTACATGAGTTTTGTATTGGAGGTGTGTAATGAAGCAGTTTGTAAGAGTTCTGTAGCCTGGGAGTAGGGATTCGCAATATTCGGGATTTCAGTAGCCGGTCTATAGGAAACGCAGCTTATGGTCGGTCTGCTTCCTGGCTGTAGAGTGATTCAGTTCACGGGAGTTCTGTATCCTAGTGCTGTGCAAAGCTGTTTCAGCGTTTTGTAGCCTCGGAATAGGCTTACACATGTGCGCAATTTCAGTTGCCTGAGTGTAGGAGAGAGAACGTGTAGGAGTTTTGTAACCTGTGTGTAGTGATTACAGCATACATGAATTCTGTATCAGAGGTGTGAATCGAAGCTGTTAGGAAGGGTTCTGTAGCCTGGGAGTAGGGATTCTCATTATGCGGCATTTCTGTAGCCTGACTCTAGGATGCGCAGCTTATATGCATTCTGCGTCCTGGCTGTAGAGAGATTCAGTTCATGGCAGTTCTGTAGGCTACTGGAATACAAAGCTGTTTTAGTGATCTGTAGCCTGGGAATAGGCCTTCACAATGTGTGCAATTTCTGTAGCCTGAGTGTAGGTGACAGAGCCTACAGGAGTTCTGTAACCTGATTAAGTCAGATGCAGTGTACATGAATTCTGTATTGGAGGTGTGGATGTAAGCAGTTTAGCAGAGTTCCGTAGCCTGGGAGTAGGGATCACAATATGCGGCATTTCTGTAGCTTGACACTAGGATGCGAAGCTTATGGGCATTCTGCGTCCTGGCTGTAGAGAGATACAGTTCCTGGGAGTTCTGTAAGCTAGTGGAGTGCAATGCTATTTCAGAGTTCTGTTGCCTGTGAATAGGATGACATGATGTGCACAATGTAGTATCCTTAGACAGAGCATGCAAGACTTCTGTAACCTGAGTGTAGTCAGATGCAGCTTACATGAGTTCTGCATTACAGGTGTGGAACGAAGCAGTTTGGAAGAGTTCTGTAGCCTGGGAGTAGGCATTCACAATTTGCAGGGTTTCTGTAGCCTGTCTATAGGAAACGCAGCCTATGGTCGGTCTGCTTCCTGGCTGTAGAGAGATTCAGTTCACGGGAGTTCTGTATGCTAGTGGAGCACAAAGCTGTTTCAGTTGTCTGTAGCCTGGGAATAGCATACACAATGTGTGCAATGTCTGTAGCCTGAGTGTAGGAGACAGAGCTTACAGGAGTTCTGTAAATTGAGTGTAGTCAGATGCAGCGTGCATGAGTTCTGTATTACTGGTGTGGAACGAAGCAGTTTGTAAGAGTTCTGTAGCCTGGGAGTAGGCATTTACAATATGCGGGATTTCTGTATCCTGAATCTGGGATGTGCAGCTTGAGGAATTCTGGATACATTCTGTAGAGCGATGCATTTCACGGGGTTCTGTATCCAATTGGAGTGCAAAGCTGTTTCAGCGGTCTGTAACCTGGGAATACGCTTACACAATGTGCGCATTTTCGGTAGCCTGAGTGTAGGAAAGAGAGCACACAGGAGTTCTGTATTCTCAGTGTAGTGATTTACAGCATACATGAGTTCTGTATTGGAGGTGTGGATCGAAGCACTTAGGAAGGGTTCTGAGGCCTGGGAGTAGGGATTCGCAATATGCGGGATTTCTGTACCTTGTCTATAGGAAACGCAGCTTAAGGTAGGTCTGCTTCCTGGCTGTAGAGAGATTCAGTTCACGGGAGTTCTGTATGCTAGTGGAGTGCAATGCTATTTCAGAGTTCTGTTGCCTGGGAATAGGCATACACAATGTGCGCAATGTCTGTATTGTTAGACAGAGCTTACAGGAGTTCCGTAACCTGAGTGGAGTCAGATGCAGTGCATATGAATTCTATATTACAGGTGTGGAATGAAGCATTTTGGAAGAGTTCCGTAGCCTGGGAGTAGGCATTCGCAATATGCGGGATTTCTGTAGCTTGTCTATAGGAAACACAGCTTATGGTCGGTCTACTTCCTGGCTCTGTACAGATTCAGTTCACGGGAGTTCTGTATGCTGGTGGAGTACAAAGCTGTTTCAGCGGTCTGTAGCCTGGGAATAGGCATACACAATGTGCACAATGTCTGTAGCCTGAGTGTAGGAGACAGAGTTTACAGGAGTTCTGTAACGTGAGTGTAGTCAGATGCAGCGTGCATGAGTTCTGTATTAGAGGTGTGGAACGAAGCAGTTTGTAAGAGTTCTGTACCCTGGGAGTAGGCATTCGCAATATGCGGGATTTCTGTATCCTGACTCTGGGATGTGCAGCTTATAGGAATTCTGGATACATTCTGTAGAGAGATGCAGTTCACGGGGTTCTGTATCCTAGTGGAGTGCAAAGCTGTTTCAGCAGTCTGTAACCTGGGAATACGCTTATACAATGTGTGCAATTTCAGCAACCTGAGTGTAGGAAAGAGAGCATACAGGAGTTCTGTATTCCCAGTGTAGTGATTTACAGCATACATGAGTTCTGTATTGGATGTGATGAACGAAGCAGTTTGGAAGAGTTCTGTAGCCTGGGAGTAGGCATTCGCAATGTGCGGGATTTCTGTCGCCTGTCTATAGAAAACGCAGCTTATGGGCGTTCTGCGTCCTGGCTGTAGACAGATTCAGTTCACGGGAGTTCTGTATGCTAGTGGAGTGCAATGCTATTTCAGAGTTCTGTTGCCTGGGAAAAGGGTGACACAATGTGCGCAATGTCTGTATCCTTAGACAGATCTTACAGGTGTTCAGAAACCTGAGTGTAGTCAGATGCAGCTTACATGAGTTCTGTATTAGAGGTGTGGAATGAAGCTGTTTGGAAGAGTTCTGTATCCCGGGAGTAGGAATTCGCAATATGCTGGAGTTCTGTAGCCTGTCTATAGGAAACGCAGATCATGGTCGGTCTGCTTCCTGCTTGTAGAGAGATTCAGTTCAGGGGAAGTCTGTATGCTAGTGGAGTACAAATCTGTTTCAGCAGTCTGTAGCAAGGGAATAGGCATACACAATATGCGCAATGTCTGTAGCCTGAGTGTAGGAGACAGAGCTTACATGAGTTCTGTAACCTGAGTTTCATCAGATGCAGCGCACATGAGTTCTGTGTCGGATGTGTGGATGTAAGCAGTTTGGAAGTGTTCTGTAGCTTGGGAGTTGGATTCGCAATATGAGGGATTTCGGTAGACTGTCTATAGGAAAGGCAGCTTATGGTCAGTCTCCTTCCTGGTTGTAGAGAGATTCACTTCACAGGAGTTCTGTATACTAGTGGAGTACAAAGCTTTTTCAGTGGTCTGTAGCCTGCACATATGTTTTGTATCGGATGTGTGGATGTAAGCAGTTTGGAAGTGTTCTGTAGCTTGGGAGTAGAGATTCATCATATGCGGGATTTCTGTACCCTGACTCTAGGATGGGCAGCTTATGGTCGTTCTGCGTCCTGGCTGTAGAGAGATGCAGTTCACAGCAATTGTGTATGCTAGTGGAGTGCAATGCTATTTCAAAGTTCTGTTGCCTGGGAATAGGATGACACAATGTGCACAATGTCTGTATCCTTAGACAGAGATTACAGGAGTTTTGTAACCTGAGCGTTGTGAGTGCAGCTTACATGAGTTCTGGATCAGCGGTGTGGAACGAAGCAGTTTAGAACAGTTCTGTAGCATGGGAGTAGGCATTCGCAATATGCAGGATTTCTGTAGACTGTTTATAGGAAAAGCAGCTTACAGGAATTCTGGATAAAACTGTGGAGAGATTCAGTTCACGGGAGTTCTGTATGCTAGTGGAGGGCAATGCTATTTCAGAGTTCTGTTGCTTGGGAATAGGCTTACCCCATGTGTGCAATGTTTGTAGCCTGCGTGTAGGAGACAGTTCTTACAGGAGTTCTGTAACCTGATTTTAGTCAGATGCAGCGTACGTGAGTTCTGTATTGGAGGTGTGGATGTAAGCAGTTTGGAAGAGTTCTCTAGCCTGGGAGTAGGCATTCGTAATATGCGGGATTTCTATAGTCTGCCTCTAGGATGCGCAGCTTTTGGGCATTCTGCGTCCTGGCTGTAGAGAGATTCAGTTCACGGGAGTTCTGTTTGCTAGTGGAGTCAATGGTATATCAGAGTTCTGTTGCCTGGGAATAGGATGGCACAATGTGCACAATGTCTGTATCCTTAGATAGAGCTTACAGGAGTTTTGTAACCTGAGTGTAGTGAGTGCAGCTTGCTTGAGTTCTGTATCGGAGGTGTGGATGTAAGCACTTTGTAAGAGTTCTGTAGCCTGGGAGTAGGCATTCGCAATATGCGGGATTTCTGTAGCCTGTCTATAGGAAACGCAGCTTATAGTAATTCTACATACAGGCTGTAGAGATATTCAGCTCACGGGAGTACTGTATGCTAGTGGAGGGCAATGCTCTTTCAGAGTTCTGTTGCCTGTGAATAGGTTGACACAATGTGCGCCATGTCTGTGTCCTTAGACAGAGCTTACAGAAGTTCTGTAACCTGAGTGTAGTGAGGTGCAGCGTACATGATTTCTGTATCGGAGGTGTATAACGAAGCAGTTTGGAAGAGTTCTGTAGCCTGGGAGTAGGCATTCGCATATGCGGGATTTCTGTAGCCTGTCTATAAGAAACGCAGCATTTAGGAATTCTGGATAGAGGCTTTAGAGACATTCAGTTAACTGAAGTTCTGTATGCTAGTGGAGGGTAATGCTACTTCAGAGTTCTGTTGCCTGGGAATACGCTTACCCCATTTGCGCAAAATCTGTAGACTGTGTGTAGGAGACAGCCTTACAGGAGTTCTGTAACCTGAATTTAGTCAGATTCAGCGAACATGAGTTCTTTATCGGAGGTGTGGATGTAAGCAGCTTGAAAGAGTTCAGTAGCCTGGGAGTAGGCATTCACAATATGCGGGATTTCTGTAGCCTGACTCCAGTATGCTCAGCTGATGGACGTTTTGTGTCCTGGCTTTAGAATGATGCAGTCCATGGGAGTTCTGTATGCTAGTGGAGTCAATGGTATTTCAGAGATGTATTGCCTGGGAATAGGTTGACACAATGTGTGCAATGTCTCTCTACTTAGACAGAGCTTACAGGAGTTCTGTAACCTGAGTGTAGTGAGGTGCAGCTTAAATGAGTTCTGTATCAGAGGAGTGTATCGAAGCAGTTTGTAAGAATTCTATAGCCTGGGAGAAGGCATTCGCAATATGCGGAATTTCTGTAGCCTAACTCTGGGATGTGCAGCTTATGGGATTTTTGGATACAGGCTGTAGAGAGATGCAGTTCATGGGAGTTCTGTATGGTAGTTGAGTGCAGAGCTGTTTCAGCGGTCTGTAGCCTGGGAATACGCTTATACGTTGTGAGGATTTTCGGTAGCCTGAGTGTAGGAGACAGAACGTACAGGAGTATTGCAACCTGATTGTAGTGTTTTACTGCATACATGAGTTCTGTATCGGAAATGTGGAACGAAGCACTTAGGAAGGGTTCTGAAGCCTGGCAGTAGGCATTCGCAATATGCAGGTTTTCGGTAGCCTGTCTATAGGAAACACAGCTTATGGTCTGTCTGCTTCCTGGCTGTAGAGAGATTCAGTACACGGGAATTCTGTATGCTAGTGCAGTACAAAGCTGTTTCAGTGGTCTGTATCCTGGGTATAGGCATACACAATGTGCGCAATGTCCTTAGCCTGATTGTGGGAGACAGAGCATACAGGAGTTCTGTAACCTGAGCGTAGTCAGATGCAGCGTACATGAGTTCTGTATTACAGGTGTGGAACGAAGCAGTTTGTAAGAGTTCTGTAACCTGGGAGTAGGCATTCGCAATATGCGGGATTTCTATAGCCTGTCTATAGGAAACGCTGCTTATGATCTGTCTGCGTCCTGGCTGTAGAGAGATTCAGTTCATGGGAGTTCTGTATGGTAATGGAGGACAAAGCTCTTTCAGCGGTCTGTAGCCTGGGAATAGGCATACACAATGTGTGCAATGTCTGTAGCCTGAGTTTAGGAGACAGGGCTTACAGGAAGGTGTACTCTAACCTAAGTGTTGTCAGATGCAGATTACATTAGAAAATTTTCGTGGTTGTGGATGTAAGCATGAGTTCTGAGGTGGAGGTGTGGATGTAAGCAGCTTGGAATAGGACTGTAGCCTGGGAGTAGATATTCGCAATATGAGTGATTTCTGTAGCCTGACCCTAGGATGCCCAGCTTATGGGCATTCTGCGTCTTGGGTGTTGAGAGATGCAGTTCATGGGAGTTCTGTATGCAAGTGGAGTGCAATGCTATTTCAGAGTTCTGTTTCCTGGGAATAGGATGACACAATGTGCGCAATGTCTGTGTCCTTAGACAGAGCTTACAGGAGTTCTGTAACCTGAGTGTAGTGATGTGCACCTTACATGAGTTCTATATCGGAGGTGTGTAACAAAGCAGATTGTAAGAGTTCTGTACCCTGGGAGTAGGCATTCGCAATATGCGGGATTTCTGTATCCTGACTCTGGGATGTGCAGCTTATAGGAATTCTGGATAGAGGCTGTAGAGAGATTCAGTTCATGGGAGTACTGTATGCTAGTGGAGTGCAAAGCTGTTTCAGCGGTCTGTAGCCTGGGAATACGCTTACACATTGTGAGGATTTTCGGTAGCCTGAGTGTAGGAGACAGAGCATACAGGAGTTCTGCAACCTGAGTGTAGTGATTTACAACATACAGGAGTTCTTTATTGTAGGTGTGGAACGAAGCAGTTAGGAAGGGTTCTGTAGCCTGGGAGTAGGCATTCGCAATATGTGGGTTTCTGTAGCCTGTCTATAGGAAATGCAGTTTATGGTCGGTCTCCTTCCTGGCTGAAAAGGTGATGCAGTTCACGGGAGTTGTGTATGCTAGTGGACTGCAATGCTATTTCAGAGTTCTGTTGCCTGGGAATAGGATGACACAATGTGGGCAATGTCTGTATCCTTAGACAAAGCTTACAGTAGTTTTGCAACCTGAGTGTAGTGTGGTGCAGCTTACATGAGTTCTGTATCTGAGGTGTGTAACGAAGCAGTTTGTAAGACTACTGTAGCCTGGGAGCAGGCCTTCGCTATAACCCGGATTATTGTAGCCTGACTCTGGCATGTTAGGGTTATAGGAATTCTGGATAGAGGCTGTGATTTCTGTATCAAGGTGTGGAATCCTGAGTGTAGGAGGAGAGCGTACAGGATTTCTGTAACCTGAGTGTAGTGATTTACAGCATACATGAATTCTGTATCGGAGGTTTTTAATCAAAGCAGTTAGTAAGGGTTGTGTGTCGTGGGAGTACGGATTCGCAATATGCGGGATTTCTGTAGGCTGTCTATTGGAAACAGAGCTTATGGTCGGTGTGCTTCCTGGTTGTAGAGAGATTCAGTTCACGGAGTTCTGTATGCTATTGGAGTACAAATCTGTTTCAGCGGTGTGTAGCCTGGGAATAGGCATACACAATGTGCGCAATGTCAGTAGCCTGAGTGTGGAAGACAGAGCTTACAGGAGTTTTGTAACCTGATTGTAGTCAGATGCAGGGTACATGAATTTTGAATTACAGGTGTGTAACGAAGCAGTTAGGAAGGGTTCTGTAGATTGGCAGTAGGCATTTGCAATATGCGGGATTTCTGTAGCCTGTATATGGGAAACACAGCTTATGGTCGTTCTGCGTCCTGGCTGTAGAGAGATTCAGTTCACGGGAGTTCTTTATGCTAGTGGAATGCAATGCTATTTCAGTGATCTGTTGCCTGGGAATAGGATGACACAATGTGCGCAATGTTTGTATCCTTAGACAGTGCTTACAGGAGTTCTGTAAGCTGAGTGTAGTCAGATGCAGCTTACATGATTTCCTTATCAGAGGTGTGGATGTAAGCAGTTTGGAAGAGTTCTCTAACCTTGGAAAAGGGATTCGCAATATGCCGGATTTCTGTAGCCTGTCTATATGAAACGCAGCTTGTGGTCGGTCTGCTTCATGGCTGTAGAGAGAATCAGTTCACAGGAGTTCTGTATGCTTGTGGAGTACAATGCTGTTTCAGCGGTCTGTAGCCTGGGAATAGGCATACACAATGTGCGCAATATCTGTAGCCTGAGTGTAGGAGACAGAGCTTACAGGAGTTCTGTAACCTTTGTTTAGTCAGATGCAGCGTACATGATTTCTGTATCTGAGATATGGATGTAAGCAGTTTAGAAGAGTTCTGTAGCATGGGAGCAGGGATTCACAATATGCGGGATTTCTGTAGCCTAACTCTGGGATGTGAATCTTATAGGAATTCTGGATACATGCTGTAGAGTGATTCAGTTCATGGGAGTTCTTTATGCTAGTGGAATGCCATGCTATTTTAGAGTTCTGTTGCCTGGGAATAGGATGACACAATGTGTGCAATCTCTGTATCCTTAGACAGAGCTTACAGATGTTCTGTAACCTGAGTGTAGTCAGATGCAGCTTACATGAGTTCTGTATTGCAGGTGTGGAACGAAGCAGTTTGGAATAGTTCTGTAGCCTGGGAGTAGGCATTCACCATATGCGGGATTTCTGTAGCCTCTCTATAAGAAACGCAGCTTAAAGGAATTGTGGATACAGCCTTTACAGACATTCAGTTCACAGGAGTTCTGTATGCTAGTAGTAGGTAATGCTATTTCAGAGTTCTGTTGCCTGGGAATACACTTACGCCATGTGCACAATATCTGTAGATTGTGTGTAGGAGACAGAGATTACAGGAGTTCTGTAACCTGAGTGTTGTCAGATGCAGCTTTCATGAGATCTGTATTACAGGTGTGGAACGATGCAGTTGGAAGAGTTCTGTAGCTGGGACTAGGGGTTCGCAATATGCGGGATTACTGTAGCCAGTTATAGGAAACACAGCTTATGGTCAGTCTGCTTCCTGGCTTTAGAGAGATTCAGTTCACGGGAGTTCTGAATGCTAGTGGAGTACAAAGCTGTTTCATCAGTGTGTAGCCTGGGAATAGGAGAGAGAGTGTACAGGAGTTCTGTACTCTGAGTGTAGTGATTTACAGCATACATGAGTTCTGTATTGGAGGTGTGGAACGAAGTAGTTTGGAAGAGTTCTGTAGCCTGGGAGTAGGCATTCGCAATATGCGCGAATTCTGTAGTCTGTCTATGGGAAACGCAGCTTATGGTCGGTCTCCTTCCTGGCTGTAGAGAGATTCAGTTCACGGGATTTCTAAAAGCCAGTGGAGTACAAAGCTGTTTCAGCTGTCTGTAGCCTGGGAAGAGGCATACACAATATACGCAATCTTGCAGCCTAAGTGTAGGAGACAGAGATTACAGGAGCTCTGTAACCTGAGTGCAGTGAGGTGAAGCTTACATGAGTTCTGTATCGGAGGTGTGTAACGAAGCAGTTTGTAAGATTTCTGTAGCCTGGGAGTAGGCATTCGCAATATGCGGGATTTCTGTTGTCTGTCTATAGGAAATGCAGCTTATATTCGGTCTCCTTCCTGGCTGTAGAGAGATTCAGTTCATGGGAGTTCTGTATGCTAGTGGAGTACAAAGCTCTTTCAGTGGTCCGTAGCCTGGGAATAGGCATACACAATGTGCGCAATGTCTGTAGACTGAGTGTAGGAGACAGAGCTTACAGGAGTTCTGTATCCTGAGTTTAGTCAGATGCTTCGTACATGAGTTTTGTATCGGAGGTGTGGATGTAAGCAGTTTTGAGGTTTTCTGTAACCTGGGAGTAGGGATTCGCAATATGCAGGATTTCTGTAGCCTGACACTTGGATGCGCAGCTTATGGGCTTTCTGCATGCTGGCTGTAAAGTGATGCAGTTCACGGGATTTCTGTATGCTAATGGAGTGCAAAGCTGTTTCAGAGTTCTGTAGCCTGGGAATACGCTTACACAATGTAGGCACTTTCGGTAGCCTGAGTGTAGAAGACAGCGTACAGGGGTTCTGCAACTTGAGTGTAGTGATTTACAGCATACATGAGTTCTGTTTAGGAGGTGTCGAAGGTAGCAGTTAGGAAATGTTTTGTAGCCTCGGAGTAGGCAATCGCAATATGTGGGATTTCTGTAGCCTGTCTAGAGGAAACGCAACTTATGGTCAGTCTGCTTCTTGGCTGTAGAGAGATTCTGTTCATGGGAGTTCTGTATTCTAGTGGAGTAGAAAACTGTTTCGGTGGTCTGTAGCCTGGGAATACGCTTACACAATGTGAGCAATGTCTGTAGCCTGAGTTAAGGAGACAGAGCTTACAGGAGTTCTGTAACCTGAGTTTAGTCAGATGCAGCGTACATGAGTTCTGTATTGGAGGTGTGGATGTAAGCAGTTTGGAAGAGTTCTTTAGCCTGGGAGTAGGCATTCGCAATATTCGTGATTTCTGTAGCCTGTCTATAGGAAAGGTATCTTATAGGAATTCTGGATACAGCTTCTAGAGAGGTCCAGGTAATGGAAGCTCCGTATGCTAGTGGAGTACAAAGCTGTTTCAGCATTCTGTACCCTGTGATTACGCTTACACATTGTGCGCAATGTCTGTAGCCTAAGTGTAGTTGACAGAGTTTACAGGAGTTCTGCAACCTGAGTGTAGTCAGATGAAGCATACATTAGTTCTGTATCGCTGGGGTGGAAATAAGCAGTTTGGAAGAATCCTGTAGTCTGGGAATAGGCATTTGCAATATGCTGGATTTCTGTAGCCTGTCTATAGGAAACACAGCTCATGGTCGGTCTGCTGCATGGCTGTAGAGAGATGCAGTTCACGGCAATTCTGTATGCTAGTGGAGTGCAATATTATTTCAGAGTTCTGTTGCCTGGGAATAGGATGACACAATGTGCACAATGTCTGTATCCTTAGACAGAGCTTACAGGAGTTCTGTATCCTGAGTGTAGTGAGGTGCAGCTTACACATGTTCTGTATCGGAGGTGTGTAACGAAGCAGTTTGTAAGAGTTCTGTAGCCTGGGAGCAGGCAATCGCAATATGCTGGTTTTCTGTAGCCTGACTCTGGGATGTACAGCGTATAGGAATTCTGGATACAGGCTGTAGAGAGATTCAGTTCATGAGAGTTCTGTATGCAAGTGGAGTGCAGAGCAGTTTCAGCGTTCTGTAGCCTGGGAATAGGATGACACAATGTGCACAACTTTGGTAGCCTGAGTATAGGAGTGAGAGCGTACAGGAGTTCTGTAACCTGAGTGTAGTGATCTACAGCATACATGAGTTCTGTATCTGAGGTGTGGAACGAAGCAGTTAGGAAGGGTTCTGTAGCCTGGGAGTACCTATTCGCAATATGTGGGATTTGTGTACCCTAACTCTGGGATGTGTAGCTTATAGGAATTCTGGGTACAGGCTGTGGAGAGATTAAGTTCACGGGAGTTCTGTATGCTACTGGAGTGCAAAGCTGTTTCAGCGTTCGGTATCCTGGGAATAGGCTTACACAATGTGCACAATTTTGGTAGCCTGAGTGTAAGAGAGAGAGCTTACAGGAGTTCTGTAACTTGAGTGTAGTGATTTACAGCATACGTGAGTTCTGTATCTGAGGTGGGGAATGAAGCAGTTTGGAAGAGTTCTGTAGCCTGGGAGTAGGCATTCGCAATATGCGGGATTTCTGTTGCCAGTCTATAGGAAACGCAGGTTATGGTCGGCCTGCTTCCTGGCTGTAGAGAGATTCAGTTCACAGGATTTCTGTGTGCTAGTGGAGTAGAAAGCAGTTTCAGTGGTCTGTAGCTTGGGAATAGACATACACAATATGCGCAATGTATGTAGCCCGCGTGTAGGAGCCAGAGCTTATACAAGTTCTGTAAGCTGAGTTTAGTCAGATGCAGCTTACATGAGTTCTGTATTACAGGTGTGGAACAAAGCCATTTGGAAGAGTTCTGTAGCCTGGTAGTAGCCATTCGCAATATGCGCGATTTCTGTACTCTGTATAGGAAATGCGGGTTATGGTTGGTCTCCTTTCTGGCTGTGGAGAGATACAGTTCACGGGACTTCTGAATGCTAGTGGAGTACAAAGCTGTTTCAGCTGTCTGTAGCCTGGGAAGAGGCATACACAATGTGCGCAATCCCTGTAGCCTAAGTGTAGCAGACAGTGATTACAGGAGTTCTGTATCATGAGTTTAGTCAGATGCAGCATACATTAGTTCTGTATCGCTGGGGTGGATGTAAGCACTTTGGAAGAGTTCTGTAGCCTGGGAGTAGGCTCGCAAAATGCAGGATTTTTGTAGCCTGACTCGGATGCGCAGCTTATGTGCGTTCTGCGTCCTGGTTGTAGAGAGAGCAGTTCACGGGAGTTCTGTATGCTAGTGAAGTGCAATGCTATTTCAGAGTTCTCTTGCCTGGGAATAGGATGACACAATGTGCGCAACGTCTATATCCTTAGACAGAGCTTACAGGAGTTCTGTAACCTGAGTGTAGTGAGGTGCAGCTTACATGAGTTCTGTATCGGAGGTGTGTAACGAAGCAGTTTGTAAGAGTTCTGTAGTCTGGGAGTAAGCGTTTGCAATATGCAGGATTTCTGTAGCCTGACTCTGGGATGTGCAGCTTACAGGAATTCTGGATAAAAGATGCAGAGAGATTCAGTTCACAGGAGTTCTGTATGGTAGTGGAGTGCAGAGCAGTTTAAGCATTCAGTAGCCTGGGAATAAGTTGACACAATGTGCGCAATTTTGGTAGCCTGAGTGTAGGAGACAGAGCGTACAGGAGTTCCGTAACTTGAGTGTAGTGATTTACAGCATACATGAGTTCTGTATCTGAGGTGTGGAACGAAGCAGTTAGGAAGAATTCTGTAGCCTGGGAGTAGGCATTCGCACTATGCGGGATTTGTGTAGCCTGACTCTGGGATGTGCAGCTCATTGTCGGTCTGCTTCCTGGCTGCAGAGAGATTCAGTTCACGGGAGTTCTGTATGCTAGTGGAGTACACAGCTGGTTCAACGGTCTTTAGCCTGGGAATAGGCATACACAATGTGCGCAATGTCTGTATCCTTAGTGTAGGAGACAGAGCTTACAGGAGTTCTGTAACCTGAGTGTAGTCAGATGCAGCGTACATGAGTTCTGTATTACAGGTGTGAAACTAAGCAGTTTGGAAGAGTCCTGTAGCCTTGGAGTAGGGATTCGCAATGTGTGGGATTTCTGTAGCCTGTCTATAGGAAACGCAGCTTATGGTTGGTCTACTTCCTGGCTGTAGAGAGATTCAGTTCATGGGCGTTCTGTATGCTAGCTGAGTACAAAGCTGTTTCTGTGGTCCGTAGCCTGGGAATAGGCATACACAATGTGTGCAATGTCTGCAGCCTGAGTGTAGGAGACAGAGCTTACAGGAGTTCTGTAACCTGAGTTTAGTCAGATATAGCGTACATGAGTTCTGTATTACAGGTGTGTAACAAAGCAGTTTGTAAGAGTTTTGTAGCCTGGGGTAGGCATTCGCAATATGCGGGATTTGTGTAGCCTGACTCTTGGATGTGCAGCTCATTGTCGGTCTGCTACCTGGCTGTAGAGAGATTCAGTTCACGGGAGTTCTGTATGCTAGTTGAGAATACAGCTGGTTGAGCGGACTTTAGCCTGGGAATAGGCATACACCATATGCGCAATGTCCGAAGACTGAGTGTATGAGACAGAGCTTACAGGATTTCTGTAACCTGAATTTAGTTAGATGCAGCGTACATGACTTCTTATTACAGGTATGCAACAAAGATTTATGAACGGTTCTGTAGCCTGAGAGTAGGCATTTGCAATTTGCGTGATTTCTGTAGCCTGTCTATAGGAAACGCAGCTTATGGTAGGTCTGCTTCCTGGCTGTAGAACAATTCAGTTCACGGGAGTTCTGTATGCTAGTGGAGTACAAAGCTGTTTCAGCGGTCTGTAGCCTGGGAATACGCTCACACAATGTGCACAAAGTCTTAGCCTGAGTGTAGGAGACAGAGCTTACAGGAGTTCTGTAATCTGAGTTTAGTGAGATGCAGTGTACATGAATTCTGTATTATAGGTGTGGAATGAAGCGGTTAGTAAGAGTTCTGTAGCCTGGGAGTAGGCATTCACAATATGCGGAATATCTGTAGCCTGACTTGGGATATGCAGCTTATAGGCATTCTGGTTACAGGCTTTAGAGAGATTCAATTCAGGGGATTTCTGTATGCTAGTGGAGAGCAAAGCTGTTTCACCGGTCTGTAACCTGGGAATACGCTTACACAATGTGTGCATTTTAGTAGCCTGAGTGTAGGAACCAGAGCGTACAGGAGTTCTGTAACCTGAGTGTAGTGATTTACAGCATATATGAGTTCTGTATCGGAGGTGTGGAACAAAGCAATTAGGAATTGTTCTGTATCCTGGGAGTAGACAATCGAAATATGCCGGATTTCTGTAGCCTGTCTATAGGAAACGCAGCTTATGGACGGTCTGCTTCATAGCTGTAGAGATTCAGTTCACGGGAGTTCTGTATGCTAGTGGAGTACAAAGCTGTTTCAGCGGTCTGTAGCCTGAGTATAGGCATACACAATGTGCACAAACTGCGTAGCCTGAGTGTAGGAGACAGAGCTTAAAGGAGTTCCATAACCTGAGTGTACTCAGATGCAGTGAATATCTGCTCTGTGTTATAGGTGTGGAATGAAGCATTTGGAAGAGTTCTGTAGCCTGGCAGTAGGCATTCAGAATATGCGGGATTTCTGTAGCCTGACTCTGGGATGTGCAGCTTATAGGAATTCTGGATACAGGCTGTTTAGAGGTTCTGTTCATGGGAGTTTGTATGCTAGTGGAGTACAAGCTGTTTCAGCATTCTGTACCCTGGGAATACGCTCACACAATGTGAGCAATTTTGGTAGGCTGAGTTTAGGAGACAGAGCATACAGGAGTTCTGTAACCTGAGTGTAATGAGGTGCAGCTTACATGAGTTTGGTATCGGAGGTGTGGAATGAAGCAGTTTGTAAGAGTTCTGTAGCCTGGGAGTAGGCATTCACAATATGCGGGATTTCTGTAGCCTGTCTATAGGAAACGCAGCTTATTGACGGTCTGTTTCCTGGCTGTAGAGAGATTCAAATCAGGGGTGTTCTGTATGCTAGTGGAGTACAAAGCTCTTTCAGCGGTCTGGACAAACTGGTGTGGAATTGGTGTGCAAAGCACACAGAAAAGCGGAATCAACCAGGTGTTGGAGAAAAGTAAAGTCTTTCTCTTGGTCAAGTAGATTCAATGTCATGTTTACAAACACCAATATCATTTTTAACCTGGTTTCTGCAGCTTTTTCTCAGAAAACACAAATGTGTACCTGTTATGTCTCCATGTGAAACCAATTAGCGTTTGCCTTCAGGAAAACAAAATGTTACATTCTACAATGCATTCACAACTCTAAAGTTTATAGATAATATCGAGAAAACACAAACAAACACAGAAGATGTAGCAAGACCTGGGATTGAGTTCGCCACCACAGAAGCGGATATTTCTGCTTTCATCCAAACCTATCTGGAAAAACTGGTGTGGAATTGGTGTGCAAAACACCCAGAAAAGCAGAGTCATCCTAGTTTTGGAGAAAAGCAAAGTCTTTTTTCTTTGGCAAGTGCATTCAATGTCATGTTTACAAACACAAATATCATTTTTAAACTGGTTTCTGCAGGTTTTACTCAGAAAACACGAAGGTGTACCTGTTGTGTCTCCACGTGAAACCATTTAGCGTTTGCCAACAGAGAAACAAAATGTTACATGCTACAATGCATTCACAACTCTAAAATCCACAGATATTATCGAGAAAACACAAGCAAACTCTGAGGCTGTAGCAAGAGCTGGGATTGATTTAGCCACCACAGAACAGGATATTTCTGGTTTCATCCAGCACTATCCGAACAAAGAGTAGGGGAATTGGTGTGCAAAGCACTTAGAAAAGAGAGGCAACCTGATTTTGGAGAAAAGCAAAGTCTTTTTCTTGGGCAAGTGGATTCAATGTCATGTTTACAAACACAAATATCATTTTTAACATGATTCCTCAGCTTTTTACTCAGAAAACACGGATGTGTACCTGTTGTGTCTCCATGTGAAACCAATTAGTGTTTGCCAACAGAAAAACAAAATGTTACATGCTATAATGCATTCACAATTCTAAAGTCCATAAATAATATCAACAAAGCACAAGCAAACACAGAATCTGTAGCAAGAGCTGGGATTATTTATCCACCACAGAACAGGATATTTCTGGTTTCATCCAGCCCTATCTGGACCAAGTGTAGGAGAAGTGGTGTGCAAAGCACTTAGAAAAGAGAGGCAACCTGATTTTGGAGAAAAGCAAAGTCTTTTTCTTGGGCAAGTGGATTCAATGTCATGTTTACAAACACAAATATAATTTTTAACCTGGTTTCTGCAGCTTTTTAATGAGAAAACACGAATGTGTACCAGTTGTGTCTCCATGTGAAACCAATTAGCATTTACCAACATAAAAAAAAAACTGTTACATGCTACAATGGATTCACAACTCTAAAGGTTATAGATACTCTCGAGAAAACACAAACAAACACAGTAGCTGTAGCAACAGCTGGGATTGACTTAGCCACCACAGAACTGGATATTTCTGGTTTCATCCAGCCCTTTCCGGAGAAACTGGTGTGGAATTGGTTTGCAAAGCACCCAGAAAAGCAGAGTCAACCTGGTTTTGGAGAAAAGCAAAGTCTTTTTTCTTTGGCAAGTGGATTCAATGTCATGTCTACAAACACCAATATCATTTGTAAACTGCTTTCTACAGCTTTTTACTCAGAAAACACGAAAGTGTACCTGTTGTGTTTCCATGTGAAACCAATTAGCGTTTGCCAACAGAAAAACAAAATGTAACATGCTATAATGCATTCACAACTCTTAAATGCACAGATACTATTGAGAAAACACAAGAGTTCAGAAGCTGTAGGAAGAGCTGGGGTTGAGTTTGCCACCACAGAACCGGGTATTTCTGGTATAATATAGCCCTAAATGAGGAAACTGGTGTGGAATTGGTGTGCAAAGCACCCAGAAAAGCAGAGTCAACCTGGTTTTGGAGAAAAGCAAAGTCTTATTCTTGGGCAAGTGGATTCAATGTCATGTTTACAAACACAAATATCATTTGTAACCTGGTTTCTGCAGCTTTTTACTCAGAAAACACGAATGTGTACCTGTAGTGTCTCCACGTGAAACCAATTAGCGTTTGCCAACAGAAAAACAAAATGTTACCTGCTACAATGCATTCACAACTCTAAAGTCCATAGATACTATCGTGAAAACACAAGCAAACACAGAAACTGTAGCAAGAGCTGGGATTGAGTTAGCCACCACAGAACTGGATATTTCTGGTTTCATCAGCCCTATCTGGACAAACTGGTGTGGAATTGGTGTGCAAAGCACCCCGAAAAGCAGAGTCAACCTGGTTTTGGAGAAAAGCAAAGTCTTATTCTTGGGGAAGTGGATTCAATGTCATTTTTACAACACAAATATCATTCGTAACCTGGTTTCTGCAGCTTTTTACTCAGAAAACACGAATATGTAACTGTTGTGTCTCCATGTGAATCCAATTAGTGTTTGCCAAAAGAAAAACAAAATGTTACATGCTACAATGCATTCACACCTCTAAAGTCCATAGATACTATCCAGAAAACACATACATACTCTTAGGCTGTAGCAAGAGCTGGGATTGAGTTAGCCACCACAGGACCGGATATTTCTGGTTTCATCCAGAACTAACTGTAAAAACTGGTGTGGAATTGGTGTGCAAAGCACCGCAAAAAGCAGAGTCAACCTGGTTGTGGAGAAAAGCAAAGTATTTTTCTTGGGCAAGTGGATTCAATGTCATGTTTACAAACACAAATATAATTTTTAACCTGGCTTCTGAAGCTTTTAACTCAGAAACACTAATGTGTACCTGTTGTGTCTCCATGTGAAACCAATTAGCGTTTGCCAACAGAAAAACAAAATGTTACATGCTACAATGCATTCACAACTCTAAAGTCAATAGATACTATTGACTAAAAACAAGCAAACACAGTAGCTGTAGCAACAGCTGGAATTGACTTAGCCACCACAGAACCGGATATTTCTGGTTTCATCCAAACCTATCTGGACAAACTGGTGTGGAATTGGTGTGCAAAGCACCCAGAAAAGCAGAGTCAACCTGGTTTTGGAGAAAAGCAATGTCTTTTTCTTTTGCAAGTGGATTCAATATCATGTTTACTAACACAAATATTGTTTGTAACCTGGTTTCTGTAGCTTTTCACTCAGAAAACACGAATGTGTACCTGTTGTGTCTCCATGTGAAACCAAATAGCGTATTGCAACAGAAAAACAAAATGTTACATGCTGCAATGCATTCACACCTCTAAAGTCCATAGATACTACCCAGTAACACAAACATACTCTTAGGCTGTAGTAAGAGATGGGATTGACTTAGACGCCTCAGAACTGGATATTTCTGGTTTCATCCAGGCCTATCTGGACAAACTGGTATGGAGTTGGTGTGCAAAGCACCGCGAAAAGCAGAGTCAACCTGGTTTTGGAGAAAAGCAAAGTCTTTTTCTTGGGCAAGTTGATTCAATATCATGTTTACAAACACAAATATCATTTTTAACCTGGCTTCTGAAGCTTTTAACTCAGAAACACTAATGTGTACCTGTTGTGTCTCCATGTGAAACCAATTAGCGTTTGCCAACAGAAAAACAAAATGTTACATGCTACAATGCATTCACAACTCTAAAGTCAATAGATACTATCGAGAAAACACAAGCAAACACAGTAGCTGTAGCAACAGCTGGAATTGACTTAGCCACCACAGAACCGGATATTTCTGGTTTCATCCAAACCTATCTGGACAAACTGGTGTGGAATTGGTGTGCAAAGCACCCAGAAAAGCAGAGTCAACCTGGTTTTGGAGAAAAGCAATGTCTTTTTCTTTTGCAAGTGGATTCAATGTCATGTTTACTAACACAAATATTGTTTGTAACCTGGTTTCTGTAGCTTTTCACTCAGAAAACTCGAATGTGTACCTGTTGTGTCTCCATGTGAAACCAAATAGCGTATGCCAACAGAAAAACAAAATGTTACATGCTGCAATGCATTCACACCTCTAAAGTCCATAGATACTATCCAGTAACACGAACATACTCTTAGGCTGTAGCAAAAGCTGGGATTGACTTAGCCACCACAGAACTGGATATTTCTGGTTTCATCCAAACCTATCTGGACAAACAGTTGTGGAATTGGTGTGCAAAGCATCCAGAAAAGCAGAGTCAACCTGGTTTTGGAGAAAAGCAAAGTCTTTTCCTTGGGCAAGTGGATTCAATGTCATGTTTACAAACACAAATATCATTTTCACCCTGGTTTCTGTAGCTTTTTCCTCAGAAAACACTCATGTGTACCTGTTATGTTTCCATGTGAAAACAATTAGCATTTGCCCACAGAAAAACATAATGTTAAATGCTAGAATGCATTCACAACTCTAACAATCATAGATACTATTGACTAAACACAAGCCAACACAGAAGCTTCAGCAAGAGCTGGGATTGAGTTAGTCACCACAGAACCGGATATTTCTGGTTTCATCCAGCCCTATCCGGACAAACTGGTGTGGAATTGGTGTGCAAAGCACCCAGAAAAGCAGAGTCAACCTGGTTTTCGAGAAAAGCAAAGTCTTTTTCATGGGCAAGTGGATTCAATGTCATGTTTACCAACACAAATATCAATTGTAACCTGGTTTCTGCAGGTTTTTACTCAGAAAACAAGAATGTGTAACTGCTGTGCCTCCATGTGAAACCAATTAGTGTTTGCCAACAGAAAACCAAAATGTTACATGCTACAATGCATTCACAACTCTCAGTCCATAGATACTATCGAGAAAACAAGCAAACACAGAATCTGTAGCAACAGCTGGGATTCACTTAGCCAAAACAGAACTGGATACTTCTGGTTTCATCCGAACCTATCCGGACAAACTGGTGTGGAATTGGTGTGCAAAGCACCCAGAAAAGCAGAATCAACCTGGTTTTGAAGAAAAACAAAGTCTTCTTCTTGGGGAAGTGGATTCAATGTCATGTTTACAAACACGAATAATATTTTTAACAGGGTTTAGGCAGGTTTTACTCAGAAAACACGAATGTGTAACTGTTGCTTCTCCTTGTGAAACCAATTAGTGTTTGCCAACAGAAAATCAAAATGTTACATGCTACAATGCATTCACAACTCTCAGTCCATTGATACTATCGAGAAAACACAAGCAAACACAGAAGCAGTACCAACAGCTGGGATTCACTTAGCCACCACAGAACTGGATATTTCTGGTTTCATCCAAACCTATCCGGACAAACTGGTGTGGAATTGGTGTGCAAAGCACCCAGAAAAGCAGAATCAACCTGGTTTTGAAGAAAAACAAAGTCTACTTCTTGGGAAAGTGGATTCAATGTCATGTTTACAAACACAAATATCATTTTCAACCTGGTTTCTGCAGCTTTTTATTCAGAAAACTCGAATGTGTACCTGTTGTGTCTCCATGTGAAACCAATTAGCGTTTGCCCACAGAAAAACAAAATGTTACATGCTAGAATGAATTCACAACTCTAAAATCCGAAGATACTATTGACAAAACACAAGCCAACACAGAAGCTGTAGCCAGAGTTGGGATTGACTTAGCCACCCCAGAACTGGATATTTCTGCATTCATCCAAACCTATCTGGACAAACTGGTGTGGAATTGGTGTGCAAAGCACCCAGAAAAGCAGAGTCAACCTGGTTTTGGAGAAAAGCAAAGTCTTTTTCATGGGCAAGTGGATTCAATGTCATGTTTACAAACACAAATATCATTTGTAACCTGGTTTCTGCAGGTTTTTACTCAGAAAACAAGAATCTGTACCTGCTGCGTCTCCATGTGAAACTAATTAGCATTTGCCCACAGAAAAACAAAATGTTACATGCTCGAATGCATTCACAACTCTAAAATCCATAGATACTATTGACTAAACACAAGCCAACACAGAAGCTGTAGCAAGAGCTGGAATTGATTTAGCCACACAAGAAGCGGATATTTCTGGTTTGACTGAGACCGATCTGGACAATCTGGTTTGGAATTGGTGTGCAAAGCACCCAGAAAAGCAGAGTCAACCTGGTTTTGGAGAAAAGCAAAGACTTTTTCTTGGGCAAGTGGATTCAACATAATGTTTACAAACACAAATATCGTTTGTAACCTGTTTTCTGCAGCTTTTTACTCAGAAAACAAGAATGTGTACCTGTTGTGTCTCCATGTGAAACCAATTAGCGTTTGCCAACAGGAAAACAAAATGTTACATGCAACAATTCATACACAACTCTAAAGTCCATATATACTATCCAGAAAACAGAAGCAAACACAGAAGCTGTAGCAAGAGCTGGGATTGAGTTAGTCACCACAGAACCGGATATTTCTGGTTCATCCAGCCCTATCCGGACAAGCTGGTGTGGAATTGGTGTGCAAAGCACCCCGAAAAGCAGAGTCAACCTGTTTTTGGAGAAAAGCAAAGTCTTTTTCTTGGGCAAGTGGATTCAATGTCATGTTTACAAACACAAATATCATTTTTTTAATTTTTATATAAAGCTTTTATTTAAAGAATATAAATTTCCAAAGAACAGCTTATGGATTACAATGGCTCCCCCCCACAACTTCTCTCCCTCCCCCTACCCTCCCCTTTTCCGCTCCCTCTCCCCTTCTGTTCACATCAAGATTGATTTACAATTCTCTTTATACACAGAAGATCAATTTAGTACATATTACGTAAAGATTTCAACGGTTTGCCCTCGCCTAGAGACACAAAATGGTAATACTGTTGGAGTACTAGTTATAGTATTAAATCACAATGTACAGCACATTAAGGTCAGAGATCCTACATGATTTTTTTAAAAAAATTGATTAATATTCTATGCAATTTCCAGTTTAACACCAATATTTTTTAATCATTTGCAATTATCTTTGTATAAAGAAGATCGATTCAATATATACTATGTAAAGATTTCATCAGTTTGCACCCACTCAGAAACACAAAGTGTAAAAATACTGTTTCAGTACTAGTAATAGCATTATTTCACATTGGATAACACATTAAGGACAGATCCCTCATGAGACATAAGTACACAGTGACTCCTGATGTTGATTTAACAATTTGACACTCTTGTTTATGGCGTCAGTAATCTCCTTAGGCTCTGGTCAGGAGTTGCGAAGGCTATGGAAGCCTTTAGGGTTTGCTGACTTCGATCTTATTCCGACAGGGTCATAGTCAAAGTGGAAGTTCTCTCCTCCCTTCAGAGAAAGGTACCTCCTTCTTTGCTGGCCCCGTTCTTTCCACTGGGATCTCACTCACAGAGATCTTTCATTTAGGTCTTCTTTTTCACTGATAGGTCTAAGAGTCAAAGGGATCGCACAAATATCATTTTTAACCTGGTTTCTGCAGCTTTTCACTCAGAAAACACAAATGTTTACCTGTGGTCTCTGCATGTGGAACAAATTAGTGTTTGCCAACAAAAAAAGAAAATGTTACATGCTACAATTCACACGCAAATCTAAAGTACATAGATACTATCCAGAAAACACAAGCAAACACAAAAGCTGTAGCAACAGTAGGAATTGAGTTAGCCAACCCAGAACCGGATATTTCTGGTTTCATCCAGCCCTATCTGGACAAACTGGTGTGGAATTGGTATGCAAAGCACCCAGAAAAGCAGAGTCAACCTGGATTTGGAGAAAAGCAAAGTCTTTTTCTTGGGCAAGTGGATTCAATGTCATGTTTACAAACACAAATATCATTTGTAAACTGTTACTGCAGCTTTTTACTCATAAAACACGAATGTGTATCTGTTGTGTGTGCATGTGAAACCAATTAGTGTTTGCCAACAGAAAAACAAAATGTAACATGCTACAATGCATTCACAACTC
Source organism: Sylvilagus floridanus (assembly GCA_949820135.1). Classification (NCBI taxonomy): domain Eukaryota; kingdom Metazoa; phylum Chordata; class Mammalia; order Lagomorpha; family Leporidae; genus Sylvilagus; species Sylvilagus floridanus. The sequence continues at coordinate 29,054,229 of OX463232.1, forward strand.
TAAAGTCATAGATACTATCCAGAAAACACAAGCCAACACAGAAGCTGTAGCAAGAGCTGGGAGTGAGTTAGCCACCACAGAACCGGATATTTCTGGTTTGATTGAGACTTATCTGGAAAACAGGTGTGGAATTGGTGTGCAAAGCACCCCGAAAAGCAGAGTCAACCTGGTTTTGGAGAAAAGCAAAGTCTTTTTCTTGGGCAAGTGGATTCAATGTCATGTTTACAAACACAAATATCATTTGTAACCTGGTTTATGCAGCTTTTTACTCAGAAAACACGAATGTGTACCTGTTGTGTCTCCATGTGAAAATAATTATCATTTGCCCATAGAAAAACAAAATGTTACATGCTACAATGCATTCACAACTCTAAAACCCATAGAAACTATTGACAAAACACAAGCCAACACAGAAGCTGTATCAAGAGCTGGGATTGAGTTAGCCACAACAGAACTGGAATTTTTGGTTTGACTGAGACAGATCTGGACAATCTGGTGTGGAATTGGTGTGCAAAGCACCCCGAAAAGCAGAGTCAACCTGGTTTTGGAAAAAATCAAAGTCTTTTTCTTGTGCAAGTGGATTCAATGTCATGTTTACATACAAAAATATCATTTGCAACTGGTTTATGCAACTTTTACTGAGAAAACACGAATGTGTACTGTTGTCTCTGTATGTGAAACAAATTAGCTTTTGCCAACAGAAAAACCAAACGTTACATGCTACAATTCATACGCAACTCTAAAGTCCATAGATACTATCCAGAAAACACAACAAACACAGAAGCTGTAGCAAGAGCTGGGATTGAGTTAGAAACCCCAGAAGCGGATATTTCTGGTTTCATCCCGACCTATCTGGACAAAATGGTGTGGAATTGGTATGCAAAGCACCTAGAAAAGCAGAGTCAACCTGGTTTGGGAGAAAAGCAAAGTCTGTTTCTTGGGCAAGTGGATTCAATGTCATGTTTACAAACACAAATATCATTTGTAACCTGGTTTCTGCAGGTTTTTACTAAGAAAACAAGAATCTGTACCTGTTGCGTCTCCATGTGAAACCAATTAGCATATGCCAACATAAAAACAAAATGTTACATGCTACAATGCATTCAAAACTCGAAAGTCCATAGATACTATCCAGAAAACACAAGCCAACACAAAATCAGTAGCAAGAGCTGGGATTGAGTTAGCCCCCACAGAACCAGATATTTCTGGTTTGACTGAGACTTATCTCGAAAACAGGTGTGGAATTGGTGTGCAAAGTACGCAGAAAAGCAGAGTCAACCTGGTTTTGGAGAAAAGCAAAGTGTTTTTCTTGGGCAAGTGGATTCAATGTCATGTTTACAAACACAAATATAATTTTTAACTTGGTTTCTGCAGCTTTTTACTCAGAAAACACGAATGTGTACCTCTTGTGTCTCCATGTGAAACCAATTATCATTTGCCCACAGAATAACAAAATGTTACCTGCTACAATGCATTCACAACTCTAAAGTCCGTAGATACAATCCAGAAAACACAACAAACACAGAAGCTGTAGCAAGAGGTGGGATTGAGTTAGCCAACATAGAACCGGATATTCTTGGTTTGACTGAGACTGATCTGGACCATCTGGTGCAGAGATCGTGTGCAAAGCACCCAGAAAAGCAGAGTCAACCTGGTTTTGGAGAAAAGCAAATTCTTTTTCTTGGGCAAGTGGATTCAACGTAATATTTACAAACACAAATATCGTTTGTAACCTGGTTTCTGCAGCTTTTTACTTAGAAAACACGAATGTGTACCTGTTGTCTCTGCATGTGGAACAAATTAGTGTTTGCCAACAGAAAAACAAAATATTACATGCTACAATTCATACACAACTCTAAAGTCTATAGATACTTTCCAGAAAACAGAAGCTAACAAAGAGGCTGTAGCAAGAGCTTGGAATGAGTTAGCCACCACAGAACTGGATATTTCTGGTTTGATTGAGACTTATCTGGAAAACAGGTGTGGAATTGGTGTGCAAAGAACCCCGAAAAACAGAGTCAACCTGGTTTTAGAGAAAAGCAAAGTCTTATTCTTGGGGAAGTGGATTCAATGTCATGTTTACAAACACAAATATCTTTTGTAACCTGGTTTATGCAGCTTTTTACTCAGAAAACACGAATCTGTACCTATTGTGTCTCCATGTGAAAATAATTATCATTTGCCCATAGAAAAACAAAATGTTACATGCTACAATGCATTCACATCTCTAAAACCTATAGAAACTATTGACAAAACACAAACCAACACAGAAGCTGTATCAAGAGCTGGGATTGAGTTAGCCACAACAGAACTGGATATTTCTGGTTTGACTGAGACAGATCTGGACAATCTGGTGTGGAATTGGTGTGCAAAGCACCCAGAAAAGCAGAGTCAGCCTGGTTTTGGAGAAAAGCAAAGCCTTTTTCTTGGGCAAGTGGATTCAGTGTCATGTTTACAAACACAAATATCATTTGTAACATGGTTTATGCAGCTTTTTACTCAGAAAACACGAAAGTGTACCTGTTAGGTCTACATGTGAAACCAATTAGCGTATGCCAACAGAAAAAAAAAATGTTACATGCTACAATGCATTCACAACTCTAAAGTCCATAGATACTATCCAGAAAACACAACAAACACAGAAGCTGTAGCAAGAGCTGGGATTGCGTTAGTCACCACAGAAGCGGGTATTTCTGGTTTCATCAGCCCTATCTGGACAAACTGGTGTGGAATTGGTGTGCAAAGCACACCGAAAAGCAGATTCAACCTGGTTTTGGAGAAAAGCAAAGTCTTTTTCTTGGCCACGTGGATTCAATGTCATGTTTTGAAACACAAATATCATTTTTAACCTGTTTTCTGCAGCTTTTTACTGAGAAAACATGAAAGTGTACCTGTTGTGTCTCCATGTGAAACCAATTGGCGTTTGCCAACAGAAAAACAAAATGTTACATGTTACAATGCATTCACAACTCTAAAGTCCATAGATACTCTCCAGAAAACACAAACAAACACAGAGGTTGTAGCAAGAGCTTCGATTGAGTTAGCCAACTCAAAACCGGATATTTCTGGATTCATCCTGCCCTATCTTGACAAACTGGTGTGGAATAGGTGTGCAAAGCACCCAGAAAAGCAGAGTCAACCTGGTTTTCGAGAAAAGCAAAGTCTTTTTTTGGGCAGGTGGATTCAATGTCATGTTAACAAACACAAATATCATTTGTAACCTGGTTTCTGCAGGTTTTTACTCAGAAAACACGAATGTGTGCCTGTTATGTTTCCATGTGAAACCAATTAGCGTTTGCCAACAGAAAAACAAAATGTTACATGCTACAATGCATTCACAACTCTAAAGTCCATAGATACTATCAAGAAAACGCAAGCCAACACAGAAACTGTAGCAAGAGCTGGGATTGAGATATCCACCACAGAGTCGGATGTTTCTACTTTGATTGAGACTCATCTGGACTCATTGGTCTGGAATTGGTGTGCAAAGAACCCAGAAAAGCAGAGTCAACCTGGTTTTGGAGAAAAGCAAAGACTTTTTCTTGTGCAAGTGGATTCAGTGTCATGTTTACAAACACAAATATCATTTGTAACCTGGTTTCTGCAGATTTTTTCTCAGAAAACACGAAAGTGTACCTTTTGAGTCTCCATATGAAACCAATTAGCCTATGCCAACAGGAAAAAAATGTTACATGCTACAATGCATTCACAACTCTAAAGTCCATAGATACTATCCAGAAAACACAACACACAGAAGCTGTAGCAAGAGCTGGGATTGAGTTAGTCACCACAGAACCGGATATTTCTGGTTTCATCCAGCCCTATCCGGACAAACTGGTGTGGAATTGGTCTGCAAAGCACCCAGAAAAGCAGAGTCAACCTGGTTTTGGAGAAAAGCAAAGTCTTTTTCTTGGGCAAGTGGATTCAATGTCATGTTTACAAACACAAATATCGTTTGTAACCTGGTTTCTGCAACTTTTTACTCGGAAAAAACGAACCTGTGCCTGTTGTGTGTACATGTGAAACCAATTAGCGTTTGCCAGCAGAAAAACAAAATGTAACATGGTACAATGCATTCATAACTCTAAAGTCCATAGATACTATTCAGAAAACACAACAAACACAGAAGTTGTAGTAAGACCTGGGATTGAGTTCGCCGCAGCAGAACCGGATATTTCTGGTTTCATCCAGCCCTATCAGCACAAACTCGTATGGAGTTGGTGTGCAAAGCACCCAGAAAAGCAGAGACAACCTGGTTTTGGAGAAAAGCAAAGTTTTTCTTGGCCAAGTGGATTCAATGTCATGTTTACAAACACAAATATCATTTTTAACTTGGTTTCTGCGGATTTTACTCAGAAAACACGAATCTGTACCTGTTGTGTGCACATGTGAAACCATTTAGCGTTTGCCAACAGAAAAACAAAATGTTACATGCTACAAGGCACTCACATCTCTAAAGTCCATAGATGCTATCGAGAAAACAAAAGAAATCACAGAAGCTGTAGCAAGATCTGGGATTGAGTTACCCACCACAGAAACGGATATTTCTGGTTACATCCAAACCTATCTGGACAAATAAGTGTGGAATTGGTGTGCAAAGCACCCAGAAAAGCAGAGTCAACCTGGTTTTGGAGAAAAGCAATGTCTTTTTCTTGGGCAAGTGGATTCAACGTCATTTTTGCAAACACAAATATCATTTTTAACCTGGTTTCTGCTGCTTATTACTCAGAAAACACGAATGTGTACCTCTTGTGTCTCCATGTGAAACCAATTATCATTTGCCCACAGAATAACAAAATGTTACCTGCTACAATGCATTCACAACTCTAAAGTCCGTAGATACAATCCAGAAAACACAACAAACACAGAAGCTGTAGCAAGAGGTGGGATTGAGTTAGCCAACATAGAACCGGATATTCTTGGTTTGACTAAGACTGATCTGGACCATCTGGTGCGGAGATCGTGTGCAAAGCACCCAGAAAAGCAGAGTCAACCTGGTTTTGGAGAAAAGCAAATTCTTTTTCTTGGGCAAGTGGATTCAACGTAATATTTACAAACACAAATATCGTTTGTTACCTGGTTTCTGCAGCTTTTTACTTAGAAAACACGAATGTGTACCTGTTGTCTCTGCATGTGGAACAAATTAGTATTTGCCAACAGAAAAACAAAATATTACATGCTACAATTCATACACAACTCTAAAGTCTATAGATACTTTCCAGAAAACAGAAGCTAACACAGAGGCTGTAGCAAGAGCTGGGATTGAGTTAGCCACCACAGAACTGGATATTTCTGGTTTGATTGAGACTTATCTGGAAAACAGGTGTGGAATTGGTGTGCAAAGCACCCCGAAAAACAGAGTCAACCTGGTTTTAGAGAAAAGCAAAGTCTTTTTCTTGGGGAAGTGGATTCAATGTCATGTTTACAAACACAAATATCATTTTCACCCTGGTTTCTGTAGCTTTTTACTCCGAAAACACGAATGTGTACCTGTTGTGTCTCCATGTGAAACCAATTAGCGTTTGCCAACAGAAAAATAAAATGCTACATGCTACAGTGCATTCCCAACTCTAAATTCCATAGATACTATCGACAAAACACAAGGAAACTCAGAAGCTGTAGCAAGAGCTGGAATTGACTTAGCCAACACAGAACCGGATATTTCTGGTATCATCCAAACCTATCTGGACAAACTGGTATGGAGTTGGTGTGCAAAGCACCCAGAAAAGCAGAGTCAACCTGGTTTTGGAGAAAAGCAAAGTCTTTTTCTTGGGCACGTGGATTCAATGTCATGTTTACAAACACAAATATCATTTTTAACCTGTTTTCTGCAGCTTTTTACTGAGAAAACATGAAAGTGTACCTGTTGTGTCTCCATGTGAAACCAATTGGCGTTTGCCAACAGAAAAACAAAATGTTACATGTTACAATGCATTCACAACTCTAAAGTCCATAGATACTCTACAGAAAACACAAACAAACACAGAGGTTGTAGCAAGAGCTTCGATTGAGTTAGCCAACTCAAAACCGGATATTTCTGGATTCATCCTGCCCTATCTTGACAAACTGGTGTGGAATAGGTGTGCAAAGCACCCAGAAAAGCAGAGTCAACCTGGTTTTCGAGAAAAGCAAAGTCTTTTTTTGGGCAGGTGGATTCAATGTCATGTTAACAAACACAAATATCATTTGTAACCTGGTTTCTGCAGGTTTTTACTCAGAAAACACGAATGTGTACCTGTTGTGTTTCCATGTGAAACCAATTAGCGTTTGCCAACAGAAAAACAAAATGTTACATGCTACAATGCATTCACAACTCTAAAGTCCATAGATACTATCAAGAAAACACAAGCCAACACAGAAACTGTAGCAAGAGCTGGGATTGAGATATCCACCACAGAGTCGGATATTTCTACTTTGATTGAGACTCATCTGGACTCATTGGTCTGGAATTGGTGTGCAAAGAACCCAGAAAAGCAGAGTCAACCTGGTTTTGGAGAAAAGCAAAGACTTTTTCTTGTGCAAGTGGATTCAGTGTCATGTTTACAAACACAAATATCATTGGTAACCTGGTTTCTGCAGATTTTTTCACAGAAAACACGAAAGTGTACCTTTTGAGTCTCCATATGAAACCAATTAGCCTATGCCAACAGGAAAAAAATGTTACATGCTACAATGCATTCACAACTCTAAAGTCCATAGATACTATCCAGAAAACACAACAAACACAGAAGCTGTAGCAAGAGCTGGGATTGAGTTAGTCACCACAGAACCGGATATTTCTGGTTTCATCCAGCCCTATCCGGACAAACTGGTGTGGAATTGGTCTGCAAAGCACCCAGAAAAGCAGAGTCAACCTGGTTTTGGAGAAAAGCAAAGTCTTTTTCTTGTGCAAGGGGATTCAATGTCATGTTTACAAACACAAATATCGTTTGTAACCTGGTTTCTGCAACTTTTTACCCGGAAAAAACGAACCTGTACCTGTTATGTGTACATGTGAAACCAATTAGCATTTGCCAGCAGAAAAACAAAATGTTACATGCTCCAATTCATACGCAACTCTGAGGTACATAGATACTGTACAGAAAACATAAGCAAACACAAAAGCTGTAGCAACAGCTGAAATTGAGTTAGCCAACCCAGAACCGGATATTTCTGGTTTCATCCAGCCCTAATTGGACAAACTGGTGTGCAATTGGTATGCAAACCACCCAGAAAAGCAGAGTCAACCTGGTTGTGGAGAAAAGCAAAGTCTTTTTCTTGGGCAAGTGGATTCAATGTCATGTTTACAAACAAAAATATCATTTTTAACCTGGTTTCTGCAAATTTTTACTCGGAAAAAATGAACCTGTGCCTGTTGTGTGTATATGTGAAACGAATTAGCGTTTGCCAGCAGAAAAACAAAATGTAACATGGTACAATGCATTCATAACTCTAAAGTCCATAGATACTATCCAGAAAACACAACAAACACAGAAGTTGTAGTCAGACCTGGGATTGAGTTCGCCTCAACAGAACCGGATATTTCTGGTTTCATCCAGCCCTATCAGCACAAACTCGTATGGCGTTGGTGTGCAAAGCACCCAGAAAAGCAGAGACAACCTGGTTTTGGAGAAAAGCAAAGTTTTTCTTGGCCAAGTGGATTCAATGTCATTTTTACAAACACAAATATCATTTTTAACTTGGTTTCTGTGGATTTTACTCAGAAAACACGAATCTGTACCTGTTGTGTGCACATGTGAAACCATTTAGCGTTTGCCAACAGAAAAACAAAATGTTACATGCTACAAGGCACTCACATCTCTAAAGTCCATAGATGCTATCGAGAAAACAAAAGAAATCACAGAAGCTGTAGCAAGATCTGGGATTGAGTTACCCACCACAGAAACGGATATTTCTGGTTACATCCAAACCTATCTGGACAAATAAGTGTGGAATTGGTGTGCAAAGCACCCAGAAAAGCAGAGTCAACCTGGTTTTGGAGAAAAGCAATGTCTTTTTCTTGGGCAAGTGGATTCAACGTCATTTTTGCAAACACAAATATCATTTTTAACCTGGTTTCTGCTGCTTATTACTCAGAAAACACGAATGTGTACCTCTTGTGTCTCCATGTGAAACCAATTATCATTTGCCCACAGAATAACAAAATGTTACCTGCTACAATGCATTCACAACTCTAAAGTCCGTAGATACAATCCAGAAAACACAACAAACACAGAAGCTGTAGCAAGAGGTGGGATTGAGTTAGCCAACATAGAACCGGATATTCTTGGTTTGACTAAGACTGATCTGGACCATCTGGTGCGGAGATCGTGTGCAAAGCACCCAGAAAAGCAGAGTCAACCTGGTTTTGGAGAAAAGCAAATTCTTTTTCTTGGGCAAGTGGATTCAACGTAATATTTACAAACACAAATATCGTTTGTTACCTGGTTTCTGCAGCTTTTTACTTAGAAAACACGAATGTGTACCTGTTGTCTCTGCATGTGGAACAAATTAGTATTTGCCAACAGAAAAACAAAATATTACATGCTACAATTCATACACAACTCTAAAGTCTATAGATACTTTCCAGAAAACAGAAGCTAACACAGAGGCTGTAGCAAGAGCTGGGATTGAGTTAGCCACCACAGAACTGGATATTTCTGGTTTGATTGAGACTTATCTGGAAAACAGGTGTGGAATTGGTGTGCAAAGCACCCCGAAAAACAGAGTCAACCTGGTTTTAGAGAAAAGCAAAGTCTTTTTCTTGGGGAAGTGGATTCAATGTCATGTTTACAAACACAAATATCATTTTCACCCTGGTTTCTGTAGCTTTTTACTCCGAAAACACGAATGTGTACCTGTTGTGTCTCCATGTGAAACCAATTAGCGTTTGCCAACAGAAAAATAAAATGCTACATGCTACAGTGCATTCCCAACTCTAAATTCCATAGATACTATCGACAAAACACAAGGAAACTCAGAAGCTGTAGCAAGAGCTGGAATTGACTTAGCCAACACAGAACCGGATATTTCTGGTATCATCCAAACCTATCTGGACAAACTGGTATGGAGTTGGTGTGCAAAGCACCCAGAAAAGCAGAGTCAACCTGGTTTTGGAGAAAAGCAAAGTCTTTTTCTTGGCCAAGTGGATTCAATGTCATGTTTTGAAACACAAATATCATTTTTAACCTGTTTTCTGCAGCTTTTTACTGAGAAAACATGAAAGTGTACCTGTTGTGTCTCCATGTGAAACCAATTGGCGTTTGCCAACAGAAAAACAAAATGTTACATGTTACAATGCATTCACAACTCTAAAGTCCATAGATACTCTCCAGAAAACACAAACAAACACAGAGGTTGTAGCAAGAGCTTCGATTGAGTTAGCCAACTCAAAACCGGATATTTCTGGATTCATCCTGCCCTATCTTGACAAACTGGTGTGGAATAGGTGTGCAAAGCACCCAGAAAAGCAGAGTCAACCTGGTTTTGGAGAAAAGCAAAGTCTTTTTTTGGGCAGGTGGATTCAATGTCATGTTAACAAACACAAATATCATTTGTAACCTGGTTTCTGCAGGTTTTTACTCAGAAAACACAAATGTGTACCTGTTGTGTTTCCATGTGAAACCAATTAGCGTTTGCCAACAGAAAAACAAAATGTTACATGCTACAATGCATTCACAACTCTAAAGTCCATAGATACTATCAAGAAAACACAAGCCAACACAGAAACTGTAGCAAGAGCTGGGATTGAGATATCCACCACAGAGTCGGATGTTTCTACTTTGATTGAGACTCATCTGGACAAACTGGTGTGGAATAGGTGTGCAAAGAACCCAGAAAAGCAGAGTCAACCTGGTTTTGGAGAAAAGCAAAGACTTTTTCTTGTGCAAGTGGATTCAGTGTCATGTTTACAAACACAAATATCATTTGTAACCTGGTTTCTGCAGATTTTTTCACAGAAAACACGAAAGTGTACATTTTGAGTCTCCATATGAAACCAATTAGCGTATGCCAACAGGAAAAAAAATGTTACATGCTACAATGCATTCACAAATCTAAAGTCCATAGATACTATCGAGAAAACACAACAAACACAGAAGTTGTAGTAAGACCTGGGATTGAGTTCGCCGCAACAGAACCGGATATTTCTGGTTTCATCCAGCCCTATCCGGACAAACTGGTGTGGAATTGGTCTGCAAAGCACCCAGAAAAGCAGAGTCAACCTGGTTTTGGAGAAAAGCAAAGTCTTTTTCTTGTGCAAGGGGATTCAATGTCATGTTTACAAACAAAAATATCGTTTGTAACCTGGTTTCTGCAACTTTTTACCCGGAAAAAACGAACCTGTACCTGTTATGTGTACATGTGAAACCAATTAGCATTTGCCAGCAGAAAAACAAAATGTTACATGCTCCAATTCATACGCAACTCTGAGGTACATAGATACTGTACAGAAAACATAAGCAAACACAAAAGCTGTAGCAACAGCTGAAATTGAGTTAGCCAACCCAGAACCGGATATTTCTGGTTTCATCCAGCCCTATCTGGACAAACTGGTGTGCAATTGGTATGCAAACCACCCAGAAAAGCAGAGTCAACCTGGTTGTGGAGAAAAGCAAAGTCTTTTTCTTGGGCAAGTGGATTCAATGTCATGTTTACAAACGCAAATATCATTTTAACCTGGTTTCTGAAGATTTTACTCAGAAAACACGAATCTGTACCTGTTATGTGTACATGTGAAACCAATTAGGATATGCCAACAGAAAAACAAAATGTTACATGCTGCACTGCATTCACAACTCTAAAGTCCATAGATACTATCCAGAAAACACAAGCCAACACAAAATCTGTAGCAAGAGCTGGGATTCAGTTAGCCACCACAGAACCGGATATTTCTGGTTTGACTGAGAGCGATCTGGAAAACAGGTGTGGAATTGGTATGCAAAGCATCCAGAAAAGCAGAGTCAACCTGGTTTTGGAGAAAAGCAAAGTCTTTTTCTTGGGCAAGTGGATTCAATGTCATGTTTACAAACACAAATATCATTGGTAACCTGGTTTCTGCAGCTTTTACTCAGAAAACACGAACGTGTACCTGTTGTGTGTACATGTGAAACCAATTAGCGTTCGCCAACAGAAAAACAAAATGTTACATGCTACAAAGCATTCACATCTCTAAAGTCCATAGATACTATCGAGAAAACACAAGCAAACACAGAAGCTGTAGCAAGAGCTGGGATTGAGTTAGCCACCACAGAACCAGATATTCCTGGTTTGGCTGAGACCGATCTGGACAATCTGGTTTGGAATTGGTGTGCAAAGCACCCAGAAAAGCAGAGTCAACCTGGTTTTGGAGGAAAGCAAAGTCTTTTTCTTGGGCAAGTGGATGCAACGTAATGTTTACAAACACAAATATCGTTTGTAACCTGGTTTCTGCAGCTTTTTACTCAGAAAACACGAATGTGTACCTGTTGTCTCTGCATGTGGAACAAATTAGCGTTTGCCAACAGAATAACAAAATATTACATGCTACAATTCATACGCAACTCTAAAATCCGTAGATAGTATCCAGAAAACAGAAGCTAACACAGAGGCTGTAGCAAAAGCTGTGATTGGGTTAGTCAAAACAGAACCGGATATTTCTGGTTTCATTCAGCCCTATCCGGACAAACTGGTGTGGAATTGGTGTGCAAAGCACCCAGAAAAGCAGAGTCAACCTGGTTTTGGAGAAAAGCAAAGTCTTTTTCTTGGGCAAGTGGATTCAATGTCATGTTTACAAACACAGATATAATTTTTAACCTGTTTTCTGCAACTTTTTACTCGGAAAAAAACGAACCTGTACCTGTTGTGTGGACATGTGAAATCAATTAGCGTTTGCCAGCAGAAACACAAAATATAACATGGTACAATGCATTCACAACTCTAAAGTCCATAGATACAATCCAGAAAACACAACAAACACAGAAGTTGTAGCAAGAGCTTAGACTGAGTTCGCTGCCACAGAACTAGATATTTCTGGTTTCATCCAGCCCTATCTGCACAAACTCGTGTGGAGTTGGTGTGCAAAGCACCCAGAAAAGCAGAGACAACGTGGTTTTGGAGAAAAGCAAAGTTTTTCTTGGCCAAGTGGATTCAATGTCATGTTTACAAACACAAATATCATTTTTAACCTGGTTTCTGCAGATTTTACTCAGAAAACACGAATCTGTACCTGTTGTGTCTCCATGTGTGTTGCAGTTGAGTTTCTCAACAATGTTGCAGTGGATTCGTTTCTGAGAGGAGCAGCGTGGTGGGGGCAAGTGGCGCGGAGTCAACACACAGACCCCGGGAGTCGGGTGAAAGCAGGCTCGAGGCGAGCAGCCCGCAGACTCGTTTATTACAGTTGGTACAACTTCTTATATAGCCAAGACCAGCCAATCTGGTCAAGGGGCGGTCTATGCCCCAACCAATCACAGCCTGTTGTCAGGCAGTTTCCAAAGCCATCCAATCAGCCTGTTCCCAGGCAGTTTCAAATCCATCCAATCACAGCCTGTTGCCAGGCAGTTTCCAAAGCCATCCAATCATAGCCTGTTCCCAGGCAGTTTCAAATCCATCCAATCACAGCCTGTTGCCAGGCAGTTTCCAAAGCCATCCAATCATAGCCTGTTGCCAGGCAGGCTCCATTGCCAGGTGGGTTTCAAAGCCATTCCTGAGTAACTGACGCTTGCTTGCCAATGGCCACCTTGGCATGGCCTACTCATTCCACCACACATGTGAAACCAATTAGCATATGCCAACAGAAAAACAAAATGTTACATGCTGCAATGCATTCACAACTCTAAAGTCCATAGATAATATCCAGAAAACACAAGCCAACACAAAATCTGTAGCAAGAGCTGGGATTGAGTTAGCCACAACAGAACCGGATAATTCTGGTTTGACTGAGACTTATCTGGAAAACAGGTGTGAAATTGGTGTGCAAAGCACCCCGTAAAGCAGAGTCAACCTGGTTTTGGAGAAAAGCAAAGTCTTTTTCTTGGGCAAGTGGATTCAATGTCATGTTTACAAACACAAATATCATTGGTAACCTGGTTTCTGCAGCTTTTTACTCAGAAAACACGAACGTGTACCTGTTGCGTGTACATGTGAAACCAATTAGCGTTCGCCAACAGAAAAACAAAATGTTACATGCTAAAATGCATTCACATCTCTAAAGTCCATAGATACTATCGAGAAAACACAAGCAAACACAGAAGCTGTAGCAAGAGCAGGGATTGAGTTAGCCACCACAGAACCAGATATTTCTGGTTTCATCCAGACCTATCTGGACAAACTGGTGTGGAATTGGTGTGCAAAGCACCCAGCAAAGCAGAGTCAACCTGGTTTTGGAGGAAAGCAAAGTCTTTTTCTTGGGCAAGTGGATTCAACGTAATGTTTACAAACACAAACATCATTTGTAACCTGGTTTCTGCAACTTTTTACTCAGAAAACACGAATGTGTACCTCTTGTGTCTCCATGTGAAACCAATTATCATTTGCCCACAGAATAACAAAATATTACACGCTACAATTCATACGCCACTCTAAAATCCGTAGATACTATCCAGAAAACAGAAGCAAACAGAGAGGCTGTAGCAAGAGCTGTGATTGGGTTACTCACCACAGAACCGGATATTTCTGTTTTCATCCAGTCCTATCCGGACAAACTGGTGTGGAATTGGTGTGCAAAGCACCCAGAAAAGCAGAGTCAACCTGGTTTTGGAGGAAAGCAAAGTCTTTTTCTTGGGCAAGTGGATTCAACGTAATGTTTACAAACACAAATATCGTTTGTAACCTGGTTTCTGCAACTTTTTACTCAGAAAACACCAATATGTACCTGTTGTCTCTGCATTTGGAACAAATTAGCTTTTGCCAACAGAATAACAAAATATTACATGCTACAATTCATACGCCACTCTAAAATCCGTAGATACTATCCAGAAAACAGAAGCAAACACAGAGGCTGTAGCAAGAGCTGTGATTGGGTTAGTCACCACAGAACCGGATATTTCTGGTTTCATCCAGCCCTATCCGGACAAACTGGTGTGGAATTGGTGTGCAAAGCACCCAGAAAAGCAGAGTCAACCTGGTTTTAGAGGAAAGCAAAGTCTTTTTCTTGGGCAAGTGGATTCAATGTCATGTTTACAAAGATAAATATAATTTTTAACCTGTTTTCTGCAACTTTTTACTCGGAAAAAATGAACTTGTACCTGTTGTGTGTACATGTGAAACCAATTAGCATTTGCCAGCAGTAAAACAAAATGTAACATGCTACAAAGCATTCACAACTCTAAAGTGCATAGATACTATCCAGAAAACACAACAAACACAGAAGTTGTAGTAAGAGCTGGGATTGAGTTCGCCGCCACAGAACCGGATATTTCTGGTTTCATCCAGCCCTATCTGCACAAACTCGTGTGGAGTTGGTGTGCAAAGCACCCAGAAAAGCAGAGACAACCTGGTTTTGGAGAAAAGCAAAGTTTTTCTTGGCCAAGTGGATTCAATGTCATGTTTACAAACACAAATATCATTTTTAACCTGGTTTCGGCATATTTTACTCAGAAAACCCGAAAGTGTACCTGTTGTGTGCACATGTGAAACCAATTAGCGTTTGACAACAGAAAAACAAAATGTTACATGCTACAATGCATTCACATCTCTAAAGTCCATAGATACTATCGAGAAAACACAAGGAAACACAGAAGCTGTAGCAAGAGCTGGGATTGAGTTCGCCAACACAGAACCGGATATTTCTGGTTCCATCCAGCCCTATCCGGACAAACTGGTGTGGATTTGGTGGCAAAGCACCCCGAAAAGTAGAGTCAACCTGGTTTTGGAGAAAAGGAAAGTCTTTTTCTTGGGCAAGTGGATTCAATGACATGTTTACAAACACAAATATCATTGGTAACCTGGTTTCTGCAGCTTTTACTCAGAAAACACGAACGTGTACCTGTTGTGTGTACATGTGAAACCAATTAGCATTCGCCAACAGAAAAACAAAATGTTACATGCTACAATGCATTCACAACTCTAAAGTCCATAGATACTATGGAGAAAACACAAGCAATCACAGAAGCTGTAGCAAGAGCTGGGATTGAGTTAGCCACTACAGAACCGGATATTCCTGGTTTGACTGAGACCGATCTGGACAATCTGGTTTGGAATTGGTGTGCAAAGCACCCAGAAAAGCAGAGTCAACCTGGTTTTGGAGAAAAGCAAAGTCTTTTTCTTGGGAAGGGGATTCAATGTCATGTTTACAAACACAAATATCATTGGTATCCTGGTTTATGCAGCTTTTTACTCATAAAACACGAATCTGTACCTGTTGTGTGTACATGTGAAACCAATTAGCATATACCAACAGAAAAACAAAAAGTTACATGCTACAATTCATACGCAACTCTAATATCCGTAGATACTATCCAGAAAACACAAGCAAACACAGAGTCTGCAGCAATAGCTGGGATTGAGCTAGCCACCACAGAACCGGATATTTCTCGTTCCATCCAGCCCTATCTGGAAAAACTGGTGTGGAATTGGTGTGCAAAGCACCCAGAAAAGTAGAGTCAACCAGGTTTTGGAGAAAAGCAAAGTCTTTTTCTAGGGAAAGTGGATACAATGTCATGTTTACAAACATTAATATCATTTTTAACCTGGTTTCTTCAGCTTTTCACTCAGAAAACACGAATGTTTACCTGTTGTCTCTGTATATGGAACAAAATAGTGTTTGCCAACAGAAAAAGAAAATGTTACATGCTACAATTCATACACAAATCTGAAGTACATAGATGCTATCCAGAAAACATAAGCAAACACAAAAGCTGTAGCAACAGCTTGAATTGAGTTAGCCAACACAGAACCGGATATTTCTGGTTTCACCCAGCCCTATCTGGACAAACTGGTGTGGAATTGGTATGCAAAACACCCAGAAAAGTAGAGTCAACTTGGTTTTGGAGAAAAGCAAAGTCTTTTTAATGGGCAAGTGGATTCAATGTCATGTTAACAAACACAAATATCATTTCTAAACTGCTTTCTGCAGCTTTTTACTCATAAAACACGAATCTGTACCTGTTGTGTGTACATGTGAAACCGATTAGGATATGCCAACAGAAAAACAAAATGTTACATGCTGCACTGCATTCACAACTCTAAAGTCAATAGATAGTATCCAGAAAACACAAGCCAACACAAAATCTGTAGCAAGAGCTGGGATTGAGTTAGCCACCACAGAACCGGATATTTCTGGTTTGACTGAGACTTATCTGGAAAACAGGTGTGGAATTGGTGTGCAAAGCACCCCGTAAAGCAGAGTCAACCTGGTTTGGGAGAAAAGCAAAGTCTTTTTCTTGGACAAGTGGATTCAACGTAATGTTTACAAACACAAATATCGTTTGTAACCTGGTTTCTGCAGTTTTTTACTCAGAAAACACGAATGTGTACCTGTTGTGTCTCCATGTGAAACCAATTAGCGTTTGCCAACAGGAAAACAAAATGTTACATGTTACAATTCATACACAACTGTAAAATCCATAGATACTATCCAGAAAACACAACACACAGACGCTGTAGCAAGAGCTGGGATTGAGTTAGTCACCACAGAACCGGATACTTCTGGTTTCATCCAGCCCTATCCAGACAAACTGGTGTAGAGTTTGTTGCAAAGCACCCAGAAAAGCAGATTCAACCAGGGTTTGGAGAAAAGAAAAGTCTTTTTCTTGGGCAAGTGGATTCAATGTCATGTTTACAAACACCAATATCATTTTTAACCTGGTTTCTGCAGCTTTTCACTCAGAAAACTCGAATGTGTACCTGTTGTCTCTGCATGTGGAAGAAATTAGCGTCTGCCAACAGGAAAACAAACTGTTCGATGCTACAATGCATTCACAACTCTAAAGTAAATAGATACTATCCAAAAAACACAACAAACACAGAAACTGCAGTAAGAGCTGGGATTGACTTAGCCACCAGAGAATCGGATATTTCTGGTTTCATCCAGACCTATCCGGACAAACTTGTGTGGAATGGTGTGCAAAGCACCCAGAAAAGCAGAGTCAACCTGGTTTTGGAGAAAATAAGTCTTTTTCTTGTGCAAGTGGATTCAATGTCATATTTAAACTGGTTTCTGCAGCTTTTTACTCAGAAAACATGAATGTGTACCTGTTGTGTCTCCATGTGAAACCAATTAGCGTTTGCCAAGAGAAAAACAAACTGTTACATGTACAATGCATTCACAACTCTAACATCCACAGATATTATCGAGAAAACGCAAGCAAACACAGAAATTATAGCAAGGGCTGGGATTGAGTTAGCCAACACAGAACCAGATATTGCTGGTTTCAGCCATCCCTATATACAAACTGGTGTGGAATTGATGTGCAAAACACCCAGAAAAGCAGAGTCAACCTGGTTTATCAGAAAAGCAAAGTCTTTTTCGTGGGCACGTGGATTCAATGTCATGTTTACAAACACAAATATCATTTTTAACCTGGTTTCTGCAGCTTTTTACTCAGAAAACATGAATGTGTACCTGTTGTGTCTCCATGTGAAACCAATTAGCGTTTGCCAACAGAAAACAAAACTGTTACATGCTTCAATGCTTTCACAAGTCTAAAATGCTGAGATACTATCGAGAAAACACAAGCAACCAAAGAAGCTGTAGCAAGACCTGATATTGAGTTCGCCACCAAGAACCGGATATTTCTGGTTTCATCCTGCCCTATCTTGACAAACTGGTGTGGAATAGGTGTGCAAAGCACCCAGAAAAGCAGAGTCAACCTGGTTTTGGAGAAAAGCAAAGTCTTTTTTTGGGCAGGTGGATTCAATGTCATGTTAACAAACACAAATATCATTTGTAACCTGGTTTCTGCAGGTTTTTACTCAGAAAACACGAATGTGTACCTGTTGTGTTTCCATGTGAAACCAATTAGCGTTTGCCAACAGAAAAACAAAATGTTACATGCTACAATGCATTCACAACTCTAAAGTCCATAGATACTATCAAGAAAACACAAGCCAACACAGAAACTGTAGCAAGAGCTGGGATTGAGATATCCACCACAGAGTCGGATGTTTCTACTTTGATTGAGACTCATCTGGACAAACTGGTGTGGAATAGGTGTGCAAAGAACCCAGAAAAGCAGAGTCAACCTGGTTTTGGAGAAAAGCAAAGACTTTTTCTTTTGCAAGTGGATTCAGTGTCATGTTTACAAACACAAATATCATTTGTAACCTGGTTTCTGCAGATTTTTTCACAGAAAACACGAAAGTGTACATTTTGATTCTCCATATGAAACCAATTAGCGTATGCCAACAGGAAAAAAAATGTTACATGCTACAATGCATTCACAAATCTAAAGTCCATAGATACTATCCAGAAAACACAACAAACACAGAAGTTGTAGTAAGACCTGGGATTGAGTTCGCCGCAACAGAACCGGATATTTCTGGTTTCATCCAGCCCTATCCGGACAAACTGGTGTGGAATTGGTCTGCAAAGCACCCAGAAAAGCAGAGTCAACCTGGTTTTGGAGAAAAGCAAAGTCTTTTTCTTGTGCAAGGGGATTCAATGTCATGTTTACAAACACAAATATCGTTTGTAACCTGGTTTCTGCAACTTTTTACCCGGAAAAAACGAACCTGTACCTGTTATGTGTACATGTGAAACCAATTAGCATTTGCCAGCAGAAAAACAAAATGTTACATGCTCCAATTCATACGCAACTCTGAGGTACATAGATACTGTACAGAAAACATAAGCAAACACAAAAGCTGTAGCAACAGCTGAAATTGAGTTAGCCAACCCAGAACCGGATATTTCTGGTTTCATCCAGCCCTATCTGGACAAACTGGTGTGCAATTGGTATGCAAACCACCCAGAAAAGCAGAGTCAACCTGGTTGTGGAGAAAAGCAAAGTCTTTTTCTTGGGCAAGTGGATTCAATGTCATGTTTACAAACGCAAATATCATTTTAACCTGGTTTCTGAAGATTTTACTCAGAAAACACGAATCTGTACCTGTTATGTGTACATGTGAAACCAATTAGGATATGCCAACAGAAAAACAAAATGTTACATGCTGCACTGCATTCACAACTCTAAAGTCCATAGATACTATCCAGAAAACACAAGCCAACACAAAATCTGTAGCAAGAGCTGGGATTCAGTTAGCCACCACAGAACCGGATATTTCTGGTTTGACTGAGAGCGATCTGGAAAACAGGTGTGGAATTGGTATGCAAAGCATCCAGAAAAGCAGAGTCAACCTGGTTTTGGAGAAAAGCAAAGTCTTTTTCTTGGGCAAGTGGATTCAATGTCATGTTTACAAACACAAATATCATTGGTAACCTGGTTTCTGCAGCTTTTACTCAGAAAACACGAACGTGTACCTGTTGTGTGTACATGTGAAACCAATTAGCGTTCGCCAACAGAAAAACAAAATGTTACATGCTACAAAGCATTCACATCTCTAAAGTCCATAGATACTATCGAGAAAACACAAGCAAACACAGAAGCTGTAGCAAGAGCTGGGATTGAGTTAGCCACCACAGAACCAGATATTCCTGGTTTGGCTGAGACCGATCTGGACAATCTGGTTTGGAATTGGTGTGCAAAGCACCCAGAAAAGCAGAGTCAACCTGGTTTTGGAGGAAAGCAAAGTCTTTTTCTTGGGCAAGTGGATGCAACGTAATGTTTACAAACACAAATATCGTTTGTAACCTGGTTTCTGCAGCTTTTTACTCAGAAAACACGAATGTGTACCTGTTGTCTCTGCATGTGGAACAAATTAGCGTTTGCCAACAGAATAACAAAATATTACATGCTACAATTCATACGCAACTCTAAAATCCGTAGATAGTATCCAGAAAACAGAAGCTAACACAGAGGCTGTAGCAAAAGCTGTGATTGGGTTAGTCAAAACAGAACCGGATATTTCTGGTTTCATTCAGCCCTATCCGGACAAACTGGTGTGGAATTGGTGTGCAAAGCACCCAGAAAAGCAGAGTCAACCTGGTTTTGGAGAAAAGCAAAGTTTTTTTCTTGGGCAAGTGGATTCAATGTCATGTTTACAAACACAGATATAATTTTTAACCTGTTTTCTGCAACTTTTTACTCGGAAAAAAACGAACCTGTACCTGTTGTGTGGACATGTGAAATCAATTAGCGTTTGCCAGCAGAAACACAAAATATAACATGGTACAATGCATTCACAACTCTAAAGTCCATAGATACAATCCAGAAAACACAACAAACACAGAAGTTGTAGCAAGAGCTTAGACTGAGTTCGCTGCCACAGAACTAGATATTTCTGGTTTCATCCAGCCCTATCTGCACAAACTCGTGTGGAGTTGGTGTGCAAAGCACCCAGAAAAGCAGAGACAACGTGGTTTTGGAGAAAAGCAAAGTTTTTCTTGGCCAAGTGGATTCAATGTCATGTTTACAAACACAAATATCATTTTTAACCTGGTTTCTGCAGATTTTACTCAGAAAACACGAATCTGTACCTGTTGTGTCTCCATGTGTGTTGCAGTTGAGTTTCTCAACAATGTTGCAGTGGATTCGTTTCTGAGAGGAGCAGCGTGGTGGGGGCAAGTGGCGCGGAGTCAACACACAGACCCCGGGAGTCGGGTGAAAGCAGGCTCGAGGCGAGCAGCCCGCAGACTCGTTTATTACAGTTGGTACAACTTCTTATATAGCCAAGACCAGCCAATCTGGTCAAGGGGCGGTCTATGCCCCAACCAATCACAGCCTGTTGTCAGGCAGTTTCCAAAGCCATCCAATCAGCCTGTTCCCAGGCAGTTTCAAATCCATCCAATCACAGCCTGTTGCCAGGCAGTTTCCAAAGCCATCCAATCATAGCCTGTTCCCAGGCAGTTTCAAATCCATCCAATCACAGCCTGTTGCCAGGCAGTTTCCAAAGCCATCCAATCATAGCCTGTTGCCAGGCAGGCTCCATTGCCAGGTGGGTTTCAAAGCCATTCCTGAGTAACTGACGCTTGCTTGCCAATGGCCACCTTGGCATGGCCTACTCATTCCACCACACATGTGAAACCAATTAGCATATGCCAACAGAAAAACAAAATGTTACATGCTGCAATGCATTCACAACTCTAAAGTCCATAGATAATATCCAGAAAACACAAGCCAACACAAAATCTGTAGCAAGAGCTGGGATTGAGTTAGCCACAACAGAACCGGATAATTCTGGTTTGACTGAGACTTATCTGGAAAACAGGTGTGAAATTGGTGTGCAAAGCACCCCGTAAAGCAGAGTCAACCTGGTTTTGGAGAAAAGCAAAGTCTTTTTCTTGGGCAAGTGGATTCAATGTCATGTTTACAAACACAAATATCATTGGTAACCTGGTTTCTGCAGCTTTTTACTCAGAAAACACGAACGTGTACCTGTTGCGTGTACATGTGAAACCAATTAGCGTTCGCCAACAGAAAAACAAAATGTTACATGCTAAAATGCATTCACATCTCTAAAGTCCATAGATACTATCGAGAAAACACAAGCAAACACAGAAGCTGTAGCAAGAGCAGGGATTGAGTTAGCCACCACAGAACCAGATATTTCTGGTTTCATCCAGACCTATCTGGACAAACTGGTGTGGAATTGGTGTGCAAAGCACCCAGCAAAGCAGAGTCAACCTGGTTTTGGAGGAAAGCAAAGTCTTTTTCTTGGGCAAGTGGATTCAACGTAATGTTTACAAACACAAACATCATTTGTAACCTGGTTTCTGCAACTTTTTACTCAGAAAACACGAATGTGTACCTCTTGTGTCTCCATGTGAAACCAATTATCATTTGCCCACAGAATAACAAAATATTACACGCTACAATTCATACGCCACTCTAAAATCCGTAGATACTATCCAGAAAACAGAAGCAAACACAGAGGCTGTAGCAAAAGCTGTGATTGGGTTACTCACCACAGAACCGGATATTTCTGTTTTCATCCAGTCCTATCCGGACAAACTGGTGTGGAATTGGTGTGCAAAGCACCCAGAAAAGCAGAGTCAACCTGGTTTTGGAGGAAAGCAAAGTCTTTTTCTTGGGCAAGTGGATTCAACGTAATGTTTACAAACACAAATATCGTTTGTAACCTGGTTTCTGCAACTTTTTACTCAGAAAACACCAATATGTACCTGTTGTCTCTGCATTTGGAACAAATTAGCTTTTGCCAACAGAATAACAAAATATTACATGCTACAATTCATACGCCACTTTAAAATCCGTAGATACTATCCAGAAAACAGAAGCAAACACAGAGGCTGTAGCAAGAGCTGTGATTGGGTTAGTCACCACAGAACCGGATATTTCTGGTTTCATCCAGCCCTATCCGGACAAACTGGTGTGGAATTGGTGTGCAAAGCACCCAGAAAAGCAGAGTCAACCTGGTTTTAGAGGAAAGCAAAGTCTTTTTCTTGGGCAAGTGGATTCAATGTCATGTTTACAAAGATAAATATAATTTTTAACCTGTTTTCTGCAACTTTTTACTCGGAAAAAATGAACTTGTACCTGTTGTGTGTACATGTGAAACCAATTAGCATTTGCCAGCAGTAAAACAAAATGTAACATGCTACAAAGCATTCACAACTCTAAAGTGCATAGATACTATCCAGAAAACACAACAAACACAGAAGTTGTAGTAAGAGCTGGGATTGAGTTCGCCGCCACAGAACCGGATATTTCTGGTTTCATCCAGCCCTATCTGCACAAACTCGTGTGGAGTTGGTGTGCAAAGCACCCAGAAAAGCAGAGACAACCTGGTTTTGGAGAAAAGCAAAGTTTTTCTTGGCCAAGTGGATTCAATGTCATGTTTACAAACACAAATATCATTTTTAACCTGGTTTCGGCATATTTTACTCAGAAAACCCGAAAGTGTACCTGTTGTGTGCACATGTGAAACCAATTAGCGTTTGACAACAGAAAAACAAAATGTTACATGCTACAATGCATTCACATCTCTAAAGTCCATAGATACTATCGAGAAAACACAAGGAAACACAGAAGCTGTAGCAAGAGCTGGGATTGAGTTCGCCAACACAGAACCGGATATTTCTGGTTCCATCCAGCCCTATCCGGACAAACTGGTGTGGATTTGGTGGCAAAGCACCCCGAAAAGTAGAGTCAACCTGGTTTTGGAGAAAAGGAAAGTCTTTTTCTTGGGCAAGTGGATTCAATGACATGTTTACAAACACAAATATCATTGGTAACCTGGTTTCTGCAGCTTTTACTCAGAAAACACGAACGTGTACCTGTTGTGTGTACATGTGAAACCAATTAGCATTCGCCAACAGAAAAACAAAATGTTACATGCTACAATGCATTCACAACTCTAAAGTCCATAGATACTATGGAGAAAACACAAGCAATCACAGAAGCTGTAGCAAGAGCTGGGATTGAGTTAGCCACTACAGAACCGGATATTCCTGGTTTGACTGAGACCGATCTGGACAATCTGGTTTGGAATTGGTGTGCAAAGCACCCAGAAAAGCAGAGTCAACCTGGTTTTGGAGAAAAGCAAAGTCTTTTTCTTGGGAAGGGGATTCAATGTCATGTTTACAAACACAAATATCATTGGTATCCTGGTTTATGCAGCTTTTTACTCATAAAACACGAATCTGTACCTGTTGTGTGTACATGTGAAACCAATTAGCATATACCAACAGAAAAACAAAAAGTTACATGCTACAATACATACGCAACTCTAATATCCGTAGATACTATCCAGAAAACACAAGCAAACACAGAGTCTGCAGCAATAGCTGGGATTGAGCTAGCCACCACAGAACCGGATATTTCTCATTCCATCCAGCCCTATCTGGAAAAACTGGTGTGGAATTGGTGTGCAAAGCACCCAGAAAAGTAGAGTCAACCAGGTTTTGGAGAAAAGCAAAGTCTTTTTCTAGGGAAAGTGGATACAATGTCATGTTTACAAACATTAATATCATTTTTAACCTGGTTTCTTCAGCTTTTCACTCAGAAAACACGAATGTTTACCTGTTGTCTCTGTATATGGAACAAAATAGTGTTTGCCAACAGAAAAAGAAAATGTTACATGCTACAATTCATACACAAATCTGAAGTACATAGATGCTATCCAGAAAACATAAGCAAACACAAAAGCTGTAGCAACAGCTTGAATTGAGTTAGCCAACACAGAACCGGATATTTCTGGTTTCACCCAGCCCTATCTGGACAAACTGGTGTGGAATTGGTATGCAAAACACCCAGAAAAGTAGAGTCAACTTGGTTTTGGAGAAAAGCAAAGTCTTTTTAATGGGCAAGTGGATTCAATGTCATGTTAACAAACACAAATATCATTTCTAAACTGCTTTCTGCAGCTTTTTACTCATAAAACACGAATCTGTACCTGTTGTGTGTACATGTGAAACCAATTAGGATATGCCAACAGAAAAACAAAATGTTACATGCTGCACTGCATTCACAACTCTAAAGTCAATAGATAGTATCCAGAAAACACAAGCCAACACAAAATCTGTAGCAAGAGCTGGGATTGAGTTAGCCACCACAGAACCGGATATTTCTGGTTTGACTGAGACTTATCTGGAAAACAGGTGTGGAATTGGTGTGCAAAGCACCCCGTAAAGCAGAGTCAACCTGGTTTGGGAGAAAAGCAAAGTCTTTTTCTTGGACAAGTGGATTCAACGTAATGTTTACAAACACAAATATCGTTTGTAACCTGGTTTCTGCAGTTTTTTACTCAGAAAACACGAATGTGTACCTGTTGTGTCTCCATGTGAAACCAATTAGCGTTTGCCAACAGGAAAACAAAATGTTACATGTTACAATTCATACACAACTGTAAAATCCATAGATACTATCCAGAAAACACAACACACAGACGCTGTAGCAAGAGCTGGGATTGAGTTAGTCACCACAGAACCGGATACTTCTGGTTTCATCCAGCCCTATCCAGACAAACTGGTGTAGAGTTTGTTGCAAAGCACCCAGAAAAGCAGATTCAACCAGGGTTTGGAGAAAAGAAAAGTCTTTTTCTTGGGCAAGTGGATTCAATGTCATGTTTACAAACACCAATATCATTTTTAACCTGGTTTCTGCAGCTTTTCACTCAGAAAACTCGAATGTGTACCTGTTGTCTCTGCATGTGGAAGAAATTAGCGTCTGCCAACAGGAAAACAAACTGTTCGATGCTACAATGCATTCACAACTCTAAAGTAAATAGATACTATCCAAAAAACACAACAAACACAGAAACTGCAGTAAGAGCTGGGATTGACTTAGCCACCAGAGAATCGGATATTTCTGGTTTCATCCAGACCTATCCGGACAAACTTGTGTGGAATGGTGTGCAAAGCACCCAGAAAAGCAGAGTCAACCTGGTTTTGGAGAAAATAAGTCTTTTTCTTGTGCAAGTGGATTCAATGTCATATTTAAACTGGTTTCTGCAGCTTTTTACTCAGAAAACATGAATGTGTACCTGTTGTGTCTCCATGTGAAACCAATTAGCGTTTGCCAAGAGAAAAACAAACTGTTACATGTACAATGCATTCACAACTCTAACATCCACAGATATTATCGAGAAAACGCAAGCAAACACAGAAATTATAGCAAGGGCTGGGATTGAGTTAGCCAACACAGAACCAGATATTGCTGGTTTCAGCCATCCCTATATACAAACTGGTGTGGAATTGATGTGCAAAACACCCAGAAAAGCAGAGTCAACCTGGTTTATCAGAAAAGCAAAGTCTTTTTCGTGGGCACGTGGATTCAATGTCATGTTTACAAACACAAATATCATTTTTAACCTGGTTTCTGCAGCTTTTTACTCAGAAAACATGAATGTGTACCTGTTGTGTCTCCATGTGAAACCAATTAGCGTTTGCCAACAGAAAACAAAACTGTTACATGCTTCAATGCTTTCACAAGTCTAAAATGCTGAGATACTATCGAGAAAACACAAGCAACCAAAGAAGCTGTAGCAAGACCTGATATTGAGTTCGCCACCAAGAACCGGATATTTCTGGTTTCATCCAGCCCTATCTGGACATACTGGTGTGGAATTGGTGTGCAAAGCACCCTGAAAAGCAGAGTCAACCTGGTTTTGGAGAAAAGCAAAGTCTTTTTCTTGCGCAAGTGGATTCAGTGTCATGTTTACAAACACAAATATCATTTTTAACCTGGTATCTGCAGCTTTTCACTCAGAAAACACGAAAGTGTACCTGTTGTGTCTCCATGTGAAACCCTTAGCGTTTGCCAACAGAAAACCAAAATCTTACATGCTACAATGCCTTCACAACTCTAAAGTCCTTAGATAGCATCGTGAAAACACTAAAAAACTAAGAGGATGTAGCAAGTGCTTGGATTGAGCTAGCAGGCACAGAACCGGATATTTCTGGTTCCATCCAGCCCTATGATAGAGACCACTGAAACTGCTTTGTACTCCACTAGAATGCAGATATCCCATGAACTGATTCTCTCTATAGCCAGGAAGCAGACCGACCATAAGCTGCGTTTCCTATGGACAGGGTACAGAAATCCCGCATAATGCGAATGCCCACTCCCATGCTACAGAACCCTTCCTAACTGCTTCATTCCACACTTCTGATACAGAACTCATGTAAGCTGCACCTCACTACACTAGGTTGCAGAACTCCTGTAAGCTCTGTCTAAGGATACAGACATTGCGCACATTGTGTCATCCTATTCCCAGGCAACAGAACTCTGAAATAGCATTGCACTCCATTAGCACACAGAACTCCCGTGAACTGAATCTCTCTACAGCCAGGAAGGAGACGGACGATAAGCTGCATTTCCCATAGACAGACTACAGAATTCGTGCATATTGCGAATGCCTACTCCCAGGCTACAGAACTCTTCCAAACTGCTTCGTTACACACCTCCAATACAGAACTCATGTATGCTGTAAATCACTACACTCAGGTTTCAGAACTCCTGTATGCTATGTCTCCTACACTCAGGCTACCAAAGTTGTGCACATTTTATCAACCTATTCCAAGGCTACAGAACGCTGAAACTGCTCTGCACTCCACTAGCATACAGAACTCCCGTTAACTGAATCTCTCTGCAGCCTGTATCCACAATTCCTATAAGCTGCACATAACAGAGTCAGGCTACAGAAATCCTGCATAATGCGAATGCCTACTCCCAGGCTACAGAACTCTTACAAACTGCTTCATTACACACCTCCAATACAGAACTCATGTAAGCTGTACCTCAGTGCACTCAGGTTTCAGAACTATTGTAAGCTCTGTCTAAGGATACAGACATTGCGCACATTGTGTCACCCTATTCCCAGGCAGCAGAATTCTGAAATAGCATTGCACTCCACTAGCATACAGAACTCCCATGAACTGCATCTCTCTACAGCCAGGATGGAGAACGACCATAAGCTGCGCATCCTAGAGTCAGGCTACAGAAATCCCGCATAATGCGAATGCCTACTCCCAGGCTACGGAACTCTTCCAAACTGCTTCGTTCCACACCTGTAATACAAAACTCATGTAAGCTGCATCTGACTAAACTCAGGTTGCAGAACTCCAGTAAGCTCTGTCTCCTACACTTAGGCTGTAGACATTGCGCACATTGTGTATGCCTATTCCCAGGTTACAGACCAATGAAAAGCTTTGTACACCACTAGCATACAGAACTTCCATGAACTGAACCTTTCTAGAACCTGTAGCCAGAATTCCTATAAGCTGCCTTTCCTATAGACAGGATACAGAAATCCCGCATATTGTGAATGCCTACTCCCAAGCTAAAGAACTCTTCCAAAGTGCTTACATCCACACCTCCGATACAGAACTCATGTACGCTGCATCTGACTAAACTCACGTTACAGAACTCCTGAGAGCTCTTTCTCCTTCACTCAGGCTACAGGCATTGCTCACATTGTGTAAGGGTATTCGCAAGCAACAGACCGCTGAAACACCTTTATACTCCTCTAGCATACAGAACTCCCATGAACAGAATCTCTCTACAGCCAAGAAGCAGACTGACCATAAGCAGCGTTTCCTATAGACAGGCTACAGAAATCCCACATATTGCGAACGCCTAATCCCAGGCTACAGAACCCTTCCTAACTGCTACGTTCCACACCTCTGATACAGAATTCATGTATGCTGTAAATCACTACACTCAGGTTGCAGAACCCCTGTATGCTGTCTTCTACACTCAGGCTACCAAAAGTGCCTACATTGTGTAAGCGTATTCCCAGGCTACAGAACTCTGAAACAGCTTTGCACTCCGTTAGCATACAGAACTCCCATGAACTGACTCTCTGCAGCCTGTATCCAGAATTCCTATAAGCTGCACAACCCAGAGTCAGGCTACAGAAATCCCGCATATTGCGAATGCCGAAATCCAGGCTACAGAACTCTTACAAACTGTTTTGTTACACACCTCCGATACAGAACTCATGCAAGCTGCACCTCACTACACTCAGGTTACAGAGCTCCTGTAAGCTCTGTCTAAGGATACAGACATTGCGCACATTGTGTCATCCTATTCCCAGGCAACAGAACTCTGAAATAGCATTGTGCTCCACTAGCATACAGAACTCCCATGAACTGAATATCTCTACAGCCTGTATCCAAAATTCCTATAAGCTGCACATAACAGAGACAGGCTACAGAAATTATGCATATTGCGAATGCCGAAATCCAGGCTACAGAACTCTTCCAAACTGCTCCGTTTCACACATGTAGTACAGAACTCAGGTACGCTGCAATTGACTACACTCAGGTTACAGAACTCCTGTAAGCTCTGTCTCCTACACTTAGGCTACAGATATTGCGCATATTGTCTGTGCCTATTCCCTGTCTAAAAAATTCTGAAACAGCTTTGTATTCCACTAGCATACAGTACTCCCATGAAATGAATCTCTCTGCAGCCTGTATCCAGAATTCCTATAAGCTGCACATAACAGAGTCAGGCAACAGAAATCCCGCATATTGCGAATGCCTACTCCCAAGCTACAGAACTGTTACACACTGCTTCGATTACAAAACTCCGATACAGATCTCATGTAGGCAGCAACTCACTACACTCAGGTTACAGAACTCCTGTAAGCTCTGTCTAAGGATACACACATTGCACATATTGTGTCATCCTATTCCCAGGCAACAGAACTCTGAAATAGCATTGCACTCCACAAGCATACAGAACTCCCATGAAGTGCATCTCTCTACAGCCAGGATGCAGAACGCCCATATGCTGCGCATCCTAGAGTCAGGCTACAGAAATCCCGCATATTGCGAATGCCGAAATCCAAGCTACAGAACTCTTCCAACTGCTTTGTTCCACACCTGTAGTACAGAATTCAAGTAAGCTGTATCTGACCACACTCAGGTTACAGAACTCCTGTAAGCTCTGTCTAAGGATACAGACATTGTACACATTGTGTATGCCTATTTCCAGGCTACAGACAGGTGAAACAGTTTTGTACTCCACTAGCATATAGAACTCCGTGAACTGAATTTCTCTACAGCCAGGAAGCACACCGACCATAAACTGCGTTTCCTATAGACAGGCTACAGAAATCCGCATATTGCGAATGCCTACTCCCAGGCTACAGAACTCTTCCAAACTGCTCCTTCCACACCTGTAATAGAAAAGTCATCTACGCTGCATCTGACTACACTCAGGTTACAGAACTCCTGTAAGCTCTGTCTCCTACACTCAGGCTACAGACATTGCGTACATTGTGTATGCCTATTCCCAAGATACACACTGCTGAAACAGCTTTGTACTCCACTGGCATACAGAACTCCCATGAACTTAATCTCTCTACAGCCAGGAAGCAGACAGACCATAAGCTGCGTTTCCTATAGACTGGCTACATAAATCGCAAATATTGCAAGCCTACTCCCAGGCCTCAGAACCCTTCTTAAGTGCTTCATTCCACACCTACGATACAGAACTCATGTATGCTTTAAATCAATACAATCAGCTTGCAGAAGTCCTGTATGCTCTGTCTCCTAAACTCCGGCTACCAAAATCTCACATTGTGTAAGCGTATTCCCAGGCTACAGAATGCTGAATCAGCTGTGCACTCCACTAGCATACAGACCTCCCATCAACTGAATCTCTAGAGACAGGAACCAGACCGAACATAAGCTGCGTTTCCTATAGACAGGCTACAGAAATCCTGCATATTGCGAATGCCTACTCACAGCCTACAGAATTCTGACAAACTGCTTCGTTACACACCTCCGATACAGAACTCATGTAAGCTGCACCTCACTACACTCAGGTTACCGAACTCCTGTAAGCTCAGTCTAAGGACACAGACATTGCACACATTGTGTCATCCTATTCCCAGGCAACAGAACTCTGAAATAGCATTGCGCTCCACTAGCACAGTACTCCCATGAACTGAATATCTCTACAGCCTGGAAGCAGACCAACCATAAGCTGCGTTTCCTAGACACAGGCTACAAAAATCCCGCATATTGCGAATGCCTACTCCCAGGCTACAGAACCCTTCCAAACTGCTTCGTTCTTCACCTCCGATACCGAACTCATGTATGCTTTAAATCAATACACTCAGGTTGCAGAAATCCTGTATGCTCTGTCTCCTAAACTCAGGCTACCAAAATTGCTCACATTGTGTAAGCGTATTCCCAGGCTACAGAATGCTGAAACAGCTGTGCACTCCACTAGCATACAGAACTCCCATGAACTGAATCTCTCTACAGACAGGAAACAGACAGACCATAAGCTGCGTTTCCTATAGACAGGCTACAGAAATCCCGCATATTGCGAATGCCTACTCACAGGCTACAGAACCCTTACAAACTGCTTCGTACTTCACCTCCAATACAGAACTCATGTACGCTGTATCTGACTACACTCATGTTACAGCACTCCTTTAAGGTCTGTCTCCTACACTCAATCTACAGACATTGCGCACATTGTGTATGCCTATTCCCAGGCTACAGACCGCTGAAAGAGATTTCTACTCCAGTAGCATACAGAACTCCCGTGAACTGAAACTCTATACAGGCAGGAAGCAGACCGACCATAAGCTGCGTTTCCTAAAGACAGGGTACAGTAATCCTGCATAATGCGAATGGCTACTCTCAGGCTGCAGAACTCTTCCAAACTGCTTTGATCCAAACCTCCCATACGGAACTCACGTACGCTGTATCTGACTACACTCAGGTAACCGAACTCCTGCAAGCTCTGTCTCCTACACGTAGGCTACCGAAATTGCGCACATTGTGAAAGCGTATTTCAAGGCAACAGAACTCTGAAATAGCATTGCCCTCCACTAGTGTACAGACCTCCTGTGACCTGAATCTCTCTACAGCCAGGACGCAGAATGCCCATAAGATGCACATCCTAGTGTCAGGCTACAGAAATACCGCATATTGCAAATCCCTACTCCCAAGCTACAGAACTCTTCCAAACTGCTTTGTTACACACCTGTAATACTGAACACATGTAAGCTGCATCTGAGTACACTCAGGTTACAGAACTCCTGTAAGCTCTGTCTCCTACACTCAGGCTACAGACATTGTGCACATTGTGTTTGCCTATTCCCTGGCTACAGAATGCTGAAACAGATTTGTACTCCACTAGCATACAGATCTCCCTTGAACTGCATCTCTCTACAGCCAAGAAGCAGACAAACCATAAATGCGTTTCCTGCAGACAGGCTACAGAAATCTCGCATATTTCAAATGCCTACTCCCAGGCCTCAGAACCCTTCCTAAGTGCTTCATTCCTCACCTACGATACAGAACTCCTGTATGCTGTAAAACACTACACTCAGGTTGCAGAACTCCTGTATGCTCTGTCTCCTAAACTCAGGCTACCAAAATTGCTCACATTGTGTAAGCGTATTCCCAGGCTACAGAATGCTAAAACAGCTGTGCACTCCACTAGCATACAGAACTCCCATGTACTGAATCTCCCTACATCCTGTATCCAGAATTCCTATAAGCTGCACATCCCAGAGTCAGGCTACAGAAATGCCGCATATTGCGAATGCCTGCTCCCAGGCTACAGAACTCTTACACACTGCTTCGTTACACACCTCCGATGCAGAAATCATATAAGCTGCACCTCACTACACTCAGGTTACAGAACTCCTGTAATCTCTGTCTAAGGACACAAACATTGCGCACATTGTGTCACCCTATTCCCAGCAAACAGAACTCTGAAATAGCATTGCCCTCCTCTAGCATACTGTACTCCCGGGAACTGAATATCTCTACAGCCTGTATCCAGAATTCCTATAAGCTTCATTTCCTATAGACAGGCTACAGAATCCCGCATATTGCGAATGCCTACTCCCAGGCTACAGAACTCTTACACACTTCTTCGTTACACACCTCCAATACACAACGAATGTAAGCTGCACCTCACTACACTCAGGAAACAGAATTCCTGTAAGCTCTGTCTAAGGATACAGACATTGCACACATTTTGGCATCCTATTCCCAGGCAACAGAACTCTGAAATAGCATTGCCTACACTAGCATACAGAACTCCCGTGAACCTCACCTCTCTACAGCCAGGACGCAGAACGCCCACAAGCTGCGCATCCTAGAGACAGGTTATAGAAATCCAGCACATTGTGTATGCCTATTTCCAGGCTACAGACCGCTGAAAGTGCTTTGTACTCCACTAGCATACAGAATTCCCATGAACTGAATCTCTCTACAGGCAGGAAGCAGACCGACCATAAGCTGTGTTTCCTATAGACCCGGTACAGAAATCCCGTATATTGAGAATGACTACTCCCAGGCTACAGAACTCTTCCAAACTGCTTTGATCCACACCTCCCAAACAGAACTCACGTACGCTGTATCTGACTACACTCAGGTAACCGAACTCCTGCAAGCTCTGTCTCCTACAATTGGGCTACCGAAATTGCGCACATTGTGAAAGCGTATTCCAAGGCAACAGAACTTTGAAAAATCATTGTGCTCCACTAGCATACAGACCTCCTGTGAACTGAATCACTCTACAGCAAGGACGCATAGTGCCCAAAAGCTGCGCATCCTAGTGTCAGGCTACAGAAATACCACATATTACAAATCCCTACTCCCAAGCTACAGAACTCTTCCAAACTGCTTTGTTACACACCTGTAATACTGAACGCATGTAAGCTGCATCTGAGTACACTGAGGTTACAGAACTCCTGTAAGCTCTGTCTCCTACACTCAGGCAACGGACATTGCGCACATTGTGTATGCCTATTCCCAGGCTACAGACCGCTGAAAGTGATTTGTACTCCACTAGCATACAGAACTCATGTGAACTGAATTTCTCTACAGAAGCAGACAGACCATAAGCTGCATTTCCTATAGACAGGCTACAGAAATCCCGCATATTGTGAATACCTACTCCCAGGCTACAGAACTTTTCCAAACTACTTCGTTCCACACCTGTAATACAGAATTCATGTACGCTGCATCTGACTACACTCAGGTTACAGTACTCCTGTAAGCTCTGTCTCCTACACTCAGGCTACGGACATTGCGCACATTGTGTATGCCAATTCCCAGGCTACAGACCGCTGAAACAGCTTTGCACTCCACTAACATACAGATCTCCCGTGAACTGAATCTCTCTACAGCCTGAATTCAGAATTCCTATAAGCTGCACATCCCAGAGTCAGGCTACAGAAATTCCACATATTGTGAATCCCTCTCCCAGGCTACAGAACCCTTCCAAACTGCTTGTATCCACACCTACGATACAAAACTCATGTACGCTGCATCTGAAAAAACTCAGGTTACAGAACTCCTGCAAGTTCTGTCTCCTACATTCAATCTACAGACATTGCGCACATTGTGTATGCCTATGCGCAGGCTACAGAACGCTGAAAGAGCTTTGCACTCCACTAGTATACAGAACTCCCGTGAACTGAATGTCTCTGCAACCAGGAAGCAGACCGACCATAAGCTGTGTTTCCTATAGACAGGCTACAACAATCCCACATATTGAGAATGCCTACTCCAAGGCTACAGAACTTTTCAAAACTGCTTCGTTCAACACCGGTAATACAGAACTCATGTACGCCGCATCTCACTACACTCAGGTTACAGAACTGCTGTTAGCTCTGCCTCCTACAGTCAGGCTATGGATATTGCGCACATTGTGTAAGCGTATTCCCTGGTTACAGACCACTAAAAGAGTTTTGTACTGCACTAGCATAGAGAACTCCCATGAACTGAATTTCTCTACAGCCAGGAAGCAGACTGACCATAAGCTGCGTTTCCCTTAGACAGGCTACAGAAATACCATATATTGTGCATGCCTACTCACGGGCTACAGAACCCTTCCTAACTGCTTCGTTCCACACCCCCATACGCAACTCATGTATATTGTAAATCACTACACTCTGGATACAGAACTCCTGTGCGCTCTCTCTCCTACACTCAGGCTACCGAAAATGCTCACATTGGAAAGCGTAATGCCAGGCTACAGACTGCTGAAACTGCTTTGCACTCCACTAGCATACAGAACTCCCATGAACTGAATCACTCTACAGCCTGTACCCAGAATGCCTTAAGCTGCACATCCCAGAGTCAGGCTACAGAAATCCCGCATTTTGCAAATGCCTACTCACAGTCTACAGATCTCTTACAAACTGCTTCGTTGCACACCTTCGAAACAGAACTCATGGAAGCTGCACCTCACTACACTCACATAACAGAACTCTTGTTAGCACTGTCTAAGGATACAGACATTGCACACATTGTGTCATCCTATTCCCAGGCAACAGAACTCTGAAATAGCAATGCACTCTACTAGCATACAGAACTCCCGTGAACTGCATCTCTCTAAAGCCAGGACGCAGAATGTCCATAAGCTGCGCATCCCAGAGTCACGCTACGAAATCACGCATATTGCGAATCCCTACTCCCAGGCTAGAGAACTCTACCAAACTGCTTCATTCCACACCTGTAATACATTATTTATGTACGCTACATCTGACTACACTCAGGTTACAGAACTCCTGTAAGCTCTGTCTCCTACACTCAGGTTAGAGACATTGCGCACATTGTGTATGCCTATTCCCTGTCTACAGACAGCTGAAAGAGCTTTGTACTGCACTAGCATACAGAACTACCGTGAACTGAATCTCTCTACAGCCAGCACGCAGAACGCCCATAAGCTGCGTTTCCTGCAGACAGGCTACAGAAATCCTGCATATTGCGAATGCCTACCCCCAGGCTACAGAATCCTTCCAAACTCCTTCGTTCCACTACTGTAATACTGAACTCATCTAAGCTGCATCTGACTATACTCAGGTTACAGAAATCCTGTACGCTCTGTCTCCTACACTTTTTCTGTTGGCATACTCTAATTGGTTTCACATGGTGACAAAACAGATACACAGTCGTGTTTTCTGAGTAAAAACCTGCAGAAACCAGATTGCAAACGTTATTTGTGTTTGTAAACATGACATTGAATCCACTTGCCTAAGAAAAAGTCTTTGCTTTTCTCCAAAACCAGGTTGACTCTGCTTTTCTGGGTGCTTTGCACACCAATTTCACACCAGTTTGTTAGGATAGGTCTGGATGAAACCAGAAATATCCGGTTCTGTGGTGGCTAACTCAATCCCAGCTCTTGCTAAAGCTTCTGTGTTTGCTTTTGTTTTCTCAATAGCATCTATGGATTTTAGAGTTGTGATTGCATTGTAGCATGTAACATTTTGTTTTTCTTGGGCAAACGCTAATTGGTTTCACATGGAGACACTACAGGTACACATTAGTGTTTTCTGAGTAAAAAGCTGCAGAAACCAGGTTACAAATGATATTTGTGTTTGTAAACATGACATTGAATGCACTTGCCCAAGAAAAAGACTTTGCTTTTCTCCAAAACCAGGTTGAATCTGCTTTTCAGGGTGCTTTGCCACCAACTCCACACCAGTTTGTCTGGATAGGGCTGTATGGAACCAGAAATATCCGGTTCTGTGGTGGATAACTCAATCCCAGCTCTTTCTGCAGCTTCTGTTTTTGCTTGTTTTTTCTCGATAGTATCTATGGACTTTAGAGTTGTGAATGCATTGTAGCATATAACAGTTTGTTTTTCTGTTGGCAAATGCTAATTGGTTTCATATGGATACACAACAGGTACACATTCGTGTTTTCTGAGTAAAAACCTGCAGAAACCAGGTTAGAAATGATATTTGTGTTTGTAAACAGGACATTGAATCCACTTGCCCAAGAAAAAGAATTTGCTTTTCTCCAAAACCCGTTGAATCTGCTTATCGGAGTGCTTTGCACACCAATTCCACACAAGTTTGTCCAGATAGGGCTGGATGTAACCAGAAATATCCTGTTCTGTGGTGGCTAACTCAATCCAAGCTCTTGCTACAACTTCTGTATTTGCTTGTGTTTTCTCGATAGTATCTATGGACTGTAGAGTTGTGAATGCATTGTAGCATGAAACATTTTGTTTTTCAGTTGGCAAATGAAAATTGGTTTCACATGTACACAAAGCAGGTACACTTTCGTGTTTTCTGAGTAAAAAGCTGCAGAAACCAGGTTACAAATGATATTTGTGTTTGTAAACATGACATTGAATGCACTTGCCCAAGAAAAAGACTTTGCTTTTCCCCAAAACCAGGTTGACTCTGCTTTTCTCGGTGCTTTGCACACCAATTCCACACCAGTTTGTTAGGATAGGTCTGGATGTAACCAGAAATATCCGGTTCTGTGGTGGCTAACTCAATCCCAGCTCTTGCTAAAGCTTCTGTGTTTGCTTGTGATTTCTCGATAGTATCTATGGACTGTAGAGATGTGAATGCATTGTAGCATGAAACATTTTGTTTCTCTATTGGCAAACTTAACTGGTTTCACATGTACACACAACAGGTACACTTTCGTGTTTTTTGAGTAAAATCCTGCAGAAACCAGGTTACAAATGATATTTGTGTTTGCAAACATGACATTGAATCCACTTGCCCAAGAAAAAGACTTTGCTTTTCTCCAAAACCAGGTTGACTCTGCTTTTCTGGGTGCTTTGCACACCAACTCCACACCAGTTTGTCCAGATAGGTTTGGATGAAACCAGAAATATCCGGTTCTGTGGTGGCTAACTCAATCCCAGCTCTTGCTACAGCTTCTGTGTTTTCTTGTGTTTTACCGATTGTATCTATTGACTTTATAGTTGTGAATGCATTGTAGCATGTAACATTATGTTTTTCTGTTGTCAAACGCTAATAGGTTTCACATGGAGACACGACAGGTACACATTCGGTTTTTCTGAGTAAAAATCTGCAGAAACCAGGTTAAAAATGATATTTGTGATTTACACAACATTGAATCCACTTGTCCAAGAAAAAGACTTTGCTTTTTTCCAAAACCAGGTTGACTCTGCTTTTCATCGTGCTTTGCCACCAACTCCACACTAGTTTGTCCAGATAGGGCTGGATGAATACAGAAATATCCATTTCAATGGTGGCGAAGTCATTCCCAGCTCTTGCTACAGCTTCTGTGTTTGCTTGTGTTTTCCGATAGTATCTATGGACTGAGAGTTTTGAATGCATTGTAGAATCTAAATTTTGTTTTTCTGTTGGCATACGCTAATTGGTTACACATGGAGACACAACAGGTACACATTCGTGTTTTCTGAGTAAAAAGCTGCAGAAACCAGGTTACAAATGATATTTGTGTTTGTACACAACATTGAATCCACTTGCCCAAGAAAAAGACTTTGCTTTACTCCAAAACCAGGTTGACTCTGCTTTTCTGGGTGCTTTGCACACCAATTCCACACCAGTTTGTCCAGATTGGTCTGGATGAAACCAGAAATATCCGATTATGTGGTGGCTAACTCAATCCCAGCTCTTGCTGCAGCTTCTGTGTTTGCTTGTGTTTTCTCGATAGTATCTATGTACTTTAGAGATTTGAATGCATTGTAGCATGTAACATTTTGTTTTTCTGTTGGCAAACGCTAATTGGTTTCACATGGAGACACAACAGGTACACATTCGTGGTTTCTAAGTGAAAATCTCCATAAAAACAGGTCAAAAATGATATTTGTGCTTGTAAACATGACGTTGAATGCACTTGCCCAAGAAAAAGACTATGCTTTTCTCCAAAAGCAGGTTGACTCTTCTTTTCTGGGTGCTTTGCACACCAATTCCACACCAGTTTCTCCGGATACGGCTGGATGAAACCAGAAATATCCAGTTCTGTGTTGGCTAAGTCAATCCAAGATCTTGCTACAGCCTCTGTGTTTGTTTGTGTTTTCTCGATACTATCTATAAACTTTAGAGTTGTGAATGCATTTTAGCATGTAACAGTTTGTTTTTCTGTTGGCAAACGCTAGTTGGTTTCACATGGATACACAACAGGTAAACATACGTGTTTTCTGAGTAAAAAGCTGCAGAAACCCGGTTGAAAGTGAGATTTGTGTTTGTAAACATGATTTTGAATCCACTTGCCGAAGGAAAATGCTTTGTTTTTCTCCAAAACCAGGTTGACTCTGCTTTTCTGGGTGCTTTGCACACCAACTCCACACCAGTTTGTCCAGATAAGTTTGGATGAAACCAGAAATATCCGGTTCTGTGGTGGCTAAGTCAATCCCAGTTCTTGCTACAGCTTCTGTGTTTGCTTGTGTTTTTTGGATTGTATCTATGGTCTTTAGAGTTGTGAATGCATTGTAGCATGTAACATTTTGTTTTTCTGTTGAAAACGCTACTTGGTTTCACATGGTGACACAACAGGTACACATTCATGTTTTCTTAGTAAAAAGCTGCAGAAACCAGGTTAAAAATGATATTTTTGTTTTTACACAACAATGAATCCATTTGCCCAAGAAAAAGACTTTGTGTTTCTTCAAAACCAGGTTGACTCTGCTTTTCTTGGTGCTTTGCGCATCAATTCCACATCAGTTTGTCCACATAGGTCTGGATGTAACTAGAAGTATCCGCTTCTGTGGTGGCTAACTCAATCCCAGCTCTTGGTACAGCTTCTGTGTTTGCTTGTGTTTTTCCGATAGTATCTATGTACTTTAGAGATTTGAATGCATTGTAGCATGTAACATTTTGTTTTTCAGTTGGCAAACGCTAATTGGTTTCACATGTACACACAACAGGTACACATTCGTGGTGTCAGAGTAAAAAGCTACAGAAACCAGATTAAAAATTATATTTGTGTTTGTAAACATGACATTGTATCCACTTGCCCAAGAAAATGACTTTGCTTTTCTCCAAAACTACATTGACTCTGCTTTTCTGGGTGCTTTGCACAGCAACTCCACACCAGTTTGTCCAGATAGGTTTGGATGAAACCAGAAACATCCGGTTCTGCGGTGGCGAACTCAATCCCAGCTCTTGCTACAGCTACTGTGTTTGCTTGTGTTTTCTCAATAGTATCTGTGGACTTTAGAGATGTGAATGATTTGGAGCAGGTAACATTTTGCTTTTCTGTTGGCTAACAATTACTGGTTTCACATGGAGACACAACAGGTACACATTCGTGTTTTCTGAGTAAAATGTTACAGAAACCAGATTAAAAATTATATTTGCGTTTGTAAACATGACATTGAATCCACTTGCCCAAGAAAAAGACTTTGCTTTTCTCTATAACCAGGTTGACTCTGCTTTTCTGCGTGCCTTGCACACCAATTCCACACAAGGTTGTCAAGATAGGGCTGGATGGAAATAGAAATATCCGGTTTTGTGGTTGTGAACTCACTCTGAGCTCTTGCTACGTCTTTCTGTTTGCTTGTGTTTTGTCAATAGTATTTTTTGACTTTAGAGTTGTGAATGCATTGTAGCATGTAATATTTTGTTTTTCTGTTGGCAAATGCTATTTGGTTTCACATGGAGACACAAAAGGTACACAACGTGCTTGCTGAATAAAAAGCTGCAGAAACCAGGTAAAAAAAGATATTGGTGTTTGGAAACATGACATTGAATCAACTTGCACAGGAAAAAGTCTTTGCTTTTCTCCAAAACCAGGTTGACTCTTCTTTTCTGGGTGCTTTGCACACCAACTCCACACCAGTTTGACCAGGTAGTGTGGATGAAACTAGAAATATCGGGTTCTGTGGTGGCTAACTCCATCCCAGCTCTTGCTAGAGCCTCAGAGGTTGCGTATGTTTTCTCGATAGTATCTAAGTTCTTTTGAGGTGTGAATGCATTGTAGGATGTAAGAGTATTTTTTTTTTCTGTTGGCGTACGCTAATTGGTTTCACGTTAAGACACAACAGGTACACATTCGTGTTTTCTGAGTTAAAATCTGCAGAAAGCATGTTAAAAATGATATTTGTGTTTGTAAACATGACATTGAATCCACTTGCGCAAGAAAAAGACTTTGTTTTTCTCCAAAACCAGGTTGACATTGCGTTTCTGGGTGCTTTGCACACCAATTCACAACAGTTTGTCCAGCTAGGTCTGGATGAAACCAGAAATATCCTGTTCTGTGGTGGTTAAATCAATCCAAGGTCTTGCTACAGCTTCTGTGTTTGCTTGTGTTTTCTCGACAGTACTGTGGATTTTAGA
Source organism: Sylvilagus floridanus (assembly GCA_949820135.1). NCBI lineage: Eukaryota > Metazoa > Chordata > Mammalia > Lagomorpha > Leporidae > Sylvilagus > Sylvilagus floridanus. The sequence continues at coordinate 29,094,702 of OX463232.1, forward strand.
GTTGTGAATGCATTGTGGCATGTAGCATTTTGGTTTTCTATTGGCAAACGCTAATTGGTTTCACATGGAAATACAACAGGCACACATTCGTGTTTTCTGAGTAAAAAGCTGCAGAAACCAGGTTAAAAATGATATTGGTGTTTGTAAACATTACATTTAATCCACTTGTCCAAGAAAAGACTTTGCATTTCTCAAAACCCTGGTTGACTCTGCTTTTCTGGGTGCTTTGCAACAAACTCCACACCAGTTTGTCTGGATAGGGCTGGATGAAACCAGAAATATCTGGTTCTGAGGTGGCTAACTCAATCCCAGCTCTTGCCACAGTTTCTCTGTTTGCTTGTGTTTTCTGGATAGTATCTATGGACTTTAGAGATGTGAATGCATTGTAGCATGCAACATTTCATTTTTCTTTTGGCAAACGCTAAATGGTTTCACATGGAGACACAACAGGTACACATTCGTGTTTTCTGAGTAAAACCTGCAGAAAAGAGGTTAAAAATGATATTTGTGTTTGTAAACATGAAATTGAATACACTTGCCCAAGAAAAGTCTTTGCCTTTCTCCAAAACCAGGTTGACTCTGCTTTTCTGTCTGCTTTGCACTCCAATTCCACAACAGTTTGTCCAGCTGAGTCTGGAAGAAACCAGAAATATCCAGCTCTGTTGTGGCTAACTCAATCCCAGCGCTTGCTGCAGCTTCTGTGTTAGCTTGTGTATTCTGGACAGTATCTATGGACTTTAGAGTTGTGAATGCATTGTAGCATCTAACAGTTTGTTTTTCTGTTTTCAAATGCTAATTGGTTTCACATGGAGACACAACAGGTACACATTCGTGTTTTCTGATTAAAAAGCTGCAGAAACCATGTTAAAAATGATATTTGTGTTTGTAAACATGACATTGAATTCACTTGCCCAAGAAAAAGAATTTGCTTTTCTCCAAAACCAGGTTGACTCTGCTTTTCTGCATGCCTTGCACACCAGTTCCACAACAGGATGTCAAGATACAGAAATTGGAAATAGAAATATCCGGTCCTGTGTTGGCTCATTCAATCCGAGCTCTTGCTACAGCTTTGTGTTTGCTTGTCTTTTGTCGATAGTATTTGTGGACTTTAGAGTTGTGAATGCATTGTAGCTTGTAACATTCTGTTTTTCTGTTGGCAAACGCTAACTGGTTTCACATGGAGACACAACAGATACACATTCGTGTTTTCTGAGTAAAAAGCTGCAGAAAACAGGTTACTAATGAAATGGGTGTGTCTAAACATGACGTTGAATCCACTTGCACAAAAAAAAGACTTTGCTTTTCTCCAAAACCAGGTTGACTCTGCTTTTCTGGGTGCTTTGCACACGAACTCCCCACTAGTTTGTCCAGATGGTTTTGGATGAAACCAGATATATCCATTTCTATGGTGGCTGGTCAAACCCAGCTGTTGCTACACCTTCTGTGTTTTCTTGTGTTTTGTAGATAGTATCTATGGATTTTAGAGTTGTGAATGCATTGTTACACGTAACATTTTGTTTTTCTGTTGGCAAATGCTAATTGGTTTCACATGAAGACAAAACAGGTACACACACGTGTTTTCTGAATAAAAATCTGCAGAAACCAGGTTGAAAATGATATTGGTGTTTGTAACCATGACATTGAATCCACTTGCCCAAGAAAAGACTTTGCCTTTCTCCAAAACCAGGTTGACTTTGCTTTTCTGTCTGCATTGCACACCACTTCCACACCAGTTTGTCCAGATAGGTTTGTATGAAACCAGAAATATCCGGTTCTGTGTTGGCTAACTCAATCCCAGCTCTTGCTAGATCCTCAGAGTTTGCTTATATTTTCTCGATAGTATCTATGGACTTTAGAGTTGTTAATGCATTGTTGCATGTAACATTTTGTTTTTCTGTTGGCATACGCTAATTGTTTTCACATGGAGACACAACACGTACACATTCGTGTTTTCTGAGTAAAAAGCTGCAGAAACCAGGTTAAAAATGAAATTAGTGTTTGTAAACATGACATTGAATCCACATGCCCAAGAAAAGACTTTGCTTTTCACCAAACCCAGGTTGACTCTGCTTTTCTGGGTGCTTTGCAACAAACTCCACACCAGTTTGTCTGGATAGGGCTGGATGGAACCAGAAATATCTGGTTCAGAGGTGGCTAACTCCATCCCAGCTCTTGCCACAGTTTCTCTGTTTGCTTCTCTTTTATCGATTGTATATGTGGGCTTTAGAGTTGTGAATGCATTGTAGGATGTAACAATCTGTTTTTCTGCTGACAAATGCTAATTGGTTTCACATAGAGACAGAACAGGTACACATTCGTGTTTTCTGAGTAAAAAGCTGCAGAACCAGGTTGAAAATGATATTGGTGTTTGTAAACATGACATTCAATCCACTTGCCCAAGAAAAGACTTTGCTTTTCTCCAAAACGAGGTTGACTCTGCTTTTCTGTCTGCTTTGCACACTAATTCCACAACAGTTTGTCCAGCTAAGTCTGGATGAAACCAGAAATATCCAGTTCTGTGGTGGCTAACTCAATCCCAGCGCTTGCTGCAGCTTCTGTGTTGGCTTGTGTTTTCTGGACAGCATCTATGGACTTTAGAGTTGTGAATGCATTGTAGCATCTAACAGTTTGTTTTTCTGTTTTTAAATGCTAATTGGTTTCACATGGAGACACAACAGGTACACATTCGTATTTTCTGATTAAAAAGCTGCAGAAACCATGTTAAAAATGATATTTGTGTTTGCAAACATGACATTGAATTCACTTGCCCAAGAAAAAGACTTTGCTTTTCTCCAAAACCAGGTTGACTCTGCTTTTCTGCATGCCTTGCACACCAATTCCACACGAGGTTGTCAAGATACGGAAATTGGAAATAGAAATAGCCGGTTTTGTGGTGGCGATCTCAATGCCAGCTCTTGCTACAGCTTTGTGTTTGCTTGTGTTTTGTCTATAGTATTTGTGGACTTTAGAAATGTGAATGCAATGTAGCTTGTAACATTCTGTTTTTCTGTTGGCAAACGCTAGTTGGTTTCACATGGAGACACAACAGGTACCCATTCGTGTTTTCTGAGTAAAAAGCTGCAGAAACCAGATTACTAATGATATTGGAGTGTGTAAACATGACATTGAATCCACTTGCCCTAGAAAAAGACTTTACTTTTCTCCAAAAGCAGGTTGACCCTGCTTTTCTGGGTGCTTTGCACATGAACTCCACACCAGTTTGTACAGATGGGTTTGGAGGAAACCAGAAATATCCCGTTCTCTGGTGGCTAACTCAATCCCAGCTCTTGCTACATCTTCCGTGTTTGATTGCATTTTCTGGATAGTATCTGTGGACTTTAGAGTTGTGAATGCATTGTAGCATGTAACATTTTGATTTTCTTTTGGCAAACGCTAATTGGTTTCACATGGAGACACAACAGGTACACACACGTGTTTTCTGAATAAAAACCTGCATAAACCAGGTTAAAAATGATATTTGTGTTTGTAAACATGACATTGAATCCACTTGCCCAAGAAAAAGACTTTGCTTTTCTTCAAAATCAGGTTGACTCAGATTAACGGGGTGCTTTGCAAACCAACCCCCAACCACTTTGTCTGTAGAGGGCTGTATGAAACCAGAAATATCCTGTTCTTTGGTGGCTAACTCAATCCCAGCTCTTGCTACAGCTTCTGTGTTTGCTTGTGCTTTGTCGATAGTATCTATGGACTTTAGAGTTGTGAATGCATTGTAGCAAGTAACATTTTGTTTTTCTGTTGGCAAATGCTAATTAGTTTCACCTGGAGACACAACAGGTACACATTCGTGTTTTCTGAGTAAAAACTGCAGAAACCAGGTTAAAAATGATATTTGTGTTTGTATACATGACATTGAATCCACTTGCCCAAAAAAAAGACTTTCCTTTTCTCCAAAATCAGGTTGACTCTGCATTTCTGCATGTCTAGCACACCAATTCCACACCAGGTTGTCAAGATACGGCTATTGGAAATAGAAATATCCGGTTCTGTGGTGGCTAACTCAAACCCAGCTCTTGCTACAGCTTCTCGTTTTGCATTTTTTGCGATAGTATCTATGGACTTTAGAGGTGTGAATGCATTGTAGCATGTAACAGTTTGTTTTTCTGTTGGCATACGCTAATTGGATTCACATGGAGACACAACCGGTACACTTTCGTGTTTTCTGAGTAAAATGCTGCAGAAACCAGGTTAAAAATGATATTTGTGTGTGTAAACATGACATTGAATCCACTTGCCCAAGAAAAAGACTTTGCTTTTCTCCAAAACCAGGTTGACTCTGCTTTTCTGGATGCTTTGCACACCAATTCCACACCAGTTTGTCCAGGTAGGTTTCGATGAAACCAGAAATACCCAGTTCTGTGGTGGCTAAGTCAATCCCAGCTGTTGCTACAGCTTCTGTGTTTTCTTGTGTTTTGTAGATAGTATCTATGTATTTTAGAGTTGTGAATGCATTGTTACACGTAACATTTTGTTTTTTCTGTTGGTAAACGCTAATTGGTTTCACATGAAGACACTACAGGTACACATTCGAGTTTTCTGAGTAAAAAGCTGCAGAAACCAGGTTACAAATGATATTTATGTTTGTAAAAATGACATTGAATCCACTTGCTCAAGAAAATGACTTTGCTTTTCTCCAAAACCAGGTTGACTCTGTTTTCTGGGTGCTTTGCACACGAACTCCACACCAGTTTGTCCAGATAGGGCTGTATAAAACCAGAAATATCCTGTTCTGTGGTGGCTAACTCAATCCTAGCTCTTGCTACAGCTTCTGTGTTTGCTTTTTTTGTCAATATTATCTATGTACTTTAGTGATGTGAATGAATTGTAGCATGTAACATTTTTTTATGGCAAAATCTAATAGGTTTCACATGGAGACACAACAGGTACACATTCGTGTTTTCTGAGTAAAAAGCTGCAGAAATCAGGTTAAAAATGATATTTGTGTTCGAAAACATGACATTGATTCCTATTGTCCAAGAAAAAGACTTTGCTTTTCTCCAAAACCTGGTTGATTCCGCTTTTCTGGGTGCTTTGCACACCAATTCCACACCAGTTTGTCCAGATAGGGATGGAAGAAACCAGAAATACCCGGTTCTGTGGTGGCTAGCTCAATCCCAGCTCTTGCTACAGTTACTGAATTTGCTTGTGTCTTCTCAAAAGTATCTGTGCATTTTAGAGTTGTGAATGCATTATAGCATGTAACATTTTGTTTTTCTGTTGGCAAATGCTAATTGGTTTCACATGGAGACACAACAGGTACACATTCGTGTTTTCTTAGTAAAAAGCTGCAGAAACAGGTTACAAATGATATTTGTGTTTGGTAACATGACATTGAATCCACTTGCCCAAGAAAATGACTTTGCTTTTCTCCAAAGACAGGTTGACTCGCTTTTCTGGGTGCTTTGCACACCAACTGCACACCAATTTGTCCAGATAGGGCTGGATGAAACCAGAAATATCCGGTTCTGTGGTGGCTTACTCAATCCAAGCTCTTGCTACAGCCTCAGAAATTGTTTGTGTTTTCTGGATAGCATCTTTGGAGTTTACAGTTGCGAATGCATTTTAGCATATAACATTTTGTTTTTGTTGGCATACACTAATTGGTTTCACATGGAGACACAACAGGTACACATTCGTGTTTTCTGAGAAAAAGCTGCAGAAACCAGGTTAAAAATGATATTTGTGTGACATTGACTCCACCTGCCCAGGAAACAGACTTTGCTTTTCTCCAAAACCAGGTTGACTCTGCTTTTCTGGGTGCTTTGCACACCAACTCTACACCAGTTTGTTCAGATAGGGCTGGATGAAACCAGAAATATCCGGTTCTGTGCTGGCGAACTCAATCCCACCTATTGCTACAGCTTCTGTGGTTGCTTGTGTTGTGTCGATAGTATCTATGGACTTTAGAGTTGTGAATGCATTGTAGTATGTAACAGTTTTTTTTTATGTTGGTAAATGCTAATTGGTTTCACATTGAGACACAACAGGTACACATTCTTGTTTTCTGAGTAAAAAGCTGCAGAAACCAGGTTAAAAATGATATTTGTGTTTGTAAACATGACATTGAATCCACTTGCCCAAGAAAAAGACTTTGCTTTTCTCCAAAACCAGGTGGACTTTGCTTTTCTGAGTGCTTTGCACACCAATTCCACAGCAGTTACTCCGGAAAGTACTGGATGAAACCAGAAATATCCGGTTTTGCGGTGGCCAAATCAATCCAAGCTCCTGCTACAGCCTCTGGGTTTGTTTGTGTTTACTCGATAGTATCTATAAACTTTAGACTTGTGAACGCATTGTAGCATGTAACAGTTCGTTTTTCTGTTGGCATACGCTAATTGGTTTCACATGGAGACACAACAGGTTCACATTCGTGTTTTCTGAGTAAAAAGCTGCAGAAACTAGGTTACAAATGATATTGGTGTTTGTAAACATGACATTGAATCCCCTTGCCCAAGTAAAAGGCTTTGCTTTTCTCCAAAACCAGGTTGACTTTGCCTTTCTGGGTGCTTTGCACACCAACTCCCCAAAACTTTTCCGGATAGGGCTGGATGAAACCAGAAATATCCGGTTCTGTGGTGGCTAACTCAATCCCAGCTCTTGCTACAGCCTGTGTGTTTGCTTGTGCTTTGTCGATATTATTTATGGACTTTAGAATTGTGAATGCATTGTAGCATGTAGCATTTTGTTTTTCTAAGAATTCCTGTAAGCTGCTTTTCCTATAAACAGTCTACAGAAATCCTGCATATTGCGAATGCCTACCTCCATGCTACAGAACTGTTCTAAACTGCTTCGTTCCACACCGCTGATCCAGAACTCATGTAAGCTGCACTCACAACGCTCAGGTTACAAAACTCCTGTAAGCTCTGTCTAAGGATACAGACATTGTGCACATTGTGTCATCCTATTCCCAGGCAACAGAACTCTGAAATAGCATTGCACTCCACTAGCATACACAATTGCCGTGAACTGCATCTCTCTACAGCCAGGACGCAGAACGACCATAAGCTGCCCATCCTAGAGTCAGGGTACAGAAATCCCGCATATGGTGAATCTCTACTCCCAAGCTACAGAACACTTCCAAACTGCTTACATCCACACATCCGATACAGAACATATATGCAGGCTACAGACCACTGAAAAAGCTTTGTACTCCACTAGTATACAGAACTCCTGTGAAGTGAATCTCTCTACAACCAGGAAGGAGACTGACCATAAGCTGCCTTTCCTATAGACAGTCTACCGAAATCCCTCATATTGCGATTCCAACTCCCAAGCTACAGAACACTTCCAAACTGCTTACATCCACACATCCGACACTGAACTCATGTGCGCTGCATCTGACGAAACTCAGGTTACAGAACTCGTGTAAACTCTGTCTCCTACACTCAGGCTACAGACATTGCGCATATTGTGTATGCCTATTCCCTTGCTACAGACTGCTGAAACAGATTTGTACTCCACTAGAATACAGAATTCCCCTGAACTGAATCTCTCGACAAGCAGGAAGCAGACCGACCATGATCGGCGTTTCCTATAGACAGGCTACAGAACTCCCGCATATTGCGAATTCCTACTCCAGGGGTACAGAACTCTTCCAAACAGCTTCATTCCACACCTCTAATACAGAACTCATGTAAGCTGCATCTGACTACACTCAGGTTTCCAAACACCTGTAAGATCTGTCTAAGGATACAGACATTGCGCACATTGTGTCACCCTTTTCCCAGGCAACAGAACTCTGAAATAGCATTGCACTCCACTAGCATACAGAACTCCCGTGAACTGAATCTGTCTACAGCCAGGACGCAGAACGCCCATAAGCTGCGTTTTCTATAGACAGGCGACAGAAATCCCGCACATTGCGAATGCCTACTCCCAGGCTACAGAACTCTTCCAAACTGCTTCGTTCATCACATCCAATACAGAACTCATGTATGCTGTAAATCACTACACTGGGAATACAGAACTCCTGTATGCTCTCTTTCCTACACTCAGGTTGCTGAAATTGCACACATTGTATAAGCGTATTCCCAGGTTACAGACTGCTGAAACAGCTTTGCACTCCACTAGGATACAGAACCCCGTGAACTGCATCTCTCTACAGAATGTATCCAGAATTCCTATAAGCTGCACATCCCAGAGTCAGGATACAGAAATCCCGCATATTGCGAATGCCTACTCCCAGGGTACAGAACTCTTACAAACTGCTTCGTTCCACACCTCTAATACAGAACTCATGCACGCTGCATCTGACTATACTCACGTTACAGAACTCCTGTAAACTCTGTCTCCTACACTCAGGCTACAGACATTGTGCACATTGTGTATGCCTATTCCCAGGCTACAGACCGCTGAAACAGCTTTGTACTCCACCAGCATACAGAACTCCCGTGAACTGAATCTGTACAGAGCCAGGAAGTAGACCGACCATAAGCTGTGTTTCCTATAGACAAGCTACAGAAATCCCGCATATTGCAAATGCCTACGCCCAGGCTACGGAACTCTTCCAAAATGCTTCGTTCCACACCTGTAATATAGAATTCATATGCACTGCATCTGACTCCACTCAGGTTACGGAACTCCTGTAAGCTCTGTCTAACAATACAGACATTGCGCACATTGTGTATGCCTATTCCCAGGCAAAAGAACTCTGAAATAGCATTGCACTCCACTAGCATACAGAACTCCCGTGAACTGAATCTCTCTACAGCCAGGAAGCATACCTACCTTAAGCTGTGTTTCCTATAGACAAGGTACAGAAATCCCACATATTGCGAATCCCTACTCCCAGGCCTCAGAACCCTTCCTAAGTGCTTCGATCCACACCTCCAATACAGAACTCATGTATGCTGTAAATCACTACACTGACAATACAGAACTCCTGTATGCTCTCTTTCCTACACTCAGGCTACCGAAAATGCGCACATTGTGTAAGCGTATTCCCAGGTTACAGACCGGTGAAAAGCTTTGCACTCCACTTGGATAAAGAACCCCGTGAACTGCATCGCTCTACAGAATGTATCCAGAATTCCTCAAGCTGCACATCCCAGATTCAGGATACAGAAATCCCGCATATTGTAAATGCCTACTCCCAGGCTACAGAACTCTTACAAACTGCTTCGTTCCACACCAGTAATACAGAACTCATGCACGCTGCATCTGACTACACTCAATTTACAGAACTCCTGTAAGCTCTGTCTCCTACACTCAGGCTACAGACATTGCACACATTGTGTATGCTATTCCCAGGCTACAGACAACTGAAACAGCTTTGTGCTCCACTAGCATACAGAACTCCCATGACCTGAATCTCTCTACAGCCAGGAAGCAGACCGACCATAGGCTGCGTTTCCTATAGACAGGCTACAGAAACCCTGCAAATTGTGAATGCCTACTCCCAGGCTACAGAACTCTTCCAAACTGCTTCGTTCCACACCTGTAATGCAGAACTCATTTAAGCTGCATCTGACTACACTCAGGTTACAGAAGTCTTGCATGCTCTGTCTAAGGATACTACATTGTGCACATCATGTCATCCTATTCACAGGCAACAGAACTCTGAAATAGCATTGCACTCCACTAGCTTACAGAACTCCCAGGAACTGTATCTCTCTACAGCCAGGACGCAGAATGCCCATAAGCTGCGCATCCTAGTGTCAAGCTACAGAAATGCCGCATATTGTGATCCCTACTCCCAGGCTACGGAACTCTGCTAAACTGCTTACATCCACACCTCCAATACAGAATTCATGTACACTGCATCTGACTTAATCAGGTTACAGAACTCCTGTAGGCTCTGTCACCTACACTCAGGCTACAGAAATTGCACACAGTGTGAAGGCCTATTCCCAGGCTACAGATCACTAAAACAGCTTTGTATTCCAGTAGCCTACAGAACTGCCATGAACTGAATCTCTCTACAGCCAGGACGCAGAATGAATATAAGCTGCGCATCCTAGAGTCAGGCTACAGAAATGCCGCATAATGAGAATCCCTACTCCCAGGCTACAGAACAGCTTCGATTCACACCTCTGATACAGAATTCATGTATGCTATAAATCACTACACACAGGTTACAAAACTCCTATACGTTCTCTCTCCTACACTCAGGCAACTGAAATTGTGCACATGTGTAAGCCTATTCCGAGGCTACAAAACGCTGAAACAGCTTTGCACAGCACTAGGATACAGAACTCCCGTGAACTGAATCACTCTACAGATACAGAACTCAAGTATGCTGTAAATTACTACACTCACGTAACTGAAATCATGTATGCTCTGTCTCCTACACTGACGCTACCGAAATTGCACACATTGTGTAAGCTTATTCCCAAGCTACAGAACACTGAAACAACTTTTTACTCCACTGGCATAAAGAACTCCCATGAACTGAATATCTCTGCAGCCTGTATCCAGAATCCTATAAGCTGCACATCCCAGAATCAGGCTACAGAAATCCTCCATATTGCGAATGCCTACTCCCAGGCTACAGAACTCTTGCAAACTGCTTCCTTACACACCTCAGATACAGAACTCATGTAAGATGCACCTCACTGCACTCAGGTTACAGAAATCCTGTAAGCTCTGTCTAAGGATACAGACATTGTGCACGTTGTGTAATCCTCTTCCCAGGCAACAGAACTCTGAAATAGCATTGCACTCCACTAGCATACAGAACTCCCGCTAACTGCATTTCTCTATAGCCCTGATGCAGATTGCCCATCAGCTGCGCATCTTAGAGTTAGGCTACAGAAATCCCACATATTGCGAATGCCTAATCCCAGACTACACAACTCTTAAAAACTGCTTCGTTCCACCCCTCAGATACAGAACTCATGTACGCTGCATCTGACTACTCTCAGGTTACAGATCTCCTGTAAGGTCTGTCTCCTACACTCAGGCTACAGACATTGCGCACATTGTGTATGCCTATTCCCAGGCTACAGACAGATGAAACAGCTTTGTACTCCACTAGCATTCAGAACTCCCGTGAAGTGCATCTCTCTACAGCCAGGAGGCAGACCGACCATTAGCTGCATTTCCTATAGACACGCTACAGAAATCCCGCATATTGCGAATCCCTACTCCCAGGCTATGGAACCCTTCCTAATTGCTTCATCCACACCTCTGATACAGAACTCATGTATGCTTTAAATCACAACACTCAGGTTGCAGAAGTCCTGTACGCTCTGTCTCCTACACTCAGGCTACCGACATTAGTCACATTATGTAAGAGTATTCCCAGGCTACAGACCGCTGAAACAGCTTTGTATTCCACTAGCATACAGAACTCACGTGAACTGAATCTCTCTATAGCCAGGAAGCAGACTTCCCATAATCTGCATTTCCTATAGACAGGCTACATTAATCCCGCATAGTGCGAATGCCTACTCCCAGGCTACAGAACCCTTCCTAACTGCTTCTTTCCACACCTCCGATAAAGAACTCATGTATGTTGTAAATCACTACACTCAGGTTACAGAGCTCCTGTACGCACTCTCTGTTACAATCAGGCTACCAAAATTGTGTACATTGTGTAAGCGTATTCCCAGGCTAAAAACACTGAAAGATCTTTGCACTCTACTAGCATACAGAACTCCCATGAACAGAATTTCTCTACAGCCAGGAAGCAGACTGACCATAAGCTGCATTTCTTATACACAGGCTACAGAAATTGTGCATATTGCGAATGCCTACCCTCAGGCTACAGAACCCTTCCTAACTGCTTTATTCCACACCTCTGATACAGAACTCATGTATGCTGTAAATCAATACACTCAGGTTACAGAACTCCTGTACGCTCCTACTCCTACACTCAGGCTTCGGAAACTGCATACATTGTGTAAGCGTACTCCCAGGCTACAGAATGCTGAAACAGCGTTGCACTCTGCTGGCATACAGAACTCCCATGAATTGAATCTCTCTACAGCTTGTATCCAGAATGCCTATAAACAGCGTTTCCTATAGACAGGATACAGAAATCCCGCATATTGAGAATGCCCACTGCCAGGCTACAGAACTCTTCCAAACTGCTTCGTTCCACACCTGTAATACAGAACTCATGTAAGCAGCATCTGACTAAACTCAGGTTACAGAACTCCTGTAAGCTCTGTCTCCTACACTCAAGCTACAGGCATTGCGCACATTGTGTATGCCTATTCCCAGGCTACAGAGAAATGAAACAGCTTTGTACTCCACTAGCATTCAGAACTCCCGTGAACTGAATCTCTCTACAGCCAGGAAGGAGATCTACCATAAGCTGCGTTTCCTATAGAAAGGCTACAGAAATCCCACATATCGCGAATGAATACTCCCAGGCTACAGAACTCTTCCAAACTGCTTCGTTCCACACTTGTAATACAGAACTCATTTAAGCTGCATCTGACTACACTCAGGTTACAGAACTCCTGTAAGCTCTGTCTCCTACACTCAGGCTATGGACATTGCGCATATTATGTATGCCTAGCCCAGGATACAGTCCGCTGAAACAGATTTGTACTCCACTAGCATACAGAACTCCCATGAACTGAATCTCTCTACAGCCAGGAAGCAGACTGACCATAAGCTGCGTTTCCTACAGACAGGCTACAGACATCCCGCATATTGTGAATACCTACTCCCTGGCTAGAGAACCCTTCCTAATTGCTTCATTCCACACCTATGATACAGAACTCAAGTATGCTGTAAATAACTACACTCACGTAACTGAAATCATGTATGCTCTGTCTCCTACATTGATGCTACCGAAATTGCACACATTGTGTAAGCTTATTCCCAGGCTACAGAATGCTGAAACAGCTTTTTACTCCACTAGCATAAAGAACTCCCATGATCTGAATCTCTCTGCAGCCTGTATCCAGAATCCTATAAGCTGCACATCCCAGAGTCAGGTACAGAAATCCTGCATATTGCGAATGCCTAATCCCAGGCTACAAAACTCTTATAAACTGCTTCCTTACACACCTCAGATACAGAATTCATGTAAGATGCACCTCACTGCACTCAGGTTACACAAATCCTGTAAGCTCTGTCTAAGGATACTGATATTGTGCACGTTGTGTGATCCTATTCCCAGGCAACAGATCTCTGAAAGAGCATTCACTCCCCTAGCATATAGAACTCCCATGAACTGAATCTCTCTACAGCCAGATCGCTGAACACCCATCAGCTGCGCATCCTAGACGGGCTACAGAAATCCCGCATATTGCGAATGCCTACTGCCAGTCTACAGAACTCTTCCATAATGCCTCATTCCACAACTCAGATACAGAACTCATGTAAGCTGCATCTGACTACACTCAGGTTATAGAACTCCTGTAAACTCTGTCTCCTTCACTAGGCTACAGACATTGTGCACATTGTGTGTGCCACTTCCCATGCTACAGTCGTGGAAACTGCTTTGTACTCCGCTAGCATACAGATCTCCTGTGATCTGAATCTCTCTGCAGCCATTATGCAGACGGACCATAAGCTGTGTTTCCTATAGAGAGGCTACAGAAATCTCGTATATTGAGAATACCTACTCCCAGGCTACGGAACCCTTCCTAACTGCTTTGTTCTAAACCTCCAATACAGAACTCACGTATCCTGGCTGATATTCATTTAGCCACAACAGAACCGATATTTCTGGTTAGATCCAGACCTACATGGACAACCTCGTGTAGAATTCTTGTGCAAAGGACACAGAGAAGCAGAATCAATCTGGTTTTGGAGAAAAGCAAAGTCTTTTTCTTGGGCAAGTGGATTCATTGTCATGTTCACAAACACAAATATCCTTCTGAACCTGGTTTTTGTAGCATTTTACTCAGAAAACTCGAATGTGTACCTGTTGTTTCTTCATGTGAATCCAATTAGCGTTTGCCAATAGAGAAAAAAAATGTTATATGCCTGAATTCATTCCGAACTCCAAAGTTCATAGTTACTATCCAGAAAACACTAACAAACTCACAGGCTGTTTTAAAAGCTGATATTCATTTAGTCAAAACAGAACTGGATATTTCTGGTTGAATCTAGAGCTATCTGGAAAAACACATGTGGAATTCGTGTGCAAAGGACCCAGAAAAGCAGAATCAAACTGGTTTTGGAGAAAAGCAAAGGCTTTTTCATGGGAAAGTGGATTCAAAGTAATGTTAGCAAACACAAATATCATTTTTAACCTGGTTCTGTAGCATTCTACTCAGAAAACTCTAATGTGTACCTGTTGTGTTTCCATGTGGAACCAATTAGCGTTTGCCAACAAAAAAACAAAGTGTTACATGCCAGAATTCATTGCAAAATCTAAATTTAATAGAAAGTATCCAGGAAACACTAACAAACATACAGGCTGTTTTAAAATCTGATATTCATTAAGCCACAACAAAACGGGATATTTCTTGTTTGATCCAGACCTATCTGGCCAAACTCGTGTGGAATCCGTCTGCAAAGGACTCAGAAAAGCACAGTCAAACCGGTTTTGGAAAAAAGCAAAGGCTTTTTCTTGGGCAAGTGTATTCAATGTCATGTTAGCAAACACAAATATAATTTTTCACCTGGTTTCTAAAGCATTCTACTCAGAAAGCTCAATTGGGTACCTGTTGTGTCTCCATGCGGAACCAATTAGTGTTTGCCAACAAAAAAATGAAGTGTTACATGCCAGAATGCATTCTAAACTCTATAGTTCATAGATAATATGCAGAAAACAGAAACAAACACAGAGGCTGTAGCAAGAGCTGGGATTGAGTTAGGCAGAACACACCCGGATCCTTCTGGTTAGATCCAGACCTATCTGGACAAACTCATGTGTCAAAGCTTGGGCAAAGGACCCAGAAAAGCTGATATTCATTAAGCCACAACAAAACGGGATATTTCTTGTTTGATCCAGACCTATCTGGCCAAACTCGTGTGGAATCCAAGTGCAAAGGACCCAGAAAAGCAGAGTCAAACTAGTTTTGGAGAAAAGCAAGGTCTTTTTCTTGGGCTAGTGGATTCAATGTCATGTTTACAGTGGCAAATATCATGTTGAACCTGGTTTCCGTAGCATTCTACTCAGAAAAATCGAATGTGTACCTTTTGTGTCTCCATGTGAATCCAATTAGCGTTGGCAACAGAAAAACAAAGAGTTACATGCCAGAATTCAATACAATCTCTAACGTACATAGTTAATACCCTGAATACACAAACAAACGCACAGGCTGTTTCAAAAGCTGATATTCATTTAGGCACACCAGAACCGGATATTTCTGGTTTGATCCAGACCTATCTGGACAAAGTCATGTGGAATTCTTGTGCAAAGGACCCAGAAAAGCAGAGTCAAACTGGTTTTGGAGAAAAGCAAAGTCTTTTTCTTGGACAAGTGCATTCAATGTCATGTTTACAAACACAAATATCATTTGTAACCTGCTTTCTGTAGTATTCTACTCAGAAACCTCTTATGTGTACATGTTGTGTCTCCTAGTGGAACCAATTAGTGTGTGGCAACAAAAAAAAGTGTTACATGCCAGAATTAATTCCAAACTCTTAAGTTCATAGTTAATATCCAGAAAACACTAACAAACACACAGGCTGTTTTAAAAGATGATGTTCATTTACCCAAAAGAGAACCGGATATTTCTGGTTTGATCCAGACCTATCTGGACAAACTCATGTGGAATTCTTGTGCAAAGGATGCAGAGAAGCAGAGGCAAAGTGGTTTTGGATAAAAGCAAAGACTTTTTCATGGGAGAGTGGATTCAATGTCATGTTAGCAAACACAAATATCATTTGTAACCTGGTTTCTGCAGCTTTTTACTCAGACAATATGAATGTGTTCCTGTAGTGTTTCCATGTGAAACCAATTAGCGTTTGCCAACAGAAAAACAATATGTTACATGCTACAATGCATTCACATCTCTAAAGTCCATAGATACTATCGACATAACACAAACAAACTCAAGGATGTAGCAAGAGCTGGGATTGATTTAGCCACCACAGAACCGGATGTTTCTGGGTTCATCCAGCCCTACCTGGACAAACTGGTGTGGAATTGTTGTGCAAAGCACCCAGAGCAGCAGAGTCAACCTGGTTTTGGGGAAAAGCAAAGTCTTTTTCTTCAGTAAGTGTTTTCAATGTCATGTTTACAAACACAAATATCATTTGTAACCTGGTTTCTGCAGCTTTTTACTCAGAAAACACGAATGTGTACCTGTTGTGCCTCCATGTGAAACCAATTAGCGTTTGCCAACAGAAAATCAAAATGTTACATGCTAAAATGCATTCACAACTCTCAGTCCATAGATACAATCGAGAAAACACAAGCAAATACAGAAGCTGTTGCAAGAGCTGGGATTGAGTTAGCCACCAGAGAACCGGATATTTCTGGTTTCATCCAAACCTAACTGAACAAACTGGTGTGGAATTGATGTGCAAAGCACCCAGAAAAACAGAGCCAACCTGGTTTTGGAGAAAAGCAAAGTGTTATTCTTGGGCACATGGATCAATGTCATGTTTACAAACACAAATATCATTTGTAACCTGGTTTCTGCAGCTTTTTACACAGAAAACACGAATGTGTCCCTGCTGTGTCGCATTTGAAACCATTAGCGTTTGCCAATAGAAAACCTAAATGCTACATGCTACAATGCATTCACAACTCTAAAGTCCATAGATACTATTGACAAAAAACAAGCAAACACAAAAGCTGTAGCCACAGCTGGGATTGACTCAGCCACCACAGAACCAGATATTTCTGGTTTCATCCAAACCTAGCTGAACAAACTGGTGTGGAGTTGGTGTGCAAAACACCCAGAAAAGCAGAGTCAACCTGGTTTTGGAGAAAAGCAAAGTCTTATTCTTGGGCACGTGGATTCAATGTCATGTTTACAAACACAAATATCATTTGTAACCTGGTTTCTGCATTTTTTTACTCAGAAAACACGAATTTGTACCTGTAGTGTCTCCATGTGAAACCAATTAGCGTTTGCCAACAGAAAAACAATATGTTACATGCAACAATGCTTTCACAACTCTAAAGTCCATAGATACTATAGAGAAAACACAAGCTAATATAGAAGCTGTAGCAAGAGCTGGGTTTGAGTTAGCCACCACAGAACCAGATATTTTTGATTTCATCCAAACCTATCTGGACAAACTGGTGTGGAGTTGGTGTGCAAAGCACCCAGAGCAGCAGAGTCAACCTGGTTTTGGGGAAAAGCAAAGTCTTTTTCTTCGGTAAGTGTTTTCAATATCATGTTTACAAACACAAATATCATTTTTAACCTGGTTTCTGCATCTTTTTACGCAGAAAACAAGAATGTGTATCTGTTGTGCTTCCATGTTAAACCAATTAGCATTTGCCAACAGAAAATCAAAATGTTACATGCTAAAATGCATTCACAACTCTAAAGAACATAGATACTATCGGCAAAACACAAGCAAACACAAAAGCTGTAGCAAGAGCTGGGATTGAGTTCGCCACCACAGAACCGGATATTTCTGGTTCCATCCAGCCCTAACTGGAAAACCTGGTGTGTAATTGGTGTGCAAAGCACCCAGAAAAGCAGAGTCAACCTGGTTTTCGAGAAAAGCAAAGTCTGTTTCTTGGGCAAGTGGATTCAATGTCATGTTTAGAAACACAAATATTATTTTTAACCTGGTCTCTGTAGCTTTTTACTAATAAAACACGAATGTGTACCCTTAATGGTTTCATGTGAAATCAATTAGCTTTTGCCAACAGAAAACAAAATGTTACGTACAACAATGCATTCACAACTCTAAAGTCCACAGATACTATCGACAAAACACAAGCAAACACAGAAGATTTAGCAACAGCTGGGATTGACTGAGCCACCACAGAACTGGATATTTCTGGTTCCATCCAAACCTATCTGGAAAAACTGGTGTGGAATTGGTGTGCAAAGCACCCAGAAAAGCAGAGTCAACCTGGTTTTTGAGACAAGCAAAGTCTTATTCTTGGGCACATGGATTCAATGTCATGTTTACAAACACAAATATCATTTGTAACCTGGTTTCTCCAACTTTTTACTCAGAAAACACGAATGTGTACCTTTTGTGTATCCATGTGAAACCATTAGCGTTTTCAACAGAAAAACAAAATGTTACATGCTACAATGCATTCACATCTCTAAAGTCCATAGATACTATCGAGAAAACACAAGCAAACACAGAATCTGTAGCCAGAGCTGGGATTGACTGAGCTACAACAAAACTGGATATTTCTGGTTTTATCCAACCTAGCTGTACAAACTGGTGTGGAGTTGGTGTGCAAAGCACCCAGAAAAGCAGAGTCAACCTGGTTTTGGAGAATCAAAGTCTTATTCTTGGGCACATGGATTCAATGTCATGTTTACAAACAGAAATATCATTTCTACCCTAGTTTCTGCAGCTTTTTACTCAGAAAACACGAACATGTACCTGTAGTGTCTCCATGTGAAACCAATTAGCGTTTGCCAACAGAAAAACAAAATGTTACATGTAACAATGCTTTCACAACTCTAAAGTCCATAGGTACTATTGACAAAACACAAGCAAACACAGAAGCTGTAGCAACAGACAGAATTGACTTAGCCACCACAGAACCGGATATTTCTAGTTTCAGCCAAACCTATCTGGACAAACTGGTGTGGAGTTGATGTGCAAAGCACCCAGAAAAGCAGAGTCAACCTGGTTTTGGAGAAAAGCATAGTCTTTTTCTTGGGCAAGTGGATTCAATGACATGGTTACAAACACAGATATCATTTGTAACCTGGTTTCTGCAGCTTTTTACTCAGACAATATGAATGTGTTCCTGTGTGTCTCCATGTGAAACCAATTAGCGTTTGCCAACAAAAAAACAAAATGTTACATGCTACAATGAATTCACATCTCTAAAGTCCATAGATACTATCGACAAAACACAAACAAACTCAAGGATGTAGCAAGAGCTGGGATTGATTTAGCCACCACAGAACCGGATGTTTCTGGGTTCATCCAGCTCTATCTGGACAAACTGGTGTGGAATTGTTGTGCAAAGCACACAGAGCAGCAGAGTCAACCTGGTTTTGGGGAAAAGCAAAGTCTTTTTCTTGGGCAAGTGGTTTCAATGTCATGTTTACAAACACAAATATCATTTGTAACCTGGTTTCTGCAGCTTTTTACTCAGAAAACATGAATGTGTATCTGTTGTGCCTCCATGTGAAATCAATTAGCGTTTGCCAACAGAAAATCAAAATGTTACATGCTAAAATGCATTCACAACTCTCAGTCCATAGATACAATCGAGAAAAGACAAGCAAACACAGAAGTTGTAGCAACAGCTGGGATTGAGTTAGCCACCAGAGAACCGGATATTTCTGGTTTCATCCAAACATTTCTGGACAAACTGGTGTGGAATTGGTGTGCAAACCACCAAGAAAAGCAGAGTCAACCTGGTTTTGGAGAAAAGCCAAGTCATTTTCTTGGGCAAGTGGATTCAATGTCATGTTTACAAACACAAATATTTTTAACCTGGTTTCTGCAGATTTTACTCAGACAACATGAATGTGTACCTGTAGTGTCTCCATGTGAAACAATTTAGCGTTTGCCAACAGAAAAACAAAATGTTACATGCAACAATGCATTCACAACTCTAAAGTCCATAGATACTGTCGAGAAAACACAAGCAAATATAGAAGCTGTAGCAAGAGCTGGAATTGACTTAGCCAACACAGAACCGGATATTTCTGGTTTCATCCAGACCTATCTGGACAAACTGGTGTGGAATTGATGTGCAAAGCACCCAGAAAAGCAGAGTCAACCTGGATTTGGAGAAAAGCAAAGTCTTTTTCTTGGGCAAGTGGATTCAATGTCATGTTTACAAACACAAATATCATTTGTAACCTGTTTTCTGCAGCTTTATACTCAGAAAACACGAATGTGTATCTGTTGTGCCTCCATGTGAACCCAATTAGCGTTTGCCAACAGAAAATCAAAATGTTACATGCTACAATGCATTCACAACTCTAAGTCCATAGATACTGTGGAGAAAACACAAGCAAACACAGAAGCTGTAGCAACAGCAGGGATTGAGTTAGCCACCAGAGAACCGGATATTTCTGGTTTCATCCAAACCTATCTGGAGAAACTGGTGTGGAATTGGTGTGCCAAGCACCCAGAAAAGTGGAATCAACCAGGGGTTGGAGAAAAGCAAAGTCTTTTTCTTGGGAAGTGGATTCAATGTCATGTTTACAAACACAAATATCATTTCTAACCTGGTTTCTGCAGCTTTTTACTCAAAAAACATGAATGTGTACCTGCTGTGACTCATTTGAAACCATTAGCGTTTGCCAACAGAAACCTAAATTCTACATGCTACAATGCATTCACAACTATAAAGTCCACAGATACTATTGACAAAACACAAGCAAACACAGAAGCTGAAGCCAGAGCTGGGATTGACTTAACCACCACAGGACTGGATATTTCTGGTTTCATCCAAAACTATCTGGACAAACTGGTGTGGAATTGGTGTGCAAAGCACCCAGAAAAGCAGAGTCGACCTGGTTTTGGAGAAAAGCATAGACTTTTTCTTGGGCAAGTGGATTCAATGTCATGTTTACAAACAGAAATATCATTTTTAACCTAGTTTCTGCAGCTTTTTACTCAGAAAACACGAATTTGTACCTTTGTGTCACCATGTGAAACAAATAAGCGTTTGCCAACAGAAAACCTAAATGCTACATGCTACAATGCATTCACATCTCTAAAGTCCATAGATACTATCGAGAAAACACAAGCAAATATAGAAGCTGTAGCAACAGCTGGAATTGACTTAGCCACCACAGAACCGGATATTTCTGGTTTCACCCAGCCCTTTCTGGACAAACTGGTGTGGAATTGGTGTGCAAAGCACCCAGAAAAGCAGAGTCAACCTGGTTTTGGAGAAAAGCAAAGTCTTTTTCTTGTGCAAGTGTATTCAATGTCATGTTTACAAACACAAATATCATTTTCGCCCTGGTTTCTGCAGCTTTTTACTCAGAAAACACGAATCTGTACCTGTTGTGCCACCATGTGAAACCAATTAGCGTTTGCCAACAGAAAATCAAAATGTTACATGGTACCATGCATTCACAACTCTACGTCCATAGATACTAATGAGAAAACACAAGCAAATACAGAAGCTGTAGCCAGAGCTGGGATTGACTCAGCCACCACAGAACCAGATATTTCTGGTTTCATCCCAACCTAGCTGAACAAACTGGTGTGGAGTTGGTGTGCAAAGCACCCGGAAAAGCAGAGTCAACCTGGTTTTGGAGAAAAGCAAAGTCTTATTCTTGGGCACGTGGATTCAATGTCATGTTTACAAACACAAATATCATTTGTAACCTGGTTTCTGCATTTTTTTACTCAGAAAACACGAATATGTACCTGTAGTGTCTCCATGTGAAACCAATTAGCGTTTGCCAACAGAAAAACAATATGTTACATGCAACAATGCTTTCACAACTCTAAAGTCCATAGATACTATGGAGAAAACACAAGCTAATATAGAAGCTGTAGCAAGAGCTGGGTTTGAGTTAGCCACCACAGAACCGGATATTTCTGATTTCATCCAAACCTATATGGACAAACTGGTGTGGAGTTGGTGTGCAAAGCACCCAGAAAAGCAGAGTCAACCTGGTTTTGGAGAAATGAGTCTTTTCTTGGGCAAGTGGATTCAATGACATGGTTACAAACAGAAATATAATTTGTAACCTGGTTTCTGCAGCTTTTTCTCAGAAAACACGAATGTGTCCCTGTTGTGTCTCATATGAAACAATTAGTGTTTGCAACAGAAAACCTAAATGCTACATGCTACAATGCATTCACAACTCTAAAGTCCATACATACTCTCGACAAAACATAAACAAACACTTAGGATGTAGCAAGAGCTGGGATTGTCTTAGCCAGCACAGAACTGGATGTTTCTAGTTTCATCCAGCCCTATCTGGACAAACTGGTGTGGAATTGGTGTGCAAAGCACCCAGAGCAGCAGAGTCAACCTGGTTTTGGGGAAAAGCAAAGTCTTTTACTTGGGTAAGTGTTTTCAATGTCATGTTTACAAACACAAATATCATGTGTAACCTGGTTTCTGCAGGTTTTACTGAGACAACACGAATGTGTACCTGTAGTGTCTCCATGTGAAACCATTTAGCGTTTGCAAACAGAAAAACAAAATGTTACATGCAACAATGCATTCACAACTCTAAAGTCCATAGATACTATTGACAAAACACAAGCAAACACAGAAGCTGTAGCCAGAGCTGGGATTGACTTACCCACCACAGAACTGGATATTTCTGGTTTCATCCAAACCTATCTGGACAAACTGGTGTGGAATTGGTGTGCAAAGCACCCAGAAAAGCAGAGTCAACCTGGTTTTCGAGAAAAGCAAAGTCTTTTTTTTTTCTTGTGCAAGTGATTTCAATGTCATGTTTACAAACACAAATATCATTTTTAACCTGGTTTCTGCAGTTTTTTACTCAGAAAACATGAATGTGTCCCTGTTGTGTCGCATTTGAAACCATTAGCGTTTGCCAACATAAAACCTAAATGCTACATGCTACAATGCATTCACAACACTAAAGTCCATAGATACTATTGATAAAACACAAGCAACCACAGAAGCTGTAGCCAGAGCTGGGATTGACTGTGCCACCACAGAACTGGATATTTCTGGTTTCATCCAACCATATCTGAACAAACTGGTGTGGAGTTGGTGTGCCAAGCACACAGAAAAGCAGAGTCAAAGTGGTTTTGGAGAAAAGCAAAGTCTTATTCTTGGGCACATGGATTCAATGTCATGTTTTCAAAAACAAGTATCATTTATAACCTGGTTTCTGCAGCTTTTTACTCAGAAAACACGAATGTGTACCTGTAGTGTCTCCATGTGAAACCAATTAGCGTTTGCCAACAGAAAACCTAAATGCTACATTCTACAATGCATTCACAAATCTAAAGTCCATAGATCCTATTGACAAAACACAAGCAAACCCAGAAGCTGTAGCCAGAGCTGGGATTGACTGAGCCACCACAGAACCGGATATTTCAGGTTTCATCTAGCCCTATCTGGACAAACTGGTGTGAAATTTGTGTGCAAAGCACCCAGAAAAGCAGAATCAACCTAGTTTTCGAGAATAGCAAAGTCTTTTTTTTTTCTTGGGCAAGTGATTTCAATGTCATGTTTACAAACACAAATATCATTTTTAACCTGGTTTCTGCAGCTTTTTACTCAGAAAACATGAATGTGTACCTGCTGTGACTCATTTGAAACCATTAGCGTTTGCCAACAGAAAACCTAAATGCTAAATGCTACAATGCATTCACAACTCTAAAGTCCATAGATACTATTGACAAAACACAAGCAAACACAGAAGCTGTAGCCAGAGCTGGGATTGACTTACCCACCACAGAACCGGATATTTCTGGTTTCATCCAGCCCTATCTGGACAAACTGGTGTGGAATTGGTGTGCAAAGCACCCAGAAAAGCAGAGTCAACCTGGTTTTGGAAAAAAGCAAAGTCTTTTTCTTGGACAGGTGGATTCAATGTCATGTTTACAAACACAAATATCATTTGTAACCTGGCTTCTGCAGCTTTTTACTCAGAAAACACGAATATGTAATTGTTGTGTCTCCATGTGAAACCAATCAGAGTTTGCCAACAGAAAAACAAAATGTTACATGCTACAATGCATTCACATCTCTAAAGTCCATAGATACTATCGACAAAAAACAAGGAAACTCTGAGGATGTAGCAAGAGCTGGGATTGACTGAGCCACCACAGAACGGGATATTTCTGGTTTCATCCAAACATATCTGGAAAAAGCGGTGTGGAATTGGTGTGCAAAGCACCCAGAAAAGCAGAGTCAACCTGGTTTTGGAGAAAAGCAAAGTCTTTTTCTGGGGCACGTGGATTCAATGTCATGTTTACAAACACAAATATCATTTCTAAACTAGTTTCTGCAGCTTTTTACTCAGAAAACATGAATGTGTCACTGTTGTGTCTCATTTGAAACCATTAGCATTTTCCAACAGAAAACCTAAATGCTAAATGCTACAATGCATTCACAACTCTAAAGTCCATAGATACTGTGGAGAAAACACAAGCAAACACAGAAGCTGTAGCCAGAACTGGGATTGACTTAGCCACCACAGAACTGGATATTTCTGGTTTCATCCAAACCTAGCTGAACAAAGTGGTGTGGAGTTGGTGTGCAAAGCACCCAGAAAAGCAGAGTCAACCTGGTTTTGGAGAAATGCAGTCTTTTTCTTGGGCAAGTGGATTCAATGTCATGGTTAAAAGCACAAATATCATTTTTTAACTTGTTTCTGCAGCTTTTTACTCAGAAAACACGAATGTGTACCTTTGTGTCTCCATGTGAAACAAATTAGCGTTTGTCAACAGAAAAACAAAATGTTACATGCTACAATGCATTCACAATTCTAAAGTCCATAGACTATCAAGAAATCACAAGCAAACACAGAAGCTGTAGCAACAGCTGAAATTGACTTAGCCACCACAGAACCGGATATTTCTGGTTTCATCGAAACATATCTGGACAAACTGTTGTGGAATTTGTGTGCAAAGCACTCAGAGCAGCAGAGTCAACCTGGTTTTGGAGAAAAGCAAAGTCTTTTTCTTAGAAAAGTGGATTCAATGTCATGTATACAAACAAAAATATCACTTTTAACCTGGATTCTACAGATTTTACTCAGAAAACACGAATGTGTACCTGTTGTGACTCATTTGAGACCATTAGCGTTTGCCAACAGAAAACCTAAATGCTACATGCTACAATGCATTCACAACTCTAAAGTCCATAGATACTATTGACAAAACACACAAAAACTCTTAGGATGTAGCAAGAGCTGGGATTGACAGAGCCACCACAGAACCGGATATTTCTGGTTTCATCCAAACATATCTGGAAAAAGTGGTGTGGAATTGGTGTGCAAAGAACCCAGAAAGGAGAGTCAACCTGGTTTTGGAGAAAAGCAAAGTCTTTTTCTTGGGCACATGGATTCAATGTCATGTTCACAAACACAAATATCATTTTTAACCTGGTTTCTGCAGCTTTTTACTCAGAAAACACGAATTTGTACCTGTAGTGTCTCCATGTGAAACCAATTAGCGTTTGCCAACAGAAAAACAAAATGTTACATGCAACAATGCATTCAGATCTCTATAGTCCATAGATACTACCGAGAAAACACAAGCAAACACAGAAGCTGTAGCCAGAGCTGGGATTGACTTACCCACCACAGAACCGGATATTTCTGGTTTCATCCAAACCTAGCTGAACAAACTGGTGTGGAGTTGGTGTGAGGGCACCTAGAAAAGCAGAGTCAACCTGGTTTTGGAGAAAAGCAAAGTCTTTTTCTTGGGCAAGTGGATTCAATGTCATGTTTACAAACACCAATATCATTTCTAACCTGGTTTCTGCAGATTTTACTCAGAAAACACGAATATGTCACTGTTGTGTCTCCATGTGAAACCAATTAGCGTTTGCCCACAGAAAAACAAAATGATACAAGCTAGAATGCATTCACAACTCTAAAGACCATAGATACTATCGACAAAACACAAACAAACTCTTAGGATGTAGCAAGAGCTGGGATTGACTGAGCCACCACAGAACCGGATATTTCTGGTTCCATCCAGCCCTATCTGGACAAACTGGTGTGGAATTTTTGTGCAAAGCACCCAGAAAAGCAGAGTCAACCTGGTTTTGGAGAAAGCAAAGTCTTTTTCTTGGACAGGTGGATTCAATGTCATGTTTACAAACACAAATATCATTTTTAACCTGGTTTCTGCAGCTTTTTACTCAGAAAACACGAATGTGTACCTGCTGTGACTCATTTGAAACCATTAGCGTTTGCCAACAGAAAACCTAAATGCTACATGCTACAATGCATTCACAACTCTAAAGTCCATAGATACTGTGGAGAAAACACAAGCAAACACAGAAGCTGTAGCCAGAGCTGGGATTGACTTACCCACCACAGAACCGGATATTTCTGGTTTCATCCAGCCCTATCTGGACAAACTGGTGTGGAATTGGTGTGCAAAGCACCCAGAAAAGCAGAGTCAACAGGGTTTTGGAGAAAGCAAAGTCTTTTTCTTCGGCACGTGGATTCAATGTCATGTTTACAAACACAGATATCATTTTTAACCTGGTTTCTGCAGCTTTTTACTCAGAAAACACGAATATGTCACTGTTGTGTCTCCATGTGAAACCTATTAGCGTTTGCCAACAGAAACACAAACTGTTAGATGCTACTATGCATTCACAACTCTAAAGTCCATAGATACTATCGACAAAACACAAACAAACTCTTAGGATGTAGCAAGAGCTGGGATTGACTGAGCCACCACAGGACGGGATATTTCTGGTTTCATCCAGCCCTATCTGGACAAACTGGTGTAGAATTGGTGTGCAAAGCACCCAGAAAAGCAGAGTCAACCTGGTTTTGGAGAAAGCAAAGTCTTTTTCTTCGGCACATGGATTCAATGTCATGTTTACAAACACAAATATCATTTTTAACCTGGTTTCTGCAGCTTTTTACTCAGAAAACACGAATGTGTACCTGCTGTGACTCATTTGAAACCATTAGCGTTTGCCAACAGAAAACCTAAACGCTAAATGCTACAATGCATTCACAACTCTAAAGTCCATAGATACTGTGGAGAAAACACAAGCAAACACAGAAGCTGTAGCCAGAGCTGGGATTGACTTACCCACCACAGAACCGGATATTTCTGGTTTCATCCAAACCTAGCTGAACAAACTGGTGTGGAGTTCGTGTGCAAAGCACACAGAAAAGCAGAGTCAACCTGGTTTTGGAGAAAAGCAAAGTCTTTTTCTTGGGCAAGTGGATTCAATGTCATGTTTACAAACACAGATATCATTTTTAACCTGGTTTCTGCAGCTTTTTACTCAGAAAACACGAATATGTCACTGTTGTGTCTCCATGTGAAACCTATTAGCGTTTGCCAACAGAAACACAAACTGTTAGATGCTACTATGCAATCACAACTCTAAAGTCCATAGATACTATCGACAAAACACAAACAAACTCTTAGGATGTAGCAAGAGCTGGGATTCACTGAGCCACCACAGAACCGGATATTTCTGGTTTCATCCAGCCCTATCTGGACAAACTGGTGTAGAATTGGTGTGCAAAGCACCCAGAAAAGCAGAGTCAACCTGGTTTTGGAGAAAGCAAAGTCTTTTTCTTCGGCACATGGATTCAATGTCATGTTTACAAACACAAATACCATTTTTAACCTGGTTTCTGCAGCTTTTTACTCAGAAAACATGAATGTGTACCTGCTGTGACTCATTTGAAACCATTAGCATTTGCCAACAGAAAACCTAAATGCTAAATGCTACAATGCATTCACAACTCTAAAGTCCATAGATACTGTAAAGAAAACACAAGCAAACACAGAAGCTGTAGCCAGAGCTGGGATTGACTTACCCACCACAGAACCGGATATTTCTGGTTTCATCCAAACCTAGCTGAACAAACTGGTGTGGAGTTGGTGTGCAAAGCACCCAGAAAAGCAGAGTCAACCTGGTTTTGGAGAAAAGCAAAGTCAGTTTTTGGGGCAAGTGGATTCAATGTCATGTTTACAAACACAAACATCATTTTTAACCTGGTTTCTGCAGCTTTTTACACAGAAAACATGAAAGTGTACCTGTTGTGTCTCCATGTGAAACCAATTAGCGTTTGCCAACAGAAAAACATAATGTTACATGCTACAATACATTCACAACTCTAAAGTCCGTAGATACTGTCCAAAAAACACAAGCAAACACAGAAGCTGTAGCAAGAGCTGGGATTGAGTTCGCCACCACAGAACCGGATATTTCTGGTTTCATCCAGACCTTTCGGGACAAACTGGTGTGGAATTGGTGTGCAAAGCACCCAGAAAAGCAGAGTCAACCTGGTTTTGGAGAAAAGCAAAGTCTTTTTTGTGGGCAAGTGGATTCAATGTCATGTTTACAAACAGAAATATCATTTTTAACCTGGTTTCTGCAGCTTTTTACTCAGAAAACACGAAAGTGTACCTGGTGTGTCTCCATGTGAAACCAATTGGCGTTTGCCAACAGAAAAACAAAATGTTACATGCTACAATGCATTCACAGCTCTAAACTCCATAGATACTGTCCAAAAAACACAAGCAAACACAGAAGCTGTAGCAAGAGCTGGGATTGAGTTAGCCACCACAGAACCAGATATTTCTGGTTTCACACAGACCTATCTGGACACACTGGCGTGAATTGGTGTGCAAAGCACCCAGAAAAGCAGAGTCAACCTTGTTTTGGAGAAAAGCAAAGTCTTATTCTTGGGAAAGTGGATTCAATGCCTTGTTTACAAACACAAATATCATTTTTAACCTGGTTTCTGCAGCTTTTTATCAGAAACCACAAAAGTATACCTGGTGTGTTTCCATGTGAAACCAATTGGTGTTTGCCAACAGAAAAATCAAATGTTACATGTTACAATGCATTTACAACTCAAAACTCCATAGATACTGTCCAAAAAACACAAGCAAACACAGAAGCTGTAGCAAGAGCTGGGATTGAGTTATCCACCACAGAACCGGATATTTCTGGTTTCATCCAGGCCGATCTGGACAAACTGGTGTGGAATTGGTGTGCAAAACACCAAGAAAAGCCGAGTCAAACTGGTTTTGTAGAAAACCAAAGTCTTTTTCTTGGGCAAGTGGATTCAATGTCATGTTTACAAACACAAATATCATTTTTAACCAGGTTTCTGCAGCTTTTCACTACGAAAACACAAAAGTGTACCTGTTGTGTCTCCATGTGAAACCAATTAGCATTTGGCAATCAAAATCTAAAATGTTTCATGCTACAATGCATTCACAACTCTAAAGTCCATAGATACTATCGAGAAAACACAAGCAAACACAGAAGCTGTCGCAGTGCTGGGATTGAGTTAGCCACCATAGAACCGGGTATTTCTGGTTTCATCCAGCGCTATCTGGACAAATTCTTGAGGAATTGGTGTGCAAAGCACCCAGACAAGCAGAGTCAACCTAGTTTTGGGGAAAAGCAAAGTCTTTTTTGGGCAAGTGGATTCAATATCATGTTTACAAACACAAATAACATTTTTAACCTGGTTTCTGCAGCTTTTCACTCAGAAAACACGAAAGTGTATCTGTGTGTCTCCATGGGAAACTAATTAGCGTATGCCAACAGAAAAACAAAATGTTACATTCTACAATGCATTCACAACTCTAAAGTCCGTAGATACTATCGAGAAAACACAAGCAAACACAGAAGCTGTAGCCAGAGCTGGGATTGACTTAGCCACCACAGAACCGGATATTTCTGGTTTCATCCAGACCTTTCGGGACAAACTGGTGTGGAATTGGTGTGCAAAGCACCCAGAAAAGCAGAGTCAACCTGGTTTTGGAGAAAAGCAAAGTCTTTTTTGTGGGCAAGTGGATTCAATGTCATGTTTACAAACACAAATATCATTTTAAACCTGGTTTCTGCAGCTTTTTACTCAGAAAACACGAATATGTCACTGTTGTGTCTCCATGTGAAACCTATTAGCGTTTGCCAACAGAAACACAAACTGTTAGATGCTACTATGCATTCACAACTCTAAAGTCCATAGATACTATCGACAAAACACAAACAAACTCTTAGGATGTAGCAAGAGCTGGGATTGACTGAGCCACCACAGAACGGGATATTTCTGGTTTCATCCAGCCCTATCTGGACACACTGGTGTAGAATTGGTGTGCAAAGCACCCAGAAAAGCAGAGTCAACCTGGTTTTGGAGAAAGCAAAGTCTTTTTCTTCGGCACATGGATTCAATGTCATGTTTACAAACACAAATATCATTTTTAACCTGGTTTCTGCAGCTTTTTACTCAGAAAACACGAATGTGTACCTGCTGTGACTCATTTGAAACCATTAGCGTTTGCCAACAGAAAACCTAAACGCTAAATGCTACAATGCATTCACAACTCTAAAGTCCATAGATACTGTGGAGAAAACACAAGCAAACACAGAAGCTGTAGCCAGAGCTGGGATTGACTTACCCACCACAGAACCGGATATTTCTGGTTTCATCCAAACCTAGCTGAACAAACTGGTGTGGAGTTCGTGTGCAAAGCACACAGAAAAGCAGAGTCAACCTGGTTTTGGAGAAAAGCAAAGTCTTTTTCTTGGGCAAGTGGATTCAATGTCATGTTTACAAACACAGATATCATTTTTAACCTGGTTTCTGCAGCTTTTTACTCAGAAAACACGAATATGTCACTGTTGTGTCTCCATGTGAAACCTATTAGCGTTTGCCAACAGAAACACAAACTGTTAGATGCTACTATGCAATCACAACTCTAAAGTCCATAGATACTATCGACAAAACACAAACAAACTCTTAGGATGTAGCAAGAGCTGGGATTCACTGAGCCACCACAGAACCGGATATTTCTGGTTTCATCCAGCCCTATCTGGACAAACTGGTGTAGAATTGGTGTGCAAAGCACCCAGAAAAGCAGAGTCAACCTGGTTTTGGAGAAAGCAAAGTCTTTTTCTTCGGCACATGGATTCAATGTCATGTTTACAAACACAAATACCATTTTTAACCTGGTTTCTGCAGCTTTTTACTCAGAAAACATGAATGTGTACCTGCTGTGACTCATTTGAAACCATTAGCATTTGCCAACAGAAAACCTAAATGCTAAATGCTACAATGCATTCACAACTCTAAAGTCCATAGATACTGTGGAGAAAACACAAGCAAACACAGAAGCTGTAGCCAGAGCTGGGATTGACTTACCCACCACAGAACCGGATATTTCTGGTTTCATCCAAACCTAGCTGAACAAACTGGTGTGGAGTTGGTGTGCAAAGCACCCAGAAAAGCAGAGTCAACCTGGTTTTGGAGAAAAGCAAAGTCATTTTCTTGGACAGGTGGATTCAATGTCATGTTTACAAACACAAATATCATTTCTAACCTGGTTTCTGCAGCTTTTTACTCAGAAAACACGAATATGTCACTGTTGTGTCTCCATGTGAAACCTATTAGAGTTTGCCAACAGAAAAACAAAATGTTACATGCTACAATGCATTCACATCTCTAAAGTCCATACATACTATCGACAAAACACAAACAAACTCTTAGGATGTAGCAAGAGCTGGGATTGAATGAGCCAACACAGGACCGGATATTTTTGCTTTCATCCAGGACTATCTGGACAAACTGGTGTGGAGTTGGTGTGCAAAGCTCCCAGAAAAGCAGAGTCAACCTGGTTTTTGAGAAAAGCAAAGTCTTTTTCTTGGGCAAGTGGATTCAATGTCATGGTTACAAGCACAAATATCATTTACAACCTGGTTTCTGCAGCTTTTTACTCAGAAAAC
Source organism: Sylvilagus floridanus (assembly GCA_949820135.1). Classification (NCBI taxonomy): domain Eukaryota; kingdom Metazoa; phylum Chordata; class Mammalia; order Lagomorpha; family Leporidae; genus Sylvilagus; species Sylvilagus floridanus. The sequence continues at coordinate 29,126,098 of OX463232.1, forward strand.
ACGAATGTGTACCTTTGTGTCACCATGTGAAAGAAATTAGCGTTTGCCAACAGAAAAACAAAATGTTACATGCTGCAATGCATTCACAACTCTAAAATCCATAGATACTATCGAGAAAACACAAGCAAACACAGAAGCTGTAGCCAGAGCTGGGATTGACTTACCCACCACAGAACCGGATATTTCTGGTTTCATCCAAACCTAGCTGAACAAACTGGTGTGGAGTTGGTGTGAGGGCACCCAGTAAAGGAGAGTCAACCTGGTTTTGGAGAAAAGCAAAGTCTTTTTCTTGGGAAAGTGGATTCAATGTCATGTTTACAAACACCAATATCATTTCTAACCTGGTTTCTGCAGATTTTACTCAGACAACACGAATGTGTACCTGTTGTGTCTCCATGTGAAACCAATTAGCGTTTGCCCACAGAAAAACAAAATGATACAAGCTACAATGCATTCACAACTCTAAAGTCCATAGATACTATCGACAAAACACAAGCAAACACAGAAGCTGTAGCAAGAGCTGGGATTGACTTAGCCACCACAGAAATGGATATTTCTGGTTTCATCCAAACCTATATGGACAAACTGGTGTGGAATTGGTGTGCAAAGCACCCAGAAAAGCAGAGTCAACCTGGTTTTGGAGAAAGCAAAGTCTTTTTCTTGGGCACATGGATTCAATGTCATGTTTACAAACACAAATATCATTTTTAACCTGGTTTCTGCAGCTTTTTACTCAGAAAACACGTATGTGTACCTGCTGTGACTCATTTGAAACCATTAGCGTTTGCCAACAGAAAACCTAAATGCTAAATGCTACAATGCATTCACAACTCTAAAGTCCATAGATACTATTGACAAAACACAAGCAAACACAGAAGCTGTAGCCAGAGCTGGGATTGACTTACCCACCACAGAACTGGATATTTCTGGTTTCATCCAAACCTATGTGGACAAACTGGTGTGGAATTGGTGTGCAAAGCACCCAGAAAAGCAGAGTCAACCTGGTTTTCGAGAAAAGCAAAGTCTTTTTTTTTTCTTGTGCAAGTGATTTCAATGTCATGTTTACAAACACAAATATCATTTTTAACCTGGTTTCTGCAGTTTTTTACTCAGAAAACACGAATGTGTCCCTGTTGTGTCGCATTTGAAACCATTAGCGTTTGCCAACATAAAACCTAAATGCTATATGCTACAATGCATTCACAACACTAAAGTCCATAGATACTATTGATAAAACACAAGCAACCACAGAAGCTGTAGCCAGAGCTGGGATTGACTGTGCCACCACAGAACTGGATATTTCTGGTTTCATCCAACCATATCTGAACAAACTGGTGTGGAGTTGGTGTGCCAAGCACACAGAAAAGCAGAGTCAAAGTGGTTTTGGAGAAAAGCAAAGTCTTATTCTTGGGCACATGGATTCAATGTCATGTTTTCAAAAACAAGTATCATTTATAACCTGGTTTCTGCAGCTTTTTACTCAGAAAACACGAATGTGTACCTGTAGTGTCTCCATGTGAAACCAATTAGCGTTTGCCAACAGAAAACCTAAATGCTACATTCTACAATGCATTCACAAATCTAAAGTCCATAGATCCTATTGACAAAACACAAGCAAACCCAGAAGCTGTAGCCAGAGCTGGGATTGACTGAGCCACCACAGAACCGGATATTTCAGGTTTCATCTAGCCCTATCTGGACAAACTGGTGTGAAATTTGTGTGCAAAGCACCCAGAAAAGCAGAATCAACCTGGTTTTCGAGAATAGCAAAGTCTTTTTTTTTTCTTGGGCAAGTGATTTCAATGTCATGTTTACAAACACAAATATCATTTTTAACCTGGTTTCTGCAGCTTTTTACTCAGAAAACATGAATGTGTACCTGCTGTGACTCATTTGAAACCATTAGCGTTTGCCAACAGAAAACCTAAATGCTAAATGCTACAATGCATTCACAACTCTAAAGTCCATAGATACTATTGACAAAACACAAGCAAACACAGAAGCTGTAGCCAGAGCTGGGATTGACTTACCCACCACAGAATCGGATATTTCTGGTTTCATCCAGCCCTATCTGGACAAACTGGTGTGGAATTGGTGTGCAAAGCACCCAGAAAAGCAGAGTCAACCTGGTTTTGGAAAAAAGCAAAGTCTTTTTCTTGGACAGGTGGATTCAATGTCATGTTTACAAACACAAATATCATTTGTAACCTGGCTTCTGCAGCTTTTTACTCAGAAAACACGAATATGTAATTGTTGTGTCTCCATGTGAAACCAATCAGAGTTTGCCAACAGAAAAACAAAATGTTACATGCTACAATGCATTCACATCTCTAAAGTCCATAGATACTATCGACAAAAAACAAGGAAACTCTGAGGATGTAGCAAGAGCTGGGATTGACTGAGCCACCACAGAACGGGATATTTCTGGTTTCATCCAAACATATCTGGAAAAAGCGGTGTGGAATTGGTGTGCAAAGCACCCAGAAAAGCAGAGTCAACCTGGTTTTGGAGAAAAGCAAAGTCTTTTTCTGGGGCACGTGGATTCAATGTCATGTTTACAAACACAAATATCATTTCTAAACTAGTTTCTGCAGCTTTTTACTCAGAAAACATGAATGTGTCACTGTTGTGTCTCATTTGAAACCATTAGCATTTTCCAACAGAAAACCTAAATGCTAAATGCTACAATGCATTCACAACTCTAAAGTCCATAGATACTGTGCAGAAAACACAAGCAAACACAGAAGCTGTAGCCAGAACTGGGATTGACATAGCCACCACAGAACTGGATATTTCTGGTTTCATCCAAACCTAGCTGAACAAAGTGGTGTGGAGTTGGTGTGCAAAGCACCCAGAAAAGCAGAGTCAACCTGGTTTTGGAGAAATGCAGTCTTTTTCTTGGGCAAGTGGATTCAATGTCATGGTTAAAAGCACAAATATCATTTTTTAACTGGTCTCTGCAGCTTTTTACTCAGAAAACACGAATGTGTACCTTTGTGTCACCATGTGAAACAAATTAGCGTTTGTCAACAGAAAAACAAAATGTTACATGCTACAATGCATTCACAATTCTAAAGTCCATAGACTATCAAGAAAACACAAGCAAACACAGAAGCTGTAGCAACAGCTGGAATTGTCTTAGCCACCACAGAACCGGATATTTCTGGTTTCATCGAAACATATCTGGACAAACTGTTGTGGAATTTGTGTGCAAAGCACTCAGAGCAGCAGAGTCAACCTGGTTTTGGAGAAAAGCAAAGTCTTTTTCTTAGAAAAGTGGATTCAATGTCATGTATACAAACAAAAATATCACTTTTAACCTGGATTCTACAGATTTTACTCAGAAAACACGAATGTGTACCTGTTGTGACTCATTTGAGACCATTAGCGTTTGCCAACAGAAAACCTAAATGCTACATGTTACAATGCATTCACAACTCTAAAGTCCATAGATACTATTGACAAAACACACAAAAACTCTTAGGATGTAGCAAGAGCTGGGATTGACAGAGCCACCACAGAACCGGATATTTCTGGTTTCATCCAAACATATCTGGAAAAAGTGGTGTGGAATTGGTGTGCAAAGAACCCAGAAAAGAGAGTCAACCTGGTTTTGGAGAAAAGCAAAGTCTTTTTCTTGGGCACATGGATTCAATGTCAAGTTCACAAACACAAATATCATTTTTAACCTGGTTTCTGCAGCTTTTTACTCAGAAAACACGAATTTGTACCTGCAGTGTCTCCATGTGAAACCAATTAGCGTTTGCCAACAGAAAAACAAAATGTTACATGCAACAATGCATTCAGATCTCTATAGTCCATAGATACTACCGAGAAAACACAAGCAAACACAGAAGCTGTAGCCAGAGCTGGGATTGACTTACCCACCACAGAACCGGATATTTCTGGTTTCATCCAAACCTAGCTGAACAAACTGGTGTGGAGTTGGTGTGAGGGCACCCAGAAAAGCAGAGTCAACCTGGTTTTGGAGAAAAGCAAAGTCTTTTTCTTGGGCAAGTGGATTCAATGTCATGTTTACAAACACCAATATCATTTCTAACCTGGTTTCTGCAGATTTTACTCAGACAACACGAATGTGTACCTATTGTGTCTCCATGTGAAACCAATTAGCGTTTGCCCACAGAAAAACAAAATGATACAAGCTACAATGCATTCACAACTCTAAAGTCCATAGATACTATCGACAAAACACAAACAAACTCTTAGGATGTAGCAAGAGCTGGGATTGACTGAGCCACCACAGAACCGGATATTTCTGGTTCCATCCAGCCCTATCTGGACAAACTGGTGTGGAATTTTTGTGCAAAGCACCCAGAAAAGCAGAGTCAACCTGGTTTTGGAGAAAGCAAAGTCTTTTTCTTGGACAGGTGGATTCAATGTCATGTTTACAAACACAAATATCATTTTTAACCTGGTTTCTGCAGCTTTTTACTCAGAAAACACGAATGTGTACCTGCTGTGACTCATTTGAAACCATTAGCGTTTGCCAACAGAAAACCTAAATGCTACATGCTACAATGCATTCACAACTCTAAAGTCCATAGATACTGTGGAGAAAACACAAGCAAACACAGAAGCTGTAGCCAGAGCTGGGATTGACTTACCCACCACAGAACCGGATATTTCTGGTTTCATCCAGCCCTATCTGGACAAACTGGTGTGGAATTGGTGTGCAAAGCACCCAGAAAAGCAGAGTCAACAGGGTTTTGGAGAAAGCAAAGTCTTTTTCTTGGGCACGTGGATTCAATGTCATGTTTACAAACACAGATATCATTTTTAACCTGGTTTCTGCAGCTTTTTACTCAGAAAACACGAATATGTCACTGTTGTGTCTCCATGTGAAACCTATTAGCGTTTGCAAACAGAAACACAAACTGTTAGATGCTACTATGCATTCACAACTCTAAAGTCCATAGATACTATCGACAAAACACAAACAAACTCTTAGGATGTAGCAAGAGCTGGGATTGACTGAGCCACCACAGAACGGGATATTTCTGGTTTCATCCAGCCCTATCTGGACAAACTGGTGTAGAATTGGTGTGCAAAGCACCCAGAAAAGCAGAGTCAACCTGGTTTTGGAGAAAGCAAAGTCTTTTTCTTCGGCACATGGATTCAATGTCATGTTTACAAACACAAATATCATTTTTAACCTGGTTTCTGCAGCTTTTTACTCAGAAAACACGAATGTGTACCTGCTGTGACTCATTTGAAACCATTAGCGTTTGCCACCAGAAAACCTAAACGCTAAATGCTACAATGCATTCAAAACTCTAAAGTCCATAGAAACTGTGGAGAAAACACAAGCAAACACAGAAGCTGTAGCCAGAGCTGGGATTGACTTACCCACCACAGAACCGGATATTTCTGGTTTCATCCAAACCTAGCTGAACAAACTGGTGTGGAGTTGGTGTGCAAAGCACCCAGAAAAGCAGAGTCAACCTGGTTTTGGAGAAAAGCAAAGTCATTTTCTTGGACAGGTGGATTCAATGTCATGTTTACAAACACAAATATCATTTCTAACCTGGTTTCTGCAGCTTTTTACTCAGAAAACACGAATATGTCACTGTTGTGTCACCATGTGAAACCTATTAGAGTTTGCCAACAGAAAAACAAAATGTTACATGCTACAATGCATTCACATCTCTAAAGTCCATACATACTATCGACAAAACACAAACAAACTCTTAGGATGTAGCAAGAGCTGGGATTGAATGAGCCAACACAGGACCGGATATTTTTGCTTTCATCCAGCACTATCTGGACAAACTGGTTTGGAGTTGGTGTGCAAAGCTCCCAGAAAAGCAGAGTCAACCTGGTTTTTGAGAAAAGCAAAGTCTTTTTCTTGGGCAAGTGGATTCAATGTCATGTTTACAAACACCAATATCATTTCTAACCTGGTTTCTGCAGATTTTACTCAGACAACACGAATGTGTACCTGTTGTGTCTCCATGTGAAACCAATTAGCGTTTGCCCACAGAAAAACAAAATGATACAAGCTACAATGCATTCACAACTCTAAAGTCCATAGATACTATCGACAAAACACAAACAAACTCTTAGGATGTAGCAAGAGCTGGGATTCACTGAGCCACCACAGAACCGGATATTTCTGGTTTCATCCAGCCCTATCTGGACAAACTGGTGTGGAATTGGTGTGCAAAGCACCCAGAAAAGCAGAGTCAACCTGGTTTTGGAGAAAGCAAAGTCTTTTTCTTCGGCACATGGATTCAATGTCATGTTTACAAACAGAAATATCATTTTTAACATGGTTTCTGCAGGTTATTACTCAGAAAACACGAATGTGTACCTGCTGTGACTCATTTGAAACCATTAGCGTTTGCCAACAGAAAACCTAAATGCTAAATGCTACAATGCATTCACATCTCTAAAGTCCATAGATACTATCGACAAAACACAAACAAACTCTTAGGATGTAGCCAGAGCTGGGATTGACTGAGCCACCACAGAACCGGATATTTCTGGTTTCATCCAAACATATCTGGACAAACTGGTGTGGAGTTGGTGTGCAAAGCACCCAGAAAAGCAGAGTCAACCTGGTTTTGGAGAAAAGCAAAGTCTTTTTCTTGGACAGGTGGATTCAATGTCATGTTTACAAACACAAATATCATTTCTAACCTGGTTTCTGCAGCTTTTTACTCAGAAAACACGAATATGTCACTGTTGTGTCTCCATGTGAAACCTATTAGCGTTTGCCAACAGAAAAACAAAATGTTACATGCTACAATGCATTCACATCTCTAAAGTCCATAGATACTATCAACAAAACACAAACAAACTCTTAGGATGTAGCAAGAGCTGGGAATGACTGATCCAACACAGAACCGGATATTTTTGCTTTCATCCAGCACTATCAGGACAAACTGGTGTGGAGTTGGTGTGCAAAGCTCCCAGAAAAGCAGAGTCAACCTGGTTTTTGAGAAAAGCAAAGTCTTTTTCTTGGGCAAGTGGATTCAATGTCATGGTTACAAGCACAAATATCATTTACAACCTGGTTTCTGCAGCTTTTTACTCAGAAAACACGAATGTGTACCTTTGTGTCACCATGTGAAACAAATTAGCGTTTGCCAACAGAAAAACAAAATGTTACATGCTGCAATGCATTCACAACTCTAAAGTCCATAGATACTATCGAGAAAACACAAGCAAACACAGAAGCTGTAGCCAGAGCTGGGATTGACTTACCCACCACAGAACCGGATATTTCTGGTTTCATCCAAACCTAGCTGAAAAAACTGGTGTGGTGTTGGTGTGAGGGCACCCAGAAAAGCAGAGTCAACCTGGTTTTGGAAAAAAGCAAAGTCTTTTTCTTGGGCAAGTGGATTCAATGTCATGTTTACAAACACCAATATCATTTCTAACCTGGTTTCTGCAGATTTTACTCAGAAAACACGAATGTGTACCTGCTGTGACTCATTTGAAACCATTAGCGTTTGCCACCAGAAATCCTAAATGCTAAATGCTACAATGCATTCACAACTCTAAAGTCCATAGATACTGTGGAGAAAACACAAGCAAACATAGAAGCTGTAGCCAGAGCTGGGATTGACTTACCCACCACAGAACCGGATATTTCTGGTTTCATCCAAACCTAACTGAACAAACTGGTGTGGAGTTGGTGTGCAAAGCACCCAGAAAAGCAGAGTCAACCTGGTTTTGGAGAAAAGCAATGTCTTTTTCTTGGACAAGTGGATTCAATGTAATGTCTACAAACACAAAAATCATTTGTGACATGGTTTCTGCAGCTTTTTACTCAGAAAACACGAATATGTCACTGTTGTGTCTCCATGTGAAACCAAGTAGCGTTTGCCAACAGAAAAACAAAATGTTACATGCTACAATGCATTCACATTTCTAAAGTCCATAGAAACTATCGAGAAAACACAAACAAACTCTTAGGATTTTGCAAGAGCTGGGATTGACTGAGCCACCACAGAACCGGATATTTCTGGTTTCACCCAGCCCTATCTGGACAAACTGGTGTGGAATTGGTGTGCAAAGCACCCAGAAAAGCAGAGTCAACCTGGTTTTGGAGAAAGCAAAGTCTTTTTCTTCGGCACATGGATTCAATGTCATGTTTACAAACACAAATACCATTTTTAACCTGGTTTCTGCAGCTTTTTACTCAGAAAACATGAATGTGTACCTGCTGTGACTCATTTGAAACCATTAGCATTTGCCAACAGAAAACCTAAATGCTAAATGCTACGATGCATTCACAACTCTAAAGTCCATAGATACTGTGGAGAAAACACAAGCAAACACAGAAGCTGTAGCCAGAGCTGGGATTGACTTACCCACCACAGAACCGGATATTTCTGGTTTCATCCAAACCTAGCTGAACAAACTGGTGTGGAGTTGGTGTGCAAAGCACCCAGAAAAGCAGAGTCAACCTGGTTTTGGAGAAAAGCAAAGTCATTTTCTTGGACAAGTGGATTCAATGTCATGTTTACAAACACAAATATCATTTCTAACCTGGTTTCTGCAGCTTTTTACTCAGAAAACACGAATATGTCACTGTTGTGTCACCATGTGAAACCTATTAGAGTTTGCCAACAGAAAAACAAAATGTTACATGCTACAATGCATTCACATCTCTAAAGTCCATACATACTATCGACAAAACACAAACAAACTCTTAGGATGTAGCAAGAGCTGGGATTGAATGAGCCAACACAGGACCGGATATTTTTGCTTTCATCCAGCACTATCTGGACAAACTGGTGTGGAGTTGGTGTGCAAAGCTCCCAGAAAAGCAGAGTCAACCTGGTTTTTGAGAAAAGCAAAGTCTTTTTCTTGGGCAAGTGGATTCAATGTCATGGTTACAAGCACAAATATCATTTACAACCTGGTTTCTGCAGCTTTTTACTCAGAAAACACGAATGTGTACCTTTGTGTCACCATGTGAAAGAAATTAGCGTTTGCCAACAGAAAAACAAAATGTTACATGCTGCAATGCATTCACAACTCTAAAGTCCATAGATACTATCGAGAAAACACAAGCAAACACAGAAGCTGTAGCCAGAGCTGGGATTGACTTACCCACCACAGAACCGGATATTTCTGGTTTCATCCAAACCTAGCTGAACAAACTGGTGTGGAGTTGGTGTGAGGGCACCCAGTAAAGGAGAGTCAACCTGGTTTTGGAGAAAAGCAAAGTCTTTTTCTTGGGCAAGTGGATTCAATGTCATGTTTACAAACACCAATATCATTTCTAACCTGGTTTCTGCAGATTTTACTCAGACAACACGAATGTGTACCTGTTGTGTCTCCATGTGAAACCAATTAGCGTTTGTCCACAGAAAAACAAAATGATACAAGCTACAATGCATTCACAACTCTAAAGTCCATAGATACTATCGACAAAACACAAGCAAACACAGAAGCTGTAGCAAGAGCTGGGATTGACTTAGCCACCACAGAAATGGATATTTCTGGTTTCATCCAAACCTATATGGACAAACTGGTGTGGAATTGGTGTGCAAAGCACCCAGAAAAGCAGAGTCAACCTGGTTTTCGAGAAAGCAAAGTCTTTTTCTTGGGCACATGGATTCAATGTCATGTTTACAAACACAAATATCATTTTTAACCTGGTTTCTGCAGCTTTTTACTCAGAAAACACGAATGTGTACCTGCTGTGACTCATTTGAAACCATTAGCGTTTGCCAACAGAAAACCTAAATGCTAAATGCTACAATGCATTCACAACTCTAAAGTCCATAGATACTGTGGAGAAAACACAAGCAAACACAGAAGCTGTAGCCAGAGCTGGGATTGACTTATGCACCACAGAACGGATATTTCTGGTTTCATCCAAACCTAGCTGAACAAACTGGTGTGGAGTTCGTGTGCAAAGCACACAGAAAAGCAGAGTCAACCTGGTTTTGGAGAAAAGCAAAGTCTTTTTCTTGGGCAAGTGGATTCAATGTCATGTTTACAAACACAAATATCATTTGTGACCTGGTTTCTGCAGCTTTTTACTCAGAAAACACGAATATGTCACTGTTGTGTCTCCATGTGAAACCTATTAGCGTTTGCCAACCGAAAAACGAAATGTTACATGCTACAATGCATTCACATCTCTAAAGTCCATAGATACTATCAACAAAACACAAACAAACTCTTAGGATGTAGCAAGAGCTGGGATTGACTGACCCAACACAGAACCGGATATTTTTGCTTTCATCCAGCACTATCAGGACAAACTGGTGTGGAGTTGGTGTGCAAAGCTCCCAGAAAAGCAGAGTCAACCTGGTTTTTGAGAAAAGCAAAGTCTTTTTCTTGGGCAAGTGGATTCAATGTCATGGTTACAAGCACAAATATCATTTACAACCTGGTTTCTGCAGCTTTTTACTCAGAAAACACGAATGTGTACCTTTGTGTCACCATGTGAAACAAATTAGCGTTTGCCAACAGAAAAACAAAATGTTACATGCTGCAATGCATTCACAACTCTAAAGTCCATAGATACTATCGAGAAAACACAAGCAAACACAGAAGCTGTAGCCAGAGCTGGGATTGAGTGAGCCACCACAGAACCGGATATTTCTGGTTTCATCCAAACCTAGCTGAAAAAACTGGTGTGGTGTTGGTGTGAGGGCACCCAGAAAAGCAGAGTCAACCTGGTTTTGGAAAAAAGCAAAGTCTTTTTCTTGGGCAAGTGGATTCAATGTCATGTTTACAAACACCAATATCATTTCTAACCTGGTTTCTGCAGATTTTTACTCAGAAAACACGAATGTGTATCTGTTGTGTCTCCATGTGAAACCAATTAGCGTTTGCCCACAGAAAAACAAAATGATACAAGCTACAATGCATTCACAACTCTAAAGTCCATAGATACTATCGACAAAACACAAACAAACTCTTAGGATGTAGCAAGAGCTGGGATTCACTGAGCCACCACAGAACCGGATATTTCTGGTTTCATCCAGCCCTATCTGGACAAACTGGTGTGGAATTGGTGTGCAAAGCACCCAGAAAAGCAGAGTCAACCTGGTTTTGGAGAAAGCAAAGTCTTTTTCTTCGGCACATGGATTCAATGTCATGTTTAAAAACAGAAATATCATTTTTAACATGGTTTCTGCAGGTTATTACTCAGAAAACACGAATGTGTACCTGCTGTGACTCATTTGAAACCATTAGCGTTTGCCAACAGAAAACCTAAATGCTAAATGCTACAATGCATTCACATCTCTAAAGTCCATAGATACTATCGACAAAACACAAACAAACTCTTAGGATGCAGCCAGAGCTGGGATTGACTGAGCCACCACAGAACCGGATATTTCTGGTTTCATCCAAACATATCTGGACAAACTGGTGTGGAGTTGGTGTGCAAAGCACCCAGAAAAGCAGAGTCAACCTGGTTTTGGAGAAAAGCAAAGTCTTTTTCTTGGACAGGTGGATTCAATGTCATGTTTACAAACACAAATATCATTTGTGACCTGGTTTCTGCAGCTTTTTACTCAGAAAACACGAATATGTCACTGTTGTGTCTCCATGTGAAACCTATTAGCGTTTGCCAACAGAAAAACAAAATGTTACATGCTACAATGCATTCACATCTCTAAAGTCCATAGATACTATCAACAAAACACAAACAAACTCTTAGGATGTAGCAAGAGCTGGGAATGACTGATCCAACACAGAACCGGATATTTTTGCTTTCATCCAGCACTATCAGGACAAACTGGTGTGGAGTTGGTGTGCAAAGCTCCCAGAAAAGCAGAGTCAACCTGGTTTTTGAGAAAAGCAAAGTCTTTTTCTTGGGCAAGTGGATTCAATGTCATGGTTACAAGCACAAATATCATTTACAACCTGGTTTCTGCAGCTTTTTACTCAGAAAACACGAATGTGTACCTTTGTGTCACCATGTGAAACAAATTAGCGTTTGCCAACAGAAAAACAAAATGTTACATGCTGCAATGCATTCACAACTCTAAAGTCCATAGATACTATCGAGAAAACACAAGCAAACACAGAAGCTGTAGCCAGAGCTGGGATTGACTTACCCACCACAGAACCGGATATTTCTGGTTTCATCCAAACCTAGCTGAAAAAACTGGTGTGGTGTTGGTGTGAGGGCACCCAGAAAAGCAGAGTCAACCTGGTTTTGGAAAAAAGCAAAGTCTTTTTCTTGGGCAAGTGGATTCAATGTCATGTTTACAAACACCAATATCATTTCTAACCTGGTTTCTGCAGATTTTACTCAGAAAACACGAATGTGTACCTGCTGTGACTCATTTGAAACCATTAGCGTTTGCCAACAGAAAACCTAAATGCTAAATGCTACAATGCATTCACAACTCTAAAGTCCATAGATACTGTGGAGAAAACACAAGCAAACATAGAAGCTGTAGCCAGAGCTGGGATTGACTTACCCACCACAGAACCGGATATTTCTGGTTTCATCCAAACCTAACTGAACAAACTGGTGTGGAGTTGGTGTGCAAAGCACCCAGAAAAGCAGAGTCAACCTGGTTTTGGAGAAAAGCAATGTCTTTTTCTTGGACAAGTGGATTCAATGTAATGTCTACAAACACAAAAATCATTTGTGACATGGTTTCTGCAGCTTTTTACTCAGAAAACACGAATATGTCACTGTTGTGTCTCCATGTGAAACCAAGTAGCGTTTGCCAACAGAAAAACAAAATGTTACATGCTACAATGCATTCACATTTCTAAAGTCCATAGAAACTATCGAGAAAACACAAACAAACTCTTAGGATTTTGCAAGAGCTGGGATTGACTGAGCCACCACAGAACCGGATATTTCTGGTTTCACCCAGCCCTATCTGGACAAACTGGTGTGGAATTGGTGTGCAAAGCACCCAGAAAAGCAGAGTCAACCTGGTTTTGGAGAAAGCAAAGTCTTTTTCTTCGGCACATGGATTCAATGTCATGTTTACAAACACAAATACCATTTTTAACCTGGTTTCTGCAGCTTTTTACTCAGAAAACATGAATGTGTACCTGCTGTGACTCATTTGAAACCATTAGCATTTGCCAACAGAAAACCTAAATGCTAAATGCTACAATGCATTCACAACTCTAAAGTCCATAGATACTGTGGAGAAAACACAAGCAAACATAGAAGCTGTAGCCAGAGCTGGGATTGACTTACCCACCACAGAACCGGATATTTCTGGTTTCATCCAAACCTAGCTGAACAAACTGGTGTGGAGTTGGTGTGCAAAGCACCCAGAAAAGCAGAGTCAACCTGGTTTTGGAGAAAAGCAAAGTCATTTTCTTGGACAGGTGGATTCAATGTCATGTTTACAAACACAAATATCATTTCTAACCTGGTTTCTGCAGCTTTTTACTCAGAAAACACGAATATGTCACTGTTGTGTCACCATGTGAAACCTATTAGAGTTTGCCAACAGAAAAACAAAATGTTACATGCTACAATGCATTCACATCTCTAAAGTCCATACATACTATCGACAAAACACAAACAAACTCTTAGGATGTAGCAAGAGCTGGGATTGAATGAGCCAACACAGGACCGGATATTTTTGCTTTCATCCAGCACTATCTGGACAAACTGGTGTGGAGTTGGTGTGCAAAGCTCCCAGAAAAGCAGAGTCAACCTAGTTTTTGAGAAAAGCAAAGTCTTTTTCTTGGGCAAGTGGATTCAATGTCATGGTTACAAGCACAAATATCATTTACAACCTGGTTTCTGCAGCTTTTTACTCAGAAAACACGAATGTGTACCTTTGTGTCACCATGTGAAAGAAATTAGCGTTTGCCAACAGAAAAACAAAATGTTACATGCTGCAATGCATTCACAACTCTAAAGTCCATAGATACTATCGAGAAAACACAAGCAAACACAGAAGCTGTAGCCAGAGCTGGGATTGACTTACCCACCACAGAACCGGATATTTCTGGTTTCATCCAAACCTAGCTGAACAAACTGGTGTGGAGTTGGTGTGAGGGCACCCAGTAAAGGAGAGTCAACCTGGTTTTGGAGAAAAGCAAAGTCTTTTTCTTGGGCAAGTGGATTCAATGTCATGTTTACAAACACCAATATCATTTCTAACCTGGTTTCTGCAGATTTTACTCAGACAACACGAATGTGTACCTGTTGTGTCTCCATGTGAAACCAATTAGTGTTTGCCCACAGAAAAACAAAATGATACAAGCTACAATGCATTCACAACTCTAAAGTCCATAGATACTATCGACAAAACACAAGCAAACACAGAAGCTGTAGCAAGAGCTGGGATTGAGTTAGCCACCACAGAAATGGATATTTCTGGTTTCATCCAAACCTATATGGACAAACTGGTGTGGAATTGGTGTGCAAAGCACCCAGAAAAGCAGAGTCAACCTGGTTTTGGAGAAAGCAAAGTCTTTTTCTTGGGCACATGGATTCAATGTCATGTTTACAAACACCAATATCATTTCTAACCTGGTTTCTGCAGATTTTACTCAGAAAACACGAATGTGTACCTGCTGTGACTCATTTGAAACCATTAGCGTTTGCCAACAGAAAACCTAAATGCTAAATGCTACAATGCATTCACAACTCTAAAGTCCATAGATACTGTGGAGAAAACACAAGCAAACATAGAAGCTGTAGCCAGAGCTGGGATTGACTTACCCACCACAGAACCGGATATTTCTGGTTTCATCCAAACCTAGCTGAACAAACTGGTGTGGAGTTGGTGTGCAAAGCACCCAGAAAAGCAGAGTCAACCTGGTTTTGGAGAAAAGCAAAGTCATTTTCTTGGACAGGTGGATTCAATGTCATGTTTACAAACACAAATATCATTTCTAACCTGGTTTCTGCAGCTTTTTACTCAGAAAACACGAATATGTCACTGTTGTGTCACCATGTGAAACCTATTAGAGTTTGCCAACAGAAAAACAAAATGTTACATGCTACAATGCATTCACATCTCTAAAGTCCATACATACTATCGACAAAACACAAACAAACTCTTAGGATGTAGCAAGAGCTGGGATTGAATGAGCCAACACAGGACCGGATATTTTTGCTTTCATCCAGCACTATCTGGACAAACTGGTGTGGAGTTGGTGTGCAAAGCTCCCAGAAAAGCAGAGTCAACCTAGTTTTTGAGAAAAGCAAAGTCTTTTTCTTGGGCAAGTGGATTCAATGTCATGGTTACAAGCACAAATATCATTTACAACCTGGTTTCTGCAGCTTTTTACTCAGAAAACACGAATGTGTACCTTTGTGTCACCATGTGAAAGAAATTAGCGTTTGCCAACAGAAAAACAAAATGTTACATGCTGCAATGCATTCACAACTCTAAAGTCCATAGATACTATCGAGAAAACACAAGCAAACACAGAAGCTGTAGCCAGAGCTGGGATTGACTTACCCACCACAGAACCGGATATTTCTGGTTTCATCCAAACCTAGCTGAACAAACTGGTGTGGAGTTGGTGTGAGGGCACCCAGTAAAGGAGAGTCAACCTGGTTTTGGAGAAAAGCAAAGTCTTTTTCTTGGGCAAGTGGATTCAATGTCATGTTTACAAACACCAATATCATTTCTAACCTGGTTTCTGCAGATTTTACTCAGACAACACGAATGTGTACCTGTTGTGTCTCCATGTGAAACCAATTAGTGTTTGCCCACAGAAAAACAAAATGATACAAGCTACAATGCATTCACAACTCTAAAGTCCATAGATACTATCGACAAAACACAAGCAAACACAGAAGCTGTAGCAAGAGCTGGGATTGAGTTAGCCACCACAGAAATGGATATTTCTGGTTTCATCCAAACCTATATGGACAAACTGGTGTGGAATTGGTGTGCAAAGCACCCAGAAAAGCAGAGTCAACCTGGTTTTGGAGAAAGCAAAGTCTTTTTCTTGGGCACATGGATTCAATGTCATGTTTACAAACACCAATATCATTTCTAACCTGGTTTCTGCAGATTTTACTCAGAAAACACGAATGTGTACCTGCTGTGACTCATTTGAAACCATTAGCGTTTGCCAACAGAAAACCTAAATGCTAAATGCTACAATGCATTCACAACTCTAAAGTCCATAGATACTGTGGAGAAAACACAAGCAAACATAGAAGCTGTAGCCAGAGCTGGGATTGACTTACCCACCACAGAACCGGATATTTCTGGTTTCATCCAAACCTAACTGAACAAACTGGTGTGGAGTTGGTGTGCAAAGCACCCAGAAAAGCAGAGTCAACCTGGTTTTGGAGAAAAGCAATGTCTTTTTCTTGGACAAGTGGATTCAATGTAATGTCTACAAACACAAAAATCATTTGTGACATGGTTTCTGCAGCTTTTTACTCAGAAAACACGAATATGTCACTGTTGTGTCTCCATGTGAAACCAAGTAGCGTTTGCCAACAGAAAAACAAAATGTTACATGCTACAATGCATTCACATTTCTAAAGTCCATAGAAACTATCGAGAAAACACAAACAAACTCTTAGGATTTTGCAAGAGCTGGGATTGACTGAGCCACCACAGAACCGGATATTTCTGGTTTCACCCAGCCCTATCTGGACAAACTGGTGTGGAATTGGTGTGCAAAGCACCCAGAAAAGCAGAGTCAACCTGGTTTTGGAGAAAGCAAAGTCTTTTTCTTCGGCACATGGATTCAATGTCATGTTTACAAACACAAATACCATTTTTAACCTGGTTTCTGCAGCTTTTTACTCAGAAAACATGAAAGTGTACCTGCTGTGACTCATTTGAAACCATTAGCATTTGCCAACAGAAAACCTAAATGCTAAATGCTACAATGCATTCACAACTCTAAAGTCCATAGATACTGTGGAGAAAACACAAGCAAACACAGAAGCTGTAGCCAGAGCTGGGATTGACTTACCCACCACAGAACCGGATATTTCTGGTTTCATCCAAACCTAGCTGAACAAACTGGTGTGGAGTTGGTGTGCAAAGCACCCAGAAAAGCAGAGTCAACCTGGTTTTGGAGAAAAGCAAAGTCATTTTCTTGGACAGGTGGATTCAATGTCATGTTTACAAACACAAATATCATTTCTAACCTGGTTTCTGCAGCTTTTTACTCAGAAAACACGAATATGTCACTGTTGTGTCACCATGTGAAACCTATTAGAGTTTGCCAACAGAAAAACAAAATGTTACATGCTACAATGCATTCACATCTCTAAAGTCCATACATACTATCGACAAAACACAAACAAACTCTTAGGATGTAGCAAGAGCTGGGATTGAATGAGCCAACACAGGACCGGATATTTTTGCTTTCATCCAGCACTATCTGGACAAACTGGTGTGGAGTTGGTGTGCAAAGCTCCCAGTAAAGCAGAGTCAACCTGGTTTTTGAGAAAAGCAAAGTCTTTTTCTTGGGCAAGTGGATTCAATGTCATGGTTACAAGCACAAATATCATTTACAACCTGGTTTCTGCAGCTTTTTACTCAGAAAACACGAATGTGTACCTTTGTGTCACCATGTGAAAGAAATTAGCGTTTGCCAACAGAAAAACAAAATGTTACATGCTGCAATGCATTCACAACTCTAAAGTCCATAGATACTATCGAGAAAACACAAGCAAACACAGAAGCTGTAGCCAGAGCTGGGATTGACTTACCCACCACAGAACCGGATATTTCTGGTTTCATCCAAACCTAGCTGAACAAACTGGTGTGGAGTTGGTGTGAGGGCACCCAGTAAAGGAGAGTCAACCTGGTTTTGGAGAAAAGCAAAGTCTTTTTCTTGGGCAAGTGGATTCAATGTCATGTTTACAAACACCAATATCATTTCTAACCTGGTTTCTGCAGATTTTACTCAGACAACACGAATGTGTACCTGTTGTGTCTCCATGTGAAACCAATTAGTGTTTGCCCACAGAAAAACAAAATGATACAAGCTACAATGCATTCACAACTCTAAAGTCCATAGATACTATCGACAAAACACAAGCAAACACAGAAGCTGTAGCAAGAGCTGGGATTGAGTTAGCCACCACAGAAATGGATATTTCTGGTTTCATCCAAACCTATATGGACAAACTGGTGTGGAATTGGTGTGCAAAGCACCCAGAAAAGCAGAGTCAACCTGGTTTTGGAGAAAGCAAAGTCTTTTTCTTGGGCACATGGATTCAATGTCATGTTTACAAACACAAATATCATTTTTAACCTGGTTTCTGCAGCTTTTTACTCAGAAAACACGAATGTGTACCTGCTGTGACTCATTTGAAACCATTAGCGTTTGCCAACAGAAAACCTAAATGCTAAATGCTACAATGCATTCACAACTCTAAAGTCCATAGATACTGTGGAGAAAACACAAGCAAACACAGAAGCTGTAGCCAGAGCTGGGATTGACTTACGCACCACAGAACGGATATTTCTGGTTTCATCCAAACCTAGCTGAACAAACTGGTGTGGAGTTCGTGTGCAAAGCACACAGAAAAGCAGAGTCAACCTGGTTTTGGAGAAAAGCAAAGTCTTTTTCTTGGGCAAGTGGATTCAATGTCATGTTTACAAACACAAATATCATTTGTGACCTGGTTTCTGCAGCTTTTTACTCAGAAAACACGAATATGTCACTGTTGTGTCTCCATGTGAAACCTATTAGCGTTTGCCAACCGAAAAACAAAATGTTACATGCTACAATGCATTCACATCTCTAAAGTCCATAGATACTATCAACAAAACACAAACAAACTCTTAGGATGTAGCAAGAGCTGGGATTGACTGATCCAACACAGAACCGGATATTTTTGCTTTCATCCAGCACTATCAGGACAAACTGGTGTGGAGTTGGTGTGCAAAGCTCCCAGAAAAGCAGAGTCAACCTGGTTTTTGAGAAAAGCAAAGTCTTTTTCTTGGGCAAGTGGATTCAATGTCATGGTTACAAGCACAAATATCATTTACAACCTGGTTTCTGCAGCTTTTTACTCAGAAAACACGAATGTGTACCTTTGTGTCACCATGTGAAACAAATTAGCGTTTGCCAACAGAAAAACAAAATGTTACATGCTGCAATGCATTCACAACTCTAAAGTCCATAGATACTATCGAGAAAACACAAGCAAACACAGAAGCTGTAGCCAGAGCTGGGATTGAGTGAGCCACCACAGAACCGGATATTTCTGGTTTCATCCAAACCTAGCTGAAAAAACTGGTGTGGTGTTGGTGTGAGGGCACCCAGAAAAGCAGAGTCAACCTGGTTTTGGAAAAAAGCAAAGTCTTTTTCTTGGGCAAGTGGATTCAATGTCATGTTTACAAACACCAATATCATTTCTAACCTGGTTTCTGCAGCTTTTTACTCAGAAAACACGAATGTGTATCTGTTGTGTCTCCATGTGAAACCAATTAGCGTTTGCCCACAGAAAAACAAAATGATACAAGCTACAATGCATTCACAACTCTAAAGTCCATAGATACTATCGACAAAACACAAACAAACTCTTAGGATGTAGCAAGAGCTGGGATTCACTGAGCCACCACAGAACCGGATATTTCTGGTTTCATCCAGCCCTATCTGGACAAACTGGTGTGGAATTGGTGTGCAAAGCACCCAGAAAAGCAGAGTCAACCTGGTTTTGGAGAAAGCAAAGTCTTTTTCTTGGGCACATGGATTCAATGTCATGTTTACAAACAGAAATATCATTTTTAACATGGTTTCTGCAGGTTATTACTCAGAAAACACGAATGTGTACCTGCTGTGACTCATTTGAAACCATTAGCGTTTGCCAACAGAAAACCTAAATGCTAAATGCTACAATGCATTCACATCTCTAAAGTCCATAGATACTATCGACAAAACACAAACAAACTCTTAGGATGTAGCCAGAGCTGGGATTGACTGAGCCACCACAGAACCGGATATTTCTGGTTTCATCCAAACATATCTGGACAAACTGGTGTGGAGTTGGTGTGCAAAGCACCCAGAAAAGCAGAGTCAACCTGGTTTTGGAGAAAAGCAAAGTCTTTTTCTTGGACAGGTGGATTCAATGTCATGTTTACAAACACAAATATCATTTATGACCTGGTTTCTGCAGCTTTTTACTCAGAAAACACGAATATGTCACTGTTGTGTCTCCATGTGAAACCTATTAGCGTTTGCCAACAGAAAAACAAAATGTTACATGCTGCAATGCATTCACAACTCTAAAGTCCATAGATACTATCGAGAAAACACAAGCAAACACAGAAGCTGTAGCCAGAGCTGGGATTGACTTACCCACCACAGAACCGGATATTTCTGGTTTCATCCAAACCTAGCTGAAAAAACTGGTGTGGTGTTGGTGTGAGGGCACCCAGAAAAGCAGAGTCAACCTGGTTTTGGAAAAAAGCAAAGTCTTTTTCTTGGGCAAGTGGATTCAATGTCATGTTTACAAACACCAATATCATTTCTAACCTGGTTTCTGCAGATTTTACTCAGAAAACACGAATGTGTACCTGCTGTGACTCATTTGAAACCATTAGCGTTTGCCAACAGAAAACCTAAATGCTAAATGCTACAATGCATTCACAACTCTAAAGTCCATAGATACTGTGGAGAAAACACAAGCAAACATAGAAGCTGTAGCCAGAGCTGGGATTGACTTACCCACCACAGAACCAGATATTTCTGGTTTCATCCAAACCTAACTGAACAAACTGGTGTGGAGTTGGTGTGCAAAGCACCCAGAAAAGCAGAGTCAACCTGGTTTTGGAGAAAAGCAATGTCTTTTTCTTGGACAAGTGGATTCAATGTAATGTCTACAAACACAAAAATCATTTGTGACATGGTTTCTGCAGCTTTTTACTCAGAAAACACGAATATGTCACTGTTGTGTCTCCATGTGAAACCAAGTAGCGTTTGCCAACAGAAAAACAAAATGTTACATGCTACAATGCATTCACATTTCTAAAGTCCATAGAAACTATCGAGAAAACACAAACAAACTCTTAGGATTTTGCAAGAGCTGGGATTGACTGAGCCACCACAGAACCGGATATTTCTGGTTTCACCCAGCCCTATCTGGACAAACTGGTGTGGAATTGGTGTGCAAAGCACCCAGAAAAGCAGAGTCAACCTGGTTTTGGAGAAAAGCAAAGTCTTTTTCTTGGGCAAGTGGATTCAATGTCATGTTTACAAACACAAATATCACTTTCAACCTGGTTTCTGCAGCTTTTTACACAGAAAACACGAATGTGTATCTGTTGTGCCTCCATGTGAAACCAATTAGGATTTGCCAAAAGAAAATTAAAATGTTACATGCTACGATGCATTCACAACTCTAAGTCCATAGATACTATCGAGAAAACACAAGCAAATATAGAAGCTGTAGCAAGAGCTGGAATTGACTTAGCCAACACAGAACAGGATATTTCTGGTTTCATCCAGCCCTATCTGGACAAACTGGTGTGGAATTGGTGTCCAAAGCACCCAGAGAAGCAGAGTCAACCTGGTTTTGGAGAAAAGCAAAGTCTTTTTCTTGGGCAAGTGGATTCAATGTCATGTTTACAAACACAAATATCATTTACAACCTGGTTTCTGCAGCTTTTTACTCAGAAACACAAATGTGTATCTGTTGTGCCTCCATGTGAAACCAATTAGCGTTTGCCAACATAAAATCAAAATGCTACATGCTACAATGCAATCACAACTCTAAAGTCCATAGATACTATTAACAAAACACAAATAAACTCTTAGGATGTAGCAAGAGCTGGGATTGACTGAGCCACCACAGAACCGGATATTTCTGGTTTCATCCATCCCTATCTGGACAAACTGGTGTGGAATTGCTTTGCAAAGCACCCAGAAAAGCAGAGTCAACCTGGTTTTGGAGAAAAGGAAAGTCATTTTCTTGGGCAAGTGGATTCAATGTCTTGTTTACAAACAGAAATATCATTTACAACCTGGTTTCTGCAGCTTTTTACTCAGAAAACATGAATGTGTACCTGCTGTGACTCATTTGAAACCATTAGCGTTTGCCAACAGAAAACCTAAATGCTACATGCTACAATGCATTCACAACTCTAAAGTCCATAGATACTATTGACAAAACACAAAAAAACTCTTAGGATTTAGCAAGAGCTGGGATTGACTGAGCCACCACAGAACCGGATATTTCTGGTTTCATCCAGCCCTATCTGGACAAACTGGTGTGGAATTGGTGTGCAAAGCACCCAGAAAAGCAGAGTCAACCTGGTTTTGGAGAAAAGCAAAGTCTTTTTCTTGGTCACATGGATACAATGTCATGTTTACAAGCACAAGTATCAGTTTTAAACTGGTTTCTGCAGCTTTTTACTCAGAAAACACGAACGTGTACCTGTTGTGTCTCCATGTGAAACCAATTAGCGTTTTCCCACAGAAAAACAAAATGTTACATGCAACAATGCATTCACAACTCTAAAGTCCATAAATACTATGGAGAAAACACAAGCTAATATAGAAGCTGCAGCAAGAGCTGGGTTTGAGTTAGCCACCACAGAACCGGATATTTCTGATTTCATCCCAACCTATCTGGACAAACTGGTGTGGAGTTGGTGTGCAAAGCACCCAGAAAAGCAGAGTCAACCTGGTTTTGGAGAAATGCAGTCTTTTTCTTGGGCAAGTGGATTCAATGTCATGGTTACAAGCACAAATATCATTTTTAACCTGGTTTCTGCAGCTTTTTACTCAGAAAACACGAATGTGTACCTGTGTGTCACCATGTGAAACAAATTAGCGTTTGCCAACAGAAAAACAAAATGTTACATGATACAATGCTTTCACAACTCTAAAGTCCATAGACTATCGAGAAAACACAAGCAAACACAGAAGCTGTAGCAAGAGCTGGAATTGACTTAGCCACCACAGAACCGGATATTTCTGGTTTCATCCAAACATATCTGGACAAACTGGTGTGGAATTCGTGTGCAAAGTACCCAGAGCAGCAGAGTCAACCAGGTTTTGGAGAAAAGCAAAGTCTTTTTCTTGGACAAGTGGATTCAATGTCATGTTTACAAACACAAATATCATTTTCAACCTGGTTTCTGCAGCTTTTTACTCAGAAAACACGAAGGTGTATCTGTTGTGCCTCCATGAGGAACCTATTAGCATTTGCCAACAGAAAATCAAAATGTTACATGCTAAAATTCATTCACAACTCTAAAGTCCATAGATACTATCGACAAAACACAAGCAAACACAGAAGCTGTAGCAAGAGCTTGGATTGACTTAGCCACCACAGTACTGGATATTTCTGGTTTCATCCAAACATATCTGGACAAACTGGTGTGGAATTGGTGTGCAAAGCACCCAGAAAAGCAGAGTCAACCTGGTTTTGGAGAAAAGCAAAGTCTTTTTCTTGGGCACATGGATTCAATGTCATGGTTACAAGCACAAATATCATTTACAACCTGGTTTCTGCAGATATTTACTGAGAAAACTTGAATGTGTACCTGTTGTGACTCATTTGAAACCATTAGCGTTTGCCAACACAAAACCTAAATGCTACATGCTACAATGCATTCACAACTCTAAAGTCCATAGATACTATTGACAAAACACAAAAAAACTCTTAGGATGTAGCAAGAGCTGGGATTGACTGAACCACCACAGAACCTGATATTTCTGGTTTCATCCAAACCTATCTGGACAAACTGGTGTGGAATTGGTGTGCAAAGCACCCAGAAAAGCAGAGTCAACCTGGTTTTGGAGAAAAGCAAAGTCTTTTTCTTGGGCAAGTGGATTCAATGTCACGTTTACAAACACAAATATCATATTTAACCTGGTTTCTGCAGCTTTTCACTCAGAAAACACGAATGTGTACCTGTTGTATCTGCATGTGAAACAAATTAGCGTTTGCCAACAGAAAAACCAACTGTTACATGCTACAATTCATACGCAACTCTAAAGTCCATAGATACTATCCAGAAAATACAAGCAAACACAGAAGCTGTAGCAACAGCTGGAATTGACTTAGCCACCACAGAACTGGATATTTCTGGTTTCATCCAAACCAATCTGGACAAACTGGTGTGGAATTGGTGTGCAAAGCACCCAGAAAAGCAGAGTCAACCTGGTTTTGGAGAAAAGCAAAGTCTTTTCTTGGGCACATGGATTCAATGTCATGTTTACAAACACAAATATCATTTCTAACCTGGTTTCTGCAGCTTTTTACTCAGAAAACATGAATGTGCACCTGTTTAGACTCATTTGAAACCATTAGCGTTTGCCAACAGAAAACCTAAATGCTAAATGCTACAATGCATTCACAACTCTAAAGTCCATAGATATTATTGACAAAACAAAAAAATATTTAGGATGTAGCAAGAGCTGGGATTGACTAAGCCACCACAGAACCGGATATTTCTGGTTTCATCCAGCCCTATCTGGACAAACTGGTGTGGAATTGGTGTGCAAAGCACCCAGAAAAGCAGAGTCAAACTGGTTTTGGAGAAAGCAAAGTCTTTTTCTTGGGCACATGGATTCAATGTCATGTTTACAAACACAAATATCATTTTTAACCTGGTTTCTGCAGCTTTTTACTGAGAAAACATGAATGTGAACCTGCTGTGACTCATTTGAAACAATTAGCGTTTGCCAACAGAAAACCTAAATGCTAAATGCTACAATGCATTCACAACTCTAAAGTCCATAGATACTGTGGAGAAAACACAAGCAAACACAGAAGCTGCAGCCAGAGCTGGGATTGACTTACCCACCACAGAACCGGATATTTCTGGTTTCATCCAGTCCTATCTGGAAAAACTGCTGTGGAATTGGTGTGCAAAGCACCCAGAAAAGCAGAGTCAACCTGGTTTTGGAGAAAAGCAAAGTCTTTTTCTTGGGCAAGTGGATTCAATGTCATGTTTACAAGCACAAGTATCATTTGTAACTTGGTTTCTGCAGCTTTTTACTCAGAAAACACGAATGTGTACCTGTTGTGTCTCCATGTGAAACCAATTAGCGTTTGCCCACAGCAAAATAAAATGTTACATGCAACAATGCATTCACAACTCTAAAGTCCATAGATACTATCGACAAAACACAAGCAAACACAGAAGCTGTAGCAAGTGCTTGATTTGACTTAGCCACAACAGAACCGGATATTTCTGGTTTCATCCAAACCTATCTGGACAAACTGGTGTGGAATTGGTGTACAAAGCACCAAGAAAAGCAGAGTCAACCTGGTTTTGGAGAAAAGCAAAGTCTTTTTCTTGGGCACATGGATTCAATTTCATGTTTACAAACACAAATATCATTTCTAACCTGGTTTCTGCAGCTTTTTACTGAAGAAAATATGAATGTGTACCTGTTGTGACTCATGTGAAACCAATTAGCGTTTGCCAACAGAAAACCTAAATGCTACATGCTACAATGCATTCACAACTCTAAAGTCTATTGATACTATCGACAAGACACAAACAAACTCTTAGGATGTAGCAAGAGCTGGGATTGACTGAGCCACCACAGAACCGGATATTTCTGGTTTCATCCAAACCTATTTGGACAAACTGGTGTGGAATTGGTGTGCAAAGCACCCAGAAAAGCAGAGTCAACCTGGTTTTGGAGAAAAGCAAAGTCTTTTTCTTGGGCAAGTGGATTCAATGTCATGTTTACAAACACAAATATCATTTTTAACCTGGTTTCTGCAGCTTTTTACTGAGAAAACATGAATGTGTACCTGCTGTGTCTCATTTGAAACCATTAGCGTTTGCCAACAGAAAACCTAAATGCTAAATGCTACAATGCATTCACAACTCTAAGTCCATAGATACTATCGAGAAAACACAAGCAAACACAGAAGCTGTAGCCAGAGCTGGGATTGAGTTAGCCACCACAGAACCGGATATTTCTGGTTTCATCCAAACCTAGCTGAACAAACTTGTGTGGAGTTGGTGTGCAAAGCACCCTGAAAAGCAGAGTCAACCTGGTTTTGGAGAAAATCGAAGTCTTTTTCTTGGACAACTGGATTCAATGTCATGGTTACAAACACAAATATCATTTTTAACCAGGTTTCTGCAGCTTTTTACTCAGAAAACACGAATATGTCACTGTTGTGTCTCCATGTGAAACCTATTAGCGTTTGCCAACAGAAAAACAAAATGTTACATGCTACAATGCATTCACATCTCTAAAGTCCATAGATAATATCGACAAAACACAAACAAACTCTTAGGATGTAGCAAGAGCTGGGATTGACTGAGCCAACACAGAACCGGATATTTCTGGTTTCATCCATTCCTATCTGGAAAAACTGGTGTGGAATTGGTGTGCAAAGCACCCAGAAAAGCAGAGTCAACCTGGTTTTGGAGAAACGCAAAGTCTTTTTCTTGGGCAAGTGGATTCAATGTCATGTTTACAAGCACAAGGATCATTTGTAACCTGGTTTCTGCAGCTTTTTACTCAGAAAACACGAATGTGTACCTGTTGTGTCTCCATGTGAAACCAATTAGCGTTTGCCCACAGAAAAACAAAATGTTACATGCAACAATGCATTCACAACTCTAAAGTCCATAGATACTATGGAGAAAACATAAGCTAATATAGAAGCTGTAGCCAGGGCTGGGTTTGAGTTAGCCACCACAGAACCGGATATTTCTGAATTCATCCAAACCTATCTGGACAAACTGGTGTGGAGTTGGTGTGCAAAGCACCCAGAAAAGCAGAGTCAACCTGGTTTTGGAAAAAAGCAAAGTCTTTTTCTTGGGCAAGTGGATTCAATGTCATGTTTACAAACACCAATATCATTTCTAACCTGGTTTCTGCAGATTTTTACTCAGAAAACACGAATGTGTATCTGTTGTGTCTCCATGTGAAACCAATTAGCGTTTGCCCACAGAAAAACAAAATGATACAAGCTACAATGCATTCACAACTCTAAAGTCCATAGATACTATCGACAAAACACAAACAAACTCTTAGGATGTAGCAAGAGCTGGGATTCACTGAGCCACCACAGAACCGGATATTTCTGGTTTCATCCAGCCCTATCTGGACAAACTGGTGTGGAATTGGTGTGCAAAGCACCCAGAAAAGCAGAGTCAACCTGGTTTTGGAGAAAGCAAAGTCTTTTTCTTCGGCACATGGATTCAATGTCATGTTTAAAAACAGAAATATCATTTTTAACATGGTTTCTGCAGGTTATTACTCAGAAAACACGAATGTGTACCTGCTGTGACTCATTTGAAACCATTAGCGTTTGCCAACAGAAAACCTAAATGCTAAATGCTACAATGCATTCACATCTCTAAAGTCCATAGATACTATCGACAAAACACAAACAAACTCTTAGGATGCAGCCAGAGCTGGGATTGACTGAGCCACCACAGAACCGGATATTTCTGGTTTCATCCAAACATATCTGGACAAACTGGTGTGGAGTTGGTGTGCAAAGCACCCAGAAAAGCAGAGTCAACCTGGTTTTGGAGAAAAGCAAAGTCTTTTTCTTGGACAGGTGGATTCAATGTCATGTTTACAAACACAAATATCATTTGTGACCTGGTTTCTGCAGCTTTTTACTCAGAAAACACGAATATGTCACTGTTGTGTCTCCATGTGAAACCTATTAGCGTTTGCCAACAGAAAAACAAAATGTTACATGCTACAATGCATTCACATCTCTAAAGTCCATAGATACTATCAACAAAACACAAACAAACTCTTAGGATGTAGCAAGAGCTGGGAATGACTGATCCAACACAGAACCGGATATTTTTGCTTTCATCCAGCACTATCAGGACAAACTGGTGTGGAGTTGGTGTGCAAAGCTCCCAGAAAAGCAGAGTCAACCTGGTTTTTGAGAAAAGCAAAGTCTTTTTCTTGGGCAAGTGGATTCAATGTCATGGTTACAAGCACAAATATCATTTACAACCTGGTTTCTGCAGCTTTTTACTCAGAAAACACGAATGTGTACCTTTGTGTCACCATGTGAAACAAATTAGCGTTTGCCAACAGAAAAACAAAATGTTACATGCTGCAATGCATTCACAACTCTAAAGTCCATAGATACTATCGAGAAAACACAAGCAAACACAGAAGCTGTAGCCAGAGCTGGGATTGACTTACCCACCACAGAACCGGATATTTCTGGTTTCATCCAAACCTAGCTGAAAAAACTGGTGTGGTGTTGGTGTGAGGGCACCCAGAAAAGCAGAGTCAACCTGGTTTTGGAAAAAAGCAAAGTCTTTTTCTTGGGCAAGTGGATTCAATGTCATGTTTACAAACACCAATATCATTTCTAACCTGGTTTCTGCAGATTTTACTCAGAAAACACGAATGTGTACCTGCTGTGACTCATTTGAAACCATTAGCGTTTGCCAACAGAAAACCTAAATGCTAAATGCTACAATGCATTCACAACTCTAAAGTCCATAGATACTGTGGAGAAAACACAAGCAAACATAGAAGCTGTAGCCAGAGCTGGGATTGACTTACCCACCACAGAACCGGATATTTCTGGTTTCATCCAAACCTAACTGAACAAACTGGTGTGGAGTTGGTGTGCAAAGCACCCAGAAAAGCAGAGTCAACCTGGTTTTGGAGAAAAGCAATGTCTTTTTCTTGGACAAGTGGATTCAATGTAATGTCTACAAACACAAAAATCATTTGTGACATGGTTTCTGCAGCTTTTTACTCAGAAAACACGAATATGTCACTGTTGTGTCTCCATGTGAAACCAAGTAGCGTTTGCCAACAGAAAACCAAATGTTACATGCTACAATGCATTCACATTTCTAAAGTCCATAGAAACTATCGAGAAAACACAAACAAACTCTTAGGATTTTGCAAGAGCTGGGATTGACTGAGCCACCACAGAACCGGATATTTCTGGTTTCACCCAGCCCTATCTGGACAAACTGGTGTGGAATTGGTGTGCAAAGCACCCAGAAAAGCAGAGTCAACCTGGTTTTGGAGAAAGCAAAGTCTTTTTCTTCGGCACATGGATTCAATGTCATGTTTACAAACACAAATACCATTTTTAACCTGGTTTCTGCAGCTTTTTACTCAGAAAACATGAATGTGTACCTGCTGTGACTCATTTGAAACCATTAGCATTTGCCAACAGAAAACCTAAATGCTAAATGCTACAATGCATTCACAACTCTAAAGTCCATAGATACTGTGGAGAAAACACAAGCAAACACAGAAGCTGTAGCCAGAGCTGGGATTGACTTACCCACCACAGAACCGGATATTTCTGGTTTCATCCAAACCTAGCTGAACAAACTGGTGTGGAGTTGGTGTGCAAAGCACCCAGAAAAGCAGAGTCAACCTGGTTTTGGAGAAAAGCAAAGTCATTTTCTTGGACAGGTGGATTCAATGTCATGTTTACAAACACAAATATCATTTCTAACCTGGTTTCTGCAGCTTTTTACTCAGAAAACACGAATATGTCACTGTTGTGTCACCATGTGAAACCTATTAGAGTTTGCCAACAGAAAAACAAAATGTTACATGCTACAATGCATTCACATCTCTAAAGTCCATACATACTATCGACAAAACACAAACAAACTCTTAGGATGTAGCAAGAGCTGGGATTGAATGAGCCAACACAGGACCGGATATTTTTGCTTTCATCCAGCACTATCTGGACAAACTGGTGTGGAGTTGGTGTGCAAAGCTCCCAGAAAAGCAGAGTCAACCTAGTTTTTGAGAAAAGCAAAGTCTTTTTCTTGGGCAAGTGGATTCAATGTCATGGTTACAAGCACAAATATCATTTACAACCTGGTTTCTGCAGCTTTTTACTCAGAAAACACGAATGTGTACCTTTGTGTCACCATGTGAAAGAAATTAGCGTTTGCCAACAGAAAAACAAAATGTTACATGCTGCAATGCATTCACAACTCTAAAGTCCATAGATACTATCGAGAAAACACAAGCAAACACAGAAGCTGTAGCCAGAGCTGGGATTGACTTACCCACCACAGAACCGGATATTTCTGGTTTCATCCAAACCTAGCTGAACAAACTGGTGTGGAGTTGGTGTGAGGGCACCCAGTAAAGGAGAGTCAACCTGGTTTTGGAGAAAAGCAAAGTCTTTTTCTTGGGCAAGTGGATTCAATGTCATGTTTACAAACACCAATATCATTTCTAACCTGGTTTCTGCAGATTTTACTCAGACAACACGAATGTGTACCTGTTGTGTCTCCATGTGAAACCAATTAGTGTTTGCCCACAGAAAAACAAAATGATACAAGCTACAATGCATTCACAACTCTAAAGTCCATAGATACTATCGACAAAACACAAGCAAACACAGAAGCTGTAGCAAGAGCTGGGATTGAGTTAGCCACCACAGAAATGGATATTTCTGGTTTCATCCAAACCTATATGGACAAACTGGTGTGGAATTGGTGTGCAAAGCACCCAGAAAAGCAGAGTCAACCTGGTTTTGGAGAAAGCAAAGTCTTTTTCTTGGGCACATGGATTCAATGTCATGTTTACAAACACCAATATCATTTCTAACCTGGTTTCTGCAGATTTTACTCAGAAAACACGAATGTGTACCTGCTGTGACTCATTTGAAACCATTAGCGTTTGCCAACAGAAAACCTAAATGCTAAATGCTACAATGCATTCACAACTCTAAAGTCCATAGATACTGTGGAGAAAACACAAGCAAACATAGAAGCTGTAGCCAGAGCTGGGATTGACTTACCCACCACAGAACCGGATATTTCTGGTTTCATCCAAACCTAGCTGAACAAACTGGTGTGGAGTTGGTGTGCAAAGCACCCAGAAAAGCAGAGTCAACCTGGTTTTGGAGAAAAGCAAAGTCATTTTCTTGGACAGGTGGATTCAATGTCATGTTTACAAACACAAATATCATTTCTAACCTGGTTTCTGCAGCTTTTTACTCAGAAAACACGAATATGTCACTGTTGTGTCACCATGTGAAACCTATTAGAGTTTGCCAACAGAAAAACAAAATGTTACATGCTACAATGCATTCACATCTCTAAAGTCCATACATACTATCGACAAAACACAAACAAACTCTTAGGATGTAGCAAGAGCTGGGATTGAATGAGCCAACACAGGACCGGATATTTTTGCTTTCATCCAGCACTATCTGGACAAACTGGTGTGGAGTTGGTGTGCAAAGCTCCCAGAAAAGCAGAGTCAACCTAGTTTTTGAGAAAAGCAAAGTCTTTTTCTTGGGCAAGTGGATTCAATGTCATGGTTACAAGCACAAATATCATTTACAACCTGGTTTCTGCAGCTTTTTACTCAGAAAACACGAATGTGTACCTTTGTGTCACCATGTGAAAGAAATTAGCGTTTGCCAACAGAAAAACAAAATGTTACATGCTGCAATGCATTCACAACTCTAAAGTCCATAGATACTATCGAGAAAACACAAGCAAACACAGAAGCTGTAGCCAGAGCTGGGATTGACTTACCCACCACAGAACCGGATATTTCTGGTTTCATCCAAACCTAGCTGAACAAACTGGTGTGGAGTTGGTGTGAGGGCACCCAGTAAAGGAGAGTCAACCTGGTTTTGGAGAAAAGCAAAGTCTTTTTCTTGGGCAAGTGGATTCAATGTCATGTTTACAAACACCAATATCATTTCTAACCTGGTTTCTGCAGATTTTACTCAGACAACACGAATGTGTACCTGTTGTGTCTCCATGTGAAACCAATTAGTGTTTGCCCACAGAAAAACAAAATGATACAAGCTACAATGCATTCACAACTCTAAAGTCCATAGATACTATCGACAAAACACAAGCAAACACAGAAGCTGTAGCAAGAGCTGGGATTGAGTTAGCCACCACAGAAATGGATATTTCTGGTTTCATCCAAACCTATATGGACAAACTGGTGTGGAATTGGTGTGCAAAGCACCCAGAAAAGCAGAGTCAACCTGGTTTTGGAGAAAGCAAAGTCTTTTTCTTGGGCACATGGATTCAATGTCATGTTTACAAACACCAATATCATTTCTAACCTGGTTTCTGCAGATTTTACTCAGAAAACACGAATGTGTACCTGCTGTGACTCATTTGAAACCATTAGCGTTTGCCAACAGAAAACCTAAATGCTAAATGCTACAATGCATTCACAACTCTAAAGTCCATAGATACTGTGGAGAAAACACAAGCAAACATAGAAGCTGTAGCCAGAGCTGGGATTGACTTACCCACCACAGAACCGGATATTTCTGGTTTCATCCAAACCTAACTGAACAAACTGGTGTGGAGTTGGTGTGCAAAGCACCCAGAAAAGCAGAGTCAACCTGGTTTTGGAGAAAAGCAATGTCTTTTTCTTGGACAAGTGGATTCAATGTAATGTCTACAAACACAAAAATCATTTGTGACATGGTTTCTGCAGCTTTTTACTCAGAAAACACGAATATGTCACTGTTGTGTCTCCATGTGAAACCAAGTAGCGTTTGCCAACAGAAAAACAAAATGTTACATGCTACAATGCATTCACATTTCTAAAGTCCATAGAAACTATCGAGAAAACACAAACAAACTCTTAGGATTTTGCAAGAGATGGGATTGACTGAGCCACCACAGAACCGGATATTTCTGGTTTCACCCAGCCCTATCTGGACAAACTGGTGTGGAATTGGTGTGCAAAGCACCCAGAAAAGCAGAGTCAACCTGGTTTTGGAGAAAGCAAAGTCTTTTTCTTCGGCACATGGATTCAATGTCATGTTTACAAACACAAATACCATTTTTAACCTGGTTTCTGCAGCTTTTTACTCAGAAAATATGAAAGTGTACCTGCTGTGACTCATTTGAAACCATTAGCATTTGCCAACAGAAAACCTAAATGCTAAATGCTACAATGCATTCACAACTCTAAAGTCCATAGATACTGTGGAGAAAACACAAGCAAACACAGAAGCTGTAGCCAGAGCTGGGATTGACTTACCCACCACAGAACCGGATATTTCTGGTTTCATCCAAACCTAGCTGAACAAACTGGTGTGGAGTTGGTGTGCAAAGCACCCAGAAAAGCAGAGTCAACCTGGTTTTGGAGAAAAGCAAAGTCATTTTCTTGGACAGGTGGATTCAATGTCATGTTTACAAACACAAATATCATTTCTAACCTGGTTTCTGCAGCTTTTTACTCAGAAAACACGAATATGTCACTGTTGTGTCACCATGTGAAACCTATTAGAGTTTGCCAACAGAAAAACAAAATGTTACATGCTACAATGCATTCACATCTCTAAAGTCCATACATACTATCGACAAAACACAAACAAACTCTTAGGATGTAGCAAGAGCTGGGATTGAATGAGCCAACACAGGACCGGATATTTTTGCTTTCATCCAGCACTATCTGGACAAACTGGTGTGGAGTTGGTGTGCAAAGCTCCCAGTAAAGCAGAGTCAACCTGGTTTTTGAGAAAAGCAAAGTCTTTTTCTTGGGCAAGTGGATTCAATGTCATGGTTACAAGCACAAATATCATTTACAACCTGGTTTCTGCAGCTTTTTACTCAGAAAACACGAATGTGTACCTTTGTGTCACCATGTGAAAGAAATTAGCGTTTGCCAACAGAAAAACAAAATGTTACATGCTGCAATGCATTCACAACTCTAAAGTCCATAGATACTATCGAGAAAACACAAGCAAACACAGAAGCTGTAGCCAGAGCTGGGATTGACTTACCCACCACAGAACCGGATATTTCTGGTTTCATCCAAACCTAGCTGAACAAACTGGTGTGGAGTTGGTGTGAGGGCACCCAGTAAAGGAGAGTCAACCTGGTTTTGGAGAAAAGCAAAGTCTTTTTCTTGGGCAAGTGGATTCAATGTCATGTTTACAAACACCAATATCATTTCTAACCTGGTTTCTGCAGATTTTACTCAGACAACACGAATGTGTACCTGTTGTGTCTCCATGTGAAACCAATTAGTGTTTGCCCACAGAAAAACAAAATGATACAAGCTACAATGCATTCACAACTCTAAAGTCCATAGATACTATCGACAAAACACAAGCAAACACAGAAGCTGTAGCAAGAGCTGGGATTGAGTTAGCCACCACAGAAATGGATATTTCTGGTTTCATCCAAACCTATATGGACAAACTGGTGTGGAATTGGTGTGCAAAGCACCCAGAAAAGCAGAGTCAACCTGGTTTTGGAGAAAGCAAAGTCTTTTCCTTGGGCACATGGATTCAATGTCATGTTTACAAACACAAATATCATTTTTAACCTGGTTTCTGCAGCTTTTTACTCAGAAAACACGAATGTGTACCTGCTGTGACTCATTTGAAACCATTAGCGTTTGCCAACAGAAAACCTAAATGCTAAATGCTACAATGCATTCACAACTCTAAAGTCCATAGATACTGTGGAGAAAACACAAGCAAACACAGAAGCTGTAGCCAGAGCTGGGATTGACTTACGCACCACAGAACGGATATTTCTGGTTTCATCCAAACCTAGCTGAACAAACTGGTGTGGAGTTCGTGTGCAAAGCACACAGAAAAGCAGAGTCAACCTGGTTTTGGAGAAAAGCAAAGTCTTTTTCTTGGTCAAGTGGATTCAATGTCATGTTTACAAACACAAATATCATTTGTGACCTGGTTTCTGCAGCTTTTTACTCAGAAAACACGAATATGTCACTGTTGTGTCTCCATGTGAAACCTATTAGCGTTTGCCAACCGAAAAACAAAATGTTACATGCTACAATGCATTCACATCTCTAAAGTCCATAGATACTATCAACAAAACACAAACAAACTCTTAGGATGTAGCAAGAGCTGGGATTGACTGATCCAACACAGAACCGGATATTTTTGCTTTCATCCAGCACTATCAGGACAAACTGGTGTGGAGTTGGTGTGCAAAGCTCCCAGAAAAGCAGAGTCAACCTGGTTTTTGAGAAAAGCAAAGTCTTTTTCTTGGGCAAGTGGATTCAATGTCATGGTTACAAGCACAAATATCATTTACAACCTGGTTTCTGCAGCTTTTTACTCAGAAAACACGAATGTGTACCTTTGTGTCACCATGTGAAAGAAATTAGCGTTTGCCAACAGAAAAACAAAATGTTACATGCTGCAATGCATTCACAACTCTAAAGTCCATAGATACTATCGAGAAAACACAAGCAAACACAGAAGCTGTAGCCAGAGCTGGGATTGAGTGAGCCACCACAGAACCGGATATTTCTGGTTTCATCCAAACCTAGCTGAAAAAACTGGTGTGGTGTTGGTGTGAGGGCACCCAGAAAAGCAGAGTCAACCTGGTTTTGGAAAAAAGCAAAGTCTTTTTCTTGGGCAAGTGGATTCAATGTCATGTTTACAAACACCAATATCATTTCTAACCTGGTTTCTGCAGCTTTTTACTCAGAAAACACGAATGTGTATCTGTTGTGTCTCCATGTGAAACCAATTAGCGTTTGCCCACAGAAAAACAAAATGATACAAGCTAAAATGCATTCACAACTCTAAAGTCCATAGATACTATCGACAAAACACAAACAAACTCTTAGGATGTAGCAAGAGCTGGGATTCACTGAGCCACCACAGAACCGGATATTTCTGGTTTCATCCAGCCCTATCTGGACAAACTGGTGTGGAATTGGTGTGCAAAGCACCCAGAAAAGCAGAGTCAACCTGGTTTTGGAGAAAGCAAAGTCTTTTTCTTCGGCACATGGAATCAATGTCATGTTTACAAACAGAAATATCATTTTTAACATGGTTTCTGCAGGTTATTACTCAGAAAACACGAATGTGTACCTGCTGTGACTCATTTGAAACCATTAGCGTTTGCCAACAGAAAACCTAAATGCTAAATGCTACAATGCATTCACATCTCTAAAGTCCATAGATACTATCGACAAAACACAAACAAACTCTTAGGATGTAGCCAGAGCTGGGATTGACTGAGCCACCACAGAACCGGATATTTCTGGTTTCATCCAAACATATCTGGACAAACTGGTGTGGAGTTGGTGTGCAAAGCACCCAGAAAAGCAGAGTCAACCTGGTTTTGGAGAAAAGCAAAGTCTTTTTCTTGGACAGGTGGATTCAATGTCATGTTTACAAACACAAATATCATTTATGACCTGGTTTCTGCAGCTTTTTACTCAGAAAACACGAATATGTCACTGTTGTGTCTCCATGTGAAACCTATTAGCGTTTGCCAACAGAAAAACAAAATGTTACATGCTGCAATGCATTCACAACTCTAAAGTCCATAGATACTATCGAGAAAACACAAGCAAACACAGAAGCTGTAGCCAGAGCTGGGATTGACTTACCCACCACAGAACCGGATATTTCTGGTTTCATCCAAACCTAGCTGAAAAAACTGGTGTGGTGTTGGTGTGAGGGCACCCAGAAAAGCAGAGTCAACCTGGTTTTGGAAAAAAGCAAAGTCTTTTTCTTGGGCAAGTGGATTCAATGTCATGTTTACAAACACCAATATCATTTCTAACCTGGTTTCTGCAGATTTTACTCAGAAAACACGAATGTGTACCTGCTGTGACTCATTTGAAACCATTAGCGTTTGCCAACAGAAAACCTAAATGCTAAATGCTACAATGCATTCACAACTCTAAAGTCCATAGATACTGTGGAGAAAACACAAGCAAACATAGAAGCTGTAGCCAGAGCTGGGATTGACTTACCCACCACAGAACCAGATATTTCTGGTTTCATCCAAACCTAACTGAACAAACTGGTGTGGAGTTGGTGTGCAAAGCACCCAGAAAAGCAGAGTCAACCTGGTTTTGGAGAAAAGCAATGTCTTTTTCTTGGACAAGTGGATTCAATGTAATGTCTACAAACACAAAAATCATTTGTGACATGGTTTCTGCAGCTTTTTACTCAGAAAACACGAATATGTCACTGTTGTGTCTCCATGTGAAACCAAGTAGCGTTTGCCAACAGAAAAACAAAATGTTACATGCTACAATGCATTCACATTTCTAAAGTCCATAGAAACTATCGAGAAAACACAAACAAACTCTTAGGATTTTGCAAGAGCTGGGATTGACTGAGCCACCACAGAACCGGATATTTCTGGTTTCACCCAGCCCTATCTGGACAAACTGGTGTGGAATTGGTGTGCAAAGCACCCAGAAAAGCAGAGTCAACCTGGTTTTGGAGAAAGCAAAGTCTTTTTCTTCGGCACATGGATTCAATGTCATGTTTACAAACACAAATATCACTTTCAACCTGGTTTCTGCAGCTTTTTACACAGAAAACACGAATGTGTATCTGTTGTGCCTCCATGTGAAACCAATTAGGATTTGCCAAAAGAAAATTAAAATGTTACATGCTACGATGCATTCACAACTCTAAGTCCATAGATACTATCGAGAAAACACAAGCAAATATAGAAGCTGTAGCAAGAGCTGGAATTGACTTAGCCAACACAGAACAGGATATTTCTGGTTTCATCCAGCCCTATCTGGACAAACTGGTGTGGAATTGGTGTCCAAAGCACCCAGAGAAGCAGAGTCAACCTGGTTTTGGAGAAAAGCAAAGTCTTTTTCTTGGGCAAGTGGATTCAATGTCATGTTTACAAACACAAATATCATTTACAACCTGGTTTCTGCAGCTTTTTACTCAGAAACACAAATGTGTATCTGTTGTGCCTCCATGTGAAACCAATTAGCGTTTGCCAACATAAAATCAAAATGCTACATGCTACAATGCAATCACAACTCTAAAGTCCATAGATACTATTAACAAAACACAAATAAACTCTTAGGATGTAGCAAGAGCTGGGATTGACTGAGCCACCACAGAACCGGATATTTCTGGTTTCATCCATCCCTATCTGGACAAACTGGTGTGGAATTGCTTTGCAAAGCACCCAGAAAAGCAGAGTCAACCTGGTTTTGGAGAAAAGGAAAGTCATTTTCTTGGGCAAGTGGATTCAATGTCTTGTTTACAAACAGAAATATCATTTACAACCTGGTTTCTGCAGCTTTTTACTCAGAAAACATGAATGTGTACCTGCTGTGACTCATTTGAAACCATTAGCGTTTGCCAACAGAAAACCTAAATGCTACATGCTACAATGCATTCACAACTCTAAAGTCCATAGATACTATTGACAAAACACAAAAAAACTCTTAGGATTTAGCAAGAGCTGGGATTGACTGAGCCACCACAGAACCGGATATTTCTGGTTTCATCCAGCCCTATCTGGACAAACTGGTGTGGAATTGGTGTGCAAAGCACCCAGAAAAGCAGAGTCAACCTGGTTTTGGAGAAAAGCAAAGTCTTTTTCTTGGTCACATGGATTCAATGTCATGTTTACAAGCACAAGTATCAGTTTTAAACTGGTTTCTGCAGCTTTTTACTCAGAAAACACGAACGTGTACCTGTTGTGTCTCCATGTGAAACCAATTAGCGTTTTCCCACAGAAAAACAAAATGTTACATGCAACAATGCATTCACAACTCTAAAGTCCATAAATACTATGGAGAAAACACAAGCTAATATAGAAGCTGCAGCAAGAGCTGGGTTTGAGTTAGCCACCACAGAACCGGATATTTCTGATTTCATCCCAACCTATCTGGACAAACTGGTGTGGAGTTGGTGTGCAAAGCACCCAGAAAAGCAGAGTCAACCTGGTTTTGGAGAAATGCAGTCTTTTTCTTGGGCAAGTGGATTCAATGTCATGGTTACAAGCACAAATATCATTTTTAACCTGGTTTCTGCAGCTTTTTACTCAGAAAACACGAATGTGTACCTGTGTGTCACCATGTGAAACAAATTAGCGTTTGCCAACAGAAAAACAAAATGTTACATGATACAATGCTTTCACAACTCTAAAGTCCATAGACTATCGAGAAAACACAAGCAAACACAGAAGCTGTAGCAAGAGCTGGAATTGACTTAGCCACCACAGAACCGGATATTTCTGGTTTCATCCAAACATATCTGGACAAACTGGTGTGGAATTCGTGTGCAAAGTACCCAGAGCAGCAGAGTCAACCTGGTTTTGGAGAAAAGCAAAGTCTTTTTCTTGGACAAGTGGATTCAATGTCATGTTTACAAACACAAATATCATTTTCAACCTGGTTTCTGCAGCTTTTTACTCAGAAAACACGAAGGTGTATCTGTTGTGCCTCCATGAGGAACCTATTAGCATTTGCCAACAGAAAATCAAAATGTTACATGCTAAAATTCATTCACAACTCTAAAGTCCATAGATACTATCGACAAAACACAAGCAAACACAGAAGCTGTAGCAAGAGCTTGGATTGACTTAGCCACCACAGTACTGGATATTTCTGGTTTCATCCAAACATATCTGGACAAACTGGTGTGGAATTGGTGTGCAAAGCACCCAGAAAAGCAGAGTCAACCTGGTTTTGGAGAAAAGCAAAGTCTTTTTCTTGGGCACATGGATTCAATGTCATGGTTACAAGCACAAATATCATTTACAACCTGGTTTCTGCAGATATTTACTGAGAAAACTTGAATGTGTACCTGTTGTGACTCATTTGAAACCATTAGCGTTTGCCAACACAAAACCTAAATGCTACATGCTACAATGCATTCACAACTCTAAAGTCCATAGATACTATTGACAAAACACAAAAAAACTCTTAGGATGTAGCAAGAGCTGGGATTGACTGAACCACCACAGAACCTGATATTTCTGGTTTCATCCAAACCTATCTGGACAAACTGGTGTGGAATTGGTGTGCAAAGCACCCAGAAAAGCAGAGTCAACCTGGTTTTGGAGAAAAGCAAAGTCTTTTTCTTGGGCAAGTGGATTCAATGTCACGTTTACAAACACAAATATCATATTTAACCTGGTTTCTGCAGCTTTTCACTCAGAAAACACGAATGTGTACCTGTTGTATCTGCATGTGAAACAAATTAGCGTTTGCCAACAGAAAAACCAACTGTTACATGCTACAATTCATACGCAACTCTAAAGTCCATAGATACTATCCAGAAAATACAAGCAAACACAGAAGCTGTAGCAACAGCTGGAATTGACTTAGCCACCACAGAACTGGATATTTCTGGTTTCATCCAAACCAATCTGGACAAACTGGTGTGGAATTGGTGTGCAAAGCACCCAGAAAAGCAGAGTCAACCTGGTTTTGGAGAAAAGCAAAGTCTTTTCTTGGGCACATGGATTCAATGTCATGTTTACAAACACAAATATCATTTCTAACCTGGTTTCTGCAGCTTTTTACTCAGAAAACATGAATGTGCACCTGTTTAGACTCATTTGAAACCATTAGCGTTTGCCAACAGAAAACCTAAATGCTAAATGCTACAATGCATTCACAACTCTAAAGTCCATAGATATTATTGACAAAACAAAAAAATATTTAGGATGTAGCAAGAGCTGGGATTGACTAAGCCACCACAGAACCGGATATTTCTGGTTTCATCCAGCCCTATCTGGACAAACTGGTGTGGAATTGGTGTGCAAAGCACCCAGAAAAGCAGAGTCAAACTGGTTTTGGAGAAAGCAAAGTCTTTTTCTTGGGCACATGGATTCAATGTCATGTTTACAAACACAAATATCATTTTTAACCTGGTTTCTGCAGCTTTTTACTGAGAAAACATGAATGTGTACCTGCTGTGTCTCATTTGAAACCATTAGCGTTTGCCAACAGAAAACCTAAATGCTAAATGCTACAATGCATTCACAACTCTAAAGTCCATAGATACTGTGGAGAAAACACAAGCAAACACAGAAGCTGCAGCCAGAGCTGGGATTGACTTACCCACCACAGAACCGGATATTTCTGGTTTCATCCAGTCCTATCTGGAAAAACTGCTGTGGAATTGGTGTGCAAAGCACCCAGAAAAGCAGAGTCAACCTGGTTTTGGAGAAAAGCAAAGTCTTTTTCTTGGGCAAGTGGATTCAATGTCATGTTTACAAGCACAAGTATCATTTGTAACTTGGTTTCTGCAGCTTTTTACTCAGAAAACACGAATGTGTACCTGTTGTGTCTCCATGTGAAACCAATTAGCGTTTGCCCACAGCAAAATAAAATGTTACATGCAACAATGCATTCACAACTCTAAAGTCCATAGATACTATCGACAAAACACAAGCAAACACAGAAGCTGTAGCAAGTGCTTGATTTGACTTAGCCACAACAGAACCGGATATTTCTGGTTTCATCCAAACCTATCTGGACAAACTGGTGTGGAATTGGTGTACAAAGCACCAAGAAAAGCAGAGTCAACCTGGTTTTGGAGAAAAGCAAAGTCTTTTTCTTGGGCACATGGATTCAATTTCATGTTTACAAACACAAATATCATTTCTAACCTGGTTTCTGCAGCTTTTTACTGAAGAAAATATGAATGTGTACCTGTTGTGACTCATGTGAAACCAATTAGCGTTTGCCAACAGAAAACCTAAATGCTACATGCTACAATGCATTCACAACTCTAAAGTCTATTGATACTATCGACAAGACACAAACAAACTCTTAGGATGTAGCAAGAGCTGGGATTGACTGAGCCACCACAGAACCGGATATTTCTGGTTTCATCCAAACCTATTTGGACAAACTGGTGTGGAATTGGTGTGCAAAGCACCCAGAAAAGCAGAGTCAACCTGGTTTTGGAGAAAAGCAAAGTCTTTTTCTTGGGCAAGTGGATTCAATGTCATGTTTACAAACACAAATATCATTTTTAACCTGGTTTCTGCAGCTTTTTACTGAGAAAACATGAATGTGTACCTGCTGTGTCTCATTTGAAACCATTAGCGTTTGCCAACAGAAAACCTAAATGCTAAATGCTACAATGCATTCACAACTCTAAGTCCATAGATACTATCGAGAAAACACAAGCAAACACAGAAGCTGTAGCCAGAGCTGGGATTGAGTTAGCCACCACAGAACCGGATATTTCTGGTTTCATCCAAACCTAGCTGAACAAACTTGTGTGGAGTTGGTGTGCAAAGCACCCTGAAAAGCAGAGTCAACCTGGTTTTGGAGAAAATCGAAGTCTTTTTCTTGGACAACTGGATTCAATGTCATGGTTACAAACACAAATATCATTTTTAACCAGGTTTCTGCAGCTTTTTACTCAGAAAACACGAATATGTCACTGTTGTGTCTCCATGTGAAACCTATTAGCGTTTGCCAACAGAAAAACAAAATGTTACATGCTACAATGCATTCACATCTCTAAAGTCCATAGATAATATCGACAAAACACAAACAAACTCTTAGGATGTAGCAAGAGCTGGGATTGACTGAGCCAACACAGAACCGGATATTTCTGGTTTCATCCATTCCTATCTGGAAAAACTGGTGTGGAATTGGTGTGCAAAGCACCCAGAAAAGCAGAGTCAACCTGGTTTTGGAGAAACGCAAAGTCTTTTTCTTGGGCAAGTGGATTCAATGTCATGTTTACAAGCACAAGGATCATTTGTAACCTGGTTTCTGCAGCTTTTTACTCAGAAAACACGAATGTGTACCTGTTGTGTCTCCATGTGAAACCAATTAGCGTTTGCCCACAGAAAAACAAAATGTTACATGCAACAATGCATTCACAACTCTAAAGTCCATAGATACTATGGAGAAAACATAAGCTAATATAGAAGCTGTAGCCAGGGCTGGGTTTGAGTTAGCCACCACAGAACCGGATATTTCTGAATTCATCCAAACCTATCTGGACAAACTGGTGTGGAGTTGGTGTGCAAAGCACCCAGAAAAGCAGAGTCAACCTGGTTTTGGAGAAATGCAGTCTTTTTCTTGGGCAAGTGGATTCAATGTCATGGTTACAAGCACAAATATCATTTTTTAACCTGGTTTCTGCAGCTTTTCACTCAGAAAACACGAATGTGTACCTTTGTGTCACCATGTGAAACAAATTAGCGTTTGCCAACAGAAAAACAAAATGTTACATGCTACAATGCATTCACAACTCTAAAGTCCATAGACTATCGAGAAAACACAAGCAAACACAGAAGCTGTAGCAACAGCTGGAATTGACTTAGCCACCACAGAACCGGATATTTCTGGTTTCAGCCAAACATATCTGGACAAACTGGTGTGGAATTTGTGTGCAAAGCACCCAGAGCAGCAGATCAACCTGGTTTTGGAGAAAAGCAAAGTAATTTTCTTGGACAAGTGGATTCAATGTCATGTTCACAAACACAAATATCATTTTCAACCTGGTTTCTGCAGCTTTTTACTCAGAAAACACGAATGTGTATCTGTTGTGCCTCCATGTGAAACCAATTAGCAT
Source organism: Sylvilagus floridanus (assembly GCA_949820135.1). NCBI lineage: Eukaryota > Metazoa > Chordata > Mammalia > Lagomorpha > Leporidae > Sylvilagus > Sylvilagus floridanus. The sequence goes on from OX463232.1 coordinate 29,169,230, forward strand.
TTGCCAACAGAAAATCAAAATGTTACATGCTAAAATTTATTCACAACTCTAAAGTCCATAGATACTATCGACAAAACACAAGCAAACACAGAAGCTGTAGCAAGAGCTTGGATTGACTTAGCCACCACAGAACTGGATATTTCTGGTTTCATCCAAACCTATCTGGACAAACTGGTGTGGAATTGGTGTGCAAAGCACCGAGAAAAGCAGAGTCAACCTGGTTTTGGAGAAAAGCAAAGTCTTTTTCTTGGGAACATGGACACAATGTCATGTTTACAAACACAAATATCATTTCTAACCTGGTTTCTGCAGCTTTTTACTGAGAAAACATGAATGTGTACCTGTTGTGACTCATTTGAAACCATTAGCGTTTGCCAACAGAAAACCTAAATGCTACATGCTACAATGCATTCACAACTCTAAAGTCCATAGATACTATTGACAAAACACAAAAAAACTATTAGGATGTAGCAAGAGCTGGGATTGACTGAGCCACCACAGAACCGGATATTTCTGGTTTCACCCAGCCCTATCTGGACAAACTGGTGTGGAATTGGTGTGCAAAGCACCCAGAAAAGCAGAGTCAACTTGGTTTTGGAGAAAAGCAAAGTCTTTTTCTTGGGCAAGTGGATTCAATGTCATGTTTACAAGCACAAGTATCAGTTTTAAACTGGTTTCTGCAGATTTTACTCAGAAAACACGAATGTGTACCTGTTGTGTCTCCATGTGAAACCTATTAGCGTTTGCCCACAGAAAAACAAAATGTTACATGCAACAATGCATTCACAACTCTAAAGTCTATAGATACTATGGAGAAAACACAAGCTAATATAGTAGCTGCTGTCAGAGCTAGGTTTGAGTTAGCCACCACAGAACCGGATATTTCTGATTTCATCCCAACCTATCTGGACAAACTGGTGTGGAGTTGGTGTGCAAAGCACCCAGAACAGCAGAGTCAACCTGGTTTTGGAGAAAAGGAAAGTCTTTTTCTTGGGCAAGTGGATTCAATGTCATGGTTACAAGCACAAATATCATTTTTTAACTGGTTTCTGCAGCTTTTTACTCAGAAAACACGAATGTGTACCTTTGTGTCACCATGTGAAACAAATTAGCGTTTGTCAACAGAAAAACAAAATGTTACATGCTACAATGCATTCACAACTCTAAAGTCCATAGACTATCGAGAAAACACAAGCAAACACAGAAGCTGTAGCAACAGCTGGAATTGACTTAGCCACCACAGAACCGGATATTTCTGGTTTCAGCCAAACATATCTGGACAAACTGGTGTGGAATTTGTGTGCAAAGCACCCAGAAAAGCAGATCAACCTGGTTTTGGAGAAAAGCAAAGTAATTTTCTTGGACAAGTGGATTCAATGTCATGTTCACAAACACAAATATCATTTTCAACCTGGTTTCTGCAGCTTTCTACTCAGAAAACACGAATGTGTATCTGTTGTGCCTCCATGTGAAACCAATTAGCATTTGCCAACAGAAAATCAAAATGTTACATGCTAAAATTCATTCACAACTCTAAAGTCCATAGATACTGTGGAGAAAACACAAGCAAACACAGAAGCTGTAGCCAGAGCTGGGATTGACTTAGCCACCACAGAACTGGATATTTCTGGTTTCATCCAAACCTATCTGGACAAACTGGTGTGGAATTGGTGTGCAAAGCACCCATAAAAGCAGAGTCAACCTGGTTTTGGAGAAAAGCAAAGTCTTCTTCTTGGGCAAGTGGATTCAATGTCATGTTTACAACACAAATAACATTTTTAACCTGGTTTCTGCAGCTTTATACTCGGAAAACACGAATGTGTACCTGTTTTGTATCCATGTTAAACCATTTAGCATTTTCCACAGAAAAACAAAATGTTACATGCAACAATGCATTCACAACCCTAAAGTCCACAGATACTATGGAGAAAACACAAGCAAACCAGAAGCTGTAACCAGAGCCTGGTTTGTCTTAGCCACCACAGAACTGGATATTTCTGGTTTCATCCAGCCCTATGTGGACAAACTGGTGTGGAATTGGTGTGCAAAGCACCCAAAAAAGCATAGTCAACCTGGTTTTGGAGAAAAGCAAAGTCTTTTTCTTGGGCAAGTGGATTCAATGTCATGTTTACAAACACAAATATCATTTGTAACCTGGTTTCTGCAGGTTTTACTCATAAACACGAATGTGTAACTGTTGTGTCTCCATGTGAAACCAATTAGCATTTGCCAACAGAAAACCTAAATTCTAAATGCTACAATGCATTCACAACTCTAAAGTCATAGATACTGTGGAGAAAACACAAACAAACTCTTAGGATGTACCAAGAGCTGGGATTGACTGAGCACCACAAAACAGGATATTTCTGGTTTTATCCAGTCCTATCTGGACAAACTGGTATGGAATTGGTGTGCAAAGCACCCAGAAAAGCAGAGTCAACCTGGTTTTGGAGAAAAGCAATGTCTTTTTCTTGGGCAAGTGGATTCAATGTCATGTTTACAAACACAAATATCATTTTTAACCAGGTTTCTGCAACTTTTTACTCAGAAAACACGAATGTGTACCTCTTGTGTCTCCATGTGAATCCAATTAGCGTTTGCCAACCGAAAAACAAAATGTTACATGCTACAATGCATTCACAACTCTAAAGTCCATAGACTATCGAGAAAACACAAGCAAACACAGAAGCTGTAGCAACAGCTGGAAATGACTTAGCCACCACAGAACCGGATATTTCTGGTTTCAGCAAAACATATGTGGACAAAATGGTGTGGAATTGGTGTGCACAGCACCCAGAGCAGCAGATCAACCTGGTTTTGGAGAAAAGCAAAATCTTTTTCTTGGACAAGTGGATTCAATGTCATGTTTACAAACACAAATATCATTTTCAACCTGGTTTCTGCAGCTTTTTACTCAGAAAACACGAATGTGTATCTGTTGTGCCTCCATGTGAAACCAATTAGCATTTGCCATCAGAAAAACAAAATGTTACATGCTAAAATTCATTCACAACTCTAAAGTCCATAGATATTCTCGACAAAACACAAACAAACAGAGAAGCTGTACAAAACAGCTGGGATTGACTTAGCCACCACAGAACTCAATATTTCTGGTTTCATCCAAACCTATCTGGACAAACTAGTGTGGAATTGGTGTGCAAAGCACCCAGAAAAGCAGAGTCAACCTGGTTTTGGAGAAAAGCAAAGTCTTTTTCTTGGGCACATGGATTTAATGTCATGTTTACAAACACAAATATCATTTCTAACCTTGTTTCTGCAGCTTTTTACTGAGAAAACATGAATGTGTACCTGTTGTGACTCATTTGAAACCATTAGCGTTTGCCAACACAAAACCTAAATGCTACATGCTAAAATGCATTCACAACTCTAAAGTCCATAGATACTATCGACAAAACACAAACAAACTCTTAGGATGTAGCAAGAGCTGGGATTGACTTAGCCACCACAGAACCGGATATTTCTGGTTTCATCCAGCACTATCTGGACAAACTGGTGTGGAATTGGTTTGCAAAGCACCCAGAAAAGCAGAGTCAACCTGGTTTTGGAGAAAAGCAAAGTCTTTTTCTTGGGCAAGTGGATTCAATGTCATGTTTACAAACACAAATATCATTTTTAACCAGGTTTCTGCAGCTTTTTACTCAGAAAACATGAATGTGTACCTGCTGTGACTCATTTGAAACCATTAGTGTTTGCCAACAGAAAACCTAAATGCTAAATGCTACAATGCATTCACAACTCTAAAGTCCATAGATACTGTGGAGAAAACACAAGCAAACACAGAAGCTGTAGCCAGAGCTGGGATTGAATAAGACACCATAGAACCAGATATTACTGGTTTCTGCCAAACATAGCTGAACAAACTGGTGTGGAGTTGGTGTGCAAAGCACCCAGAGAAGCAGGGTCAACCTGGTTTTGGGGAAAAGCAAAGTCTTTTTCTTGGGCAAGTGGATTCAATGTCATGTTTACAAACACAAATATCATTTTCAACCTGGTTTCTGCAGCTTTTTACTCAGAAAATATGAATGTGTATCTGTTGTGCCTCCATGAGAAACCAATTAGCATTTGCCAACAGAAAATCAAAATGTTACATGCTACAATTCATTCACAACTCTAAGTCCATAGATCCTATCGAGAAAACACAAGCAAACACAGAAGCTGTAGCAAGAGCTCGGATTGACTTAGCCACCACGGAACTGGATATTTCTGGTTTCATCCAAATCTATCTGGACAAACTGGTGTGGAATTGGTGTGCAAAGCACCCAGAAAAGCAGAGTCAACCTGGATTTGGAGAAAAGCAATGACTTTTTCTTGGGCAAGTGGATTCAATGTCATGTTTACAAACAAAAATATCATTTTTAACCAGGTTTGTGCAACTTTTTACTCAGAAAACACGAATATGTCACTGTTGTGTCTCCATGTGAAACCTATTAGCGTTTGCCAACAGAAAAACAAAATGTTACATGCTACAATGCATTCACAACTCTAAAGTCCATAGACTCGAGAAAACACAAGCAAACACAGAAGCTGTAGCAACAGCTGGAAATGACTTAGCCACCACAGAACCGGATATTTCTGGTTTCATCCAAACCTATCTGGACAAACTGGTGTGGAATTTGTGTGCAAAGCACCCAGAAAAGCAGATCAACCTGGTTTTGGAGAAAAGCAAAGTAATTTTCTTGGACAAGTGGATTCAATGTCATGTTCACAAACACAAATATCATTTTCAACCTGGTTTCTGCAGCTTTTTACTCAGAAAACACGAATGTGTATCTGTTGTGCCTCCATGTGAAACCAATTAGCATTTGCCAACAGAAAATCAAAATGTTACATGCTAAAATTCATTCACAACTCTAAAGTCCATAGATACTGTGGAGAAAACACAAGCAAACACAGAAGCTGTAGCAAGAGCTTGGATTGACTTAGCCACCACAGAACTGGATATTTCTGGTTTCATCCAAACCTATCTGGACAAACTGGTGTGGAATTGGTGTGCAAAGCACCGAGAAAAGCAGAGTCAACCTGGTTTTGGAGAAAAGCAAAGTCTTTTTCTTGGGAACATGGATACAATGTCATGTTTACAAACACAAATATCATTTCTAACCTGGTTTCTGCAGCTTTTTACTGAGAAAACATGAATGTGTACCTGTTGTGACTCATTTGAAACCATTAGCGTTTGCCAACAGAAAACCTAAATGCTACATGCTACAATGCATTCACAACTCTAAAGTCCATAGATACTATTGACAAAACACAAAAAAACTCTTAGGATGTAGCAAGAGCTGGGATTGACTGAGCCACCACAGAACCGGATATTTCTGGTTTCACCCAGCCCTATCTGGACAAACTGGTGTGGAATGGGTGTGCAAACCACCCAGAAAAGCAGAGTCAACTTGGTTTTGGAGAAAAGCAAAGTCTTTTTCTTGGGCAAGTGGATTCAATGTCATGTTTACAAGCACAAGTATCAGTTTTAAACTGGTTTCTGTAGATTTTACTCAGAAAACACGAATGTGTACCTGTTGTGTCTCCATGTGAAACCAATTAGCGTTTGCCCACAGAAAAACAAAATGTTACATGCAACAATGCATTCACAACTCTAAAGTCTATAGATACTATGGAGAAAACACAAGCTAATATAGTAGCTGCGGTCAGAGCTGGGTTTGAGTTAGCCACCACAGAACCGGATATTTCTGATTTCATCCCAACCTATCTGGACAAACTGGTGTGGAGTTGGTGTGCAAAGCACCCAGAAAAGCAGAGTCAACCTGGTTTTGGAGAAATGCAGTCTTTTTCTTGGGCAAGTGGATTCAATGTCATGGTTACAAGCACAAATATCATTTTTTAACTGGTTTCTGCAGCTTTTTACTCAGAAAACACGAATGTGTACCTTTGTGTCACCATGTGAAACAAATTAGCGTTTGTCAACAGAAAAACAAAATGTTACATGCTACAATGCATTCACAACTCTAAAGTCCATAGACTATCGAGAAAACACAAGCAAACACAGAAGCTGTAGCAACAGCTGGAATTGACTTAGCCACCACAGAACCGGATATTTCTGGTTTCAGCCAAACATATCTGGACAAACTGGTGTGGAATTTGTGTGCAAAGCACCCAGAAAAGCAGATCAACCTGGTTTTGGAGAAAAGCAAAGTAATTTTCTTGGACAAGTGGATTCAATGTCATGTTCACAAACACAAATATCATTTTCAACCTGGTTTCTGCAGCTTTTTACTCAGAAAACACGAATGTGTATCTGTTGTGCCTCCATGTGAAACCAATTAGCATTTGCCAACAGAAAATCAAAATGTTACATGCTAAAATTCATTCACAACTCTAAAGTCCATAGATACTGTGGAGAAAACACAAGCAAACACAGAAGCTGTAGCAAGAGCTTGGATTGACTTAGCCACCACAGAACTGGATATTTCTGGTTTCATCCAAACCTATCTGGACAAACTGGTGTGGAATTGGTGTGCAAAGCACCCAGAAAAGCAGAGTCAACCTGGTTTTGGAGAAAAGCAAAGTCTTCTTCTTGGGCAAGTGGATTCAATGTCATGTTTACAACACAAATAACATTTTTAACCTGGTTTCTGCAGCTTTATACTCGGAAAACACGAATGTGTACCTGTTTTGTATCCATGTTAAACCATTTAGCATTTTCCACAGAAAAACAAAATGTTACATGCAACAATGCATTCACAACCCTAAAGTCCACAGATACTATGGAGAAAACACAAGCAAACCAGAAGCTGTAGCCAGAGCCTGGTTTGTCTTAGCCACCACAGAACTGGATATTTCTGGTTTCATCCAGCCCTATGTGGACAAACTGGTGTGGAATTGCTTTGCAAAGCACCCAGAAAAGCATAGTCAACCTGGTTTTGGAGAAAAGCAAAGTCTTTTTCTTGGGCAAGTGGATTCAATGTCATGTTTACAAACACAAATATCATTTGTAACCTGGTTTCTGCAGGTTTTACTCATAAACACGAATGTGTAACTGTTGTGTCTCCATGTGAAACCAATTAGCATTTGCCAACAGAAAACCTAAATTCTAAATGCTACAATGCATTCACAACTCTAAAGTCATAGATACTGTGGAGAAAACACAAACAAACTCTTAGGATGTACCAAGAGCTGGGATTGACTGAGCACCACAAAACAGGATATTTCTGGTTTTATCCAGTCCTATCTGGACAAACTGGTATGGAATTGGTGTGCAAAGCACCCAGAAAAGCAGAGTCAACCTGGTTTTGGAGAAAAGCAATGACTTTTTCTTGGGCAAGTGGATTCAATGTCATGTTTACAAACACAAATATCATTTTTAACCAGGTTTCTGCAACTTTTTACTCAGAAAACACGAATGTGTACCTCTTGTGTCTCCATGTGAATCCAATTAGCGTTTGCCAACCGAAAAACAAAATGTTACATGCTACAATGCATTCACAACTCTAAAGTCCATAGACTCGAGAAAACACAAGCAAACACAGAAGCTGTAGCAACAGCTGGAAATGACTTAGCCACCACAGAACCGGATATTTCTGGTTTCAGCAAAACATATGTGGACAAACTGGTGTGGAATTGGTGTGCACAGCACCCAGAGCAGCAGATCAACCTGGTTTTGGAGAAAAGCAAAATCTTTTTCTTGGACAAGTGGATTCAATGTCATGTTTACAAACACAAATATCATTTTCAACCTGGTTTCTGCAGCTTTTTACTCAGAAAACACGAATGTGTATCTGTTGTGCCTCCATGTGAAACCAATTAGCATTTGCCATCAGAAAAACAAAATGTTACATGCTAAAATTCATTCACAACTCTAAAGTCCATAGATATTCTCGACAAAACACAAACAAACAGAGAAGCTGTACAAAACAGCTGGGATTGACTTAGCCACCACAGAACTCAATATTTCTGGTTTCATCCAAACCTATCTGGACAAACTAGTGTGGAATTGGTGTGCAAAGCACCCAGAAAAGCAGAGTCAACCTGGTTTTGGAGAAAAGCAAAGTCTTTTTCTTGGGCACATGGATTTAATGTCATGTTTACAAACACAAATATCATTTCTAACCTTGTTTCTGCAGCTTTTTACTGAGAAAACATGAATGTGTACCTGTTGTGACTCATTTGAAACCATTAGCGTTTGCCAACACAAAACCTAAATGCTACATGCTAAAATGCATTCACAACTCTAAAGTCCATAGATACTATCGACAAAACACAAACAAACTCTTAGGATGTAGCAAGAGCTGGGATTGACTGAGCCACCACAGAACCGGATATTTCTGGTTTCATCCAGCACTATCTGGACAAACTGGTGTGGAATTGGTTTGCAAAGCACCCAGAAAAGCAGAGTCAACCTGGTTTTGGAGAAAAGCAAAGTCTTTTTCTTGGGCAAGTGGATTCAATGTCATGTTTACAAACACAAATTTCATTTTTAACCAGGTTTCTGCAGCTTTTTACTCAGAAAACATGAATGTGTACCTGCTGTGACTCATTTGAAACCATTAGTGTTTGCCAACAGAAAACCTAAATGCTAAATGCTACAATGCATTCACAACTCTAAAGTCCATAGATACTGTGGAGAAAACACAAGCAAACACAGAAGCTGTAGCCAGAGCTGGGATTGAATAAGACACCATAGAACCAGATATTACTGGTTTCTGCCAAACATAGCTGAACAAACTGGTGTGGAGTTGGTGTGCAAAGCACCCAGAGAAGCAGGGTCAACCTGGTTTTGGGGAAAAGCAAAGTCTTTTTCTTGGGCAAGTGGATTCAATGTCATGTTTACAAACACAAATATCATTTTCAACCTGGTTTCTGCAGCTTTTTACTCAGAAAACATGAATGTGTATCTGTTGTGCCTCCATGAGAAACCAATTAGCATTTGCCAACAGAAAATCAAAATGTTACATGCTACAATTCATTCACAACTCTAAGTCCATAGATCCTATCGAGAAAACACAAGCAAACACAGAAGCTGTAGCAAGAGCTCGGATTGACTTAGCCACCACGGAACTGGATATTTCTGGTTTCATCCAAATCTATCTGGACAAACTGGTGTGGAATTGGTGTGCAAAGCACCCAGAAAAGCAGAGTCAACCTGGTTTTGGAGAAAAGCAATGACTTTTTCTTGGGCAAGTGGATTCAATGTCATGTTTACAAACAAAAATATCATTTTTAACCAGGTTTCTGCAACTTTTTACTCAGAAAACACGAATATGTCACTGTTGTGTCTCCATGTGAAACCTATTAGCGTTTGCCAACAGAAAAACAAAATGTTACATGCTACAATGCATTCACAACTCTAAAGTCCATAGACTCGAGAAAACACAAGCAAACACAGAAGCTGTAGCAACAGCTGGAAATGACTTAGCCACCACAGAACCGGATATTTCTGGTTTCATCCAAACCTATCTGGACAAACTGGTGTGGAATTTGTGTGCAAAGCACCCAGAAAAGCAGATCAACTTGGTTTTGGAGAAAAGCAAAGTAATTTTCTTGGACAAGTGGATTCAATGTCATGTTCACAAACACAAATATCATTTTCAACCTGGTTTCTGCAGCTTTTTACTCAGAAAACACGAATGTGTATCTGTTGTGCCTCCATGTGAAACCAATTAGCATTTGCCAACAGAAAATCAAAATGTTACATGCTAAAATTCATTCACAACTCTAAAGTCCATAGATACTGTGGAGAAAACACAAGCAAACACAGAAGCTGTAGCAAGAGCTTGGATTGACTTAGCCACCACAGAACTGGATATTTCTGGTTTCATCCAAACCTATCTGGACAAACTGGTGTGGAATTGGTGTGCAAAGCACCGAGAAAAGCAGAGTCAACCTGGTTTTGGAGAAAAGCAAAGTCTTTTTCTTGGGAACATGGATACAATGTCATGTTTACAAACACAAATATCATTTCTAACCTGGTTTCTGCAGCTTATTACTCAGAAAACATGAATGTGTACCTGTTGTGACTCATTTGAAACCATTAGCGTTTGCCAACAGAAAACCTAAATGCTACATGCTACAATGCATTCACAACTCTAAAGTCCATAGATACTATTGACAAAACACAAAAAAACTCTTAGGATGTAGCAAGAGCTGGGATTGACTGAGCCACCACAGAACCGGATATTTCTGGTTTCACCCAGCCCTATCTGGACAAACTGGTGTGGAATGGGTGTGCAAACCACCCAGAAAAGCAGAGTCAACTTGGTTTTGGAGAAAAGCAAAGTCTTTTTCTTGGGCAAGTGGATTCAATGTCATGTTTACAAGCACAAGTATCAGTTTTAAACTGGTTTCTGCAGATTTTACTCAGAAAACACGAATGTGTACCTGTTGTGTCTCCATGTGAAACCAATTAGCGTTTGCCCACAGAAAAACAAAATGTTACATGCAACAATGCATTCACAACTCTAAAGTCTATAGATACTATGGAGAAAACACAAGCTAATATAGTAGCTGCTGTCAGAGCTGGGTTTGAGTTAGCCACCACAGAACCGGATATTTCTGATTTCATCCCAACCTATCTGGACAAACTGGTGTGGAGTTGGTGTGCAAAGCACCCAGAAAAGCAGAGTCAACCTGGTTTTGGAGAAATGCAGTCTTTTTCTTGGGCAAGTGGATTCAATGTCATGGTTACAAGCACAAATATCATTTTTTAACTGGTTTCTGCAGCTTTTTACTCAGAAAACACGAATGTGTACCTTTGTGTCACCATGTGAAACAAATTAGCGTTTGTCAACAGAAAAACAAAATGTTACATGCTACAATGCATTCACAACTCTAAAGTCCATAGACTATCGAGAAAACACAAGGAAACACAGAAGCTGTAGCAACAGCTGGAATTGACTTAGCCACCACAGAACCGGATATTTCTGGTTTCAGCCAAACATATCTGGACAAACTGGTGTGGAATTTGTGTGCAAAGCACCCAGAAAAGCAGATCAACCTGGTTTTGGAGAAAAGCAAAGTAATTTTCTTGGACAAGTGGATTCAATGTCATGTTCACAAACACAAATATCATTTTCAACCTGGTTTCTGCAGCTTTTTACTCAGAAAACACGAATGTGTATCTGTTGTGCCTCCATGTGAAACCAATTAGCATTTGCCAACAGAAAATCAAAATGTTACATGCTAAAATTCATTCACAACTCTAAAGTCCATAGATACTGTGGAGAAAACACAAGCAAACACAGAAGCTGTAGCAAGAGCTTGGATTGACTTAGCCACCACAGAACTGGATATTTCTGGTTTCATCCAAACCTATCTGGACAAACTGGTGTGGAATTGGTGTGCAAAGCACCCATAAAAGCAGAGTCAACCTGGTTTTGGAGAAAAGCAAAGTCTTCTTCTTGGGCAAGTGGATTCAATGTCATGTTTACAACACAAATAACATTTTTAACCTGGTTTCTGCAGCTTTATACTCGGAAAACACGAATGTGTACCTGTTTTGTATCCATGTTAAACCATTTAGCATTTTCCACAGAAAAACAAAATGTTACATGCAACAATGCATTCACAACCCTAAAGTCCACAGATACTATGGAGAAAACACAAGCAAACCAGAAGCTGTAGCCAGAGCCTGGTTTGTCTTAGCCACCACAGAACTGGATATTTCTGGTTTCATCCAGCCCTATGTGGACAAACTGGTGTGGAATTGCTTTGCAAAGCACCCAGAAAAGCATAGTCAACCTGGTTTTGGAGAAAAGCAAAGTCTTTTTCTTGGGCAAGTGGATTCAATGTCATGTTTACAAACACAAATATCATTTGTAACCTGGTTTCTGCAGGTTTTACTCATAAACACGAATGTGTAACTGTTGTGTCTCCATGTGAAACCAATTAGCATTTGCCAACAGAAAACCTAAATTCTAAATGCTACAATGCATTCACAACTCTAAAGTCATAGATACTGTGGAGAAAACACAAACAAACTCTTAGGATGTACCAAGAGCTGGGATTGACTGAGCACCACAAAACAGGATATTTCTGGTTTTATCCAGTCCTATCTGGACAAACTGGTATGGAATTGGTGTGCAAAGCACCCAGAAAAGCAGAGTCAACCTGGTTTTGGAGAAAAGCAATGACTTTTTCTTGGGCAAGTGGATTCAATGTCATGTTTACAAACACAAATATCATTTTTAACCAGGTTTCTGCAACTTTTTACTCAGAAAACACGAATGTGTACCTCTTTTGTCTCCATGTGAATCCAATTAGCGTTTGCCAACCGAAAAACAAAATGTTACATGCTACAATGCATTCACAACTCTAAAGTCCATAGACTCGAGAAAACACAAGCAAACACAGAAGCTGTAGCAACAGCTGGAAATGACTTAGCCACCACAGAACCGGATATTTCTGGTTTCAGCAAAACATATGTGGACAAACTGGTGTGGAATTGGTGTGCACAGCACCCAGAGCAGCAGATCAACCTGGTTTTGGAGAAAAGCAAAATCTTTTTCTTGGACAAGTGGATTCAATGTCATGTTTACAAACACAAATATCATTTTCAACCTGGTTTCTGCAGCTTTTTACTCAGAAAACACGAATGTGTATCTGTTGTGCCTCCATGTGAAACCAATTAGCATTTGCCATAAGAAAAACAAAATGTTACATGCTAAAATTCATTCACAACTCTAAAGTCCATAGATATTCTCGACAAAACACAAACAAACAGAGAAGCTGTACAAAACAGCTGGGATTGACTTAGCCACCACAGAACTCAATATTTCTGGTTTCATCCAAACCTATCTGGACAAACTAGTGTGGAATTGGTGTGCAAAGCACCCAGAAAAGCAGAGTCAACCTGGTTTTGGAGAAAAGCAAAGTCTTTTTCTTGGGCACATGGATTTAATGTCATGTTTACAAACACAAATATCATTTCTAACCTTGTTTCTGCAGCTTTTTACTGAGAAAACATGAATGTGTACCTGTTGTGACTCATTTGAAACCATTAGCGTTTGCCAACACAAAACCTAAATGCTACATGCTAAAATGCATTCACAACTCTAAAGTCCATAGATACTATCGACAAAACACAAACAAACTCTTAGGATGTAGCAAGAGCTGGGATTGACTTAGCCACCACAGAACCGGATATTTCTGGTTTCATCCAGCACTATCTGGACAAACTGGTGTGGAATTGGTTTGCAAAGCACCCAGAAAAGCAGAGTCAACCTGGTTTTGGAGAAAAGCAAAGTCTTTTTCTTGGGCAAGTGGATTCAATGTCATGTTTACAAACACAAATATCATTTTTAACCAGGTTTCTGCAGCTTTTTACTCAGAAAACATGAATGTGTACCTGCTGTGACTCATTTGAAACCATTAGTGTTTGCCAACAGAAAACCTAAATGCTAAATGCTACAATGCATTCAAAACTCTAAAGTCCATAGATACTGTGGAGAAAACACAAGCAAACACAGAAGCTGTAGCCAGAGCTGGGATTGAATAAGCCACCACAGAACCAGATATTACTGGTTTCTGCCAAACATAGCTGAACAAACTGGTGTGGAGTTGGTGTGCAAAGCACCCAGAGAAGCAGGGTCAACCTGGTTTTGGGGAAAAGCAAAGTCTTTTTCTTGGGCAAGTGGATTCAATGTCATGTTTACAAACACAAATATCATTTTCAACCTGGTTTCTGCAGCTTTTTACTCAGAAAACATGAATGTGTATCTGTTGTGCCTTCATGAGAAACCAATTAGCATTTGCCAACAGAAAATCAAAATGTTACATGCTACAATTCATTCACAACTCTAAGTCCATAGATCCTATCGAGAAAACACAAGCAAACACAGAAGCTGTAGCAAGAGCTCGGATTGACTTAGCCACCACGGAACTGGATATTTCTGGTTTCATCCAAACCTATCTGGACAAACTGCTGTGGAATTGGTGTGCAAAGCACCCAGAAAAGCAGAGTCAACCTGGTTTTGGAGAAAAGCAATGACTTTTTCTTGGGCAAGTGGATTCAATGTCATGTTTACAAACACAAATATCATTTTTAACCAGGTTTCTGCAACTTTTTACTCAGAAAACACGAATGTGTACCTCTTGTGTCTCCATGTGAATCCAATTAGCGTTTGCCAACAGAAAAACAAAATGTTACATGCTACAATGCATTCACAACTCTAAAGTCCATAGACTATCGAGAAAACACAAGCAAACACAGAAGCTGTAGCAACAGCTGGAAATGACTTAGCCACCACATAACCGGATATTTCTGGTTTCAGTCAAACATATCTGGACAAACTGGTGTGGAATTTGTGTGCAAAGCACCCAGAGCAGCAGATCAACCTGGTTTTAGAGAAAAGCAAAATCTTTTTCTTGGACAATTGGATTCAATGTCATGTTTACAAACACAAATATCATTTTCAACCTGGTTTCTGCAGCTTTTTACTCAGAAAACACGAATGTGTATCTGTTGTGCCTCCATGTGAAACCAATTAGCATTTGCCAACAGAAAATCAAAATGTTACATGCTAAAATTCATTCACAACTCTAAAGTCCATAGATACTATCGACAAAACACAAACAAACAGAGAAGCTGTACAAAACAGCTGGGATTGACTTAGCCAACACAGAACTGGATATTGCTGGTTTCATCCAAACCTATCTGGACAAACTAGTGTGGAATTGGTGTGCAAAGCAACCAGAAAAGCAGAGTCAACCTGGTTTTGGAGAAAAGCAAAGTCTTTTTCTTGGGCACATGGATTTAATGTCATGTTTACAAACACAAATATCATTTCTAACCTGGTTTCTGCAGCTTTTTACTGAGAAAACATTAATGTGTACCTGTTGTGACTCATTTGAAACCATTAGCGTTTGCCAACAGAAAACCTAAATGCTACATGCTACAATGCATTCACAACTCTAAAGTCCATAGATACTATTGACAAAACACAAACAAACTCTTAGGATGTTGCAAGAGCTGGGATTGACTGAGCCACCACAGAACCGGATATTTCTGGTTTCATCCAAACATATCTGGACAAACTGGTGTGGAATTGGTTTGCAAAGCACCCAGAGAAGCAGGGTCAACCTGGTTTTGGGGAAAAGCAAAGTCTTTTTCTTGGGCAAGTGGATTCAATGTCATGTTTACAAACACAAATATCATTTTCAACCTGGTTTCTGCAGCTTTTTACTCAGAAAACATGAATGTGTATCTGTTGTGCCTCCATGAGAAACCAATTAGCATTTGCCAACAGAAAATCAAAATGTTACATGCTACAATTCATTCACAACTCTAAGTCCATAGATACTATCGAGAAAACACAAGCAAATACAGAAGCTGTAGCAAGAGCTCGGATTGACTTAGCCACCACGGAACTGGATATTTCTGGTTTCATCCAAACCTATCTGGACAAACTGGTGTTGAATTGGTGTGCAAAGCACCCAGAAAAGCAGAGTCAACCTGGTTTTGGAGAAAAGCAATGACTTTTTCTTCGGCAAGTGGATTCAATGTCATGTTCACAAACACAAATATCATTTTTAACCTGGTTTCTGCAGCTTTTTACTGAGAAAACATGAATGTGTACCTGCTGTGACTCATTTGAAACCATTAGCGTTTGCCAACAGAAAACCTAAATGCTAAATGCTACAAAGCATTCACAACTCTAAAGTCCATAGATATGGTGGAGAAAACACAAGCAAACACAGAAGCTGTAGCCAGAGCTGGGATTGAATAAGCCACCATAGAACCGCATATTTCTGGTTTCATCCAAACCTAGCTGAACAAACTGGTGTGGAGTTGGTGTGCAAAGCACCCTGAAAAGCAGAGTCAACCTGGTTTTGGGGAAAAGCAAAGTCTTTTTCTAGGTCAAGTAGATTCAATGTCATGTTTACAAACACAAATATCATTTCTAACCTGGTTTCTGCAGATTTTTACTCAGAAAACACGAATATGTAACGGTTTTGTTTCCATGTGAAACCAAGTAGCGTTTGCCAACAGAAAAACAAAATGTTACATGCTACAATGCTTTCACATCTCTAAAGTCCATAGATACTATCGACAAAACACAAACAAACTCTTAGGATGTTGCAAGAGCTGGGAATGACTGAGCCACCACAGATCCGGATATTTCTGGTTTCATCCAAACATATCTGGACAAACTGCTGTGGAATAGGTTTGCAAAGCACCCAGAGAAGCAGGGTCAACCTGGTTTTGGGGAAAATCAAAGTCTTTTTCTTGGGCAAGTGGATTCAATGTCATGTTTTCAAACACAAATATGTTTTTCAACCTGGTTTCTGCAGCTTTTTACTCAGAAAACATGAATTTGTACCTTTGTGTCACCATGTGATACAAATTAGCGTTTGCCGACAGAAAAACAAACTGTTAGATGCTACTATGCATTCACAACTCTAAAGTCCATAGAATATCGAGAAAACACAAGGAAACACAGAAGCTGTAGCAACAGCTGGAATTGACTTAGGCACCACAGAACCGGATATTTCTGGTTTCATCCAGACCTATCTGGACAAACTGGTGTGGAATTGGTGTGCAAAGCACCCAGAAAAGCAGAGTCAACCTGGTTTTGGAGAAAAGCAAAGTCTTTTTCTTGGCCATGTGGATTCAATGTCATGTTTACAAACACAATTATCATTTTCAACCTGGTTTCTGCAGCTTTTTACTCAGAAAACACGAATGTGTACCTGTTGTGTCTCCATGTGAAACCATTTAGCATTTGCCAACAGAAAAACAAAATGTTACATGCTACAATGCATTCACAACTCTAAAGTCCAGAGATACTATGGAGAAAACACAAGCAAGCCAGAAGCTGTAGCCAGAGCCGGGTTTGTCTTAGCCACCACAGAACTGGATATTTCTGGTTTCATCCAGACCTATCTGGACAAAATGGTGTGGAATTGCTTTGCAAAGCACCCAGAAAAGCAGAGTCAACCTGGTTTTGGAGAAAAGCAAAGTCTTTTTCTTGGGCAAGTGGATTCAATGTCATGTTTACAAACACAAATATCATTTTTAAACTGGTTTCTGCAGCTTTTTACTCAGAAAACACGAATGTGTAACTGTTGTGCCTGCATGTGAAACTAATTAGCATTTGCCAACAGAAAATCAAAATGTTACATGCAACAATGCATTTTCAACTCTAAAGTCTATAGATACTATCCAGAAAACAAAAACAAACTCTTAGGATGTACCAAGAGCTGGGATTGACTTAGCACCACAGAACAGGATATTTCTGGTTTCATCTAGTCCTATCTGGACAACCTGGTATGGAATTGGTGTGCAAAGCACCCAGAAAAGCAGAGTCAACCTGGTTTTGGAGAAAAGCAATGTCTTTTTCTTGGGCAAGTGGATTCAATGTCATGTTTACAAACACAAATATCATTTTTAACCAGGTTTCTGCAACTTTTTACTCAGAAAACACGAATGTGTACCTCTTGTGTCTCCATGTGAATCCAATTAGCGTTTGCCAACTGAAAAACAAAATGTTACATGCTACAATGCATTCACAACTCTAAAGTGCATAGATACTGTCGAGAAAACACAAGCAAACATAGAAGCTGTAGCAGGAGTTGGAATTGAGTTAGCCACCACAGAACCAGATATCTCTTGTTACATTCAGACCTATCTGGACAAACTGGTGTGGAATTGGAGTGCAAAGCACCCAGAAAAGCAGAGTCAACCTGGTTTTGAAGAATAGCAAAGTCTTCTTCTTGGGCAAGTGGATTCAATCTCATGTTTACAACACAAATAACATTTTTAACCTGGTTTCTGCAGCTTTTTACTCAGAAAACACGAATGTGTATCTGTTGTGCCTCCATGAGAAACCAATTAGCATTTGCCAACAGAAAATCAAAATGTTACATGCTACAATGCATTCACAACTCTAAGTCCATACATACTATCGAGAAAAAACAAGCAAACACAGAAGCTGTAGCAAGAGCTGGAATTGACTTACCTACCATAGAACGGGATACTTCTGGTTTCATCCAGCCATATGTGGACAAACTGGTGTGGAATTGGTGTGCAAAGCACCCAGAAAAGCAGAGTCAACCTGGTTTTGGAGAAAAGCAAAGTCTTTTTCTTGGGCAAGTGGATTCAATGTCATGTTTACAAGCGCAAGTACCAGTTGTAAACTGGTTTCTGCAGCTTTTTACTCAGAAAACACGAATGTGTAACTTTGTGTCCCCATGTGAAACAAATTAGCGTTTGCCAACAGAAAAACAAAATGTTACATGCTACAATGCATTCACATCTCTAAAGTCCATAGACTATCGAGAAATCACAAGCAAACACAGAAGCTGTAGCAACAGCTGGAATTGATTTAGACACCACCGAACCGGATATTTCAGGTTTCATCCAAACCTATCTGGACAAACTGGTGTGGAATTGGTGTGCAAAGCACCCAGAAAAGCAGACTCAACCTGGTTTTGGAGAAAAGCAAAGTCTTTTTCTTGGGCACATGGATTCAATGTCATGTTTACAAACACAAATATCATTTTCAACCTGGTTTCTGCAGCTTTTTACTCAGAAAACATGAATGTGTACCTGTTGTGACTCATTTGAAAAAATTAGCGTTTGCCAACAGAAAACCTAAATGCTACATTCTACAATGCATTCACAACTCTAAAGTCCATAGATAGTATTGACAATACACAAGCAAACACAGAAGCTGTAGCAACAGCTGGGATTGAATAAGCCAACATAGAGCCGGATATTTCTGAATTCATCCAAACATATCTGGACAAACTGGTGTGGAATTTGTTTGCAAAGCACCCAGAGAAGCAGGGTCAACCTGGTTTTGGAGAAAAGCAAAGTCTTTTTCTTGGGCAAGTGGATTCAATGTCATGTTTTCAAACACAAATATCATTTGTAACCTGGTTTCTGCAGCTTTTTACTCAGAAAACACGAATGTGTAACTCTTGTGCCTCCATGAGAAACCAATTAGCATTTGCCAACAGAAAATCAAAATGTTACATGCTACAATTCATTCACAACTCTAAGTCCATAGATACTATCGAGAAAACACAAGCAAATATAGAATCTGTAGCAAGAGCTGGAATTGACTTAGCCAACACGGAACGGGATACTTCTGGTTTCATCCAGCCCTATCTGGACAAGCTGGTGTGGAATTGGTGTACAAAGCACCCAGAAAAGCAGAGTCAACCTGGTTTTGGAGAAAAGCAAAGTCTTTTTCTTGGGCAGGTGGATTCAATGTCATGTTTACAAACACAAATATCATTTTCAACCTGGTTTCTGCAGCTTTTTACTCAGAAAACACGAATGTGTATCTGTTCTGCCTGCATGTGAAAACAATTAGCATTTGCCAAAAGAAAATCAAAATGTTACATGCTACAATGCATTCACAACTCTAAGTCCATAGATACTATCGAGAAAACACAAGCAAACCAGAAGCTGTAGCCAGAGCCGGGTTTGTCTTAGCCACCACAGAACTGGATATTTCTGGTTTCATCCAGACCTATCTGGACAAACTGGTGTGGAATTGGTTTGCAAAGCACCCAGAAAAGCAGAGTCAACCTGGTTTTGGAGAAAAGCAAAGTCTTTTTCTTGGGCAAGTGGATTCAATGTCATGTTTACAAACACAAATATCATTTTTAACCAGGATTCTGCAACTTTTTACTCAGAAAACACGAATGTGTACCTCTTGTGTTTCCATGTGAATCCAATTAGCGTTTGCCAACAGAAAATCAAAATGTTACATGCTACAATGCATTCACAACTCTAAAGTCCATAGATACTGTCGAGAAAACACAAGCAAACATAGAAGCTGTAGCAGGAGCTGGATTTGAGTTAGCCACCACAGAACCAGATATTTCTTGTTACATTCAGACCTATCTGGACAAACTGGTGTGGAATTGGAGTGCAAAGCACCAAGAAAAGCAGAGTCAACCTGGTTTTGGAGAAAAGCAAAGTCTTTTTCTTGGGCAAGTGGATTCAATGTCATGTTTTCAAACACAAATATCATTTTCAACCTGGTTTCTGCAGCTTTTTACTCAGAAAACACGAATGTGTATCTGTTGTGCCTCCATGTGAAACTAATTAGCACTTGCCAACAGAAAATCAAAATGTTACATGCTACAATTCATTCACAACTCTAAGTCCATAGATACTATCGAGAAAACACAAGCAAATGTAGAAGCTGTAGCAAGAGCTGGAATTGACTTAGGCAACACGGAACGGGATACTTCTGGTTTCATCCAGCCCTATCTGGACAAGCTGGTGTGGAATTGGTGTGCAAAGCACCCAGAAAAGCAGAGTCAACCTGGTTTTGGAGAAAAGCAAAGTCTTTTTCTTGGGCAAGTGGATTCAATGTCATGTTTACAAACACAAATATCATTTTCAACCTGGTTTCTGCAGCTTTTTACTCAGAAAACACGAATGTGTATCTGTTCTGCCTGCATGTGAAACCAATTAGCATTTGCCAACAGAAAATCAAAATGTTACATGCTACAATGCATTCACAACTCTAAGTCCATAGATACTATCGAGAAAACACAAGCAAACCAGAAGCTGTAGCCAGAGCCGCGTTTGTCTTAGCCACCACAGAACTGGATATTTCTGGTTTCATCCAGACCTATCTGGACAAACTGGTGTGGAATTGGTTTGCAAAGCACCCAGAAAAGCAGACTCAACCTGGTTTTGGAGAAAAGCAAAGTCTTTTTCTTGGGCAAGTGGATTCAATGTCAGGTTTACAAACACAAATATCATTTTCAACCTGGTTTCTGCAGCTTTTTACTCAGAAAACATGAATGTGTACCTGTTGTGACTCATTTGAAAAAATTAGCGTTTGCCAACAGAAAACCTAAATGCTACATTCTAAAAAGCATTCACAACTCTAAAGTCCATAGATAGTATTGACAATACACAAGCAAACACAGAAGCTGTAGCAACAGCTGGGATTGAATAAGCCAACATATAGCCGGATATTTCTGGTTTCATCCAACCTAGCTGAACAAACTGGTGTGGAGTTGGTGTGCAAAGCACCCAGAAAAGCAGAGTCAACCTGGTTTTGGAGAAAAGCAAAGTCTTATTCTAGGGCAAGTGGATTCAATGTCATGTTTACAAACACAAATATCATTTGTAACCTGGTTTCTGCAGATTTTTACTCAGAAAACACGAATATGTAACTGTTTTGTTTCCATGTGAAACCAAGTAGCGTTTTCCAACAGAAAAACAAAATCTTACATGCTACAATGCATTCACATCTCTAAAGTCCATAGATACTATGGACAAAACACAAACAAACTCTTAGGATGTAGCAAGAGCTGGGATTGACTGAGCCACCACAGAACCGGATATTTCTGGTTTCATCCAAACATATCTGGACAAACTGGTGTGGAATTTGTTTGCAAAGCACCCAGAGAAGAAGGGTCAACCTGGTTTTGGAGAAAAGCAAAGTCTTTTTCTTGGGCAAGTGGATTCAATGTCATGTTTACAAACACAAATATCATTTTTAAACTGGTTTCTGCAGCTTTTTACTCAGAAAACACGAATGTGTAACTGTTGTGCCTGCATGTGAAACTAATTAGCATTTGCCAACAGAAAATCAAAATGTTACATGCAACAATGCATTTTCAACTCTAAAGTCTATAGATACTATCCAGAAAACAAAAACAAACTCTTAGGATGTACCAAGAGCTGGGATTGACTTAGCACCACAGAACAGGATATTTCTGGTTTCATCTAGTCCTATCTGGACAACCTGGTATGGAATTGGTGTGCAAAGCACCCAGAAAAGCAGAGTCAACCTGGTTTTGGAGAAAAGCAATGTCTTTTTCTTGGGCAAGTGGATTCAATGTCATGTTTACAAACACAAATATCATTTTTAACCAGGTTTCTGCAACTTTTTACTCAGAAAACACGAATGTGTACCTCTTGTGTCTCCATGTGAATCCAATTAGCGTTTGCCAACTGAAAAACAAAATGTTACATGCTACAATGCATTCACAACTCTAAAGTGCATAGATACTGTCGAGAAAACACAAGCAAACATAGAAGCTGTAGCAGGAGTTGGAATTGAGTTAGCCACCACAGAACCAGATATCTCTTGTTACATTCAGACCTATCTGGACAAACTGGTGTGGAATTGGAGTGCAAAGCACCCAGAAAAGCAGAGTCAACCTGGTTTTGAAGAATAGCAAAGTCTTCTTCTTGGGCAAGTGGATTCAATCTCATGTTTACAACACAAATAACATTTTTAACCTGGTTTCTGCAGCTTTTTACTCAGAAAACACGAATGTGTATCTGTTGTGCCTCCATGAGAAACCAATTAGCATTTGCCAACAGAAAATCAAAATGTTACATGCTACAATGCATTCACAACTCTAAGTCCATACATACTATCGAGAAAAAACAAGCAAACACAGAAGCTGTAGCAAGAGCTGGAATTGACTTACCTACCATAGAACGGGATACTTCTGGTTTCATCCAGCCATATGTGGACAAACTGGTGTGGAATTGGTGTGCAAAGCACCCAGAAAAGCAGAGTCAACCTGGTTTTGGAGAAAAGCAAAGTCTTTTTCTTGGGCAAGTGGATTCAATGTCATGTTTACAAGCGCAAGTACCAGTTGTAAACTGGTTTCTGCAGCTTTTTACTCAGAAAACACGAATGTGTAACTTTGTGTCCCCATGTGAAACAAATTAGCGTTTGCCAACAGAAAAACAAAATGTTACATGCTACAATGCATTCACATCTCTAAAGTCCATAGACTATCGAGAAATCACAAGCAAACACAGAAGCTGTAGCAACAGCTGGAATTGATTTAGACACCACCGAACCGGATATTTCAGGTTTCATCCAAACCTATCTGGACAAACTGGTGTGGAATTGGTGTGCAAAGCACCCAGAAAAGCAGACTCAACCTGGTTTTGGAGAAAAGCAAAGTCTTTTTCTTGGGCACATGGATTCAATGTCATGTTTACAAACACAAATATCATTTTCAACCTGGTTTCTGCAGCTTTTTACTCAGAAAACATGAATGTGTACCTGTTGTGACTCATTTGAAAAAATTAGCGTTTGCCAACAGAAAACCTAAATGCTACATTCTACAATGCATTCACAACTCTAAAGTCCATAGATAGTATTGACAATACACAAGCAAACACAGAAGCTGTAGCAACAGCTGGGATTGAATAAGCCAACATAGAGCCGGATATTTCTGAATTCATCCAAACATATCTGGACAAACTGGTGTGGAATTTGTTTGCAAAGCACCCAGAGAAGCAGGGTCAACCTGGTTTTGGAGAAAAGCAAAGTCTTTTTCTTGGGCAAGTGGATTCAATGTCATGTTTTCAAACACAAATATCATTTGTAACCTGGTTTCTGCAGCTTTTTACTCAGAAAACACGAATGTGTAACTCTTGTGCCTCCATGAGAAACCAATTAGCATTTGCCAACAGAAAATCAAAATGTTACATGCTACAATTCATTCACAACTCTAAGTCCATAGATACTATCGAGAAAACACAAGCAAATATAGAATCTGTAGCAAGAGCTGGAATTGACTTAGCCAACACGGAACGGGATACTTCTGGTTTCATCCAGCCCTATCTGGACAAGCTGGTGTGGAATTGGTGTACAAAGCACCCAGAAAAGCAGAGTCAACCTGGTTTTGGAGAAAAGCAAAGTCTTTTTCTTGGGCAGGTGGATTCAATGTCATGTTTACAAACACAAATATCATTTTCAACCTGGTTTCTGCAGCTTTTTACTCAGAAAACACGAATGTGTATCTGTTCTGCCTGCATGTGAAAACAATTAGCATTTGCCAAAAGAAAATCAAAATGTTACATGCTACAATGCATTCACAACTCTAAGTCCATAGATACTATCGAGAAAACACAAGCAAACCAGAAGCTGTAGCAAGAGCTGGGTTTGTCTTAGCCACCACAGAACTGGATATTTCTGGTTTCATCCAGACCTATCTGGACAAACTGGTGTGGAATTGGTTTGCAAAGCACCCAGAAAAGCAGAGTCAACCTGGTTTTGGAGAAAAGCAAAGTCTTTTTCTTGGGCAAGTGGATTCAATGTCATGTTTACAAACACAAATATCATTTTTAACCAGGATTCTGCAACTTTTTACTCAGAAAACACGAATGTGTACCTCTTGTGTTTCCATGTGAATCCAATTAGCGTTTGCCAACAGAAAATCAAAATATTACATGCTACAATGCATTCACAACTCTAAAGTCCATAGATACTGTCGAGAAAACACAAGCAAACATAGAAGCTGTAGCAGGAGCTGGATTTGAGTTAGCCACCACAGAACCAGATATTTCTTGTTACATTCAGACCTATCTGGACAAACTGGTGTGGAATTGGAGTGCAAAGCACCAAGAAAAGCAGAGTCAACCTGGTTTTGGAGAAAAGCAAAGTCTTTTTCTTGGGCAAGTGGATTCAATGTCATGTTTTCAAACACAAATATCATTTTCAACCTGGTTTCTGCAGCTTTTTACTCAGAAAACACGAATGTGTATCTGTTGTGCCTCCATGTGAAACTAATTAGCACTTGCCAACAGAAAATCAAAATGTTACATGCTACAATTCATTCACAACTCTAAGTCCATAGATACTATCGAGAAAACACAAGCAAATATAGAAGCTGTAGCAAGAGCTGGAATTGACTTAGGCAACACGGAACGGGATACTTCTGGTTTCATCCAGCCCTATCTGGACAAGCTGGTGTGGAATTGGTGTGCAAAGCACCCAGAAAAGCAGAGTCAACCTGGTTTTGGAGAAAAGCAAAGTCTTTTTCTTGGGCAAGTGGATTCAATGTCATGTTTACAAACACAAATATCATTTTCAACCTGGTTTCTGCAGCTTTTTACTCAGAAAACACGAATGTGTATCTGTTCTGCCTGCATGTGAAACCAATTAGCATTTGCCAACAGAAAATCAAAATGTTACATGCTACAATGCATTCACAACTCTAAGTCCATAGATACTATCGAGAAAACACAAGCAAACCAGAAGCTGTAGCCAGAGCCGGGTTTGTCTTAGCCACCACAGAACTGGATATTTCTGGTTTCATCCAGACCTATCTGGACAAACTGGTGTGGAATTGGTTTGCAAAGCACCCAGAAAAGCAGACTCAACCTGGTTTTGGAGAAAAGCAAAGTCTTTTTCTTGGGCAAGTGGATTCAATGTCAGGTTTACAAACACAAATATCATTTTCAACCTGGTTTCTGCAGCTTTTTACTCAGAAAACATGAATGTGTACCTGTTGTGACTCATTTGAAAAAATTAGCGTTTGCCAACAGAAAACCTAAATGCTACATTCTAAAAAGCATTCACAACTCTAAAGTCCATAGATAGTATTGACAATACACAAGCAAACACAGAAGCTGTAGCAACAGCTGGGATTGAATAAGCCAACATATAGCCGGATATTTCTGGTTTCATCCAACCTAGCTGAACAAACTGGTGTGGAGTTGGTGTGCAAAGCACCCAGAAAAGCAGAGTCAACCTGGTTTTGGAGAAAAGCAAAGTCTTATTCTAGGGCAAGTGGATTCAATGTCATGTTTACAAACACAAATATCATTTGTAACCTGGTTTCTGCAGATTTTTACTCAGAAAACACGAATATGTAACTGTTTTGTTTCCATGTGAAACCAAGTAGCGTTTTCCAACAGAAAAACAAAATCTTACATGCTACAATGCATTCACATCTCTAAAGTCCATAGATACTATGGACAAAACACAAACAAACTCTTAGGATGTAGCAAGAGCTGGGATTGACTGAGCCACCACAGAACCGGATATTTCTGGTTTCATCCAAACATATCTGGACAAACTGGTGTGGAATTTGTTTGCAAAGCACCCAGAGAAGAAGGGTCAACCTGGTTTTGGAGAAAAGCAAAGTCTTTTTCTTGGGCAAGTGGATTCAATGTCATGTTTTCAAACACAAATATCATTTTCAACCTGGTTTCTGCAGCTTTTTACTCAGAAAACACGAATGTGTATCTGTTGTGCCTCCATGTGAACCCAATTAGCGTTTGCCAACAGAAAATCAAAATGTTACATGCTACAATGCATTCACAACTCTAAGTCCATAGATACTATCGAGAAAACACAAGCAAATATAGAAGCTGTAGCAAGAGCGGGAATTGACTTAGGCAACACGGAACGGGATACTTCTGGTTTCATCCAGCCCTATCTGGACAAGCTGGTGTGGAATTGGTGTGCAAAGCACCCAGAAAAACAGAGTCAACCTGGTTTTGGAGAAAAGCAAAGTCTTTTTCTTGGGCAAGTGGATTCAATGTCATGTTTACAAACACAAATATCATTTTCAACCTGGTTTCTGCAGCTTTTTACTCAGAAAACACGAATGTGTATCTGTTCTGCCTGCATGTGAAACCAATTAGCATTTGCCAACAGAATATCAAAATGTTACATGCTACAATGCATTCACAACTCTAAGTCCATAGATACTATCGAGAAAACACAA
Source organism: Sylvilagus floridanus (assembly GCA_949820135.1). Classification (NCBI taxonomy): domain Eukaryota; kingdom Metazoa; phylum Chordata; class Mammalia; order Lagomorpha; family Leporidae; genus Sylvilagus; species Sylvilagus floridanus. Next base: position 29,195,666 of record OX463232.1, read on the forward strand.
GCAAACCAGAAGCTGTAGCCAGAGCCGGGTTTGTCTTAGCCACCACAGAACTGGATATTTCTGGTTTCATCCAGACCTATCTGGACAAACTGGTGTGGAATTGGTTTGCAAAGCAACCAGAAAAGCAGAGTCAACCTGGTTTTGGAGAAAAGCAAAGTCTTTTTCCTGGGCAAGTGGATTCAATGTCATGTTTACAAACACAAATATCATTTTTAAACTGGTTTCTGCAGGTTTTTACTCAAAAAACACGAATATGTAACTGTTGTGGCTCCATGTGAAAATTATTAGCGTTTGCCAACAGAAAAACAAAATGTTACATGCTACAATGCATTCACATCTGTAAAATCCATAGATATTATCGACAAAACTCAAACAAACTCTTAGGATGTAGCCAGAGCTGGGTTGACTGAGACACCAAAGAACCGGATATTTCTGGTTTCATCCAGCCCTATCTGGACAAACTGGTGTGGAATTGGTGTGCAAAGCACCCAGAAAAGCAGAGTCAACTTGGTTTTGGAGAAAAGCAAAGTCTTTTTCTTGGGCAAGTGGATTCAATGTCATGTTTACAAACACAAATATCATTTTAAACCTGGTTTCTGCAGGTTATTACTCAGAAAACACGATTGTGTACCTGTTGTGTCTCCATGTGAAACCAATTAGCGTTTTCCAACAGAAAAACAGAATGTTACATGCAACAATGCATTTTCAACTCTAAAGTCCATAGATACTATGGAGAAAACACAAGCAAATACAGAAGCTGTAGCCAGAGCTGGGATTGAGTTAGCCACCTCATAACCGGATATTTCTGATTTCATCCAAACCTATCTGGACAAACTGGTGTTGAGTTGGTGTGCAAAGCACCCAGAAAAGCAGAGTCAACCTGGTTTTGGAGAAAAGTAAAGTCTTTTTCTTGGGCAAGTGGATTCAATGTCATGTTTACAAACACAAATATCATTTTTAACCTTGTTTCTGCAGCTTTTTACTCAGAAAACACGAATGTGTACCTTTGTGTCACCATGTGATACAAATTAGCGTTTGCCGACAGAAAAACAAACTGTTAGATGCTACAATGCATTCACAACTCTAAAGTCTATAGAATATCGAGAAAACACAAGCAAACACAGAAGCTGTAGCAAGAGCTGGGATTAAGTTAGCCACCAAAGAACCGGATATTTCTGGTTTCATCCAGCCCTATCTGGACAAACTGGTGTGGAATTGTTGTGCAAAGCACCCAGAAATGCAGAGTCAACCTGGTTTTGGAGAAAAGCAAAGTCTTTTTTTTTCTTGAGCTAGTGGATTCAATGCCATGTTTACAAAAACAAATGTCATTTTTAACCTGGTTTCTGCAGCTTTTTGCTCAGACAACACGAATATGTACCTGTTGTGTCTCCATGTGAAACTATTTAGCGTTTCCCAACAGAAAACAAAAATGTTACATGCTACAATGCATTCACATTTCTAAAGTCCATAGATACTATCTAGAAAACACAAGCAAACACAGAATCTCTAGCTAGAGCTGGGATTGAGTTAGCCACCACAGAACCGGATATTTCTGGTTTCATCCAGGCCTATCTGTACAAACTGTTATGGAGTTGTTGTGCAAAGCACCCAGAAAAGCAGAGTCAACCTGGTTTTGGGGAAAAGCAAAGTCTTTTTTTTTCTTGGGCAAGTGGATTCAATGTCATGTTTACAAACACAAATATCATTTTTAACCTGGTTTCTGCAGCTTTTTACTCAGACAACACGAATGTGTACCTGTTGTGTCTCCTTTTGAAAGCAATTAGCATTTGCCAACAGAAAAACAAAATGTTACATGCTACAAGGCATTCACAACTCCAAAGTCCATAGATACTATCGAGAAAACACAAGCTAACACAGAAGCTGTAGCAAGAGCTAGATTCCATCGAGAATACAATAATAAACTAAGAAGCTCTAGCTAGAGCTTGGATTGAGTTAGCCATCACAGACCGGATATTTCTGGTTCCTTCCAGCCCTAGGATACAGACCGCTGAAACTTCTTTGTACTCAACAAGAATACAGAACTCCTGTGAACAGAATCACTCTACAGCCAGGAAGAAGACCAACCATAAGCTGTGTTTCCTATAGCCAGGGTAAATAAATCCCGCATATTGCGAATGCCTACTCCCAGGCTACACAATTCTTACAAACTGCTACGTTCCACAACTCAGATACAAAACTCATGTAAGCTGCACCTCATTACACTCAGGTTACAGAACTCCTGTAAGCTCTGTCTCCTACACTCAGGCTACAGACATTGCGCACATTGTGTAAGCTTATTCCCAGGGTACAGAATGCTGAACCAGTTTTGTACTCCATTAGCATGCAGAACTCCCATGAACTGAATCTCTCTACAGCCTGTATCCAGAATTCCTATAAGCTGCAAATCCCAGAGTCAGGCTACAGAAATCCCGCATATTGTGAATGCCTACTCTCATGCTACAGAACTATTCCAAACTGCTTCATTGCACACCTATAACACAGAACTGATATATGCTGCATCTTAGTACACTCAGGTTATGGAACTCCTTTAAGCTCTGTCTCCTACACTCAGGCTACACACATTGTGCACATTGTGTATGCATATAACCAGGCTCTAGACCGCTGAAACAGCTTTGTACTCCACTAGAATACAGAACTCCCGTGAACTGAATCTGTCTACAGCCAGGAAGCAGACCGACCATAAGCAGCGTTTCCTATAGACAGGCTACAGAAATCCCGCATATTGCAAATCCCTACTTCCAGGCTACAGAACTCTTCCAAACTGCTTCGTTCCACAACTGTAATACAGAACTCATGTATTCTGTAAATCACTACACTCAGGTTACAGAACTCCTGTACACTCTGGTTCCTACACTCAGGCTACTAAAATTGCACACACTGTGTATGTGTATTCCCAGGTTACAGACCGCTGAAACAGCTATGCACTCCACTAGCATACAGAAATCCCGTGAACTGAATCTCTCTACAGCCTGTAACCAGAATGCCTATAAGCTGCATATCCCAGAGTCAGGCTACAGAAATCCTGCATATTGCGAATGCCTACTCCCAGGGTACAGAACTCTTCCAAACTGCTTCGTTCCATACCTGTAATACAGAACTCATGTAAGCTACATGTGACTAAACTCAGGTGACAGAACTCCTGTAAGCTCTCATACACTCTGGCTACGGACATTGCGCACATTGTGTATGCCTATTCCCAGGCTACAGACCGCTGAAACAGCTTTGTACTCCACTAGCATACAGAACTCCCGTGAACTGAATCTCTCTACAGCCTGTTTCCAGAATTCCTATAAGATTCACATCCCAGAGTCTGGCTACAGAAATCCCGCATATTTAGTGTCCCTAGTCCCAGGCTACACTACTCTTCCAACTGCATCGTTCCACACCTATAATACAGAATTCATGTACACTGCATCTCACTAAACTCAGGTTACAGAAATCCTGTAAGCTCTGTCTCCTACACTCAGGCTAAGACTTTGTGCACATTGTGTGAGCCTATTCCCAGGCTACAGACCACTGAAACAGCTTTGTACTCCGCTAGCATACAGAACTCCCGTGAACTGAATTTCTCTACAGCCAGGAAGCAGACCTACCATAAGCTGCGTTTCCTATAGACAGGCTACAGAAATCACGCATATTGCAAATGCCTACTCTTAGGCTACAGAACCCTTCATAACTGCTTCGTTGCATACCTGTAATAAGAATCATGTAAGCTGCATCTGACTAAACTCAGGTTACAGAAATCCTGTAAGCTCTGTCTCCTACACTCAGGATAGACATTGCGCACATTGTGTATGCCTATTCATAGGCTAAAGACCGCTGAACCTGCTGTGTACTCCACTAGCATACAGAAATCCCGTGAACTGAAACTCTCTACAGCCAGGTAGTAGAACGACAATAAGCTGCACATCCCAGAGTCAGGCTACAGAAATCCCGCATATTGCGAATCCCTACTCCCAGGCTACAGAACCCTTCGAAACTGCTTTGTTACACACCTGTAATAAGAACTCATGTACGCTGCATCTGACTAAACTCAGGTTACAGAACTCCTGTAAGCTCTGTCTGCTACACTCAGTCTTCAGACATTGCGCACATTGTGTATGCCTATTCCCAGGCTACGGACCACAGAAACAGCTTTGTACTCTGCTAGCATACAGAACGCCCATGAACTGAATCTCTCTACAGCGAGGAAGCAGACCAACCATAAGCTGCGTTTCCTATAGACAGGCTACAGAAATCCCACACATTGCGAATCCCTACTCCAAGGACACAGGACTCTTCCAAACTGCTTCGTTTCACAACTGTAATACAGAACTCATGTACGCTGCATCTGACTACACTCAGGTTACAGAACTCCTGTAAGCTCTGTCTCCTACACTCAGGATACAGACATTGCACACATTGTGTATGCCTATTTCCAGGCTAAAGACCCTTGAACCAGCTGTGTACTCCACTAGCATACAGAACTCCCGTGAACTGAATCTCTCTGCAGCCAGGAAGCAGACCGACAATGAGCTGCACATCCCAGAGACAGGCTACACAAATCCCACATATTGCGAATGCCTACTCCCAGACTACAGAACCCTTCCTAACTACTTCGTTCCACACCTCTGATACAGAGCTAATGTATGCTGTAAATCACTACACTCAGGTTACAGAACTCCTGTACGCTCTCTCTCCTACACTCAGGCTACCAAAGTTGCGCACATTGTGTCAACTTATTCCCACGCTACAGAACGCTGAAACTGCTCTGCACTCCACTAGCATATAGAACTCCCGTGAACTGAATCTCTCTGCAGCCTTTATCCAGAATTCCTGTAAGCTGCACATCCCAGGGTCAGGCTACAGAAATCCCGCATATTGCGAACGCTTACTCCCAGGCTACAGAACTCTTACAAACTGCTCCGTTACACACCTCCGATACAGAACTGATGTAAGCTGAACCTCACCTCAACCAGGAGACAGAACGCACATAAGCTGCGCAACCTAGAGTAAGGCTACAGAAATCCTGCATTTTGCGAGCCTATTCCCGGGCTACAGAATTCTTCCAAACTGCTTACATCCACACCTCCAATACAGAACTCATGTATGCTGCATCTGACTAAACTCAGGATACAGAAATCCAGTAATCTCTGTCTTCTACACTCAGGCTACAGAAATTGAGCACATTGTGTATGCGTCTTCCCAGGCTACAGACAGCTGAAAGAGCTTTGTACTCCACTAGCATTCAGAAATCCCATGAACTGTATCTCTCTACAGCTAGGAAGGAGACCAACCATAAGCTGCATTTCCTATAGACAGACTACAGAAATTACGCATATTGCGAATGGCTACACCCAGGCTACAGAACTCTTCCAAACGGCTTTGTTCCACACCTGTAATACAGAACTCATGTAAGCTGCATCTGACTAAACTCAGGTTACAGAACTCCTATAAGCTCTGGCTCCTACACGCGGGCTACATACATTGTGCATATTGTGTATGTCTATTCCCAGGCTACAGACCACTGAAACGGCTTTGTACTCTACTAGCATACAGAAATCCTGTGAACTGAATCTCTCTACAGCCAGGAGGCAGACCGACCATAACCTGCGTTTCCTATAGACTGGCAACAGAAATCCCGCATATTGCGAATGCCAATTCCCAGGCTACAGAACTCTTCCAAACTGCTTCATTCCCCACCTCAGATACAGAACTCACTTATGCTGTAAATCACTACACTAGGGTTGCAGAACTCCTGTATGCTCTCTCTCTTACACTCAGTCTACCAAAATTGTGCACATTTTGTAAGCCTATTCCCAGGATACAGAACGCTGAAACAGCTTTGCACTCCACCAGCATACAGAACTCCCGTGAACTGAATCTCTCTACAGCCTGTATCCAGAATTCCTATAAGCTACACATCGCAGAGTTATGCTACACAAATCCCACATATTGCGAATAGGTACTCCCAGGCTACAGAACCCTTCCTAACTGCTTCGTTCCAATCCTCAGATACAGAACTCATGTATGCTCTAAATCACTACACTCAGGTTACAGAACTCCTGTACCCTCTCACTCCTACACTCAGGCTACTAAAGTTGCGCACATTGTGTCATCCTATTCCCAGGCTACAGAACGCTGAAACTGCTCGGCACTCCACTTGCATACAGAAATCTCGTGAACTGAATCTCTCTACAGCCTGTATCCAGAATTCCTATAAGCTGCACATCCCATAGTCAGGCTACAGAAATCCCGCATATTGCGATTGCCTGCTCCCAGGCTACAGAACTCTTACAATCTGCTTCATTACACACCTCCGATACAGAACTCATGTAGCTGCACCTTACTACACTAAGGTTACAGAACTCCTGTAAGCTCTGTCTAAGGATACAGACATTGTGCACATTGTGTCATCCGATTCCCAGGCAACAGAACTCTGAAATAGCATTGCAATCCACTAGCATACAGAAACCCCCTGAACTGCATCTCTCTACAGCCAGGAAGCAGGCCGACCATGAGCTGCGTTTCCTATAGACAGGCTACAGAAATCCAGCATATTGCGAATGCCTATTCCCAGACTACAGAATTCTTCCAAACTGCTTCTTTCCACACCACCGATACAGAACTCATGTACGCTGCATCTCACTACACTCAGATTGCAGAACTCCTGTAAGCTCTGTCTCCTACACTTAGGCTACAGACATTGCGCACAATGTGTAAAGGTATTCCCAGGGTACAGAATGCTGAAACAGCTTTGTACTCCACTAGCATAGAGAGCTGCCATTAAGTGAACCTCTCTAAAGCTGTATCCAGAATTCCTATAAGATACCTTTCCTATAGACCGGCTACAGAAATCACGCATATTGCGAATGCCTACTCCCAGGCTAAAGAACTCTTCCAAACTGCTTACATCCACACCTCCAATACAGAACTCAGGTACGCTGCATCTGACTAAACTCAAGTTACAGAACTCCTGTAAGCTCTGTCTCCTTAACTCAGGCTAGAGACATTGCTCACATTGTGTAAGCTTATTCCCAGGCTACAGACCGCTGAAACAGCTTTGTACTCCACTAGCATACAGATCTCCCATGAACAGAATCTCTACACAGCGAAGAAGCAGACTGACCATAAGGTGCATTTCCTCTAGACAGGCTACAGAAATCCCACATATTGCGAGTGCCTACCCAGAGGCTACAGAACATTTACTAACTGCAACGTTCCACACCTCCTATACAGAATTCATGTATGCTGTAAATCACTACACTCAGGTTGCAGAACCCAGGTATGCTGTCTTCTACACTCAGGCTACCGAAAGTGCCTACATTGTTTATGCGTATTCCCAGGCTACAGAACTCAGAAACAGCTTTGCACTCCACTAGCATACAGAACTACCGTGAACTGCATCATTCTACAGCCAGCACGCAGAACGCCCATAAGCTGCACATCCAAGAGTCAGGCTACAGAAATCCTGCATATTGCGAATCCCTACTCCCAGGTTACAGAAATCTTCAAAACTGCTTACATACACACCTCCGATACAGAACTCATGTACGCTGCATCTGACTAAACTCAGGATACAGAACTCCTGTAAGCTCTGTCTCCTACACGCAGGCTACAGACATTGGGCACATTGTGTATGCCTATTCCCAGGCTACACACTGATGAAACAGCTTTGTACTCCACTAGCATACAGATCTCCCGTGAACTGAATCTCTCTAAAGCCATGTAGCAGACCAACCATAAGCTGTGTTTCGTATAACTGGCTACAGAAATCCCACATATTGCGAATCCCTACTCCCAATCTACAGAACTCTTACAAACTGCTTCGTACTACACCTGTAGTACAGAACTCATGTACGCTGCATCTGACTACTCTCAGGTTACAGAACTCCTGTAATCTCTGTCTCCTACACACAATCTACAGATATTGCGCACATGGGGTAAGTGTATTCCCAGGCAACAGAACTCTGAAATAGCAACACCCTCCACTAGCATACAGAACTCCTGAACTGAATGTCTCTGAAGGCTGTATCCAGAATTTTATAAGCTGCGTCTCTTATAGACAGTCTACAGAAACCCCGCATATTGTGAATGCCTCCTCCCAGGCTACAGAACTCTTCCAAACTGCTTCATTCCACACCTGCAATACAGAACTCATGTAAGCTGCCTCTGACTACACTCAGGTTACAGAACATGTGTAAGCTCTGTCTAAGGATACAGAGATTGCACACATTGTGTCATCCTATTCCCAGGCAACAGAACTCTGAAACAGCATTGCATTCCACTAGCATACAGAACTCCCATGAACTGAATCTCTCTACAGCCAAGAATCAGAACACCCATAAGCTGCATTTCCTACAGTCAGGCTACAGATATGCCGCACATTGCCAATGCCTACTCCCTGGCTACAGAACCCTTCCTAACTGCTTCGTTCCACACCTCCAATACAGAACTCATGTATGCTGTAAATCACTACACTCAGGGTACAGAACTCCTGTACACTCTCTCTCCTATACCCAGGCTAACGAAATTGCCCACATTTTGTAAGCGTATTCCCAGGCTACAGAACGCTGAAACAGCTGTGCACGCCACTAGCATACAGAACTCCCATGAACTGAATCTCTCTACAGCCTGTATGCAGAATTCCTATAAGATTCACATCCCAGAGTTAGGCTACAGAAATCCCGCATATTGTGAATCCCTGCTCCGGGGCTACAGAACTCTTCTAAACTGCTTACATCCATATCTCAGATACAGAACTCATGTACGCTGCATCTGACTAAACTCAGGTTACAAAACTCCTGTAAGCTCTGTGTCCTACACACAATCTACAGATATTGCGCACATAGTGTAAGCGTATTCCCAGACTACAAAATGCTGAAATAGCATTACCCGCCACTTGCATACAGAACTCCCATGAACTGCATCTCTCTACACCCAGGACACAGAATGCCCATAAGCTGCGCATCCTAGAGTCAGGCTACAGAAATCACGCATATTGCGAATGCCTACTCCCAGGTTACAGAACTCTGCCAAGCTGCTTACATCCACAACCCCGAAACATTTCTAATGTAATCTGCATCTGACAACACTCCAGTTACAGTATTCCTGTAAACCTTGTCTTCTAAACTCAGGCTACAGACATTGCACACATTGTGTATGCCTATTCCCAGGCTAAAGACCCCTGAAACAGCTTTTTCACTCCACTAGCATACAGAACTCCCGTGTACTGCATCTATCTACAGCCAGGAAGCAGACCGACCATAAGCCGCGTTTCCTATAGACAGGCTACAGAAATCCCGCATATTGTGAATGCATACTCCCAGGCTACAAACTCTTCCAAACTGCTTCCTTCCACAGCTCTGATACAGAACTCAGCTGCGCTGCATCTGACTAAACTGAGGTTACAGAACTCCTGTAAGCTCTGTCTCCTACACACAGGTTACATACATTGGGCACATGGGGTAAGCCTATTCCCACGCAACATAACTGTGAAATAGCATTCCACATCACTAGCATACAGAACTCTTGTGAATTGAATCTCTCTACAGCCTGTATCCAGAATTCCTATAAGCGCTGTTTCCTATAGAAAAGCTACAGGAATCCTGCATATTGCGAATGAATACTCCCGGGCTACAGAACTCTTCCAAAAAGCTTACATCCACACCTCTGATACAGAACTCATGTAAGCTGCATCTGACTAAACACAGGTTACAGAACTCCTGTAAGTTCTGTCTCCTACACTCAGGCTGCAGACATTCCTCACATTTTGTATGCCTATTTTCAGGCTACAGACCGCTGAAACAGCTTTTTACTCCACTAGCATACAGAACTCCAAAACTGAATCTCCCTACACCCAGGAATCAGACCGACCATAAGCTGCGATTCCTATAGACGTGCTACAGAAATCCCGCATATTGCGAATCCCTACTCTCAGGCTACAGAACCCTTCAAAACTGCTTCGTTCCAAACTTCAGATACAGAACTCATGAAAGCTGCATCAGACTATACTCAGGTTACAGAACTCATGTACGCTCTCTCTCCTACACTCAGGCTACTGAAATTGCGCACAATGTGCAAGTGTATTCCCAGGCTACAGAACGCTGAAAGAGCTTTGCACTCCACTAGTATGCAGAACTCCCATGAACTGAATATCTCTGCAGCCTGTAACCAGAATTCCTATAAGCTGCACATCGCAGAGTCAGGCTACAGAAATCCCGCATATTGCGAATGGCTACTCCCAAGCTACAGAACTCTTACACACTGCTTCCTTACACACCTCAGATACAGAACTCATATAAGCTGCACCTCACTGCACTCACGTTACAGAACTGCTGTAAGCTCTGTCTAAGGATACAGACATTGTGCACGTTGTGTCATCCTATTCCCAGGCAACAGAACTCTGAAATAGCATTGCACTCCACTAGCATATATAACTCCTGTGATCTGCATCTCTCTACAGCCAGGACGAAAAACGCCCATAAGCTGCGCCCCTAGAGTCAGGCTACAGAAATCCCGCATATTGAGAATCCCTAGGCCCAGGCTACAGAACTCTTCCTCACTGTTTCTTTCCACACCTGTAAAACAGATCTCATGAAATCTGCATCTGACAACACTCAGGTTACAGACTCCTGTAAGCTCTGTCTCCTACACTCAAGCTGCAGACATTGCGCACATTGTGTATGCTTATTTCAGGCTACAGACCGCTGAAACAGCTTTGTACTCCACTAGCATACAGAACTCCCGTGAAATGAATCTCTCTACAGCCAGGAAGCAGACTGACCATAAGCTGTGTTTCCTATAGACAGGCTATAGACATCCCGCATATGAGAATGCCTCCTCCCATTCTACAGAACTCTTACAAACTGCTTTGTTCCACACCTGTAATACAGAACTCATGTATGCTGCATCTGACTATGCTCAGTTTACAGAACTCATGTAAGCTCTGTCCCCTACACTCAGGCTAATGATATTGCGCACATTGTGTATGCCTATACCCAGGATACAGACCACTGAAACAGCTTTGTACTACACTAGCATACAGAATTCCAGTGTACTGAATCTCTCTACAGCCAGGAAGCAGACAGACCATAAGCTGAGTTTTCTATAGACAGGCTACTGAAAACCCGCATATTGCAAATTCCTACTGCCAGGCATCAGAAGCCTTCCTAAGTGCTTCGTTCCACACCTATGATACAGAACTCATGTGTTCTGTAAATAACTACATTCAGGTTACAGAACTCCTGTATGCTCTGTCTCCTACACTCTGGCTATCGAAATTGCTCACAATGTGTAAGCGTATTCCCAGGCTACAAAAAGCTGAAACAGCTGTGCACTCCACTAGCATACAGAACTCCCATGAACTGAATCTCTCTACAGCCTGTATCCAGAATTCCTATAACCTGCACTTCCCAGAGTCTGGCTACAGAAATCCCGCATATTGCGAATACCTATTCCCACGCTACAGAACTCTTACAAACAGCTTCGTTATACACCTCTGATACAGAACTCATGTACGCTGCACCTCACTACACTCAGGTTACAGAACTTCTGTAAGCTCTAAGGACACAGACATGGCGCATATTGTGTCAACCTATTCACAGGCAACAGAACTCTGAAAGAGCTTTACGCTCCACTATCATACAATAATCCCGTGAACTGAATATCTCTACAGCCTGTATGTAGAATTCCTATAAGCTGTGTTTCCTATAGAAAGGCTACAGAAATTCTGCATATTGCGAATGCCTACTCCCAGGCTACAGAACTCTTACAAACTGCTTACGTCCACACCTCCGATACAGAACTCAAGTAAGCTGCACTCACTACATTCAGGTTACAAAAGTCCTGTAAGCTCTATCTAAGGATTAAAACATTGTGCACATTGTGACTTCCTATTCCCAAGCAACAGAACTCTGATATACCATCGACTCCACTAGCATACAGAACTCCCGTGAACTGCATCTCTCTACAGCCAGGACGCAGAACGCCCATAAGCTGCGCATCCTATAGTCAGGCTATAGAAATCCTGCATATTACGAATGCCTACTCCCAGGCTAGAGAACTCTTCCAAACTGCTTACATCCACACCTCTGATACAGAACTCATGTACGCTGCATCTGACTAAAATCAGGTTACAGAACTCCTGTAAGCTCTGTCTGCTACACTCAGGCTACAGACATTGTGCACATTGTGTAAGCGAATTCCCAGGCTACAGAACTCTGTAACAGCTAAGTACTTCAAAGCACACAGAACTCCTGTGAACTGAATATCTCTACAGCCAGGAACCAGACCGACCATAAGATGCGTTTCCTAATACAGGCTACAGAAATCCTGCATATTGCGAATCCCTACTCCCAGGCTACAGAACTCCTCCAAACTGCTTCATTCCACACCTGTAATACAGAACTCATACATGCTGTAAATCACTACACTCAGGTTACAGACTCCTGTAAGCTCTGTGTCCTACAAGCAGGCTACAAACATTGCAACATGGGGTAAGCCTATTCCCAGGCAACAGAACTCTGAAATAGCATTGCCCTCCACTAGCATACAGATCTCCCGTGAACTGAACCTCTCTACAGCATGTATCCAGAATTCCTGTAAGCTGCTTTTCCTATAGACAGTCTACAGAAATCCTGCATATTGCCAATGCCTACTCCCAGGCTACAGAACTCTTCCAAACTGCTTTGTTCCACACCTCCGATCCAGAACTCATGTGAGCTGCACTCACAACACTCAGGTTACAAAACTCCTGTAAGCTCTGTCTAAGGATACAGACATTGTGCACATTGTGTCATCCTATTCCCAGGCAACAGGACTTTGAAATAGCATTGCAATCCACTAGCATACAGAATTGCCGAGAAATGCATCTCTCTACAGCCAGGACGCAGAACGCCCATAAGCTGCCCATCCTAGAGTCAGGGTACAGAAATCCCGCATATGGTGAATCCCTACTCCCAGGCTACAGAAATCTTCCAAACTGCTTACATCCAAACCTCCAATACAGAGCTCATGTATGCTGCATCTGACTAAACTCAGGTTACAGAACTCCTGTAAGCTCTGTGTCCTACACTCAGGATACAGACATTGAGCACATTGTGTAAGCCTATTCCAAGGCTGCAGACCACTGAAACAGCTTTGTACTCCACTAGCATACAGAACTCCCGTGAACTGAATCTCCCTACAGCCAGGAAACAGACCGACCATAAGCTGCGCATCCTAGTGTCAGGCTACAGAAATCACACATATTGCGAATGGCTACTCCCAGGCTACAGAACTCTTACAAACTGCTTACATCCACACCTCCGCTACAGAACTCATGTAAGCTGCATCTGACTACACTCTGGATACAGAACTCCTGTAAGCTCTGTCTCCTAAACACAGTCTACAGATATTGCGCACATAGGGTAAGCGTATTCACAGGCAACAGAACTCTGAAATAGCATTACTCTCCACTAGCATACAGAACTGCCGTTAACTGAATGTCTCTAAAGCCTGTACCAGAATTCCTAAAAGCAGCGTTTCTTATAGACAGGCTACAGAAATCCTGCATATTGCGAATGCCTACTCCCAGGCTACAGAACTCTTCCAAACTGCTTACATCCACACCTCCGATACAGAACTCATATAAGCTGCACCTCACTACACTCAGGTTACAGAACACCTGTAAGCTCTGTCTCCTACACTCAGGTTACAGAAATTGTGCACATTGTGTATGCCTTTTCCAGGCTATAGACCGCTGAAACAGCTTTGTACTCCACGAGAATACTGAACTCCCCTGAAGTGCTTCTCTCTACAGCCAGGACGCAGAACGCCCATAAGCTGCGCATCCTAGAGTCAGGGTGCAGAAATCCCTCATATTGCGAATCCCTACTCCCAAGCTACAGAATGCTTCCAAGCTGCTTACATCCACACTTCCGATGCAGAACTCATGTGCGCTGCATCTGATGAAACTCAGGTTACAGAAATCCTGTAAGCGCTGTCTGCTACACTCAGGCTACAGACATTGCGCATATTGTGTATGCCTATTCCCTTGCTACAGACTGCTGAAACAGCTTTGTACTCCACTAGCATACAGAATTCCCCTGAACTGAATCTCTCTACAAGCAGGAAGCAGACCGACCATAATTTGCGTTTTCTATAGACAGGCTACAGAAATCCCGCATATTGCGATTTCCTAATCCCAGGCTACAGAACTCTTCCAAACAGCTTCATTCCACACCTGTAATACAGAACTCATGTAAGCTGCATCTGACTACACTCAGGTTACAGAACACCTGTAAGCTCTGTCTAAGGATACAGACATTGCACACATTGTGTCACCCTATTCCCAGGCAACAGAACTCTGAAATAGCATTGCACTCCACTAGCATACAGAACTCCCGTGAACTGAATCTGTCTACAGCCAGGACGCAGAACGCCCATAAGCTGTGTTTCCTATAGACAGGCGACTGAAATCCCGCATATTGTGAATGCATACTCCCAGGCTACAGAACTCTTCCAAACTGCTTCGTTCCTCACGTCCAATACAGAACTCATGTACACTGCATCTGACTAAACTCAGGTTACAGAACTCCTGTAAGCTCTGTCTCCTACACTCAGGCTACAGACATTGCGCACATTATGTATGCCTATTCCCAGGCTACAGACCGCTGAAACAGCTTTGTACTCCACTAGCATACAGAACTCCCATGAACTGAATCTCTCCACAGCCAGGAAGCAGACCGACCATAAGCTGCGGATCCTAGAGTCTGGCTACAGAAATCCTGCATATTGCGAATCCCTACTCACATGCTACAGAAATCTTCCAAACTGCTTACATCCACACCTCTGATACAGAACTCCTGTAAGCTGCATGTAACTACACTCAGGTTACAGAACTCCTGTAAGCTCTGTCTAAGGATACAAACATTGCACACATTGTGTCATCCTATTCCCTGGCTACAGACTGCTGAAAGAGCTTTGTACTCCACTAGCATACAGAACTACCGTGAACTGCATCACTCTACAGCCAGAAAGCAGACAGACCATAAGCTGCATTTCCCATAGAAAGGCTACAGAAATCCCGCATATTGCGAATGCCTACTCCCAATCTACAGAACCCTTCCTAACTGCTTCGTTCCACATCTCCGATACAGAAATCATGTACGCTGCATCTGACTAAACTCAAGTTACTGAACTCCTGTAAGCTCTGTCTCCTACACTCAGGCTACAGACATTGGGCACATTATGTAGGCCTATTCCCAGGCTACAGACCGCTGAAACAGCTTTGTACTCCACTAGCATACAGAACTCCCATGAACTGAATCTGTATAGAGCCAGGAAGTAGACCGACCATAAGCTGCGTTTCCTATAGACAAGCTACAAAAATCCCGCATATTGTGAATGCCTACTCCCAGGCTACAGAACTCTTCCAAAATGCTTTGATCCACACTTGTAATACAGAATTCATATACACTGCATCTGACTACACTCAGGTTACAGAACTCCTGTAAGCTTGTCTAACGATACAGACATTGCGCACATTGTGTATGCCTATTCCCAGGCAAAATAACACTGAAATATTATTGCACTCCACTAGCATACAGAACTCCCGTGAACTGCATCTCTCTATAGCCAGCTCACAGAATGCCCAGAAGCTGCATTTCCTATAGACAGGCTACAGAAATCCCCCAAATTGCGAATGCCTACTCCCAGGATACAGAACTCTTCCAAACAGCTTCATTCCACAACTCCGTTTTGGAACTCATGTATGCTGTTAATAACAACCCTCCGGTTACCGATCTCCTGTACACTCTCTGTCCAACACTCAGGCGACCAATATTGCGCACATTGTGTAAGTGTATTCCCAGGTTACAGACTGCTGAAACAGCTTTGCACTCCACTAGCATACAGAGCTCCCGTGAACTGAATCTCTCTACAGCCAGGACGCAGAACGCCCATAAGCTGCGCATCCTAGAGTCAGGCTACAGCAATCCCACATATTGCAAGTCCCTACTCCCAGGCTACAAAACTCTTACAAACTGCTTCATTACAAACACCGATGCAGAACTCATGTAAGCTACATCTCACTACACTCTTCTTACAGAACACATGTAAGCTCTGTCTCTTACACTCAGGCTACGGACGTTGCGAACATTGTGTATGTCTATTCCCAGGCTACACGCCACTGAAACAGCTTTGTACTCCACTAGCATACAGAACTCCTGTGAACTGAATCTCTCTAAAGCCAGGAAGCAGACCGACCATAAGCTGCATTTCATAGAGACAGTCTACAGATATCCCTCATATTGTGAATGCCTACTCCCAGGCTACAGAACCCTTCCTAACTGCTTCGATCATCACCTCCAATGCAGAACTCATGTATGCTCTAAATCACTACACTCAGGTAACAGAACTACTGTACGATCTCTCACCTACACTCAGGCTAGCGAAATCGCTCACATTGTCTAAGCGTGTTCCCAAGCTACACAACACTGAAACAGCTTTGTACTCCACTAGCATACAGAACACCCATGATCTGAATCTCTCTACAGCCTGTATCCAGAATTCCAATAAGCTGCACATCCCAGAGTCAGGCTACAGAAATCCCGCCATTGCGATTGCCTGCTCCCAGGCTACAGAACTCTTACAAACTGCTTCGTTACACACCTGTAATACAGAACTCATTTAAGCTGCATCTGACTACACTCAGGTTACAGAACTCTTGCATGCTCTGTCTAAGGAAACAACATTGTGCACATTATGTCATCCTATTCCCAGGCAACAGAACTCTGAAATAGCATTGCACTCCACTAGCTTACAGAACTCCCGTGAACTGAATCTCTCTACAGCCAGGATGCAGAACGCCCATAAGCTTCGCATCCTAGAGTCAAGCTACAGAAATGTCGCATATTGTGAATCCCTACTCCCAGGCTACAGAACTCTTCCAAACTGCTTACATCCACACCTCAAATACAGAACTCATGTACACTGCATCTGACTTAATCAGGTTACAGAACTCCTGTAAGCTCTGTCACCTACACTCAGGCTACAGACATTGCGCACATTGTGAAGGCCTATTCCCAGGCTATAGACCGCTGAAACAGCTTTGTACTCCAGTAGCATACAGAAATGCCAACAACTGAATCTCTCTACAGCCAGGACGCAGACCGATCATCAGCTGCGTTTCCTATAGACAGGCTACAAAAATCCCTCATATTGTGAACGCCTACTTTGAGGCTACAGAACCCTTCCTAACTGCTTCGATCCACACCTCCAATGTGGAACTCTTGTGTGCTGTAAATCACTACAGTCAGGTTACAGAAAACCTGTACACTCCTACACTCAAGCTACCGAAATCGTGCACATTGTGTAAGCGTATTCCCAGGCTAAAGACGCTGAAAGAGCTTTGCACTCCACTAGTTACAGAACTCACGTGAACTGCATCTCTCTACAGCCTGTATCCAGAATTCCAATAAGCTGCACATCCCAGAGTGGGGATACAGAAATCCCGGTATTATGAATGCCTACTCCCAGGCTACAGAACTCTTCCTCACTGCTTAATCCACACCTCCGATACAGAACTCATGTAGGCTGCATCTGACTACACTCAGTTTACAGAACTCCTGTAAGCTCTGTCTCCTAAACTCAGGCTACAGACATTGCATACATTGTGTATGCCTATTACCAGGCTAGAGACAACTGAAACAGATTGTATCCACTAGGATACAGAACTCCCGTGAACTGCATGTCTCTACATCCATTAGGCAGACCGACCAGAAGCTGCGTTTCGTATAGACAGGCTACAGAAATCCAGCATATTGTGAATGCCTACTCCCAGGCTACAGAACCCTTCCTAACTGCTTTGATTCACACCTCCGATACTTAATTCATGTATGCTGTAAATCACTACACTCAGGTTACAGAACTCCTGTATGTTCTCTCTCCTACACTCAGGCTAGCGTAATTGCGCACATAGTGTAAGCGTATTCCCATGCTACAAAACGCTGAAACAGCTTTGTACTCCACTAGCATACAGAACTCCCATGAACGGAATCACTCTACAGCCAGGACACAAACCGACAGTAAGCTGCATTTCCTATAGACAGGCTACAGAAAACCCGCATATTGTGAATGCCTACTCCCAGTCTACAGAACTCTTCCAAAGTGCTCACATCCACACCTCCGATACAGAAGTCATGTACTTTGCACCTCACTACACTCAGGTTACAGAACTCCTGTAAGCTCTGTCTCCTACACTCAGGCTACAGACATTTTCGCATTGTGAAATCCTACTCCCAGTCTACAGAGCGCTGAATCACCTTTGTACTCCACTAGCATACAGAACTCCCGTGAACTGCATCTCTCTACAGCCTGTATCTAGAATTCTTATAAGCTACACATCCCTGAGTCAGGCTACAGAAATCCCGAATATTGCGAATGCCTACTCCCAGGCTACAGAACTCTTCCAAACTGCTTACATCCAGACCTCCGATACAGAAGTCATGTACGCTGCATCTGACTAAACTCAGGTTACAGAACTCGTGTAAGCTCTGTCTCCTAAACTCAGGCTATGGACATAGCGCACATTATGTATGCCTATTCCCAGGCTACACACCGCTGAAACAGCTTTGTACTCCACTAGCATACAGAACTCCTGTGAACTGAATCTCTCTAAATCCAGGAAGTAGACCGACCATAAGCTGTGTTTCCTATAGACAGGCTACAGATAACCTGCATATTGTGAATGCTACTCCCAGGCTACAGAACTCTTCCTAACTGCTTCGATTCAAACCTCTGATGCAGAACTTATGTATGCTGTAAATCATTACACTCAAATAACAGAACTCCTGTACAATCTCTCACCTACACTCAGGATAGCGAAATCGCGCACAGTTTGTAAGCGTATTACCAGGCTACAGAACGCTGAAACAGCTTTGTACTCCACTAGCATACAGAACACCCATGATCTGAATCTCTCTACAGCCTGTATCCAGAATTCCAATAAGCTGCACATCCCAGAGTCAGGCTACAGAAATCCAGCATATTGCGAATGCCTACTCCCAGGCTACAGAACACTTCCAAACTGCTTACATCCACAAATCTGATACAGAACTCATGTAGGCTCCATCTGACTACACTCATGTTACACAAATCCTGTAAGCTCGGTCTCCTACACTCAGGCTACGGACATTGCGCACATTGTGTATGCCTATTCCCAGGCTACAGACTGCTGAAACAGATTTGTACTACACTAGCATATAATACTCCCATGAACTGAATCTCATTACAGCCAAGAACCAGACCGACCATAAGCTGTGTTTCCTATAGACAGGCTACTGAAATCCTGCATATTGCTAATCCCTATTCCCAGACTACAGAACTCTTACAAACTGCTTCGTTCCACACCTGTAATACAGAACTCACGTAAGATGCATCTGAGTACACTCAGGTTACAGAACTCCTGTAAGCTTTGTCTAAAGATACAGACTTTGCACACCTTGTGTCATCCAAATCCCAGGCAACAGAACTCTGAAATAACATTGCACTCCACTATCATAAAGAACTCCCATGAACTGCATCTCTCTGCAGCCAGGACGCAGAACTCCCATCAGCTGCGCATCCTAGAGTCAGGCTACAGAAATCCCACATATGGCGAATCCCTACTCCCAGGTTACAGAACTCTTCCACACTGCCTTCATCCACACCGCCGATACAGAACTCATGTACGCTGCATCTGACTACACTCAGGTTACAGAACTCCTGTAAGCTCTGTCTCCTAAACTCAGGCTATGGACATTTCACACATTGTGTATGCCTATTCCCAGGCTAGAGACCGCTGAAATAGCATTCCACTCCACTAGCATACAGAACTCCCGTGACCTGAATCTCTCTACAACCAGGAAGCAGACCGACCATAAGCTGCGTTTCCTATAGACAGGCTACCGAAATCCCTCGTATTGTGAATGCCTACTCCCAGGCTACAGAACACTTGCTAACTGCTTCGATCCAAACCTACGATGCAGAACTCTTGCATGCTGTAAATATTTACACTCAGGTAACAGAACTCCTGTACGATCTCTCACCTACACTCAGGCTAGCGAAATAGCGCACATTGTGTAAGCGTATTCCCAGGCTACAGAATTTTGAAAGAGCTTTGTACTCCACTAGCATACAAAACTCCCATGATCTGAATCACTCTACAGCCTGTATCCTTAATACCTATAAGCTGCACATCCCTGAGTTCGGCTACAGAAATCCCGCATATTGCAAATGCCTAATCCCAGGCTACAGAACTCTTCCAAACTGCTTCATTCCACACCACAGATACAGAACTCATGTACGCTGCATCACACTAAACTCAGGTTACAGAACTTTGTAAGCTCTGACTCCTATACTCCGGCAAATGACATGGCGCACAATGTGTATGCCTATTCCCAGGCTACAGACCGCTGAAACAGCTTTGTACTCCACTAGCATACAGAATTCCCGTGAACTAAATATCTCTCCAGCCAGGACACAGAAAGACCATAAGCTGTGTTTCATATAGACAGGCTACAGAAATCCCACATATTGCGAATCCCTACTCCCAGGCTACAGAACCCTTCCTAACTCCTTCATTCCCCACATCTGATGCGGAACTCATGTAAGCTTAACTTCACTACACTCAGGTTACAGAACTCCTGTAAGCTCTGTCTAAGGATACAGACATTGTGCACATTGTGTCATCCAATTCCCAGGCAACAGAACTCTGAAATAGCATTGCACTCCATTATCATAAAGAACTCCCGTGAACTGCATCTCTCTACAGCCAGGACGCAGAACACCCTCAGCTGTGCATCTTAGAGTCAGGCTACAGATTTCCCGCATATGACGAATCCCTACTCCCAGGATACAGAAATCTTCCACACTGTTTACATCCACACTTCCGATACAGAGCTCATGTACGCTGCATCTGACTACACTCAGGTTACAGAACTCGTGTAAGCTCTGTCTCCTTAACTCAGGCTATGGACATTGCGCACATTGTGTATGCCTATTCCCAGGCTAGAGAACGCTGAAACAGCTTTGCACTCCACTAGCATACAAAACTCCCGTAAACTGAATCTCTCCAAAGCCAAGAAGCAGACCGACCATAAGCTGTGTTTCCTATATACAGGCTACAGAAATCCCGCATATTGCGAATCCCTACTCCAAGGCTACAGAACTCTTCCAACTTCTTTGTTCCACATCTGTAATACAGAATTCATGTACGCTGCATCAGACTACACTCAGGTTACAGAACTCCTGTAAGCTCTGTCTAACGATACAGACATTGCGCATATTGTGTCATCCTATTCTCAGGCAACAGAACTCTAAAATAGCATTGCACTCCACTATCATAAAGAACTCCCGTGTACTGCATCTCTCTACAGCCAGGACCCAGAACCCCCATCAGGTGTGCATCCTAGAGTCAGGCTACTGAAATCCCGCATATGGCGAATCCCTACTCCCAGGCTACAGAACTCTTCCACATTACTTAATTCCACACCTCCAATACAGAACTCATGTACGCTGCATCTGACTTAATCAGGTTACAGAACTCCTGTAAGCTCTGTCTCCTAAACTCAGGCTATGGACATTGCGCACTTTGTGTATGCACATTCCCAGGCTAGAGTGCATCCTATAGTCAGGCTACTGAAATCCCGCATATGGCGAATCCCTACTCCCAGGCTACAGAACTCTTCCACATTAATTAAATCCACACCCCCAATACAGAACTCATGTACGCTGCATCTGACTTAATCAGGTTACAGAACTCCTGTACTCCACTATCTATAGTACTCCCGTGAACTGAATCTGTCAGCAGCCAGGAAGCAGACCAACCATAAGCTGCATTTCCTAAAGACAGGCTACAGAAATCCCGCATATTGTGAATGCCTACACACAGGCTACAGAACCCTTCCTTACTGCTTCGATTCACACCTCCGATACAGAATTCATGTATGCTGCAAATCACTACAAACAGGTTATAGAACTCCTGTACGTTCTCTCTCCTACACTCAGGCTACCGAATTTGCGCACATTGTGTAAGACTATTCCCAGGCTACAAAACGCTGAAAGAGCTTTGCACACCAATAGCATACAGAACTCTCGTGAACTGAATCTCTCTACAGCCAGGAAGCAGACCGACCATAAGCTGCGTTTCCTATAGAAAGGCTACAGAAATCCCGCATATTGCAAATCCCTACTTCCAGGCTACAGAACTCTTCCAAACTGCTTCGTTCCACAACTGTAATACAGAACTCAAGTACGCTGCATCTGACGAAACTCAGGTTACGGAACTCCTGTAAGCTCTGTCTCCTACACTCAGGCTACAGACATTGCGCACATTGTGTATGCCTATTCCAAGGATACAGACCGCTGAAACAGCTTTGTACTCCATTAGCATACTGAACTCCCGTGAACTAAATCTCTCTAAAGCCAGGAAGCAGACCGACCATAAGCTGCGTTTCCTATAGACAGGCTACAGAAATCCCAAATACTGGGAATGCCTACCCCCCAGGCTACAGAACCCTTCCTAAGTGCTTCACTCCACACCTCCGATACAGAACTCATGTGTGCTGTAAATCAATACACTAAGGTTACAGAACTCCAGTACGCTCTCTCTCCTACACTCAGGCTTTGAAAATTGCATACATTGTGTAGGCGTATTCCCAGGCTACAGAACGCTGAAACAGCTTTGCACGCCACTAGCATACAGAACTCCCATGAACTGAATTTCTCTACAGCTTGTATCCAGAATGCCTATAATCGGCGTTTCCTATAGACAGGCTACAGAAATGCCGCATATCACGAATGCCTACTCCCAGGCTACAGAACTCTTCCAAACTGCTTCGTTCTACACCTGTAATACAGAACTCATGTAAGCCTTATTCTGACTACACTCAGGTTACAGAACTCCTATAAGCTCTGTCTACTACACTCAGGCTATGGACATTGCGCACATTGTGTATGCGTAGTCCCAGGGTACAGCCCGCTGAAACAGCTATGTACTACACAAGCATACAGTACTCCCTTGAACTGAATCTCTCTACAGCCAGGAAGCAGACCGACCATAAGCTCCGTTACCTATAGACAGGCTACAGAAATTTCGCATATTGCGAATACCTATTCCCTGGTTTTAGAACCCTCCCTAACCGCTTCGTTCCACACCTCCGATACAGAACTCAAGTAGCTATATATAACTACACTCAGGTAACAGAAATCATGTACGCTCTGTCTCTTACACTGAGACTACCGAAATTGCGAACATTGTGTTAGCGATTTCCAGGCTTTAGAACGCTGAAACAGCTTTGCCCTCCACTAGCGTAAAGAACTCCCAGGAATCCACTTGCCCAAGTAAAAGACTTTGCTTTTCTCCAAAACCAGGTTGACTCTGCTTTTCTGGGTGCTTTGCACACCAATTCCACACCAGTTTGTCCAGATAGGGCTGGGTGAAACCAGAAATATCCGGTTCTGTGGTGGCTCAGTCAATCCCAGCTCTTGCTACATCCTAAGAGTTTTTTTGTGTTTTGTCAATAGTATCTATGGACTTTAGAGTTGTGAATGCATTGTAGCATGTAGCATTTAGGTTTTCTGTTGGCAAACGCTAATGGTTTCAAATGAGTCACAACAGGTACACATTCATGTTTTCTCAGTAAAAAGCTGCAGAAACCAGGTTAGAAATGATATTTGTGTTTGTAAACATGACATTGAATCCACTTGTCCAAGAAAATGACTTTGCTTTTCTCCAAAACCAGGTTGACTCTGCTTTTCTGGGTGCTTTGCACACCAATTCCACACCAGTTTGTCCAGATAGGTTTGGATGAAACCAGAAATATCCAGTTCTGTGGTGGCTAAGTCAATCCAAGCTCTTGCTACAGCTTCTGTGTTTGCTTGTGTTTTGTCGATAGTATCTATGGACTTTAGAGTTGTGAATGAATTTTAGCATGTAACATTTTGATTTTCTGTTGGCAAATGCTAATTGGTTTCACATGGAGGCACAACAGATACACATTCGTGTTTTCTGAGTAAAAAGCTGCAGAAACCAGGTTGTAAATGATATTTGTGTTTGTAAACATGACATTGCATCCACTTGTCCAAGAAAATCACTTTGCTTTTCTCCAAAACCAGGTTGACTCTGCTTTTTTGGGTGCTTTGCACACCAATTCCACACCAGTTTGTCCAGATATGTTTGCCTGAAACCAGAAATATCCGGTTCTGTGGTGGCTAAGTCAATTCCAGCTGTTGCTACAGCTTCTGTGTTTGCTTGTGTTTTGTCAATCGTAGCTATGGACTTTAGAGTTGTAAATGCATTGTAGCATGTAGCATTTAGGTTTTCTGTTGGCAAATGCTAATGGTTTCAAATGAGTCACAACAGGTACACATTCATGTTTTCTCAGTAAAAAGCTGCAGAAACCAGTTTAAAAATGATATTTGTGCTTGTAACCATGACATTGAATCCACTTGCCCAAGAAAAAGACTTCATTTCTCCAAAACCAGGTTGACTCTGCTTTTCTGGGTGCTTTGCACACCAACTCCACACCAGTTTGTCCAGATAGGTTTGGATGAAATCAGAAATATCTGGTTCTGTGGTGGCTAACTCAAACCCAGCTCTTACTACAGCTTCTATATTAGCTTGTGTTTTCTCCATAGTATCTATGGACTTTAGATATGTGAATGCATTGTAGCATGTAACATTTTGTTTTTCTGTTGGCAAACGCTAATAGGTTTCACATGGAGACACAACAGTGACATATTCGTGTTTTCTGAGTAAAAAGCTGCAGAAACCAGGTTGTAAATGATATTTGTGTTTGTAAACATGACATTGAATCCACTTGCCCAAGTAAAAGACTTTGCTTTTCTCCAAAACCAGGTTTACTCTGCTTTTCTGGGTGCTTTGCACACCAATTCCACACCAGTTTGTCCAGATAGGGCTGGGTGAAACCAGAAATATCCGGTTCTGTGGTGGCTCAGTCAATCCCAGCTCTTGCTACATCCTAAGAGTTTTTTTGTGTTTTGTCAATAGTATCTATGGACTTTAGAGTTGTGAATGCATTGTAGCATTTAGCATTTAGGTTTTCTGTTGGCAAACGCTAATGGTTTCAAATGAGTCACAACAGGTACTCATTCATGTTTTCTCAGTAAAAAGCTGCAGAAACCAGGTTAGAAATGATATTTGTGTTTGTAAACATGACATTGAATCCATGTGCCCAAGAAAAAGACTTTGCTTTTCTCCAAAACCAGGTTGACTCTGCTTTTCTGGGTGCTTTGCACACCAATTCCACACCAGTTTGTCCAGATAGGTTTGGATGAAACCAGAAATATCCAGTTCTGTGGTGGCTAAGTCAATACAAGCTCTTGCTACAGCTTCTGTGTTTGCTTGTGTTTTGTCGATAGTATCTATGGACTTTAGAGTTGTGAATGAATTTTAGCATGTAACATTTTGATTTTCTGTTGGCAAATGCTAATTGGTTTCACATGGAGGCACAACAGATACACATTCGTGTTTTCTGAGTAAAAAGCTGCAGAAACCAGGTTGTAAATGATATTTGTGTTTGTGAACATGACATTGAATCCACTTGTCCAAGAAAATGACTTTGCTTTTCTCCAAAACCAGGTTGATCTGCTGCTCTGGGTGCTTTGCACACCAACTCCACACCAGTTTGTCCAGATATGTTTGGCTGAAACCAGAAATATCCGGTTCTGTGGTGGCTAAGTCAATTCCAGCTGTTGCTACAGCTTCTGTGCTTGTGTTTTCTCGATAGTCTATGGACTTTAGAGTTGTGAATGCATTGTAGCATGTAACATTTTGTTTTTCTGTTGGGAAACGCTAATTTGTTTCACATGGTGACACAAAGGTACACATTCGTGTTTTCTGAGTAAAAAGCTGCAGAAACCAGTTTAAAAATGATATTTGTGCTTGTATCCATGACATTGAATCCACTTGCCCAAGAAAAAGACTGCATTTCTCCAAAACCAGGTTGACTCTGCTTTTCTGGGTGCTTTGCACACCAACTCCACACCAGTTTGTCCAGATAGGTTTGGATGAAATCAGAAATATCCGGTTCTGTGGTGGCTAACTCAAACCCAGCTCTTACAGCAGCTACTATATTAGCTTGTGTTTTCTCCATAGTATCTATAGACTTTAGAGTTGTGAATGCATTGTTGCATGTAACATTTTGTTTTTCTGTGTGCAAACGCTAAATGGTTTCACATGGAGACACAACAGGTACACATTCGTGTTTTCTGAGTAAAAAGCTGCAGAAACCAGGTTAAAAATGATACTTGTGCTTGTAAACATGACATTGTATCCACTTGCCCTAGAAAAAGACTTTGCTTTTCTCCAAAACCAGGTTGACTCTGCTTTTCTGGGTGCTTTGCACACCAACTCCATACCAGTTTGTCCAGATATGTTTGGCTGAAACCAGAAATATCCGGTTCTGTGGTGGCTCAGTCAATTCCCAGCTCTTGCTACATCCTAAGAGTTTGTTTGTGTTTTGTCAATAGTATCTATGGACTTAAGAGTTGTGAATGCATTGTAGCATTTAGCATTTAGGTTTTCTGTTGGCAAACGCTAATGGTTTCAAATGAGTCACAGCAGGTACACATTCATGTTTTCTGAGTAAAAAGCTGCAGAAACCAGGTCACAAATGATATTTGTGTTTGTAAACATGACATTGAATCCACTTGTCCAAGAAAATGACTTTGCTTTTCTCCAAAACCAGGTTGACTCTGCTTTTCTGGGTGCTTTGCACACCAATTCCACACCAGTTTGTCCAGATAGGGCTGGATGAAACCATAAATATCCGGTTCTGTGGTGGCTCAGCCTTCCCAGCTCTTGCTACATCCTAAGAGTTTTTTTGTGTTTTATCAATAGTATCTATGGACTTTAGAGTTGTTAATGCATTGTAGCATGTAGCATTTAGGTTTTCTGTTGGCAAACGCTAATGGTTTCAAATGAGTCACAACAGGTACACATTCATGTTTTCTCAGTAAAAAGCTGCAGAAACCAGGTTAGAAATGATATTTGTGTTTGTAAACATGACATTGAATCCATGTGCCCAAGAAAAAGACTTTGCTTTTCTCCAAAACCAGGTTGACTCTGCTTTTGTGGTTGCTTTGCACACCAATTCCACACCAGTTTGTCCAGATAGGTTTGGATGAAACCAGAAATATCCAGTTCTGTGGTGGATAAGTCAACCCAAGCTCTTGCTACAGCTTCTGTGTTTGCTTGTGTTTTGTCGATAGTATCTATGGACTTTAGAGTTGTGAATGAATTTTAGCATGTAACATTTTGATTTTCTGTTGGCAAATGCTAATTGGTTTCACATGGAGGCACAACAGATACACATTCGTGTTTTCTGAGTAAAAAGCTGCAGAAACCAGGTTGTAAATGATATTTGTGTTTGTAAACATGACATTGAATCCACTTGTCCAAGAATAAGACTTTGCTTTTCTCCAAAACCAGGTTGACTCTGCTTTTTTGGGTGCTTTGCACACCAATTCCACACCAGTTTGTCCAGATATGTTTGCCTGAAACCAGAAATATCCGGTTCTGTGGTGGCTAAGTCAATTCCAGCTGTTGCTACAGCTTCTGTGTTTGCTTGTGTTTTGTCAATCGTAGCTATGGACTTTAGAGTTGTAAATGCATTGTAGCATGTAGCATTTAGGTTTTCTGTTGGCAAATGCTAATGGTTTCAAATGAGTCACAACAGGTACACATTCATGTTTTCTCAGTAAAAAGCTGCAGAAACCAGTTTAAAAATGATATTTGTGCTTGTAACCATGACATTGAATCCACTTGCCCAAGAAAAAGACTTCATTTCTCCAAAACCAGGTTGACTCTGCTTTTCTGTGTGCTTTGCACACCAACTCCACACCAGTTTGTCCAGATAGGTTTGGATGAAATCAGAAATATCTGGTTCTGTGGTGGCTAACTCAAACCCAGCTCTTACTACAGCTTCTATATTAGCTTGTGTTTTCTCCATAGTATCTATGGACTTTAGATATGTGAATGCATTGTAGCATGTAACATTTTGTTTTTCTGTTGGCAAACGCTAATAGGTTTCACATGGAGACACAACAGTGACATATTCGTGTTTTCTGAGTAAAAAGCTGCAGAAACCAGGTTGTAAATGATATTTGTGTTTGTAAACATGACATTGAATCCACTTGTCCAAGAATAAGACTTTGCTTTTCTCCAAAACCAGGTTGACTCTGCTTTTCTGGGTGCTTTGCACACCAACTCCACACCAGTTTGTTCAGCTAGGTTTGTATGAAACCAGAAATATCCGGTTCTGTTGTGGGTACGTCAATCCCAGCTCTGGCTACAGCTTCTGTGTTTGCTTCTGTTTTCTCCACCCTATCTATTTACTTTAGAGTTGTGAATGCATTGTAGCATTTAGCATTTAGGTTTTCTGTTGGCAAACGCTAATGGTTTCAAATGAGTCACAGCAGGTACACATTCATGTTTTCTGAGTAAAAAACTGCAGAAACCAGGTTAAAAATGATATTTGTGTTTGTAAACATGACATTGAATCCACTTGCCCAAGTAAAAGACTTTGCTTTTCTCCAAAACCAGGTTGACTCTGCTTTTCTGGGTGCTTTGCACACCAATTCCACACCAGTTTGTCCAGATAGGTTTGGATGAAACCAGAAATATCCAGTTCTGTGGTGGCTAAGTCAATCCAAGCTCTTGCTACAGCTTCTGTGTTTGCTTGTGTTTTGTCGATAGTATCTATGGACTTTAGAGTTGTGAATGAATTTTAGCATGTAACATTTTGATTTTCTGTTGGCAAATGCTAATTGGTTTCACATGGAGGCACAACAGATACACATTCGTGTTTTCTGAGTAAAAAGCTGCAGAAACCAGGTTGTAAATGATATTTGTGTTTGTAAACATGACATTGAATCCACTTGTCCAAGAAAATGACTTTGCTTTTCTCCAAAACCAGGTTGACTCTGCTTTTTTGGGTGCTTTGCACACCAATTCCACACCAGTTTGTCCAGATATGTTTGCCTGAAACCAGAAATATCCGGTTCTGTGGTGGCTAAGTCAATTCCAGCTGTTGCTACAGCTTCTGTGTTTGCTTGTGTTTTGTCAATCGTAGCTATGGACTTTAGAGTTGTAAATGCATTGTAGCATGTAGCATTTAGGTTTTCTGTTGGCAAATGCTAATGGTTTCAAATGAGTCACAACAGGTACACATTCATGTTTTCTCAGTAAAAAGCTGCAGAAACCAGTTTAAAAATGATATTTGTGCTTGTAACCATGACATTGAATCCACTTGCCCAAGAAAAAGACTGCATTTCTCCAAAACCAGGTTGACTCTGCTTTTCTGGGTGCTTTCCACACCAACTCCACACCAGTTTGTCCAGATAGGTTTGGATGAAATCAGAAATATCTGGTTCTGTGGTGGCTAACTCAAACCCAGCTCTTACTACAGCTTCTATATTAGCTTGTGTTTTCTCCATAGTATCTATGGACTTTAGATATGTGAATGCATTGTAGCATGTAACATTTTGTTTTTCTGTTGGCAAACGCTAATAGGTTTCACATGGAGACACAACAGTGACATATTCGTGTTTTCTGAGTAAAAAGCTGCAGAAACCAGGTTGTAAATGATATTTGTGTTTGTAAACATGACATTGAATCCACTTGTCCAAGAATAAGACTTTG
This sequence comes from Sylvilagus floridanus, assembly GCA_949820135.1. Classification (NCBI taxonomy): domain Eukaryota; kingdom Metazoa; phylum Chordata; class Mammalia; order Lagomorpha; family Leporidae; genus Sylvilagus; species Sylvilagus floridanus. The sequence goes on from OX463232.1 coordinate 29,225,352, forward strand.
CTTTTCTCCAAAACCAGGTTGACTCTGCTTTTCTGGGTGCTTTGCACACCAACTCCACACCAGTTTGTTCAGCTAGGTTTGTATGAAACCAGAAATATCCGGTTCTGTTGTGGGTACGTCAATCCCAGCTCTGGCTACAGCTTCTGTGTTTGCTTCTGTTTTCTCCACCCTATCTATTTACTTTAGAGTTGTGAATGCATTGTAGCGTTTAGCATTTAGGTTTTCTGTTGGCAAACGCTAATGGTTTCAAATGAGTCACAGCAGGTACACATTCATGTTTTCTGAGTAGAAAACTGCAGAAACCAGGTTAAAAATGATATTTGTGTTTCTAAACATGACATTGAATCCACTTGCCCAAGTAAAAGACTTTGCTTTTCTCCAAAACCAGGTTGACTCTGCTTTTCTGGGTGCTTTGCACACCAATTCCACACCAGTTTGTCCAGATAGGGCTGGGTGAAACCAGAAATATCCGGTTCTATGGTGGCTAACTCAATCCCAGCTCTTGCTACATCCTAAGAGATTTTTTGTGTTTTGTCAATAGTATCTATGGACTTTAGAGTTGTGAATGCATTGTAGCATGTAGCATTTAGGTTTTCTGTTGGCAAACGCTAATGGTTTCAAATGAGTCACAACAGGTACACATTCATGTTTTCTCAGTAAAAAGCTGCAGAAACCAGGTTAGAAATGATATTTGTGTTTGTAAACATGACATTGAATCCATGTGCCCAAGAAAAAGACTTTGCTTTTCTCCAAAACCAGGTTGACTCTGCTTTTCTGGGTGCTTTGCACACCAATTCCACACCAGTTTGTCCAGATAGGTTTGGATGAAACCAGAAATATCCAGTTCTGTGGTGGCTAAGTCAATCCAAGCTCTTGCTACAGCTTCTGTGTTTGCTTGTGTTTTGTCGATAGTATCTATGGACTTTAGAGTTGTGAATGAATTTTAGCATGTAACATTTTGATTTTCTGTTGGCAAATGCTAATTGGTTTCACATGGAGGCACAACAGATACACATTCGTGTTTTCTGAGTAAAAAGCTGCAGAAACCAGGTTGTAAATGATATTTGTGTTTGTAAACATGACATTGAATCCACTTGTCCAAGAAAATGACTTTGCTTTTCTCCAAAACCAGGTTGATCTGCTGCTCTGGGTGCTTTGCACACCAACTCCACACCAGTTTGTCCAGATATGTTTGGCTGAAACCAGAAATATCCGGTTCTGTGGTGGCTAAGTCAATTCCAGCTGTTGCTACAGCTTCTGTGCTTGTGTTTTCTCGATAGTCTATGGACTTTAGAGTTGTGAATGCATTGTAGCATGTAACATTTTGTTTTTCTGTTGGGAAACGCTAATTTGTTTCACATGGTGACACAAAGGTACACATTCGTGTTTTCTGAGTAAAAAGCTGCAGAAACCAGTTTAAAAATGATATTTGTGCTTGTATCCATGACATTGAATCCACTTGCCCAAGAAAAAGACTGCATTTCTCCAAAACCAGGTTGACTCTGCTTTTCTGGGTGCTTTGCACACCAACTCCACACCAGTTTGTCCAGATAGGTTTGGATGAAATCAGAAATATCCGGTTCTGTGGTGGCTAACTCAAACCCAGCTCTTACAGCAGCTACTATATTAGCTTGTGTTTTCTCCATAGTATCTATAGACTTTAGAGTTGTGAATGCATTGTTGCATGTAACATTTTGTTTTTCTGTGTGCAAATGCTAAATGGTTTCACATGGAGACACAACAGGTACACATTCGTGTTTTCTGAGTAAAAAGCTGCAGAAACCAGGTTAAAAATGATACTTGTGCTTGTAAACATGACATTGAATCCACTTGCCCTAGAAAAAGACTTTGCTTTTCTCCAAAACCAGGTTGACTCTGCTTTTCTGGGTGCTTTGCACACCAACTCCATACCAGTTTGTCCAGATATGTTTGGCTGAAACCAGAAATATCCGGTTCTGTGGTGGCTCAGTCAATTCCCAGCTCTTGCTACATCCTAAGAGTTTGTTTGTGTTTTGTCAATAGTATCTATGGACTTAAGAGTTGTGAATGCATTGTAGCATTTAGCATTTAGGTTTTCTGTTGGCAAACGCTAATGGTTTCAAATGAGTCACAGCAGGTACACATTCATGTTTTCTGAGTAAAAAGCTGCAGAAACCAGGTCACAAATGATATTTGTGTTTGTAAACATGACATTGAATCCACTTGCCTAAGAAAAAGACTTTGCTTTTCTCCAAAACCAGGTTGACTCTGCTTTTCTGGGTGCTTTGCACACCAATTCCACACCAGTTTGTCCAGATAGGGCTGGATGAAACCATAAATATCCGGTTCTGTGGTGGCTCAGCCTTCCCAGCTCTTGCTACATCCTAAGAGTTTTTTTGTGTTTTATCAATAGTATCTATGGACTTTAGAGTTGTTAAAGCATTGTAGCATGTAGCATTTAGGTTTTCTGTTGGCAAACGCTAATGGTTTCAAATGAGTCACAACAGGTACACATTCATGTTTTCTCAGTAAAAAGCTGCAGAAACCAGGTTAGAAATGATATTTGTGTTTGTAAACATGACATTGAATCCATGTGCCCAAGAAAAAGACTGCTTTTCTCCAAAACCAGGTTGACTCTGCTTTTGTGGTTGCTTTGCACACCAATTCCACACCAGTTTGTCCAGATAGGTTTGGATGAAACCAGAAATATCCAGTTCTGTGGTGGCTAAGTCAATCCAAGCTCTTCCTACAGCTTCTGTGTTTGCTTGTGTTTTGTCGATAGTATCTATGGACTTTAGAGTTGTGAATGAATTTTAGCATGTAACATTTTGATTTTCTGTTGGCAAATGCTAATTGGTTTCACATGGAGGCACAACAGATACACATTCGTGTTTTCTGAGTAAAAAGCTGCAGAAACCAGGTTGTAAATGATATTTGTGTTTGTAAACATGACATTGAATCCACTTGTCCAAGAAACTTACTTTGCTTTTCTCCAAAACCAGGTTGATCTGCTGCTCTGGGTGCTTTGCACACCAACTCCACACCAGTTTGTCCAGATATGTTTGGCTGAAACCAGAAATATCCGGTTCTGTGGTGGCTAAGTCAATTCCAGCTGTTGCTACAGCTTCTGTGTTTGCTTGTGTTTTGTCAATAGTAGCTATGGACTTTAGAGTTGTGAATGCATTGTAGCATGTAGCATTTAGGTTTTCTGTTGGCAAACGCTAATGCTTTCAAATGAGTCACAACAGGTACACATTCATGTTTTCTCAGTAAAAAGCTGCAGAAACTAGTTTAAAAATGATATTTGTGCTTGTAACCATGACATTGAATCCGCTTGCCCTAGAAAAAGACTGCATTTCTCCAAAACCAGGTTGACTCTGCTTTTCTGGGTGCTTTGCACACCAACTCCACACCAGTTTGTCCAGATAGGTTTGGATGAAATCAGAAATATCCGGTTCTGTGGTGGCTAACTCAAACCCAGCTCTTGCTACACCTTCTATATTAGCTTGTGTTTTCTCCATAGTATCTATGGACTTTAGAGTTGTGAATGCATTGTTGCATGTAACATTTTGTTTTTCTGTGGGCAAACGCTAATTGGTTTCACATGGAGACACAACAGGTACACATTCGTGTTTTCTGAGTAAAAAGCTGCAGAAACCAGGTTACAAATGATACTTGTGCTTGTAAACATGACATTGAATACACTTGCCCAAGAAAAAGACTTTGCTTTTCTCTAAAACCAGGTTGACTCTGCTGCTCTGGGTGCTTTGCACACCAACTCCACACCAGTTTGTTCAGCTAGGTTTGGATGAAACCAGAAATATCCGGTTCTGTGGTGGCTAAGTCAATTCCAGCTGTTGCTACAGCTTCTGTGTTTGCTTGTGTTTTGTCAATAGTAGCTATGGACTTTAGAGTTGTGAATGCATTGTAGCATGTAGCATTTAGGTTTTCTGTTGGCAAACGCTAATGGTTTCAAATGAGTCACAACAGGTACACATTCATGTTTTCTCAGTAAAAAGCTGCAGAAACCAGGTTAGAAATGATATTTGTGTTTGTAAACATGACATTGAATCCATGTGCCCAAGAAAAAGACTTTGCTTTTCTCCAAAACCAGGTTGACTCTGCTTTTGTGGTTGCTTTGCACACCAATTCCACACCAGTTTGTCCAGATAGGTTTGGATGAAACCAGAAATATCCAGTTCTGTGGTGGATAAGTCAACCCAAGCTCTTGCTACAGCTTCTGTGTTTGCTTGTGTTTTGTCGATAGTATCTATGGACTTTAGAGTTGTGAATGAATTTTAGCATGTAACATTTTGATTTTCTGTTGGCAAATGCTAATTGGTTTCACATGGAGGCACAACAGATACACATTCGTGTTTTCTGAGTAAAAAGCTGCAGAAACCAGGTTGTAAATGATATTTGTGTTTGTAAACATGACATTGAATCCACTTGTCCAAGAAAATGACTTTGCTTTTCTCCAAAACCAGGTTGACTCTGCTTTTTTGGGTGCTTTGCACACCAATTCCACACCAGTTTGTCCAGATATGTTTGCCTGAAACCAGAAATATCCGGTTCTGTGGTGGCTAAGTCAATTCCAGCTGTTGCTACAGCTTCTGTGTTTGCTTGTGTTTTGTCAATCGTAGCTATGGACTTTAGAGTTGTAAATGCATTGTAGCATGTAGCATTTAGGTTTTCTGTTGGCAAATGCTAATGGTTTCAAATGAGTCACAACAGGTACACATTCATGTTTTCTCAGTTAAAAGGTGCAGAAACCAGTTTAAAAATGATATTTGTGCTTGTAACCATGACATTGAATACACTTGCCCAAGAAAAAGACTGCATTTCTCCAAAACCAGGTTGACTCTGCTTTTCTGTGTGCTTTGCACACCAACTCCACACCAGTTTGTCCAGATAGGTTTGGATGAAATCAGAAATATCTGGTTCTGTGGTGGCTAACTCAAACCCAGCTCTTACTACAGCTTCTATATTAGCTTGTGTTTTCTCCATAGTATCTATGGACTTTAGATATGTGAATGCATTGTAGCATGTAACATTTTGTTTTTCTGTTGGCAAACGCTAATAGGTTTCACATGGAGACACAACAGTGACATATTCGTGTTTTCTGAGTAAAAAGCTGCAGAAACCAGGTTGTAAATGATATTTGTGTTTGTAAACATGACATTGAATCCACTTGTCCAAGAATAAGACTTTGCTTTTCTCCAAAACCAGGTTGACTCTGCTTTTCTGGGTGCTTTGCACACCAACTCCACACCAGTTTGTTCAGCTAGGTTTGTATGAAACCAGAAATATCCGGTTCTGTTGTGGGTACGTCAATCCCAGCTCTGGCTACAGCTTCTGTGTTTGCTTCTGTTTTCTCCACCCTATCTATTTACTTTAGAGTTGTGAATGCATTGTAGCATTTAGCATTTAGGTTTTCTGTTGGCAAACGCTAATGGTTTCAAATGAGTCACAGCAGGTACACATTCATGTTTTCTGAGTAAAAAACTGCAGAAACCAGGTTAAAAATGATATTTGTGTTTGTAAACATGACATTGAATCCACTTGCCCAAGTAAAAGACTTTGCTTTTCTCCAAAACCAGGTTGACTCTGCTTTTCTGGGTGCTTTGCACACCAATTCCACACCAGTTTGTCCAGATAGGTTTGGATGAAACCAGAAATATCCAGTTCTGTGGTGGCTAAGTCAATCCAAGCTCTTGCTACAGCTTCTGTGTTTGCTTGTGTTTTGTCGATAGTATCTATGGACTTTAGAGTTGTGAATGAATTTTAGCATGTAACATTTTGATTTTCTGTTGGCAAATGCTAATTGGTTTCACATGGAGGCACAACAGATACACATTCGTGTTTTCTGAGTAAAAAGCTGCAGAAACCAGGTTGTAAATGATATTTGTGTTTGTAAACATGACATTGAATCCACTTGTCCAAGAAAATGACTTTGCTTTTCTCCAAAACCAGGTTGACTCTGCTTTTTTGGGTGCTTTGCACACCAATTCCACACCAGTTTGTCCAGATATGTTTGCCTGAAACCAGAAATATCCGGTTCTGTGGTGGCTAAGTCAATTCCAGCTGTTGCTACAGCTTCTGTGTTTGCTTGTGTTTTGTCAATCGTAGCTATGGACTTTAGAGTTGTAAATGCATTGTAGCATGTAGCATTTAGGTTTTCTGTTGGCAAATGCTAATGGTTTCAAATGAGTCACAACAGGTACACATTCATGTTTTCTCAGTAAAAAGCTGCAGAAACCAGTTTAAAAATGATATTTGTGCTTGTAACCATGACATTGAATCCACTTGCCCAAGAAAAAGACTGCATTTCTCCAAAACCAGGTTGACTCTGCTTTTCTGGGTGCTTTCCACACCAACTCCACACCAGTTTGTCCAGATAGGTATGGATGAAATCAGAAATATCTGGTTCTGTGGTGGCTAACTCAAACCCAGCTCTTACTACAGCTTCTATATTAGCTTGTGTTTTCTCCATAGTATCTATGGACTTTAGATATGTGAATGCATTGTAGCATGTAACATTTTGTTTTTCCTTTGGCAAACGCTAATAGGTTTCACATGGAGACACAACAGTGACATATTCGTGTTTTCTGAGTAAAAAGCTGCAGAAACCAGGTTGTAAATGATATTTGTGTTTGTAAACATGACATTGAATCCACTTGTCCAAGAATAAGACTTTGCTTTTCTCCAAAACCAGGTTGACTCTGCTTTTCTGGGTGCTTTGCACACCAACTCCACACCAGTTTGTTCAGCTAGGTTTGTATGAAACCAGAAATATCCGGTTCTGTTGTGGGTACGTCAATCCCAGCTCTGGCTACAGCTTCTGTGTTTGCTTCTGTTTTCTCCACCCTATCTATTTACTTTAGAGTTGTGAATGCATTGTAGCGTTTAGCATTTAGGTTTTCTGTTGGCAAACGCTAATGGTTTCAAATGAGTCACAGCAGGTACACATTCATGTTTTCTGAGTAAAAAACTGCAGAAACCAGGTTAAAAATGATATTTGTGTTTCTAAACATGACATTGAATCCACTTGCCCAAGTAAAAGACTTTGCTTTTCTCCAAAACCAGGTTGACTCTGCTTTTCTGGGTGCTTTGCACACCAATTCCACACCAGTTTGTCCAGATAGGGCTGGGTGAAACCAGAAATATCCGGTTCTATGGTGGCTAACTCAATCCCAGCTCTTGCTACATCCTAAGAGTTTTTTTGTGTTTTGTCAATAGTATCTATGGACTTTAGAGTTGTGAATGCATTGTAGCATGTAGCATTTAGGTTTTCTGTTGGCAAACGCTAATGGTTTCAAATGAGTCACAACAGGTACACATTCATGTTTTCTCAGTAAAAAGCTGCAGAAACCAGGTCAGAAATGATATTTGTGTTTGTAAACATGACATTGAATCCATGTGCCCAAGAAAAAGACTTTGCTTTTCTCCAAAACCAGGTTGACTCTGCTTTTCTGGGTGCTTTGCACACCAATTCCACACCAGTTTGTCCAGATAGGTTTGGATGAAACCAGAAATATCCAGTTCTGTGGTGGCTAAGTCAATCCAAGCTCTTGCTACAGCTTCTGTGTTTGCTTGTGTTTTGTCGATAGTATCTATGGACTTTAGAGTTGTGAATGAATTTTAGCATGTAACATTTTGATTTTCTGTTGGCAAATGCTAATTGGTTTCACATGGAGGCACAACAGATACACATTCGTGTTTTCTGAGTAAAAAGCTGCAGAAACCAGGTTGTAAATGATATTTGTGTTTGTAAACATGACATTGAATCCACTTGTCCAAGAAAATGACTTTGCTTTTCTCCAAAACCAGGTTGATCTGCTGCTCTGGGTGCTTTGCACACCAACTCCACACCAGTTTGTCCAGATATGTTTGGCTGAAACCAGAAATATCCGGTTCTGTGGTGGCTAAGTCAATTCCAGCTGTTGCTACAGCTTCTGTGCTTGTGTTTTCTCGATAGTCTATGGACTTTAGAGTTGTGAATGCATTGTAGCATGTAACATTTTGTTTTTCTGTTGGGAAACGCTAATTTGTTTCACATGGTGACACAAAGGTACACATTCGTGTTTTCTGAGTAAAAAGCTGCAGAAACCAGTTTAAAAATGATATTTGTGCTTGTATCCATGACATTGAATCCACTTGCCCAAGAAAAAGACTGCATTTCTCCAAAACCATGTTGACTCTGCTTTTCTGGGTGCTTTGCACACCAACTCCACACCAGTTTGTCCAGATAGGTTTGGATGAAATCAGAAATATCCGGTTCTGTGGTGGCTAACTCAAACCCAGCTCTTACAGCAGCTACTATATTAGCTTGTGTTTTCTCCATAGTATCTATAGACTTTAGAGTTGTGAATGCATTGTTGCATGTAACATTTTGTTTTTCTGTGTGCAAACGCTAAATGGTTTCACATGGAGACACAACAGGTACACATTCGTGTTTTCTGAGTAAAAAGCTGCAGAAACCAGGTTAAAAATGATACTTGTGCTTGTAAACATGACATTGAATCCACTTGCCCTAGAAAAAGACTTTGCTTTTCTCCAAAACCAGGTTGACTCTGCTTTTCTGGGTGCTTTGCACACCAACTCCATACCAGTTTGTCCAGATATGTTTGGCTGAAACCAGAAATATCCGGTTCTGTGGTGGCTCAGTCAATTCCCAGCTCTTGCTACATCCTAAGAGTTTGTTTGTGTTTTGTCAATAGTATCTATGGACTTAAGAGTTGTGAATGCATTGTAGCATTTAGCATTTAGGTTTTCTGTTGGCAAACGCTAATGGTTTCAAATGAGTCACAGCAGGTACACATTCATGTTTTCTGAGTAAAAAGCTGCAGAAACCAGGTCACAAATGATATTTGTGTTTGTAAACATGACATTGAATCCACTTGCCTAAGAAAAAGACTTTGCTTTTCTCCAAAACCAGGTTGACTCTGCTTTTCTGGGTGCTTTGCACACCAATTCCACACCAGTTTGTCCAGATAGGGCTGGATGAAACCATAAATATCCGGTTCTGTGGTGGCTCAGCCTTCCCAGCTCTTGCTACATCCTAAGAGTTTTTTTGTGTTTTATCAATAGTATCTATGGACTTTAGAGTTGTGAATGCATTGTAGCATGTAGCATTTAGGTTTTCTGTTGGCAAACGCTAATGCTTTCAAATGAGTCACAACAGGTACACATTCATGTTTTCTCAGTAAAAAGCTGCAGAAACTAGTTTAAAAATGATATTTGTGCTTGTAACCATGACATTGAATCCGCTTGCCCTAGAAAAAGACTGCATTTCTCCAAAACCAGGTTGACTCTGCTTTTCTGGGTGCTTTGCACACCAACTCCACACCAGTTTGTCCAGATAGGTTTGGATGAAATCAGAAATATCCGGTTCTGTGGTGGCTAACTCAAACCCAGCTCTTGCTACACCTTCTATATTAGCTTGTGTTTTCTCCATAGTATCTATGGACTTTAGAGTTGTGAATGCATTGTTGCATGTAACATTTTGTTTTTCTGTGGGCAAACGCTAATTGGTTTCACATGGAGACACAACAGGTACACATTCGTGTTTTCTGAGTAAAAAGCTGCAGAAACCAGGTTACAAATGATACTTGTGCTTGTAAACATGACATTGAATACACTTGCCCAAGAAAAAGACTTTGCGTTTCTCCAAAACCAGGTTGACTCTGCTTTTCTGGGTGCTTTGCACACCAACTCCACACCAGTTTGTCCAGATAGGGCTGAATGAAATCAGAAATATCCGGTTCTGTGGTGGCTCAGTCAATCCCAGCTCTTGCAACATCCTAAGAGTTTGTTTGTGTTTTGTCGATAGTATCTATGGACTTTAGAGATGTGAATGCATTGTAGCATGTAACATTTTGTTTTTCTGTTGGCAAACGCTAATAGGTTTCACATGGAGACACAACAGTGACATATTCGTGTTTTCTGAGTTAAAATCTGCAGAGACCAGGTTACAAATGATATTTGTGTTTGTAAACATGACATTGAATCCACTTGTCCAAGAAAAAGACTTTGCTTTTCTCTAAAACCAGGTTGACTCTGCTGCTCTGGGTGCTTTGCACACCAACTCCACACCAGTTTGTTCAGCTAGGTTTGGATGAAACCAGAAATATCCGGTTCTGTGGTGGGTAAGTCAATCCCAGCTCTTGCTACAGCTTCTGTGTTTGCTTGTGTTTTGTCGATAGTATCTATGGACTTTAGAGTTGTGAATGCATTGTTGCATGTAACATTTTGTTTTTCTGTGGGCAAACGCTAATTGGTTTCACATGGAGACACAACAGGTACACATTCGTGTTTTCTGAGTAAAAAGCTGCAGAAACCAGGTACAAATGATACTTGTGCTTGTAAACATGACATTGAATCCACTTGCCCAAGAAAAAGACTTTGCGTTTCTCCAAAACCAGGTTGACTCTGCTTTTCTGGGTGCTTTGCACACCAATTCCACACCAGTTTTTCCAGATAGGACTGGATGAAAGCAGAAATATCCGGTTCTGTGTTGGCTCAGTCAATCCCAGCTCTTGCTACATCCTAAGAGTTTGTTTGTGTTTTGTCGATAGTATCTATGGACTTTAGAGATGTGAATGCATTGTAGCATGTAACATTTTGTTTTTCTGTTGGCAAACGCTAATAGGTTTCACATGGAGACACAACAGGTACACATTCATGTTTTCTCAGTAAAAAGCTGCAGAAACCAGGTTACAAATGATATTTGTGTTTGTAACCCTGACATTGAATCCACTTGTCCAAGAAAAAGACTTCGCTTTTCTCCAAAACCAGGTTGACTCTGCTTTTCTGGGTGCTTTGCACACCAACTCCACACCACTTTGTTCAGCTAGGTTTGGATGAAACCAGAAATATCCGGTTCTATGGTGGCTAACTCAATCCCAGCTCTGGCTACAGCTTCTGTGTTTGCTTGTGTTTTCTCGATAGTATCTATGGACTTTGAGTTGTGAATGCATTGTAGCCTGTAGCATTTAGGTTTTCTGTTGGCAAACGCTAATGGTTTCAAATGAGTCACAGCAGGTACACATTCATGTTTTCTGAGTAAAAAGCTGCAGAAACCAGGTCACAAATGATATTTGTGTTTGTAAACATGACATTGAATCCACTTGCCTAAGAAAAAGACTTTGCTTTTCTCCAAAACCAGGTTGACTCTGCTTTTCTGGGTGCTTTGCACACCAATTCCACACCAGTTTGTCCAGATAGGGCTGGATGTAACCATAAATATCCGGTTCTGTGGTGGCTAAGTCAATTCCAGCTGTTGCTACAGCTTCTGTGTTTGCTTGTGTTTTGTCAATAGTAGCTATGGACTTTAGAGTTGTGAATGCATTGTAGCATGTAGCATTTAGGTTTTCTGTTGGCAAACGCTAACGCTTTCAAATGAGTCACAACAGGTACACATTCATGTTTTCTCAGTAAAAAGCTGCAGAAACTAGTTTAAAAATGATATTTGTGCTTGTAACCATGACATTGAATCCGCTTGCCCTAGAAAAAGACTGCATTTCTCCAAAACCAGGTTGACTCTGCTTTTCTGGGTGCTTTGCACACCAACTCCACACCAGTTTGTCCAGATAGGTTTGGATGAAATCAGAAATATCCGGTTCTGTGGTGGCTAACTCAAACCCAGCTCTTGCTACACCTTCTATATTAGCTTGTGTTTTCTCCATAGTATCTATGGACTTTAGAGTTGTGAATGCATTGTTGCATGTAACATTTTGTTTTTCTGTGGGCAAACGCTAATTGGTTTCACATGGAGACACAACAGGTACACATTCGTGTTTTCTGAGTAAAAAGCTGCAGAAACCAGGTTACAAATGATACTTGTGCTTGTAAACATGACATTGAATACACTTGCCCAAGAAAAAGACTTTGCGTTTCTCCAAAACCAGGTTGACTCTGCTTTTCTGGGTGCTTTGCACACCAACTCCACACCAGTTTGTCCAGATAGGGCTGAATGAAACCAGAAATATCCGGTTCTGTGGTGGCTCAGTCAATCCCAGCTCTTGCAACATCCTAAGAGTTTGTTTGTGTTTTGTCGATAGTATCTATGGACTTTAGAGATGTGAATGCATTGTAGCATGTAACATTTTGTTTTTCTGTTGGCAAACGGTAATAGGTTTCACATGGAGACACAACAGTGACATATTCGTGTTTTCTGAGTAAAAAGCTGCAGAGACCAGGTTACAAATGATATTTGTGTTTGTAAACATGACATTGAATCCACTTGTCCAAGAAAAATACTTTGCTTTTCTCTAAAACCAGGTTGACTCTGCTGCTCTGGGTGCTTTGCACACCAACTCCACACCAGTTTGTTCAGCTAGGTTTGGATGAAACCAGAAATATCCGGTTCTGTGGTGGGTAAGTCAATCCCAGCTATGGCTACAGCTTCTGTGTTTCCTTGTGTTTTCTCCACCCTATCTATGGACTTTAGAGTTGTGAATGCATTGTAGCGTTTAGCATTTAGGTTTTCTGTTGGCAAACGCTAATGGTTTCAAATGAGTCACAGCAGGTACACATTCATGTTTTTTGAGAAAAAAGCTGCAGAAACCAGGTTAAAAATGATATTTGTGTTTGTAAACATGACATTGAATCCACTTGCCCAAGAAAAAGACTTTGCTTTTCTGCAAAACCAGGTTGACTCTGCTTTTCTGGGTGCTTTGCACACCAATTCCACACCAGTTTGTCCAGATAGGTCTGGATGAAACCAGAAATATCCGGTTCTGTGGTGGCTCAGTCAATCCCAGCTCTTGCTACATCCTAAGAGTTTGTTTGTGTTTTGTCAATAGTATCTATAGACTTTAGAGTTGTGAATGCATTGTAGCATGTAGCATTTAGGTTTTCAGTTGGCAAACACTAATTGGTTTCACATGAGTCACAACAGGTACACATTCATGTTTTCTCAGTAAAAAGCTGCAGAAACCAGGTTAGAAATGATATTTGTGTTTGTAAACATGACATTGAATCCATGTGCCCAAGAAAAAGACTTTGCTTTTCTCCAAAACCAGGTTGACTCTGCTTTTCTGGGTGCTTTGCACACCAATTCCACACCAGTTTGTCCAGATAGGTTTGGATGAAAGCAGAAATATCCGGTTCTGTAGTGGCTAAGTCAATCCAAGCTCTTGCTACAGCTTCTGTGTTTGCTTGTGTTTTGTCGATAGTATCTATGGACTTTAGAGTTGTGAATGCATTGTTGCATGTAACATTTTGTTTTTCTGTGGGCAAACGCTAATTGGTTTCACATGGAGACACAACAGGTACACATTCGTGTTTTCTGAGTAAAAAGCTGCAGAAACCAGGTACAAATGATACTTCTGCTTGTAAACATGACATTGAATCCACTTGCCCAAGAAAAAGACTTTGCGTTTCTCCAAAACCAGGTTGACTCTGCTTTTCTGGGTGCTTTGCACACCAATTCCACACCAGTTTTTCCAGATAGGACTGGATGAAAGCAGAAATATCCGGTTCTGTGTTGGCTCAGTCAATCCCAGCTCTTGCTACATCCTAAGAGTTTGTTTGTGTTTTGTCGATAGTATCTATGGACTTTAGAGATGTGAATGCATTGTAGCATGTAACATTTTGTTTTTCTGTTGGCAAACGCTAATAGGTTTCACATGGAGACACAACAGGTACACATTCATATTTTCTCAGTAAATAGCTGCAGAAACCAGGTTACAAATGATATTTGTGTGAGTTGTGAATGCATTGTAGCTTGTAACATTTTGTTTTTCTGTTGGCAAACGCTAATTTGTTTCACATGGTGAAACAAAGGTACACATTCGTGTTTTCTGAGTAAAAAGCTGCAGAAACCAGTTAAAAAATGATATTTGTGCTTGTAACCATGACATTGAATCCACTTGCCCAAGAAAAAGACTGCATTTCTCCAAAACCAGGTTGACTCTGCTTTTCTGGGTGCTTTGCACACCAACTCCACACCAGTTTGTCCAGATAGGTTTGGATGAAATCAGAAATATCCGGTTCTGTGGTGGCTAACTCAAACCCAGCTCTTGCTGCAGCTTCTATATTAGCTTGTGTTTTCTCCATAGTATCTATGGACTTTAGAGTTGTGAATGCATTGTACCATGTAACATTTAGGTTTTCTGGTGGCAAACGCTAATGGTTTCAAATGAGTCACAGCAGGTACACATTCATGTTTTCTGAGTAAAAAGCTGCAGAAACCAGGTTGTAAATGATATTTCTGTTGTAAACAAGACATTGAATCCACTTGCCCAAGAAAATGACTTTGCTTTTCTCCAAAACCAGGTTGACTCTGCTTTTCTGGGTGCTTTGCACACTAATTCCACACCAGTTTGTCCAGATAGGGCTGGATGAAAGCAGAAATATCCGATTCTGTGGTGGCTCAGTCAATTCCAGCTCTTGCTACAGCTTCTATATTTGCTTTTGTTTTGTCGATAGTATCTGTGGACAAAGAGTTGTGAATGCATCGTAGCATGTAACATTTTAATTTTCTGTTGGCAAACCCTAATTGGTTTCACATGGAGGCACAACAGATACACATTCGAGTTTTCTGTGTAAAAAGCTGCAGAAACCAGTTTAAAACTGATGCTTGTGCTTGTAAACATGACATTGAATCCACTTGCCCTAGAAAATGACTTTCCTTTTCTCCAAAACCAGGTTGACTCTGCTTTTCTGGGTGCTTTGCACACCAACTCCACACCAGTTTGTCCAGATAGGGCTGAATGAAACCAGAAATATCCGGTTCTGTGGTGGCTCAGTCAATCCCAGCTCTTGCTACATTCTAAGAGTTTGTTTGTGTTTTGTCAATAGTATCTATGGACTTTAGAGTTGTGAATGCATTGTAGCATTTAGCATTTACGTTGTCTGTTGGCAAACGCTAATGGTTTCAAATGAGTCACAGCAGGTACACATTCATGGTTTCTCAGTAAAAAGCTGCAGAAACCAGGTTGTAAATGATATTTCTGCTTGTAAACAAGACATTGAATCCACTTGGCCAAGAAAATGACTTTGCTTTTCTCCAAAACCAGGTTGACTCTGCTTTTCTTGGTGCTTTGCACACTAATTCCACACCAGTTTGTCCATATAGGGCTGGATGGAACCAGAAACATCCGGTCTGTGGTGGCTAACTCAAACCCAGCTTTTGCTACAGCTTCTATATTAGCTTGTGTTTTCTCCAGAGTATCTATGGACTTTAGAGTTGTGAATGCATTGTAGCTTGTATCATTTTTTTTTTCTGTTGTCAAACGCTAATTGGTTTCACATGGAGACACAACAGATACACAGTCGTGTTTTCTGAGTAAAAAGCTGCAGAAACCAGGTTGTAAATGATATTTGTGTTTGTAAATATGACATTGAATCCAGTTGCCCAAGAAAAAGACTTTGCTTTTCTCCAAAACCAGGTTGACTCTGCTTTTCTGGGTGCTTTGCACACCAATTCCACACCAGTTTGTTCAGCTAGGTTTGGATGAAACCAGATATATCCGGTTCTGTGGTGGGTAAGTCAATCCCAGTTCTGGCTACAGCTTCTGTGTTTGCTTGTGTTTTCTCAATAGTATCTATGGACTTTAGAGTTGTGAATGCATTGCAGCATGTAACATTTTGTTT
This sequence comes from Sylvilagus floridanus, assembly GCA_949820135.1. Lineage (NCBI taxonomy): Eukaryota > Metazoa > Chordata > Mammalia > Lagomorpha > Leporidae > Sylvilagus > Sylvilagus floridanus. Next base: position 29,240,931 of record OX463232.1, read on the forward strand.
TTCTGTTGGCAAACGCTAATTTGTTTCACATTGAGACACAACAGATACACATTTGTGTTTTCTGAGTAAAAAGCTGCAGAAACCAGGTTAAAAATGATATTTGTGTTTGTAAACATGACATTGAATCCATGTGCCCAAGAAAAAGACTTTGCTTTCTCCAAAACCAGGTTGACTCTGCTTTTCTGGGTGCTTTGCACACCAATTCCACACCAGTTTGTCCAGATCGTGCTGGATGAAAGCAAAAATATCCGGTTCTGTGTTGGCTCAGTCAATCCCAGCTCTTGCTACATCCTAAGAGTTTGTTTGTGTTTTGTCGATAGTATCTATGGACTTTAGAGATGTGAATGCATTGTAGCATGTAACATTTTGTTTTTCTGTTGGCAAACGCTAATAGGTTTCACATGGAGACACAACAGTGACATATTCGTGTTTTCTGAGTAAAAAGCTGCAGAAACCAGGTCACAAATGATATTTGTGTTTGTAAACATGACATTGAATCCACCTGTCCAAGAAAAAGACTTTGCTTTTCTCCAAAACCAGGTTGACTCTGCTTTTCTGGGTGCTTTGCACACCAACTCCACACCAGTTTGTTCAGCTAGGTTTGGATGAAACCAGAAATATCCGGTTCTGTGGTGGGTAAGTCAATCACAGCTCTGGCTACAGCTTCTGTGTTTGCTTGTGTTTTCTCCACAGTATCTATGGACTTTAGAGTTGTGAATGCATTGTAGCATTTAGCATTTAGGTTTTCTGTTGGCAAACGCTAATGGTTTCAAATGAGTCACAGCAGGTACACATTCGTATTTTCTCAGTAAAAAGCTGCAGAAACCAGGTTTAAAATGATATTTGTGTTTGTAAACATGACATTGAATCCATGTGCCCAAGAAAAAGTCTTTGCTTTCTCCAAAACCAGGTTGACTCTGCTTTTCTGGGTGCTTTGCACACCAATTCCACACCAGTTTGTCCAGATAGGGCTGGATAAACCAGAAATATCCGGTTCTGTGGTGGCTCAGTCAATCCCAGCTCTTGCTACATCCTAAGAGTTTGTTTGTGTTTTGTCGATAGTATCTATGGACTTTAGAGATGTGAATGCATTGTAGCATGTAACATTTTGTTTTTCTGTTGGCAAATGCTAATAGGTTTCACATGGAGACACAACAGTGACATATTCGTGTTTTCTGAGTAAAAAGCTGCAGAAACCAGGTCACAAATCATATTTGTGTTGTAAACATGAGATTGAATCCACTTGCCCAAGAAAAAGACTTTGCTTTTCTCCAAAACCAGGTTGACTCTGCTTTTCTTTGTGCTTTGCACACGAACTCCACACCAGTTTGTTCAGCTAGGTTTGGATGAAACCAGAAATATCTGGTTCTGTGGTGGGTAAGTCAATCCCAGCTCTGGCTACAACTTCTGTGTTTGCTTGTGTTTTCTCCACAGTATCTATGGACTTTAGAGTTGTGAATGCATTGTATCATTTAGCATTTAGGTTTTCTGGTGGCAAACGCTAATGGTTTCAAATGAGTCACAGCAGGTACACATTCGTGTTTTCTGAGTAAAAAGCTGCAGAAACCAGGTTAAAAATGATATTTGTGTTTGTAAACATGACATTGAATCCACCTGTCCAAGAAAAAGACTTTGCTTTCTCCAAAACCAGGTTGACTCTGCCTTTCTGGGTGCTTTGCACACCAATTCCACACCAGTTTGTCCAGATAGGGCTGGATGAAACCAGAAATATCCGGTTCTCTGGTGGCTAAATCAATCCAAGCTCTTGCTCCAGCTTCTGTGTTTGCTTGTGTTTTGTCGATAGTATCTATGGACTTTAGAGTTGTGAATGAATTTTAGCATGTAACATTTTGATTTTCTGTTGGCAAATGCTAATTGGTTTCACATGGAGGCACAACAGATACACATTCGTGTTTTCTGAGTAAAAAGCTGCAGAAACCAGGTTAAAAATGATATTTGTGTTTTTGAACTTGACATTGAATCCATGTGCCCAAGAAAAAGACTTTTCTTTTCTCCAAAACCAGGTTCACTCTCTTTTCTGGGTTCTTTGCACACCAATTCCACACCAGTTTGATCAGATAGGGCTGGATGAAACCAGAAATATCCGGTTCTGTGGTGGCTCTGTCAATCCCAGCTCTTGCTACATCCTAAGAGTTTTTTTGTGTTTTGTCAATAGTATCTATGGACTTTAGAGTTGTGAATGCATTGTAGCATGTAACATTTTGTTTTTCTGTTGGCATACGCTAATCGGTTTCACAGGGAGACACCACAGGTACATATTCGTGTTTTTTGAGTAAAAAGCTGCAGAAACCAGGTTGTAAATGATATCGGTGCTTGTAACCATGACATTGAATCCACTTGCCCAAGAAAAAGACTTTGCTTTTCTCAAAAACCAGGTTGACTCTGCTTTTCTGGGAGCTTTGCACACCAACTCCACACCAGTTTGTCCAGATAGTGCTGGATGAAAGCGAAAATATCCGCTTCTGTGTTGGCTCAGTCAATCGCAGCTCTTGCTACATCCTAAGAGTTTGTTTGTGTTTTGTCGATAGTATCTATGGACTTTAGAGATGTGAATGCATTGTAGCATGTAACATTTTGTTTTTCTGTTGGCAAACGCTAATAGGTTTCACATGGAGACACAACAGTGACATATTCGTGTTTTCTGAGTAAAAAGCTGCAGAAACCAGGTCACAAATGATATTTGTGTTTGTAAAGATGACATTGAATCCACCTGTCCAAGAAAAAGACTTTGCTTTTCTCCAAAACCAGGTTGACTCTGCTTTTCTGGGTACTTTGCACACCAACTCCACACCAGTTTGTTCAGCTAGGTTTGGAGGAAACCAGAAATATCCGGTTCTGTGGTGGGTAAGTCAATCACAGCTCTGGCTACAGCTTCTGTGTTTGCTTGTGTTTTCTCCACAGTATCTATGGACTTTAGAGTTGTGAAAGCATTGTAGCATTTAGCATTTAGGTTTTCTGTTGGCAAACGCTAATGGTTTCAAATGAGTCACAGCAGGTACACATTCGTGTTTTCTGAGTAAAAAGCTGCAGAAACGAGGGTAAAAATGATATTTGTGTTTGTAAACATGACATTGAATCCATGTGCCCAGGAAAAAGACTTTGCTTTCTCCAAAACCAGGTTGACTCTGCTTTTCTGGGTGCTTTGCACACCAATTCCACACCAGTTTGTCCAGATAGGGCTGGATGAAACCAGAAATATCCGGTTCTGTGGTGGCTCAGTCAATCCCAGCTCTTGCTTCATCCTAAGAGTTTGTTTGTGTTTTCTCGATAGTATCTATGGACTTTAGAGATGTGAATGCATTGTAGCATTTAGCATTTAGGTTTTCTGTTGGCAAACGCTAATGGTTTCAAATGAGTCTCAACAGGTGCACATTCATGTTTTCTGAGTAAAAAGCTGCAGAAACCAGGTTACAAATCATATTTGTGTTTGTAAACATGACATTTAATCCATGTTCCAAGAAAAAGACGTTGCTTTTCTCCAAAACCAGGTTGACTCTGCTTTTCTGGTTGCTTTGCACACCAATTCCACACCAGTTTGTCCAGATTGGTTTGGATGACACCAGAAATATCCAGTTCTGTGGTGCCTAAGTCAATTCCAGCTGTTGCTACAGCTTCTGTGTTTGCTTGTGTTTTGTCAAGGGTATCTATGGACTTTAGAGTTGTGAATGAATTTTAGCATGTAACATTTTGATTTTCTGTTGGCAAATGCGAATTGGTTTCACATGGAGGCACAACAGATATACATTCGTGTTTTCTGAGTAAAAAGCTGCAGAAACCAGGTGGAAAATGATATTTGTGTTTGTAAAAATGACATTGAATCCATTTGCCCAAGAAATTTCTTTGCTTTTCTCCAAAACCAAGTTGACTCTGCTTTTCTGGGTGCTTTGCACACCAATTGCACACCAGTTTGTCCAGATATGTTTGGATGAAACCAGAAATATCTGGTTCTGTGGTGGCTATTCAAATCCAGCTGTTGCTACAGCTTCTGTGTTTGCTTGTGTTTTCTGGATAGTATCTATGGACTTTAGAGTTGTGAATGCATTGTACCATGTAACATTTTGTTTTTCTGTTGGCAAACGCTAATAGGTTTCACATGGAGACACAACAGTGACATATTCGTGTTTTCTGAGTAAAAAGCTACATGAACCAGTTTAGAAATGATATTTGTGCTTGTAACCATGACATTGAATCCTCTTGCCCAAGAAAAAGACGGCATTTCCCCAAAACCAGGTTGACTCTGCCTTTGCGGGTGCTTTGCACACCAACTCCACACCAGTTTGTCCAGATAGGTTTGGATGAAATCAGAAATATCCGGTTCTGTCGTGGCTAACTCAATCCCAGCTCTGGCTACACCTTCTGTGTTTGCTTGTGTTTTCTCGATAATATCTATGGACTTTAGAGTTGTGAATGCATTGTAGCATGTATCATTTTGTTTTTCTGTGGGCAAACGCTAATTGGTTTCACATGGAGACACAACAGATACACATTTTTGTTTTCTGAGTAAAAAGCTGCAGAAACCAGGTTGTAAATGATATTTGTGCTTGTAACCATGACATTGAATCCACTTGCCCAAGAAAAAGACTGCTTTTCTCAAAAACCAGGTTGACTCTGCTTTTCTGGGAGCTTTGCGCACCAACTCCACACCATTTTGTCCAGATAGTCCTGGATGAAAGCAAAAATATCCGGTTCTGTGTTGGCTCAGTCAATCCCAGCTCTTGCTACATCCTAAGAGTTTGTTTGTGTTTTCTGGATAGTATCTATGGACTTTAGAGATGTGAATGCATTGTAGCATGTAACATTTTGTTTTTCTGTTGGCAAACGCTAATAGGTTTCACATGGAGACACAACAATGACATATTCGTGTTTTCTGAGTAAAAAGCTGAAGAAACCATGTCACAAATGATTTTTGTGTTTGTAAACATGACATTGAATCCACTTGTCCAAGAAAAAGACTTTGCTTTTCTCCCAAACCAGGTTGACTCTGATTTTCTGTGTGCTTTGCACACAAACTCCACACCAGTTTGTTCAGCTAGGTTTGGATGAAACCAGAAATATCCGGTTCTGTGGTGGGTAAGTCAATCACAGCTCTGGCTACAGCTTCTGTGTTTGCTTGTGTTTTCTCCACAGTATCTATGGACTTTAGAGTTGTGAATGCATTGTAGCATTTAGCATTTAGGTTTTCTGTTGGCAAACGCTAATGGTTTCAAATGAGTCACAGCAGGTACACATTCGTATTTTCTCAGTAAAAAGCTGCAGAAACCAGGTTTAAAATGATATTTGTGTTGGTAAACATGACATTGAATCCATGTGCCCAAGAAAAAGACTTTGCTTTCTCCAAAACCAGGTTGACTCTGCTTTTCTGGGTGCTTTGCACACCAATTCCACACCAGTTTGTCCAGATAGGGCTGGATAAACCAGAAATATCCGGTTCTGTGGTGGCTCAGTCAATCCCAGCTCTTGCTACATCCTAAGAGTTTGTTTGTGTTTTGTCGATAGTATCTATGGACTTTAGAGATGTGAATGCATTGTAGCATGTAACATTTTGTTTTTCTGTTGGCAAATGCTAATAGGTTTCACATGGAGACATAACAGTGACATATTCGTGTTTTCTGAGTAAAAAGCTGCAGAAACCAGGTCACAAATGATATTTGTGTTGTAAACATGAGATTGAATCCACTTGCCCAAGAAAAAGACTTTGCTTTTCTCCAAAACCAGGTTGACTCTGCTTTTCTTTGTGCTTTGCACACGAACTCCACACCAGTTTGTTCAGCTAGGTTTGGATGAAACCAGAAATATCCGGTTCTGTGGTGGGTAAGTCAATCCCAGCTCTGGCTACAGCTTCTGTGTTTGCTTGTGTTTTCTCCACAGTATCTATGGACTTTAGAGTTGTGAATGCATTGTAGCATTTAGCATTTAGGTTTTCTGGTGGCAAACGCTAATGGTTTCAAATGAGTCACAGCAGGTACACATTCGTGTTTTCTGAGTAAAAAGCTGCAGAAACCAGGTTAAAAATGATATTTGTGTTTGTAAACATGACATTGAATCCACCTGTCCAAGAAAAAGACTTTGCTTTCTCCAAAACCAGGTTGACTCTGCCTTTCTGGGTGCTTTGCACACCAATTCCACACCAGTTTGTCCAGATAGGGCTGGATGAAACCAGAAATATCCGGTTCTCTGGTGGCTAAATCAATCCAAGCTCTTGCTCCAGCTTCTGTGTTTGCTTGTGTTTTGTCGATAGTATCTATGGACTTTAGAGTTGTGAATGAATTTTAGCATGTAACATTTTGATTTTCTGTTGGCAAATGCTAATTGGTTTCACATGGAGGCACAACAGATACACATTCGTGTTTTCTGAGTAAAAAGCTGCAGAAACCAGGTTAAAAATGATATTTGTGTTTTTGAACTTGACATTGAATCCATGTGCCCAAGAAAAAGACTTTTCTTTTCTCCAAAACCAGGTTCACTCTCTTTTCTGGGTTCTTTGCACACCAATTCCACACCAGTTTGATCAGATAGGGCTGGATGAAACCAGAAATATCCGGTTCTGTGGTGGCTCTGTCAATCCCAGCTCTTGCTACATCCTAAGAGTTTTTTTGTGTTTTGTCAATAGTATCTATGGACTTTAGAGTTGTGAATGCATTGTAGCATGTAACATTTTGTTTTTCTGTTGGCATACGCTAATCGGTTTCACAGGGAGACACCACAGGTACATATTCGTGTTTTTTGAGTAAAAAGCTGCAGAAACCAGGTTGTAAATGATATCGGTGCTTGTAACCATGACATTGAATCCACTTGCCCAAGAAAAAGACTTTGCTTTTCTCAAAAACCAGGTTGACTCTGCTTTTCTGGGAGCTTTGCACACCAACTCCACACCAGTTTGTCCAGATAGTGCTGGATGAAAGCGAAAATATCCGCTTCTGTGTTGGCTCAGTCAATCGCAGCTCTTGCTACATCCTAAGAGTTTGTTTGTGTTTTGTCGATAGTATCTATGGACTTTAGAGATGTGAATGCATTGTAGCATGTAACATTTTGTTTTTCTGTTGGCAAACGCTAATAGGTTTCACATGGAGACACAACAGTGACATATTCGTGTTTTCTGAGTAAAAAGCTGCAGAAACCAGGTCACAAATGATATTTGTGTTTGTAAAGATGACATTGAATCCACCTGTCCAAGAAAAAGACTTTGCTTTTCTCCAAAACCAGGTTGACTCTGCTTTTCTGGGTACTTTGCACACCAACTCCACACCAGTTTGTTCAGCTAGGTTTGGAGGAAACCAGAAATATCCGGTTCTGTGGTGGGTAAGTCAATCACAGCTCTGGCTACAGCTTCTGTGTTTGCTTGTGTTTTCTCCACAGTATCTATGGACTTTAGAGTTGTGAAAGCATTGTAGCATTTAGCATTTAGGTTTTCTGTTGGCAAACGCTAATGGTTTCAAATGAGTCACAGCAGGTACACATTCGTGTTTTCTGAGTAAAAAGCTGCAGAAACGAGGGTAAAAATGATATTTGTGTTTGTAAACATGACATTGAATCCATGTGCCCAGGAAAAAGACTTTGCTTTCTCCAAAACCAGGTTGACTCTGCTTTTCTGGGTGCTTTGCACACCAATTCCACACCAGTTTGTCCAGATAGGGCTGGATGAAACCAGAAATATCCGGTTCTGTGGTGGCTCATTCAATCCCAGCTCTTGCTTCATCCTAAGAGTTTGTTTGTGTTTTCTCGATAGTATCTATGGACTTTAGAGATGTGAATGCATTGTAGCATTTAGCATTTAGGTTTTCTGTTGGCAAACGCTAATGGTTTCAAATGAGTCTCAACAGGTGCACATTCATGTTTTCTGAGTAAAAAGCTGCAGAAACCAGGTTACAAATCATATTTGTGTTTGTAAACATGACATTTAATCCATGTGCCAAGAAAAAGACTTTGCTTTTCTCCAAAACCAGGTTGACTCTGCTTTTCTGGTTGCTTTGCACACCAATTCCACACCAGTTTGTCCAGATTGGTTTGGATGACACCAGAAATATCCAGTTCTGTGGTGCCTAAGTCAATTCCAGCTGTTGCTACAGCTTCTGTGTTTGCTTGTGTTTTGTCAAGGGTATCTATGGACTTTAGAGTTGTGAATGAATTTTAGCATGTAACATTTTGATTTTCTGTTGGCAAATGCGAATTGGTTTCACATGGAGGCACAACAGATATACATTCGTGTTTTCTGAGTAAAAAGCTGCAGAAACCAGGTGGAAAATGATATTTGTGTTTGTAAAAATGACATTGAATCCATTTGCCCAAGAAATTTCTTTGCTTTTCTCCAAAACCAAGTTGACTCTGCTTTTCTGGGTGCTTTGCACACCAATTGCACACCAGTTTGTCCAGATATGTTTGGATGAAACCAGAAATATCTGGTTCTGTGGTGGCTATTCAAATCCAGCTGTTGCTACAGCTTCTGTGTTTGCTTGTGTTTTCTGGATAGTATCTATGGACTTTAGAGTTGTGAATGCATTGTACCATGTAACATTTTGTTTTTCTGTTGGCAAACGCTAATAGGTTTCACATGGAGACACAACAGTGACATATTCGTGTTTTCTGAGTAAAAAGCTACATGAACCAGTTTAGAAATGATATTTGTGCTTGTAACCATGACATTGAATCCTCTTGCCCAAGAAAAAGACGGCATTTCCCCAAAACCAGGTTGACTCTGCCTTTGCGGGTGCTTTGCACACCAACTCCACACCAGTTTGTCCAGATAGGTTTGGATGAAATCAGAAATATCCGGTTCTGTCGTGGCTAACTCAATCCCAGCTCTGGCTACAGCTTCTGTGTTTGCTTGTGTTTTCTCGATAATATCTATGGACTTTAGAGTTGTGAATGCATTGTAGCATGTATCATTTTGTTTTTCTGTGGGCAAACGCTAATTGGTTTCACATGGAGACACAACAGATACACATTTTTGTTTTCTGAGTAAAAAGCTGCAGAAACCAGGTTGTAAATGATATTTGTGCTTGTAACCATGACATTGAATCCACTTGCCCAAGAAAAAGACTGCTTTTCTCAAAAACCAGGTTGACTCTGCTTTTCTGGGAGCTTTGCGCACCAACTCCACACCATTTTGTCCAGATAGTCCTGGATGAAAGCAAAAATATCCGGTTCTGTGTTGGCTCAGTCAATCCCAGCTCTTGCTACATCCTAAGAGTTTGTTTGTGTTTTGTCGATAGTATCTATGGACTTTAGAGATGTGAATGCATTGTAGCATGTAACATTTTGTTTTTCTGTTGGCAAACGCTAATAGGTTTCACACGGAGACACAACAGTGACATATTCGTGTTTTCTGAGTAAAAAGCTGCAGAAACCAGGTTACAAATGATATTTGTGTTTGTAAACATGACATTGAATCCTCTTGTCCAAGAAAAAGACTTTGCTTTTCTCCCAAACCAGGTTGACTCTGCTTTTCTTTGTGCTTTGCACACGAACTCCACACCAGTTTGTTCAGCTAGGTTTGGATGAAACCAGAAATATCCGGTTCTGTGGTGGGTAAGTCAATCCCAGCTCTGTCTACAGCTTCTGTGTTTGCTTGTGTTTTCTCCACAGTATCTATGGACTTTAGAGTTGTGAAAGCATTGTAGCATTTAGCATTTAGGTTTTCTGTTGGCAAACGCTAATGATTTCAAATGAGTCACAGCAGGTACACATTCATGTTTTCTGAGTAAAAAGCTGCAGAAACCAGGTTAAAAATGATATTTGTGTTTGTAAACATGACATTGAATCCATGTGCCCAAGAAAAAGACTTTGCTTTCTCCAAAACCAGGTTGACTCTAATTTTCTGGGTGCTTTGCACACCAATTCCACACCAGTTTGTCCAGATAGGGCTGGATGAAACCAGAAATATCCGGTTCTGTGGTGGCTCAGTCAATCCCAGCTCTTGCTACATCCTAAGAGTTTGTTTGTGTTTTCTGGATAGTATCTATGGACTTTAGAGATGTGAATGCATTGTAGCATGTAACATTTTGTTTTTCTGTTGGCAAACGCTAATAGGTTTCACATGGAGACACAACAATGACATATTCGTGTTTTCTGAGTAAAAAGCTGAAGAAACCATGTCACAAATGATTTTTGTGTTTGTAAACATGACATTGAATCCTCTTGTCCAAGAAAAAGACTTTGCTTTTCTCCCAAACCAGGTTGACTCTGATTTTCTGTGTGCTTTGCACACAAACTCCACACCAGTTTGTTCAGCTAGGTTTGGATGAAACCAGAAATATCCGGTTCTGTGGTGGGTAAGTCAATCACAGCTCTGGCTACAGCTTCTGTGTTTGCTTGTGTTTTCTCCACAGTATCTATGGACTTTAGAGTTGTGAATGCATTGTAGCATTTAGCATTTAGGTTTTCTGTTGGCAAACGCTAATGGTTTCAAATGAGTCACAGCAGGTACACATTCGTATTTTCTCAGTAAAAAGCTGCAGAAACCAGGTTTAAAATGATATTTGTGTTGGTAAACATGACATTGAATCCATGTGCCCAAGAAAAAGACTTTGCTTTCTCCAAAACCAGGTTGACTCTGCTTTTCTGGGTGCTTTGCACACCAATTCCACACCAGTTTGTCCAGATAGGGCTGGATAAACCAGAAATATCCGGTTCTGTGGTGGCTCAGTCAATCCCAGCTCTTGCTACATCCTAAGAGTTTGTTTGTGTTTTGTCGATAGTATCTATGGACTTTAGAGATGTGAATGCATTGTAGCATGTAACATTTTGTTTTTCTGTTGGCAAATGCTAATAGGTTTCACATGGAGACATAACAGTGACATATTCGTGTTTTCTGAGTAAAAAGCTGCAGAAACCAGGTCACAAATGATATTTGTGTTGTAAACATGAGATTGAATCCACTTGCCCAAGAAAAAGACTTTGCTTTTCTCCAAAACCAGGTTGACTCTGCTTTTCTTTGTGCTTTGCACACGAACTCCACACCAGTTTGTTCAGCTAGGTTTGGATGAAACCAGAAATATCCGGTTCTGTGGTGGGTAAGTCAATCCCAGCTCTGGCTACAGCTTCTGTGTTTGCTTGTGTTTTCTCCACAGTATCTATGGACTTTAGAGTTGTGAATGCATTGTAGCATTTAGCATTTAGGTTTTCTGGTGGCAAACGCTAATGGTTTCAAATGAGTCACAGCAGGTACACATTCGTGTTTTCTGAGTAAAAAGCTGCAGAAACCAGGTTAAAAATGATATTTGTGTTTGTAAACATGACATTGAATCCACCTGTCCAAGAAAAAGACTTTGCTTTCTCCAAAACCAGGTTGACTCTGCCTTTCTGGGTGCTTTGCACACCAATTCCACACCAGTTTGTCCAGATAGGGCTGGATGAAACCAGAAATATCCGGTTCTCTGGTGGCTAAATCAATCCAAGCTCTTGCTCCAGCTTCTGTGTTTGCTTGTGTTTTGTCGATAGTATCTATGGACTTTAGAGTTGTGAATGAATTTTAGCATGTAACATTTTGATTTTCTGTTGGCAAATGCTAATTGGTTTCACATGGAGGCACAACAGATACACATTCGTGTTTTCTGAGTAAAAAGCTGCAGAAACCAGGTTAAAAATGATATTTGTGTTTTTGAACTTGACATTGAATCCATGTGCCCAAGAAAAAGACTTTTCTTTTCTCCAAAACCAGGTTCACTCTCTTTTCTGGGTTCTTTGCACACCAATTCCACACCAGTTTGATCAGATAGGGCTGGATGAAACCAGAAATATCCGGTTCTGTGGTGGCTCTGTCAATCCCAGCTCTTGCTACATCCTAAGAGTTTTTTTGTGTTTTGTCAATAGTATCTATGGACTTTAGAGTTGTGAATGCATTGTAGCATGTAACATTTTGTTTTTCTGTTGGCATACGCTAATCGGTTTCACAGGGAGACACCACAGGTACATATTCGTGTTTTTTGAGTAAAAAGCTGCAGAAACCAGGTTGTAAATGATATCGGTGCTTGTAACCATGACATTGAATCCACTTGCCCAAGAAAAAGACTTTGCTTTTCTCAAAAACCAGGTTGACTCTGCTTTTCTGGGAGCTTTGCACACCAACTCCACACCAGTTTGTCCAGATAGTGCTGGATGAAAGCGAAAATATCCGCTTCTGTGTTGGCTCAGTCAATCGCAGCTCTTGCTACATCCTAAGAGTTTGTTTGTGTTTTGTCGATAGTATCTATGGACTTTAGAGATGTGAATGCATTGTAGCATGTAACATTTTGTTTTTCTGTTGGCAAACGCTAATAGGTTTCACATGGAGACACAACAGTGACATATTCGTGTTTTCTGAGTAAAAAGCTGCAGAAACCAGGTCACAAATGATATTTGTGTTTGTAAAGATGACATTGAATCCACCTGTCCAAGAAAAAGACTTTGCTTTTCTCCAAAACCAGGTTGACTCTGCTTTTCTGGGTACTTTGCACACCAACTCCACACCAGTTTGTTCAGCTAGGTTTGGAGGAAACCAGAAATATCCGGTTCTGTGGTGGGTAAGTCAATCACAGCTCTGGCTACAGCTTCTGTGTTTGCTTGTGTTTTCTCCACAGTATCTATGGACTTTAGAGTTGTGAAAGCATTGTAGCATTTAGCATTTAGGTTTTCTGTTGGCAAACGCTAATGGTTTCAAATGAGTCACAGCAGGTACACATTCGTGTTTTCTGAGTAAAAAGCTGCAGAAACGAGGGTAAAAATGATATTTGTGTTTGTAAACATGACATTGAATCCATGTGCCCAGGAAAAAGACTTTGCTTTCTCCAAAACCAGGTTGACTCTGCTTTTCTGGGTGCTTTGCACACCAATTCCACACCAGTTTGTCCAGATAGGGCTGGATGAAACCAGAAATATCCGGTTCTGTGGTGGCTCAGTCAATCCCAGCTCTTGCTTCATCCTAAGAGTTTGTTTGTGTTTTCTCGATAGTATCTATGGACTTTAGAGATGTGAATGCATTGTAGCATTTAGCATTTAGGTTTTCTGTTGGCAAACGCTAATGGTTTCAAATGAGTCTCAACAGGTGCACATTCATGTTTTCTGAGTAAAAAGCTGCAGAAACCAGGTTACAAATCATATTTGTGTTTGTAAACATGACATTTAATCCATGTGCCAAGAAAAAGACTTTGCTTTTCTCCAAAACCAGGTTGACTCTGCTTTTCTGGTTGCTTTGCACACCAATTCCACACCAGTTTGTCCAGATTGGTTTGGATGACACCAGAAATATCCAGTTCTGTGGTGCCTAAGTCAATTCCAGCTGTTGCTACAGCTTCTGTGTTTGCTTGTGTTTTGTCAAGGGTATCTATGGACTTTAGAGTTGTGAATGAATTTTAGCATGTAACATTTTGATTTTCTGTTGGCAAATGCTAATTGGTTTCACATGGAGGCACAACAGATACACATTCGTGTTTTCTGAGTAAAAAGCTGCAGAAACCAGGTGGAAAATGATATTTGTGTTTGTAAAAATGACATTGAATCCATTTGCCCAAGAAATTTCTTTGCTTTTCTCCAAAACCAAGTTGACTCTGCTTTTCTGGGTGCTTTGCACACCAATTGCACACCAGTTTGTCCAGATATGTTTGGATGAAACCAGAAATATCTGGTTCTGTGGTGGCTATTCAAATCCAGCTGTTGCTATAGCTTCTGTGTTTGCTTGTGTTTTCTGGATAGTATCTATGGACTTTAGAGTTGTGAATGCATTGTACCATGTAAATTTTGTTTTTCTGTTGGCAAACGCTAATAGGTTTCACATGGAGACACAACAGTGACATATTCGTGTTTTCTGAGTAAAAAGCTACATGAACCAGTTTAGAAATGATATTTGTGCTTGTAACCATAACATTGAATCCTCTTGCCCAAGAAAAAGACGGCATTTCCCCAAAACCAGGTTGACTCTGCCTTTGCGGGTGCTTTGCACACCAACTCCACACCAGTTTGTCCAGATAGGTTTGGATGAAATCAGAAATATCCGGTTCTGTCGTGGCTAACTCAATCCCAGCTCTGGCTACAGCTTCTGTGTTTGCTTGTGTTTTCTCGATAATATCTATGGACTTTAGAGTTGTGAATGCATTGTAGCATGTATCATTTTGTTTTTCTGTGGGCAAACGCTAATTGGTTTCACATGGAGACACAACAGATACACATTTTTGTTTTCTGAGTAAAAAGCTGCAGAAACCAGGTTGTAAATGATATTTGTGCTTGTAACCATGACATTGAATCCACTTGCCCAAGAAAAAGACTGCTTTTCTCAAAAACCAGGTTGACTCTGCTTTTCTGGGAGCTTTGCGCACCAACTCCACACCAGTTTGTCCAGATAGTCCTGGATGAAAGCAAAAATATCCGGTTCTGTGTTGGCTCAGTCAATCCCAGCTCTTGCTACATCCTAAGAGTTTGTTTGTGTTTTGTCGATAGTATCTATGGACTTTAGAGATGTGAATGCATTGTAGCATGTAACATTTTGTTTTTCTGTTGGCAAACGCTAATAGGTTTCACACGGAGACACAACAGTGACATATTCGTGTTTTCTGAGTAAAAAGCTGCAGAAACCAGGTTACAAATGATATTTGTGTTTGTAAACATGACATTGAATTCTCTTGTCCAAGAAAAAGACTTTGCTTTTCTCCCAAACCAGGTTGACTCTGCTTTTCTTTGTGCTTTGCACACGAACTCCACACCAGTTTGTTCAGCTAGGTTTGGATGAAACCAGAAATATCCGGTTCTGTGGTGGGTAAGTCAATCCCAGCTCTGTCTACAGCTTCTGTGTTTGCTTGTGTTTTCTCCACAGTATCTATGGACTTTAGAGTTGTGAAAGCATTGTAGCATTTAGCATTTAGGTTTTCTGTTGGCAAACGCTAATGATTTCAAATGAGTCACAGCAGGTACACATTCATGTTTTCTGAGTAAAAAGCTGCAGAAACCAGGTTAAAAATGATATTTGTGTTTGTAAACATGACATTGAATCCATGTGCCCAAGAAAAAGACTTTGCTTTCTCCAAAACCAGGTTGACTCTAATTTTCTGGGTGCTTTGCACACCAATTCCACACCAGTTTGTCCAGATAGGGCTGGATGAAACCAGAAATATCCGGTTCTGTGGTGGCTCAGTCAATCCCAGCTCTTGCTACATCCTAAGAGTTTGTTTGTGTTTTCTGGATAGTATCTATGGACTTTAGAGATGTGAATGCATTGTAGCATGTAACATTTTGTTTTTCTGTTGGCAAACGCTAATAGGTTTCACATGGAGACACAACAATGACATATTCGTGTTTTCTGAGTAAAAAGCTGAAGAAACCATGTCACAAATGATTTTTGTGTTTGTAAACATGACATTGAATCCACTTGTCCAAGAAAAAGACTTTGCTTTTCTCCCAAACCAGGTTGACTCTGATTTTCTGTGTGCTTTGCACACAAACTCCACACCAGTTTGTTCAGCTAGGTTTGGATGAAACCAGAAATATCCGGTTCTGTGGTGGGTAAGTCAATCACAGCTCTGGCTACAGCTTCTGTGTTTGCTTGTGTTTTCTCCACAGTATCTATGGACTTTAGAGTTGTGAATGCATTGTAGCATTTAGCATTTAGGTTTTCTGTTGGCAAACGCTAATGGTTTCAAATGAGTCACAGCAGGTACACATTCGTATTTTCTCAGTAAAAAGCTGCAGAAACCAGGTTTAAAATGATATTTGTGTTGGTAAACATGACATTGAATCCATGTGCCCAAGAAAAAGACTTTGCTTTCTCCAAAACCAGGTTGACTCTGCTTTTCTGGGTGCTTTGCACACCAATTCCACACCAGTTTGTCCAGATAGGGCTGGATAAACCAGAAATATCCGGTTCTGTGGTGGCTCAGTCAATCCCAGCTCTTGCTACATCCTAAGAGTTTGTTTGTGTTTTGTCGATAGTATCTATGGACTTTAGAGATGTGAATGCATTGTAGCATGTAACATTTTGTTTTTCTGTTGGCAAATGCTAATAGGTTTCACATGGAGACATAACAGTGACATATTCGTGTTTTCTGAGTAAAAAGCTGCAGAAACCAGGTCACAAATGATATTTGTGTTGTAAACATGAGATTGAATCCACTTGCCCAAGAAAAAGACTTTGCTTTTCTCCAAAACCAGGTTGACTCTCCTTTACTGGGTGCCCTCACACCAACTCCACACCAGTTTGTTCAGCTAGGTTTGGATGAAACCAGAAATATCCGGTTCTGTGGTGGGTAAGTCAATCCCAGCTCTGGCTACAGCTTCTGTGTTTGCTTGTGTTTTCTCCACAGTATCTATGGACTTTAGAGTTGTGAATGCATTGTAGCATTTAGCATTTAGGTTTTCTGGTGGCAAACGCTAATGGTTTCAAATGAGTCACAGCAGGTACACATTCGTGTTTTCTGAGTAAAAAGCTGCAGAAACCAGGTTAAAAATGATATTTGTGTTTGTAAACATGACATTGAATCCACCTGTCCAAGAAAAAGACTTTGCTTTCTCCAAAACCAGGTTGACTCTGCCTTTCTGGGTGCTTTGCACACCAATTCCACACCAGTTTGTCCAGATAGGGCTGGATGAAACCAGAAATATCCGGTTCTCTGGTGGCTAAATCAATCCAAGCTCTTGCTCCAGCTTCTGTGTTTGCTTGTGTTTTGTCGATAGTATCTATGGACTTTAGAGTTGTGAATGAATTTTAGCATGTAACATTTTGATTTTCTGTTGGCAAATGCTAATTGGTTTCACATGGAGGCACAACAGATACACATTCGTGTTTTCTGAGTAAAAAGCTGCAGAAACCAGGTTAAAAATGATATTTGTGTTTTTGAACTTGACATTGAATCCATGTGCCCAAGAAAAAGACTTTTCTTTTCTCCAAAACCAGGTTCACTCTCTTTTCTGGGATCTTTGCACACCAATTCCACACCAGTTTGATCAGATAGGGCTGGATGAAACCAGAAATATCCGGTTCTGTGGTGGCTCTGTCAATCCCAGCTCTTGCTACATCCTAAGAGTTTTTTTGTGTTTTGTCAATAGTATCTATGGACTTTAGAGTTGTGAATGCATTGTAGCATGTAACATTTTGTTTTTCTGTTGGCATACGCTAATCGGTTTCACAGGGAGACACCACAGGTACATATTCGTGTTTTTTGAGTAAAAAGCTGCAGAAACCAGGTTGTAAATGATATCGGTGCTTGTAACCATGACATTGAATCCACTTGCCCAAGAAAAAGACTTTGCTTTTCTCAAAAACCAGGTTGACTCTGCTTTTCTGGGAGCTTTGCACACCAACTCCACACCAGTTTGTCCAGATAGTGCTGGATGAAAGCGAAAATATCCGCTTCTGTGTTGGCTCAGTCAATCGCAGCTCTTGCTACATCCTAAGAGTTTGTTTGTGTTTTGTCGATAGTATCTATGGACTTTAGAGATGTGAATGCATTGTAGCATGTAACATTTTGTTTTTCTGTTGGCAAACGCTAATAGGTTTCACATGGAGACACAACAGTGACATATTCGTGTTTTCTGAGTAAAAAGCTGCAGAAACCAGGTCACAAATGATATTTGTGTTTGTAAAGATGACATTGAATCCATGTGCCCAAGAAAAAGACTTTGCTTTCTCCAAAACCAGGTTGACTCTAATTTTCTGGGTGCTTTGCACACCAATTCCACACCAGTTTGTCCAGATAGGGCTGGATGAAACCAGAAATATCCGGTTCTGTGGTGGCTCAGTCAATCCCAGCTCTTGCTACATCCTAAGAGTTTGTTTGTGTTTTCTGGATAGTATCTATGGACTTTAGAGATGTGAATGCATTGTAGCATGTAACATTTTGTTTTTCTGTTGGCAAACGCTAATAGGTTTCACATGGAGACACAACAATGACATATTCGTGTTTTCTGAGTAAAAAGCTGAAGAAACCATGTCACAAATGATTTTTGTGTTTGTAAACATGACATTGAATCCACTTGTCCAAGAAAAAGACTTTGCTTTTCTCCCAAACCAGGTTGACTCTGATTTTCTGTGTGCTTTGCACACAAACTCCACACCAGTTTGTTCAGCTAGGTTTGGATGAAACCAGAAATATCCGGTTCTGTGGTGGGTAAGTCAATCACAGCTCTGGCTACAGCTTCTGTGTTTGCTTGTGTTTTCTCCACAGTATCTATGGACTTTAGAGTTGTGAATGCATTGTAGCATTTAGCATTTAGGTTTTCTGTTGGCAAACGCTAATGGTTTCAAATGAGTCACAGCAGGTACACATTCATGGTTTCTCAGTAAAAAGCTGCAGAAACCAGGTTACAAATGATATTTGTGTTTGTAAACATGACATTGAATCCACTTGCCCAAGAAAAAGACTTTGCTTTCTCCAAAACCAGGTTGACTCTGCTTTTCTGGGTGCTTTGCACACTAATTCCACACCAGTTTGTCCATATAGGGCTGGATGGAACCAGAAACATCCGGTCTGTGGTGGCTAACTCAAACCCAGCACTTGCTACAGCTTCTATATTAGCTTGTGTTTTCTCCAGAGTATCTATGGACTTTAGAGTTGTGAATGCATTGTAGCTTGTATCATTTTGTTTTTCTGTGGGCAAACGCTAATTGGTTTCACATGGAGACACAACAGATACACATTCGTGTTTTCTGAGTAAAAAGCTGCAGAAACCAGGTTGTAAATGATATTTGTGTTTGTAAACATGACATTGAATCCAGTTGCCCAAGAAAAAGACTTTGATTTTCTCCAAAACAATGTTGACTCTGTTTTTCTGGGTGCCCTCACACCAGTTCCACACCAGTTTGTTCAGCTAGGTTTGGATGAAACCAGATATATCCGGTTCTGTGGTGGGTAAGTCAATCCCAGCTCTGGCTACAGCTTCTGTGTTTGCTTGTGTTTTCTCAATAGTATCTATGGACTTTAGAGTTGTGAATGCATTGCAGCATGTAACATTTTGTTTTTCTGTTGGCAAATGCTAATTTGTTTCACATGGTGACACAAAGGTAAACATTCGTGTTTTCTGAGTAAAAAGCTGCAGAAACCAGGTTGTAAATGATATTTGTGCTTGTAACCATGACATTGAATCCACTTGCCCAAGAAAAAGACTTTGCTTTTCTCAAAAACCAGGTTGACTCTGCTTTTCTGGGAGCTTTGCACACCAACTCCACACCAGTTTGTCCAGATAGTGCTGGATGAAAGCAAAAATATCCGGTTCTGTGTTGGCTCAGTCAATCCCAGCTCTTGCTACATCCTAAGAGTTTGTTTGTGTTTTGTCGATAGTATCTTTGGACTTTAGAGATGTGAATGCATTGTAGCATGTAACATTTTGTTTTTCTGTTGGCAAACGCTAATAGGTTTCACATGGAGACACAACAACAACATATTCGTGTTTTCTGAGTAAAAAGCTGCAGAAACCAGGTCACAAATTATATTTGTGTTTGTAAACATGACATTGAATCCACCTGTCCAAGAAAAAGACTTTGCTTTTCTCCAAAACCAGGTTGACTCTGCTTTTCTGGGTGCTTTGCACACCAACTCCACACCAGTTTGTTCAGCTAGGTTTGGAGGAAACCAGAAATATCCGGTTCTGTGGTGGGTAAGTCAATCACAGCTCTGGCTACAGCTTCTGTGTTTGCTTGTGTTTTCTCCACAGTATCTATGGACTTTAGAGTTGTGAATGCATTGTAGCATTTAGCATTTAGGTTTTCTGTTGGCAAACGCTAATGGTTTCAAATGAGTCACAGCAGGTACACATTCGTGTTTTCTGAGTAAAAAGCTGCAGAAACAGGTTAAAAATGATATTGGTGTTTTTAAACATGACATTGAATCCATGTGCCCAGGAAAAAGACTTTGCTTTCTCCAAAACCAGGTTGACTCTGCTTTTCTGGGTGCTTTGCACACCAATTCCACACCAGTTTGTCCAGATAGGGCTGGATGAAAGCGAAAATATCCGCTTCTGTGTTGGCTCAGTCAATTGCAGCTCTTGCTACATCCTAAGAGTTTGTTTGTGTTTTGTCGATAGTATCTATGGACTTTAGAGATGTGAATGCATTGTAGCATGTAACATTTTGTTTTTCTGTTGGCAAACGCTAATAGGTTTCACATGGAGACACAACAGTGACATATTCGTGTTTTCTGAGTAAAAAGCTGCAGAAACCAGGTCACAAATGATATTTGTGTTTGTAAAGATGACATTGAATCCATGTGCCCAAGAAAAAGACTTTGCTTTCTCCAAAACCAGGTTGACTCTAATTTTCTGGGTGCTTTGCACACCAATTCCACACCAGTTTGTCCAGATAGGGCTGGATGAAACCAGAAATATCCGGTTCTGTGGTGGCTCAGTCAATCCCAGCTCTTGCTACATCCTAAGAGTTTGTTTGTGTTTTCTGGATAGTATCTATGGACTTTAGAGATGTGAATGCATTGTAGCATGTAACATTTTGTTTTTCTGTTGGCAAACGCTAATAGGTTTCACATGGAGACACAACAATGACATATTCGTGTTTTCTGAGTAAAAAGCTGAAGAAACCATGTCACAAATGATTTTTGTGTTTGTAAACATGACATTGAATCCACTTGTCCAAGAAAAAGACTTTGCTTTTCTCCCAAACCAGGTTGACTCTGATTTTCTGTGTGCTTTGCACACAAACTCCACACCAGTTTGTTCAGCTAGGTTTGGATGAAACCAGAAATATCCGGTTCTGTGGTGGGTAAGTCAATCACAGCTCTGGCTACAGCTTCTGTGTTTGCTTGTGTTTTCTCCACAGTATCTATGGACTTTAGAGTTGTGAATGCATTGTAGCATTTAGCATTTAGGTTTTCTGTTGGCAAACGCTAATGGTTTCAAATGAGTCACAGCAGGTACACATTCATGGTTTCTCAGTAAAAAGCTGCAGAAACCAGGTTACAAATGATATTTGTGTTTGTAAACATGACATTGAATCCACTTGCCCAAGAAAAAGACTTTGCTTTCTCCAAAACCAGGTTGACTCTGCTTTTCTGGGTGCTTTGCACACTAATTCCACACCAGTTTGTCCATATAGGGCTGGATGGAACCAGAAACATCCGGTCTGTGGTGGCTAACTCAAACCCAGCACTTGCTACAGCTTCTATATTAGCTTGTGTTTTCTCCAGAGTATCTATGGACTTTAGAGTTGTGAATGCATTGTAGCTTGTATCATTTTGTTTTTCTGTGGGCAAACGCTAATTGGTTTCACATGGAGACACAACAGATACACATTCGTGTTTTCTGAGTAAAAAGCTGCAGAAACCAGGTTGTAAATGATATTTGTGTTTGTAAACATGACATTGAATCCAGTTGCCCAAGAAAAAGACTTTGATTTTCTCCAAAACAATGTTGACTCTGTTTTTCTGGGTGCCCTCACACCAGTTCCACACCAGTTTGTTCAGCTAGGTTTGGATGAAACCAGATATATCCGGTTCTGTGGTGGGTAAGTCAATCCCAGCTCTGGCTACAGCTTCTGTGTTTGCTTGTGTTTTCTCAATAGTATCTATGGACTTTAGAGTTGTGAATGCATTGCAGCATGTAACATTTTGTTTTTCTGTTGGCAAACGCTAATTTGTTTCACATGGTGACACAAAGGTAAACATTCGTGTTTTCTGAGTAAAAAGCTGCAGAAACCAGGTTGTAAATGATATTTGTGCTTGTAACCATGACATTGAATCCACTTGCCCAAGAAAAAGACTTTGCTTTTCTCAAAAACCAGGTTGACTCTGCTTTTCTGGGAGCTTTGCACACCAACTCCACACCAGTTTGTCCAGATAGTGCTGGATGAAAGCAAAAATATCCGGTTCTGTGTTGGCTCAGTCAATCCCAGCTCTTGCTACATCCTAAGAGTTTGTTTGTGTTTTGTCGATAGTATCTATGGACTTTAGAGATGTGAATGCATTGTAGCATGTAACATTTTGTTTTTCTGTTGGCAAACGCTAATAGGTTTCACATGGAGACACAACAACAACATATTCGTGTTTTCTGAGTAAAAAGCTGCAGAAACCAGGTCACAAATTATATTTGTGTTTGTAAACATGACATTGAATCCACCTGTCCAAGAAAAAGACTTTGCTTTTCTCCAAAACCAGGTTGACTCTGCTTTTCTGGGTGCTTTGCACACCAACTCCACACCAGTTTGTTCAGCTAGGTTTGGAGGAAACCAGAAATATCCGGTTCTGTGGTGGGTAAGTCAATCACAGCTCTGGCTACAGCTTCTGTGTTTGCTTGTGTTTTCTCCACAGTATCTATGGACTTTAGAGTTGTGAATGCATTGTAGCATTTAGCATTTAGGTTTTCTGTTGGCAAACGCTAATGGTTTCAAATGAGTCACAGCAGGTACACATTCGTGTTTTCTGAGTAAAAAGCTGCAGAAACAGGTTAAAAATGATATTGGTGTTTTTAAACATGACATTGAATCCATGTGCCCAGGAAAAAGACTTTGCTTTCTCCAAAACCAGGTTGACTCTGCTTTTCTGGGTGCTTTGCACACCAATTCCACACCAGTTTGTCCAGATAGGGCTGGATGAAAGCGAAAATATCCGCTTCTGTGTTGGCTCAGTCAATTGCAGCTCTTGCTACATCCTAAGAGTTTGTTTGTGTTTTGTCGATAGTATCTATGGACTTTAGAGATGTGAATGCATTGTAGCATGTAACATTTTGTTTTTCTGTTGGCAAACGCTAATAGGTTTCACATGGAGACACAACAGTGACATATTCGTGTTTTCTGAGTAAAAAGCTGCAGAAACCAGGTCACAAATGATATTTGTGTTTGTAAAGATGACATTGAATCCATGTGCCCAAGAAAAAGACTTTGCTTTCTCCAAAACCAGGTTGACTCTAATTTTCTGGGTGCTTTGCACACCAATTCCACACCAGTTTGTCCAGATAGGGCTGGATGAAACCAGAAATATCCGGTTCTGTGGTGGCTCAGTCAATCCCAGCTCTTGCTACATCCTAAGAGTTTGTTTGTGTTTTCTGGATAGTATCTATGGACTTTAGAGATGTGAATGCATTGTAGCATGTAACATTTTGTTTTTCTGTTGGCAAACGCTAATAGGTTTCACATGGAGACACAACAATGACATATTCGTGTTTTCTGAGTAAAAAGCTGAAGAAACCATGTCACAAATGATTTTTGTGTTTGTAAACATGACATTGAATCCACTTGTCCAAGAAAAAGACTTTGCTTTTCTCCCAAACCAGGTTGACTCTGATTTTCTGTGTGCTTTGCACACAAACTCCACACCAGTTTGTTCAGCTAGGTTTGGATGAAACCAGAAATATCCGGTTCTGTGGTGGGTAAGTCAATCACAGCTCTGGCTACAGCTTCTGTGTTTGCTTGTGTTTTCTCCACAGTATCTATGGACTTTAGAGTTGTGAATGCATTGTAGCATTTAGCATTTAGGTTTTCTGTTGGCAAACGCTAATGGTTTCAAATGAGTCACAGCAGGTACACATTCATGGTTTCTCAGTAAAAAGCTGCAGAAACCAGGTTACAAATGATATTTGTGTTTGTAAACATGACATTGAATCCACTTGCCCAAGAAAAAGACTTTGCTTTCTCCAAAACCAGGTTGACTCTGCTTTTCTGGGTGCTTTGCACACTAATTCCACACCAGTTTGTCCATATAGGGCTGGATGGAACCAGAAACATCCGGTCTGTGGTGGCTAACTCAAACCCAGCACTTGCTACAGCTTCTATATTAGCTTGTGTTTTCTCCAGAGTATCTATGGACTTTAGAGTTGTGAATGCATTGTAGCTTGTATCATTTTGTTTTTCTGTGGGCAAACGCTAATTGGTTTCACATGGAGACACAACAGATACACATTCGTGTTTTCTGAGTAAAAAGCTACAGAAACCAGGTTGTAAATGATATTTGTGTTTGTAAACATGACATTGAATCCAGTTGCCCAAGAAAAAGACTTTGATTTTCTCCAAAACAAGGTTGACTCTGTTTTTCTGGGTGCCCTCACACCAGTTCCACACCAGTTTGTTCAGCTAGGTTTGGATGAAACCAGATATATCCGGTTCTGTGGTGGGTAAGTCAATCCCAGCTCTGGCTACAGCTTCTGTGTTTGCTTGTGTTTTCTCCACAGTATCTATGGACTTTAGAGTTGTGAAAGCATTGTAGCATTTAGCATTTAGGTTTTCTGTTGGCAAACGCTAATGATTTCAAATGAGTCACAGCAGGTACACATTCATGTTTTCTGAGTAAAAAGCTGCAGAAACCAGGTTAAAAATGATATTTGTGTTTGTAAACATGACATTGAATCCATGTGCCCAAGAAAAAGACTTTGCTTTCTCCAAAACCAGGTTGACTCTAATTTTCTGGGTGCTTTGCACACCAATTCCACACCAGTTTGTCCAGATAGGGCTGGATGAAACCAGAAATATCCGGTTCTGTGGTGGCTCAGTCAATCCCAGCTCTTGCTACATCCTAAGAGTTTGTTTGTGTTTTCTGGATAGTATCTATGGACTTTAGAGATGTGAATGCATTGTAGCATGTAACATTTTGTTTTTCTGTTGGCAAACGCTAATAGGTTTCACATGGAGACACAACAATGACATATTCGTGTTTTCTGAGTAAAAAGCTGAAGAAACCATGTCACAAATGATTTTTGTGTTTGTAAACATGACATTGAATCCACTTGTCCAAGAAAAAGACTTTGCTTTTCTCCCAAACCAGGTTGACTCTGATTTTCTGTGTGCTTTGCACACAAACTCCACACCAGTTTGTTCAGCTAGGTTTGGATGAAACCAGAAATATCCGGTTCTGTGGTGGGTAAGTCAATCACAGCTCTGGCTACAGCTTCTGTGTTTGCTTGTGTTTTCTCCACAGTATCTATGGACTTTAGAGTTGTGAATGCATTGTAGCATTTAGCATTTAGGTTTTCTGTTGGCAAACGCTAATGGTTTCAAATGAGTCACAGCAGGTACACATTCGTATTTTCTCAGTAAAAAGCTGCAGAAACCAGGTTTAAAATGATATTTGTGTTGGTAAACATGACATTGAATCCATGTGCCCAAGAAAAAGACTTTGCTTTCTCCAAAACCAGGTTGACTCTGCTTTTCTGGGTGCTTTGCACACCAATTCCACACCAGTTTGTCCAGATAGGGCTGGATAAACCAGAAATATCCGGTTCTGTGGTGGCTCAGTCAATCCCAGCTCTTGCTACATCCTAAGAGTTTGTTTGTGTTTTGTCGATAGTATCTATGGACTTTAGAGATGTGAATGCATTGTAGCATGTAACATTTTGTTTTTCTGTTGGCAAATGCTAATAGGTTTCACATGGAGACATAACAGTGACATATTCGTGTTTTCTGAGTAAAAAGCTGCAGAAACCAGGTCACAAATGATATTTGTGTTGTAAACATGAGATTGAATCCACTTGCCCAAGAAAAAGACTTTGCTTTTCTCCAAAACCAGGTTGACTCTGCTTTTCTTTGTGCTTTGCACACGAACTCCACACCAGTTTGTTCAGCTAGGTTTGGATGAAACCAGAAATATCCGGTTCTGTGGTGGGTAAGTCAATCCCAGCTCTGGCTACAGCTTCTGTGTTTGCTTGTGTTTTCTCCACAGTATCTATGGACTTTAGAGTTGTGAATGCATTGTAGCATTTAGCATTTAGGTTTTCTGGTGGCAAACGCTAATGGTTTCAAATGAGTCACAGCAGGTACACATTCGTGTTTTCTCAGTAAAAAGCTGCAGAAACCAGGTTAAAAATGATATTTGTGTTTGTAAACATGACATTGAATCCACCTGTCCAAGAAAAAGACTTTGCTTTCTCCAAAACCAGGTTGACTCTGCCTTTCTGGGTGCTTTGCACACCAATTCCACACCAGTTTGTCCAGATAGGGCTGGATGAAACCAGATATATCCGGTTCTCTGGTGGCTAAATCAATCCAAGCTCTTGCTCCAGCTTCTGTGTTTGCTTGTGTTTTGTCGATAGTATCTATGGACTTTAGAGTTGTGAATGAATTTTAGCATGTAACATTTTGATTTTCTGTTGGCAAATGCTAATTGGTTTCACATGGAGGCACAACAGATACACATTCGTGTTTTCTGAGTAAAAAGCTGCAGAAACCAGGTTAAAAATGATATTTGTGTTTTTGAACTTGACATTGAATCCATGTGCCCAAGAAAAAGACTTTTCTTTTCTCCAAAACCAGGTTCACTCTCTTTTCTGGGTTCTTTGCACACCAATTCCACACCAGTTTGATCAGATAGGGCTGGATGAAACCAGAAATATCCGGTTCTGTGGTGGCTCTGTCAATCCCAGCTCTTGCTACATCCTAAGAGTTTTTTTGTGTTTTGTCAATAGTATCTATGGACTTTAGAGTTGTGAATGCATTGTAGCATGTAACATTTTGTTTTTCTGTTGGCATACGCTAATCGGTTTCACAGGGAGACACCACAGGTACATATTCGTGTTTTTTGAGTAAAAAGCTGCAGAAACCAGGTTGTAAATGATATCGGTGCTTGTAACCATGACATTGAATCCACTTGCCCAAGAAAAAGACTTTGCTTTTCTCAAAAACCAGGTTGACTCTGCTTTTCTGGGAGCTTTGCACACCAACTCCACACCAGTTTGTCCAGATAGTGCTGGATGAAAGCGAAAATATCCGCTTCTGTGTTGGCTCAGTCAATCGCAGCTCTTGCTACATCCTAAGAGTTTGTTTGTGTTTTGTCGATAGTATCTATGGACTTTAGAGATGTGAATGCATTGTAGCATGTAACATTTTGTTTTTCTGTTGGCAAACGCTAATAGGTTTCACATGGAGACACAACAGTGACATATTCGTGTTTTCTGAGTAAAAAGCTGCAGAAACCAGGTCACAAATGATATTTGTGTTTGTAAAGATGACATTGAATCCACCTGTCCAAGAAAAAGACTTTGCTTTTCTCCAAAACCAGGTTGACTCTGCTTTTCTGGGTACTTTGCACACCAACTCCACACCAGTTTGTTCAGCTAGGTTTGGAGGAAACCAGAAATATCCGGTTCTGTGGTGGGTAAGTCAATCACAGCTCTGGCTACAGCTTCTGTGTTTGCTTGTGTTTTCTCCACAGTATCTATGGACTTTAGAGTTGTGAAAGCATTGTAGCATTTAGCATTTAGGTTTTCTGTTGGCAAACGCTAATGGTTTCAAATGAGTCACAGCAGGTACACATTCGTGTTTTCTGAGTAAAAAGCTGCAGAAACGAGGGTAAAAATGATATTTGTGTTTGTAAACATGACATTGAATCCATGTGCCCAGGAAAAAGACTTTGCTTTCTCCAAAACCAGGTTGACTCTGCTTTTCTGGGTGCTTTGCACACCAATTCCACACCAGTTTGTCCAGATAGGGCTGGATGAAACCAGAAATATCCGGTTCTGTGGTGGCTCAGTCAATCCCAGCTCTTGCTTCATCCTAAGAGTTTGTTTGTGTTTTCTCGATAGTATCTATGGACTTTAGAGATGTGAATGCATTGTAGCATTTAGCATTTAGGTTTTCTGTTGGCAAACGCTAATGGTTTCAAATGAGTCTCAACAGGTGCACATTCATGTTTTCTGAGTAAAAAGCTGCAGAAACCAGGTTACAAATCATATTTGTGTTTGTAAACATGACATTTAATCCATGTGCCAAGAAAAAGTCTTTGCTTTTCTCCAAAACCAGGTTGACTCTGCTTTTCTGGTTGCTTTGCACACCAATTCCACACCAGTTTGTCCAGATTGGTTTGGATGACACCAGAAATATCCAGTTCTGTGGTGCCTAAGTCAATTCCAGCTGTTGCTACAGCTTCTGTGTTTGCTTGTGTTTTGTCAAGGGTATCTATGGACTTTAGAGTTGTGAATGAATTTTAGCATGTAACATTTTGATTTTCTGTTGGCAAATGCTAATTGGTTTCACATGGAGGCACAACAGATACACATTCGTGTTTTCTGAGTAAAAAGCTGCAGAAACCAGGTGGAAAATGATATTTGTGTTTGTAAAAATGACATTGAATCCATTTGCCCAAGAAATTTCTTTGCTTTTCTCCAAAACCAAGTTGACTCTGCTTTTCTGGGTGCTTTGCACACCAATTGCACACCAGTTTGTCCAGATATGTTTGGATGAAACCAGAAATATCTGGTTCTGTGGTGGCTATTCAAATCTAGCTGTTGCTACAGCTTCTGTGTTTGCTTGTGTTTTCTCCACAGTATCTATGGACTTTAGAGTTGTGAATGCATTGTACCATGTAACATTTTGTTTTTCTGTTGGCAAACGCTAATAGGTTTCACATGGAGACACAACAGTGACATATTCGTGTTTTCTGAGTAAAAAGCTACATGAACCAGTTTAGAAATGATATTTGTGCTTGTAACCATGACATTGAATCCTCTTGCCCAAGAAAAAGACGGCATTTCCCCAAAACCAGGTTGACTCTGCCTTTGCGGGTGCTTTGCACACCAACTCCACACCAGTTTGTCCAGATAGGTTTGGATGAAATCAGAAATATCCGGTTCTGTCGTGGCTAACTCAATCCCAGCTCTGGCTACAGCTTCTGTGTTTGCTTGTGTTTTCTCGATAATATCTATGGACTTTAGAGTTGTGAATGCATTGTAGCATGTATCATTTTGTTTTTCTGTGGGCAAACGCTAATTGGTTTCACATGGAGACACAACAGATACACATTTTTGTTTTCTGAGTAAAAAGCTGCAGAAACCAGGTTGTAAATGATATTTGTGCTTGTAACCATGACATTGAATCCACTTGCCCAAGAAAAAGACTGCTTTTCTCAAAAACCAGGTTGACTCTGCTTTTCTGGGAGCTTTGCGCACCAACTCCACACCAGTTTGTCCAGATAGTCCTGGATGAAAGCAAAAATATCCGGTTCTGTGTTGGCTCAGTCAATCCCAGCTCTTGCTACATCCTAAGAGTTTGTTTGTGTTTTGTCGATAGTATCTATGGACTTTAGAGATGTGAATGCATTGTAGCATGTAACATTTTGTTTTTCTGTTGGCAAACGCTAATAGGTTTCACACGGAGACACAACAGTGACATATTCGTGTTTTCTGAGTAAAAAGCTGCAGAAACCAGGTTACAAATGATATTTGTGTTTGTAAACATGACATTGAATTCTCTTGTCCAAGAAAAAGACTTTGCTTTTCTCCCAAACAAGGTTGACTCTGTTTTTCTGGGTGCCCTCACACCAGTTCCACACCAGTTTGTTCAGCTAGGTTTGGATGAAACCAGATATATCCGGTTCTGTGGTGGGTAAGTCAATCCCAGCTCTGGCTACAGCTTCTGTGTTTGCTTGTGTTTTCTCCACAGTATCTATGGACTTTAGAGTTGTGAAAGCATTGTAGCATTTAGCATTTAGGTTTTCTGTTGGCAAACGCTAATGATTTCAAATGAGTCACAGCAGGTACACATTCATGTTTTCTGAGTAAAAAGCTGCAGAAACCAGGTTAAAAATGATATTTGTGTTTGTAAACATGACATTGAATCCATGTGCCCAAGAAAAAGACTTTGCTTTCTCCAAAACCAGGTTGACTCTAATTTTCTGGGTGCTTTGCACACCAATTCCACACCAGTTTGTCCAGATAGGGCTGGATGAAACCAGAAATATCCAGTTCTGTGGTGGCTCAGTCAATCCCAGCTCTTGCTACATCCTAAGAGTTTGTTTGTGTTTTCTGGATAGTATCTATGGACTTTAGAGATGTGAATGCATTGTAGCATGTAACATTTTGTTTTTCTGTTGGCAAACGCTAATAGGTTTCACATGGAGACACAACAATGACATATTCGTGTTTTCTGAGTAAAAAGCTGAAGAAACCATGTCACAAATGATTTTTGTGTTTGTAAACATGACATTGAATCCACTTGTCCAAGAAAAAGACTTTGCTTTTCTCCCAAACCAGGTTGACTCTGATTTTCTGTGTGCTTTGCACACAAACTCCACACCAGTTTGTTCAGCTAGGTTTGGATGAAACCAGAAATATCCGGTTCTGTGGTGGGTAAGTCAATCACAGCTCTGGCTACAGCTTCTGTGTTTGCTTGTGTTTTCTCCACAGTATCTATGGACTTTAGAGTTGTGAATGCATTGTAGCATTTAGCATTTAGGTTTTCTGTTGGCAAACGCTAATGGTTTCAAATGAGTCACAGCAGGTACACATTCGTATTTTCTCAGTAAAAAGCTGCAGAAACCAGGTTTAAAATGATATTTGTGTTGGTAAACATGACATTGAATCCATGTGCCCAAGAAAAAGACTTTGCTTTCTCCAAAACCAGGTTGACTCTGCTTTTCTGGGTGCTTTGCACACCAATTCCACACCAGTTTGTCCAGATAGGGCTGGATAAACCAGAAATATCCGGTTCTGTGGTGGCTCAGTCAATCCCAGCTCTTGCTACATCCTAAGAGTTTGTTTGTGTTTTGTCGATAGTATCTATGGACTTTAGAGATGTGAATGCATTGTAGCATGTAACATTTTGTTTTTCTGTTGGCAAATGCTAATAGGTTTCACATGGAGACATAACAGTGACATATTCGTGTTTTCTGAGTAAAAAGCTGCAGAAACCAGGTCACAAATGATATTTGTGTTGTAAACATGAGATTGAATCCACTTGCCCAAGAAAAAGACTTTGCTTTTCTCCAAAACCAGGTTGACTCTGCTTTTCTTTGTGCTTTGCACACGAACTCCACACCAGTTTGTTCAGCTAGGTTTGGATGAAACCAGAAATATCCGGTTCTGTGGTGGGTAAGTCAATCCCAGCTCTGGCTACAGCTTCTGTGTTTGCTTGTGTTTTCTCCACAGTATCTATGGACTTTAGAGTTGTGAATGCATTGTAGCATTTAGCATTTAGGTTTTCTGGTGGCAAACGCTAATGGTTTCAAATGAGTCACAGCAGGTACACATTCGTGTTTTCTGAGTAAAAAGCTGCAGAAACCAGGTTAAAAATGATATTTGTGTTTGTAAACATGACATTGAATCCACCTGTCCAAGAAAAAGACTTTGCTTTCTCCAAAACCAGGTTGACTCTGCCTTTCTGGGTGCTTTGCACACCAATTCCACACCAGTTTGTCCAGATAGGGCTGGATGAAACCAGAAATATCCGGTTCTCTGGTGGCTAAATCAATCCAAGCTCTTGCTCCAGCTTCTGTGTTTGCTTGTGTTTTGTCGATAGTATCTATGGACTTTAGAGTTGTGAATGAATTTTAGCATGTAACATTTTGATTTTCTGTTGGCAAATGCTAATTGGTTTCACATGGAGGCACAACAGATACACATTCGTGTTTTCTGAGTAAAAAGCTGCAGAAACCAGGTTAAAAATGATATTTGTGTTTTTGAACTTGACATTGAATCCATGTGCCCAAGAAAAAGACTTTTCTTTTCTCCAAAACCAGGTTCACTCTCTTTTCTGGGATCTTTGCACACCAATTCCACACCAGTTTGATCAGATAGGGCTGGATGAAACCAGAAATATCCGGTTCTGTGGTGGCTCTGTCAATCCCAGCTCTTGCTACATCCTAAGAGTTTTTTTGTGTTTTGTCAATAGTATCTATGGACTTTAGAGTTGTGAATGCATTGTAGCATGTAACATTTTGTTTTTCTGTTGGCATACGCTAATCGGTTTCACAGGGAGACACCACAGGTACATATTCGTGTTTTTTGAGTAAAAAGCTGCAGAAACCAGGTTGTAAATGATATCGGTGCTTGTAACCATGACATTGAATCCACTTGCCCAAGAAAAAGACTTTGCTTTTCTCAAAAACCAGGTTGACTCTGCTTTTCTGGGAGCTTTGCACACCAACTCCACACCAGTTTGTCCAGATAGTGCTGGATGAAAGCGAAAATATCCGCTTCTGTGTTGGCTCAGTCAATCGCAGCTCTTGCTACATCCTAAGAGTTTGTTTGTGTTTTGTCGATAGTATCTATGGACTTTAGAGATGTGAATGCATTGTAGCATGTAACATTTTGTTTTTCTGTTGGCAAACGCTAATAGGTTTCACATGGAGACACAACAGTGACATATTCGTGTTTTCTGAGTAAAAAGCTGCAGAAACCAGGTCACAAATGATATTTGTGTTTGTAAAGATGACATTGAATCCACCTGTCCAAGAAAAAGACTTTGCTTTTCTCCAAAACCAGGTTGACTCTGCTTTTCTGGGTACTTTGCACACCAACTCCACACCAGTTTGTTCAGCTAGGTTTGGAGGAAACCAGAAATATCCGGTTCTGTGGTGGGTAAGTCAATCACAGCTCTGGCTACAGCTTCTGTGTTTGCTTGTGTTTTCTCCACAGTATCTATGGACTTTAGAGTTGTGAAAGCATTGTAGCATTTAGCATTTAGGTTTTCTGTTGGCAAACGCTAATGGTTTCAAATGAGTCACAGCAGGTACACATTCGTGTTTTCTGAGTAAAAAGCTGCAGAAACGAGGGTAAAAATGATATTTGTGTTTGTAAACATGACATTGAATCCATGTGCCCAGGAAAAAGACTTTGCTTTCTCCAAAACCAGGTTGACTCTGCTTTTCTGGGTGCTTTGCACACCAATTCCACACCAGTTTGTCCAGATAGGGCTGGATGAAACCAGAAATATCCGGTTCTGTGGTGGCTCAGTCAATCCCAGCTCTTGCTACATCCTAAGAGTTTGTTTGTGTTTTCTCGATAGTATCTATGGACTTTAGAGATGTGAATGCATTGTAGCATTTAGCATTTAGGTTTTCTGTTGGCAAACGCTAATGGTTTCAAATGAGTCTCAACAGGTGCACATTCATGTTTTCTGAGTAAAAAGCTGCAGAAACCAGGTTACAAATCATATTTGTGTTTGTAAACATGACATTTAATCCATGTGCCAAGAAAAAGACTTTGCTTTTCTCCAAAACCAGGTTGACTCTGCTTTTCTGGTTGCTTTGCACACCAATTCCACACCAGTTTGTCCAGATAGGGCTGGATAAACCAGAAATATCCGGTTCTGTGGTGGCTCAGTCAATCCCAGCTCTTGCTACATCCTAAGAGTTTGTTTGTGTTTTGTCGATAGTATCTATGGACTTTAGAGATGTGAATGCATTGTAGCATGTAACATTTTGTTTTTCTGTTGGCAAATGCTAATAGGTTTCACATGGAGACACAACAGTGACATATTCGTGTTTTCTGAGTAAAAAGCTGCAGAAACCAGGTCACAAATGATATTTGTGTTGTAAACATGAGATTGAATCCACTTGCCCAAGAAAAAGACTTTGCTTTTCTCCAAAACCAGGTTGACTCTGCTTTTCTTTGTGCTTTGCACACGAACTCCACACCAGTTTGTTCAGCTAGGTTTGGATGAAACCAGAAATATCCGGTTCTGTGGTGGGTAAGTCAATCCCAGCTCTGGCTACAGCTTCTGTGTTTGCTTGTGTTTTCTCCACAGTATCTATGGACTTTAGAGTTGTGAATGCATTGTAGCATTTAGCATTTAGGTTTTCTGGTGGCAAACGCTAATGGTTTCAAATGAGTCACAGCAGGTACACATTCGTGTTTTCTGAGTAAAAAGCTGCAGAAACCAGGTTAAAAATGATATTTGTGTTTGTAAACATGACATTGAATCCACCTGTCCAAGAAAAAGACTTTGCTTTCTCCAAAACCAGGTTGACTCTGCCTTTCTGGGTGCTTTGCACACCAATTCCACACCAGTTTGTCCAGATAGGGCTGGATGAAACCAGAAATATCCGGTTCTCTGGTGGCTAAATCAATCCAAGCTCTTGCTCCAGCTTCTGTGTTTGCTTGTGTTTTGTCGATAGTATCTATGGACTTTAGAGTTGTGAATGAATTTTAGCATGTAACATTTTGATTTTCTGTTGGCAAATGCTAATTGGTTTCACATGGAGGCACAACAGATACACATTCGTGTTTTCTGAGTAAAAAGCTGCAGAAACCAGGTTAAAAATGATATTTGTGTTTTTGAACTTGACATTGAATCCATGTGCCCAAGAAAAAGACTTTTCTTTTCTCCAAAACCAGGTTCACTCTCTTTTCTGGGTTCTTTGCACACCAATTCCACACCAGTTTGATCAGATAGGGCTGGATGAAACCAGAAATATCCTGTTCTGTGGTGGCTCTGTCAATCCCAGCTCTTGCTACATCCTAAGAGTTTTTTTGTGTTTTGTCAATAGTATCTATGGACTTTAGAGTTGTGAATGCATTGTAGCATGTAACATTTTGTTTTTCTGTTGGCATACGCTAATCGGTTTCACAGGGAGACACCACAGGTACATATTCGTGTTTTTTGAGTAAAAAGCTGCAGAAACCAGGTTGTAAATGATATCGGTGCTTGTAACCATGACATTGAATCCACTTGCCCAAGAAAAAGACTTTGCTTTTCTCAAAAACCAGGTTGACTCTGCTTTTCTGGGAGCTTTGCACACCAACTCCACACCAGTTTGTCCAGATAGTGCTGGATGAAAGCGAAAATATCCGCTTCTGTGTTGGCTCAGTCAATTGCAGCTCTTGCTACATCCTAAGAGTTTGTTTGTGTTTTGTCGATAGTATCTATGGACTTTAGAGATGTGAATGCATTGTAGCATGTAACATTTTGTTTTTCTGTTGGCAAACGCTAATAGGTTTCACATGGAGACACAACAGTGACATATTCGTGTTTTCTGAGTAAAAAGCTGCAGAAACCAGGTCACAAATGATATTTGTGTTTGTAAAGATGACATTGAATCCATGTGCCCAAGAAAAAGACTTTGCTTTCTCCAAAACCAGGTTGACTCTAATTTTCTGGGTGCTTTGCACACCAATTCCACACCAGTTTGTCCAGATAGGGCTGGATGAAACCAGAAATATCCGGTTCTGTGGTGGCTCAGTCAATCCCAGCTCTTGCTACATCCTAAGAGTTTGTTTGTGTTTTCTGGATAGTATCTATGGACTTTAGAGATGTGAATGCATTGTAGCATGTAACATTTTGTTTTTCTGTTGGCAAACGCTAATAGGTTTCACATGGAGACACAACAACAACATATTCGTGTTTTCTGAGTAAAAAGCTGAAGAAACCATGTCACAAATGATTTTTGTGTTTGTAAACATGACATTGAATCCACTTGTCCAAGAAAAAGACTTTGCTTTTCTCCCAAACCAGGTTGACTCTGATTTTCTGTGTGCTTTGCACACAAACTCCACACCAGTTTGTTCAGCTAGGTTTGGATGAAACCAGAAATATCCGGTTCTGTGGTGGGTAAGTCAATCACAGCTCTGGCTACAGCTTCTGTGTTTGCTTGTGTTTTCTCCACAGTATCTATGGACTTTAGAGTTGTGAATGCATTGTAGCATTTAGCATTTAGGTTTTCTGTTGGCAAACGCTAATGGTTTCAAATGAGTCACAGCAGGTACACATTCATGGTTTCTCAGTAAAAAGCTGCAGAAACCAGGTTACAAATGATATTTGTGTTTGTAAACATGACATTGAATCCACTTGCCCAAGAAAAAGACTTTGCTTTCTCCAAAACCAGGTTGACTCTGCTTTTCTGGGTGCTTTGCACACTAATTCCACACCAGTTTGTCCATATAGGGCTGGATGGAACCAGAAACATCCGGTCTGTGGTGGCTAACTCAAACCCAGCACTTGCTACAGCTTCTATATTAGCTTGTGTTTTCTCCAGAGTATCTATGGACTTTAGAGTTGTGAATGCATTGTAGCTTGTATCATTTTGTTTTTCTGTGGGCAAACGCTAATTGGTTTCACATGGAGACACAACAGATACACATTCGTGTTTTCTGAGTAAAAAGCTGCAGAAACCAGGTTGTAAATGATATTTGTGTTTGTAAACATGACATTGAATCCAGTTGCCCAAGAAAAAGACTTTGATTTTCTCCAAAACAAGGTTGACTCTGTTTTTCTGGGTGCCCTCACACCAGTTCCACACCAGTTTGTTCAGCTAGGTTTGGATGAAACCAGATATATCCGGTTCTGTGGTGGGTAAGTCAATCCCAGCTCTGGCTACAGCTTCTGTGTTTGCTTGTGTTTTCTCAATAGTATCTATGGACTTTAGAGTTGTGAATTCATTGCAGCATGTAACATTTTGTTTTTCTGTTGGCAAACGCTAATTTGTTTCACATGGTGACACAAAGGTAAACATTCGTGTTTTCTGAGTAAAAAGCTGCAGAAACCAGGTTGTAAATGATATTTGTGCTTGTAACCATGACATTGAATCCACTTGCCCAAGAAAAAGACTTTGCTTTTCTCAAAAACCAGGTTGACTCTGCTTTTCTGGGAGCTTTGCACACCAACTCCACACCAGTTTGTCCAGATAGTGCTGGATGAAAGCAAAAATATCCGGTTCTGTGTTGGCTCAGTCAATCCCAGCTCTTGCTACATCCTAAGAGTTTGTTTGTGTTTTGTCGATAGTATCTATGGACTTTAGAGATGTGAATGCATTGTAGCATGTAACATTTTGTTATTCTGTTGGCAAACGCTAATAGGTTTCACATGGAGACACAACAACAACATATTCGTGTTTTCTGAGTAAAAAGCTGCAGAAACCAGGTCACAAATTATATTTGTGTTTGTAAACATGACATTGAATCCACCTGTCCAAGAAAAAGACTTTGCTTTTCTCCAAAACCAGGTTGACTCTGCTTTTCTGGGTGCTTTGCACACCAACTCCACACCAGTTTGTTCAGCTAGGTTTGGAGGAAACCAGAAATATCCGGTTCTGTGGTGGGTAAGTCAATCACAGCTCTGGCTACAGCTTCTGTGTTTGCTTGTGTTTTCTCCACAGTATCTATGGACTTTAGAGTTGTGAATGCATTGTAGCATTTAGCATTTAGGTTTTCTGTTGGCAAACGCTAATGGTTTCAAATGAGTCACAGCAGGTACACATTCGTGTTTTCTGAGTAAAAAGCTGCAGAAACAGGTTAAAAATGATATTGGTGTTTTTAAACATGACATTGAATCCATGTGCCCAGGAAAAAGACTTTGCTTTCTCCAAAACCAGGTTGACTCTGCTTTTCTGGGTGCTTTGCACACCAATTCCACACCAGTTTGTCCAGATAGGGCTGGATGAAAGCGAAAATATCCGCTTCTGTGTTGGCTCAGTCAATTGCAGCTCTTGCTACATCCTAAGAGTTTGTTTGTGTTTTGTCGATAGTATCTATGGACTTTAGAGATGTGAATGCATTGTAGCATGTAACATTTTGTTTTTCTGTTGGCAAACGCTAATAGGTTTCACATGGAGACACAACAGTGACATATTCGTGTTTTCTGAGTAAAAAGCTGCAGAAACCAGGTCACAAATGATATTTGTGTTTGTAAAGATGACATTGAATCCATGTGCCCAAGAAAAAGACTTTGCTTTCTCCAAAACCAGGTTGACTCTAATTTTCTGGGTGCTTTGCACACCAATTCCACACCAGTTTGTCCAGATAGGGCTGGATGAAACCAGAAATATCCGGTTCTGTGGTGGCTCAGTCAATCCCAGCTCTTGCTACATCCTAAGAGTTTGTTTGTGTTTTCTGGATAGTATCTATGGACTTTAGAGATGTGAATGCATTGTAGCATGTAACATTTTGTTTTTCTGTTGGCAAACGCTAATAGGTTTCACATGGAGACACAACAATGACATATTCGTGTTTTCTGAGTAAAAAGCTGAAGAAACCATGTCACAAATGATTTTTGTGTTTGTAAACATGACATTGAATCCACTTGTCCAAGAAAAAGACTTTGCTTTTCTCCCAAACCAGGTTGACTCTGATTTTCTGTGTGCTTTGCACACAAACTCCACACCAGTTTGTTCAGCTAGGTTTGGATGAAACCAGAAATATCCGGTTCTGTGGTGGGTAAGTCAATCACAGCTCTGGCTACAGCTTCTGTGTTTGCTTGTGTTTTCTCCACAGTATCTATGGACTTTAGAGTTGTGAATGCATTGTAGCATTTAGCATTTAGGTTTTCTGTTGGCAAACGCTAATGGTTTCAAATGAGTCACAGCAGGTACACATTCATGGTTTCTCAGTAAAAAGCTGCAGAAACCAGGTTACAAATGATATTTGTGTTTGTAAACATGACATTGAATCCACTTGCCCAAGAAAAAGACTTTGCTTTCTCCAAAACCAGGTTGACTCTGCTTTTCTGGGTGCTTTGCACACTAATTCCACACCAGTTTGTCCATATAGGGCTGGATGGAACCAGAAACATCCGGTCTGTGGTGGCTAACTCAAACCCAGCACTTGCTACAGCTTCTATATTAGCTTGTGTTTTCTCCAGAGTATCTATGGACTTTAGAGTTGTGAATGCATTGTAGCTTGTATCATTTTGTTTTTCTGTGGGCAAACGCTAATTGGTTTCACATGGAGACACAACAGATACACATTCGTGTTTTCTGAGTAAAAAGCTGCAGAAACCAGGTTGTAAATGATATTTGTGTTTGTAAACATGACATTGAATCCAGTTGCCCAAGAAAAAGACTTTGATTTTATCCAAAACAAGGTTGACTCTGTTTTTCTGGGTGCCCTCACACCAGTTCCACACCAGTTTGTTCAGCTAGGTTTGGATGAAACCAGATATATCCGGTTCTGTGGTGGGTAAGTCAATCCCAGCTCTGGCTACAGCTTCTGTGTTTGCTTGTGTTTTCTCAATAGTATCTATGGACTTTAGAGTTGTGAATGCATTGCAGCATGTAACATTTTGTTTTTCTGTTGGCAAACGCTAATTTCTTTCACATGGTGACACAAAGGTAAACATTCGTGTTTTCTGAGTAAAAAGCTGCAGAAACCAGGTTGTAAATGATATTTGTGCTTGTAACCATGACATTGAATCCACTTGCCCAAGAAAAAGACTTTGCTTTTCTCAAAAACCAGGTTGACTCTGCTTTTCTGGGAGCTTTGCACACCAACTCCACACCAGTTTGTCCAGATAGTGCTGGATGAAAGCAAAAATATCCGGTTCTGTGTTGGCTCAGTCAATCCCAGCTCTTGCTACATCCTAAGAGTTTGTTTGTGTTTTGTCGATAGTATCTATGGACTTTAGAGATGTGAATGCATTGTAGCATGTAACATTTTGTTTTTCTGTTGGCAAACGCTAATAGGTTTCACATGGAGACACAACAACAACATATTCGTGTTTTCTGAGTAAAAAGCTGCAGAAACCAGGTCACAAATTATATTTGTGTTTGTAAACATGACATTGAATCCACCTGTCCAAGAAAAAGACTTTGCTTTTCTCCAAAACCAGGTTGACTCTGCTTTTCTGGGTGCTTTGCACACCAACTCCACACCAGTTTGTTCAGCTAGGTTTGGAGGAAACCAGAAATATCCGGTTCTGTGGTGGGTAAGTCAATCACAGCTCTGGCTAC
The DNA here is from genome assembly GCA_949820135.1 of Sylvilagus floridanus. Taxonomy (NCBI): domain Eukaryota; kingdom Metazoa; phylum Chordata; class Mammalia; order Lagomorpha; family Leporidae; genus Sylvilagus; species Sylvilagus floridanus. Next base: position 29,280,209 of record OX463232.1, read on the forward strand.
AGCTTCTGTGTTTGCTTGTGTTTTCTCCACAGTATCTATGGACTTTAGAGTTGTGAATGCATTGTAGCATTTAGCATTTAGGTTTTCTGTTGGCAAACGCTAATGGTTTCAAATGAGTCACAGCAGGTACACATTCGTGTTTTCTGAGTAAAAAGCTGCAGAAACAGGTTAAAAATGATATTGGTGTTTTTAAACATGACATTGAATCCATGTGCCCAGGAAAAAGACTTTGCTTTCTCCAAAACCAGGTTGACTCTGCTTTTCTGGGTGCTTTGCACACCAATTCCACACCAGTTTGTCCAGATAGGGCTGGATGAAACCAGAAATATCCGGTTCTGTGGTGGCTCAGTCAATCCCAGCTCTTGCTACATCCTAAGAGTTTGTTTGTGTTTTCTCGATAGTATCTATGGACTTTAGAGATGTGAATGCATTGTAGCATTTAGCATTTAGGTTTTCTGTTGGCAAACGCTAATGGTTTCAAATGCGTCTCAACAGGTGCACATTCATGTTTTCTGAGTAAAAAGCTGCAGAAACCAGGTTACAAATCATATTTGTGTTTGTAAACATGACATTTAATCCATGTGCCAAGAAAAAGACTTTGCTTTTCTCCAAAACCAGGTTGACTCTGCTTTTCTGGTTGCTTTGCACACCAATTCCACACCAGTTTGTCCAGATTGGTTTGGATGACACCAGAAATATCCAGTTCTGTGGTGGCTAAGTCAATTCCAGCTGTTGCTACAGCTTCTGTGTTTGCTTGTGTTTTGTCAAGGGTATCTATGGACTTTAGAGTTGTGAATGAATTTTAGCATGTAACATTTTGATTTTCTGTTGGCAAATGCTAATTGGTTTCACATGGAGGCACAACAGATACACATTCGTGTTTTCTGAGTAAAAAGCTGCAGAAACCAGGTGGAAAATGATATTTGTGTTTGTAAAAATGACATTGAATCCATTTGCCCAAGAAAAAGTCTTTGCTTTTCTCCAAAACCAAGTTGACTCTGCTTTTCTGGGTGCTTTGCACACCAATTGCACACCAGTTTGTCCAGATATGTTTGGATGAAACCAGAAATATCTGGTTCTGTGGTGGCTATTCAATTCCAGCTGTTGCTACAGCTTCTGTGTTTGCTTGTGTTTTCTGGATAGTATCTATGGACTTTAGAGTTGTGAATGCATTGTAGCATGTAACATTTTGTTTTTCTGTTGGCAAACGCTAATTTTTTTCACATGGTGACACAAAGGTACACATTCGTGTTTTCTGAGTAAAAAGCTACATGAACCAGTTTAAAAATGATATTTGTGCTTGTAACCATGACATTGAATCCTCTTGCCCAAGAAAAAGACGGCATTTCCCCAAAACCAGGTTGACTCTGCCTTTGCGGGTGCTTTGCACACCAACTCCACACCAGTTTGTCCAGATAGGTTTGGATGAAATCAGAAATATCCGGTTCTGTCGTGGCTAACTCAATCCCAGCTCTGGCTACAGCTTCTGTGTTTGCTTGTGTTTTCTCGATAATATCTATGGACTTTAGAGTTGTGAATGCATTGTAGCATGTATCATTTTTTTTTTCTGTGGGCAAACGCTAATTGGTTTCACATGGAGACACAACAGATACACATTTTTGTTTTCTGAGTAAAAAGCTGCAGAAACCAGGTTGTAAATGATATTTGTGCTTGTAACCATGACATTGAATCCACTTGCCCAATAAAAAGACTGCTTTTCTCAAAAACCAGGTTGACTCTGCTTTTCTGGGAGCTTTGCACACCAACTCCACACCAGTTTGTCCAGATAGTCCTGGATGAAAGCAAAAATATCCGGTTCTGTGTTGGCTCAGTCAATCCCAGCTCTTGCTACATCCTAAGAGTTTGTTTGTGTTTTGTCGATAGTATCTATGGACTTTAGAGATGTGAATGCATTGTAGCATGTAACATTTTGTTTTTCTGTTGGCAAACGCTAATAGGTTTCACACGGAGACACAACAGTGACATATTCGTGTTTTCTGAGTAAAAAGCTGCAGAAACCAGGTTACAAATGATATTTGTGTTTGTAAACATGACATTGAATCCTCTTGTCCAAGAAAAAGACTTTGCTTTTCTCCCAAACCAGGTTGACTCTGATTTTCTGTGTGCTTTGCACACAAACTCCACACCAGTTTGTTCAGCTAGGTTGGATGAAACCAGAAATATCCGGTTCTGTGGTGGGTAAGTCAATCACAGCTCTGGCTACAGCTTCTGTGTTTGCTTGTGTTTTCTCCACAGTATCTATGGACTTTAGAGTTGTGAATGCATTGTAGCATTTAGCATTTAGGTTTTCTGTTGGCAAACGCTAATGGTTTCAAATGAGTCACAGCAGGTACACATTCATGTTTTCTGAGTAAAAAGCTGCAGAAACCAGGTTAAAAATGATATTTGTGTTTGTAAACATGACATTGAATCCATGTGCCCAAGAAAAAGACTTTGCTTTCTCCAAAACCAGGTTGACTCTGCTTTTCTGGGTGCTTTGCACACCAATTCCACACCAGTTTGTCCAGATAGGGCTGGATGAAAGCGAAAATATCCGGTTCTGTGGTGGCTCAGTCAATCCCAGCTCTTGCTACATCCTAAGAGTTTGTTTGTGTTTTGTCGATAGTATCTATGGACTTTAGAGATGTGAATGCATTGTAGCATGTAACATTTTGTTTTTCTGTTGGCAAACGCTAATAGGTTTCACATGGAGACACAACAATGCCATATTCGTGTTTTCTGAGTAAAAAGCTGAAGAAACCATGTCACAAATGATTTTTGTGTTTGTAAACATGACATGGAATCCACTTGTCCAAGAAAAAGACTTTGCTTTTCTCCCAAACCAGGTTGACTCTGATTTTCTGTGTGCTTTGCACACAAACTCCACACCAGTTTGTTCAGCTAGGTTTGGATGAAACCAGAAATATCCGGTTCTGTGGTGGGTAAGTCAATCACAGCTCTGGCTACAGCTTCTGTGTTTGCTTGTGTTTTCTCCACAGTATCTATGGACTTTAGAGTTGTGAATGCATTGTAGCATTTAGCATTTAGGTTTTCTGTTGGCAAACGCTAATGGTTTCAAATGAGTCACAGCAGGTACACATTCATGGTTTCTCAGTAAAAAGCTGCAGAAACGAGGGTAAAAATGATATTTGTGTTTGTAAACATGACATTGAATCCACTTGCCCAAGAAAAAGACTTTGCTTTCTCCAAAACCAGGTTGACTCTGCTTTTCTGGGTGCTTTGCACACCAATTCCACACCAGTTTGTCCATATAGGGCTGGATGGAACCAGAAACATCCGGTCTGTGGTGGCTAACTCAAACCCAGCTCTTGCTACAGCTTCTATATTAGCTTGTGTTTTCTCCAGAGTATCTATGGACTTTAGAGTTGTGAAAGCATTGTAGCATTTAGCATTTAGGTTTTCTGTTGGCAAACGCTAATGGTTTCAAATGAGTCACAGCAGGTACACATTCGTGTTTTCTGAGTAAAAAGCTGCAGAAACGAGGGTAAAAATGATATTTGTGTTTGTAAACATGACATTGAATCCATGTGCCCAGGAAAAAGACTTTGCTTTCTCCAAAACCAGGTTGACTCTGCTTTTCTGGGTGCTTTGCACACCAATTCCACACCAGTTTGTCCAGATAGGGCTGGATGAAACCAGAAATATCCGGTTCTGTGGTGGCTCAGTCAATCCCAGCTCTTGCTACATCCTAAGAATTTGTTTGTGTTTTCTCGATAGTATCTATGGACTTTAGAGATGTGAATGCATTGTAGCATTTAGCATTTAGGTTTTCTGTTGGCAAACGCTAATGGTTTCAAATGAGTCTCAACAGGTGCACATTCATGTTTTCTGAGTAAAAAGCTGCAGAAACCAGGTTACAAATCATATTTGTGTTTGTAAACATGACATTTAATCCATGTGCCAAGAAAATGACTTTGCTTTTCTCCAAAACCAGGTTGACTCTGCTTTTCTGGTTGCTTTGCACACCAATTGCACACCAGTTTGTCCAGATAGGGCTGGATAAACCAGAAATATCCGGTTCTGTGGTGGCTCAGTCAATCCCAGCTCTTGCTACATCCTAAGAGTTTGTTTGTGTTTTGTCGATAGTATCTATGGACTTTAGAGATGTGAATGCATTGTAGCATGTAACATTTTGTTTTTCTGTTGGCAAATGCTAATAGGTTTCACATGGAGACACAACAGTGACATATTCGTGTTTTCTGAGTAAAAAGCTGCAGAAACCAGGTCACAAATGATATTTGTGTTGTAAACATGAGATTGAATCCACTTGCCCAAGAAAAAGACTTTGCTTTTCTCCAAAACCAGGTTGACTCTGCTTTTCTTTGTGCTTTGCACACGAACTCCACACCAGTTTGTTCAGCTAGGTTTGGATGAATCCAGAAATATCCGGTTCTGTGGTGGGTAAGTCAATCCCAGCTCTGGCTACAGCTTCTGTGTTTGCTTGTGTTTTCTCCACAGTATCTATGGACTTTAGAGTTGTGAATGCATTGTAGCATTTAGCATTTAGGTTTTCTGGTGGCAAACGCTAATGGTTTCAAATGAGTCACAGCAGGTACACATTCGTGTTTTCTGAGTAAAAAGCTGCAGAAACCAGGTTAAAAATGATATTTGTGTTTGTAAACATGACATTGAATCCACCTGTCCAAGAAAAAGACTTTGCTTTCTCCAAAACCAGGTTGACTCTGCCTTTCTGGGTGCTTTGCACACCAATTCCACACCAGTTTGTCCAGATAGGGCTGGATGAAACCAGAAATATCCGGTTCTCTGGTGGCTAAATCAATCCAAGCTCTTGCTCCAGCTTCTGTGTTTGCTTGTGTTTTGTCGATAGTATCTATGGACTTTAGAGTTGTGAATGAATTTTAGCATGTAACATTTTGATTTTCTGTTGGCAAATGCTAATTGGTTTCACATGGAGGCACAACAGATACACATTCGTGTTTTCTGAGTAAAAAGCTGCAGAAACCAGGTTAAAAATGATATTTGTGTTTTTGAACTTGACATTGAATCCATGTGCCCAAGAAAAAGACTTTGCTCTTCTCCAAAACCAGGTTCACTCTCTTTTCTGGGTTCTTTGCACACCAATTCCACACCAGTTTGATCAGATAGGGCTGGATGAAACCAGAAATATCCAGTTCTGTGGTGGCTCAGTCAATCCCAGCTCTTGCTACATCCTAAGAGTTTTTTTGTGTTTTGTCAATAGTATCTATGGACTTTAGAGATGTGAATGCATTGTAGCATGTAACATTTTGTTTTTCTGTTGGCAAACGCTAATAGGTTTCACATGGAGACACAACAATGACATATTCGTGTTTTCTGAGTAAAAAGCTGAAGAAACCATGTCACAAATGATTTTTGTGTTTGTAAACATGACATTGAATCCACTTGTCCAAGAAAAAGACTTTGCTTTTCTCCCAAACCAGGTTGACTCTGATTTTCTGTGTGCTTTGCACACAAACTCCACACCAGTTTGTTCAGCTAGGTTTGGATGAAACCAGAAATATCCGGTTCTGTGGTTGGTAAGTCAATCACAGCTCTGGCTACAGCTTCTGTGTTTGCTTGTGTTTTCTCCACAGTATCTATGGACTTTAGAGTTGTGAATGCATTGTAGCATTTAGCATTTAGGTTTTCTGTTGGCAAACGCTAATGGTTTCAAATGAGTCACAGCAGGTACACATTCATGGTTTCTCAGTAAAAAGCTGCAGAAACCAGGTTACAAATGATATTTGTGTTTGTAAACATGACATTGAATCCACTTGCCCAAGAAAAAGACTTTGCTTTCTCCAAAACCAGGTTGACTCTGCTTTTCTGGGTGCTTTGCACACTAATTCCACACCAGTTTGTCCATATAGGGCTGGATGGAACCAGAAACATCCGGTCTGTGGTGGCTAACTCAAACCCAGCACTTGCTACAGCTTCCATATTAGCTTGTGTTTTCTCCAGAGTATCTATGGACTTTAGAGTTGTGAATGCATTGTAGCTTGTATCATTTTGTTTTTCTGTGGGCAAACGCTAATTGGTTTCACATGGAGACACAACAGATACACATTCGTGTTTTCTGAGTAAAAAGCTGCAGAAACCAGGTTGTAAATGATATTTGTGTTTGTAAACATGACATTGAATCCAGTTGCCCAAGAAAAAGACTTTGATTTTCTCCAAAACAAGGTTGACTCTGTTTTTCTGGGTGCCCTCACACCAGTTCCACACCAGTTTGTTCAGCTAGGTTTGGATGAAACCAGATATATCCGGTTCTGTGGTGGGTAAGTCAATCCCAGCTCTGGCTACAGCTTCTGTGTTTGCTTGTGTTTTCTCAATAGTATCTATGGACTTTAGAGTTGTGAATGCATTGCAGCATGTAACATTTTGTTTTTCTGTTGGCAAACGCTAATTTGTTTCACATGGTGACACAAAGGTAAACATTCGTGTTTTCTGAGTAAAAAGCTGCAGAAACCAGGTTGTAAATGATATTTGTGCTTGTAACCATGACATTGAATCCACTTGCCCAAGAAAAAGACTTTGCTTTTCTCAAAAACCAGGTTGACTCTGCTTTTCTGGGAGCTTTGCACACCAACTCCACACCAGTTTGTCCAGATAGTGCTGGATGAAAGCAAAAATATCCGGTTCTGTGTTGGCTCAGTCAATCCCAGCTCTTGCTACATCCTAAGAGTTTGTTTGTGTTTTGTCGATAGTATCTATGGACTTTAGAGATGTGAATGCATTGTAGCATGTAACATTTTGTTTTTCTGTTGGCAAACGCTAATAGGTTTCACATGGAGACACAACAACAACATATTCGTGTTTTCTGAGTAAAAAGCTGCAGAAACCAGGTCACAAATTATATTTGTGTTTGTAAACATGACATTGAATCCACCTGTCCAAGAAAAAGACTTTGCTTTTCTCCAAAACCAGGTTGACTCTGCTTTTCTGGGTGCTTTGCACACCAACTCCACACCAGTTTGTTCAGCTAGGTTTGGAGGAAACCAGAAATATCCGGTTCTGTGGTGGGTAAGTCAATCACAGCTCTGGCTACAGCTTCTGTGTTTGCTTGTGTTTTCTCCACAGTATCTATGGACTTTAGAGTTGTGAATGCATTGTAGCATTTAGCATTTAGGTTTTCTGTTGGCAAACGCTAATGGTTTCAAATGAGTCACAGCAGGTACACATTCGTGTTTTCTGAGTAAAAAGCTGCAGAAACAGGTTAAAAATGATATTGGTGTTTTTAAACATGACATTGAATCCATGTGCCCAGGAAAAAGACTTTGCTTTCTCCAAAACCAGGTTGACTCTGCTTTTCTGGGTGCTTTGCACACCAATTCCACACCAGTTTGTCCAGATAGGGCTGGATGAAACCAGAAATATCCGGTTCTGTGGTGGCTCAGTCAATCCCAGCTCTTGCTACATCCTAAGAGTTTGTTTGTGTTTTCTCGATAGTATCTATGGACTTTAGAGATGTGAATGCATTGTAGCATTTAGCATTTAGGTTTTCTGTTGGCAAACGCTAATGGTTTCAAATGCGTCTCAACAGGTGCACATTCATGTTTTCTGAGTAAAAAGCTGCAGAAACCAGGTTACAAATCATATTTGTGTTTGTAAACATGACATTTAATCCATGTGCCAAGAAAAAGACTTTGCTTTTCTCCAAAACCAGGTTGACTCTGCTTTTCTGGTTGCTTTGCACACCAATTCCACACCAGTTTGTCCAGATTGGTTTGGATGACACCAGAAATATCCAGTTCTGTGGTGGCTAAGTCAATTCCAGCTGTTGCTACAGCTTCTGTGTTTGCTTGTGTTTTGTCAAGGGTATCTATGGACTTTAGAGTTGTGAATGAATTTTAGCATGTAACATTTTGATTTTCTGTTGGCAAATGCTAATTGGTTTCACATGGAGGCACAACAGATACACATTCGTGTTTTCTGAGTAAAAAGCTGCAGAAACCAGGTGGAAAATGATATTTGTGTTTGTAAAAATGACATTGAATCCATTTGCCCAAGAAAAAGTCTTTGCTTTTCTCCAAAACCAAGTTGACTCTGCTTTTCTGGGTGCTTTGCACACCAATTGCACACCAGTTTGTCCAGATATGTTTGGATGAAACCAGAAATATCCGGTTCTGTGGTGGCTATTCAATTCCAGCTGTTGCTACAGCTTCTGTGTTTGCTTGTGTTTTCTGGATAGTATCTATGGACTTTAGAGTTGTGAATGCATTGTAGCATGTAACATTTTGTTTTTCTGTTGGCAAACGCTAATTTTTTTCACATGGTGACACAAAGGTACACATTCGTGTTTTCTGAGTAAAAAGCTACATGAACCAGTTTAAAAATGATATTTGTGCTTGTAACCATGACATTGAATCCTCTTGCCCAAGAAAAAGACGGCATTTCCCCAAAACCAGGTTGACTCTGCCTTTGCGGGTGTTTTTACACCAACTCCACACCAGTTTGTCCAGATAGGTTTGGATGAAATCAGAAATATCCGGTTCTGTCGTGGCTAACTCAATCCCAGCTCTGGCTACAGCTTCTGTGTTTGCTTGTGTTTTCTCGATAATATCTATGGACTTTAGAGTTGTGAATGCATTGTAGCATGTATCATTTTTTTTTTCTGTGGGCAAACGCTAATTGGTTTCACATGGAGACACAACAGATACACATTTTTGTTTTCTGAGTAAAAAGCTGCAGAAACCAGGTTGTAAATGATATTTGTGCTTGTAACCATGACATTGAATCCACTTGCCCAATAAAAAGACTGCTTTTCTCAAAAACCAGGTTGACTCTGCTTTTCTGGGAGCTTTGCACACCAACTCCACACCAGTTTGTCCAGATAGTCCTGGATGAAAGCAAAAATATCCGGTTCTGTGTTGGCTCAGTCAATCCCAGCTCTTGCTACATCCTAAGAGTTTGTTTGTGTTTTGTCGATAGTATCTATGGACTTTAGAGATGTGAATGCATTGTAGCATGTAACATTTTGTTTTTCTGTTGGCAAACGCTAATAGGTTTCACACGGAGACACAACAGTGACATATTCGTGTTTTCTGAGTAAAAAGCTGCAGAAACCAGGTTACAAATGATATTTGTGTTTGTAAACATGACATTGAATCCTCTTGTCCAAGAAAAAGACTTTGCTTTTCTCCCAAACCAGGTTGACTCTGCTTTTCTTTGTGCTTTGCACACGAACTCCACACCAGTTTGTTCAGCTAGGTTTGGATGAAACCAGAAATATCCGGTTCTGTGGTGGGTAAGTCAATCACAGCTCTGGCTACAGCTTCTGTGTTTGCTTGTGTTTTCTCCACAGTATCTATGGACTTTAGAGTTGTGAATGCATTGTAGCATTTAGCATTTAGGTTTTCTGTTGGCAAACGCTAATGGTTTCAAATGAGTCACAGCAGGTACACATTCATGTTTTCTGAGTAAAAAGCTGCAGAAACCAGGTTAAAAATGATATTTGTGTTTGTAAACATGACATTGAATCCATGTGCCCAAGAAAAAGACTTTGCTTTCTCCAAAACCAGGTTGACTCTGCTTTTCTGGGTGCTTTGCACACCAATTCCACACCAGTTTGTCCAGATAGGGCTGGATGAAAGCGAAAATATCCGGTTCTGTGGTGGCTCAGTCAATCCCAGCTCTTGCTACATCCTAAGAGTTTGTTTGTGTTTTCTGGATAGTATCTATGGACTTTAGAGATGTGAATGCATTGTAGCATGTAACATTTTGTTTTTCTGTTGGCAAACGCTAATAGGTTTCACATGGAGACACAACAATGACATATTCGTGTTTTCTGAGTAAAAAGCTGAAGAAACCATGTCACAAATGATTTTTGTGTTTGTAAACATGACATGGAATCCACTTGTCCAAGAAAAAGACTTTGCTTTTCTCCCAAACCAGGTTGACTCTGATTTTCTGTGTGCTTTGCACACAAACTCCACACCAGTTTGTTCAGCTAGGTTTGGATGAAACCAGAAATATCCGGTTCTGTGGTGGGTAAGTCAATCACAGCTCTGGCTACAGCTTCTGTGTTTGCTTGTGTTTTCTCCACAGTATCTATGGACTTTAGAGTTGTGAATGCATTGTAGCATTTAGCATTTAGGTTTTCTGTTGGCAAACGCTAATGGTTTCAAATGAGTCACAGCAGGTACACATTCATGGTTTCTCAGTAAAAAGCTGCAGAAACGAGGGTAAAAATGATATTTGTGTTTGTAAACATGACATTGAATCCACTTGCCCAAGAAAAAGACTTTGCTTTCTCCAAAACCAGGTTGACTCTGCTTTTCTGGGTGCTTTGCACACCAATTCCACACCAGTTTGTCCATATAGGGCTGGATGGAACCAGAAACATCCGGTCTGTGGTGGCTAACTCAAACCCAGCTCTTGCTACAGCTTCTATATTAGCTTGTGTTTTCTCCAGAGTATCTATGGACTTTAGAGTTGTGAAAGCATTGTAGCATTTAGCATTTAGGTTTTCTGTTGGCAAACGCTAATGGTTTCAAATGAGTCACAGCAGGTACACATTCGTGTTTTCTGAGTAAAAAGCTGCAGAAACCAGGGTAAAAATGATATTTGTGTTTGTAAACATGACATTGAATCCATGTGCCCAGGAAAAAGACTTTGCTTTCTCCAAAACCAGGTTGACTCTGCTTTTCTGGGTGCTTTGCACACCAATTCCACACCAGTTTGTCCAGATAGGGCTGGATGAAACCAGAAATATCCGGTTCTGTGGTGGCTCAGTCAATCCCAGCTCTTGCTACATCCTAAGAATTTGTTTGTGTTTTCTCGATAGTATCTATGGACCTAGAGATGTGAATGCATTGTAGCATTTAGCATTTAGGTTTTCTGTTGGCAAACGCTAATGGTTTCAAATGAGTCTCAACAGGTGCACATTCATGTTTTCTGAGTAAAAAGCTGCAGAAACCAGGTTACAAATCATATTTGTGTTTGTAAACATGACATTTAATCCATGTGCCAAGAAAATGACTTTGCTTTTCTCCAAAACCAGGTTGACTCTGCTTTTCTGGTTGCTTTGCACACCAATTCCACACCAGTTTGTCCAGATAGGGCTGGATAAACCAGAAATATCCGGTTCTGTGGTGGCTCAGTCAATCCCAGCTCTTGCTACATCCTAAGAGTTTGTTTGTGTTTTGTCGATAGTATCTATGGACTTTAGAGATGTGAATGCATTGTAGCATGTAACATTTTGTTTTTCTGTTGGCAAATGCTAATAGGTTTCACATGGAGACACAACAGTGACATATTCGTGTTTTCTGAGTAAAAAGCTGCAGAAACCAGGTCACAAATGATATTTGTGTTGTAAACATGAGATTGAATCCACTTGCCCAAGAAAAAGACTTTGCTTTTCTCCAAAACCAGGTTGACTCTGCTTTTCTTTGTGCTTTGCACACGAACTCCACACCAGTTTGTTCAGCTAGGTTTGGATGAAACCAGAAATATCCGGTTCTGTGGTGGGTAAGTCAATCCCAGCTCTGGCTACAGCTTCTGTGTTTGCTTGTGTTTTCTCCACAGTATCTATGGACTTTAGAGTTGTGAATGCATTGTAGCATTTAGCATTTAGGTTTTCTGGTGGCAAACGCTAATGGTTTCAAATGAGTCACAGCAGGTACACATTCGTGTTTTCTGAGTAAAAAGCTGCAGAAACCAGGTTAAAAATGATATTTGTGTTTGTAAACATGACATTGAATCCACCTGTCCAAGAAAAAGACTTTGCTTTCTCCAAAACCAGGTTGACTCTGCCTTTCTGGGTGCTTTGCACACCAATTCCACACCAGTTTGTCCAGATAGGGCTGGATGAAACCAGAAATATCCGGTTCTCTGGTGGCTAAATCAATCCAAGCTCTTGCTCCAGCTTCTGTGTTTGCTTGTGTTTTGTCGATAGTATCTATGGACTTTAGAGTTGTGAATGAATTTTAGCATGTAACATTTTGATTTTCTGTTGGCAAATGCTAATTGGTTTCACATGGAGGCACAACAGATACACATTCGTGTTTTCTGAGTAAAAAGCTGCAGAAACCAGGTTAAAAATGATATTTGTGTTTTTGAACTTGACATTGAATCCATGTGCCCAAGAAAAAGACTTTGCGCTTCTCCAAAACCAGGTTCACTCTCTTTTCTGGGTTCTTTGCACACCAATTCCACACCAGTTTGATCAGATAGGGCTGGATGAAACCAGAAATATCCAGTTCTGTGGTGGCTCTGTCAATCCCAGCTCTTGCTACATCCTAAGAGTTTTTTTGTGTTTTGTCAATAGTATCTATGGACTTTAGAGTTGTGAATGCATTGTAGCATGTAACATTTTGTTTTTCTGTTGGCATACGCTAATCGGTTTCACAGGGAGACACCACAGGTACATATTCGTGTTTTTTGAGTAAAAAGCTGCAGAAACCAGGTTGTAAATGATATCGGTGCTTGTAACCATGACATTGAATCCACTTGCCCAAGAAAAAGACTTTGCTTTTCTCAAAAACCAGGTTGACTCTGCTTTTCTGGGAGCTTTGCACACCAACTCCACACCAGTTTGTCCAGATAGTGCTGGATGAAAGCGAAAATATCCGCTTCTGTGTTGGCTCAGTCAATCGCAGCTCTTGCTACATCCTAAGAGTTTGTTTGTGTTTTGTCGATAGTATCTATGGACTTTAGAGATGTGAATGCATTGTAGCATGTAACATTTTGTTTTTCTGTTGGCAAACGCTAATAGGTTTCACATGGAGACACAACAGTGACATATTCGTGTTTTCTGAGTAAAAAGCTGCAGAAACCAGGTCACAAATGATATTTGTGTTTGTAAAGATGACATTGAATCCACCTGTCCAAGAAAAAGACTTTGCTTTTCTCCAAAACCAGGTTGACTCTGCTTTTCTGGGTACTTTGCACACCAACTCCACACCAGTTTGTTCAGCTAGGTTTGGAGGAAACCAGAAATATCCGGTTCTGTGGTGGGTAAGTCAATCACAGCTCTGGCTACAGCTTCTGTGTTTGCTTGTGTTTTCTCCACAGTATCTATGGACTTTAGAGTTGTGAAAGCATTGTAGCATTTAGCATTTATGTTTTCTGGTGGCAAACGCTAATGGTTTCAAATGAGTCACAGCAGGTACACATTCGTGTTTTCTGAGTAAAAAGCTGCAGAAACGAGGGTAAAAATGATATTTGTGTTTGTAAACATGACATTGAATCCATGTGCCCAGGAAAAAGACTTTGCTTTCTCCAAAACCAGGTTGACTCTGCTTTTCTGGGTGCTTTGCACACCAATTCCACACCAGTTTGTCCAGATAGGGCTGGATGAAACCAGAAATATCCGGTTCTGTGGTGGCTCAGTCAATCCCAGCTCTTGCTACATCCTAAGAGTTTGTTTGTGTTTTCTCGATAGTATCTATGGACTTTAGAGATGTGAATGCATTGTAGCATTTAGCATTTAGGTTTTCTGTTGGCAAACGCTAATGGTTTCAAATGAGTCTCAACAGGTGCACATTCATGTTTTCTGAGTAAAAAGCTGCAGAAACCAGGTTACAAATCATATTTGTGTTTGTAAACATGACATTTAATCCATGTGCCAAGAAAAAGACTTTGCTTTTCTCCAAAACCAGGTTGACTCTGCTTTTCTGGTTGCTTTGCACACCAATTCCACACCAGTTTGTCCAGATTGGTTTGGATGACACCAGAAATATCCAGTTCTGTGGTGCCTAAGTCAATTCCAGCTGTTGCTACAGCTTCTGTGTTTGCTTGTGTTTTGTCAAGGGTATCTATGGACTTTAGAGTTGTGAATGAATTTTAGCATGTAACATTTTGATTTTCTGTTGGCAAATGCTAATTGGTTTCACATGGAGGCACAACAGATACACATTCGTGTTTTCTGAGTAAAAAGCTGCAGAAACCAGGTGGAAAATGATATTTGTGTTTGTAAAAATGACATTGAATCCATTTGCCCAAGAAATTTCTTTGCTTTTCTCCAAAACCAAGTTGACTCTGCTTTTCTGGGTGCTTTGCACACCAATTGCACACCAGTTTGTCCAGATATGTTTGGATGAAACCAGAAATATCTGGTTCTGTGGTGGCTATTCAATTCCAGCTGTTGCTACAGCTTCTGTGTTTGCTTGTGTTTTCTGGATAGTATCTATGGACTTTAGAGTTGTGAATGCATTGTAGCATGTAACATTTTGTTTTTCTGTTGGCAAACGCTAATAGGTTTCACATGGAGACACAACAGTGACATATTCGTGTTTTCTGAGTAAAAAGCTGCAGAAACCAGGTCACAAATGATATTTGTGTTTGTAAAGATGACATTGAATCCACCTGTCCAAGAAAAAGACTTTGCTTTTCTCCAAAACCAGGTTGACTCTGCTTTTCTGGGTACTTTGCACACCAACTCCACACCAGTTTGTTCAGCTAGGTTTGGAGGAAACCAGAAATATCCGGTTCTGTGGTGGGTAAGTCAATCACAGCTCTGGCTACAGCTTCTGTGTTTGCTTGTGTTTTCTCCACAGTATCTATGGACTTTAGAGTTGTGAAAGCATTGTAGCATTTAGCATTTATGTTTTCTGGTGGCAAACGCTAATGGTTTCAAATGAGTCACAGCAGGTACACATTCGTGTTTTCTGAGTAAAAAGCTGCAGAAACGAGGGTAAAAATGATATTTGTGTTTGTAAACATGACATTGAATCCATGTGCCCAGGAAAAAGACTTTGCTTTCTCCAAAACCAGGTTGACTCTGCTTTTCTGGGTGCTTTGCACACCAATTCCACACCAGTTTGTCCAGATAGGGCTGGATGAAACCAGAAATATCCGGTTCTGTGGTGGCTCAGTCAATCCCAGCTCTTGCTACATCCTAAGAGTTTGTTTGTGTTTTCTCGATAGTATCTATGGACTTTAGAGATGTGAATGCATTGTAGCATTTAGCATTTAGGTTTTCTGTTGGCAAACGCTAATGGTTTCAAATGAGTCTCAACAGGTGCACATTCATGTTTTCTGAGTAAAAAGCTGCAGAAACCAGGTTACAAATCATATTTGTGTTTGTAAACATGACATTTAATCCATGTGCCAAGAAAAAGACTTTGCTTTTCTCCAAAACCAGGTTGACTCTGCTTTTCTGGTTGCTTTGCACACCAATTCCACACCAGTTTGTCCAGATTGGTTTGGATGACACCAGAAATATCCAGTTCTGTGGTGCCTAAGTCAATTCCAGCTGTTGCTACAGCTTCTGTGTTTGCTTGTGTTTTGTCAAGGGTATCTATGGACTTTAGAGTTGTGAATGAATTTTAGCATGTAACATTTTGATTTTCTGTTGGCAAATGCTAATTGGTTTCACATGGAGGCACAACAGATACACATTCGTGTTTTCTGAGTAAAAAGCTGCAGAAACCAGGTGGAAAATGATATTTGTGTTTGTAAAAATGACATTGAATCCATTTGCCCAAGAAATTTCTTTGCTTTTCTCCAAAACCAAGTTGACTCTGCTTTTCTGGGTGCTTTGCACACCAATTGCACACCAGTTTGTCCAGATATGTTTGGATGAAACCAGAAATATCTGGTTCTGTGGTGGCTATTCAATTCCAGCTGTTGCTACAGCTTCTGTGTTTGCTTGTGTTTTCTGGATAGTATCTATGGACTTTAGAGTTGTGAATGCATTGTAGCATGTAACATTTTGTTTTTCTGTTGGCAAACGCTAATAGGTTTCACATGGAGACACAACAGTGACATATTCGTGTTTTCTGAGTAAAAAGCTACATGAACCAGTTTAGAAATGATATTTGTGCTTGTAACCATGACATTGAATCCTCTTGCCCAAGAAAAAGACGGCATTTCCCCAAAACCAGGTTGACTCTGCCTTTGCGGGTGCTTTGCACACCAACTCCACACCAGTTTGTCCAGATAGGTTTGGATGAAATCAGAAATATCCGGTTCTGTCGTGGCTAACTCAATCCCAGCTCTGGCTACAGCTTCTGTGTTTGCTTGTGTTTTCTCGATAATATCTATGGACTTTAGAGTTGTGAATGCATTGTAGCATGTATCATTTTGTTTTTCTGTGGGCAAACGCTAATTGGTTTCACATGGAGACACAACAGATACACATTTTTGTTTTCTGAGTAAAAAGCTGCAGAAACCAGGTTGTAAATGATATTTGTGCTTGTAACCATGACATTGAATCCACTTGCCCAATAAAAAGACTGCTTTTCTCAAAAACCAGGTTGACTCTGCTTTTCTGGGAGCTTTGCACACCAACTCCACACCAGTTTGTCCAGATAGTCCCGGATGAAAGCAAAAATATCCGGTTCTGTGTTGGCTCAGTCAATCCCAGCTCTTGCTACATCCTAAGAGTTTGTTTGTGTTTTGTCGATAGTATCTATGGACTTTAGAGATGTGAATGCATTGTAGCATGTAACATTTTGTTTTTCTGTTGGCAAACGCTAATAGGTTTCACACGGAGACACAACAGTGACATATTCGTGTTTTCTGAGTAAAAAGCTGCAGAAACCAGGTTACAAATGATATTTGTGTTTGTAAACATGACATTGAATCCTCTTGTCCAAGAAAAAGACTTTGCTTTTCTCCCAAACCAGGTTGACTCTGCTTTTCTTTGTGCTTTGCACACGAACTCCACACCAGTTTGTTCAGCTAGGTTTGGATGAAACCAGAAATATCCGGTTCTGTGGTGGGTAAGTCAATCCCAGCTCTGGCTACAGCTTCTGTGTTTGCTTGTGTTTTCTCCACAGTATCTATGGACTTTAGAGTTGTGAAAGCATTGTAGCATTTAGCATTTAGGTTTTCTGTTGGCAAACGCTAATGATTTCAAATGAGTCACAGCAGGTACACATTCATGTTTTCTGAGTAAAAAGCTGCAGAAACCAGGTTAAAAATGATATTTGTGTTTGTAAACATGACATTGAATCCATGTGCCCAAGAAAAAGACTTTGCTTTCTCCAAAACCAGGTTGACTCTAATTTTCTGGGTGCTTTGCACACCAATTCCACACCAGTTTGTCCAGATAGGGCTGGATGAAACCAGAAATATCCGGTTCTGTGGTGGCTCAGTCAATCCCAGCTCTTGCTACATCCTAAGAGTTTGTTTGTGTTTTCTGGATAGTATCTATGGACTTTAGAGATGTGAATGCATTGTAGCATGTAACATTTTGTTTTTCTGTTGGCAAACGCTAATAGGTTTCACATGGAGACACAACAATGACATATTCGTGTTTTCTGAGTAAAAAGCTGAAGAAACCATGTCACAAATGATTTTTGTGTTTGTAAACATGACATTGAATCCACTTGTCCAAGAAAAAGACTTTGCTTTTCTCCAAAACCAGGTTGACTCTGATTTTCTGTGTGCTTTGCACACAAACTCCACACCAGTTTGTTCAGCTAGGTTTGGATGAAACCAGAAATATCCGGTTCTGTGGTGGGTAAGTCAATCACAGCTCTGGCTACAGCTTCTGTGTTTGCTTGTGTTTTCTCCACAGTATCTATGGACTTTAGAGTTGTGAATGCATTGTAGCATTTAGCATTTAGGTTTTCTGTTGGCAAACGCTAATGGTTTCAAATGAGTCACAGCAGGTACACATTCATGGTTTCTCAGTAAAAAGCTGCAGAAACCAGGTTACAAATGATATTTGTGTTTGTAAACATGACATTGAATCCACTTGCCCAAGAAAAAGACTTTGCTTTCTCCAAAACCAGGTTGACTCTGCTTTTCTGGGTGCTTTGCACACTAATTCCACACCAGTTTGTCCATATAGGGCTGGATGGAACCAGAAACATCCGGTCTGTGGTGGCTAACTCAAACCCAGCTCTTGCTACAGCTTCTATATTAGGTTGTGTTTTCTCCAGAGTATCTATGGACTTTAGAGTTGTGAATGCATTGTAGCTTGTATCATTTTTTTTTCTGTGGGCAAACGCTAATTGGTTTCACACGGAGACACAACAGATACACAGTCGTGTTTTCTGAGTAAAAAGCTGCAGAAACCAGGTTGTAAATGATATTTGTGTTTGTAAACATGACATTGAATCCAGTTGCCCAAGCAAAAGACTTTGCTTTTCTCCAAAACCAGGTTGACTCTGCTTTTCTAAGTGCCCTCACACCAGTTCCACACCAGTTTGTTCAGCTAGGTTTGGATGAAACCAGATATATCCGGTTCTGTGGTGGGTAAGTCAATCCCAGTTCTGGCTACAGCTTCTGTGTTTGCTTGTGTTTTCTCAATAGTATCTATGGACTTTAGAGTTGTGAATGCATTGTAGCATGTAACATTTTGTTTTTCTGTTGTAATACGCTAATCGGTTTCACAGGGAGACACCACAGGTACACATTCGTGTTTTCTGAGTAAAAAGCTGCAGAAACCAGGTTGTAAATGATATTGGTGCTTGTAACCATGACATTGAATCCACCTGTCCAAGAAAAAGACTTTGCTTTTCTCCAAAACCAGGTTGACTCTGCTTTTCTGGGAGCTTTGCACACGAACTCCACACCAGTTTGTCCAGATAGTGCTGGATGAAAGCGAAAATATCCGGCTCTGTGTTGGCTCAGTCAATCGCAGCTCTTGCTACATCCTAAGAGTTTGTTTGTGTTTTGTCGATAGTATCTATGGACTTTAGAGTTTTGAATGCCTTGTAGCATGTAACATTTTGTTTTTCTGTTGGCAAACGCTAATAGGTTTCACATGGAGACACAACAGTGACATATTCGTGTTTTCTGAGTAAAAAGCTGCAGAAACCAGGTTACAAATGATATTTGTGTTTGTAAACATGACATTGAATCCACTTGCCCAAGAAAAAGACTTTGCTTTTCCCCAAAACCAGGTTGACTCTGCTGCTCTGGGTGCTTTGCACAACAATTCCACACCAGTTTGTCCAGATAGAGCTGGATGAACCCAGAAACATCCGGTTCTGTGGTGGCTAAATCAATCCCAGCTCTTGCTACATCCTCGAGTTTGTTTGTGTTTAGTCGATAGTATCTATGGACTTTAGAGATGTGAATGCATTGTAGCATGTAACATTTTGTTTTTCTGTTGGCAAACGCTAATTGGTTTCACATGGAGACACTACAGGAACACATTCATATTGTCTGAGTAAAAAGCTGCAGAAACCAGGTTACAAATGATATCTGTGTTTGTAACCATGTCATTGAATCCACTTGCCCAAGAAAAAGACTTTGCTTTTCTCCAAAACCAGGTTGACTCTGCTTTTCTGGGTGCTTTGCACATCAACTCCACACCAGTTTGTCCAGATAGGTTTGGCTGAAACCAGAAATATCCGGTTCTGTGGTGGCTAAGTCAATTCTGTCTGTTGCTACAGCTTCTGTGTTTGCTTGTGTTTTGTCAATAGTATCTATGGACTTTAGAGTTGTGAAAGCATTGTTGCATGTAACATTTTGTTTTTCTGTTGGCAAACGCTAATTGGTTTCACATGGAGACACCACAGGTACATATTCGTGTTTTCTGAGTAAAAAGCTGCAGAAACTAGGGTAGAAATGATATTTCTGTTTGTAAACATGACATTGAATCCATGTGCCCAAGAATAAGACTTTGATTCTCCAAAACCAGGTTGACTCTGCTTTTCTGGGTGCTTTGCACACCCACTCCACACCAGTTTGTTCAGCTAGGTTTGGATAGAACCAGGAATATCCAGTTCTGTGGTGGCTCAGTCAATCCCAGCTCTGGCTACAGATTCTGTGTTTGCTTGTGTTTTCTCGATAGTATCTATGGACTTTAGAGATGTGAATGCATTGTAGCATGTAACATTTTGTTTTTCTGTTGGCAAACGCTAATTGGCTTCACATGGAGACACAACAATTACATATTCGTGTTTTCTGAGTAAAAAGCTGCAGAAACCAGGTTACAAATGATATTTGTGTTTGTAAACATGACATTGAATCCATGTGCCCAAGAAAAAGACTTTGCTTTTTTCCAAAACCAGGTTGACTCTGCTTTTCTGGGTGCTTTGCACACCAATTCCACACCAGTTTGTCCAGATAGGTTTGGATGAAACCAGAAATATCCAGTTCTGTGGTGGCTAAGTCAATCCCAGCTCTGGCTATAGCTTCTGTGTTTGCTTGTGTTTTCTCCACAGTATCTATGGACTTTAGAGTTGTGAATGCATTGTAGCATTTAGCATTTAGGTTTTCTGTTGGCAAACGCTAATGGTTTCAAATGAGTCACAGCAGGTACACATTCATGTTTTCTGAGTCAAAAGCTGCAGAAACCAGGTTAAAAATGATATTTGTGTTTGTAAACATGACATTGAAATCACTTGCCCAAGAAAAAAAAAAGACTTTGCTTTTCTCGAAAACCAGGTTGACTCTGCTTTTCTGGGTGCTTTGCACACCAATTTCACACCAGTTTGTGCAGATAGGGCTGGATGAAACCAGAAATATCCGGTTCTGTGGTGGCTCAGTCAATCCCAGATCTGGCTACAGCTTCTGGGTTTGCTTGTGTTTTGTCAATAGGATCTATGGACTTTAGATTTGTGAATGCATTGTAGAATGTAGCATTTAGGTTTTCTGTTGGCAAACGCTAATTGGTTTCACATGGAGACACTACAGGTACACATTCGTGTTTTCTGAGTAAAAAGCTGCAGAAACCAGGTTATAAATGATACTTGTTTTTGAAAACTTGACATTGAATCCATGTGCCCAAGAATAAGACTTTGCTTTTCTCCAAAACCACTTTGACTCTGCTTTTCTGTGTGCTTGGCACACCAACTCCACACCAGTTTGTTCAGATATGTTTGGATGAAACCAGAAATATCCGGTTCTGTGGTGGCTCAGTCAATCCCAGCTCTGGCTACAGCTTCTGTGGTTGCTTGTGTTTTATCAATAGTATCTATGGACTTTAGTGTTGTGAATGCATTGTAGCATGTAGCATTTAGGTTTTCTGTTCGCTAACGCTAATGGTTTCAAATGAGACACAACAGGGACACATTCGTGTTTTCTGAGTAAAAAGCTGCAGAAACCAGGTTAAAAATGATATTTGTGTTTGTAAACATGACATTGAAATCACTTGCCCAAGAAAAAAAAAAGACTTTGCTTTTCTCGAAAACCAGGTTGACTCTGCTTTTCTGGATGCTTTGCACACCAATTCCACAACAGTTTGTCCAGATTGGTTTGGATGAAACCAGAAATATCCGGTTCTCTGGTGGCTAACTCAATCCCTGCTGTTGCTACAGCTTCTGTGTTTGCTTGTGTTTTCTCCACAGTATTTATGGACTTAGATTTGTGAATGCATTGTTGTACGTAACATTTTGTTTTCTGTTGGCAAAAGCTAATTGGTTTCACATGAAACCATTAAGGGTACACATTCGTGTTTTATGAGTAAAAAGCTGCAGAGACCAGGTTAAAAATAATATTTGTGTTTCTTAACATGACATTGAATCCACTTGCCCAAGAAACAGACTTTGCTTTTCTCCAAAACCAGGTTGACTCTGCTTTTCTGGGTGCTTTGCACACCAATTCCACACCAGGTTTTCCAGTTAGGGCTGGATGGAACCAGAAATATCCGGTTCTGTGGTGGCGAACTCAATCCCAGCTCTTGCTACAGCTTCTGTGTTTGCTTGTGTTTTGTCGATAGTATCTATGGTCTTTAGAGTTGTGAATGCATTTTAGCATGTAACATTTTGATTTTCGGTTGGCAAATGCTAATTGGATTAACATGGAGGCACAACAGATACACATTCGTGTTTTCTGCGTAAAAAGCTGCAGAAACCAGGTTAAAAATGATATTTGTGTTTGTAAACATGACATTGAATCCATGTGCCCAAGAAACAGACTTTGCTTTTCCCCAAAACCAGGTTGACTCTGCTTTGCTGGGTGCTTTGCACACCAATTCCATACCAGTTAGTCCAGATAGGGCGGGATGAAACCAGAAATATCCAGTTCTGTGGTGGCTCAGTCAATCCCAGCTCTGGCTACAGCTTCTGGGTTTGCTTGTGTTTTGTCAATAGTACCTATGGACTTTAGATTTGTGAATGCATTGTAGAATGCAGCATTTAGGTTTTCTGTTGGCAAACGCTAATTGTTTTCACATGGAGACACTACAGGTACACATTCGTGTTTTCTGAGTAAAAAGCTGCAGAGAGCAGTTTAAAAATGATATTTGTGTTTGTAAACATGACATTGAATCCACTTGCCCAAGAAAAAGACTTTGCGTTTCTCCAAAACCAGGTTGACTCTGCTTTTCTGGGTGCTTCGCACACCAACTCCACACCAGTTTGTTCAGATATGTTTGGATGAAACCAGAAATATACAGTTCTGTGGTGGCTCAGTCAATCCCAGCTCTGGCTACAGCTTCTGTGGTTGCTTGTGTTTTATCAATAGTATCTATGGACTTTAGTATTGTGAATGCATTGTAGCATGTAGCATTTAGGTTTTCTGTTGGCAAACGCTAATGGTTTCAAATGAGACACAACAGGCACACATTCATGTTTTCTGAGTAAAAAGCTGCAGAAACCAGGTTAAAAATGATATTTGTGTTTGTAAACATGACATTGAAATCACTTGCCCAAGAAAAAAAAAAGACTTCGCTTTTCTCGAAAACCAGGTTGACTCTGCGTTTCTGGGTGCTTTGCACAACAATTCCACACCAGTTTGTCCAGATAGGACTGGATGAAACCAGAAACATTCAGTTCTGTGCTGGCTAAGACAATCCCAGCTCTTGCTACATCCTAAGTGTTTGTGTTTTGTCGAGAGTATGTATGGACTTTAGAGTTGTGAATGCATTGTAGCATGTAACATTTAGGTTTTCTGTTGGCAAACGCTAATTGTTTCATATGAGACACAACAGGGACACATTCGTGTTTTCTGAGTAAAAAGCTGCAGAAACCAGGTTACAAATTATATTTGTGTTTGTAACCATGACATTGAATGCACTTGCCCAAGAAACAGACTTTGCTTTTCTCCAAAACCAGGTTGACTCTGCTTTTCTGGGTGCTTTGCACACCAACTCCACACCAGTTTGTCCAGATAGGTTTGGATGAAATCAGAAATATCCGGTTCTGTGGTGGCTAACTCAAACCCAGCGCTTGCTACAGCTTCTGAGTTTGCTTGTGTTTTCTCGATAGTGTCTATGGACTTTAGAGTTGTGAAAGCATTGTTGCATGTAACATATTGTTTTTCTGTTAACAAACGCTAATTGGTTTCACATGGAGAAACTACAGGTACATATTCGTGTTTTCTGAGTAAAAAAATGCAGAAACAAGGTTACAAATGATATTTGTGTTTGTAAACATGACATTGAATCCACGTTCCCAAGAATAAGTCTTTGCTTTTCTCCAAAACCGGGTTGACTCTGCTTTTCTGGGTGTTTTGCACACCAACTCCACACCAGTTTGTTTAGCTAGGTTTGGATGAAACCAGAAATATCCGGTTCTGTGGTGGCTCAGTCAATCCCAGCTCTGGCTACAGCTTTTGTGTTTGCTTGTGTTTTGTCAATAGTATCTATGGACTTTAGAGTTGTGAATGCATTGTAGCATGTAGCATTTAGGTTTTCTATTGGCAAACGCTAATGGTTTCAAATGCGACACAGCAGGCCCACATTCGTGTTTTCTGTGTAAAAAGCTGCAGAAACTAGGTTACAAATGATATTTGTGTTTGTAAACATGACATTGAATCCACCTGTCCAAGAAAAAGACTTTGCTTTTCTCCAAAACCAGGTTGACTCTGCTTTTCTGGGTGCTTTGCACATCAATTCCACACCAGTTTGTTCAGTTAGGTTTGGATGAAACCAGAAATATCCGGTTCTCTGATGGCTAAATCAATCCCAGCTCTTGCTACAGCTTCTGTGTTTGCTTGTGTTTTCTCGATAGTATCTATGGACTTAGAGTTGTGAATGCATGGTAGCATGTAACAATTTGATTTTCTGTTGGCAAACGCTAATTGGTTTCACATGGTGGCACAACAGGTACACATTCGTGTTTTCTGAGTAAAAAGCTGTAGAAACCAGGTTGAAAATGATATTTGTGTTTGTAAACATGACATTGAATCCACTTGCCCAAGAAAAAGACTTTGTTTTTCTCCAAAACCAGGTTGACTCTGCTTTTCTGGATGCTTTGCACACCAATTCCACACCAGTTTGTCCAGATATGTTTGGCTGAAACCATAAATATCCGGTTCTGTGGTGGCTAATTCAATTCCAGCTGTTGCTACAGCTTCTATATTTGCTTGTGTTTTCTCGATAGTATCTATGGACTTTAGAGATGTGAATGCATTGTAGCATGTAGCATTTAGGTTTTCTGTTGGCAAACGCTTATTTGTTTCACATGGTGACACAAAGGTACAAATTCGTATTTTCTGAGTAAAAAAATGCAGAAACAAGGTTACAAATGATATTTCTGTTTGTAAACATGACATTGAATCCACTTGCCCAAGAAAAAGTCTATGCTTTTCTCCAAAACCAGGTTGACTCTGCTTTTCTGGGTGCTTTGCACACCAATTCCACACCAGTTTGTCCAGATAGGTTTGGATAAAACCAGAAACATCCAGTTCTGTGGTGGATAAGTCAATCCCAGCTGTTTCTACAGCTTCTGTATTTGCTTGTGTTTTCTCGATAGTATCTATGGACTTAAAGTTGTGAATGCATTTTAGCATGTAACTTTTGATTTACTGTTGGCAAACGCTAATTGGTTTCACATGGAGGCACAACAGATACACATTCGTGTTTTCTGAGTAAAAAGCTGCAGAACCAGGTTACAAATAATATATGTGTTTGTAAACATGACATTGAATCCACGTGTCCAAGAAAAAATCTTTGCTTTTCTCCAAAACCAGGTTGACTCTGCCTTTCCGGGTGCTTTGCACACCAACTCCACACCAGTTTGTTCAGCTAGGTTTGGATGAAACCAGAAATATCCGGTTCTGTGGTGGGTAAGTCAATCCCAGCTCTGGCTACAGCTTCTGTGTTTGCTTGTGTTTTGTCAATAGTATGTATGGACGTTAGAGTTGAGAATGCATTGTAGCATGTAACATTTAGGTTTCTGTTGGCAAACGCTAATGGTAGCAAATGAGTCACAGCAGGTACACATTCATGTTTTTTGAGTAAAAAGCTGCAGGAGCCAGGTTAGAAATGATATTTGTGTTTGTAAACATGACATTGAATCCACTTGCCCAAGGAAAAGACTTTGCTTTGCTCCAAAACCAGGTTGACTCTGCTTTTCTGGGTGCTTTGCACACCCACTCCACACCAGTTTGTTCAGCTAGGTTTGGATAAAACCAGAAATATCCAGTTCTGTGGTGGCTCTGTCAATCCCAGCTGTTGCTACAACTTCTGTGTTTGCTTGTGTTTTCTCGATAGTATGTATGGACTTTAGATTGTGAATGCATTGTAGCATGTAGCATTTAGGTTTTCTATTGGCAAACGCTAATGGTTTCAAATGAGAAACAACAGGTACACATTCGTGTTTTCTGAGTAAAAAGCTGCAGAAACCGGGTTAAAAATGATATTTGTGTTTGTAAACATGACATTGAATCCATGTGCCCAAGCGTAAGACTTTGCTTTTCTCCAAAACTCGGATGACTCTGCTTTTCTGGGTGCTTTGCACACCAACTCCACACCAGTTTGTTCAGCTAGGTTTGGATGAAACCGGAAATATCCAGTTCTGTGGTGGCTCAGTCAATCCCAGCTCTGGCTACAGCTTCTGGGTTTGCTTGTGTTTTGTCAATAGTATCTATGGACTTTAGAGTTGTGAAAGCATTGTTGCATGTAACATTTTGTTTTTCTGTTGGCAAACGCTAATTGGTTTCACATGGAGACACCACAGGTACATATTCGTGTTTTCTGAGTAAAAAGCTGCAGAAACTAGGGTAGAAATGATATTTCTGTTTGTAAACATGACATTGAATCCATGTGCCCAAGAATAAGACTTTGATTCTCCAAAACCAGGTTGACTCTGCTTTTCTGGGTGCTTTGCACACCCACTCCACACCAGTTTGTTCAGCTAGGTTTGGATAGAACCAGGAATATCCAGTTCTGTGGTGGCTCAGTCAATCCCAGCTCTGGCTACAGATTCTGTGTTTGCTTGTGTTTTCTCGATAGTATCTATGGACTTTAGAGATGTGAATGCATTGTAGCATGTAACATTTTGTTTGTCTGTTGGCAAACGCTAATGGTTTCACATGGAGACACTACAGGTACACATTCGTGTTTTCTGAGTAAAAAGTTGGAGAAACCAGGTTACAAATGATATTTGTGTTTGTAAACATGACATTGAATCCATGTGCCCAAGAATAAGACTTTGCTTTTCTCCAAAACCAGGTTGACTCTGCTTTTCTGGGTGCTTTGCACACCAATTCCACACCAGTTTTTCCAGATAGGTTTGGATGGAACCAGAAATATCCAGTTCTATGGTGGCTCAGTCAATCCCAGCTGTTGCTAAATCTTCTGTGTTTGCTTGTGTTTTGTCGATAGTATCTGTGGACTTTAGAGTTGTGAATGCATTGTTGTACATAACATTTTGTTTTCTGTTGGCAAAAGCTAATGGTTTCACATGAAACCATTAAGGGTACACATTCGTGTTTTATGAGTAAAAAGCTGCAGAGACCAGGTTAAAAATAATATTTGTGTTTCTTA
This sequence comes from Sylvilagus floridanus, assembly GCA_949820135.1. Taxonomy (NCBI): domain Eukaryota; kingdom Metazoa; phylum Chordata; class Mammalia; order Lagomorpha; family Leporidae; genus Sylvilagus; species Sylvilagus floridanus. The sequence goes on from OX463232.1 coordinate 29,306,766, forward strand.
ACATGACATTGAATCCACTTGCCCAAGAAACAGACTTTACTTTTCTCCAAAACCAGGTTGACTCTGCTTTTCTGGGTGCTTTGCACACCAATTACACACCAGGGTTTCCAGTTAGGGCTGGATGGAACCAGAAATATCCGGTTCTGTGGTGGCGAACTCAATCCCAGCTCTTGCTACAGCTTCTGTGTTTGCTTGTGTTTTGTCGATAGTATCTATGGTCTTTAGAGTTGTGAATGCATTTTAGCATGTAACATTTTGATTTTCTGTTGGCAAATGCTAATTGGTTTAACATGGAGGCACAACAGATACACATTCTTGTTTTCTGCGTAAAAAGCTGCAGAAACCAGGTTAAAAATGATATTTGTGTTTGTAAACATGACACTGAATCCACTTGCCCAAGAAAAAGACTTTGCTTTTCTCCAAACAAGGTTGACTCTGCTGCTATGGGTGCTTTGCACACCAGTTCCACACCAGTTTGTCCAGATATGTTTGGATGAAACCAGAAACATCCGGTTCTGTGGTGGCTAAGTGAATCCCAGCTCTTGCTAAATCCTAAGTGTTTGTTTGTGTTTTGTCGATAGTATGTATGGACTTTAGATTGTGAATGCATTGTAGCATGTAGCATTTAGGTTTTCTATTGGCAAACGCTAATGGTTTCAAATGAGACACAACAGGTACACATTCGGGTTTTCTGAGTAAAAAGCTACAGAAACCAGGTTAAAAATGATATTTGTGTTTGTAAACATGACATTGAATCCATGTGCCCAAGCGTAAGACTTTGCTTTTCTCCAAAACTCGGATGACTCTGCTTTTCTGGGTGCTTTGCACACCAACTCCACACCAGTTTGTTCAGCTAGGTTTGGATGAAACCGGAAATATCCAGTTCTGTGTTGGCTCAGTCAATCCCAGCTCTGGCTACAGCTTCTGTGTTTGCTTGTGTTTTGTCAATAGTATCTATGGACTTTAGAGTTGTGAATGCATTGTAGCATGTAGCATTTAGGTTTTCTGTTGCAAACGCTAATTGTTTCAAATGAGACACAACAGGGACACATTCGTGTTTTCTGAGTAAAAAGCTGCAGAAACCAGGTTAAAAATGATATTTGTGTTTGTAAACATGACATTGAATCCACTTGCCCTAGAAAAAGACTTTGCTTTTCTCCAAAACCAGGTTGACTCTGCTTTTCTGGTTGCTTTGCACACCAATTCCACACCAGTTTGTCCAGATAGGTTTGGATAAAACCAGAAATATCCAGTTCTGTGGTAGCAAACTCAATACAAACTCTTGCTACAGCTTCTGTGTTTGCTTGTGTTTTGTCGATAGTATCTATGGACTTTAGAGTTGTGAAAGCATTGTTGCATGTAACATTTTGTTTTTCTGTTGGCAAACGCTAATTTGTTTCACATGGTGACACAAAGGTACACATTCGTGTTTTCTGAGTAAAAAGCTGCAGAAACCAGGTTAAAAATGATATTTGTGTTTGTAAACATGACATTGAATCCATGTGCCCAAGAAAAAGACTTTGGTTTTCTCCAAAACCAGGTAGACTCTGCTTTTCTGGGTGCTTTGCGCACCAATTCCATACCAGTTAGTCCAGATAGGGCTGGATGAAACCAGAAATATCCAGTTCTGTGGTGGCTCAGTCCATCCCAGCTCTGGCTACAGCTTCTTGTTTTGCTGGTGTTTTGTCAATAGGATCTATGAACTTTAGATTTGTGAATGCATTGTAGAATGTAGCATTTAGGTTTTCTGTTGGCAAACGCTAATTGTTTTCACATGGAGACACTACAGGTACACATTCGTGTTTTCTGAGTAAAAAGCTGCAGAGAGCAGTTTAAAAATGATATTTGTGTTTGTAAACATGACATTGAATCCACTTGCCCAAGAAAAAGACTTTGCGTTTCTCCAAAACCAGGTTGACTCTGCTTTTCTGGGTGCTTCGCACACCAACTCCACACCAGTTTGTTCAGATATGTTTGGATGAAACCGGAAATATCCAGTTCTGTGTTGGCTCAGTCAATCCCAGCTCTGGCTACAGCTTCTGTGTTTGCTTGTGTTTTGTCAATAGTATCTATGGACTTTAGAGTTGTGAATGCATTGTAGCATGTAGCATTTAGGTTTTCTGTTGCAAACGCTAATTGTTTCAAATGAGACACAACAGGGACACATTCGTGTTTTCTGAGTAAAAAGCTGCAGAAACCAGGTTAAAAATGATATTTGTGTTTGTAAACATGACATTGAATCCACTTGCCCTAGAAAAAGACTTTGCTTTTCTCCAAAACCAGGTTGACTCTGCTTTTCTGGTTGCTTTGCACACCAATTCCACACCAGTTTGTCCAGATAGGTTTGGATAAAACCAGAAATATCCAGTTCTGTGGTAGCAAACTCAATACAAACTCTTGCTACAGCTTCTGTGTTTGCTTGTGTTTTGTCGATAGTATCTATGGACTTTAGAGTTGTGAAAGCATTGTTGCATGTAACATTTTGTTTTTCTGTTGGCAAACGCTAATTTGTTTCACATGGTGACACAAAGGTACACATTCGTGTTTTCTGAGTAAAAAGCTGCAGAAACCAGGTTAAAAATGATATTTGTGTTTGTAAACATGACATTGAATCCATGTGCCCAAGAAAAAGACTTTGGTTTTCTCCAAAACCAGGTAGACTCTGCTTTTCTGGGTGCTTTGCGCACCAATTCCATACCAGTTAGTCCAGATAGGGCTGGATGAAACCAGAAATATCCAGTTCTGTGGTGGCTCAGTCCATCCCAGCTCTGGCTACAGCTTCTTGTTTTGCTGGTGTTTTGTCAATAGGATCTATGAACTTTAGATTTGTGAATGCATTGTAGAATGCAGCATTTAGGTTTTCTGTTGGCAAACGCTAATTGTTTTCACATGGAGACACTACAGGTACACATTCGTGTTTTCTGAGTAAAAAGCTGCAGAGAGCAGTTTAAAAATGATATTTGTGTTTGTAAACATGACATTGAATCCACTTGCCCAAGAAAAAGACTTTGCGTTTCTCCAAAACCAGGTTGACTCTGCTTTTCTGGGTGCTTCGCACACCAACTCCACACCAGTTTGTTCAGATATGTTTGGATGAAACCAGAAATATCCAGTTCTGTGGTGGCTCAGTCAATCCCAGCTCTGGCTACAGCTTCTGTGGTTGCTTGTGTTTTATCAATAGTATCTATGGACTTTAGTATTGTGAATGCATTGTAGCATGTAGCATTTAGGTTTTCTGTTGGCAAACGCTAATGGTTTCAAATGAGACACAACAGGCACACATTCATGTTTTCTGAGTAAAAAGCTGCAGAAACCAGGTTAAAAATGATATTTGTGTTTGTAAACATGACATTGAAATCACTTGCCCAAGAAAAAAAAAAGACTTCGCTTTTCTCGAAAACCAGGTTGACTCTGCGTTTCTGGGTGCTTTGCACAACAATTCCACACCAGTTTGTCCAGATAGGACTGGATGAAACCAGAAACATTCAGTTCTGTGCTGGCTAAGACAATCCCAGCTCTTGCTACATCCTAAGTGTTTGTGTTTTGTCGAGAGTATGTATGGACTTTAGAGTTGTGAATGCATTGTAGCATGTAACATTTAGGTTTTCTGTTGGCAAACGCTAATTGTTTCATATGAGACACAACAGGGACACATTCGTGTTTTCTGAGTAAAAAGCTGCAGAAACCAGGTTACAAATTATATTTGTGTTTGTAACCATGACATTGAATGCACTTGCCCAAGAAACAGACTTTGCTTTTCTCCAAAACCAGGTTGACTCTGCTTTTCTGGGTGCTTTGCACACCAACTCCACACCAGTTTGTCCAGATAGGTTTGGATGAAATCAGAAATATCCGGTTCTGTGGTGGCTAACTCAAACCCAGCGCTTGCTACAGCTTCTGAGTTTGCTTGTGTTTTCTCGATAGTGTCTATGGACTTTAGAGTTGTGAAAGCATTGTTGCATGTAACATATTGTTTTTCTGTTAACAAACGCTAATTGGTTTCACATGGAGAAACTACAGGTACATATTCGTGTTTTCTGAGTAAAAAAATGCAGAAACAAGGTTACAAATGATATTTGTGTTTGTAAACATGACATTGAATCCACGTTCCCAAGAATAAGTCTTTGCTTTTCTCCAAAACCGGGTTGACTCTGCTTTTCTGGGTGTTTTGCACACCAACTCCACACCAGTTTGTTTAGCTAGGTTTGGATGAAACCAGAAATATCCGGTTCTGTGGTGGCTCAGTCAATCCCAGCTCTGGCTACAGCTTTTGTGTTTGCTTGTGTTTTGTCAATAGTATCTATGGACTTTAGAGTTGTGAATGCATTGTAGCATGTAGCATTTAGGTTTTCTATTGGCAAACGCTAATGGTTTCAAATGCGACACAGCAGGCCCACATTCGTGTTTTCTGTGTAAAAAGCTGCAGAAACTAGGTTACAAATGATATTTGTGTTTGTAAACATGACATTGAATCCACCTGTCCAAGAAAAAGACTTTGCTTTTCTCCAAAACCAGGTTGACTCTGCTTTTCTGGGTGCTTTGCACATCAATTCCACACCAGTTTGTTCAGTTAGGTTTGGATGAAACCAGAAATATCCGGTTCTCTGATGGCTAAATCAATCCCAGCTCTTGCTACAGCTTCTGTGTTTGCTTGTGTTTTCTCGATAGTATCTATGGACTTAGAGTTGTGAATGCATGGTAGCATGTAACAATTTGATTTTCTGTTGGCAAACGCTAATTGGTTTCACATGGTGGCACAACAGGTACACATTCGTGTTTTCTGAGTAAAAAGCTGTAGAAACCAGGTTGAAAATGATATTTGTGTTTGTAAACATGACATTGAATCCACTTGCCCAAGAAAAAGACTTTGTTTTTCTCCAAAACCAGGTTGACTCTGCTTTTCTGGATGCTTTGCACACCAATTCCACACCAGTTTGTCCAGATATGTTTGGCTGAAACCATAAATATCCGGTTCTGTGGTGGCTAATTCAATTCCAGCTGTTGCTACAGCTTCTATATTTGCTTGTGTTTTCTCGATAGTATCTATGGACGTTAGAGATGTGAATGCATTGTAGCATGTAGCATTTAGGTTTTCTGTTGGCAAACGCTTATTTGTTTCACATGGTGACACAAAGGTACAAATTCGTATTTTCTGAGTAAAAAAATGCAGAAACAAGGTTACACATTATATTTCTGTTTGTAAACATGACATTGAATCCACTTGCCCAAGAAAAAGTCTATGCTTTTCTCCAAAACCAGGTTGACTCTGCTTTTCTGGGTGCTTTGCACACCAATTCCACACCAGTTTGTCCAGATAGGTTTGGATAAAACCAGAAACATCCAGTTCTGTGGTGGATAAGTCAATCCCAGCTGTTTCTACAGCTTCTGTATTTGCTTGTGTTTTCTCGATAGTATCTATGGACTTAAAGTTGTGAATGCATTTTAGCATGTAACTTTTGATTTACTGTTGGCAAACGCTAATTGGTTTCACATGGAGGCACAACAGATACACATTCGTGTTTTCTGAGTAAAAAGCTGCAGAACCAGGTTACAAATAATATATGTGTTTGTAAACATGACATTGAATCCACGTGTCCAAGAAAAAATCTTTGCTTTTCTCCAAAACCAGGTTGACTCTGCCTTTCCGGGTGCTTTGCACACCAACTCCACACCAGTTTGTTCAGCTAGGTTTGGATGAAACCAGAAATATCCGGTTCTGTGGTGGGTAAGTCAATCCCAGCTCTGGCTACAGCTTCTGTGTTTGCTTGTGTTTTGTCAATAGTATGTATGGACGTTAGAGTTGAGAATGCATTGTAGCATGTAACATTTAGGTTTCTGTTGGCAAACGCTAATGGTAGCAAATGAGTCACAGCAGGTACACATTCATGTTTTTTGAGTAAAAAGCTGCAGGAGCCAGGTTAGAAATGATATTTGTGTTTGTAAACATGACATTGAATCCACTTGCCCAAGGAAAAGACTTTGCTTTGCTCCAAAACCAGGTTGACTCTGCTTTTCTGGGTGCTTTGCACACCCACTCCACACCAGTTTGTTCAGCTAGGTTTGGATAAAACCAGAAATATCCAGTTCTGTGGTGGCTCTGTCAATCCCAGCTGTTGCTACAACTTCTGTGTTTGCTTGTGTTTTCTCGATAGTATCTATGGACTTTAGAGATGTGAATGCATTGTAGCATGTAACATTTTGTTTTTCTTTTGGCAAACGCTAATGGTTTCACATGGACACACAAAAGGTACACATTCGTGTTTTCTGAGTAAAAAGTTGGAGAAACAAGGTTACAAATGATATTTGTGTTTGTAAACATGACATTGAATCCATGTGCCCAAGAATAAGAATTTGCTTTTCTCCAAAACCAGGTTGACTCTGCTTTTCTGGGTGCTTTGCACACCAATTCCACACCAGTTTTTCCAGATAGGTTTGGATGGAACCAGAAATATCCAGTTCTGTGGTGGCTCAGTCAATCCCAGCTGTTGCTAAATCTTCTGTGTTTGCTTGTGTTTTGTCGATAGTATCTGTGGACTTTAGAGTTGTGAATGCATTGTTGTACGTAACATTTTGTTTTCTGTTGGCAAAAGCTAATGGTTTCACATGAAACCATTAAGGGTACACATTCGTGTTTTATGAGTACAAAGCTGCAGAGACCAGGTTAAAAATAATATTTGTGTTTCTAAACATGACATTGAATCCACTTGCCCAAGAAAGACTTTGCTTTTCTCCAAAACCAGGTTGAGTCTGCTTTTCTGGGTGCTTTGCACACCAATTACACACCAGGTTTTCCAGTTAGGGCTGGATGGAACCAGAAATATCCGGTTCTGTGGTGGCGAACTCAATCCCAGCTCTTGCTACAGCTTCTGTGTTTGCTTGTGTTTTGTCGATAGTATCTATGGTCTTTAGAGTTGTGAATGCATTTTAGCATGTAACATTTTGATTTTCTGTTGGCAAATGCTAATTGGATTAACATGGAGGCACAACAGATACACATTCTTGTTTTCTGCGTAAAAAGCTGCAGAAACCAGGTTAAAAATGATATTTGTGTTTGTAAACATGACACTGAATCCACTTGCCCAAGAAAAAGACTTTGCTTTTCTCCAAAACAAGGTTGACTCTGCTGCTATGGGTGCTTTGCACACCAATTCCACACCAGTTTGTCCAGATATGTTTGATGAAACCAGAAACATCCGGTTCTGTGGTGGCTAAGTCAATCCCAGCTCTTGCTAAATCCTAAGTGTTTGTTTGTGTTTTGTCGATAGTATGTATGGACTTTAGATTGTGAATGCATTGTAGCATGTAGCATTTAGGTTTTCTATTGGCAAACGCTAATGGTTTCAAATGAGAAACAACAGGTACACATTCGTGTTTTCTGAGTAAAAAGCTGCAGAAACCAGGTTAAAAATGATATTTGTGTTTGTAAACATGACATTGAATCCATGTGCCCAAGCGTAAGACTTAGGTTTTTTCCAAAACCCGGATGACTCTGCTTTTCTGGGTGCTTTGCACACCAACTCCACACCAGTTTGTTCAGCTAGGTTTGGATGAAACCGGATATATCCAGTTCTGTGGTGGCTCAGTCAATCCCAGCTCTGGCTACAGCTTCTGTGTTTGCTTGTGTTTTCTCCACAGTATCTATGGACTGTAGAGTTGTGAATGCATTGTAGCATGTAGCATTTAGGGTTTCTGTTGCAAACGCTAATTGTTTCAAATGAGACACAACAGGGACACATTCATGTTTTCTGAGTAAAAAGCTGCAGAAACCAGGTTAAAAATGATATTTGTGTTTGTAAACATGACATTGAATGCACTTGCCCTTGAAAAAGACTTTGCTTTTCTCCAAAACCACTTTGACTCTGCTTTTCTGGGTCATTTGCACACCAATTCCACACCAGTTTGTCCAGATAGGTTTGGATAAAACCAGAAATATCCAGTTCTGTGGTAGCTAACTCAATACAAACTCTTGCTACAGCTTCTGTGTTTGCTTGTGTTTTGTCGATAGTATCTGTGGACTTTAGAGTTGTGAATGCATTGTTGTACGTAACATTTTGTTTTCTGTTGGCAAAAGCTAATTGGTTTCACATGAAACCATTAAGGGTACACATTCGTGTTTTATGAGTAAAAAACTGCAGAGACCAGGTTAAAAATGATATTTGTGTTTCTAAACATGACATTGAATCCACTTGCCCAAGAAACAGACTTTGGTTTTCTCCAAAACCTGGTTGACTCTGCTTTTCTGGGTGCTTTGCACACCAATTCCACACCAGGTTTTCCAGTTAGGGCTGGATGGAACCAGAAATATCCGGTTCTGTGGTGGCGAACTCAACACCAGCTCTTGCTACAGCTTCTCTGTTTGCTGGTGTTTTGTCGACAGTATATATGGACTTTAGAGTTGTGAATGCATTGTTGCATGTAACATTTCGTTTTTCTGTTGGCAAACGCTAAATGGTTTCACATGGAGGTACTACAGGTACACATTCATGTTGTCTGAGCAAAATCTGCAGAAACCAGGTTGAAAATGATATTTGTGTTTGTAAATATGACATTGAATCCACTTGCCCAAGAAAATGACTTGGCTTTTCTCCAAAACCAGGTTGACTCTGCTTTTCTGGGTGCTTTGCACACCAATTCAACACCAGTTTGTCCAGATAGGTTTGGAAGAAACCAGAAATATCCGGTTCTCTGGTGGCTAACTCAATCCCAGCTCTTGCTACAACTTCTGTGTTTGCTTGTGTTTTCTCGATTGTATCTATGGACTGAGAGTTGTGAATGCATTTTAGCATGTAACATTTTGTTTTCTGTTGGCAAAAGCTAATTGGTTTCACATGAAACCATTAAGGGTACACATTCGTGTTTTATGAGTAAAAAGCTGCAGAGACCAGGTTAAAAATAATATTTGTGTTTCTAAACATGACATTGAATCCACTTGCCCAAGAAACAGACTTTGCTTTTCTCCAAAACCAGGTTGAGTCTGCTTTTCTGGGTGCTTTGCACACCAATTCCACACCAGGTTTTCCAGTTAGGGCTGGATGGAACCAGAAATATCCGGTTCTGTGGTGGCTAAGTCAATCCCAGCTCTTGCTAAATCCTAAGTGTTTGTTTGTGTTTTGTCGATAGTATGTATGGACTTTAGAGTTGTGAATGCATTGTAGCAAGTAGCATTTAGGTTTTCCATTGGCAAACGCTAATGGTTTCAAATGAGACACAACAGGTACACATTCGTGTTTTCTGAGTAAAAAGCTGCAGAAACCAGGTTAAAAATAATATTTGTGTTTGTAAACATGACATTGAATTCATGTGCCCAAGCGTAAGACTTTGCTTTTCTCCAAAACCAGGATGACTCTGCTTTTCTGGGTGCTTTGCACACCAACTCCACACCAGTTTGTTCAGCTAGGTTTGGATCAATTAGGAATTATCCAGTTCTGTGGTGGCTCAATCAATCCCAGCTCTGGCTACAGCTTCTGTGTTTGCTTGTGTTTTGCCAATATTATCTATGGACTTTAGAGTTGTGAATGCATTGTTGTACGTAACATTTTGTTTTTCTTTTGGCAAACGCTAATGGTTTCAAATGAGACACAACTGGTGAGCATTCGTGTTTTCTGATTAAAAAGCTGCAGAAACCAGGTTAAAAATAATATTTGTGTTTCTAAACATGACATTGAATCCACTTGCCTAAGAAAAAGACTTTGCTTTTCTCCAAAACCAGGTTGACTCTGCTTTTCTGGGTGCTTTGCACACCAATTCCACACCAGTTTTTCCAGATAGGGCTGGATGGAACCAGAAATATCCAGTTCTGTGGTGGCGAACTCAATCCCAGCTCTTGCTACAGCCTAAGAGTTTGTTTGTGTTTTGTCGATAGTATCTATGGACTTTAGAGATTTGAATACATTGTAGCATGTAACATTTTGTTTTTCTGTTGGCAAACGCTAATTGGTTTCACATGGAGATACAACTGTTACATATTCGTGTTTTCTGAGTAAAAAGCTGCAGAAACCAGGTTACAAATGATATTTGTGTTTGTAAACATGACATTGAATCCACTTGCCCAAGAAAAGACTTTGCTTTTCTTCAAAACCAGGTTGACTCTGCTTTTCTGGGTGCTTTGCACACCAACTCCACACCAGTTTGTCCAGATAGGTTTGGATGAAACCAGAAATATCTGGTTCTGTGGTGGCTGAGTCAATTCCAGCTCTTGCTACAGCTTCTATATTAGCTTGTGTTTTCTCATAGTATCTATGGACTTTAGAGTTGTGAAAGCATTGTTGCATGTAACATATTGTTTTTCTGTTGGCAAACGCTAATTGGTTTCACTTGGAGACACTACAGGTACAAATTCGTGTTTTCTGAGTAAAAAAATGCAGAAATCAGGTTACAAATGATATTTGTGTTTGTAAACATGACATTGAATCCATGTGCCCAAGAATAAGACTTTGATTCTCCAAAACCAGGTTGACTGTGCTTTTCTGGGTGCTTTGCACACCCACTCCACACCAGTTTGTTCAGCTTGGTTTGGATAAAACCAGAAATATCCAGTTCTGTGGTGGATAAGTCAATTCTAGCTGTTGCTACAGCTTCAGTGTTTGCTTGTGTTTTCTCGATAGTATCTATGGACTTTAGAGATGTGAATGCATTGTAGCATGTAACATTTTGTTTTTCTGTTGGCAAACACTAATTTGTTTCACATGGTGACACAGGTTCACATTCGTGTTTTCTGAGTATAAAGCTGCAGAAACCAGGTTAAAAATGATATTTGTGTTTGTAAACATCACATTGAATCCACTTGCCCAAGAATAATACTTTGCTTTTCTCAAATCCAGGTTGACTCTGCTTTTCTGGGTGCTTTGCACACCAACTCCACACCAGTTTGTCCAGATAGGTTTGGATGAAACCAGAAATATCTGGTTCTGTGGTGGCTGAGTCAATTCCAGCTCTTGCTACAGCTTCTATATTAGCTTGTGTTTTCTCGTAGTATCTATGGACTTTAGAGTTTTGAAGGCATTGTTGCATGTAACATATTGTTTTTCTGTTGGCAAACGCTAATTGGTTTCACTTGGAGACACTACAGGTACAAATTCGTGTTTTCTGAGTAAAAAAATGCAGAAATCAGGTTACAAATGATATTTGTGTTTGTAAACATGACATTGAATCCATGTGCCCAAGAATAAGACTTTGATTCTCCAAAACCAGGTTGACTGTGCTTTTCTGGGTGCTTTGCACACCCACTCCACACCAGTTTGTTCAGCTTGGTTTGGATAAAACCAGAAATATCCAGTTCTGTGGTGGATAAGTCAATTCTAGCTGTTGCTACAGCTTCAGTGTTTGCTTGTGTTTTCTCGATAGTATCTATGGACTTTAGAGATGTGAATGCATTGTAGCATGTAACATTTTGTTTTTCTGTTGGCAAACACTAATTTGTTTCACATGGTGACACAGGTTCACATTCGTGTTTTCTGAGTATAAAGCTGCAGAAACCAGGTTAAAAATGATATTTGTGTTTGTAAACATCACATTGAATCCACTTGCCCAAGAATAATACTTTGCTTTTCTCAAATCCAGGTTGACTCTGCTTTTCTGGGTGCTTTGCACACCAACTCCACACCAGTTTGTCCAGATAGGTTTGGATGAAACCAGAAATATCTGGTTCTGTGGTGGCTGAGTCAATTCCAGCTCTTGCTACAGCTTCTATATTAGCTTGTGTTTTCTCGTAGTATCTATGGACTTTAGAGTTTTGAAGGCATTGTTGCATGTAACATATTGTTTTTCTGTTGGCAAACGCTAATTGGTTTCACTTGGAGACACTACAGGTACAAATTCGTGTTTTCTGAGTAAAAAAATGCAGAAATCAGGTTACAAATGATATTTGTGTTTGTAAACATGACATTGAATCCATGTGCCCAAGAATAAGACTTTGATTCTCCAAAACCAGGTTGACTGTGCTTTTCTGGGTGCTTTGCACACCCACTCCACACCAGTTTGTTCAGCTTGGTTTGGATAAAACCAGAAATATCCAGTTCTGTGGTGGATAAGTCAATTCTAGCTGTTGCTACAGCTTCAGTGTTTGCTTGTGTTTTCTCGATAGTATCTATGGACTTTAGAGATGTGAATGCATTGTAGCATGTAACATTTTGTTTTTCTGTTGGCAAACACTAATTTGTTTCACATGGTGACACAGGTTCACATTCGTGTTTTCTGAGTATAAAGCTGCAGAAACCAGGTTAAAAATGATATTTGTGGTTGTAAACATCACATTGAATCCACTTGCCCAAGAATAAGACTTTGCTTTTCTCAAATCCAGGTTGACTCTGCTGCTCTGCGTGCTTTGCACAACAATTCCACACCAGTTTGTCCAGAGAGGTTTGGATGAAACCAGAATCATCCGGTTCTGTTTTGGATAAGTCAATCCCAGCTCTTGCTACACCCTTGAGTTTGTTTGTGTTTTGTCGATAGTATCTACGGACTTAGAGTTGTGAATGCATTTTAGCATGTAACATTTTGAATTTCTGTTGGCAAACGCTAACTGGTTTCACATGGAGAAACTACAGCAACACATTCATATTGTCTGAGTAAAAAGCTGCAGAAACCAGGTTACAAATGATATCTGTGTTTGTAACCATGTCATTGAATCCACTTGCCCAAGAAAAAGACTTTGCTTTTCTCCAAAACCAGGTTGACTCTGCTTTTCTGGGTGCTTTGCACATCAACTCCACACCAGTTTGTCCAGATAGGTTTGGCTGAAACCAGAAATATCCGGTTCTGTGGTGGCTAAGTCAATTCTGTCTGTTGCTACAGATTCTGTGTTTTCTTGTGTTTTGTCAATAGTATCTATGGACTTTAGAGTTGTGAAAGCATTGTTGCATGTAACATTTAGTTTTTCTGTTGGAAAACGCTAATTGGTTTCACATGGAGACACTACAGGTACATATTCGTGTTTTCTGAGTAAAAAGCTGCAGAAACTAGGGTAGAAATGATATTTGTGTTTGTAAACATGACATTGAATCCATGTGCCCAAGAATAAGACTTTGATTCTCCAAAACCAGGTTGACTCTGCTTTTCTGGGTGCTTTGCACACCCACTCCACACCAGTTTGTTCAGCTTGGTTTGGAAAAAACCAGAAATATCCAGTTCTGTGGTGGATCAGTCAATCCCAGCTCTGGCTACAGCTTCTGTGTTTTCTTGTGTTTTCTCGATTATATCTATGGACTTTAGAGTTGTCAATGCATTGTAGCATGTAACATTTTGTTTTTCTGTTGGCAAACGCTAATGGTTTCACATGGAGACACAAAAGGTACACATTCGTGTTTTCTGAGTAAAAAGTTGGAGAAACCAGGTTACAAATGATATTTGTGTTTGTAAACATGACATTGAATCCATGTGCCCAAGAATAAGACTTTGCTTGTCTCAAAAACCAGGTTGACTCTGCTTTTCTGGGTGCTTTGCACTCCAATTCCACACCAGTTTTTCCAGATAGGTTTGGATGGAACCAGAAATATCCAGTTCTGTGGTGGCTAAATCAATCCAAGCTCTTGCTAAATCTTCTGTGTTTGCTTGTGTTTTGTTGATAGTATCTGTGGACTTTAGAGTTGTGAATGCATTGTTGTACGTAACATTTTGTTTTCTGTTGGCAAAAGCTAATTGGTTTCACATGAAACCATTAAGGGTACACATTCGTGTTTTATGAGTAAAAAGCTGCAGAGACCAGGTTAAAAATAATATTTGTGTTTCTAAACATGACATTGAATCCACTTGCCCAAGAAACAGACTTTGCTTTTCTCCAAAACCAGGTTGAGTCTGCTTTTCTGGGTGCTTTGCACACCAATTCCACACCAGGTTTTCCAGTTAGGGCTGGATGGAACCAGAAATATCCGGTTCTGTGGTGGCTAAGTCAATCCCAGCTCTTGCTAAATCCTAAGTGTTTGTTTGTGTTTTGTCGATAGTATGTATGGACTTTAGAGTTGTGAATGCATTGTAGCATGTAGCATTTAGGTTTTCCATTGGCAAACGCTAATGGTTTCAAATGAGACACAACAGGTACACATTCGTGTTTTCTGAGTAAAAAGCTGCAGAAACCAGGTTACAAATTATATTTGTGTTTGTAAACATGACATTGAATCCATGTGCCCAAGCGTAAGACTTTGCTTTTCTCCAAAACCAGGATGACTCTGCTTTTCTGGGTGCTTTGCACACCAATTCCACACCAGTTTTTCCAGATAGGGCTGGATGGAACCAGAAATATCCAGTTCTGTGGTGGCGAACTCAATCCCAGCTCTTGCTACAGCCTAAGAGTTTGTTTGTGTTTTGTCGATAGTATCTATGGACTTTAGAGATTTGAATACATTGTAGCATGTAACATTTTGTTTTTCTGTTGGCAAACGCTAATTGGTTTCACATGGAGATACAACTGTTACATATTCGTGTTTTCTGAGTAAAAAGCTGCAGAAACCAGGTTACAAATGATATTTGTGTTTGTAAACATGACATTGAATCCACTTGCCCAAGAAAAGACTTTGCTTTTCTTCAAAAACAGGTTGACTCTGCTTTTCTGGGTGCTTTGCACACCAACTCCACACCAGTTTGTCCAGATAGGTTTGGATGAAACCAGAAACATCCGGTTCTGTTTTGGATAAGTCAATCCCAGCTCTTGCTACACCCTTGAGTTTGTTTGTGTTTTGTCGATAGTATCTACGGACTTAGAGTTGTGAATGCATTTTAGCATGTAACATTTTGATTTTCTGTTGGCAAACGCTAACTGGTTTCACATGGAGACACAACAGATACACATTCGTGTTTTCTGCGTATAAAGCTGCAGAAACCAGGTTAAAAATACTATTTTTGTTGTAAACATGACATTGAATCCACTTGCCCAAGAAAAAGACTTTGCTTTTCTCCATAACCAAGTTGACTCTGCTTTATTGGGTGCTTTGCACACCAATTCCACACCAGTTTTCCAGATAGCTTTGTATGAAACCAAAAATATCCGGTTCTGTGTTGCCTAAGAAAATCCCAGCTCTTGCTACAGCTTCTGAATTTGCTTGTGTTTTCTCGATAGTATCTATGGACTTTAGAGATGTGAATGCATTGTTGCATGTAACATTTTGATTTTCTGTTTCGAATGCTAATTGGTTTCACATGGAGACACAACAGATACACATTCTTGTTTTCTGCGTAAAAAGCTGCAGAAACCAGGTTGAAAATGATATTTGTGTTTGTAAACATGACATTGAATCCACTTGCCCAAGAAAAAGACTTTACTTTTCTCCAAAACCAGCTTGACTCTGCTTTTCTGGGTGCTTTGCACACCAATTCCACACCAGTTTGTCCAGATAGGTTTGGCTGAAACCAGAAATACCCGGTTCTGTGGTGGCTCAGTCAATCCCATCTGTTGCTAGAGCTTCTGTGTTTGCTTGTGTTTTCTCGATATTGTCTATGGACTTTAGAGATGTGAATGCATTGTAGCATGTAACATTTTGTTTTTCTGTTGGCAAACGCTAATTGGTTTCACATGGAGACACTACAGGTACACATTATTGTTTTCTGAGTAAAAAGCTGCAGAAACTAGGTTAAAAATGTTATTTGTGTTTGTAAACATGACATTGAATCCATGTGCCCAAGAAAATGACTTTGAATTTCTCCAAAACTAAGTTGACTCTGCTTTTCTGGGTCTTTTGCACACCAATTCCACACCAGTTTGTCCAGATAGGTTTGGATGAAACGAGAAATATCCAGTTCTTTGGTGGCGAACTCAATCCCAGCTCTTGCTAAAGCTTCTGTGTTTGCTTGTGTTTTGTTGATAGTATCTATGGACTTTAGAGTTGTGAATGCATTGTTGTACGTAACATTTTGTTTTTCTGTTGGCAAAAGGTAATTGGTTTCACATGAAGCCACTACAGGTACACATTCGAGTTTTCTGAGTAAAAACCTGCAGAAACCAGGTTAGAAATAATATTTGTGTTTGTAAACATGACATTGAATCCACTTTCCCAAGAAAAAGACTTTGCTTTTCTCCAAAACCAGGTTGACTCTGCTTTTCTAGTTGCTTTGCACACCACCGCCACACCAGATGTTCAGCTATGTTTGGATGAAACCAGAAATGTCCAGTTCTGTGGTGGCTAACTCAATCCCAGCTCTGGCTACAGCTTCTGTGTTAGCTTGCTTTTTGTCAATAGTATCTATGGACTTTAGAGATGTGAATACATTGTAGAATGTAGCATTTAGGTTTTCTGTTGGCAAACGTTAATGGTTTCAAATGAGACACAATAGGTACACATTCGTGTTTTCTGAGTAAAAAGCTGCAGAAACCAGGTTAAAAATGATATTTATGTTTGTAAACATGACATTGAATCCACTTGCCCAAGAAAAAGACTTTGCTTTTCTCCAAAACCAGGTTGACTCTGCTTTTCTGGGTGCTTTGCACACCAATTGCACTCCAGTTTGTCCAGATAGGTTTGGATGAAACCAGAAATATCCAGTTCTGTGGTGGCTAATTCAATCCCAGCTGTTGCTAAATCTTCTGTGTTTGCTTGTGTTTTGTGGATAGTATCTGTGGACTTTTGATTTGTGAATGCATTGTTGTACGTAGCATTTTGTTTTTCTGTTGGCAAAAGCTAATTCGATTCACATGAAGCCATTAACGTACACATTCGTGTTTTATGTCTAAAACCTGCAGAAACCAGGTTAAAAATAATATTTGTGTTTGTAAACATGGCATTGAATCCACTTGCCCTAGAAAAAGACTTTGCTTTTCTCCAAAACCAGGTTGACTCTGTTTTTCTGGGTGCTTTGCACACCAACTCCACACCAGTTTGTCCAGATAGGTTTGGATGAAACAAGAAATATCCAGTTCTGTGGTGGCTAACTCAATCCCAGCTCTTGATACAGCTTCTATATTTGCCTGTTTTTTCTCCATAGAGTCAATGTACTTCACAGTTGTGAATGCATTTTAGCATGTAACATTTTGATTTTCTGTTGGCAAACGATAATTGGTTTCACATGGTGGCACCACAGGTACACATTCGTGTTTTTTGTGTAAAAAGCTGCAGAAACCAGGTTACAAATAATATTTGTGTTTGTAAACATGACATTGAATCCACTTGCCCAAGAAAAAGACTTTGCCTTTCTCAAAAACCAGGTGGACTCTGCTTTCCTGGTTACTTTGCACACCAATTCCACACAAGTTTTCCAGATAGGGCTGGATGGAACCAGAAATATCCGGTTCTGTGGTGGCGAACTCAATTCCATCTCTTGCTACAGCTTCTGAGTTTGCTTGTGTGTTCTCGAAAGTGTCTATGGACTTTAGAGTTGTGAATGCATTGTAGCATGCAACATTTTGTTTTTCTGTTGGCAAACGCTAAATGGTTTCACCAACTCCACACCAGTTTGTCCAGATAGGTTTGGATGAAATCAGAAAAATCCGGATCTGTGGTGGCTAACTCAATCCCAGCTCTTGCTACAGCTTCTATATTTGCTTGTGTTTTCTCCATAGTATCTATGGACTTTAGAGTTGTGAATGCATTGTTGCATGTAACATTTTGTTTTACTGTTGGCAAACACTAATTGGTTTCACATGGAGACACAACAGGTACACATTCGTGTTATCTGAGAAAAAGCTGCAGAAACCAGGGTGAAAATGATATTTGTGTTTGTAAACATGACATTGAATCCACTTGCCCAAGAAAAAGACTTTGCTTTTCTCCAAAACCAGGTTGACTCTGCTTTTCTGGGTGCTTTGCACACCAATTCCACACCAGTTTGTCCAGATATGCTTGGCTGAAACCATAAATATCCGGTTCTGTGGTGGCTAAGTCAATTCCAGCTGTTGCTACAGCTTCATATTTGCTTGTGTTTTCTCGATAGTATCTATGGACTTTAGAGATGTGAATGCATTGTAGCATGTAGCATTTAGGTTTTCTGTTGGCAACCGCTTATTTGTTTCACATAGTGACACAAAGGTACACATTCGTGTTTTCTGAGTAAAAAGCTGCAGAAACCAGGTTAAAAATGATATTTGTGTTTGTAAACATGACATTGAATCCACTTGCCCAAGAAAAAGTGTATGCTTTTCTCCAGAACCAGGTTGACTCTGCTTTTCTGGGTGCTTTGCACACCAACTCCACACCAGTTTGTCCAGATAGGTTTGGATGAAACCAGAAATATCCGGATCTCTGGTGGCTAACTCAATCCTTGCTGTTGCTACAGCTTCTGTGTTTGCTTGTGTTTTCTCCACAGTATCTATGGACTTAGAGTTGTGAATGCATTGTAGCATGTAACGTTTTGATTTTCTGTTGGCAAACGCTAATTGGGTTCACATGGATGCAAAACAGATACACATTCATGTTTTCTGAGTAAAAAGCTCCAGAAACCAGGTTGTAAATGTTATTTGTGTTTGTCAACATGAGATTGAATCTACTTGCCCCAGAAAAAGTCTTTGCTTTTCTCCAAAACCAGGTTGACTCTGCTTTGCTGGGTGCTTTGCACACCAATTCCACACCAGTTTGTCCAGATAGGTTTGGATGAAAGCAGAAATATCCGGTTCTGTGGTGGCTAAGTCAATCCCAGCTCTGGCTACAGCTTCTGTGTTTGCTTGTGTTTTGTCAATAGTATCTATGGACTTTAGAGTTGTGAATGCATTGTAGCATTTAGCATTTAGGTTTTCTGTTGGCAAACGCTAATGGTTTCAAATGAGTCACAGCAGGTACACATTCTTGTTTTCTGAGTAAAAAGCTGCAGAATCCAGGTTACAAATGATATTTGTGTTTGTAAACATGACATTGAATCCATGTGCCAAAGAAAAAGACTTTGCTTTTCTCCAAAACCAGGTTCACTCTGCTTTTCTGGTTGCTTTGCACACCAATTCCACACCAGTTTGTCCAGATAGTGCTGGATGAAACCAGAAATATCCGGTTCTGTGGTGGCTCAGTCAATCCCAGCTCTTGCTACATCCTAAGTGTTTTTTTGTGTTTTGACAATAGTATCTATGGACTTATAGTTGTGAATGCATTGTAGCATGTAGCATTTAGGTCTTCTGTTGGCAAGCGCTAATGGTTTCAAATGAGTCACAACAGGTACACATTCATGTTTTCTGAGTAAAAAGCTGCAGAAACCTGGTTAGAAATGATATTTGTGTTTGTAAACATTATATTGAATCCATGTGCCCAAGAAAAAGACTTTGGTTTTCTCCAAAACCAGGTTGACTCTGTTTTTCTGGGTGCTTTGCACACCAATTCCACACCAGTTTGTCCAGATAGGTTTGGATGAAACCAGAATTATCCAGTTCTGTGGTGGCTAAATCAATCCAAGCTCTAGCTCAGCTCTTGTGTTTGCTTGTGTTTTGTTGATAGTATCTATGGACTTTAGAGTTGTGAATGAATTTTAGCATGTAACATTTTGATTTTCTGTTGGCAAATGCTAATTGGTTTCACATGGAGGCACAACAGATACACATTCGTGTTTTCTGAGTAAAAAGCTGCAGAAACCAGGTTACAAATGATATTTGTGTTTGTAAACATGACATTGAATCCACTTGCCCAAGAAAAAGACTTTGCTTTTCTCCAAAACCAGGATGACTCTGCTTTTCTGGGTGCTTTGCACACCAATTCCACACCAGTTTGTCCAGATAGGTTTGGATGAAACCAGAAATATCTGGTTCTGTGGTGGCTAATCAATTCCAGCTGTTGCTACAGCTTCTGTATTTGCTTGTGTTTTCTCGATAGTCTATGGACTTTAGATTTGTGAATGCATTGTAGCATGTAACATTTTGTTTTTCTGTTTGCAAACCCTAATTTGTTTCACATGGTGACACAAAGGTACAGATTCGTGTTTTCTGAGTAAAAAGCTCTAGAAACCAGGTTAAAAATGATATTGGTGTTTGTAAACATGACATTGAATCTACTTGCCCAAGAAAAACTCTCTGCTTTTCTCCAAAACCAGGTTGACTCTGCTTTTCTGGGTGCTTTGCACACCAACTCCACACCAGTTTGTCCAGATAGGTTCGGATGAAATAAAAAATATCCGGTTCTGTGGTGGCAAACTCAAACCCGGCTCTTGCTACAGCTTCTATATTGGCTTGTGTTTTCTCCATAGTATCTATGGACTTTAGAGTTGTGAATGCATTGTAGCTTGTAACATTTTGTTTTTCTGTGGGCAAACGCTAATTGGTTTCACATGGAGACACAACGGGTACACATTCATGTTTTCTGAGGAAAATTGCAGAAACCAGGTTAAAAATGAATTTTGTGTTTGTAAACATGACATTGAATCCATGTGCCCAAGAAAAAGACTTTGCTTTTCTCCAAAACCAGGTTGACTCTGCTTTTCTGGGTGCTTTGCACACCAATTCCACACCAGTTTGTCCAGATAGGTTTGGATGAAACCAGAAATATCCAGTTCTGTGGTGGCTAAATCAATCCAAGCTCTTGCTACAGCTTCTGTGTTTGCTTGTGTTGTGTCGATAGTATCTATGGACTTTAGAGATGTGAATGAATTTTAGCATGTAACATTTTCCTTTTCTGTGGGCAAACGTTAATTGGTTTCACATGGAGACACAACAGGTACACATTCGTGTTTTCTGAGTAAAAAGCTCTAGAAACCAGGTTAAAAATGATATTGGTGTTTGTAAACATGACATTGAATCTACTTGCCCAAGAAAAACTCTCTGCTTTTCTCCAAAACCAGGTTGACTCTGCTTTTCTGGGTGCTTTGCACACCAACTCCACACCAGTTTGTTCAGCTACGTTTGGATGAAACCAGAAATATCCAGTTCTGTGGTGGGTAAGTCAATCCCAGCTCTGACCACAGCTTCTGTGTTTGCTTGTGTTTTGTCAATAGTATCTATGCACTTTAGAGTTGTGAATGCATTGTAGCATGTAGCATTTAGGTTTTCTGTTGGAAAACGCTAATGGTTTCACATGAGTCACAGCAGGTACACATTCTTGTTTTCTGAGTAAAAAGCTGCAGAAACCAGGTTACAAATGATATTTGTGTTTGTAAACATGACATTGAATCCATGTGCCCAAGAAAAAGACTTTGCTTTTCTCCCAAACCAGGTTCACTCTGCTTTTCTGGTTGCTTTGCACACCAATTCCACACCAGTTTGTCCAGATAGTGCTGGATGAAACCAGAAATATCCGGTTCTGTGGTGGCTCAGTCAATCCCAGCTCTTGCTACATCCTAAGAGGTTTTTTGTGTTTTGACAATAGTATCTATGGACTTTAGTTTGTGAATGCATTGTAGCATGTAGCATTTAGGTTTTCTGTTGGCAAACGCTAATGGTTTCAAATAAGTCACAACAGGTACACATTCATGTTTTCTGAGTAAAAAGCTGCAGAAACCTGGTTAGAAATGATATTTGTATTTGTAAACATGACATTGAATCTATGTGCGCAAGAAAAAGACTTTGGTTTTCTCCAAAACCAGGTTGACTCTGTTTTTCTGGGTGCTTTGCACACCAACTCCACACCAGTTTGTCCAGATAGGTTTGGATGAAACAAGAAATATCCAGTTCTGTGGTGGCTAACTCAATCCCAGCTCTTGATACAGCTTCTATATTTGCCTGTTTTTTCTCCATAGAGTCAATGTACTTCACAGTTGTGAATGCATTTTAGCATGTAACATTTTGATTTTCTGTTGGCAAACGATAATTGGTTTCACATGGTGGCACCACAGGTACACATTCGTGTTTTTTGTGTAAAAAGCTGCAGAAACCAGGTACAAATAATATTTGTGTTTGTAAACATGACATTGAATCCACTTGCCCAAGAAAAAGACTTTGCCTTTCTCAAAACCCAGGTGGACTCTGCTTTCCTGGGTACTTTGCACACCAATTCCACACAAGTTTTCCAGATAGGGCTGGATGGAACCAGAAATATCCGGTTCTGTGGTGGCGAACTCAATCCCATCTCTTGCTACAGCTTCTGAGTTTGCTTGTGTGTTCTCGAAAGTGTCTATGGACTTTAGAGTTGTGAATGCATTGTAGCATGCAACATTTTGTTTTTCTGTTGGCAAACGCTAAATGGTTTCACCAACTCCACACCAGTTTGTCCAGATAGGTTTGGATGAAATCAGAAATATCCGGATCTGTGGTGGCTAACTCAATCCCAGCTCTTGCTACAGCTTCTATATTTGCTTGTGTTTTCTCCATAGTATCTATGGACTTTAGAGTTGTGAATGCATTGTTGCATGTAACATTTTGTTTTACTGTTGGCAAACACTAATTGGTTTCACATGGAGACACAACAGGTACACATTCGTGTTTTCTGAGTAAAAAGCTGAAGAAACCAGGTTAAAAATGATATTTGTGTTTGTAAACATGATATTGAATCCACTTGCCCAAGAAAATGAATTTGCTTTTCTCCAAAACCAGGTTGACTCTGCTTTTCTGGGGGCTTTGCACACCAATTCCAAACCAGGTTATCCAGATAGGGCTGGAAGAAACCAGAAATATCCGGTTCTGTGGTGGCTCAGTCAATCCCAGCGCTTGCTACAGCTTCTGTGTTTGCTTGTGTTTTGTCGATAGTATCTATAGACTTTAGAGATGTGAATGCATTGTTGTACGTAACATTTTGTTTTTCTGTTGCCAAACGCTAATTGGTTTCTAATGAAGCCACTACAGGTACTCATTCGTGTTTTTTGTGTAAAAAGCTGCAGAAACCAGGTTACAAATAATATTTCTGTTTGCAAACATGACATTGAATACACTTGTCCAAGAAAAAGACTTTGCCTTTCTCAAAAACCAGGTTGACTCTGCTTTTCTTGGTACTTTGCACACCAATTCCACACCAGTTTGTCCAGATAGGGCTGGATGAAACCAGAAATATCCGATTCTCTGGTGGCTAACTCAATCCCAGCTCTTGCTACAACTTCTGTGTTTGCTTGTGTTTTCTCGATTGTATCCATGGACTGAGAGTTGTGAATGCATTTTAGCATGTAACATTTTGATTTTCTGTTGGCAAATGCTAATTGGTTTCACATGGAGGCACAACAGATACACATTCGTGTTTTCTGAGAAAAAGCTGCAGAAACCAGGGTGAAAATGATATTTGTGTTTGTAAACATGACATTGAATCCACTTGCCCAAGAAAAAGACTTTGCTTTTCTCCAAAACCAGGTTGACTCTGCTTTTCCGGGTGCTTTGCACACCAATTCCACACCAGTTTGTCCAGATATGCTTGGCTGAAACCATAAATATCCGGTTCTGTGGTGGCTAAGTCAATTCCAGCTGTTGCTACAGCTTCTATATTTGCTTGTGTTTTCTGGATAGTATCTATGGACTTTAGAGATGTGAATGCATTGTAGCATGTAGCATTTAGGTTTTCTGTTGGCAACCGCTTATTTGTTTCACATAGTGACACAAAGGTACACATTCGTGTTTTCTGAGTAAAAAGCTGCAGAAACCAGGTTAAAAATGATATTTATGTTTGTAAACATGATATTGAATCCACTTGCCCAAGAAAAAGTGTATGCTTTTCTCCAGAACCAGGTTGACTCTGCTTTTCTGGGTGCTTTGCACACCAACTCCACACCAGTTTGTCCAGATAGGTTTGGATGAAACCAGAAATATCCGGATCTCTGGTGGCTAACTCAATCCTTGCTGTTGCTACAGCTTCTGTGTTTGCTTGTGTTTTCTCCACAGTATCTATGGACTTAGAGTTGTGAATGCATTGTAGCATGTAACGTTTTGATTTTCTGTTGGCAAACGCTAATTGGGTTCACATGGATGCACAACAGATACACATTCATGTTTTCTGAGTAAAAATCTCCAGAAACCAGGTTGTAAATGTTATTTGTGTTTGTCAACATGAGATTGAATCTACTTGCCCCAGAAAAAGTCTTTGCTTTTCTCCAAAACCAGGTTGACTCTGCTTTGCTGGGTGCTTTGCACACCAATTCCACACCAGTTTGTCCAGATAGGTTTGGATGAAAGCAGAAATATCCGGTTCTGTGGTGGCTAAGTCAATCCCAGCTCTGGCTACAGCGTCTGTGTTTGCTTGTGTTTTGTCAATAGTATCTATGGACTTTAGAGTTGTGAATGCATTGTAGCATTTAGCATTTATGTTTTCTGTTGGCAAACGCTAATGGTTTCAAATGAGTCACAGCAGGTACAAATTCTTGTTTTCTGAGTAAAAAGCTGCAGAAACCTGGTTAGAAATGATATTTGTGTTTGTAAACATGACATTGAATCTATGTGCGCAAGAAAAAGACTTTGGTTTTCTCCAAAACCAGGTTGACTCTGTTTTTCTGGGTGCTTTGCACACCAACTCCACACCAGTTTGTCCAGATAGGTTTGGATGAAACAAGAAATATCCAGTTCTGTGGTGGCTAACTCAATCCCAGCTCTTGATACAGCTTCTATATTTGCCTGTTTTTTCTCCATAGAGTCAATGTACTTCACAGTTGTGAATGCATTTTAGCATGTAACATTTTGATTTTCTGTTGGCAAACGATAATTGGTTTCACATGGTGGCACCACAGGTACACATTCGTGTTTTTTGTGTAAAAAGCTGCAGAAACCAGGTTACAAATAATATTGGTGTTTGTAAACATGACATTGAATCCACTTGCCCAAGAAAAAGACTTTGCCTTTCTCAAAACCCAGGTGGACTCTGCTTTCCTGGGTACTTTGCACACCAATTCCACACAAGTTTTCCAGATAGGGCTGGATGGAACCAGAAATATCCGGTTCTGTGGTGGCGAACTCAATCCCATCTCTTGCTACAGCTTCTGAGTTTGCTTGTGTGTTCTCGAAAGTGTCTATGGACTTTAGAGTTGTGAATGCATTGTAGCATGCAACATTTTGTTTTTCTGTTGGCAAACGCTAAATGGTTTCACCAACTCCACACCAGTTTGTCCAGATAGGTTTGGATGAAATCAGAAATATCCGGATCTGTGGTGGCTAACTCAATCCCAGCTCTTGCTACAGCTTCTATATTTGCTTGTGTTTTCTCCATAGTATCTATGGACTTTAGAGTTGTGAATGCATTGTTGCATGTAACATTTTGTTTTACTGTTGGCAAACACTAATTGGTTTCACATGGAGACACAACAGGTACACATTCGTGTTTTCTGAGTAAAAAGCTGAAGAAACCAGGTTAAAAATGATATTTGTGTTTGTAAACATGATATTGAATCCACTTGCCCAAGAAAATGAATTTGCTTTTCTCCAAAACCAGGTTGACTCTGCTTTTCTGGGGGCTTTGCACACCAATTCCAAACCAGGTTATCCAGATAGGGCTGGAAGAAACCAGAAATATCCGGTTCTGTGGTGGCTCAGTCAATCCCAGCGCTTGCTACAGCTTCTGTGTTTGCTTGTGTTTTGTCGATAGTATCTATAGACTTTAGAGATGTGAATGCATTGTTGTACGTAACATTTTGTTTTTCTGTTGCCAAACGCTAATTGGTTTCTAATGAAGCCACTACAGGTACTCATTCGTGTTTTTTGTGTAAAAAGCTGCAGAAACCAGGTTACAAATAATATTTCTGTTTGCAAACATGACATTGAATCCACTTGTCCAAGAAAAAGACTTTGCCTTTCTCAAAAACCAGGTTGACTCTGCTTTTCTTGGTACTTTGCACACCAATTCCACACCAGTTTGTCCAGATAGGGCTGGATGAAACCAGAAAAATCCGATTCTCTGATGGCTAACTCAATCCCAGCTCTTGCTACAACTTCTGTGTTTGCTTGTGTTTTCTCGATTGTATCCATGGACTGAGAGTTGTGAATGCATTTTAGCATGTAACATTTTGATTTTCTGTTGGCAAATGCTAATTGGTTTCACATGGAGGCACAACAGATACACATTCGTGTTTTCTGAGAAAAAGCTGCAGAAACCAGGGTGAAAATGATATTTGTGTTTGTAAACATGACATTGAATCCACTTGCCCAAGAAAAAGACTTTGCTTTTCTCCAAAACCAGGTTGACTCTGCTTTTCTGGGTGCTTTGCACACCAATTCCACACCAGTTTGTCCAGATATGCTTGGCTGAAACCATAAATATCCGGTTCTGTGGTGGCTAAGTCAATTCCAGCTGTTGCTACAGCTTCTATATTTGCTTGTGTTTTCTCGATAGTATCTATGGACTTTAGAGATGTGAATGCATTGTAGCATGTAGCATTTAGGTTTTCTGTTGGCAACCGCTTATTTGTTTCACATAGTGACACAAAGGTACACATTCGTGTTTTCTGAGTAAAAAGCTGCAGAAACCAGGTTAAAAATGATATTTATGTTTGTAAACATGACATTGAATCCACTTGCCCAAGAAAAAGTGTATGCTTTTCTCCAGAACCAGGTTGACTCTGCTTTTCTGGGTGCTTTGCACACCAACTCCACACCAGTTTGTCCAGATAGGTTTGGATGAAACCAGAAATATCCGGATCTCTGGTGGCTAACTCAATCCTTGCTGTTGCTACAGCTTCTGTGTTTGCTTGTGTTTTCTCCACAGTATCTATGGACTTAGAGTTGTGAATGCATTGTAGCATGTAACGTTTTGATTTTCTGTTGGCAAACGCTAATTGGGTTCACATGGATGCACAACAGATACACATTCATGTTTTCTGAGTAAAAAGCTCCAGAAACCAGGTTGTAAATGTTATTTGTGTTTGTCAACATGAGATTGAATCTACTTGCCCCAGAAAAAGTCTTTGCTTTTCTCCAAAACCAGGTTCACTCTGCTTTGCTGGGTGCTTTGCACACCAATTCCACACCAGTTAGTCCAGATAGGTTTGGATGAAAGCAGAAATATCCGGTTCTGTGGTGGCTAAGTCAATCCCAGCTCTGGCTACAGCTTCTGTGTTTGCTTGTGTTTTGTCAATAGTATCTATGGACTTTAGAGTTGTGAATGCATTGTAGCATTTAGCATTTAGGTTTTCTGTTGGCAAACGCTAATGGTTTCAAATGAGTCACAGCAGGTACAAATTCTTGTTTTCTGAGTAAAAAGCTGCAGAAACCAGGTTACAAATGATATTTGTGTTTGTAAACATGACATTGAATCCATGTGCCAAAGAAAAAGACTTTGCTTTTCTCCAAAACCAGGTTCACTCTGCTTTTCTGGTTGCTTTGCACACCAATTCCACACCAGTTTGTCCAGATAGTGCTGGATGAAACCAGAAATATCCGGTTCTGTGGTGGCTCAGTCAATCCCAGCTCTTGCTACATCCTAAGTGTTTTTTTGTGTTTTGACAATAGTATCTATGGACTTATAGTTGTGAATGCATTGTAGCATGTAGCATTTAGGTCTTCTGTTGGCAAGCGCTAATGGTTTCAAATGAGTCACAACAGGTACACATTCATGTTTTCTGAGTAAAAAGCTGCAGAAACCTGGTTAGAAATGATATTTGTGTTTGTAAACATTATATTGAATCCATGTGCCCAAGAAAAAGACTTTGGTTTTCTCCAAAACCAGGTTGACTCTGTTTTTCTGGGTGCTTTGCACACCAATTCCACACCAGTTTGTCCAGATAGGTTTGGATGAAACCAGAATTATCCAGTTCTGTGGTGGCTAAATCAATCCAAGCTCTAGCTCAGCTCTTGTGTTTTCTTGTGTTTTGTTGATAGTATCTATGGACTTTAGAGTTGTGAATGAATTTTAGCATGTAACATTTTGATTTTCTGTTGGCAAATGCTAATTGGTTTCACATGGAGGCACAACAGATACACATTCGTGTTTTCTGAGTAAAAAGCTGCAGAAACCAGGTTACAAATGATATTTGTGTTTGTAAACATGACATTGAATCCACTTGCCCAAGAAAAAGACTTTGCTTTTCTCCAAAACCAGGATGACTCTGCTTTTCTGGGTGCTTTGCACACCAATTCCACACCAGTTTGTCCAGATAGGTTTGGATGAAACCAGAAATATCTGGTTCTGTGGTGGCTAATCAATTCCAGCTGTTGCTACAGCTTCTGTATTTGCTTGTGTTTTCTCGATAGTCTATGGACTTTAGATTTGTGAATGCATTGTAGCATGTAACATTTTGTTTTTCTGTTTGCAAACGCTAATTTGTTTCACATGGTGACACAAAGGTACAGATTCGTGTTTTCTGAGGAAAATTGCAGAAACCAGGTTAAAAATGAATTTTGTGTTTGTAAACATGACATTGAATCCATGTGCCCAAGAAAAAGACTTTGCTTTTCTCCAAAACCAGGTTGACTCTGCTTTTCTGGGTGCTTTGCACACCAATTCCACACCAGTTTGTCCAGATAGGTTTGGATGAAACCAGAAATATCCAGTTCTGTGGTGGCTAAATCAATCCAAGCTCTTGCTACAGCTTCTGTGTTTGCTTGTGTTGTGTCGATAGTATCTATGGACTTTAGAGATGTGAATGAATTTTAGCATGTAACATTTTGCTTTTCTGTGGGCAAACGTTAATTGGTTTCACATGGAGACACAACAGGTACACATTCGTGTTTTCTGAGTAAAAAGCTCTAGAAACCAGGTTAAAAATGATATTGGTGTTTGTAAACATGACATTGAATCCACTTGCCCTAGAAAAAGACTTTGCTTTTCTCAAAAACCAGGTTGACTCTGCTTTTCTGGGTGCTTTGCACACCAACTCCACACCAGTTTGTTCAACTAGGTTTGGATGAAACCAGAAATATCCAGTTCTGTGTTGGGTAAGTCAATCCCAGCTGTTGCTACAGCTTCTGTGTTTGCTTGTGTTTTCTCCACAGTATCTATGGACTTTAGAGTTGTGAATGCATTGTAGCATGTAGCATTTAGGTTTTCTGTTGGCAAACCCTAATGGTTTCAAATGAGTCACAGCAGGTACAAATTCTTGTTTTCTGAGTAAAAAGCTGCAGAAACCAGGTTACAAATGATATTTGTGTTTGTAAACATGAAATTGAATCCATGTGCCAAAGAAAAAGACTTTGCTTTTCTCCAAAACCAGGTTCACTCTGCTTTTCTGGTTGCTTTGCACACCAATTCCACACCAGTTTGTCCAGATAGTGCTGGATGAAACCAGAAATATCCGGTTCTGTGGTGGCTCAGTCAATCCCAGCTCTTGCTACATCCTAAGTGTTTTTTTGTGTTTTGACAATAGTATCTATGGACTTATAGTTGTGAATGCATTGTAGCATGTAGCATTTAGGTCTTCTGTTGGCAAGCGCTAATGGTTTCAAATGAGTCACAACAGGTACACATTCATGTTTTCTGAGTAAAAAGCTGCAGAAACCTGGTTAGAAATGATATTTGTGTTTGTAAACATTATATTGAATCCATGTGCCCAAGAAAAAGACTTTGGTTTTCTCCAAAACCAGGTTGACTCTGTTTTTCTGGGTGCTTTGCACACCAATTCCACACCAGTTTGTCCAGATAGGTTTGGATGAAACCAGAATTATCCAGTTCTGTGGTGGCTAAATCAATCCAAGCTCTAGCTCAGCTCTTGTGTTTTCTTGTGTTTTGTTGATAGTATCTATGGACTTTAGAGTTGTGAATGAATTTTAGCATGTAACATTTTGATTTTCTGTTGGCAAATGCTAATTGGTTTCACATGGAGGCACAACAGATACACATTCGTGTTTTCTGAGTAAAAAGCTGCAGAAACCAGGTTACAAATGATATTTGTGTTTGTAAACATGACATTGAATCCACTTGCCCAAGAAAAAGACTTTGCCTTTCTCAAAACCCAGGTGGACTCTGCTTTCCTGGGTACTTTGCACACCAATTCCACACAAGTTTTCCAGATAGGGCTGGATGGAACCAGAAATATCCGGTTCTGTGGTGGCGAACTCAATCCCATCTCTTGCTACAGCTTCTGAGTTTGCTTGTGTGTTCTCGAAAGTGTCTATGGACTTTAGAGTTGTGAATGCATTGTAGCATGCAACATTTTGTTTTTCTGTTGGCAAACGCTAAATGGTTTCACCAACTCCACACCAGTTTGTCCAGATAGGTTTGGATGAAATCAGAAATATCCGGATCTGTGGTGGCTAACTCAATCCCAGCTCTTGCTACAGCTTCTATATTTGCTTGTGTTTTCTCCATAGTATCTATGGACTTTAGAGTTGTGAATGCATTGTTGCATGTAACATTTTGTTTTACTGTTGGCAAACACTAATTGGTTTCACATGGAGACACAACAGGTACACATTCGTGTTTTCTGAGTAAAAAGCTGAAGAAACCAGGTTAAAAATGATATTTGTGTTTGTAAACATGATATTGAATCCACTTGCCCAAGAAAATGAATTTGCTTTTCTCCAAAACCAGGTTGACTCTGCTTTTCTGGGGGCTTTGCACACCAATTCCAAACCAGGTTATCCAGATAGGGCTGGAAGAAACCAGAAATATCCGGTTCTGTGGTGGCTCAGTCAATCCCAGCGCTTGCTACAGCTTCTGTGTTTGCTTGTGTTTTGTCGATAGTATCTATAGACTTTAGAGATGTGAATGCATTGTTGTACGTAACATTTTGTTTTTCTGTTGCCAAACGCTAATTGGTTTCTAATGAAGCCACTACAGGTACTCATTCGTGTTTTTTGTGTAAAAAGCTGCAGAAACCAGGTTACAAATAATATTTCTGTTTGCAAACATGACATTGAATCCACTTGTCCAAGAAAAAGACTTTGCCTTTCTCAAAAACCAGGTTGACTCTGCTTTTCTTGGTACTTTGCACACCAATTCCACACCAGTTTGTCCAGATAGGGCTGGATGAAACCAGAAAAATCCGATTCTCTGATGGCTAACTCAATCCCAGCTCTTGCTACAACTTCTGTGTTTGCTTGTGTTTTCTCGATTGTATCCATGGACTGAGAGTTGTGAATGCATTTTAGCATGTAACATTTTGATTTTCTGTTGGCAAATGCTAATTGGTTTCACATGGAGGCACAACAGATACACATTCATGTTTTCTGAGAAAAAGCTGCAGAAACCAGGGTGAAAATGATATTTGTGTTTGTAAACATGAC
The DNA here is from genome assembly GCA_949820135.1 of Sylvilagus floridanus. Taxonomy (NCBI): domain Eukaryota; kingdom Metazoa; phylum Chordata; class Mammalia; order Lagomorpha; family Leporidae; genus Sylvilagus; species Sylvilagus floridanus. The sequence goes on from OX463232.1 coordinate 29,337,652, forward strand.
ATTGAATCCACTTGCCCAAGAAAAAGACTTTGCTTTTCTCCAAAACCAGGTTGACTCTGCTTTTCTGGGTGCTTTGCACACCAATTCCACACCAGTTTGTCCAGATATGCTTGGCTGAAACCATAAATATCCGGTTCTGTGGTGGCTAAGTCAATTCCAGCTGTTGCTACAGCTTCTATATTTGCTTATGTTTTCTCGATAGTATCTATGGACTTTAGAGATGTGAATGCATTGTAGCATGTAGCATTTAGGTTTTCTGTTGGCAACCGCTTATTTGTTTCACATAGTGACACAAAGGTACACATTCGTGTTTTCTGAGTAAAAAGCTGCAGAAACCAGGTTAAAAATGATATTTATGTTTGTAAACATGACATTGAATCCACTTGCCCAAGAAAAAGTGTATGCTTTTCTCCAGAACCAGGTTGACTCTGCTTTTCTGGGTGCTTTGCACACCAACTCCACACCAGTTTGTCCAGATAGGTTTGGATGAAACCAGAAATATCCGGATCTCTGGTGGCTAACTCAATCCTTGCTGTTGCTACAGCTTCTGTGTTTGCTTGTGTTTTCTCCACAGTATCTATGGACTTAGAGTTGTGAATGCATTGTAGCATGTAACGTTTTGATTTTCTGTTGGCAAACGCTAATTGGGTTCACATGGATGCACAACAGATACACATTCATGTTTTCTGAGTAAAAAGCTCCAGAAACCAGGTTGTAAATGTTATTTGTGTTTGTCAACATGAGATTGAATCTACTTGCCCCAGAAAAAGTCTTTGCTTTTCTCCAAAACCAGGTTCACTCTGCTTTGCTGGGTGCTTTGCACACCAATTCCACACCAGTTAGTCCAGATAGGTTTGGATGAAAGCAGAAATATCCGGTTCTGTGGTGGCTAAGTCAATCCCAGCTCTGGCTACAGCTTCTGTGTTTGCTTGTGTTTTGTCAATAGTATCTATGGACTTTAGAGTTGTGAATGCATTGTAGCATTTAGCATTTAGGTTTTCTGTTGGCAAACGCTAATGGTTTCAAATGAGTCACAGCAGGTACAAATTCTTGTTTTCTGAGTAAAAAGCTGCAGAAACCAGGTTACAAATGATATTTGTGTTTGTAAACATGACATTGAATCCATGTGCCAAAGAAAAAGACTTTGCTTTTCTCCAAAACCAGGTTCACTCTGCTTTTCTGGTTGCTTTGCACACCAATTCCACACCAGTTTGTCCAGATAGTGCTGGATGAAACCAGAAATATCCGGTTCTGTGGTGGCTCAGTCAATCCCAGCTCTTGCTACATCCTAAGTGTTTTTTTGTGTTTTGACAATAGTATCTATGGACTTATAGTTGTGAATGCATTGTAGCATGTAGCATTTAGGTCTTCTGTTGGCAAGCGCTAATGGTTTCAAATGAGTCACAACAGGTACACATTCATGTTTTCTGAGTAAAAAGCTGCAGAAACCTGGTTAGAAATGATATTTGTGTTTGTAAACATTATATTGAATCCATGTGCCCAAGAAAAAGACTTTGGTTTTCTCCAAAACCAGGTTGACTCTGTTTTTCTGGGTGCTTTGCACACCAATTCCACACCAGTTTGTCCAGATAGGTTTGGATGAAACCAGAATTATCCAGTTCTGTGGTGGCTAAATCAATCCAAGCTCTAGCTCAGCTCTTGTGTTTTCTTGTGTTTTGTTGATAGTATCTATGGACTTTAGAGTTGTGAATGAATTTTAGCATGTAACATTTTGATTTTCTGTTGGCAAATGCTAATTGGTTTCACATGGAGGCACAACAGATACACATTCGTGTTTTCTGAGTAAAAAGCTGCAGAAACCAGGTTACAAATGATATTTGTGTTTGTAAACATGACATTGAATCCACTTGCCCAAGAAAAAGACTTTGCTTTTCTCCAAAACCAGGATGACTCTGCTTTTCTGGGTGCTTTGCACACCAATTCCACACCAGTTTGTCCAGATAGGTTTGGATGAAACCAGAAATATCTGGTTCTGTGGTGGCTAATCAATTCCAGCTGTTGCTACAGCTTCTGTATTTGCTTGTGTTTTCTCGATAGTCTATGGACTTTAGATTTGTGAATGCATTGTAGCATGTAACATTTTGTTTTTCTGTTTGCAAACGCTAATTTGTTTCACATGGTGACACAAAGGTACAGATTCGTGTTTTCTGAGTAAAAAGCTCTAGAAACCAGGTTAAAAATGATATTGGTGTTTGTAAACATGACATTGAATCTACTTGCCCAAGAAAAACTCTCTGCTTTTCTCCAAAACCAGGTTGACTCTGCTTTTCTGGGTGCTTTGCACACCAACTCCACACCAGTTTGTCCAGATAGGTTCGGATGAAATAAAAAATATCCGGTTCTGTGGTGGCAAACTCAAACCCGGCTCTTGCTACAGCTTCTATATTGGCTTGTGTTTTCTCCATAGTATCTATGGACTTTAGAGTTGTGAATGCATTGTAGCTTGTAACATTTTGTTTTTCTGTGGGCAAACGCTAATTGGTTTCACATGGAGACACAACGGGTACACATTCATGTTTTCTGAGGAAAATTGCAGAAACCAGGTTAAAAATGAATTTTGTGTTTGTAAACATGACATTGAATCCATGTGCCCAAGAAAAAGACTTTGCTTTTCTCCAAAACCAGGTTGACTCTGCTTTTCTGGGTGCTTTGCACACCAATTCCACACCAGTTTGTCCAGATAGGTTTGGATGAAACCAGAAATATCCAGTTCTGTGGTGGCTAAATCAATCCAAGCTCTTGCTACAGCTTCTGTGTTTGCTTGTGTTGTGTCGATAGTATCTATGGACTTTAGAGATGTGAATGAATTTTAGCATGTAACATTTTGCTTTTCTGTGGGCAAACGTTAATTGGTTTCACATGGAGACACAACAGGTACACATTCGTGTTTTCTGAGTAAAAAGCTCTAGAAACCAGGTTAAAAATGATATTGGTGTTTGTAAATATGACATTGAATCCACTTGCCCTAGAAAAAGACTTTGCTTTTCTCAAAAACCAGGTTGACTCTGCTTTTCTGGGTGCTTTGCACACCAACTCCACACCAGTTTGTTCAACTAGGTTTGGATGAAACCAGAAATATCCAGTTCTGTGTTGGGTAAGTCAATCCCAGCTGTTGCTACAGCTTCTGTGTTTGCTTGTGTTTTCTCCACAGTATCTATGGACTTTAGAGTTGTGAATGCATTGTAGCATGTAGCATTTAGGTTTTCTGTTGGCAAACCCTAATGGTTTCAAATGAGTCACAGCAGGTACAAATTCTTGTTTTCTGAGTAAAAAGCTGCAGAAACCAGTTTACAAATGATATTTGTGTTTGTAAACATGACATTGAATCCATGTGCCAAAGAAAAAGACTTTGCTTTTCTCCAAAACCAGGTTCACTCTGCTTTTCTGGTTGCTTTGCACACCAATTCCACACCAGTTTGTCCAGATAGTGCTGGATGAAACCAGAAATATCCGGTTCTGTGGTGGCTCAGTCAATCCCAGCTCTTGCTACATCCTAAGTGTTTTTTTGTGTTTTGACAATAGTATCTATGGACTTATAGTTGTGAATGCATTGTAGCATGTAGCATTTAGGTCTTCTGTTGGCAAGCGCTAATGGTTTCAAATGAGTCACAACAGGTACACATTCATGTTTTCTGAGTAAAAAGCTGCAGAAACCTGGTTAGAAATGATATTTGTGTTTGTAAACATTATATTGAATCCATGTGCCCAAGAAAAAGACTTTGGTTTTCTCCAAAACCAGGTTGACTCTGTTTTTCTGGGTGCTTTGCACACCAATTCCACACCAGTTTGTCCAGATAGGTTTGGATGAAACCAGAATTATCCAGTTCTGTGGTGGCTAAATCAATCCAAGCTCTAGCTCAGCTCTTGTGTTTTCTTGTGTTTTGTTGATAGTATCTATGGACTTTAGAGTTGTGAATGAATTTTAGCATGTAACATTTTGATTTTCTGTTGGCAAATGCTAATTGGTTTCACATGGAGGCACAACAGATACACATTCGTGTTTTCTGAGTAAAAAGCTGCAGAAACCAGGTTACAAATGATATTTGTGTTTGTAAACATGACATTGAATCCACTTGCCCAAGAAAAAGACTTTGCTTTTCTCCAAAACCAGGATGACTCTGCTTTTCTGGGTGCTTTGCACACCAATTCCACACCAGTTTGTCCAGATAGGTTTGGATGAAACCAGAAATATCTGGTTCTGTGGTGGCTAATCAATTCCAGCTGTTGCTACAGCTTCTGTATTTGCTTGTGTTTTCTCGATAGTCTATGGACTTTAGATTTGTGAATGCATTGTAGCATGTAACATTTTGTTTTTCTGTTGGGAAACGCTAATTTGTTTCACATGGTGACACAAAGGTACAGATTCGTGTTTTCTGAGTAAAAAGCTCTAGAAACCAGGTTAAAAATGATATTGGTGTTTGTAAACATGACATTGAATCTACTTGCCCAAGAAAAACTCTCTGCTTTTCTCCAAAACCAGGTTGACTCTGCTTTTCTGGGTGCTTTGCACACCAACTCCACACCAGTTTGTCCAGATAGGTTCGGATGAAATAAAAAATATCCGGTTCTGTGGTGGCAAACTCAAACCCGGCTCTTGCTACAGCTTCTATATTGGCTTGTGTTTTCTCCATAGTATCTATGGACTTTAGAGTTGTGAATGCATTGTAGCTTGTAACATTTTGTTTTTCTGTGGGCAAACGCTAATTGGTTTCACATGGAGACACAATGGGTACACATTCATGTTTTCTGAGGAAAATTGCAGAAACCAGGTTAAAAATGAATTTTGTGTTTGTAAACATGACATTGAATCCATGTGCCCAAGAAAAAGACTTTGCTTTTCTCCAAAACCAGGTTGACTCTGCTTTTCTGGGTGCTTTGCACACCAATTCCACACCAGTTTGTCCAGATAGGTTTGGATGAAACCAGAAATATCCAGTTCTGTGGTGGCTAAATCAATCCAAGCTCTTGCTACAGCTTCTGTGTTTGCTTGTGTTGTGTCGATAGTATCTATGGACTTTAGAGATGTGAATGAATTTTAGCATGTAACATTTTGCTTTTCTGTGGGCAAACGTTAATTGGTTTCACATGGAGACACAACAGGTACACATTCGTGTTTTCTGAGTAAAAAGCTCTAGAAACCAGGTTAAAAATGATATTGGTGTTTGTAAACATGACATTGAATCTACTTGCCCAAGAAAAACTCTCTGCTTTTCTCCAAAACCAGGTTGACTCTGCTTTTCTGGGTGCTTTGCACACCAACTCCACACCAGTTTGTTCAGCTACGTTTGGATGAAACCAGAAATATCCAGTTCTGTGGTGGGTAAGTCAATCCCAGCTCTGACTACAGCTTCTGTGTTTGCTTGTGTTTTGTCAATAGTATCTATGCACTTTAGAGTTGTGAATGCATTGTAGCATGTAGCATTTAGGTTTTCTGTTGGAAAACGCTAATGGTTTCACATGAGTCACAGCAGGTACACATTCTTGTTTTCTGAGTAAAAAGCTGCAGAAACCAGGTTACAAATGATATTTGTGTTTGTAAACATGACATTGAATCCATGTGCCCAAGAAAAAGACTTTGCTTTTCTCCAAAACCAGGTTGACTCACTTTTCTGGGTTCTTTGCACACCAATTCCACACCAGTTTCTCCAGATAGGGCTGGATGAAACCAGAAAAATCCGGTTCTCTGGTGGCTCTGTCAATCCCAGCTCTGGCTACAGCTTCTGTGTTTGCTTGTGTTTTGTCAATAGTATCTATGGACTTTAGAGTTGTGAATGCATTGTAGCATATAGCATTTAGGTTTTCTGTTGGCAAACGCTAATGGTTTCAAATGAGTCACAGCAGGTACACATTCTTGTTTTCTGAGTAAAAAGCTGCAGAAACCAGGTTACAAATGATATTTGTGTTTGTAAACATGACATTGAATCCATGTGCCAAAGAAAAAGACTTTGCTTTTCTCCAAAACCAGGTTCACTCTGCTTTTCTGGTTGCTTTGCACACCAATTCCACACCAGTTTGTCCAGATAGTGCTGGATGAAACCAGAAATATCCGGTTCTGTGGTGGCTCAGTCAATCCCAGCTCTTGCTACATCCTAAGTGTTTTTTTGTGTTTTGACAATAGTATCTATGGACTTATAGTTGTGAATGCATTGTAGCATGTAGCATTTAGGTCTTCTGTTGGCAAGCGCTAATGGTTTCAAATGAGTCACAACAGGTACACATTCATGTTTTCTGAGTAAAAAGCTGCAGAAACCTGGTTAGAAATGATATTTGTGTTTGTAAACATTATATTGAATCCATGTGCCCAAGAAAAAGACTTTGGTTTTCTCCAAAACCAGGTTGACTCTGTTTTTCTGGGTGCTTTGCACACCAATTCCACACCAGTTTGTCCAGATAGGTTTGGATGAAACCAGAATTATCCAGTTCTGTGGTGGCTAAATCAATCCAAGCTCTAGCTCAGCTCTTGTGTTTGCTTGTGTTTTGTTGATAGTATCTATGGACTTTAGAGTTGTGAATGAATTTTAGCATGTAACATTTTGATTTTCTGTTGGCAAATGCTAATTGGTTTCACATGGAGGCACAACAGATACACATTCGTGTTTTCTGAGTAAAAAGCTGCAGAAACCAGGTTACAAATGATATTTGTGTTTGTAAACATGACATTGAATCCACTTGCCCAAGAAAAAGACTTTGCTTTTCTCCAAAACCAGGATGACTCTGCTTTTCTGGGTGCTTTGCACACCAATTCCACACCAGTTTGTCCAGATAGGTTTGGATGAAACCAGAAATATCTGGTTCTGTGGTGGCTAATCAATTCCAGCTGTTGCTACAGCTTCTGTATTTGCTTGTGTTTTCTCGATAGTCTATGGACTTTAGATTTGTGAATGCATTGTAGCATGTAACATTTTGTTTTTCTGTTTGCAAACGCTAATTTGTTTCACATGGTGACACAAAGGTACAGATTCGTGTTTTCTGAGTAAAAAGCTCTAGAAACCAGGTTAAAAATGATATTGGTGTTTGTAAACATGACATTGAATCTACTTGCCCAAGAAAAACTCTCTGCTTTTCTCCCAAACCAGGTTCACTCTGCTTTTCTGGTTGCTTTGCACACCAATTCCACACCAGTTTGTCCAGATAGTGCTGGATGAAACCCGAAATATCCGGTTCTGTGGTGGCTCAGTCAATCCCAGCTCTTGCTACATCCTAAGAGGTTTTTTGTGTTTTGACAATAGTATCTATGGACTTTAGAGTTGTGAATGCATTGTAGCATGTAGCATTTAGGTCTTCTGTTGGCAAACGCTAATGGTTTCAAATGAGTCACAACAGGTACACATTCATGTTTTCTGAGTAAAAAGCTGCAGAAACCTGGTTAGAAATGATATTTGTGTTTGTAAACATGACATTGAATCTATGTGCGCAAGAAAAAGACTTTGGTTTTCTCCAAAACCAGGTTGACTCTGTTTTTCTGGGTGCTTTGCACACCAATTCCACACCAGTTTGTCCAGATAGGTTTGGATGAAACCAGTATTATCCAGTTCTGTGGTGGCTAAATCAATCCAAGCTCTTGCTCAGCTTCTGTGTTTGCTTGTGTTTTGTCGATAGTATCTATGGACTTTAGAGTTGTGAATGCATTGTAGCTTGTAACATTTTGTTTTTCTGTGGGCAAACGCTAATTGGTTTCACATGGAGACACAACAGGTACACATTCGTGTTTTCAGAGTGATAAGCTGCAGAAACGAGGTTAAATATGATATTTGTGTTTGTAAACATGACATTGAATCCACTTGCCCTAGAAAAAGACTTTGCTTTTCTCAAAAACCAGGTTGACTCTGCTTTTCTGGGTGCTTTGCACACCAACTCCACACCAGTTTGTTCAACTAGGTTTGGATGAAACCAGAAATATCCAGTTCTGTGTTGGGTAAGTCAATCCCAGCTGTTGCTACAGCTTCTGTGTTTGCTTGTGTTTTCTCCACAGTATCTATGGACTTTAGAGTTGTGAATGCATTGTAGCATTTAGCATTTAGATTTTCTATTGGCAAACGCTAATGGTTTCAAATGAGTCACTGCATGTAAACATTCGTTTTTTCTGAGTAAAAAGCTGCAGAAACCAGGTTACAAATGATATTTGTGTTTTGAACATGACATTGAATTCATGTGGCCAAGAAAAAGACTTTGCTTTTCTCCAAAACCAGGTTGACTCTCTTTTCTGGGTTCTTTGCACACCAATTCCACACCAGTTTCTCCAGATAGGGCTGGATGAAACCAGAAAAATCCGGTTCTCTGGTGGCTCTGTGAATCCCAGCTCTAGCTACATCCTAAGAGTTTTTTTGTTTTTTGTCAATAGTATCTATGGACTTTAGAGTTGTGAATGCATTGTAGCATGTAGCATTTAGGTTTTCTGTTGGCAAACGCTAATGGCTTCAAATGAGTCACAACAGGTACGCTTTCGTGTTTTCTGAGTAAAATCTGCAGAATCCAGGTTAAAAATGATATTTGTGTTGTATGCATGACATTGAATCCACTTGCCCAAGAAAAAGACTTTGGTTTTCTCCAAAACCAGGTTGACTCTGCTGCTCTGGGTGCTTTGCACAAAAATTCCACACCAGTTTCTCTAGATAGGTTTGGATGAAATCAGAAATATCCGGTTCTTTGGTGGCTAACTCAAACCCAGCTCTTGCTACAGCTTCTATATTAGCTTGTGTTTTCTCCATAGTATCTATGGACTTTAGAGTTGTGAAAGCATTGTTGCATGTAACATTTTGTTTTTCTGTTGGCAAACACTAATTGGTTTCACATGGAGACACTACAGGTACACATTCGTGTTTTCTGAGTAAAAAGCTGCAGAAACCAGGTTACAAATGATATTTGTTTGTAAACATGACATTGAATCCATGTGCCCAAGAAAAAGACTTTGCTTTTTTCCAAAACCAGGTTGACTCTGCTTTGCTGGGTGCTTTGCACACGAATTCCACACCAGTTTGTCCAGATAGGTTTGAATGAAACCAGAAATATTCGGTTCTGTGGTGGCTAAGTCAATCCCAGCTCTGGCTACAGCTTCTGTGTTTGCTTGTGTTTTGTCAATAGTATCTATGGACTTAGAGTTGTGAATGCATTTTAGATGTAACATTTTGATTTACTGTTGGCAAACGCTAATTGGTTTCACATGGAGGCACAACAGATACACATTCGTGTTTTCTGAGTAAAAAGCTGCAGAACCAGGTTAAAAATAATATTTGTGTTTGTAAACATGACATTGAATCCACGTGCCCAAGAAAAAAACTTTGCTTTTCTCCAAAACCAGGTTGACTCTGCCTTTCCTAGTGCTTTGCACACCAACTCCACAACAGTTTGTTCAGCTAGGTTTGGATGAAACCAGAAATATCTGGTTCTGTGGTGGCTCAGTCAATCCCAGCTCTGGCTACAGCTTCTGTGGTTGCTTGTGTTTTATCAATAGTATCTTTGGACATTAGAGTTGTAAATGCATTGTAGCATGCAGCATTTAGGTTTTCTGTTGGCAAACGCTAATGGTTTCAAATGAGACACAACAGGGACACATTCGTGTTTTCTGAGTAAAAAGCTGCAGAAACCAGGTTAAAAAGGATATTTGTGTTTGTAAACATGACATTGAATCCACTTGCCCAAGAAAAAAAAAGACTTTGCTTTTCTCGAAAACCAGGTTGACTCTGTTTTCTGGGTGCTTTGCACACCAATTCCACACCAGTTTTTCCAGATAGGTTTGGATGAACCAGAAATATCCAGTTCTGTGGTGGCTAAGTCAATCCAAATTCTTGCTACAGCTTCTCTGTTTGCTTGTGTTTTGTCGATAGTATCTATGGACTTTACAGTTGATAATTCATTTTAGAATGTAACATTTTGATTTTCTGTTTGCAAACGCTAATTGGTTTCACATGGAGGCACAACAGATACACATTCGTGTTTTCTGAGTAAAAAGCTGCAGAAACAAGGTTACAAATGATATTTGTGTTTGTAAACATGACATTGAATCCACTTGCCCCAGAAAAAGACTTTGCTTTTCCCCAAAACCAGGTTGACTCTGCTTTTCCGGGTGCTTTGCACACCAATTCCACACCAATTTGTCCAGATAGGGCTGGATAAATCCAGAATTATCCAGTTCTGTGGTGGCGAACTCAATCCCAGCTCTTGCTACAGCTTCTGTGTTTGCTTTTGTTTTTTGGACAGTATCTACGGACTTTAGAGTTGTGAATGTATTGTAGCATGTAACATTATGTTTTTCTGTTGGCAAACGCTAATTGGTTTCATATGGAGACACAACAGGTACACATTCGTGTTTTCTTAGTGAAAAGCTGCAGAAACCTGGTTAAAAATGATATTTGTGTTTGTAAACATGAATTTGAATCCACTTGCCCAAGAAAAAGACTTTGCTTTTTTCTAAAACCAGGTTGACTCTGCTTTCCCGGGTGCTTTGCACACCAATTCTACACAAGTTTGTCCAGATAGGGCTGGAAAAACCAGAAATTTACGGTTCTGTGGTGGCTAACTCAATCCCAGCTCTTGCTGCAGCCTCTGAGTTTGCTTGTGTTTTGTTGAAAGCATCTACATAATTTAGAGTTGTGAATGCATTGTAGCATGTAACATTTTGGTTTTCTGTTGGCATACGCTAATTAGTTTCACATGGAGATACAACAGGTACACTTTCGTGTTTTCTGTGTAAAAACCTGCAGAAACCAGGTTAAAAATGATGTTTGTGTTTGTAAACATGACATTGAATCCACTTGCCCCAAAAAACTGACTTTGCTTTTCTCAAATTCGGGTTGACTCTGCTTTTCTGGGTGCTTTTCACACCAATTCCACTCCAGTTTGTCTTGAAAAGTCTGGATGAAACCAGAAAAATCCGTTCTGTGGTGGCTAACACAATCCCAGCTCTTGCTACAGCTTCTGTGTTTGCTTGTGTTTTTTGGACAGTATATATGGAGTTTAGAGTTGTGAATGCATTGTAGCATGTAATATTTTGTTTTTCTGTTGGCAAACGCTAATTGGTTTCACATGGAGACACACCAGGTACACTTTCGTGTTTTCTTAAAAAAACTGGAGAAACCAGGTCAAAAATGATATTTGTGTTTGTAAACGTGACATTGAATACACTTGCCCAAGAAAAAGACTTTGCTTTTCTCCAAAGCCAGGTTGACTCTGATTTTATGGGTGCTTTGCACACCAATTCCACACCAATTTGTCCAGATAGGGCTGGATGAATCCAGAATTATCCGGTTCTGTGGTGGCGAACTCAATCCCAGCTCTTGCTACAGCTTCTGTGTTTGCTTGTGTTTTTTGGACAGTATCTACGGACTTTAGAGTTGTGAATGTATTGTAGCATGTAACATTATGTTTTTCTGTTGGCAAACGCTAATTGGTTTCACATGGAGACACAACAGGTACACTTTCATGTTTTCTGTGTAAAAACCTGCAGAAACCAGGTTAAAAATGATGTTTGTGTTTGTAAACATGACATTGAATCCACTTGCCCCAAAAAACTGACTTTGCTTTTCTCCAAAACCAGGTTGACTCTGCTTTTCTGGTTGCTTTTCACACCAATTCCACTCCAGTTTGTCTTGAAAAGTCTGGATGAAACCAGAAAAATCCGGTTCTGTGGTGGCTAACTCAATCCCAGCTCTTGCTACAGCTTCTGTGTTTGCTTGTGTTTTTTGGACAGTATCTATGGAGTTTCGAGTTGTAAATGCATTGTAACATGTAACATTTCGTTTTTCTGTTGGCAAACGCCAATTGGTTTCACATGGAAACACACCAGGTATACTTTTGTGGTTTCTGATAAAAAGCTGCAGAAACCAGGTTAAAAATGATATTTCTGTTTGTAAACAAGACATTGAATCCACTTTCCCAAGAATAAGACTTTGGTTTTTCTCCAAAACAAGGTTGACTCTGCTTTTCTAGGTGCTTTGCACACCAATTCCACACCAGTTTGTCCAGATATGTCTGGATGAAACCAGAAATATCCGGTTCTGTGGTGGCTAACTGAATCCCAGCTCTTGCTACAGCTTCTGTGTTTGCTTGTGTTTTCTTGAGAGTATCTATGGACTTTAGAGTTGTTAACACATTGTAGAATGTAACACTTTTTTTTCTGTTGGGAATCACTAATTGGTTTCACATGGAGACACAACAGGTACACTTTCGTGTTTTCTGAGTAAAATGTGCAGAAACCAGGTTAAAAATGATATTTCTGTTTTTAAACATGACATTGAATCCACTTGCGCTAGAAAAAGACTTTGCTTTTCTCCAAAAGCAAGTTGACTCTGCTTTTCTGGGTGCTTTGCACACCAATTCCACAGCAGTTATTCCAGATAGGGCTGGATGAAACCAGAAATATCCGGCTCAGTGGTGGCTAACTCAATTCCAGCTCTTGCTACAGCTTCTGTTTTTCCTTGTGTTTTCTCGATAGTCTCTTTGGACTTCAGAGATGAATGAATTGTAGCATGGAACATTTTAGATTTTGTTTATCAAACGCTAATTGGTTTCACATGGAGACACAACAGGTACACATTCGTGTTTTCTTAGTGAAAAGCTGCAGAAACCTGGTTAAAAATGATATTTGTGTTTGTAAACATGAATTTGAATCCACTTGCCCAAGAAAAAGACTTTGCTTTTTTCTAAAACCGGGTTGACTCTGCTTTTATGGGTGCTTTGCACACCAATTCTACACAAGTTTGTCCAGATAGGGCTGGAAAAACCAGAAATTTCCGGTTCTGTGGTGGCTAACTCAATCCCAGCTCTTGCTACAGCTTCTGCGTTTGCTTGTGTTTTGTCGATAGCATCTACAGAATTTAGAGTTGTGAATGCATTGTAGCATGTAACATTTTGGTTTTCTGTTGGCATACGCTAATTAGTTTCACATGGAGACACAACAGGTACACTTTCGTGTTTTCTGAGTAAAAAGTTGCAGAAACCAGGTTAAAAATGATATTTGTGTTTGTAAACATGACATTGAATCCACTTGCCCAAGAAAAAGACTTTGCTTTTCTCCAAAACCAGGTTGACTCTGCTTTTCTGGGTGCTTTGCACACACTCCACACGAGTTTGTCCTGGTAGGGCTGTATGAAACCAGAAATATCCGGTTCTATGATGGCTAAGTCAATCCCAGCTCATGCCACAGCTTATGGGTTTGCTTGTGTTTTGTCGGTAGTATCTACGGACTTTAGATTTGTGAATGCATTGTAGCATGTGACATTATGGTTTTCTGTTGGCATACGCTAATTAGTTTCCCATGGAGACACACAGGTACACTTTCTTGTTTTCGGAATGAAAAGCTGCAGAATCCATGTTAAAAATGATATTTGTTTTTGTAAACATGACATTGAATCCACTTTCCCAAGGAAAAGGCTTTGCTTTTCTAAAAACAGGTTGACTCTGCTTTCCTGGGTGTTTGCATACCAATTCCACACCAGTTTGTCCAGATAGGGCTGGATGAATCCAGAATTATCCGGTTCTGTGGTGGCGAACTCAATCCCAGCTCTTGCTACAGCTTCTGTGTTTGCTTGTGTTTTTTGGACAGTATCTATGGAGTTTAGAGCTGTGAATGCATTGTAGCATGTAACATTTTGTTTTTCTGTTGGCAAACGCCAATTGGTTTCACATGGAGACACACCAGGTACACTTTCATGTTTTCTGTGTAAAAACCTGCAGAAACCAGCTTAAAAATGATGTTTGTGTTTGTAAACATGACATTGAATCCACTTGCCCCAAAAAACTGACTTTGCTTTTCTCAAATTCAGGTTGACTCTGCTTTTCTGGGTGCTTTTCACACCAATTCCACTCCAGTTTGTCTTGAAAGTCTGGATGAAACCAGAAAAATCCGGTTCTGTGGTGGCTAACTCAATCCCAGCTCTTGCTACAGCTTCTGTGTTTGCTTGTGTTTTTTGGAAAGTATCTATGGAGTTTCGAGTTGTAAATGCATTGTAACATGTAACATTTCGTTTTTCTGTTGGCAAACGCCAATTGGTTTCACATGGAGACACACCAGGTACACTTTCGTGTTTTCTGAGTAAAAAGCTGCAGAAACCAGGTTAAAAATGATATTTGTGTTTGTAAACATGACATTGAATCCACTTGCCCACAAAAAAGACTTTGCTTTTCTCCAAAACCAGGTTGACTCTGCTTTTCTGGGTGCTTTGCACACCAATTCACCCCAGTGTGTCCAGATAGGTCTGTGTGAAACCAGAAATATCTGGTTCTGTGGTGGCTAACTCAATCCCAGCTCTTGCTACAGCTTCTGTGTTTGCTTGTGTTTTTTGGACAGTATCTATGGAGTTTAGAGCTGTGAATGCATTGTAGCATGTAACATTTTGTTTTTCTGTTGGCAAATGCCAATTGGTTTCACATGGAGACACACCAGGTACACATTCGTGTTTTCTGAGTAAAAAGCTGCAGAAACCAGGTTACAAAAGATATTTGTGTTTGTAAACATGACATTGAATCCACTTGCCCACGAAAATGACTTTGCTTTTCTCAAAAACCAGGTTGACTCTGCTTTTCTGGGTGCTTTGCACACCTATTCCATACCAGTTTGTCCAGATAGGTTTGGATGAAACCAGAAATATCCAGTTCTCAGGTGGCTAACTCAATCCCAGCTCTTGCTACAGCTTCTGTGTTTGCTTGTGTTTTGTCGATAGTATCTATGGACTTTAGAGTTGTGAATGCATTGTTGCATGTAACATTTTGTTTTTCTGTTGGCAAATGCTAATTGGTTTCACATGGAGACACTACAGGTACACATTCGTGTTTTCGGAGTAAAAAGCTGCAGAAACCAGGTTACAAATGTTATTTGTGTTTGTAAACATGACATTGATCCAATTGCCCAAGAAAAAGACTTTGCTTTTCTCCAAAACCAGGTTGACTCTGCTTTTCTGGGTTCTTTGCACACCAATTGCACTCCAGTTTGTCCAGATAGGTTTTGATGAAACCAGAAATATCCAGTTCTGTGGTGGCGAACTCAATCCCAGCTCTTGCTAAATCTTCTGTGTTTGCTTGTGTTTTGTGGATAGTATCTGTGGACTTTAGATTTGTGAATGCATTGTTGTACGTAGCATTTTGTTTTTCTGTTGGCAAAAGCTAATTGGATTCACATGAAGCCATTAACGTACACATTCGTGTTTTATGTCTAAAACCTGTAGAAACCAGGTTAAAAATAATATTTGTGTTTGTAAACATGGCATTGAATCCACTTGCCCTAGAAAAAGACTTTGCGTTTCTCCAAAACCAGGTTGACTCTGTTTTTCTGGGTGCTTTGCACACCAACTCCACACCAGTTTGTCCAGATAGGTTTGGATGAAACAAGAAATATCCAGTTTTGTGGTGGCTAACTCAATCCCAGCTCTTGATACAGCTTCTATATTTGCCTGTTTTTTCTCCATAGAGTCAATGTACTTCACAGTTGTGAATGCATTTTAGCATGTAACATTTTGATTTTCTGTTGGCAAACGATAATTGGTTTCACATGGTGGCACTACAGGTACACAATCGTGTTTTTTGTGTAAAAAGCTGCAGAAACCAGGTTACAAATAATATTTGTGTTTGTAAACATGACATTGAATCCACTTGCCCAAGAAAAAGACTTTGCCTTTCTCAAAAACCAGGTTGACTCTACTTTTCTGGGTACTTTGCACACCAATTCCACACAAGTTTTCCAGATAGGGCTGGATGGAACCAGAAATATCCGGTTCTGTGGTGGCGAACTCAATCCCAGCTCTTGCTACAGCTTCTGAGTTTGCTTGTGTTTTCTCAATTGTGTCTATGGACTTTAGAGTTGTGAATGCATTGTAGCATGCAACATTTTGTTTTTCTGTTGGCAAACGCTAAATGGTTTCACCAACTCCACAACAGTTTGTCCAGTTAGGTTTGGATGAAATCAGAAATATCCGGTTCTGTGGTGGCTAACTCAATCCCAGCTCTTGCTACAGCTTCTATATTTGCTTGTGTTTTCTCCATAGTATCTATGGACTTTAGAGTTGTGAATGCATTGTTGCATGTAACATTTTGATTTTCTGTTGGCAAATGCTAATTGGTTTCACATGGAGGCACAACAGATACACATTCTTGTTTTCTGCGTAAAAAGCTGCAGAAACCAGGTTAAAAATGATATTTGTGTTTGTAAACATGACATTGAATCCACTTGCCCAAGAAAATGAATTTGCTTTTCTCCAAAACCAGGTTGACTCTGCTTTTCTGGGTGCTTTGCACACCAATTCAACACCAGTTTGTCCAGATAGGTTTGGATGAAACCAGAAATATCCGGTTCTGTGGTGGCTAAATCAATCCCAGCTCTTGCTACATCCTTGAGTTTTTTTGTGTTTTGTCGATACTATAGATGGAGTTTAGAGATGTGAATGCATTCTAGCATGTAACATTTTGTTTTTCTGTTGGCAAACGCTAATTGGTTTCACATGGAGACACTACAGGAACACATTCATATTGTCTGAGTAAAAAGCTGCAGAAACCAGGTTACAAATGATATCTGTGTTTGTAACCATGTCATTGAATCCACTTGCCCAAGAAAAAGACTTTGCTTTTCTCCAAAACCAGGTTGACTCTGCTTTTCTGGGTGCTTTGCACATCAACTCCACACCAGTTTGTCCAGATAGGTTTGGCTTATCCAGAAATATCCGGTTCTGTGGTGGCTAAGTCAATTCTGTCTGTTGCTACAGATTCTGTGTTTGCTTGTGTTTTGTCAATAGTATCTATGGACTTTAGAGTTGTGAAAGCATTGTTGCATGTAACATTTAGTTTTTCTGTTGGAAAACGCTAATTGGTTTCACATGGAGACACTACAGGTACATATTCGTGTTTTCTGAGTAAAAAGCTGCAGAAACTAGGGTAGAAATGATATTTGTGTTTGTAACCATGACATTGAATCCATGTGCCCAAGAATAAGACTTTGATTCTCCAAAACCAGGTTGACTCTGCTTTTCTGGGTGCTTTGCACACCCACTCCACACCAGTTTGTTCAGCTTGGTTTGGAAAAAACCAGAAATATCCAGTTCTGTGGTGGATCAGTCAATCCCAGCTCTGGCTACAACTTCTGTGTTTTCTTGTGTTTTCTCGATTATATCTATGGACTTTAGAGTTGTCAATGCATTGTAGCATGTAACATTTTGTTTTTCTGTTGGCAAACGCTAATGGTTTCACATGGAGACACAAAAGGTACACATTCGTGTTTTCTGAGTAAAAAGTTGGAGAAACCAGGTTACAAATGATATTTGTGTTTGTAAACATGACATTGAATCCATGTGCCCAAGAATAAGACTTTGCTTGTCTCAAAAACCAGGTTGACTCTGCTTTTCTGGGTGCTTTGCACTCCAATTCCAGACCAGTTTTTCCAGATAGGTTTGGATGGAACCAGAAATATCCAGTTCTGTGGTGGCTAAATCAATCCAAGCTCTTGCTAAATCTTCTGTGTTTGCTTGTGTTTTGTCGATAGTATCTGTGGACTTTAGAGTTGTGAATGCATTGTAGCATGTAGCATTTAGGTTTTCCATTGGCAAACGCTAATGGTTTCAAATGAGACACAACAGGTACACATTCGTGTTTTCTGAGTAAAAAGCTGCAGAAACCAGGTTAAAAATAATATTTGTGTTTGTAAACATGACATTGAATTCATGTGCCCAAGCGTAAGACTTTGCTTTTCTCCAAAACCAGGATGACTCTGCTTTTCTGGGTGCTTTGCACACCAACTCCACACCAGTTTGTTCAGCTAGGTTTGGATCAAACCGGAATTATCCAGTTCTGTGGTGGCTCAATCAATCCCATCTCTGGCTACAGCTTCTGTGTTTGCTTGTGTTTTGCCAATATTATCTATGGACTTTAGAGTTGTGAATGCATTGTTGTACGTAACATTTTGTTTTTCTTTTGGCAAACGCTAATGGTTTCAAATGAGACACAATTGGTGAGCATTCGTGTTTTCTGATTAAAAGGCTGCAGAAACCAGGTTAAAAATAATATTTGTGTTTCTAAACATGACATTGAATCCACTTGCCTAAGAAAAAGTCTTTGCTTTTCTCCAAAACCAGGTTGACTCTGCTTTTCTGGGTGCTTTGCACACCAATTCCACACCAGTTTTTCCAGATAGAGCTGGATGGAACCAGAAATATCCAGTTCTGTGGTGGCGAACTCAATCCCAGCTCTTGCTACAGCCTAAGAGTTTGTTTGTGTTTTGTCGATAGTATCTATGGACTTTAGAGATTTGAATACATTGTAGCATGTAACATTTTGTTTTTCTGTTGGCAAACGCTGATTGGTTTCACATGGAGATACAACTGTTACATATTCGTGTTTTCTGAGTAAAAAGCTGCAGAAACCAGGTTAAAAATGATATTTGTGTTTGTAAACATGACATTGAATCCACTTGCCCAAGAAAAGACTTTGCTTTTCTTCAAAACCAGGTTGACTCTGCTTTTCTGGGTGCTTTGCACACCAACTCCACACCAGTTTGTCCAGATAGGTTTGGATGAAACCAGAAATATCTGGTTCTGTGGTGGCTGAGTCAATTCCAGCTCTTGCTACAGCTTCTATATTAGCTTGTGTTTTCTCGCAGTATCTATGGACTTTAGAGTTGTGAAAGCATTGTTGCATGTAACATATTGTTTTTCTGTTGGCAAACGCTAATTGGTTTCACTTGGAGACACTACAGGTACAAATTCGTGTTTTCTGAGTAAAAAAATGCAGAAATCAGGTTACAAATGATATTTGTGTTTGTAAACATGACATTGAATCCATGTGCCCAAGAATAAGAATTTGATTCTCCAAAACCAGGTTGACTGTGCTTTTCTGGGTGCTTTGCACACCCACTCCACACCAGTTTGTTCAGCTTGGTTTGGATAAAACCAGAAATATCCAGTTCTGTGGTGGATAAGTCAATTCTAGCTGTTGCTACAGCTTCAGTGTTTGCTTGTGTTTTCTCGATAGTATCTATGGACTTTAGAGATGTGAATGCATTGTAGCATGTAACATTTTGTTTTTCTGTTGGCAAACACTAATTTGTTTCACATGGTGACACAGGTTCACATTCGTTTTTTCTGAGTATAAAGCTGCAGAAACCAGGTTAAAAATGATATTTGTGTTTTTAAACATCACATTGAATCCACTTGCCCAAGAATAAGACTTTGCTTTTCTCAAATCCAGGTTGACTCTGCTTTTCTGGGTGCTTTGCACACCAACTCCACACCAGTTTGTCCAGATAGGTTTGGATGAAACCAGAAATATCTGGTTCTGTGGTGGCTGAGTCAATTCCAGCTCTTGCTACAGCTTCTATATTAGCTTGTGTTTTCTCGTAGTATCTGTGGACTTTAGAGTTTTGAAAGCATTGTTGCATGTAACATATTGTTTTTCTGTTGGCAAACGCTAATTGGTTTCACTTGGAGACACTACAGGTACAAATTCGTGTTTTCTGAGTAAAAAAATGCAGAAATCAGGTTACAAATGATATTTGTGTTTGTAAACATGACATTGAATAAATGTGCCCAAGAATAAGACTTTGATTCTCCAAAACCAGGTTGACTGTGCTTTTCTGGGTGCTTTGCACACCCACTCCACACCAGTTTGTTCAGCTTGGTTTGGATAAAACCAGAAATATCCAGTTCTGTGGTGGATAAGTCAATTCTAGCTGTTGCTACAGCTTCAGTGTTTGCTTGTGTTTTCTCGATAGTATCTATGGACTTTAGAGATGTGAATGCATTGTAGCATGTAACATTTTGTTTTTCTGTTGGCAAACACTAATTTGTTTCACATGGTGACACCCGTTCACATTCGTGTTTTCTGAGTATAAAGCTGCAGAAACCAGGTTAAAAATGATATTTGTGGTTGTAAACATCACATTGAATCCACTTGCCCAAGAATAAGACTTTGCTTTTCTCAAATCCAGGTTGACTCTTCTGCTCTGCGTGCTTTGCACAATTCCACACCAGTTTGTCCAGAGAGGTTTGGATGAAACCAGAAACATCCGGTTCTGTTTTGGATAAGTCAATCCCAGCTCTTGCTACACCCTTGAGTTTGTTTGTGTTTTGTCGATAGTATCTACGGACTTAGAGTTGTGAATGCATTTTAGCATGTAACATTTTGAATTTCTGTTGGCAAACGCTAACTGGTTTCACATGGAGACACTACAGCAACACATTCATATTGTCTGAGTAAAAAGCTGCAGAAACCAGGTTACAAATGATATCTGTGTTTGTAACCATGTCATTGAATCCACTTGCCCAAGAAAAAGACTTTGCTTTTCTCCAAAACCAGGTTGACTCTGCTTTTCTGGGTGCTTTGCACATCAACTCCACACCAGTTTGTCCAGATAGGTTTGGCTGAAAGCAGAAATATCCGGTTCTGTGGTGGCTAAGTCAATTCTGTCTGTTGCTACAGATTCTGTGTTTGCTTGTGTTTTGTCAATAGTATCTATAGACTTTAGAGTTGTGAAAGCATTGTTGCATGTAACATTTAGTTTTTCTGTTGGAAAACGCTAATTGGTTTCACATGGAGACACTACAGGTACATATTCGTGTTTTCTGAGTAAAAAGCTGCAGAAACTAGGGTAGAAATGATATTTGTGTTTGTAACCATGACATTGAATCCATGTGCCCAAGAATAAGACTTTGATTCTCCAAAACCAGGTTGACTCTGCTTTTCTGGGTGCTTTGCACACCAATTCCACACCAGTTTGTCCAGATAGGTTTGGAAAAAACCAGAAATATCCAGTTCTGTGGTGGATCAGTCAATCCCAGCTCTGGCTACAGCTTCTGTGTTTTCTTGTGTTTTCTCGATTATATCTATGGACTTTAGAGTTGTCAATGCATTGTAGCATGTAACATTTTGTTTTTCTGTTGGCAAACGCTAATGGTTTCACATGGAGACACAAAAGGTACACATTCGTGTTTTCTGAGTAAAAAGTTGGAGAAACCAGGTTACAAATGATATTTGTGTTTGTAAACATGACATTGAATCCATGTGCCCAAGAATAAGACTTTGCTTGTCTCTAAAACCAGGTTGACTCTGCTTTTCTGGGTGCTTTGCACTCCAATTCCACACCAGTTTTTCCAGATAGGTTTGGATGGAACCAGAAATATCCAGTTCTGTGGTGGCTAAATCAATCCAAGCTCTTGCTAAATCTTCTGTGTTTGCTTGTGTTTTGTCGATAGTATCTGTGGACTTTAGAGTTGTGAATGCATTGTAGCATGTAGCATTTAGGTTTTCCATTGGCAAACGCTAATGGTTTCAAATGAGACACAACAGGTACACATTCGTGTTTTCTGAGTAAAAAGCTGCAGAAACCAGGTTAAAAATAATATTTGTGTTTGTAAACATGACATTGAATTCATGTGCCCAAGCGTAAGACTTTGCTTTTCTCCAAAACCAGGATGACTCTGCTTTTCTGGGTGCTTTGCACACCAACTCCACACCAGTTTGTTCAGCTAGGTTTGGATCAAACCGGAATTATCCAGTTCTGTGGTGGCTCAATCAATCCCATCTCTGGCTACAGCTTCTGTGTTTGCTTGTGTTTTGCCAATATTATCTATGGACTTTAGAGTTGTGAATGCATTGTTGTACGTAACATTTTGTTTTTCTTTTGGCAAACGCTAATGGTTTCAAATGAGACACAATTGGTGAGCATTCGTGTTTTCTGATTAAAAGGCTGCAGAAACCAGGTTAAAAATAATATTTGTGTTTCTAAACATGACATTGAATCCACTTGCCTAAGAAAAAGACTTTGCTTTTCTCCAAAACCAGGTTGACTCTGCTTTTCTGGGTGCTTTGCACACCAATTCCACACCAGTTTTTCCAGATAGGGCTGGATGGAACCAGAAATATCCAGTTCTGTGGTGGCGAACTCAATCCCAGCTCTTGCTACAGCCTAAGAGTTTGTTTGTGTTTTGTCGATAGTATCTATGGACTTTAGAGATTTGAATACATTGTAGCATGTAACATTTTGTTTTTCTGTTGGCAAACGCTAATTGGTTTCACATGGAGATACAACTGTTACATATTCGTGTTTTCTGAGTAAAAAGCTGCAGAAACCAGGTTAAAAATGATATTTGTGTTTGTAAACATGACATTGAATCCACTTGCCCAAGAAAAGACTTTGCTTTTCTTCAAAACCAGGTTGACTCTGCTTTTCTGGGTGCTTTGCACACCAACTCCACACCAGTTTGTCCAGATAGGTTTGGATGAAACCAGAAATATCTGGTTCTGTGGTGGCTGAGTCAATTCCAGCTCTTGCTACAGCTTCTATATTAGCTTGTGTTTTCTCGTAGTATCTATGGACTTTAGAGTTGTGAAAGCATTGTTGCATGTAACATATTGTTTTTCTGTTGGCAAACGCTAATTGGTTTCACTTGGAGACACTACAGGTACAAATTCGTGTTTTCTGAGTAAAAAAATGCAGAAATCAGGTTACAAATGATATTTGTGTTTGTAAACATGACATTGAATCCATGTGCCCAAGAATAAGACTTTGATTCTCCAAAACCAGGTTGACTGTGCTTTTCTGGGTGCTTTGCACACCCACTCCACACCAGTTTGTTCAGCTTGGTTTGGATAAAACCAGAAATATCCAGTTCTGTGGTGGATAAGTCAATTCTAGCTGTTGCTACAGCTTCAGTGTTTGCTTGTGTTTTCTCGATAGTATCTATGGACTTTAGAGATGTGAATGCATTGTAGCATGTAACATTTTGTTTTTCTGTTGGCAAACACTAATTTGTTTCACATGGTGACACCCGTTCACATTCGTGTTTTCTGAGTATAAAGCTGCAGAAACCAGGTTAAAAATGATATTTGTGGTTGTAAACATCACATTGAATCCACTTGCCCAAGAATAAGACTTTGCTTTTCTCAAATCCAGGTTGACTCTTCTGCTCTGCGTGCTTTGCACAATTCCACACCAGTTTGTCCAGAGAGGTTTGGATGAAACCAGAAACATCCGGTTCTGTTTTGGATAAGTCAATCCCAGCTCTTGCTACACCCTTGAGTTTGTTTGTGTTTTGTCGATAGTATCTACGGACTTAGAGTTGTGAATGCATTTTAGCATGTAACATTTTGAATTTCTGTTGGCAAACGCTAACTGGTTTCACATGGAGACACTACAGCAACACATTCATATTGTCTGAGTAAAAAGCT
This sequence comes from Sylvilagus floridanus, assembly GCA_949820135.1. Lineage (NCBI taxonomy): Eukaryota > Metazoa > Chordata > Mammalia > Lagomorpha > Leporidae > Sylvilagus > Sylvilagus floridanus. Next base: position 29,360,812 of record OX463232.1, read on the forward strand.
GCAGAAACCAGGTTACAAATGATATCTGTGTTTGTAACCATGTCATTGAATCCACTTGCCCAAGAAAAAGACTTTGCTTTTCTCCAAAACCAGGTTGACTCTGCTTTTCTGGGTGCTTTGCACATCAACTCCACACCAGTTTGTCCAGATAGGTTTGGCTGAAAGCAGAAATATCCGGTTCTGTGGTGGCTAAGTCAATTCTGTCTGTTGCTACAGATTCTGTGTTTGCTTGTGTTTTGTCAATAGTATCTATAGACTTTAGAGTTGTGAAAGCATTGTTGCATGTAACATTTAGTTTTTCTGTTGGAAAACGCTAATTGGTTTCACATGGAGACACTACAGGTACATATTCGTGTTTTCTGAGTAAAAAGCTGCAGAAACTAGGGTAGAAATGATATTTGTGTTTGTAACCATGACATTGAATCCATGTGCCCAAGAATAAGACTTTGATTCTCCAAAACCAGGTTGACTCTGCTTTTCTGGGTGCTTTGCACACCCACTCCACACCAGTTTGTTCAGCTTGGTTTGGAAAAAACCAGAAATATCCAGTTCTGTGGTGGATCAGTCAATCCCAGCTCTGGCTACAGCTTCTGTGTTTTCTTGTGTTTTCTCGATTATATCTATGGACTTTAGAGTTGTCAATGCATTGTAGCATGTAACATTTTGTTTTTCTGTTGGCAAACGCTAATGGTTTCACATGGAGACACAAAAGGTACACATTCGTGTTTTCTGAGTAAAAAGTTGGAGAAACCAGGTTACAAATGATATTTGTGTTTGTAAACATGACATTGAATCCATGTGCCCAAGAATAAGACTTTGCTTGTCTCTAAAACCAGGTTGACTCTGCTTTTCTGGGTGCTTTGCACTCCAATTCCACACCAGTTTTTCCAGATAGGTTTGGATGGAACCAGAAATATCCAGTTCTGTGGTGGCTAAATCAATCCAAGCTCTTGCTAAATCTTCTGTGTTTGCTTGTGTTTTGTCGATAGTATCTGTGGACTTTAGAGTTGTGAATGCATTGTTGTACGTAACATTTTGTTTCTGTTGGCAAAAGCTAATTGGTTTCACATGAAACCATTAAGGGTACACATTCGTGTTTTATGAGTAAAAAGCTGCAGAGACCAGGTTAAAAATAATATTTGTGTTTCTAAACATGACATTGAATCCACTTGCCCAAGAAACAGACTTTGCTTTTCTCCAAAACCAGGTTGAATCTGCTTTTCTGGGTGCTTTGCACACCAATTCCACACCAGGTTTTCCAGTTAGGGCTGGATGGAACCAGAAATATCCGGTTCTGTGGTGGCGAACTCAATCCCAGCTCTTGCTAAATCCTAAGTGTTTGTTTGTGTTTTGTCGATAGTATCTATGGACTTTAGAGATTTGAATACATTGTAGCATGTAACATTTTGTTTTTCTGTTGGCAAACGCTAATTGGTTTCACATGGAGATACAACTGTTACATATTCGTGTTTTCTGAGTAAAAAGCTGCAGAAACCAGGTTACAAATGATATTTGTGTTTGTAAACATGACATTGAATCCACTTGCCCAAGAAAAGACTTTGCTTTTCTTCAAAACCAGGTTGACTCTGCTTTTCTGGGTGCTTTGCACACCAACTCCACACCAGTTTGTCCAGATAGGTTTGGATGAAACCAGAAATATCTGGTTCTGTGGTGGCTGAGTCAATTCCAGCTCTTGCTACAGCTTCTATATTAGCTTGTGTTTTCTCATAGTATCTATGGACTTTAGAGTTGTGAAAGCATTGTTGCATGTAACATATTGTTTTTCTGTTGGCAAACGCTAATTGGTTTCACTTGGAGACACTACAGGTACAAATTGGTGTTTTCTGAGTAAAAAAATGCAGAAATCAGGTTACAAATGATATTTGTGTTTGTAAACATGACATTGAATCCATGTGCCCAAGAATAAGACTTTGATTCTCCAAAACCAGGTTGACTGTGCTTTTCTGGGTGCTTTGCACACCCACTCCACACCAGTTTGTTCAGCTTGGTTTGGATAAAACCAGAAATATCCAGTTCTGTGGTGGATAAGTCAATTCTAGCTGTTGCTACAGCTTCTGTGTTTGCTTGTGTTTTCTCGATAGTATCTATGGACTTTAGAGATGTGAATGCATTGTAGCATGTAACATTTTGTTTTTCTGTTGGCAAACACTAATTTGTTTCACATGGTGACACAGGTTCACATTCGTGTTTTCTGAGTAAAAAGCTGCAGAAACCAGGTTAAAAATGATATTTGTGGTTGTAAACATCACATTGAATCCACTTGCCCAAGAATAAGACTTTGCTTTTCTCAAATCCAGGTTGACTCTGCTGCTCTGCGTGCTTTGCACAACAATTCCACACCAGTTTGTCCAGAGAGGTTTGGATGAAACCAGAAACATCCGGTTCTGTTTTGGATAAGTCAATCCCAGCTCTTGCTACACCCTTGAGTTTGTTTGTGTTTTGTCGATAGTATCTACGGACTTAGAGTTGTGAATGCATTTTAGCATGTAACATTTTGATTTTCTGTTGGCAAACGCTAACTGGTTTCACATGGAGACACAACAGATACACATTCGTGTTTTCTGCGTATAAAGCTGCAGAAACCAGGTTAAAAATACTATTTTTGTTGTAAACATGACATTGAATCCACTTGCCCAAGAAAAAGACTTTGCTTTTCTCCATAACCAAGTTGACTCTGCTTTATTGGGTGCTTTGCACACCAATTCCACACCAGTTTTCCAGATAGCTTTGTATGAAACCAAAAATATCCGGTTCTGTGTTGCCTAAGAAAATCCCAGCTCTTGCTACAGCTTCTGAATTTGCTTGTGTTTTCTCGATAGTATCTATGGATTTTAGAGTTGTGAATGCATTGTTGCATGTAACATTTTGATTTTCTGTTGGCGAATGCTAATTGGTTTCACATGGAGACACAACAGATACACATTCTTGTTTTCTGCGTAAAAAGCTGCAGAAACCAGGTTGAAAATGATATTTGTGTTTGTAAACATGACATTGAATCCACTTGCCCAAGAAAAAGACTTTGCTTTTCTCCAAAACCAGCTTGACTCTGCTTTTCTGGGTGCTTTGCAAACCAATTCCACACCAGTTTGTCCAGATAGGTTTGGCTGAAAACAGAAATACCCGGTTCTGTGGTGGCTCAGTCAATCCCATCTGTTGCTACAGCTTCTGTGTTTGCTTGTGTTTTCTCGATATTGTCTATGGACTTTAGAGATGTGAATGCATTGTAGCATGTAACATTTTGTTTTTCTGTTGGCAAACGCTAATTGGTTTCACATGGAGACACTACAGGTACACATTATTGTTTTCTGAGTAAAAAGCTGCAGAAACTAGGTTAAAAATGTTATTTGTGTTTGTAAACATGACATTGAATCCATGTGCCCAAGAAAATGACTTTGCTTTTCTCCAAAACTAAGTTGACTCTGCTTTTCTGGGTCTTTTGCACACCAATTCCACACCAGTTTGTCCAGATAGGTTTGGATGAAACGAGAAATATCCAGTTCTTTGGTGGCGAACTCAATCCCAGCTCTTGCTAAAGCTTCTGTGTTTGCTTGTGTTTTGTTGATAGTATCTATGGACTTTAGAGTTGTGAATGCATTGTTGTACGTAACATTTTGTTTTTCTGTTGGCAAAAGGTAATTGGTTTCACATGAAGCCACTACAGGTACACATTCGAGTTTTCTGATTAAAAACCTGCAGAAACCAGGTTACAAATAATATTTGTGTTTGTAAACATGACATTGAATCCATGTGCCCAAGAATAAGACTTTGCTTTTCTCCAAAACCAGGTTGACTCTGCTTTTCTAGTTGCTTTGCACACCACCGCCACACCAGATGTTCAGCTATGTTTGGATGAATCCAGAAATGTCCAGTTCTGTGGTGGCTAACTCAATCCCAGCTCTGGCTACAGCTTCTGTGTTAGCTTGCTTTTTGTCAATAGTATCTATGGACTTTAGAGATGTGAATACATTGTAGAATGTAGCATTTAGGTTTTCTGTTGGCAAACGTTAATGGTTTCAAATGAGACACAATAGGTACACATTCGTGTTTTCTGAGTAAAAAGCTGCAGAAACCAGGTTAAAAATGATATTTATGTTTGTAAACATGACATTGAATCCACTTGCCCAAGAAAAAGACTTTGCTTTTCTCCAAAACCAGGTTGACTCTGCTTTTCTGGGTGCTTTGCACACCAATTGCACTCCAGTTTGTCCAGATATGTTTGGATGAAACCAGAAATATCCAGTTCTGTGGTGGCTAATTCAATCCCAGCTGTTGCTAAATCTTCTGTGTTTGCTTGTGTTTTGTGGATAGTATCTGTGGACTTTTGATTTGTGAATGCATTGTTGTACGTAGCATTTTGTTTCTTCTGTTGGCAAAAGCTAATTCGATTCACATGAAGCCATTAACATACACATTCGTGTTTTATGTCTAAAACCTGCAGAAACCAGGTTAAAAATAATATTTGTGTTTGTAAACATGGCATTGAATCCACTTGCCCTAGAAAAAGACTTTGCTTTTCTCCAAAACCAGGTTGACTCTGTTTTTCTGGGTGCTTTGCACACCAACTCCACACCAGTTTGTCCAGATAGGTTTGGATGAAACAAGAAATATCCAGTTCTGTGGTGGCTAACTCAATCCCAGCTCTTGATACAGCTTCTATATTTGCCTGTTTTTTCTCCATAGAGTCAATGTACTTCACAGTTGTGAATGCATTTTAGCATGTAACATTTTGATTTTCTGTTGGCAAATGATAATTGGTTTCACATGGTGGCACCACAGGTACACATTCGTGTTTTTTGTGTAAAAAGCTGCAGAAACCAGGTTACAAATAATATTTGTGTTTGTAAACATGACATTGAATCCACTTGCCCAAGAAAAAGACTTTGCCTTTCTCAAAAACCAGGTGGACTCTGCTTTCCTGGGTACTTTGCACACCAATTCCACACAAGTTTTCCAGATAGGGCTGGATGGAACCAGAAATATCCGGTTTTGAGGTGGCGAACTCAATCCCATCTCTTGCTACAGCTTCTGAGTTTGCTTGTGTGTTCTCGAAAGTGTCTATGGACTTTAGAGTTGTGAATGCATTGTAGCATGCAACATTTTGTTTTTCTGTTGGCAAACGCTAAATGGTTTCACCAACTCCACACCAGTTTGTCCAGATAGGTTTGGATGAAATCAGAAATATCCGGATCTGTGGTGGCTAACTCAATCCCAGCTCTTGCTACAGCTTCTATATTTGCTTGTGTTTTCTCCATAGTATCTATGGACTTTAGAGTTGTGAATGCATTGTTGCATGTAACATTTTGTTTTACTGTTGGCAAACACTGATTGGTTTCACATGGAGACACAACAGGTACACATTCGTGTTTTCTGAGTAAAAAGCTGAAGAAACCAGGTTAAAAATGATATTTGTGTTTGTAAACATGATATTGAATCCACTTGCCCAAGAAAATGAATTTGCTTTTCTCCAAAACCAGGTTGACTCTGCTTTTCTGGGGGCTTTGCACACCAATTCCAAACCAGGTTATCCAGATAGGGCTGGAAGAAACCAGAAATATCCGGTTCTGTGGTGGCTCAGTCAATCCCAGCGCTTGCTACAGCTTCTGTGTTTGCTTGTGTTTTGTCGATAGTATCTATAGACTTTAGAGATGTGAATGCATTGTTGTACGTAACATTTTGTTTTTCTGTTGCCAAACGCTAATTGGTTTCTAATGAAGCCACTACAGGTACTCATTCGTGTTTTTTGTGTAAAAAGCTGCAGAAACCAGGTTACAAATAATATTTCTGTTTGCAAACATGACATTGAATCCACTTGTCCAAGAAAAAGACTTTGCCTTTCTCAAAAACCAGGTTGACTCTGCTTTTCTTGGTACTTTGCACACCAATTCCACACCAGTTTGTCCAGATAGGGCTGGATGAAACCAGAAATATCAGAGTCTCTGGTGGCTAACTCAATCCCAGCTCTTGCTACAACTTCTGTGTTTGCTTGTGTTTTCTCGATTGTATCCATGGACTGAGAGTTGTGAATGCATTTTAGCATGTAACATTTTGATTTTCTGTTGGCAAATGCTAATTGGTTTCACATGGAGGCACAACAGATACACATTCGTGTTTTCTGAGAAAAAGCTGCAGAAACCAGGGTGAAAATGATATTTGTGTTTGTAAACATGACATTGAATCCACTTGCCCAAGAAAAAGACTTTGCTTTTCTCCAAAACCAGGTTGACTCTGCCTTTCTGGGTGCTTTGCACACCAATTCCACACCAGTTTTTCCAGATATGCTTGGCCGAAACCATAAATATCCGGTTCTGTGGTGGCTAAGTCAATTCCAGCAATTGCTATAGCTTCTATATTTGCTTGTGTTTTCTCGATAGTATCTATGGACTTTAGAGATGTGAATGCATTGTAGCATGTAGCATTTAGGTTTTCTGTTGGCAACCGCTTATTTGTTTCACATAGTGACACAAAGGTACACATTCGTGTTTTCTGAGTAAAAAGCTGCAGAAACCAGGTTACAAATGATATTTGTGTTTGTAAACATGACATTGAATCCACTTGCCCAAGAAAAAGTGTATGCTTTTCTCCAGAACCAGGTTGACTCTGCTTTTCTGGGTGCTTTGCACACCAACTCCACACCAGTTTGTCCAGATAGGTTTGGATGAAACCAGAAATATCCGGATCTCTGGTGGCTAACTCAATCCTTGCTGTTGCTACAGCTTCTGTGTTTGCTTGTGTTTTCTCCACAGTATCTATGGACTTAGAGTTGTGAATGCATTGTAGCATGTAACGTTTTGATTTTCTGTTGGCAAACGCTAATTGGGTTCACATGGATGCACAACAGATACACATTCATGTTTTCTGAGTAAAAAGCTCCAGAAACCAGGTTGTAAATGTTATTTGTGTTTGTCAACATGAGATTGAATATACTTGCCCCAGAAAAAGTCTTTGCTTTTCTCCAAAACCAGGTTGACTCTGCTTTGCTGGGTGCTTTGCACACCAATTCCACACCAGTTTGTCCAGATAGGTTTGGATGAAAGCAGAAATATCCGGTTCTGTGGTGGCTAAGTCAATCCCAGCTCTGGCTACAGCTTCTGTGTTTGCTTGTGTTTTGTCAATAGTATCTATGGACTTTAGAGTTGTGAATGCATTGTAGCATTTAGCATTTAGGTTTTCTGTTGGCAAACGCTAATGGTTTCAAATGAGTCACAGCAGGTACACATTCTTGTTTTCTGAGTAAAAAGCTGCAGAAACCAGGTTACAAATGATATTTGTGTTTGTAAACATGACATTGAATCCATGTGCCAAAGAAAAAGACTTTGCTTTTCTCCAAAACCAGGTTCACTCTGCTTTTCTGGTTGCTTTGCACACCAATTCCACACCAGTTTGTCCAGATAGTGCTGGATGAAACCAGAAATATCCGGTTCTGTGGTGGCTCAGTCAATCCCAGCTCTTGCTACATCCTAAGTGTTTTTTTGTGTTTTGACAATAGTATCTATGGACTTATAGTTGTGAATGCATTGTAGCATGTAGCATTTAGGTCTTCTGTTGGCAAGCGCTAATGGTTTCAAATGAGTCACAACAGGTACACATTCATGTTTTCTGAGTAAAAAGCTGCAGAAACCTGGTTAGAAATGATATTTGTGTTTGTAAACATTATATTGAATCCATGTGCCCAAGAAAAAGACTTTGGTTTTCTCCAAAACCAGGTTGACTCTGTTTTTCTGGGTGCTTTGCACACCAATTCCACACCAGTTTGTCCAGATAGGTTTGGATGAAACCAGAATTATCCAGTTCTGTGGTGGCTAAATCAATCCAAGCTCTAGCTCAGCTCTTGTGTTTGCTTGTGTTTTGTTGATAGTATCTATGGACTTTAGAGTTGTGAATGAATTTTAGCATGTAACATTTTGATTTTCTGTTGGCAAATGCTAATTGGTTTCACATGGAGGCACAACAGATACACATTCGTGTTTTCTGAGTAAAAAGCTGCAGAAACCAGGTTACAAATGATATTTGTGTTTGTAAACATGACATTGAATCCACTTGCCCAAGAAAAAGACTTTGCTTTTCTCCAAAACCAGGATGACTCTGCTTTTCTGGGTGCTTTGCACACCAATTCCACACCAGTTTGTCCAGATAGGTTTGGATGAAACCAGAAATATCTGGTTCTGTGGTGGCTAATCAATTCCAGCTGTTGCTACAGCTTCTGTATTTGCTTGTGTTTTCTCGATAGTCTATGGACTTTAGATTTGTGAATGCATTGTAGCATGTAACATTTTGTTTTTCTGTTTGCAAACGCTAATTTGTTTCACATGGTGACACAAAGGTACAGATTCGTGTTTTCTGAGTAAAAAGCTCTAGAAACCAGGTTAAAAATGATATTGGTGTTTGTAAACATGACATTGAATCTACTTGCCCAAGAAAAACTCTCTGCTTTTCTCCAAAACCAGGTTGACTCTGCTTTTCTGGGTGCTTTGCACACCAACTCCACACCAGTTTGTCCAGATAGGTTCGGATGAAATAAAAAATATCCGGTTCTGTGGTGGCAAACTCAAACCCGGCTCTTGCTACAGCTTCTATATTGGCTTGTGTTTTCTCCATAGTATCTATGGACTTTAGAGTTGTGAATGCATTGTAGCTTGTAACATTTTGTTTTTCTGTGGGCAAACGCTAATTGGTTTCACATGGAGACACAACGGGTACACATTCATGTTTTCTGAGGAAAATTGCAGAAACCAGGTTAAAAATGAATTTTGTGTTTGTAAACATGACATTGAATCCATGTGCCCAAGAAAAAGACTTTGCTTTTCTCCAAAACCAGGTTGACTCTGCTTTTCTGGGTGCTTTGCACACCAATTCCACACCAGTTTGTCCAGATAGGTTTGGATGAAACCAGAAATATCCAGTTCTGTGGTGGCTAAATCAATCCAAGCTCTTGCTACAGCTTCTGTGTTTGCTTGTGTTGTGTCGATAGTTTCTATGGACTTTAGAGATGTGAATGAATTTTAGCATGTAACATTTTGCTTTTCTGTGGGCAAACGTTAATTGGTTTCACATGGAGACACAACAGGTACACATTCGTGTTTTCTGAGTAAAAAGCTCTAGAAACCAGGTTAAAAATGATATTGGTGTTTGTAAACATGACATTGAATCTACTTGCCCAAGAAAAACTCTCTGCTTTTCTCCAAAACCAGGTTGACTCTGCTTTTCTGGGTGCTTTGCACACCAACTCCACACCAGTTTGTTCAGCTACGTTTGGATGAAACCAGAAATATCCAGTTCTGTGGTGGGTAAGTCAATCCCAGCTCTGACTACAGCTTCTGTGTTTGCTTGTGTTTTGTCAATAGTATCTATGCACTTTAGAGTTGTGAATGCATTGTAGCATGTAGCATTTAGGTTTTCTGTTGGAAAACGCTAATGGTTTCACATGAGTCACAGCAGGTACACATTCTTGTTTTCTGAGTAAAAAGCTGCAGAAACCAGGTTACAAATGATATTTGTGTTTGTAAACATGACATTGAATCCATGTGCCCAAGAAAAAGACTTTGCTTTTCTCCCAAACCAGGTTCACTCTGCTTTTCTGGTTGCTTTGCACACCAATTCCACACCAGTTTGTCCAGATAGTGCTGGATGAAACCAGAAATATCCGGTTCTGTGGTGGCTCAGTCAATCCCAGCTCTTGCTACATCCTAAGAGGTTTTTTGTGTTTTGACAATAGTATCTATGGACTTTAGAGTTGTGAATGCATTGTAGCATGTAGCTTTTAGGTTTTCTGTTGGCAAACGCTAATGGTTTCAAATGAGTCACAACAGGTACACATTCATGTTTTCTGAGTAAAAAGCTGCAGAAACCTGGTTAGAAATGATATTTGTGTTTGTAAACATGACATTGAATCTATGTGCGCAAGAAAAAGACTTTGGTTTTCTCCAAAACCAGGTTGACTCTGTTTTTCTGGGTGCTTTGCACACCAACTCCACACCAGTTTGTCCAGATAGGTTTGGATGAAACAAGAAATATCCAGTTCTGTGGTGGCTAACTCAATCCCAGCTCTTGATACAGCTTCTATATTTGCCTGTTTTTTCTCCATAGAGTCAATGTACTTCACAGTTGTGAATGCATTTTAGCATGTAACATTTTGATTTTCTGTTGGCAAACGATAATTGGTTTCACATGGTGGCACCACAGGTACACATTCGTGTTTTTTGTGTAAAAAGCTGCAGAAACCAGGTACAAATAATATTTGTGTTTGTAAACATGACATTGAATCCACTTGCCCAAGAAAAAGACTTTGCCTTTCTCAAAAACCAGGTGGACTCTGCTTTCCTGGGTACTTTGCACACCAATTCCACACAAGTTTTCCAGATAGGGCTGGATGGAACCAGAAATATCCGGTTCTGAGGTGGCGAACTCAATCCCATCTCTTGCTACAGCTTCTGAGTTTGCTTGTGTGTTCTCGAAAGTGTCTATGGACTTTAGAGTTGTGAATGCATTGTAGCATGCAACATTTTGTTTTTCTGTTGGCAAACGCTAAATGGTTTCACCAACTCCACACCAGTTTGTCCAGATAGGTTTGGATGAAATCAGAAATATCCGGATCTGTGGTGGCTAACTCAATCCCAGCTCTTGCTACAGCTTCTATATTTGCTTGTGTTTTCTCCATAGTATCTATGGACTTTAGAGTTGTGAATGCATTGTTGCATGTAACATTTTGTTTTACTGTTGGCAAACACTAATTGGTTTCACATGGAGACACAACAGGTACACATTCGTGTTTTCTGAGTAAAAAGCTGAAGAAACCAGGTTAAAAATGATATTTGTGTTTGTAAACATGATATTGAATCCAGTTGCCCAAGAAAATGAATTTGCTTTTCTCCAAAACCAGGTTGACTCTGCTTTTCTGGGGGCTTTGCACACCAATTCCAAACCAGGTTATCCAGATAGGGCTGGAAGAAACCAGAAATATCCGGTTCTGTGGTGGCTCAGTCAATCCCAGTGCTTGCTACAGCTTCTGTGTTTGCTTGTGTTTTGTCGATAGTATCTATAGACTTTAGAGATGTGAATGCATTGTTGTACGTAACATTTTGTTTTTCTGTTGCCTAACGCTAATTGGTTTCTAATGAAGCCACTACAGGTACTCATTCGTGTTTTTTGTGTAAAAAGCTGCAGAAACCAGGTTACAAATAATATTTCTGTTTGCCAACATGACATTGAATCCACTTGTCCAAGAAAAAGACTTTGCCTTTCTCACAAACCAGGTTGACTCTGCTTTTCTTGGTACTTTGCACACCAATTCCACACCAGTTTGTCCAGATAGGTCTGGATGAAACCAGAAATATCCGATTCTCTGGTGGCTAACTCAATCCCATCTCTTGCTACAACTTCTGTGTTTGCTTGTGTTTTCTCGATTGTATCCATGGACTGAGAGTTGTGAACGCATTTTAGCATGTAACATTTTGATTTTCTGTTGGCAAATGCTAATTGGTTTCACATGGAGGCACAACAGATACACATTCATGTTTTCTGAGAAAAAGCTGCAGAAACTAGGGAGAAAATGATATTTGTGTTTGTAAACATGACATTGAATCCACTTGCCCAAGAAAAAGACTTTGCTTTTCTCCAAAACCAGGTTGACTCTGCTTTTCTGGGTGCTTTGCACACCAATTCCACACCAGTTTGTCCAGATATGCTTGGCTGAAACCATAAATATCGGGTTCTGTGGTGGCTAAGTCAATTCCAGCTGTTGCTACAGCTTCTATAATTGCTTGTGTTTTCTCGATAGTATCTATGGACTTTAGAGATGTGAATGCATTGTAGCATGTAGCATTTAGGTTTTCTGTTGGCAACCGCTTATTTATTTCACATAGTGACACAAAGGTACACATTCGTGTTTTCTGAGTAAAAAGCTGCAGAAACCAGGTTAAAAATGATATTTATGTTTGTAAACATGACATTGAATCCACTTGCCCAAGAAAAAGTGTATGCTTTTCTCCAGAACCAGGTTGACTCTGCTCTTCTGGGTGCTTTGCACACCAACTCCACACCAGTTTGTCCAGATAGGTTTGGATGAAACCAGAAATATCCGGATCTCTGGTGGCTAACTCAATCCTTGCTGTTGCTACAGCTTCTGTGTTTGCTTGTGTTTTCTCCACAGTATCTATGGACTTAGAGTTGTGAATGCATTGTAGCATGTAACGTTTTGATTTTCTGTTGGCAAACGCTAATTGGGTTCACATGGATGCACAACAGATACACATTCATGTTTTCTGAGTAAAAAGCTCCAGAAACCAGGTTGTAAATGTTATTTGTGTTTGTCAACATGAGATTGAATCTACTTGCCCCAGAAAAAGTCTTTGCTTTTCTCCAAAACCAGGTTGACTCTGCTTTGCTGGGTGCTTTGCACACCAATTCCACACCAGTTTGTCCAGATAGGTTTGGATGAAAGCAGAAATATCCGGTTCTGTGGTGGCTAAGTCAATCCCAGCTCTGGCTACAGCTTCTGTGTTTGCTTGTGTTTTGTCAATAGTATCTATGGACTTTAGAGTTGTGCATGCATTGTAGCATTTAGCATTTAGGTTTTCTGTTGGCAAACGCTAATTGTTTCAAATGAGTCACAGCAGGTACACATTCTTGTTTTCTGAGTAAAAAGCTGCAGAAACCAGGTTACAAATGATATTTGTGTTTGTAAACATGACATTGAATCCATGTGCCAAAGAAAAAGACTTTGCTTTTCTCCAAAACCAGGTTCACTCTGCTTTTCTGGTTGCTTTGCACACCAATTCCACACCAGTTTGTCCAGATAGTGCTGGATGAAACCAGAAATATCCGGTTCTGTGGTGGCTCAGTCAATCCCAGCTCTTGCTACATCCTAAGTGTTTTTTTGTGTTTTGACAATAGTATCTATGGACTTATAGTTGTGAATGCATTGCAGCATGTAGCATTTAGGTCTTCTGTTGGCAAGCGCTAATGGTTTCAAATGAGTCACAACAGGTACACATTCATGTTTTCTGAGTAAAAAGCTGCAGAAACCTGGTTAGAAATGATATTTGTGTTTGTAAACATTATATTGAATCCATGTGCCCAAGAAAAAGACTTTGGTTTTCTCCAAAACCAGGTTGACTCTGTTTTTCTGGGTGCTTTGCACACCAATTCCACACCAGTTTGTCCAGATAGGTTTGGATGAAACCAGAATTATCCAGTTCTGTGGTGGCTAAATCAATCCAAGCTCTAGCTCAGCTCTTGTGTTTGCTTGTGTTTTGTTGATAGTATCTATGGACTTTAGAGTTGTGAATGAATTTTAGCATGTAACATTTTGATTTTCTGTTGGCAAATGCTAATTGGTTTCACATGGAGGCACAACAGATACACATTCGTGTTTTCTGAGTAAAAAGCTGCAGAAACCAGGTTACAAATGATATTTGTGTTTGTAAACATGACATTGAATCCACTTGCCCAAGAAAAAGACTTTGCTTTTCTCCAAAACCAGGATGACTCTGCTTTTCTGGGTGCTTTGCACACCAATTCCACACCAGTTTGTCCAGATAGGTTTGGATGAAACCAGAAATATCTGGTTCTGTGGTGGCTAATCAATTCCAGCTGTTGCTACAGCTTCTGTATTTGCTTGTGTTTTCTCGATAGTCTATGGACTTTAGATTTGTGAATGCATTGTAGCATGTAACATTTTGTTTTTCTGTTTGCAAACGCTAATTTGTTTCACATGGTGACACAAAGGTACAGATTCGTGTTTTCTGAGTAAAAAGCTCTAGAAACCAGGTTAAAAATGATATTGGTGTTTGTAAACATGACATTGAATCTACTTGTCCAAGAAAAACTCTCTGCTTTTCTCCAAAACCAGGTTGACTCTGCTTTTCTGGGTGCTTTGCACACCAACTCCACACCAGTTTGTCCAGATAGGTTCGGATGAAATAAAAAATATCCGGTTCTGTGGTGGCAAACTCAAACCCAGCTCTTGCTACAGCTTCTATATTGGCTTGTGTTTTCTCCATAGTATCTATGGACTTTAGAGTTGTGAATGCATTGTAGCTTGTAACATTTTGTTTTTCTGTGGGCAAACGCTAATTGGTTTCACATGGAGACACAACGGGTACACATTCATGTTTTCTGAGGAAAATTGCAGAAACCAGGTTAAAAATGAATTTTGTGTTTGTAAACATGACATTGAATCCATGTGCCCAAGAAAAAGACTTTGCTTTTCTCCAAAACCAGGTTGACTCTGCTTTTCTGGGTGCTTTGCACACCAATTCCACACCAGTTTGTCCAGATAGGTTTGGATGAAACCAGAAATATCCAGTTCTGTGGTGGCTAAATCAATCCAAGCTCTTGCTACAGCTTCTGTGTTTGCTTGTGTTCTGTCGATAGTATCTATGGACTTTAGAGATGTGAATGAATTTTAGCATGTAACATTTTGCTTTTCTGTGGGCAAACGTTAATTGGTTTCACATGGAGACACAACAGGTACACATTCGTGTTTTCTGAGTAAAAAGCTCTAGAAACCATGTTAAAAATGATATTGGTGTTTGTAAACATGACATTGAATCTACTTGCCCAAGAAAAACTCTCTGCTTTTCTCCAAAACCAGGTTGACTCTGCTTTTCTGGGTGCTTTGCACACCAACTCCACACCAGTTTGTTCAGCTACGTTTGGATGAAACCAGAAATATCCAGTTCTGTGGTGGGTAAGTCAATCCCAGCTCTGACTACAGCTTCTGTGTTTGCTTGTGTTTTGTCAATAGTATCTATGCACTTTAAAGTTGTGAATGCATTGTAGCATGTAGCATTTAGGTTTTCTGTTGGAAAACGCTAATGGTTTCACATGAGTCACAGCAGGTACACATTCTTGTTTTCTGAGTAAAAAGCTGCAGAAACCAGGTTACAAATGATATTTGTGTTTGTAAACATGACATTGAATCCATGTGCCCAAGAAAAAGACTTTGCTTTTCTCCCAAACCAGGTTCACTCTGCTTTTCTGGTTGCTTTGCACACCAATTCCACACCAGTTTGTCCAGATAGTGCTGGATGAAACCAGAAATATGCGGTTCTGTGGTGGCTCAGTCAATCCCAGCTCTTGCTACATCCTAAGAGGTTTTTTGTGTTTTGACAATAGTATCTATGGACTTTAGAGTTGTGAATGCATTGTAGCATGTAGCATTTAGGTTTTCTGTTGGCAAACGCTAATGGTTTCAAATGAGTCACAACAGGTACACATTCATGTTTTATGAGTAAAAAGCTGCAGAAACCTGGTTAGAAATGATATTTGTGTTTGTAAACATGACATTGAATCTATGTGCGCAAGAAAAAGACTTTGGTTTTCTCCAAAACCAGGTTGACTCTGTTTTTCTGGGTGCTTTGCACACCAATTCCACACCAGTTTGTCCAGATAGGTTTGGATGAAACCAGAATTATCCAGTTCTGTGGTGGCTAAATCAATCCAAGCTCTTGCTCAGCTTCTGTGTTTGCTTGTGTTTTGTCGATAGTATCTATGGACTTTAGAGTTGTGAATGCATTGTAGCTTGTAACATTTTGTTTTTCTGTGGGCAAACGCTAATTGGTTTCACATGGAGACACAACAAGTACACATTCGTGTTTTCAGAGTGATAAGCTGCAGAAACGAGGTTAAATATGATATTTGTGTTTGTAAACATGACATTGAATCCACTTGCCCTAGAAAAAGACTTTGCTTTTCTCAAAAACCAGGTTGACTCTGCTTTTCTGGGTGCTTTGCACACCAACTCCACACCAGTTTGTTCAACTAGGTTTGGATGAAACCAGAAATATCCAGTTCTGTGTTGGGTAAGTCAATCCCAGCTGTTGCTACAGCTTCTGTGTTTGCTTGTATTTTCTCCACAGTATCCTTAGACTTTAGAGTTGTGAATGCATTGTAGCATTTAGCATTTAGATTTTCTATTGGCAAACGCTAATGGTTTCAAATGAGTCACTGCATGTAAACATTCGTTTTTTCTGAGTAAAAAGCTGCAGAAACCAGGTTACAAATGATATTTGTGTTTTGAACATGACATTGAATTCATGTGCCCAAGAAAAAGACTTTGCTTTTCTCCAAAACCAGGTTGACTCTCTTTTCTGGGTTCTTTGCACACCAATTCCACACCAGTTTCTCCAGATAGGGCTGGATGAAACCAGAAAAATCCGGTTCTGTGGTGGCTCTGTCAATCCCAGCTCTAGCTACATCCTAAGAGTTTTTTTGTTTTTTGTCAATAGTATCTATGGACTTTAGAGTTGTGAATGCATTGTAGCATGTAGCATTTAGGTTTTCTGTTGGCAAACGCTAATGGCTTCAAATGAGTCACAACAGGTACGCTTTCGTGTTTTCTGAGTAAAATCTGCAGAATCCAGGTTAAAAATGATATTTGTGTTTGTATGCATGACATTGAATCCACTTGCCCAAGAAAAAGACTTTGGTTTTCTCCAAAACCAGGTTGACTCTGCTGCTCTGGGTGCTTTGCACAAAAATTCCACACCAGTTTCTCTAGATAGGTTTGGATGAAATCAGAAATATCCGGTTCTTTGGTGGCTAACTCAAACCCAGCTCTTGCTACAGCTTCTATATTAGCTTGTGTTTTCTCCATAGTATCTATGGACTTTAGAGTTGTGAAAGCATTGTTGCATGTAACATTTTGTTTTTCTGTTGGCAAACGCTAACTGGTTTCACATGGAGACACTACAGGTACACATTCGTGTTTTCTGAGTAAAAAGCTGCAGAAACCAGGTTACAAATGATATTTGTTTGTAAACATGACATTGAATCCATGTGCCCAAGAAAAAGACTTTGCTTTTTTCCAAAACCATGTTGACTCTGCTTTGCTGGGTGCTTTGCACACCAATTCCACACCAGTTTGTCCAGATAGGTTTGGATGAAACCAGAAATATTCGGTTCTGTGGTGGCTAAGTCAATCCCAGCTCTGGCTACAGCTTCTGTGTTTGCTTGTGTTTTGTCAATAGTATCTATGGACTTAGAGTTGTGAATGCATTTTAGATGTAACATTTTGATTTACTGTTGGCAAACGCTAATTGGTTTCACATGGAGGCACAACAGATACACATTCGTGTTTTCTGAGTAAAAAGCTGCAGAACCAGGTTACAAATAATATTTGTGTTTGTAAACATGACATTGAATCCACGTGCCCAAGAAAAAAACTTTGCTTTTCTCCAAAACCAGGTTGACTCTGCCTTTCCTGGTGCTTTGCACACCAACTCCACAACAGTTTGTTCAGCTAGGTTTGGATGAAACCAGAAATATCTGGTTCTGTGGTGGCTCAGTCAATCCCAGCTCTGGCTACAGCTTCTGTGGTTGCTTGTGTTTTATCAATAGTATCTTTGGACATTAGAGTTGTAAATGCATTGTAGCATGCAGCATTTAGGTTTTCTGTTGGCAAACGCTAATGGTTTCAAATGAGACACAACAGGGACACATTCGTGTTTTCTGAGTAAAAAGCTGCAGAAACCAGGTTAAAAAGGATATTTGTGTTTGTAACCATGACATTGAATCCACTTGCCCAAGAAAAAAAAAGACTTTGCTTTTCTCGAAAACCATTTGACTCTGTTTTCCGGGTGCTTTGCACACCAATTCCACACCAATTTGTCCAGATAGGGCTGGATAAATCCAGAATTATCCAGTTCTGTGGTGGTGAACTCAATCCCAGCTCTTGCTACAGCTTCTGTGTTTGCTTTTGTTTTTTGGACAGTATCTACGGACTTTAGAGTTGTGAATGTATTGTAGCATGTAACATTAAGTTTTTCTGTTGGCAAACGCTAATCGGTTTCATATGGAGACACAACAGGTACACATTCGTGTTTTCTTAGTGAAAAGCTGCAGAAACCTGGTTAAAAATGATATTTGTGTTTGTAAACATGAATTTGAATCCACTTGCCCAAGAAAAAGACTTTGCTTTTTTCTAAAACCAGGTTTACTCTGCTTTTCCGTGTGCTTTGCACACCAATTCTACACAAGTTTGTCCAGATAGGGCTGGAAAAACCAGAAATTTCCGGTTCTGTGGTGGCTAACTCAATCCCAGCTCTTGCTGCAGCCTCTGCGTTTGCTTGTGTTTTGTCGAAAGCATCTACATAATTTAGAGTTGTGAATGCATTGTAGCATGTAACATTTTGGTTTTCTGTTGGCATACGCTAATTAGTTTCACATGGAGATACAACAGGTACACTTTCGTGTTTTCTGTGTAAAAACCTGCAGAAACCAGGTTAAAAATGATGTTTGTGTTTGTAAACATGACATTGAATCCACTTGCCCCAAAAAACTGACTTTGCTTTTCTCAAATTCAGGTTGACTCTGCTTTTCTGGGTGCTTTTCACACCAATTCCACTCCAGTTTGTCTTGAAAAGTCTGGATGAAACCAGAAAAATCCGGTTCTGTGGTGGCTAACACAATCCCAGCTCTTGCTACAGCTTCTGTGTTTGCTTGTGTTTTTTGGACAGTATATATGGAGTTTAGAGTTGTGAATGCATTGTAGCATGTAATATTTTGTTTTTCTGTTGGCAAACGCTAATTGGTTTCACATGGAGACACAACAGGTACACTTTCGTGTTTTCTTAAAAAAACTGGAGAAACCAGGTCAAAAATGATATTTGTGTTTGTAAACGTGACATTGAATACACTTGCCCAAGAAAAAGACTTTGCTTTTCTCCAAAGCCAGGTTGACTCTTATTATTATGGGTGCTTTGCACACCAATTCCACACCAATTTGTCCAGATAGGGCTGGATGAATCCAGAATTATCCGGTTCTGTGGTGGCGAACTCAATCCCAGCTCTTGCTACAGCTTCTGTGTTTGCTTGTGTTTTTTGGACAGTATCTACGGACTTTAGAGTTGTGAATGTATTGTAGCATGTAACATTATGTTTTTCTGTTGGCAAACACTAATTGGTTTCACATGGAGACACAACAGGTACACTTTCATGTTTTCTGTGTAAAAACCTGCAGAAACCAGGTTAAAAATGATGTTTGTGTTTGTAAACATGACATTGAATCCACTTGCCCCAAAAAACTGACTTTGCTTTTCTCCCAAAACAGGTTGACTCTGCTTTTCTGGTTGCTTTTCACACCAATTCCACTCCAGTTTGTCTTGAAAAGTCTGGATGAAACCAGAAAAATCCGGTTCTGTGGTGGCTAACTCAATCCCAGCTCTGGCTACAGCTTCTGTGTTTGCTTGTGTTTTTTGGGCAGTATCTATGGAGTTTCGAGTTGTAAATGCATTGTAACATGTAACATTTCGTTTTTCTGTTGGCAAACGCCAATTGGTTTCACATGGAAACACACCAGGTATACTTTTGTGGTTTCTGATAAAAAGCTGCAGAAACCAGGTTAAAAATGATATTTCTGTTTGTAAACAAGACATTGAATCCACTTTCCCAAGAATAAGACTTTGGTTTTTCTCCAAAACAAGGTTGACTCTGCTTTTCTGGGTGCTTTGCACACCAATTCCACAGCAGTTATTCCAGATAGGGCTGGATGAAACCAGAAATATCCAGCTCAGTGGTGGCTAACTCAATTCCAGCTCTTGCTACAGCTTCTGTTTTTCCTTGTGTTTTCTCGATAGTCTCTTTGGACTTCAGAGATGAATGAATTGTAGCATGGAACATTTTAGATTTTGTTTATCAAACGCTAATTGGTTTCACATGGAGACACAACAGGTACACATTCGTGTTTTCTTAGTGAAAAGCTGCAGAAACCTGGTTAAAAATGATATTTGTGTTTGTAAACATGAATTTGAATCCACTTGCCCAAGAAAAAGACTTTGCTTTTTTCTAAAACCGGGTTGACTCTGCTTTTATGGGTGCTTTGCACACCAATTCTACACAAGTTTGTCCAGATAGGGCTGGAAAAACCAGAAATTTCCGGTTCTGTGGTGGCTAACTCAATCCCAGCTCTTGCTACAGCTTCTGCGTTTGCTTGTGTTTTGTCGATAGCATCTACAGAATTTAGAGTTGTGAATGCATTGTAGCATGTAACATTTTGGTTTTCTGTTGGCATACGCTAATTAGTTTCACATGGAGACACAACAGGTACACTTTCGTGTTTTCTGAGTAAAAAGTTGCAGAAACCAGGTTACAAATGATATTTGTGTTTGTAAACATGACATTGAATCCACTTGCCCAAGAAAAAGACTTTGCTTTTCTCCAAA
Source organism: Sylvilagus floridanus (assembly GCA_949820135.1). Lineage (NCBI taxonomy): Eukaryota > Metazoa > Chordata > Mammalia > Lagomorpha > Leporidae > Sylvilagus > Sylvilagus floridanus. Next base: position 29,380,992 of record OX463232.1, read on the forward strand.
ACCAGGTTGACTCTGCTTTTCTGGGTGCTTTGCACACACTCCACACGAGTTTGTCCTGGTAGGGCTGTATGAAACCAGAAATATCCGGTTCTATGATGGCTAAGTCAATCCCAGCTCATGCCACAGCTTATGGGTTTGCTTGTGTTTTGTCGGTAGTATCTACGGACTTTAGAGTTGTGAATGCATTGTAGCATGTGACATTATGGTTTTCTGTTGGCATACGCTAATTAGTTTCCCATGGAGACACACAGGTACACTTTCTTGTTTTCGGAATGAAAAGCTGCAGATTCCATGTTAAAAATGATATTTGTTTTTGTAAACATGACATTGAATCCACTTTCCCAAGGAAAAGGCTTTGCTTTTCTAAAAACAGGTTGACTCTGCTTTCCTGGGTGTTTGCATACCAATTCCACACCAGTTTGTCCAGATAGGGCTGGATGAATCCAGAATTATCCGGTTCTGTGGTGGCGAACTCAATCCCAGCTCTTGCTACAGCTTCTGTGTTTGCTTGTGTTTTTTGGACAGTATCTATGGAGTTTAGAGCTGTGAATGCATTGTAGCATGTAACATTTTGTTTTTCTGTTGGCAAACGCCAATTGGTTTCACATGGAGACACACCAGGTACACTTTCATGTTTTCTGTGTAAAAACCTGCAGAAACCAGCTTAAAAATGAAGTTTGTGTTTGTAAACATGACATTGAATCCACTTGCTCCAAAAAACTGACTTTGCTTTTCTCAAATTCAGGTTGACTCTGCTTTTCTGGGTGCTTTTCACACCAATTCCACTCCAGTTTGTCTTGAAAGTCTGGATGAAACCAGAAAAATCCGGTTCTGTGGTGGCTAACTCAATCCCAGCTCTTGCTACAGCTTCTGTGTTTGCTTGTGTTTTTTGGACAGTATCTATGGAGTTTCGAGTTGTAAAGGCATTGTAACATGTAACATTTCGTTTTTCTGTTGGCAAACGCCAATTGGTTTCACATGGAGACACACCAGGTACACTTTCGTGTTTTCTGAGTAAAAAGCTGCAGAAACCAGGTTAAAAATGATATTTCTGTTTGTAAACATGACATTGAATCCACTTGCCCACAAAAAAGACTTTGCTTTTCTCCAAAACCAGGTTGACTCTGCTTTTCTGGGTGCTTTGCACACCAATTCACCCCAGTGTGTCCAGATAGGTCTGTGTGAAACCAGAAATATCTGGTTCTGTGGTGGCTAACTCAATCCCAGCTCTTGCTACAGCTTCTGTGTTTGCTTGTGTTTTTTGGACAGTATCTATGGAGTTTAGAGCTGTGAATGCATTGTAGCATGTAACATTTTGTTTTTCTGTTGGCAAACGCCAATTGGTTTCACATGGAGACACACCAGGTACACTTTCGTGTTTTCTGAGTAAAAAGCTGCAGAAACCAGGTTAAAAATGATATTTCTGTTTGTAAACATGACATTGAATCCACTTGCCCACAAAAAAGACTTTGCTTTTCTCCAAAACCAGGTTGACTCTGCTTTTCTGGGTGCTTTGCACACCAATTCCACACCAGTTTGTCCCGAAAGGTCTGGATGAAACCAGAAATATCCGTTTCTGTGGTGGCTAACTCAATCCCAGCTCTTGCTACAGCTTCTGGGTTTGCTTGTGTTTTGTCGATAGCATCTACAGAATTTAGAGTTGTGAATGCATTGTAGCATGTAACATTTTGGTTTTCTGTTGGCATACGCTAATTAGTTTCACATGGAGACACAACAGGTACACTTTCGTGTTTTCTTAGTAAAAAGTTGCAGAAACCAGGTTAAAAATGATATTTGTGTTTGTAAACATGACATTGAATCCACTTGCCCAAGAAAAAGACTTTGCTTTTCTCCAAAACCAGGTTGACTCTGCTTTTTTGGGTGCTTTGCACACACTCCACACGAGTTTGTCCTGGTAGGGCTGTATGAAACCAGAAATATCCGGTTCTATGATGGCTAAGTCAATCCCAGCTCATGCCACAGCTTATGGGTTTGCTTGTGTTTTGTCGGTAGTATCTACGGACTTTAGAGTTGTGAATGCATTGTAGCATGTGACATTATGGTTTTCTGTTGGCATACGCTAATTAGTTTCCCATGGAGACACACAGGTACACTTTCTTGTTTTCGGAATGAAAAGCTGCAGAATCCATGTTAAAAATGATATTTGTTTTTGTAAACATGACATTGAATCCACTTTCCCAAGGAAAAGGCTTTGCTTTTCTAAAAACAGGTTGACTCTGCTTTCCTGGGTGTTTGCATACCAATTCCACACCAGTTTGTCCAGATAGGGCTGGATGAAACGAGAAATATCCGGTTCTGTGTTGGCTAGCTCTATCCCAGCTCTTGCTACAGCTTCTGGGTTTGCTTGTGTTTCGTCGATAGTATCTATGGACTTTAGAGTTGTGAGTGCATTGTAGCATGTAACATTTTGTTTTTCTGTTGGGAATCGCTAAATGGTTTCACATGGAGACACATCAGGTGCACTTTAGTGTTTTCTGAGTAAAAAGCTGCAGAAACAAGGTTTAAAATGATATTTGTGTTTGTAAACATGACATTGAATCGACTTGCCCACAAAAAAGACTTTGCTTTTCTCCAAAACCAGGTTGACTCTGCTTTTCTGGGTGCTTTGCACACCAATTCCACACCAGTTTGTCCCGAAAGGTCTGGATGAAACCAGAAATATCCGGTTCTGTGGTGGCTAAGTCAATCCCAGCTCTGGCTACAGCTTCTGTGTTTGCTTGTGTTTTCTCGATAGTATCTACGGACTTTAGAGTTGTGAATGCATTGTAGCATGTAACATTTTGTTTTTCTGTTGGCATACGCTAATTAGTTTCCCATGGAGACACACAGATACACTTTCATGTTTTCTGAGTGAAAAGCTGCAGAAACCAGGTTAAAAATGTTATTTGTGTTTGTAAACATGATATTGAATCCACTTGCCCAAAAAAGACTTTGCTTTTCCCCAAAACTAGGTTGACTCTGCTTGTCTGGGTGCTTTGCACACCAATTCCTCAAGAATTTGTCCAGATAGCGCTGGATGAAACCAGAAATATCCGGTTCTATGGTGGCTAACTCAATCCCAGCACTGCGACAGCTTCTGTGTTTGCTTGTGTTTTCTCGATAGTATCTATGGACTTTAGAGTTGTGAATGCATTGTAGCATGAAACATTTTAGATTTTGATTGCCAAATGCTAATTGGTTTCACATGGAGACACAACAGGTACACTTTTGTGTTTTCGTAGTGAAAAGCTGCAGAAACCTGGTTAAAAATGATATTTGTGTTTGTAAACATGACATTGAATCCACTTGCCCAAGAAAAAGACTTTGGTTTTCTACAAAACCAGGTTGACTCGGCTTTTCTTGGTGTTTTGCACACCAATTCCACACCAGTTTGTCCAGATCGGCCTGGATGAAACCAGAAATATCCGGTTCTGTGGTGGCTAACTCAATCCCAGCTCTTGCTACAGCTTCTGTGTTTGCTTGTGTTTTTTGGACAGTATCTATGGAGTTTTTAGTTGTAAATGCATTGTAACATGTAACATTTGATTTTTCTGTTGGCAAACACCAATTGGTTTCACATGGAAACACACCAGGTATACTTTTGTGGTTTCTGATAAAAAGCTGCAGAAACCAGGTTAAAAATGATATTTGTGTTTGTAAACAAGGCATTGAATCCACTTTCCCAAGAATAAGACTTTGCTTTTCTCCAAAACAAGGTTGACTCTGCTTTTCTGGGTGCTTTGCACACCAATTCACCCCAGTGTGTCCAGATAGGTCTGTGTGAAACCAGAAATATCTGGTTCTGTGGTGGCTAACTCAATCCCAGCTCTTGCTACAGCTTCTGTGTTTGCTTGTGTTTTTTGGACAGTATCTATGGAGTTTAGAGCTGTGAATGCATTGTGTCATGTAACATTTTGTTTTTCTGTTGGCAAACGCCAATTGGTTTCACATGGGGACACACCAGGTACACTTTCGTGTTTTCTGAGTAAAAAGCTGCAGAAACCAGGTTAAAAATGATATTTGTTTTTGTAAACAAGACATTGAATCCACTTTCCCAAGAATAAGACTTTGGTTTTTCTCCAAAACAAGGTTGACTCTGCTTTTCTGGGTGCTTTGCACACCAATTCCACACCAGTTTGTCCCGAAAGGTCTGGATGAAACCAGAAATATCCGGTTCTGTGGTGGCGAACTCTATCCCAGCTCTTGCTACAGCTTCTGTGTTTGCTTGTGTTTTTTGGACAGTATCTACGGACTTTAGAGTTGTGAATGTATTGTAGCATGTAACATTATGTTTTTCTGTTGGCAAACGCTAATTGGTTTCACATGGAGACACAACAGGTACACTTTCATGTTTTCTGTGTAAAAACCTGCAGAAACCAGGTTAAAAATGATGTTTGTGTTTGTAAACATGACATTGAATCCACTTGCCCCAAAAAACTGACTTTGCTTTTCTCCAAAACCAGGTTGACTCTGCTTTTCTGGTTGCTTTTCACACCAATTCCACTCCAGTTTGTCTTGAAAAGTCTGGATGAAACCAGAAAAATCCGGTTCTGTGGTGGCTAACTCAATCCCAGCTCTTGCTACAGCTTCTGTGTTTGCTTGTGTTTTTTGGACAGTATCTATGGAGTTTCGAGTTGTAAATGCATTGTAACATGTAACATTTCGTTTTTCTGTTGGCAAACGCCAATTGGTTTCACATGGAAACACACCAGGTATACTTTTGTGGTTTCTGATAAAAAGCTGCAGAAACCAGGTTAAAAATGATATTTCTGTTTGTAAACAAGACATTGAATCCACTTTCCCAAGAATAAGACTTTGGTTTTTCTCCAAAACAAGGTTGACTCTGCTTTTCTGGGTGCTTTGCACACCAATTCCACACCAGTTTGTCCAGATATGTCTGGATGAAACCAGAAATATCCGGTTCTGTGGTGGCTAACTGAATCCCATCTCTTGCTACAGCTTCTGTGTTTGCTTGTGTTTTCTTGAGAGTATCTATGGACTTTAGAGTTGTTAACGCATTGTAGAATGTAACACTTTTTTTTCTGTTGGGAATCGCTAATTGGTTTCACATGGAGACACAACAGGTACACTTTCGTGTTTTCTGAGTAAAATCTGCAGAAACCAGGTTAAAAATGATATTTCTGTTTTTAAACATGACATTGAATCCACTTGCGCTAGAAAAAGACTTTGCTTTTCTCCAAAAGCAGGTTGACTCTGCTTTTCTGGGTGCTTTGCACACCAATTCCACAGCAGTTAGTCCAGATAGGGCTGGATGAAACCAGAAATATCCGGCTCAGTGGTGGCTAACTCAATTCCAGCTCTTGCTACAGCTTCTGTTTTTCCTTGTGTTTTCTCGATAGTCTCTTTGGACTTCAGAGATGAATGAATTGTAGCATGGAACATTTTAGATTTTGTTTATCAAACGCTAATTGGTTTCACATGGAGACACAACAGGTACACATTCGTGTTTTCTTAGTGAAAAGCTGCAGAAACCTGTTTAAAAATGATATTTGTGTTTGTAAACATGAATTTGAATCCACTTGCCCAAGAAAAAGACTTTGCTTTTTTCTAAAACCAGGTTGACTCTGCTTTTATGGGTGCTTTGCACACCAATTCTACACAAGTTTGTCCAGATAGGGCTGGAAAAACCAGAAATTTCCGGTTCTGTGGTGGCTAACTCAATCCCAGCTCTTGCTACAGCTTCTGCGTTTGCTTGTGTTTTGTCGATAGCATCTACAGAATTTAGAGTTGTGAATGCATTGTAGCATGTAACATTTTGGTTTTCTGTTGGCATACGCTAATTAGTTTCACATGGAGACACAACAGGTACACTTTCGTGTTTTCTGAGTAAAAAGTTGCAGAAACCAGGTTAAAAATGATATTTGTGTTTGTAAACATGACATTGAATCCACTTGCCCAAGAAAAAGACTTTGCTTTTCTCCAAAACCAGGTTGACTCTGCTTTTCTGGGTGCTTTGCACACACTCCACACGAGTTTGTCCTGGTAGGGCTGTATGAAACCAGAAATATCCGGTTCTATGATGGCTAAGTCAATCCCAGCTCATGCCACAGCTTATGGGTTTGCTTGTGTTTTGTCGGTAGTATCTACGGACTTTAGAGTTGTGAATGCATTGTAGCATGTGACATTATGGTTTTCTGTTGGCATACGCTAATTAGTTTCCCATGGAGACACACAGGTACACTTTCTTGTTTTCGGAATGAAAAGCTGCAGAATCCATGTTAAAAATGATATTTGTTTTTGTAAACATGACATTGAATCCACTTTCCCAAGGAAAAGGCTTTGCTTTTCTAAAAACAGGTTGACTCTGCTTTCCTGGGTGTTTGCATACCAATTCCACACCAGTTTGTCCAGATAGGGCTGGATGAAACGAGAAAAATCCGGTTCTGTGTTGGCTAGCTCTATCCCAGCTCTTGCTACAGCTTCTGTGTTTGCTTGTGTTTTTTGGACAGTATCTATGGAGTTTAGAGCTGTGAATGCATTGTAGCATGTAACATTTTGTTTTTCTGTTGGCAAACGCCAATTGGTTTCACATGGAGACACACCAGGTACACTTTCATGTTTTCTGTGTAAAAACCTGCAGAAACCAGCTTAAAAATGATGTTTGTGTTTGTAAACATGACATTGAATCCACTTGCGCCAAAAAACTGACTTTGCTTTTCTCAAATTCAGGTTGACTCTGCTTTTCTGGGTGCTTTTCACACCAATTCCACTCCAGTTTGTCTTGAAAGTCTGGATGAAACCAGAAAAATCCGGTTCTGTGGTGGCTAACTCAATCCCAGCTCTTGCTACAGCTTCTGTGTTTGCTTGTGTTTTTTGGACAGTATCTATGGAGTTTCGAGTTGTAAATGCATTGTAACATGTAACATTTCGTTTTTCTGTTGGCAAACGCCAATTGGTTTCACATGGAGACACACCAGGTACACTTTCGTGTTTTCTGAGTAAAAAGCTGCAGAAACCAGGTTAAAAATGATATTTCTGTTTGTAAACATGACATTGAATCCACTTGCCCACAAAAAAGACTTTGCTTTTCTCCAAAACCAGGTTGACTCTGCTTTTCTGGGTGCTTTGCACACCAATTCACCCCAGTGTGTCCAGATAGGTCTGTGTGAAACCAGAAATATCTGGTTCTGTGGTGGCTAACTCAATCCCAGCTCTTGCTACAGCTTCTGTGTTTGCTTGTGTTTTTTGGACAGTATCTATGGAGTTTAGAGCTGTGAATGCATTGTAGCATGTAACATTTTGTTTTTCTGTTGGCAAATGCCAATTGGTTTCACATGGAGACACACCAGGTACACTTTCGTGTTTTCTGAGTAAAAAGCTGCAGAATCCAGGTTAAAAATGATATTTCTGTTTGTAAACATGACATTGAATCCACTTGCCCACAAAAAAGACTTTGCTTTTCTCCAAAACCAGGTTGACTCTGCTTTTCTGGGTGCTTTGCACACCAATTCCACACCAGTTTGTCCCGAAAGGTCTGGATGAAACCAGAAATATCCGGTTCTGTGGTGGCTAACTCAATCCCAGCTCTTGCTACAGCTTCTGGGTTTGCTTGTGTTTTGTCGATAGCATCTACAGAATTTAGAGTTGTGAATGCATTGTAGCATGTAACATTTTGGTTTTCTGTTGGCATACGCTAATTAGTTTCACATGGAGACACAACAGGTACACTTTCTTGTTTTCGGAATGAAAAGCTGCAGAATCCATGTTAAGAATGATATTTGTTTTTGTAAACATGACATTGAATCCACTTTCCCAAGGAAAAGGCTTTGCTTTTCTAAAAACAGGTTGACTCTGCTTTCCTGGGTGTTTGCATACCAATTCCACACCAGTTTGTCCAGATAGGGCTGGATGAAACGAGAAATATCCGGTTCTGTGTTGGCTAGCTCTATCTCAGCTCTTGCTACAGCTTCTGGGTTTGCTTGTGTTTCGTCGATAGTATCTATGGACTTTAGAGTTGTGAGTGCATTGTAGCATGTAACATTTTGTTTTTCTGTTGGGAATCGCTAAATGGTTTCACATGGAGACACATCAGGTGCACTTTAGTGTTTTCTGAGTAAAAAGCTGCAGAAACAAGGTTTAAAATGATATTTGTGTTTGTAAACATGACATTGAATCCACTTGCCCACAAAAAAGACTTTGCTTTTCTCCAAAACCAGGTTGACTCTGCTTTTCTGGGTGCTTTGCACACCAATTCCACACCAGTTTGTCCCGAAAGGTCTGGATGAAACCAGAAATATCCGGTTCTGTGGTGGCTAAGTCAATCCCAGCTCTGGCTACAGCTTCTGTGTTTGCTTGTGTTTTCTCGATAGTATCTACGGACTTTAGAGTTGTGAATGCATTGTAGAATGTAACATTTTGTTTTTCTGTTGGCATACGCTAATTAGTTTCCCATGGAGACACACAGATACACTTTCGTGTTTTCTGAGTGAAAAGCTGCAGAAACCAGGTTAAAAATGTTATTTGTGTTTGTAAACATGATATTGAATCCACTTGCCCAAAAAAGACTTTGCTTTTCCCCAAAACTAGGTTGACTCTGCTTGTCTGGGTGCTTTGCACACCAATTCCTCAAGAATTTGTCCAGATAGCGCTGGATGAAACCAGAAATACCCGGTTCTATGGTGGCTAACTCAATCCCAGCACTGCGACAGCTTCTGTGTTTGCTTGTGTTTTCTCGATAGTATCTATGGACTTTAGAGTTGTGAATGCATTGTAGCATGAAACATTTTAGATTTTGATTGCCAAATGCTAATTGGTTTCACATGGAGACACAACAGGTACACTTTTGTGTTTTCGTAGTGAAAAGCTGCAGAAACCTGGTTAAAAATGATATTTGTGTTTGTAAACATGACATTGAATCCACTTGCCCAAGAAAAAGACTTTGGTTTTCTACAAAACCAGGTTGACTCGGCTTTTCTTGGTGTTTTGCACACCAATTCCACACCAGTTTGTCCAGATCGGCCTGGATGAAACCAGAAATATCCGGTTCTGTGGTGGCTAACTCAATCCCAGCTCTTGCTACAGCTTCTGTGTTTGCTTGTATTTTTTGGACAGTATCTATGGAGTTTTGAGTTGTAAATGCATTGTAACATGTAACATTTGATTTTTCTGTTGGCAAACACCAATTGGTTTCACATGGAAACACACCAGGTATACTTTTGTGGTTTCTGATAAAAAGCTGCAGAAACCAGGTTAAAAATGATATTTGTGTTTGTAAACAAGGCATTGAATCCACTTTCCCAAGAATAAGACTTTGCTTTTCTCCAAAACAAGGTTGACTCTGCTTTTCTGGGTGCTTTGCACACCAATTCACCCCAGTGTGTCCAGATAGGTCTGTGTGAAACCAGAAATATCTGGTTCTGTGGTGGCTAACTCAATCCCAGCTCTTGCTACAGCTTCTGTGTTTGCTTGTGTTTTTTGGACAGTATCTATGGAGTTTAGAGCTGTGAATGCATTGTAGCATGTAACATTTTGTTTTTCTGTTGGCAAACGCCAATTGGTTTCACATGGAGACACACCAGGTACACTTTCGTGTTTTCTGAGTAAAAAGCTGCAGAAACCAGGTTAAAAATGATATTTGTGTTTGTAAACATGACATTGATTCCACTTGCCCACAAAAGACTTTGCTTTTCTCCAAAACCAGGTTGACTCTGCTTTTCTGGGTGCTTTGCACACCAATTCCACACCAGTTTGTCCCGAAAGGTCTGGATGAAACCAGAAATATCCGGTTCTGTGGTGGCTAACTCAATCCCAGCTCTTGCTACAGCTTCTGCGTTTGCTTGTGTTTTGTCGATAGCATCTACAGAATTTAGAGTTGTGAATGCATTGTAGCATGTAACATTTTGGTTTTCTGTTGGCATACGCTAATTAGTTTCACATGGAGACACAACAGGTACACTTTCGTGTTTTCTGAGTAAAAAGTTGCAGAAACCAGGTTAAAAATGATATTTGTGTTTGTAAACATGACATTGAATCCACTTGCCCAAGAAAAAGACTTTGCTTTTCTCCAAAACCAGGTTGACTCTGCTTTTCTGGGTGCTTTGCACACACTCCACACGAGTTTGTCCTGGTAGGGCTGTATGAAACCAGAAATATCCGGTTCTATGATGGCTAAGTCAATCCCAGCTCATGCCACAGCTTATGGGTTTGCTTGTGTTTTGTCGGTAGTATCTACGGACTTTAGAGTTGTGAATGCATTGTAGCATGTGACATTATGGTTTTCTGTTGGCATACGCTAATTAGTTTCCCATGGAGACACACAGGTACACTTTCTTGTTTTCGTAATGAAAAGCTGCAGAATCCATGTTAAAAATGATATTTGTTTTTGTAAACATGACATTGAATCCACTTTCCCAAGGAAAAGGGTTTGCTTTTCTAAAAACAGGTTGACTCTGCTTTCCTGGGTGTTTGCATACCAATTCCACACCAGTTTGTCCAGATAGGGCTGGATGAAACGAGAAATATCCGGTTCTGTGTTGGCTAGCTCTATCCCAGCTCTTGCTACAGCTTCTGGGTTTGCTTGTGTTTCGTCGATAGTATCTATGGACTTTAGAGTTGTGAGTGCATTGTAGCATGTAACATTTTGTTTTTCTGTTGGGAATCGCTAAATGGTTTCACATGGAGACACATCAGGTGCACTTTAGTGTTTTCTGAGTAAAAAGCTGCAGAAACAAGGTTTAAAATGATATTTGTGTTTGTAAACATGACATTGAATCCACTTGCCCACAAAAAAGACTTTGCTTTTCTCCAAAACCAGGTTGACTCTGCTTTTCTGGGTGCTTTGCACACCAATTCCACACCAGTTTGTCCCGAAAGGTCTGGATGAAACCAGAAATATCCGGTTCTGTGGTGGCTAAGTAAATCCCAGCTCTGGCTACAGCTTCTGTGTTTGCTTGTGTTTTCTCGATAGTATCTACGGACTTTAGAGTTGTGAATGCATTGTAGAATGTAACATTTTGTTTTTCTGTTGGCATACGCTAATTAGTTTCCCATGGAGACACACAGATACACTTTCGTGTTTTCTGAGTGAAAAGCTGCAGAAACCAGGTTAAAAATGTTATTTGTGTTTGTAAACATGATATTGAATCCACTTGCCCAAAAAAGACTTTGCTTTTCCCCAAAACTAGGTTGACTCTGCTTGTCTGGGTGCTTTGCACACCAATTCCTCAAGAATTTGTCCAGATAGCGCTGGATGAAACCAGAAATATCCGGTTCTATGGTGGCTACTCAATCCCAGCACTGCGACAGCTTCTGTGTTTGCTTGTGTTTTCTCGATAGTATCTATGGACTTTAGAGTTGTGAATGCATTGTAGCATGAAACATTTTAGATTTTGATTGCCAAATGCTAATTGGTTTCACATGGAGACACAACAGGTACACTTTTGTGTTTTCGTAGTGAAAAGCTGCAGAAACCTGGTTAAAAATGATATTTGTGTTTGTAAACATGACATTGAATCCACTTGCCCAAGAAAAAGACTTTGGTTTTCTACAAAACCAGGTTGACTCGGCTTTTCTTGGTGTTTTGCACACCAATTGCACACCAGTTTGTCCAGATCGGCCTGGATGAAACCAGAAATATCCGGTTCTGTGGTGGCTAACTCAATCCCAGCTCTTGCTACAGCTTCTGTGTTTGCTTGTGTTTTTTGGACAGTATCTATGGAGTTTTGAGTTGTAAATGCATTGTAACATGTAACATTTGATTTTTCTGTTGGCAAACACCAATTGGTTTCACATGGAAACACACCAGGTATACTTTTGTGGTTTCTGATAAAAAGCTGCAGAAACCAGGTTAAAAATGATATTTGTGTTTGTAAACAAGGCATTGAATCCACTTTCCCAAGAATAAGACTTTGCTTTTCTCCAAAACAAGGTTGACTCTGCTTTTCTGGGTGCTTTGCACACCAATTCACCCCAGTGTGTCCAGATAGGTCTGTGTGAAACCAGAAATATCTGGTTCTGTGGTGGCTAACTCAATCCCAGCTCTTGCTACAGCTTCTGTGTTTGCTTGTGTTTTTTGGACAGTATCTATGGAGTTTAGAGCTGTGAATGCATTGTATCATGTAACATTTTGTTTTTCTGTTGGCAAACGCCAATTGGTTTCACATGGAGACACACCAGGTACACTTTCGTGTTTTCTGAGTAAAAAGCTGCAGAAACCAGGTTAAAAATGATATTTGTGTTTGTAAACATGACATTGAATCCACTTGCCCACAAAAAAGACTTTGCTTTTCTCCAAAACCAGGTTGACTCTGCTTTTCTGGGTGCTTTGCACACCAATTCCACACCAGTTTGTCCCGAAAGGTCTGGATGAAACCAGAAATATCCGGTTCTATGGTGGCTAACTCAATCCCAGCTCTTGCTACAGCTTCTGCGTTTGCTTGTGTTTTGTCGATAGCATCTACAGAATTTAGAGTTGTGAATGCATTGTAGCATGTAACATTTTGGTTTTCTGTTGGCATACGCTAATTAGTTTCACATGGAGACACAACAGGTACACTTTCGTGTTTTCTGAGTAAAAAGTTGCAGAAACCAGGTTAAAAATGATATTTGTGTTTGTAAACATGACATTGAATCCACTTGCCCAAGAAAAAGACTTTGCTTTTCTCCAAAACCAGGTTGACTCTGCTTTTCTGGGTGCTTTGCACACACTCCACACGAGTTTGTCCTGGTAGGGCTGTATGAAACCAGAAATATCCGGTTCTATGATGGCTAAGTCAATCCCAGCTCATGCCACAGCTTATGGGTTTGCTTGTGTTTTGTCGGTAGTATCTACGGACTTTAGAGTTGTGAATGCATTGTAGCATGTGACATTATGGTTTTCTGTTGGCATACGCTAATTAGTTTCCCATGGAGACACACAGGTACACTTTCTTGTTTTCGTAATGAAAAGCTGCAGAATCCATGTTAAAAATGATATTTGTTTTTGTAAACATGACATTGAATCCACTTTCCCAAGGAAAAGGCTTTGCTTTTCTAAAAACAGGTTGACTCTGCTTTCCTGGGTGTTTGCATACCAATTCCACACCAGTTTGTCCAGATAGGGCTGGATGAAACGAGAAATATCCGGTTCTGTGTTGGCTAGCTCTATCCCAGCTCTTGCTACAGCTTCTGTGTTTGCTTGTGTTTTTTGGACAGTATCTATGGAGTTTAGAGCTGTGAATGCATTGTAGCATGTAACATTTTGTTTTTCTGTTGGCAAACGCCAATTGGTTTCACATGGAGACACACCAGGTACACTTTCATGTTTTCTGTGTAAAAACCTGCAGAAACCAGCTTAAAAATGATGTTTGTGTTTGTAAACATGACATTGAATCCACTTGCGCCAAAAAACTGACTTTGCTTTTCTCAAATTCAGGTTGACTCTGCTTTTCTGGGTGCTTTTCACACCAATTCCACTCCAGTTTGTCTTGAAAGTCTGGATGAAACCAGAAAAATCCGGTTCTGTGGTGGCTAACTCAATCCCAGCTCTTGCTACAGCTTCTGTGTTTGCTTGTGTTTTTTGGACAGTATCTATGGAGTTTCGAGTTGTAAATGCATTGTAACATGTAACATTTCGTTTTTCTGTTGGCAAACGCCAATTGGTTTCACATGGAGACACACCAGGTACACTTTCGTGTTTTCTGAGTAAAAAGCTGCAGAAACCAGGTTAAAAATGATATTTCTGTTTGTAAACATGACATTGAATCCACTTGCCCACAAAAAAGACTTTGCTTTTCTCCAAAACCAGGTTGACTCTGCTTTTCTGGGTGCTTTGCACACCAATTCACCCCAGTGTGTCCAGATAGGTCTGTGTGAAACCAGAAATATCTGGTTCTGTGGTGGCTAACTCAATCCCAGCTCTTGCTACAGCTTCTGTGTTTGCTTGTGTTTTTTGGACAGTATCTATGGAGTTTAGAGCTGTGAATGCATTGTAGCATGTAACATTTTGTTTTTCTGTTGGCAAATGCCAATTGGTTTCACATGGAGACACACCAGGTACACTTTCGTGTTTTCTGAGTAAAAAGCTGCAGAATCCAGGTTAAAAATGATATTTCTGTTTGTAAACATGACATTGAATCCACTTGCCCACAAAAAAGACTTTGCTTTTCTCCAAAACCAGGTTGACTCTGCTTTTCTGGGTGCTTTGCACACCAATTCCACACCAGTTTGTCCCGAAAGGTCTGGATGAAACCAGAAATATCCGGTTCTGTGGTGGCTAACTCAATCCCAGCTCTTGCTACAGCTTCTGGGTTTGCTTGTGTTTTGTCGATAGCATCTACAGAATTTAGAGTTGTGAATGCATTGTAGCATGTAACATTTTGGTTTTCTGTTGGCATACGCTAATTAGTTTCACATGGAGACACAACAGGTACACTTTCTTGTTTTCGGAATGAAAAGCTGCAGAATCCATGTTAAGAATGATATTTGTTTTTGTAAACATGACATTGAATCCACTTTCCCAAGGAAAAGGCTTTGCTTTTCTAAAAACAGGTTGACTCTGCTTTCCTGGGTGTTTGCATACCAATTCCACACCAGTTTGTCCAGATAGGGCTGGATGAAACGAGAAATATCCGGTTCTGTGTTGGCTAGCTCTATCTCAGCTCTTGCTACAGCTTCTGGGTTTGCTTGTGTTTCGTCGATAGTATCTATGGACTTTAGAGTTGTGAGTGCCTTGTAGCATGTAACATTTTGTTTTTCTGTTGGGAATCGCTAAATGGTTTCACATGGAGACACATCAGGTGCACTTTAGTGTTTTCTGAGTAAAAAGCTGCAGAAACCAGGTTAAAAATGATATTTGTGTTTGTAAACATGACATTGAATCCACTTGCCCACAAAAAAGACTTTGCTTTTCTCCAAAACCAGGTTGACTCTGCTTTTCTGGGTGCTTTGCACACCAATTCCACACCAGTTTGTCCCGAAAGGTCTGGATGAAACCAGAAATATCCGGTTCTGTGGTGGCTAACTCAATCCCAGCTCTTGCTACAGCTTCTGCGTTTGCTTGTGTTTTGTCGATAGCATCTACAGAATTTAGAGTTGTGAATGCATTGTAGCATGTAACATTTTGGTTTTCTGTTGGCATACGCTAATTAGTTTCACATGGAGACACAACAGGTACACTTTCGTGTTTTCTGAGTAAAAAGTTGCAGAAACCAGGTTAAAAATGATATTTGTGTTTGTAAACATGACATTGAATCCACTTGCCCAAGAAAAAGACTTTGCTTTTCTCCAAAACCAGGTTGACTCTGCTTTTCTGGGTGCTTTGCACACACTCCACACGAGTTTGTCCTGGTAGGGCTGTATGAAACCAGAAATATCCGGTTCTATGATGGCTAAGTCAATCCCAGCTCATGCCACAGCTTATGGGTTTGCTTGTGTTTTGTCGGTAGTATCTACGGACTTTAGAGTTGTGAATGCATTGTAGCATGTGACATTATGGTTTTCTGTTGGCATACGCTAATTAGTTTCCCATGGAGACACACAGGTACACTTTCTTGTTTTCGTAATGAAAAGCTGCAGAATCCATGTTAAAAATGATATTTGTTTTTGTAAACATGACATTGAATCCACTTTCCCAAGGAAAAGGCTTTGCTTTTCTAAAAACAGGTTGACTCTGCTTTCCTGGGTGTTTGCATACCAATTCCACACCAGTTTGTCCAGATAGGGCTGGATGAAACGAGAAATATCCGGTTCTGTGTTGGCTAGCTCTATCCCAGCTCTTGCTACAGCTTCTGTGTTTGCTTGTGTTTTTTGGACAGTATCTATGGAGTTTAGAGCTGTGAATGCATTGTAGCATGTAACATTTTGTTTTTCTGTTGGCAAACGCCAATTGGTTTCACATGGAGACACACCAGGTACACTTTCATGTTTTCTGTGTAAAAACCTGCAGAAACCAGCTTAAAAATGATGTTTGTGTTTGTAAACATGACATTGAATCCACTTGCGCCAAAAAACTGACTTTGCTTTTCTCAAATTCAGGTTGACTCTGCTTTTCTGGGTGCTTTTCACACCAATTCCACTCCAGTTTGTCTTGAAAGTCTGGATGAAACCAGAAAAATCCGGTTCTGTGGTGGCTAACTCAATCCCAGCTCTTGCTACAGCTTCTGTGTTTGCTTGTGTTTTTTGGACAGTATCTATGGAGTTTCGAGTTGTAAATGCATTGTAACATGTAACATTTCGTTTTTCTGTTGGCAAACGCCAATTGGTTTCACATGGAGACACACCAGGTACACTTTCGTGTTTTCTGAGTAAAAAGCTGCAGAAACCAGGTTAAAAATGATATTTCTGTTTGTAAACATGACATTGAATCCACTTGCCCACAAAAAAGACTTTGCTTTTCTCCAAAACCAGGTTGACTCTGCTTTTCTGGGTGCTTTGCACACCAATTCACCCCAGTGTGTCCAGATAGGTCTGTGTGAAACCAGAAATATCTGGTTCTGTGGTGGCTAACTCAATCCCAGCTCTTGCTACAGCTTCTGTGTTTGCTTGTGTTTTTTGGACAGTATCTATGGAGTTTAGAGCTGTGAATGCATTGTAGCATGTAACATTTTGTTTTTCTGTTGGCAAATGCCAATTGGTTTCACATGGAGACACACCAGGTACACTTTCGTGTTTTCTGAGTAAAAAGCTGCAGAATCCAGGTTAAAAATGATATTTCTGTTTGTAAACATGACATTGAATCCACTTGCCCACAAAAAAGACTTTGCTTTTCTCCAAAACCAGGTTGACTCTGCTTTTCTGGGTGCTTTGCACACCAATTCCACACCAGTTTGTCCCGAAAGGTCTGGATGAAACCAGAAATATCCGGTTCTGTGGTGGCTAACTCAATCCCAGCTCTTGCTACAGCTTCTGGGTTTGCTTGTGTTTTGTCGATAGCATCTACAGAATTTAGAGTTGTGAATGCATTGTAGCATGTAACATTTTGGTTTTCTGTTGGCATACGCTAATTAGTTTCACATGGAGACACAACAGGTACACTTTCTTGTTTTCGGAATGAAAAGCTGCAGAATCCATGTTAAGAATGATATTTGTTTTTGTAAACATGACATTGAATCCACTTTCCCAAGGAAAAGGCTTTGCTTTTCTAAAAACAGGTTGACTCTGCTTTCCTGGGTGTTTGCATACCAATTCCACACCAGTTTGTCCAGATAGGGCTGGATGAAACGAGAAATATCCGGTTCTGTGTTGGCTAGCTCTATCTCAGCTCTTGCTACAGCTTCTGGGTTTGCTTGTGTTTCGTCGATAGTATCTATGGACTTTAGAGTTGTGAGTGCATTGTAGCATGTAACATTTTGTTTTTCTGTTGGGAATCGCTAAATGGTTTCACATGGAGACACATCAGGTGCACTTTAGTGTTTTCTGAGTAAAAAGCTGCAGAAACAAGGTTTAAAATGATATTTGTGTTTGTAAACATGACATTGAATCCACTTGCCCACAAAAAAGACTTTGCTTTTCTCCAAAACCAGGTTGACTCTGCTTTTCTGGGTGCTTTGCACACCAATTCCACACCAGTTTGTCCCGAAAGGTCTGGATGAAACCAGAAATATCCGGTTCTGTGGTGGCTAAGTAAATCCCAGCTCTGGCTACAGCTTCTGTGTTTGCTTGTGTTTTCTCGATAGTATCTACGGACTTTAGAGTTGTGAATGCATTGTAGAATGTAACATTTTGTTTTTCTGTTGGCATACGCTAATTAGTTTCCCATGGAGACACACAGATACACTTTCGTGTTTTCTGAGTGAAAAGCTGCAGAAACCAGGTTAAAAATGTTATTTGTGTTTGTAAACATGATATTGAATCCACTTGCCCAAAAAAGACTTTGCTTTTCCCCAAAACTAGGTTGACTCTGCTTGTCTGGGTGCTTTGCACACCAATTCCTCAAGAATTTGTCCAGATAGCGCTGGATGAAACCAGAAATACCCGGTTCTATGGTGGCTAACTCAATCCCAGCACTGCGACAGCTTCTGTGTTTGCTTGTGTTTTCTCGATAGTATCTATGGACTTTAGAGTTGTGAATGCATTGTAGCATGAAACATTTTAGATTTTGATTGCCAAATGCTAATTGGTTTCACATGGAGACACAACAGGTACACTTTTGTGTTTTCGTAGTGAAAAGCTGCAGAAACCTGGTTAAAAATGATATTTGTGTTTGTAAACATGACATTGAATCCACTTGCCCAAGAAAAAGACTTTGGTTTTCTACAAAACCAGGTTGACTCGGCTTTTCTTGGTGTTTTGCACACCAATTCCACACCAGTTTGTCCAGATCGGCCTGGATGAAACCAGAAATATCCGGTTCTGTGGTGGCTAACTCAATCCCAGCTCTTGCTACAGCTTCTGTGTTTGCTTGTGTTTTTTGGACAGTATCTATGGAGTTTTGAGTTGTAAATGCATTGTAACATGTAACATTTGATTTTTCTGTTGGCAAACACCAATTGGTTTCACATGGAAACACACCAGGTATACTTTTGTGGTTTCTGATAAAAAGCTGCAGAAACCAGGTTAAAAATGATATTTGTGTTTGTAAACAAGGCATTGAATCCACTTTCCCAAGAATAAGACTTTGCTTTTCTCCAAAACAAGGTTGACTCTGCTTTTCTGGGTGCTTTGCACACCAATTCACCCCAGTGTGTCCAGATAGGTCTGTGTGAAACCAGAAATATCTGGTTCTGTGGTGGCTAACTCAATCCCAGCTCTTGCTACAGCTTCTGTGTTTGCTTGTGTTTTTTGGACAGTATCTATGGAGTTTAGAGCTGTGAATGCATTGTAGCATGTAACATTTTGTTTTTCTGTTGGCAAACGCCAATTGGTTTCACATGGAGACACACCAGGTACACTTTCGTGTTTTCTGAGTAAAAAGCTGCAGAAACCAGGTTAAAAATGATATTTGTGTTTGTAAACATGACATTGATTCCACTTGCCCAAAAAAGACTTTGCTTTTCTCCAAAACCAGGTTGACTCTGCTTTTCTGGGTGCTTTGCACACCAATTCCACACCAGTTTGTCCCGAAAGGTCTGGATGAAACCAGAAATATCCGGTTCTGTGGTGGCTAACTCAATCCCAGCTCTTGCTACAGCTTCTGCGTTTGCTTGTGTTTTGTCGATAGCATCTACAGAATTTAGAGTTGTGAATGCATTGTAGCATGTAACATTTTGGTTTTCTGTTGGCATACGCTAATTAGTTTCACATGGAGACACAACAGGTACACTTTCGTGTTTTCTGAGTAAAAAGTTGCAGAAACCAGGTTAAAAATGATATTTGTGTTTGTAAACATGACATTGAATCCACTTGCCCAAGAAAAAGACTTTGCTTTTCTCCAAAACCAGGTTGACTCTGCTTTTCTGGGTGCTTTGCACACACTCCACACGAGTTTGTCCTGGTAGGGCTGTATGAAACCAGAAATATCCGGTTCTATGATGGCTAAGTCAATCCCAGCTCATGCCACAGCTTATGGGTTTGCTTGTGTTTTGTCGGTAGTATCTACGGACTTTAGAGTTGTGAATGCATTGTAGCATGTGACATTATGGTTTTCTGTTGGCATACGCTAATTAGTTTCCCATGGAGACACACAGGTACACTTTCTTGTTTTCGTAATGAAAAGCTGCAGAATCCATGTTAAAAATGATATTTGTTTTTGTAAACATGACATTGAATCCACTTTCCCAAGGAAAAGGGTTTGCTTTTCTAAAAACAGGTTGACTCTGCTTTCCTGGGTGTTTGCATACCAATTCCACACCAGTTTGTCCAGATAGGGCTGGATGAAACGAGAAATATCCGGTTCTGTGTTGGCTAGCTCTATCCCAGCTCTTGCTACAGCTTCTGGGTTTGCTTGTGTTTCGTCGATAGTATCTATGGACTTTAGAGTTGTGAGTGCATTGTAGCATGTAACATTTTGTTTTTCTGTTGGGAATCGCTAAATGGTTTCACATGGAGACACATCAGGTGCACTTTAGTGTTTTCTGAGTAAAAAGCTGCAGAAACAAGGTTTAAAATGATATTTGTGTTTGTAAACATGACATTGAATCCACTTGCCCACAAAAAAGACTTTGCTTTTCTCCAAAACCAGGTTGACTCTGCTTTTCTGGGTGCTTTGCACACCAATTCCACACCAGTTTGTCCCGAAAGGTCTGGATGAAACCAGAAATATCCGGTTCTGTGGTGGCTAAGTAAATCCCAGCTCTGGCTACAGCTTCTGTGTTTGCTTGTGTTTTCTCGATAGTATCTACGGACTTTAGAGTTGTGAATGCATTGTAGAATGTAACATTTTGTTTTTCTGTTGGCATACGCTAATTAGTTTCCCATGGAGACACACAGATACACTTTCGTGTTTTCTGAGTGAAAAGCTGCAGAAACCAGGTTAAAAATGTTATTTGTGTTTGTAAACATGATATTGAATCCACTTGCCCAAAAAAGACTTTGCTTTTCCCCAAAACTAGGTTGACTCTGCTTGTCTGGGTGCTTTGCACACCAATTCCTCAAGAATTTGTCCAGATAGCGCTGGATGAAACCAGAAATATCCGGTTCTATGGTGGCTACTCAATCCCAGCACTGCGACAGCTTCTGTGTTTGCTTGTGTTTTCTCGATAGTATCTATGGACTTTAGAGTTGTGAATGCATTGTAGCATGAAACATTTTAGATTTTGATTGCCAAATGCTAATTGGTTTCACATGGAGACACAACAGGTACACTTTTGTGTTTTCGTAGTGAAAAGCTGCAGAAACCTGGTTAAAAATGATATTTGTGTTTGTAAACATGACATTGAATCCACTTGCCCAAGAAAAAGACTTTGGTTTTCTACAAAACCAGGTTGACTCGGCTTTTCTTGGTGTTTTGCACACCAATTGCACACCAGTTTGTCCAGATCGGCCTGGATGAAACCAGAAATATCCGGTTCTGTGGTGGCTAACTCAATCCCAGCTCTTGCTACAGCTTCTGTGTTTGCTTGTGTTTTTTGGACAGTATCTATGGAGTTTTGAGTTGTAAATGCATTGTAACATGTAACATTTGATTTTTCTGTTGGCAAACACCAATTGGTTTCACATGGAAACACACCAGGTATACTTTTGTGGTTTCTGATAAAAAGCTGCAGAAACCAGGTTAAAAATGATATTTGTGTTTGTAAACAAGGCATTGAATCCACTTTCCCAAGAATAAGACTTTGCTTTTCTCCAAAACAAGGTTGACT
Source organism: Sylvilagus floridanus (assembly GCA_949820135.1). NCBI lineage: Eukaryota > Metazoa > Chordata > Mammalia > Lagomorpha > Leporidae > Sylvilagus > Sylvilagus floridanus. Next base: position 29,402,168 of record OX463232.1, read on the forward strand.
CTGCTTTTCTGGGTGCTTTGCACACCAATTCACCCCAGTGTGTCCAGATAGGTCTGTGTGAAACCAGAAATATCTGGTTCTGTGGTGGCTAACTCAATCCCAGCTCTTGCTACAGCTTCTGTGTTTGCTTGTGTTTTTTGGACAGTATCTATGGAGTTTAGAGCTGTGAATGCATTGTATCATGTAACATTTTGTTTTTCTGTTGGCAAACGCCAATTGGTTTCACATGGAGACACACCAGGTACACTTTCGTGTTTTCTGAGTAAAAAGCTGCAGAAACCAGGTTAAAAATGATATTTGTGTTTGTAAACATGACATTGAATCCACTTGCCCACAAAAAAGACTTTGCTTTTCTCCAAAACCAGGTTGACTCTGCTTTTCTGGGTGCTTTGCACACCAATTCCACACCAGTTTGTCCCGAAAGGTCTGGATGAAACCAGAAATATCCGGTTCTGTGGTGGCTAACTCAATCCCAGCTCTTGCTACAGCTTCTGCGTTTGCTTGTGTTTTGTCGATAGCATCTACAGAATTTAGAGTTGTGAATGCATTGTAGCATGTAACATTTTGGTTTTCTGTTGGCATACGCTAATTAGTTTCACATGGAGACACAACAGGTACACTTTCGTGTTTTCTGAGTAAAAAGTTGCAGAAACCAGGTTAAAAATGATATTTGTGTTTGTAAACATGACATTGAATCCACTTGCCCAAGAAAAAGACTTTGCTTTTCTCCAAAACCAGGTTGACTCTGCTTTTCTGGGTGCTTTGCACACACTCCACACGAGTTTGTCCTGGTAGGGCTGTATGAAACCAGAAATATCCGGTTCTATGATGGCTAAGTCAATCCCAGCTCATGCCACAGCTTATGGGTTTGCTTGTGTTTTGTCGGTAGTATCTACGGACTTTAGAGTTGTGAATGCATTGTAGCATGTGACATTATGGTTTTCTGTTGGCATACGCTAATTAGTTTCCCATGGAGACACACAGGTACACTTTCTTGTTTTCGTAATGAAAAGCTGCAGAATCCATGTTAAAAATGATATTTGTTTTTGTAAACATGACATTGAATCCACTTTCCCAAGGAAAAGGCTTTGCTTTTCTAAAAACAGGTTGACTCTGCTTTCCTGGGTGTTTGCATACCAATTCCACACCAGTTTGTCCAGATAGGGCTGGATGAAACGAGAAATATCCGGTTCTGTGTTGGCTAGCTCTATCCCAGCTCTTGCTACAGCTTCTGGGTTTGCTTGTGTTTCGTCGATAGTATCTATGGACTTTAGAGTTGTGAGTGCATTGTAGCATGTAACATTTTGTTTTTCTGTTGGGAATCGCTAAATGGTTTCACATGGAGACACATCAGGTGCACTTTAGTGTTTTCTGAGTAAAAAGCTGCAGAAACAAGGTTTAAAATGATATTTGTGTTTGTAAACATGACATTGAATCCACTTGCCCACAAAAAAGACTTTGCTTTTCTCCAAAACCAGGTTGACTCTGCTTTTCTGGGTGCTTTGCACACCAATTCCACACCAGTTTGTCCCGAAAGGTCTGGATGAAACCAGAAATATCCGGTTCTGTGGTGGCTAAGTCAATCCCAGCTCTGGCTACAGCTTCTGTGTTTGCTTGTGTTTTCTCGATAGTATCTACGGACTTTAGAGTTGTGAATGCATTGTAGAATGTAACATTTTGTTTTTCTGTTGGCATACGCTAATTAGTTTCCCATGGAGACACACAGATACACTTTCGTGTTTTCTGAGTGAAAAGCTGCAGAAACCAGGTTAAAAATGTTATTTGTGTTTGTAAACATGATATTGAATCCACTTGCCCAAAAAAGACTTTGCTTTTCCCCAAAACTAGGTTGATTCTGCTTGTCTGGGTGCTTTGCACACCAATTCCTCAAGAATTTGTCCAGATAGCGCTGGATGAAACCAGAAATATCCGGTTCTATGGTGGCTACTCAATCCCAGCACTTGGACAGCTTCTGTGTTTGCTTGTGTTTTCTCGATAGTATCTATGGACTTTAGAGTTGTGAATGCATTGTAGCATGAAACATTTTAGATTTTGATTGCCAAATGCTAATTGGTTTCACATGGAGACACAACAGGTACACTTTTGTGTTTTCGTAGTGAAAAGCTGCAGAAACCTGGTTAAAAATGATATTTGTGTTTGTAAACATGACATTGAATCCACTTGCCCAAGAAAAAGACTTTGGTTTTCTACAAAACCAGGTTGACTCGGCTTTTCTTGGTGTTTTGCACACCAATTCCACACCAGTTTGTCCAGATCGGCCTGGATGAAACCAGAAATATCCGGTTCTGTGGTGGCTAACTCAATCCCAGCTCTTGCTACAGCTTCTGTGTTTGCTTGTGTTTTTTGGACAGTATCTATGGAGTTTTGAGTTGTAAATGCATTGTAACATGTAACATTTGATTTTTCTGTTGGCAAACACCAATTGGTTTCACATGGAAACACACCAGGTATACTTTTGTGGTTTCTGATAAAAAGCTGCAGAAACCAGCTTAAAAATGATATTTGTGTTTGTAAACAAGACATTGAATCCACTTTCCCAAGAATAAGACTTTGCTTTTCTCCAAAACAAGGTTGACTCTGCTTTTCTGGGTGCTTTGCACACCAATTCACCCCAGTGTGTCCAGATAGGTCTGTGTGAAACCAGAAATATCTGGTTCTGTGGTGGCTAACTCAATCCCAGCTCTTGCTACAGCTTCTGTGTTTGCTTGTGTTTTCTCGATAGTATCTACGGACTTTAGAGTTGTGAATGCATTGTAGAATGTAACATTTTGTTTTTCTGTTGGCATACGCTAATTAGTTTCCCATGGAGACACACAGATACACTTTCGTGTTTTCTGAGTGAAAAGCTGCAGAAACCAGGTTAAAAATGTTATTTGTGTTTGTAAACATGATATTGATTCCACTTGCCCAAAAAAGACTTTGCTTTTCCCCAAAACTAGGTTGACTCTGCTTGTCTGGGTGCTTTGCACACCAATTCCTCAAGAATTTGTCCAGATAGCGCTGGATGAAACCAGAAATATCCGGTTCTATGGTGGCTACTCAATCCCAGCACTGCGACAGCTTCTGTGTTTGCTTGTGTTTTCTCGATAGTATCTATGGACTTTAGAGTTGTGAATGCATTGTAGCATGAAACATTTTAGATTTTGATTGCCAAATGCTAATTGGTTTCACATGGAGACACAACAGGTACACTTTTGTGTTTTCGTAGTGAAAAGCTGCAGAAACCTGGTTAAAAATGATATTTGTGTTTGTAAACATGACATTGAATCCACTTGCCCAAGAAAAAGACTTTGGTTTTCTACAAAACCAGGTTGACTCGGCTTTTCTTGGTGTTTTGCACACCAATTCCACACCAGTTTGTCCAGATCGGCCTGGATGAAACCAGAAATATCCGGTTCTGTGGTGGCTAACTCAATCCCAGCTCTTGCTACAGCTTCTGTGTTTGCTTGTGTTTTTTGGACAGTATCTATGGAGTTTTGAGTTGTAAATGCATTGTAACATGTAACATTTGATTTTTCTGTTGGCAAACACCAATTGGTTTCACATGGAAACACACCAGGTATACTTGTGTGGTTTCTGATAAAAAGCTGCAGAAACCAGCTTAAAAATGATATTTGTGTTTGTAAACAAGACATTGAATCCACTTTCCCAAGAATAAGACTTTGCTTTTCTCCAAAACAAGGTTGACTCTGCTTTTCTGGGTGCTTTGCACACCAATTCACCCCAGTGTGTCCAGATAGGTCTGTGTGAAACCAGAAATATCTGGTTCTGTGGTGGCTAACTCAATCCCAGCTCTTGCTACAGCTTCTGTGTTTGCTTGTGTTTTTTGGACAGTATCTATGGAGTTTAGAGCTGTGAATGCATTGTGTCATGTAACATTTTGTTTTTCTGTTGGCAAACGCTAATTGGTTTCACATGGGGACACACCAGGTACACTTTCGTGTTTTCTGAGTAAAAAGCTGCCGAAACCAGGTTAAAAATGATATTTGTTTTTGTAAACAAGACATTGAATCCACTTTCCCAAGAATAAGACTTTGGTTTTTCTCCAAAACAAGGTTGACTCTGCTTTTCTGGGTGCTTTGCACACCAATTCCACACCAGTTTGTCCAGATATGTCTGGATGAAACCAGAAATATCCGGTTCTGTGGTGGCTAACTGAATCCCAGCTCTTGCTACAGCTTCTGGGTTTGCTTGTGTTTTCTCGATAGTCTCTTTGGACTTCAGAGTTGTGAATGCATTGTAGCATGGAACATTTTAGATTTTGTTTATCAAATGCTAATTGGTTTCACATGGAGACACAACAGGTACACTTTCGTGTTTTCTGATTGAAAAGCTGCAGAAACAATGTTTCAAATGATATTTGTGTTTGTAAACATGATATTGAATCCACTTGCCAAAGAAAAAGACTTTGCTTTTCCAAAAAACCAGGTTGACTCTGCTTTTCTGGGTGCTTTGCACCCCAATTCCTCATGAATTTGTCCAGCTAGGTCTGGATGAAACCAGAAATATCCGATTCTATGGTGGCTAACTCAATCCCAGCTCTGGCTACAGCTTCTGTGTTTGCTTGTGTTTTCTCGATAGTATCTATGGACTTTAGAGTTTTGAGTGCATTGTGGCATGTACCATTTTGTTTTCCTGTTGGGAAACATTAATTGGTTTCACATGGAGACACACCAGGTACACTTTTGTGTTTTTTGAGTAAACGTTGCAGAAACCAGGTTAAAAATAATATTTATGTTTGTAACAATGACATTGAATCCACTTGCCCAAGAAAAAGACTTTGCTTTTCTCCAAAACAAGGTTGACTCTGCTTTTCTGGGTGCTTTGCACACCAATTCCACACCGTTTGTCCAGAGAGGGCTAGAAGCAACCAGAAATATCCGGTCTGTGGTGGCTAAGCCAATCCCAGCTCTTGCTACAGCTTCTGGGTTTGCTTGTGTTTTCTCGATAGTATCTATGGACTTTAGAGTTGTGAATGCATTGTAGCATGTAACATTTTGGTTTTGTGTTGGGAAACGCTAATTGGTTACACATGGAGACACAACAGGTACACTTTCGTGTTTTCTGAGTAAAAAGCTTCAGAAACCAGGTTACAAATGATATTTGTGTTTGTAAACATGACATTGAATCCACTTGCCCAAGAAAAAGACTTTCCTTTTCTCCAAAACCAGGTTGACTCTGCTTTTCTGGGTGTTTTGCACACGAATTATATACGAGTTTGTCCTGATAGGGCTGGATGAAACCAGAAATATCCGGTTCTGTGGTGGCTAACTCAATCCCAGCTCTTGCTACAGCTTCTGTGTTTGGTTATGTTTTCTGGATAGTATCTACGGACTTCAGAGTTGTGAATGCATTGTAGCATGTAACATTTTGTTTTTCTGTTGGGAAACGCTAATTGGTTTCACATGGAGTCACACCAGGTACACTTTCTTGTTTTCTGAGTAAAAAGCTGCGGAAAACAGTTTTAAAAAATTTGTGTTTGTAAATTGATATTGAATCCACTTGCACAAGAAAAAGACTTAGCATTTCTCCAAAACCAGGTTGACTCTGCTTTTCTGGGTGTATTGCACACCAATTTCACACTTGTTTGTCCAGATAGGGCTGGAAGAAACCAGAAATATCTGGTGCTCTGGTGGCTAACTCCATCCCAGCTCTTGCTACAGCTTCTGTGTTTCCTTGTATTTTGTCGATAGTATCTATGGAATAGAGAGTTGTGATTGCATTGTAGCATGTAACATTTTGTTTTTCTGTTGGGAAATTCTAATTGGTTTCACATGGAGACACACCAGGTACACTTTCATGTTTTCTGAGTGATAAGCTTCAGAAACCAGGTTAAAAATGATATTTGTGTTTGTAAACATGATATTGAGTCCACTTGCCCAAGGAAAAGACTTTGCTTTTCCTCAAAACCAGGTTAACTCTTCTTTTCTGGGTGCTTTGCACACCAATTCCTCACAAAATTGTTCAGATAGGTCTAGATGAAACCAGAAATATCCGGTTCTGTGGTGGCTAACTCAATTCCAGCTCGCGCTACAGCTTCTGTGTTTGCTTTTGTTTTCTCGATAGTATCTATGGACTTTAGAGTTGTGAATGCATTGTAGCATGTAACATTTTGTTTTTCTGTTGTCATACCCTAATTGGTTTCACATGGAGACACAACAGGTACACTTTCGTGTTTTCTGAGTAAAAAGATGCAGAAACCAGGTTAAAAATGATATTTGTGTTTGTAAACATGACATTGAATCCACTTGCCCAAGAAAAAGACTTTGATTCTCTCCAAACCAGGTTGACTCTGCTTTTCTGGGTGGTTTGCACACCAATTCCACATCAGTTTGTGCAGATAGGGATGGATGAAACCAGAAATATCCGGTTCTGTGGTGGCTAACTCAATCCCAGCTCTTGCTACAGCTTCTGTGTTTGCTTTTGTTTTCTCGATAGTATCTCTGGACTTTAGAGTTGTGAATGCATTGTAGCATGTAACATTTTGTTTTTCTGTTGGCATACGCTAATTTTTTTCACATGGAGACACACCAGGTACATTTTCGTGTTTTCTGAGCAAAACATGCCGAAACCAGGTTAATAATGATGTTTGTTTTTGTAAACATTACATTGAATCCACTTGCCCCAAAAAACTGACTTTGCTTTTCTCCAAATAAGGGTTGACTCTGCTTTTCTCTGTGCTTTTCACACCAATTCCACAAGAGTTTGTCCAGATAAGACTGGAAGAAACCAGAAATATCCGGTTCTGTGGTGGCTAACTCAATCCCAGCTCTAGCTACAGCTTGTGTGTTTGCTTGTGTTTTCTCGAGAGTATCTATGGACTTTAGAGTTGTGAAGGATTGTAGCATGTAACATTTTGGTTTTCTGTTAGTATACGCCAATTAGTTTCACATGGAGACACAACAGGTACACTTTTGTGTATTCTGAGTAAAAAGCTGCAGAATCCAGGTGAAAAATGATATTGGTGTTTGTAAACATGACATTGAATTCACTTGCCCAAGAAAAAGACTTTGCTTTTCTCCAATTCCAGGTTGACTTTGCTTTTTTGGATGCATTGCACAACAATTCCACACCAGATTGTACAGATAGGGCTGGATGAAACCAGAAATATGCGGTTCTGTGGTGGCTAACTCAATCCCAGCTCTTGCTACAGCATCTGTGTTTGCTTATGTTTTCTCAATAGTATCTATGGACTTTAGAACTGTGAATGAATTGTAACATGTAACGTTTTGATTCTTGTTGGCAAACGCTAATTGGTTTCACATGGAGACACAACAGGTACACATTCGTGTTTTCTCAGTAAAAAGCTGTAGAAAGCAGTTAACAAATGATATTTGTGTTTGTAAACATGACATTGAATCCACTTGCCCAAGAAAAAAACTTTGCTTTTCTCCAAAACCAGGTAGACTCTGCTTTTCTCTGTGCTTTTCACACGAATTCCACACCAGTTTGTCTAGAAAAGTCTGGATGAAATCAGAAAAATCCGGTTCTGTGGTGGCTAACTCAATCCCAGCTCTTGCTACAGCTTCTGTGTTTGCTTGTGTTTTTTGGACAGTATCTATGGAATTTAGAGTTCTGAATGCATTGTAGCATGTAACATTTTGTTTTTCTGTTGGGAAACCCAAATTGGTTTCAAATGAAGACACACCAGGTACACATTCTTGTTTTCTGAGTAAAAATCTGCGGAAACCATTTTAAAAAATTTTTGTTTGTAAATTGACATTGAATCCACTTGCACAAGAAAAAGACTTAGCATTTCTCCAAAACCAGGTTGACTCTGCTTTTCTTGGTGTATTGCACACCAATTTCACACTTGTTTGTCCAGATAGGGCTGGAAGAAACCAGAAATATCTGGTTCTGTGGTGGCTAACTCCATCCCAGCTCTTGCTAAAGCTTCTGTGTTTCCTTGTATTTTGTCGATAGTATCTACAGAATAGAGAGTTGTGAATGCATTGTAGCATGTAACATTTTGTTTTTCTGTTGGGAAATTCTAATTGGTTTCACATGGAGACACACCAGGTACACTTTCATGTTTTCTGAGTGATAAGCTGCAGAAACCAGGTTAAAAATGATATTTGTGTTTGTAAACATGATATTGAGTCCACTTGCCCAAGGAAAAGACTTTGCTTATCTCCAAAACCACGTTGACTCTGCTTTTCTGGGTGCTTTGCACACCAATTCCTCACGAATTTGTCCAGATAGGTCTGGATGAAACCAGAAATACCCGGTTCTGTGGTGGCTAACTCAATTTCAGCTCTTGCTACAGCTTTTGGGTTTGCTTGTGTTTTTTCGATAGTATCTATGGATTTTAGAGTTGTGAATGCATTGTAGAATGTAACATTTTGTGTTTCTGTTTGCAAACGCTAATTGGTTTCACATGGAGACACAACAGGTACACTTTCGTGTTTTCTGAGTAAAAAGATGCAGAAACCAGGTTATAAATGATATTTGTGTTTGTAAACATGACATTGAATCCACTTGCCCAGGAAAAAGACTTTGCTTTTCTCCAAACCAGGTTGACTCTGCTTTTCTGGATGGTTTGCACACCAAGTCCACATCAGTTTGTGCAGATACGGATGGATGAAACCAGAAATATCCGGTTCTGTGGTGGCTAAATCAATCCCAGCTTTTGCTACAGCTTCTGTGTTTCCTTGTGTTTTGTCGATAGCATCTACCGACTTTAGAGTTGTGAATGCATTGTAGCATGTAACATTTTGTTTTTCTGTTGGCAAACCCAAATTGGTTTCACATGAAGACACATCAGGTACACTTTGGTGTTTTCTGAGTAAAAAGCTGCAGAGACCAGATTAAAATGATATTTGTGTTTGTAAACATGACATTGAATCCACTTGCTCAAGAAAAAGACTTTGCTTTTCTCCAAAACAGGTTGACTTTCCTTTTCTGGATGCTTTGCACAACAATTCCACACCAGTTTTTCCAGATAGGTCTGGATAAAATCATAAATATGCGGTTCTGTTGGGGCTAACTCAATCCCAGCTCTTGCTACAGCTTCTGTGTTTGCTTATGTTTTCTCGATAGTATCTTTGGACTTCAGAGTTGTGAATGCATTGTAGAATGTAACATTTTGTTTTTCTGTTTGCAAACGCTAATTGGTTTCACATGGAGACACAACAGGTACACTTTCGTGTTTTCGGAGTAAAAAGAAGAATCCATGTTAAAAATGACATTTGTGTTTGTAAGCTTGACATTTAATCCAGTTGCCCAAGAAAAAGACTTTGGTTTTCTCCAAAACCAGGTTGACTCTGCTTTTCTGGGTGCTTTCCACACCAATTCCAAACCAGTTGGTCCAGATAGGGCTGGATGAAACCAGAAAAAGCCGGTTCTGTGGTGGCTAACTCAATCCCAGCTCTTGCTACAGCTTGTGTGTTTGCTTGTGTTTTCTCGATAGTATCTATGGACTTTAGAGTTGTGAATGCATTGTAGCATGTAACATTTTGTTTTTCTGTTGGCATACGCTAAATAGATTCACATGGAGCACAACAGGTACACTTTCGTGTTTTCTGAGAAAAAGTTGCAGGAACTAGTTTAAAAAAGATATGTGTGGTTTTAAACTTGATATTGAATTCACTTGCCCTTAGAAAAAGACTATGCTTTTCTCCAAAACCAGGGCGACGCTGATTTTCTGGGTGCTTTGTACACCAATTCCACACCGTTTGTCCAGAGAGGGCTAGAAGCAACCAGAAATATCCGGTTCTGTGGTGGCTAAGCCAATCCCAGCTCTTGCTACAGCCTCTGGGTTTGCTTGTGTTTTCTCGATTGTATCTACGGACTTTAGAGTTGTGAATGCATTGTAGCATGCAACATTTTGTTTTTCTGTTGGCAAACGCTAATTGGTTTCACATCTAGACAAAACAGGTACACATTCGTGTTTTCTGAGTAAAAAGCTGCAGAAACCAGGTTATAAATGATATTTGTGTTTGTAAACATGACATTGCATCCACTTGCCCAAGAAAAAGACTTTGCTTTTCTCCAAAACCACGTTGACTCTGCTTTTCTGGGTGTTTTGCACACGAATTATACACGAGTTTGTCCAGATAGGGCTGGATGAAACCAGAAATATGTGGTTCTGTGGTGGCTAACTCAATCCCAGCTCTTGCTACAGATTCTGTGTTTGCTTATGCTTTCTCAATAGTATCTATGGAATTCAGAGTTGTGAATGCATTGTAGCATGTAACATTTTGTTTTACTGTTGACATACGCTAATTGGTTTCATATGGAGTCACAGCAGGTACACTTTCATGTTTTCTGAGTGAAAAGCTGCAGAAAGCAGGTTAAAAATGATATTTGTGTTTGTAAACATGAGATTGAATCCACTTGCCCAAGAAAAAGACTTTGCTTTTCTCCAAAGCCAGGTTGACCCTGCTTTTCTGGGTGCTTTGCACACCAATTCCACACCAGTTTGTCCAGATATGTCTGTATGAAACCAGAAATATCCGGTTCTGTGGTGGCTAACTCAATCCCAGCTCTTGCTACAGCTTCTGTGTTTGCTTGTGTTTTCTCGATAGTATCTATGGACTTTAGAGTTGTAAATGCATTGCAGCATGTAACATTTTGTTTTTCTGTTGGGAAACGCTAATTGGTTTCACATGGAGACACACCAGGTACACTTTCGTGTTTTCTGAGTGAAAACCTGCAGAAACCAGGTCAAAAATGATATTTGTGTTTGTAAACATGACATTGAATCCACTTGCCCAAGAAAAAGACTTGGCATTTCTCCAAAACCAGGTTGACTCTGCTTTTCTGGGTGCTTTAGAGACCAATTCCACACCTGTTTGTCCAGAAAAGTGTAGATGAAACCAGAAATATCCGGTTCTGTGTTGGCTTACTCAATCCCAGCTCTTGCTACAGCTTCTGTGTTTGCCTGTGTTTTCTGCATAGTATCTATGGAGTTTAGAGTTGTGAATGCATTGTAGCATGTAACATTTTGTTTTTCTGTTGGCATAAGGGAATTTGTTTCACATGGATCCACAACAGGTAGACTTTCGTATTTTCTGAGTAAAAATCTGCAGAAACCGGGATAAAAATGATATTGGTGTTTGTAAACTTGACATTGAATCCACTTGCCCAAGAGAAAGACTTTGCTTTTCTGCAAAACCAGGTTGACTCTGCTTTTCTTGGTGCTTTGTACACCAGTTCCACACGAGTTTGTCCAGATAGCGCTGGATGAAACCAGAAATATCCTGTTCTGTTTTGGCTAACTCAATCCCAGCTCTTGCAACAGCTTCTGTGTTTGCTTGTGTTTTCTCAATAGTATTTATGGACTTTAGAATTGTGAATGCATTGTAGCATGTAACATTTTGTTTGTCTGTTGGCATGAGGGAATTGGTTTCACATGGAGAGACAACAGGTACACTTTCGTGTTTTCTGAGTGAAAAGCTGCAGAAACCAGGTAAAAATGATACCTGTGTTTGTAAACACGATATTGAATCCACTTGCCCAAGAAAATGTGCTTTTCTCCAAACCCAGGTTGACTCTGCTGTTATGGGTGCTTTGCACACCAATTGCACATGAGTTTGTCGAGATAGGGCTGCATGAAACCAGAAATATCCAGTTCTGTGGTGGCTAACTCAATCCCAGCTCTTGGTACAGCTTCTGTGTTTGCCTGTGTTTTGTCGTTAGTATATATGGACATTAGAGTTTGAATGCATTGTAGCATGTATCGTTTTGTTTTTCTGTTGGCATACGCTAATTAGATTCATATGCAGACAGAACAGGTACACATTCGTGTTTTCTTAGTAAAACCTGCAGAAACCAGGTTAAAAATTATATTTGTGTTTGTTTTTATGCTTTTTATTTATTTTTATGTTTTTAATTTTTTTATAATGCTTTTATTTAAAGAATATAAATTTTCAAAATACAGCTTATAGATTACAATGGCTTCCCCCCCATAACTTCCCCCCTACCCGCAACCCTCCCCTTTCCCACTCCCTCTCCCCTTGCTTCACATCAAGATTCATTTTCAATTCTCTTTATATACAGAATTCAGTTTACTATATATAAAGTAAAGATTTCAACAGTTTGCCCTCACATAGCAACACAAAGTGAAAAATACTATTGGAGTACTAGTTATAGTATTAATTCACAATGTATAGCACATTCAGGACAGAGATCCTACATGATATATTTTTTTTAAAAAATTGATTAATTTTCTAGGCAATTTCCAATTTAACACCAATATTTTTTTCATTTTTAATTATCTATATACGGAAGATAGATTCAGTATATACTAAGTAAAGATTTCATCAGTTTGCACCCACACAGAAACACAAAGTGTAAAATACTGTTTCAGTGCTAGTTATAGCATTACTTCACATTGGACAACACATTAAGGACAGATCCCAAATGAGACGTAAGTACACAGTGACTCCTGAAGTTGATTTAACAATTTGACACTCTTGTTTATGGCATCAGTAATCTCCCTAGGCTCTAGTCATGAGTTGCCAAGGCTATGGAAGCCTTTAGAGTTCACTGACTTCAATCTTATTCCGACAGGGTCATAGTCAAAGTGGAGGTTCTCTCCTCCCTTCAGAGAAAGGTACCTCCTTCTTTGATGGCCCCATTCGTTCCACTGGGACATCACTCACAGAGATCTTTCATTTAGGTCGTCTTTCTTTTCCAGAGTGTCTTGGCTTTCCATGCCTAGAATATTCTCATGGGCTCTTGAGCCAGATCTGAATGCCTTAAGGGCTGATTCTGAGGCCAGAGTGCTATTTAGGACATCTGCCATTCTATGAGTCTGCTGTGTATCTCGCTTCCCATGTTGGATCATTCTCTCCCTTTTTGATTCTATCAGTTAGTATTAGCAGACACTAGTCTTGTTTGTGTGATCCCTTTGACTCTTAGACCTATCAGTGTGATCAATTGTGAACTGAAATTGATCACTTGGACTAGTGAGATGGCCTTGGTACATGCCACCTTGATGGGATTGTATTGGAATTCCCTGGCACAATTCTAACTGCATCATTTGGGGCAGTTCCGATTGAGCATGTCCCAAATTGTACATCTCCTCCCTCTCTTATTCCCACTCTTATATTTCACAGGGATCACTTTTCAGTTAAAATTTAAACACCTAAGAATAATTGTTTGTTAATTACAGAGTTCAACCAATAGTACTAGAATAAAAAAATTACTAAAATGGATAAAGTATTACATTGTACAACAATAGTCAGCACAAGAGCTGATCAAGTTACTGTTTCTCATAGTGTCCATTTCACTTCAATAGGTTTCACCTTTGGTGCTCAATTAGTTGTCACCGATCGGGAGAACATATGATATTTGTCCCTTTGGGACTGGCTTAATTCACTCAGAATGATGTTTTCCAGATTCCTCCATCTTGTTGCAAATGACCGGATTTCATTGTTTTTGACTGCTGTATAGTATTCTATAGAGTACATGTCCCATAATTTCTTTATCCAAATGTATGCTTTGAATTCCCTGTGATCTTTTGCTGTGAGGTTCCCTTCGTTTACCTTCTTTCATGTTGATGGCCGTGTTTCTGTGTTTCTGTGTGTAACACATCTTTAAGTATCTTTTGCAGGGCTGGACGAGTGGCAACAAATTCTTTCAATTTTTGTTTGTTATGAAAGGTCCTTATTTCACCTTCATTCACAAATGAGAGCTTGGCAGGATATAATATTCTGGGCTGGCAGTTTTTCTCTCTAAGTACCTGGGCTATATCTCGCCATTCCCTTCTAGCTTGTAGGGTTTCTTTTGAGAAGTCTGCTGTGAGTCTAATTGGAGATCCTCTGAGTGTAATTTGACGTTTCTCTCTTGCGCATTTTAGGATCTTTTCTTTCTGTTTCACTGTGGTGAGTTTAATTACAACGTGTCGTGGTGAGGACCTCTTTTGGTCATATTTACTAGGGGTTCTATGTGCTTCCTGTACTAGGATGTCTCTGTCCTTCTCCAAAACTGGGAAATTTTCTGCTATTATCTCACTAAAAAGGCATTCTAATCCTTTCTCCCTCTCCATGCCTTCAGGAACTCCTAGAACTCGAATGTTGGGTTTTTTAATAGTATCCTGTAGATTCCCAACAATATATTTAGATTTCTAATTTCCTCTTCTTTTCTTTGGTTTGACTGTATAATTTCCTGTGCTCTGTCTTCTAAGTCCGATATTCTCTCTTCTGCCTCACCCATTCTGTTTGTAAGGCTCTCTAATGTGTTTTTCATTTGATCTATTGAATTCTTCACTTCATTATGATTTCTCGTCACTATCACAGTTTCATGTTCTACTAGTTGTTTCATTTCAGCTTGATTTCTCCTTAATATTTCATTTTCACGAGAGAGATTTTCTACCTTGTCCATTAAGGATTTCTGTAGTTCAAGAATTTGTTTTTGAGTACTTCTTAGTGTTCTTATCAATTTTTTTAGATCTACTTCTTGCATCTCTTCTATCTCATCATCTTTGTAATCTTGAATTGGGGTGTCTTTTTCATTTGGGGGTGTCATAGTGTCTTCCTTGTTCTTATTACCTCGGTTTTTGCGTTTGTTGTTTGGCATATTGGTTTCTTCACTGTGGTGTTTTTTTCTTGTTATACTATGACTCTAGATTAAGTGGACTGTCTGATTTTGATGGAGCCTTAGAGGCTTGAGATGGGTGTGGCCTGAGATCTCTGTTTGGTTCCTCCGGGTTGTGGGTGTGTCAAAGGAGACACTCCCAGGTTAGGCGTGGTAAATCTCTCTCTGTTACTTTTTTTTTTTTGGTTCAAAAGGGAAGTAATTCCACTCAGTTGAATGGAATTGGGGGTGGTTAGCAGGCAAATGATATACCCACAGGAGCCAGAGATCGGAAGCTCTTTCCCAAGGACCACAGAGGGAATCTCTGCGGCCTTCAGTGTGGGTTCAAATTCTCCTGCAGTCTCACCACTGGGCTACCAAGGCTACCGAACTGTAGCGTCTCTGGAGAGTATTCACGTGGTGAATTCCATGAGTTCTCCTCCCAAACGTCTCTTTTTTCGCAGTCTCAGTTCATTAGCACCACACATTATTAGGTTCTAATCTCCTGTTATTTCACCCCCACGCCCAGAGTCAGGTTTTTCTGCTAGGCTCAGGGCCGGTGCAGACCTGAGGTCACCCTGCTTATGACGTATGTCCAAAATGGCGCCTGCTCTTTGTCTTGCTCACCTTTGAGAGGTGGGCGGAGAGAGAAACTCGTGTCCGTATCGGTCACTTTTTTCTTTCTCTCTCTCTTCTAGTTAGCCTGGTGAACTTTTCCCCACAGGGTTTCAAGCCTTGTTCGTTCTAGTCTCCTCTTTCCGCTTCCCTGCTGGTGTTTCAGGCTATTGAGGATCGGCTCACCTGGCGTTCCAGCGCTGGTGCGTTGAGTCTGCCGCTGGTTTCCCGAACTGCGGGCTCCCACGCTCTCCTCAAAGGTCCAATGTGAATCACTAGTTCTGGAAGAGTTTCCTCTGCTGTTTCTTCCCCTACTGTTCCATGAACGGGCAGTATCTCCACTTTTATTAAACTGTCTCTCCACGGCCTATCGGTGTGCTGCCTTCCTATTCCGCCATCTTGCCCTAATCCCGATATTTGTGTTTGTAAACATGATATTGAATCCACTTGCCCAAGAAAAAGACTTTGCTTTTCTCCAAAACCAGGTTGACACTTTTTCTGGGTGCTTTGCCGACAAATTCCACACCAGTTTGTCCAGATAAGGCTGTATGAAACCAGAAATATCCGGTTCTGTGGTGGCTTACTCAATCCCAGCTCTTGCTACAGTTTCTGTGTTTGCTTGTGTTATTTCGATAGTATATACGGACTTTAGAGTTGTGAATGCATTGTAGCACGTAACATTTTGTTTTATATTGGCATACACTGATTAGATTCACATGGAGAGACAACAGGTACACATTCGTGTTTTCTGAGTGAAAAGCTGCAGAAACCAGGTTAAAAATGATATTTGTGTTTGTAACATGATATTGAATCCACTTGCCCAAGAAAAAGATTTGCTTTTCTCCAAACTAGTTTGACTGTGCTTTCTGGGTGCTTTGCAGACCAATTCCTCACGAGTTTGTCCAGATAGAGCTGGATGAAACCAGCAATATCCGGTTCTGTGGTGGTTAACTCAATCCCAGCTCTTGCTACAGCTTCTGTGTTTCCTTGTGTTTTGTCGATAGCATCTACGGACTTTAGAGTTCTTAACGCATTGTAGCATGTAACATTTTGTTTTTCTGTTGGCATACACTAATTAGATTCACATGCAGACACAACAGGTACACATTCGTGTTTTCTGAGTAAAACCTGCAGAGAACAGGTTAAAAATGATAATTGTGTTTTTAAACATGACATTGAATCCACTTGCCCAAGAAAAGACTTTGCTATTCTCCAAAGCCAGGTTGACTCTGCTTTTCTGGGTGCTTTGCACACCAATTCCACACCAGTTTGTCCAGATAGCGCTGGATGAAACCAGAAATATCCGGTTCTTGGTGGTAACTCAATCCCAGCTCTTGCTACAGCTTCTGTGTTTGCTTGTGTTTTCTCGATAGTATCTATGGACTTCAGAGTTGTGAATGCATTGTAGCTTGAAACATTTTGTTTTTCTGCTGGCATATTCTAATTAGATTCACATGGAGACACAGAAGTTACACATTCGTGTTTTCAGATTGAAAAGCTTCAGAAACCAGGTTAAAAATGATATTTGTGTTTGTAACATGATATTGAATCCACTTGCTCTAGAAAAAGACTTTGCTTTTCTCAAAACCAGGTTGACTCTGCTTTTCTGGGTGTATTGCACACCAATTTCAACCAGTTTGTCCAGCTAGGTCTGGATGAAACCAGAAATATCCGGTTCTGTGGTGGCTAACTCAATTCCAGCTCTTGCTACAGCTTCCGTGTTTGCTTGTGTTTTCTCGATAGTATCTATTGACTTCAGAGTTGTGAATGCATTGTAGCATGTAACATTTTGTTTTTTGTTGGCATACCCTAATTGGGTTCACATGGAGACACAACAGGTACACTTTCGTGTTTTCTGAGTAAAAATCTGCAGAAACCATGTTAAAAATGATATTTGTGTTTGTAACATGATATTGAATCCATGTGTCCAAGAAACAGACTTTGCTTTTCTCCAAACCAGGTTGACTCTGCTTTTATGGGTGCTTTGCGCACCAATTCCACACCAGTTTGTCCAGATAGCGCTAGATGAAACCAGAAGTATCCGGTTCTCTGGTGGCTGACTCAATCCCAGCTCTTGTTACAGCCTCTGGGTTTGTTTGTGTTTTCTGGAAAGTATCTATGAACTTTAGAGTTATGAATGCATTGTAGCATGTAACATTTTGATTTTCTGTTGGCATACGCTAATTCATTTCACATGGAGACAAAGGAGATACACTTTCGTGTTTTCAGAGTATAAAGCTGCATAAACCAGGTTAAAAATGATATGTGTGTTTGTAAACTTGACATTGAATCCACTTGCCCAAGAAAAAAACTTTGCTTTTCCCAAAACCAGGTGGACTCTGCTTTTCTGGGTGCTTTGCACACCAATTCCACACCAGTTTTTCCAGATAGCACTAGATGAAACCAGAAATATCTGGTTCTTGGTGGTAAACTGAAACCCAAATCTTGCTACAACTTCTGTGTTTGCTAGTGTTTTCTCGAGAGTATCTATGGACTTCAGAGTTATGAATGCATTGTAGCATGAAACATTTTGTTTTTCTGCTGGCATACGCTAATTAAATTCACATGGAGACAAAACAGGTACACATTCGTGTTTTCTGATTGAAAAGTTGCAGAAACCAGGTTCAAAATGATATTTCTGTTTGTAACATGATATTGAATCCACTTGCAAAACGAAAAGACTTTGCTTTTCTCCAAAACCAGGTAAACTATTTTCTGGGTGCTTTGCAGACCAATTCCACACCAGTTTGTCCAGATAGGGCTGGATGAAACCAGCAATATCTGGTTCTGTGGTGGCTAACTCAATCCCAGCTCTTGCTACAGCTTCTGAGTTTGCTGCGTTTTCTCGATAGTATCTATGGACTTCAGAGTTGTGAATGCATTGTAGCATGTAACATTTTGTTTTTCAGTTGGTAAACGCTAATTGGTTTTACATGGTGACACAACAGGTACACATTAGTGTTTTCTGAGTGAAAAGCTGCAGAAACAATGTTTAAAATGATATTTGTGTTTGTAAACATGACATTGAATCCACTTGCCCAAGAAAAAGACTTTGCTTCTCTTCAAAACCAGGTTGACTCTGCTTTTCTGGGTGCTTTGCACACCAATTCCACACCAGTTTGTCCAGATAGCGCTAGATGAAACCAGAAATATCCGGTTCTGTGGTGGCTAAATCAATCCCAGGTCTTGCTACAACTTCTGTGTTTGCTTGTGTTTTCTCAATAGTATCTATGGACTTTAGAGTTGTGAATGCATTGTAGCCTGTAGCATTTAGGTTTTCTGTTGGCAAACGCTAATGGTTTCAAATGAGACACAACAGGTACACATTCGTGTTTTCTGAGTAAAAAGCTGCAGAAACCAGGTTGAAAATGATATTTGTGTTTGTAAACATGACATTGAATCCACTTGCCAAAGAAAAAGACTTTGCTTTTCTCCAAAACCAGGTTGACTCTGCTTTTCTGGGTGCTTTGCACACCAACTCCACACTAGTTTGTGCATCTAGGTTTGGATGAAACCAGAAATATCTGGTTCTGTGGTGGTTAAGTCAATCCCAGCTCTGGCTTCAGCTTCTGTGTTTGCTTGTGTTTTCTCAACAGTATCTATGGACTTTAGAGTTGTGAATGCATTGTAGCCTGTAGCATTTAGGTTTTCTGTTGGCAAACGCTAATGGTTTCAAATGAGACACAACAGGTACACATTCGTGTTTTCTGAGTAAAAAGCTGCAGAAACCAGGTTGAAAATGATATTTGTGTTTGTAAACATGACATTGAATCCACTTGCCAAAGAAAAAGATTTTGCTTTTCTCCAAAACCAGGTTGACTCTGCTTTTCTGGGTGCTTTGCACACCAACTCCACACTAGTTTGTGCATCTAGGTTTGGATGAAACCAGAAATATCTGGTTCTGTGGTGGTTCAGTCAATCCCAGCTCTGGCTACAGGTTCTGTGATTGCTTGTGTTTTGTCAATAGTATCTATGGACTTTAGAGTTGTGAATGCATTGTAGCATGTAGCATTTAGGTTCTCTGTTGGCAAACGCTAATGGTTTCAAATGAGACACAACAGGTACACATTCGTGTTTTCTGAGTAAAAAGCTGCAGAAACCAGGTTAAAAATGATATTTGTGTTGGTAAACATGACATTGAATCCATGTTCCCAAGAATAAGACATTACTTTTCTCCAAAACTTGGTTGACTCTGCTTTTCTGGGTGCTTTGCACACCAACTCCACACCAGTTTGTTCAGTTAGGTTTGGATGAAAACAGAAATATCCGGTTCTGTGGTGGCTAAGTCAATCCCAGCTCTGGCTACAGCTTCTGTGTTTGCTTGTGTTTTGTCAATAGTATCTATGGACTTTAGAGTTGTGAATGCATTGTAGCCTGTAGCATTTAGGTTTTCTGTTGGCAAACGCGAATGGTTTCAAATGAGACACAACAGGTACACATTCGTGTTTTCTGAGTAAAAAGCTGCAGAAACCAGGTTAAAAATGATATTTGTGTTTGTAAACATGACATTGAATCCACTTGCCAAAGAAAAAGACTTTGCTTTTCTCCAAAACCAGGTTGACTCTGCTTTTCTGGGTGCTCTGCACACCAACTCCACACTAGTTTGTGCATCTAGGTTTGGATGAAACCAGAAATATCTGGTTCTGTGGTGGTTCAGTCAATCCCAGCTCTGGCTACAGGTTCTGTGTTTGCTTGTGTTTTGTCAATAGTATCTATGGACTTTAGAGTTGTGAATGCATTGTAGCATGTAGCATTTAGGTTCTCTGTTGGCAAACGCTAATGGTTTCAAATGAGACACAACAGGTACACATTCGTGTTTTCTGAGTAAAAAGCTGCAGAAACCAGGTTAAAAATGATATTTGTGTTGGTAAACATGACATTGAATCCATGTTCCCAAGAATAAGACATTACTTTTCTCCAAAACTTGGTTGACTCTGCTTTTCTGGGTGCTTTGCACACCAACTCCACACTAGTTTGTGCATCTAGGTTTGGATGAAACCAGAAATATCTGGTTCTGTGGTGGTTCAGTCAATCCCAGCTCTGGCTACAGGTTCTGTGTTTGCTTGTGTTTTGTCAATAGTATCTATGGACTTTAGAGTTGTGAATGCATTGTAGCATGTAGCATTTAGGTTCTCTGTTGGCAAACGCTAATGGTTTCAAATGAGACACAACAGGTACACATTCGTGTTTTCTGAGTAAAAAGCTGCAGAAACCAGGTTAAAAATGATATTTGTGTTGGTAAACATGACATTGAATCCATGTTCCCAAGAATAAGACATTACTTTTCTCCAAAACTTGGTTGACTCTGCTTTTCTGGGTGCTTTGCCCACCAACTCCACACCAGTTTGTTCAGTTAGGTTTGGATGAAAACAGAAATATCCGGTTCTGTGGTGGCTAAGTCAATCCCAGCTCTGGCTTCAGCTTCTGTGTTTGCTTGTGTTTTGTCAATAGTATCTATGGACTTTAGAGTTGTGAATGCATTGTAGCCTGTAGCATTTAGGTTTTCTGTTGGCAAACGCTAATGGTTTCAAATGAGACACAACAGGTACACATTCGTGTTTTCTGAGTAAAAAGCTGCAGAAACCAGGTTGAAAATGATATTTGTGTTTGTAAACATGACATTGAATCCACTTGCCAAAGAAAAAGACTTTGCTTTTCTCCAAAACCAGGTTGACTCTGCTTTTCTGGGTGCTTTGCACACCAACTCCACACTAGTTTGTGCATCTAGGTTTGGATGAAACCAGAAATATCTGGTTCTGTGGTGGTTCAGTCAATCCCAGCTCTGGCTACAGGTTCTGTGTTTGCTTGTGTTTTGTCAATAGTATCTATGGACTTTAGAGTTGTGAATGCATTGTAGCCTGTAGCATTTAGGTTTTCTGTTGGCAAACGCTAATGGTTTCAAATGAGACACAACAGGTACACATTTGTGTTTTCTGAGTAAAAAGCTGCAGAAACCAGGTTGAAAATGATATTTGTGTTTGTAAACATGACATTGAATCCACTTGCCAAAGAAAAAGACTTTGCTTTTCTCCAAAACCAGGTTGACTCTGCTTTTCTGGGTGCTTTGCACACCAACTCCACACTAGTTTGTGCATCTAGGTTTGGATGAAACCAGAAATATCTGGTTCTGTGGTGGTTCAGTCAATCCCAGCTCTGGCTACAGGTTCTGTGTTTGCTTGTGTTTTGTCAATAGTATCTATGGACTTTAGAGTTGTGAATGCATTGTAGCATGTAGCATTTAGGTTCTCTGTTGGCAAACGCTAATGGTTTCAAATGAGACACAACAGGTACACATTCGTGTTTTCTGAGTAAAAAGCTGCAGAAACCAGGTTAAAAATGATATTTGTGTTGGTAAACATGACATTGAATCCATGTTCCCAAGAATAAGACATTACTTTTCTCCAAAACTTGGTTGACTCTGCTTTTCTGGGTGCTTTGCACACCAACTCCACACTAGTTTGTGCATCTAGGTTTGGATGAAACCAGAAATATCTGGTTCTGTGGTGGTTCAGTCAATCCCAGCTCTGGCTACAGGTTCTGTGTTTGCTTGTGTTTTGTCAATAGTATCTATGGACTTTAGAGTTGTGAATGCATTGTAGCATGTAGCATTTAGGTTCTCTGTTGGCAAACGCTAATGGTTTCAAATGAGACACAACAGGTACACATTCGTGTTTTCTGAGTAAAAAGCTGCAGAAACCAGGTTAAAAATGATATTTGTGTTGGTAAACATGACATTGAATCCATGTTCCCAAGAATAAGACATTACTTTTCTCCAAAACTTGGTTGACTCTGCTTTTCTGGGTGCTTTGCCCACCAACTCCACACCAGTTTGTTCAGTTAGGTTTGGATGAAAACAGAAATATCCGGTTCTGTGGTGGCTAAGTCAATCCCAGCTCTGGCTACAGCTTCTGTGTTTGCTTGTGTTTTGTCAATAGTATCTATGGACTTTAGAGTTGTGAATGCATTGTAGCCTGTAGCATTTAGGTTTTCTGTTGGCAAACGCTAATGGTTTCAAATGAGACACAACAGGTACACATTCGTGTTTTCTGAGTAAAAAGCTGCAGAAACCGGGATAAAAATCATATTTGCTTTTGTAACCATGACATTGAATCCACTTGCCCAAGAATAAGACTTTGCTTTTCTCCAAAACCTGGTTGACTCTGCTTTTCTGGGTGCTTTGCACACCAACTCCATTCCAGTTTGTTCAGTTAGGTTTGGATGAAAACAGAAATATCCGGTTCTGTGGTGGCTAAGTCAATCCCAGCTCTTGCTCCAGCTTCTGTGTTTGCTTGTGTTTTCTCGATAGTATCTATGGACTTAGAGTTGTGAATGCATTGTTGCATGTAACATTTTGATTTTCTGTTGGCAAACGCTAACTGGTTTCACATGGAGACACAACAGGTACACATTCTTGTTTTCTTAGTCAAAAGCTGCAGAAACCAGGTTAAAAATGATATTTGTGTTTGTAAACATGACATTGAATCCACTTGCCCAAGAAAAAGACTTTGCTTTTCTCCAAAACAGGGTTGACTCTGCTTTTCTGGGTGCTTTGCACACCAATTCCATACCAGTTTGTCCAGATAAGGCTGGATGAAACCAGAAATATCAGGTTCTGTGGTGGCTAAGTGAATTCCAGCTCTTGCTACAGCTTCTATATTTGCTTGTGTTTTCTCAACAGTATCTATGGACTTTAGAGTTGTGAATGTATTGTAGCATGTAACATTTTGTTTTTCTGTTGGCAAACGCTAATTGGTTTCACATCTAGACAAAACAGGTACACATTCGTGTTTTCTGAGTAAAAAGCTGCAGAAACCAGGTTGAAAATGATATTTGTGTTTGTAAACATGACATTGAATCCACTTGCCAAAGAAAAAGATTTTGCTTTTCTCCAAAACCAGGTTGACTCTGCTTTTCTGGGTGCTTTGCACACCAACTCCACACTAGTTTGTGCATCTAGGTTTGGATGAAACCAGAAATATCTGGTTCTGTGGTGGTTCAGTCAATCCCAGCTCTGGCTACAGGTTCTGTGTTTGCTTGTGTTTTGTCAATAGTATCTATGGACTTTAGAGTTGTGAATGCATTGTAGCCTGTAGCATTTAGGTTCTCTGTTGGCAAACGCTAATGGTTTCAAATGAGACACAACAGGTACACATTCGTGTTTTCTGAGTAAAAAGCTGCAGAAACCAGGTTAAAAATGATATTTGTGTTGGTAAACATGACATTGAATCCATGTTCCCAAGAATAAGACATTACTTTTCTCCAAAACTTGGTTGACTCTGCTTTTCTGGGTGCTTTGCCCACCAACTCCACACCAGTTTGTTCAGTTAGGTTTGGATGAAAACAGAAATATCCGGTTCTGTGGTGGCTAAGTCAATCCCAGCTCTGGCTACAGCTTCTGTGTTTGCTTGTGTTTTGTCAATAGTATCTATGGACTTTAGAGTTGTGAATGCATTGTAGCCTGTAGCATTTAGGTTTTCTGTTGGTAAACGCTAATTGGTTTTACATGGTGACACAACAGGTACACATTAGTGTTTTCTGAGTGAAAAGCTGCAGAAACAATGTTTAAAATGATATTTGTGTTTGTAAACATGACATTGAATCCACTTGCCCAAGAAAAAGACTTTGCTTCTCTTCAAAACCAGGTTGACTCTGCTTTTCTGGGTGCTTTGCACACCAATTCCACACCAGTTTGTCCAGATAGCGCTAGATGAAACCAGAAATATCCGGTTCTGTGGTAGCTAAATCAATCCCAGGTCTTGCTACAACTTCTGTGTTTGCTTGTGTTTTCTCAATAGTATCTATGGACTTTAGAGTTGTGAATGCATTGTAGCCTGTAGCATTTAGGTTTTCTGTTGGCAAACGCTAATGGTTTCAAATGAGACACAACAGGTACACATTCGTGTTTTCTGAGTAAAAAGCTGCAGAAACCAGGTTGAAAATGATATTTGTGTTTGTAAACATGACATTGAATCCACTTGCCAAAGAAAAAGACTTTGCTTTTCTCCAAAACCAGGTTGACTCTGCTTTTCTGGGTGCTTTGCACACCAACTCCACACTAGTTTGTGCATCTAGGTTTGGATGAAACCAGAAATATCTGGTTCTGTGGTGGTTAAGTCAATCCCAGCTCTGGCTTCAGCTTCTGTGTTTGCTTGTGTTTTCTCAACAGTATCTATGGACTTTAGAGTTGTGAATGCATTGTAGCCTGTAGCATTTAGGTTTTCTGTTGGCAAACGCTAATGGTTTCAAATGAGACACAACAGGTACACATTCGTGTTTTCTGAGTAAAAAGCTGCAGAAACCAGGTTGAAAATGATATTTGTGTTTGTAAACATGACATTGAATCCACTTGCCAAAGAAAAAGATTTTGCTTTTCTCCAAAACCAGGTTGACTCTGCTTTTCTGGGTGCTTTGCACACCAACTCCACACTAGTTTGTGCATCTAGGTTTGGATGAAACCAGAAATATCTGGTTCTGTGGTGGTTCAGTCAATCCCAGCTCTGGCTACAGGTTCTGTGATTGCTTGTGTTTTGTCAATAGTATCTATGGACTTTAGAGTTGTGAATGCATTGTAGCCTGTAGCATTTAGGTTCTCTGTTGGCAAACGCTAATGGTTTCAAATGAGACACAACAGGTACACATTCGTGTTTTCTGAGTAAAAAGCTGCAGAAACCAGGTTAAAAATGATATTTGTGTTGGTTAACATGAGATTGAATCCATGTTCCCAAGAATAAGACATTACTTTTCTCCAAAACTTGGTTGACTCTGCTTTTCTGGGTGCTTTGCACACCAACTCCACACCAGTTTGTTCAGTTAGGTTTGGATGAAAACAGAAATATCCGGTTCTGTGGTGGCTAAGTCAATCCCAGCTCTGGCTACAGCTTCTGTGTTTGCTTGTGTTTTGTCAATAGTATCTATGGACTTTAGAGTTGTGAATGCATTGTAGCCTGTAGCATTTAGGTTTTCTGTTGGCAAACGCTAATGGTTTCAAATGAGACACAACAGGTACACATTCGTGTTTTCTGAGTAAAAAGCTGCAGAAACCAGGTTAAAAATGATATTTGTGTTTGTAAACATGACATTGAATCCACTTGCCAAAGAAAAAGACTTTGCTTTTCTCCAAAACCAGGTTGACTCTGCTTTTCTGGGTGCTTTGCACACCAACTCCACACTAGTTTGTGCATCTAGGTTTGGATGAAACCAGAAATATCTGGTTCTGTGGTGGTTCAGTCAATCCCAGCTCTGGCTACAGGTTCTGTGTTTGCTTGTGTTTTGTCAATAGTATCTATGGACTTTAGAGTTGTGAATGCATTGTAGCATGTAGCATTTAGGTTCTCTGTTGGCAAACGCTAATGGTTTCAAATGAGACACAACAGGTACACATTCGTGTTTTCTGAGTAAAAAGCTGCAGAAACCAGGTTAAAAATGATATTTGTGTTGGTAAACATGACATTGAATCCATGTTCCCAAGAATAAGACATTACTTTTCTCCAAAACTTGGTTGACTCTGCTTTTCTGGGTGCTTTGCCCACCAACTCCACACCAGTTTGTTCAGTTAGGTTTGGATGAAAACAGAAATATCCGGTTCTGTGGTGGCTAAGTCAATCCCAGCTCTGGCTACAGCTTCTGTGTTTGCTTGTGTTTTGTCAATAGTATCTATGGACTTTAGAGTTGTGAATGCATTGTAGCCTGTAGCATTTAGGTTTTCTGTTGGCAAACGCGAATGGTTTCAAATGAGACACAACAGGTACACATTCGTGCTTTCTGAGTAAAAAGCTGCAGAAACCAGGTTGAAAATGATATTTGTGTTTGTAAACATGACATTGAATCCACTTGCCAAAGAAAAAGACTTTGCTTTTCTCCAAAACCAGGTTGACTCTGCTTTTCTGGGTGCTCTGCACACCAACTCCACACTAGTTTGTGCATCTAGGTTTGGATGAAACCAGAAATATCTGGTTCTGTGGTGGTTCAGTCAATCCCAGCTCTGGCTACAGGTTCTGTGTTTGCTTGTGTTTTGTCAATAGTATCTATGGACTTTAGAGTTGTGAATGCATTGTAGCATGTAGCATTTAGGTTCTCTGTTGGCAAACGCTAATGGTTTCAAATGAGACACAACAGGTACACATTCGTGTTTTCTGAGTAAAAAGCTGCAGAAACCAGGTTAAAAATGATATTTGTGTTGGTAAACATGACATTGAATCCATGTTCCCAAGAATAAGACATTACTTTTCTCCAAAACTTGGTTGACTCTGCTTTTCTGGGTGCTTTGCACACCAACTCCACACTAGTTTGTGCATCTAGGTTTGGATGAAACCAGAAATATCTGGTTCTGTGGTGGTTCAGTCAATCCCAGCTCTGGCTACAGGTTCTGTGTTTGCTTGTGTTTTGTCAATAGTATCTATGGACTTTAGAGTTGTGAATGCATTGTAGCATGTAGCATTTAGGTTCTCTGTTGGCAAACGCTAATGGTTTCAAATGAGACACAACAGGTACACATTCGTGTTTTCTGAGTAAAAAGCTGCAGAAACCAGGTTAAAAATGATATTTGTGTTGGTAAACATGACATTGAATCCATGTTCCCAAGAATAAGACATTACTTTTCTCCAAAACTTGGTTGACTCTGCTTTTCTGGGTGCTTTGCCCACCAACTCCACACCAGTTTGTTCAGTTAGGTTTGGATGAAAACAGAAATATCCGGTTCTGTGGTGGCTAAGTCAATCCCAGCTCTGGCTTCAGCTTCTGTGTTTGCTTGTGTTTTGTCAATAGTATCTATGGACTTTAGAGTTGTGAATGCATTGTAGCCTGTAGCATTTAGGTTTTCTGTTGGCAAACGCTAATGGTTTCAAATGAGACACAACAGGTACACATTCGTGTTTTCTGAGTAAAAAGCTGCAGAAACCAGGTTGAAAATGATATTTGTGTTTGTAAACATGACATTGAATCCACTTGCCAAAGAAAAAGACTTTGCTTTTCTCCAAAACCAGGTTGACTCTGCTTTTCTGGGTGCTTTGCACACCAACTCCACACTAGTTTGTGCATCTAGGTTTGGATGAAACCAGAAATATCTGGTTCTGTGGTGGTTCAGTCAATCCCAGCTCTGGCTACAGGTTCTGTGTTTGCTTGTGTTTTGTCAATAGTATCTATGGACTTTAGAGTTGTGAATGCATTGTAGCCTGTAGCATTTAGGTTTTCTGTTGGCAAACGCTAATGGTTTCAAATGAGACACAACAGGTACACATTCGTGTTTTCTGAGTAAAAAGCTGCAGAAACCAGGTTGAAAATGATATTTGTGTTTGTAAACATGACATTGAATCCACTTGCCAAAGAAAAAGACTTTGCTTTTCTCCAAAACCAGGTTGACTCTGCTTTTCTGGGTGCTTTGCACACCAACTCCACACTAGTTTGTGCATCTAGGTTTGGATGAAACCAGAAATATCTGGTTCTGTGGTGGTTAAGTCAATCCCAGCTCTGGCTTCAGCTTCTGTGTTTGCTTGTGTTTTCTCAACAGTATCTATGGACTTTAGAGTTGTGAATGCATTGTAGCCTGTAGCATTTAGGTTTTCTGTTGGCAAACGCTAATGGTTTCAAATGAGACACAACAGGTACACATTCGTGTTTTCTGAGTAAAAAGCTGCAGAAACCAGGTTGAAAATGATATTTGTGTTTGTAAACATGACATTGAATCCACTTGCCAAAGAAAAAGATTTTGCTTTTCTCCAAAACCAGGTTGACTCTGCTTTTCTGGGTGCTTTGCACACCAATTCCACACTAGTTTGTGCATCTAGGTTTGGATGAAACCAGAAATATCTGGTTCTGTGGTGGTTCAGTCAATCCCAGCTCTGGCTACAGGTTCTGTGATTGCTTGTGTTTTGTCAATAGTATCTATGGACTTTAGAGTTGTGAATGCATTGTAGCCTGTAGCATTTAGGTTCTCTGTTGGCAAACGCTAATGGTTTCAAATGAGACACAACAGGTACACATTCGTGTTTTCTGAGTAAAAAGCTGCAGAAACCAGGTTAAAAATGATATTTGTGTTGGTTAACATGAGATTGAATCCATGTTCCCAAGAATAAGACATTACTTTTCTCCAAAACTTGGTTGACTCTGCTTTTCTGGGTGCTTTGCACACCAACTCCACACCAGTTTGTTCAGTTAGGTTTGGATGAAAACAGAAATATCCGGTTCTGTGGTGGCTAAGTCAATCCCAGCTCTGGCTACAGCTTCTGTGTTTGCTTGTGTTTTGTCAATAGTATCTATGGACTTTAGAGTTGTGAATGCATTGTAGCCTGTAGCATTTAGGTTTTCTGTTGGCAAACGCTAATGGTTTCAAATGAGACACAACAGGTACACATTCGTGTTTTCTGAGTAAAAAGCTGCAGAAACCAGGTTAAAAATGATATTTGTGTTTGTAAACATGACATTGAATCCACTTGCCAAAGAAAAAGACTTTGCTTTTCTCCAAAACCAGGTTGACTCTGCTTTTCTGGGTGCTTTGCACACCAACTCCACACTAGTTTGTGCATCTAGGTTTGGATGAAACCAGAAATATCTGGTTCTGTGGTGGTTCAGTCAATCCCAGCTCTGGCTACAGGTTCTGTGTTTGCTTGTGTTTTGTCAATAGTATCTATGGACTTTAGAGTTGTGAATGCATTGTAGCATGTAGCATTTAGGTTCTCTGTTGGCAAACGCTAATGGTTTCAAATGAGACACAACAGGTACACATTCGTGTTTTCTGAGTAAAAAGCTGCAGAAACCAGGTTAAAAATGATATTTGTGTTGGTAAACATGACATTGAATCCATGTTCCCAAGAATAAGACATTACTTTTCTCCAAAACTTGGTTGACTCTGCTTTTCTGGGTGCTTTGCCCACCAACTCCACACCAGTTTGTTCAGTTAGGTTTGGATGAAAACAGAAATATCCGGTTCTGTGGTGGCTAAGTCAATCCCAGCTCTGGCTACAGCTTCTGTGTTTGCTTGTGTTTTGTCAATAGTATCTATGGACTTTAGAGTTGTGAATGCATTGTAGCCTGTAGCATTTAGGTTTTCTGTTGGCAAACGCGAATGGTTTCAAATGAGACACAACAGGTACACATTCGTGTTTTCTGAGTAAAAAGCTGCAGAAACCAGGTTGAAAATGATATTTGTGTTTGTAAACATGACATTGAATCCACTTGCCAAAGAAAAAGACTTTGCTTTTCTCCAAAACCAGGTTGACTCTGCTTTTCTGGGTGCTCTGCACACCAACTCCACACTAGTTTGTGCATCTAGGTTTGGATGAAACCAGAAATATCTGGTTCTGTGGTGGTTCAGTCAATCCCAGCTCTGGCTACAGGTTCTGTGTTTGCTTGTGTTTTGTCAATAGTATCTATGGACTTTAGAGTTGTGAATGCATTGTAGCATGTAGCATTTAGGTTCTCTGTTGGCAAACGCTAATGGTTTCAAATGAGACACAACAGGTACACATTCGTGTTTTCTGAGTAAAAAGCTGCAGAAACCAGGTTAAAAATGATATTTGTGTTGGTAAACATGACATTGAATCCATGTTCCCAAGAATAAGACATTACTTTTCTCCAAAACTTGGTTGACTCTGCTTTTCTGGGTGCTTTGCACACCAACTCCACACTAGTTTGTGCATCTAGGTTTGGATGAAACCAGAAATATCTGGTTCTGTGGTGGTTCAGTCAATCCCAGCTCTGGCTACAGGTTCTGTGTTTGCTTGTGTTTTGTCAATAGTATCTATGGACTTTAGAGTTGTGAATGCATTGTAGCATGTAGCATTTAGGTTCTCTGTTGGCAAACGCTAATGGTTTCAAATGAGACACAACAGGTACACATTCGTGTTTTCTGAGTAAAAAGCTGCAGAAACCAGGTTAAAAATGATATTTGTGTTGGTAAACATGACATTGAATCCATGTTCCCAAGAATAAGACATTACTTTTCTCCAAAACTTGGTTGACTCTGCTTTTCTGGGTGCTTTGCCCACCAACTCCACACCAGTTTGTTCAGTTAGGTTTGGATGAAAACAGAAATATCCGGTTCTGTGGTGGCTAAGTCAATCCCAGCTCTGGCTTCAGCTTCTGTGTTTGCTTGTGTTTTGTCAATAGTATCTATGGACTTTAGAGTTGTGAATGCATTGTAGCCTGTAGCATTTAGGTTTTCTGTTGGCAAACGCTAATGGTTTCAAATGAGACACAACAGGTACACATTCGTGTTTTCTGAGTAAAAAGCTGCAGAAACCAGGTTGAAAATGATATTTGTGTTTGTAAACATGACATTGAATCCACTTGCCAAAGAAAAAGACTTTGCTTTTCTCCAAAACCAGGTTGACTCTGCTTTTCTGGGTGCTTTGCACACCAACTCCACACTAGTTTGTGCATCTAGGTTTGGATGAAACCAGAAATATCTGGTTCTGTGGTGGTTCAGTCAATCCCAGCTCTGGCTACAGGTTCTGTGTTTGCTTGTGTTTTGTCAATAGTATCTATGGACTTTAGAGTTGTGAATGCATTGTAGCCTGTAGCATTTAGGTTTTCTGTTGGCAAACGCTAATGGTTTCAAATGAGACACAACAGGTACACATTCGTGTTTTCTGAGTAAAAAGCTGCAGAAACCAGGTTGAAAATGATATTTGTGTTTGTAAACATGACATTGAATCCACTTGCCAAAGAAAAAGACTTTGCTTTTCTCCAAAACCAGGTTGACTCTGCTTTTCTGGGTGCTTTGCACACCAACTCCACACTAGTTTGTGCATCTAGGTTTGGATGAAACCAGAAATATCTGGTTCTGTGGTGGTTCAGTCAATCCCAGCTCTGGCTACAGGTTCTGTGTTTGCTTGTGTTTTGTCAATAGTATCTATGGACTTTAGAGTTGTGAATGCATTGTAGCATGTAGCATTTAGGTTCTCTGTTGGCAAACGCTAATGGTTTCAAATGAGACACAACAGGTACACATTCGTGTTTTCTGAGTAAAAAGCTGCAGAAACCAGGTTAAAAATGATATTTGTGTTGGTAAACATGACATTGAATCCATGTTCCCAAGAATAAGACATTACTTTTCTCCAAAACTTGGTTGATTCTGCTTTTCTGGGTGCTTTGCACACCAACTCCACACTAGTTTGTGCATCTAGGTTTGGATGAAACCAGAAATATCTGGTTCTGTGGTGGTTCAGTCAATCCCAGCTCTGGCTACAGGTTCTGTGTTTGCTTGTGTTTTGTCAATAGTATCTATGGACTTTAGAGTTGTGAATGCATTGTAGCATGTAGCATTTAGGTTCTCTGTTGGCAAACGCGAATGGTTTCAAATGAGACACAACAGGTACACATTCGTGTTTTCTGAGTAAAAAGCTGCAGAAACCAGGTTAAAAATGATATTTGTGTTGGTAAACATGACATTGAATCCATGTTCCCAAGAATAAGACATTACTTTTCTCCAAAACTTGGTTGACTCTGCTTTTCTGGGTGCTTTGCCCACCAACTCCACACCAGTTTGTTCAGTTAGGTTTGGATGAAAACAGAAATATCCGGTTCTGTGGTGGCTAAGTCAATCCCAGCTCTGGCTACAGCTTCTGTGTTTGCTTGTGTTTTGTCAATAGTATCTATGGACTTTAGAGTTGTGAATGCATTGTAGCCTGTAGCATTTAGGTTTTCTGTTGGCAAACGCTAATGGTTTCAAATGAGACAGAACAGGTACACATTCGTGTTTTCTGAGTAAAAAGCTGCAGAAACCGGGATAAAAATCATATTTGCTTTTGTAACCATGACATTGAATCCACTTGCCCAAGAATAAGACTTTGCTTTTCTCCAAAACCTGGTTGACTCTGCTTTTCTGGGTGCTTTGCACACCAACTCCATTCCAGTTTGTTCAGTTAGGTTTGGATGAAAACAGAAATATCCGGTTCTGTGGTGGCTAAGTCAATCCCAGCTCTTGCTCCAGCTTCTGTGTTTGCTTGTGTTTTCTCGATAGTATCTATGGACTTAGAGTTGTGAATGCATTGTTGCATGTAACATTTTGATTTTCTGTTGGCAAACGCTAACTGGTTTCACATGGAGACACAACAGGTACACATTCTTGTTTTCTTAGTCAAAAGCTGCAGAAACCAGGTTAAAAATGATATTTGTGTTTGTAAACATGACATTGAATCCACTTGCCCAAGAAAAAGACTTTGCTTTTCTCCAAAACAGGGTTGACTCTGCTTTTCTGGGTGCTTTGCACACCAATTCCATACCAGTTTGTCCAGATAAGGCTGGATGAAACCAGAAATATCAGGTTCTGTGGTGGCTAAGTGAATTCCAGCTCTTGCTACAGCTTCTATATTTGCTTGTGTTTTCTCAACAGTATCTATGGACTTTAGAGTTGTGAATGTATTGTAGCATGTAACATTTTGTTTTTCTGTTGGCAAACGCTAATTGGTTTCACATCTAGACAAAACAGGTACACATTCGTGTTTTCTGAGTAAAAAGCTGCAGAAACCAGGTTGAAAATGATATTTGTGTTTGTAAACATGACATTGAATCCACTTGCCAAAGAAAAAGATTTTGCTTTTCTCCAAAACCAGGTTGACTCTGCTTTTCTGGGTGCTTTGCACACCAACTCCACACTAGTTTGTGCATCTAGGTTTGGATGAAACCAGAAATATCTGGTTCTGTGGTGGTTCAGTCAATCCCAGCTCTGGCTACAGGTTCTGTGTTTGCTTGTGTTTTGTCAATAGTATCTATGGACTTTAGAGTTGTGAATGCATTGTAGCATGTAGCATTTAGGTTCTCTGTTGGCAAACGCTAATGGTTTCAAATGAGACACAACAGGTACACATTCGTGTTTTCTGAGTAAAAAGCTGCAGAAACCAGGTTAAAAATGATATTTGTGTTGGTAAACATGACATTGAATCCATGTTCCCAAGAATAAGACATTACTTTTCTCCAAAACTTGGTTGACTCTGCTTTTCTGGGTGCTTTGCCCACCAACTCCACACCAGTTTGTTCAGTTAGGTTTGGATGAAAACAGAAATATCCGGTTCTGTGGTGGCTAAGTCAATCCCAGCTCTGGCTACAGCTTCTGTTTTTGCTTGTGTTTTGTCAATAGTATCTATGGACTTTAGAGTTGTGAATGCATTGTAGCCTGTAGCATTTAGGTTTTCTGTTGGCAAACGCGAATGGTTTCAAATGAGACACAACAGGTACACATTCGTGTTTTCTGAGTAAAAAGCTGCAGAAACCGGGATAAAAATCATATTTGTTTTTGTAACCATGACATTCAATCCACTTGCCCAAGAATAAGACTTTGCTTTTCTCCAAAACCTGGTTGACTCTGCTTTTCTGGGTGCTTTGCACACCAACTCCACACCAGTTTGTTCAGTTAGGTTTGGATGAAACCAGAAATATCCGGTTCTGTGGTGGCTAAGTCAATCCCAGCTCTGGCTACAGCTTCTGTGTTTGCTTGTGTTTTCTCGATAGTATCTATGGACTTAGAGTTGTGAATGCATTGTAGCATGTAACATTTTGATTTTCTGTTGGCAAACGCTAATGGTTTCAAATGAGACACAACAGGTACACATTCGTGTTTTCTGAGTAAAAAGCTGCAGAAACCAGGTTGAAAATGATATTTGTGTTTGTAAACATGACATTGAATCCACTTGCCAAAGAAAAAGACTTTGCTTTTCTCCAAAACCAGGTTGACTCTGCTTTTCTGGGTGCTTTGCACACCAACTCCACACTAGTTTGTGCATCTAGGTTTGGATGAAACCAGAAATATCTGGTTCTGTGGTGGTTCAGTCAATCCCAGCTCTGGCTACAGGTTCTGTGTTTGCTTGTGTTTTGTCAATAGTATCTATGGACTTTAGAGTTGTGAATGCATTGTAGCATGTAGCATTTAGGTTCTCTGTTGGCAAACGCTAATGGTTTCAAATGAGACACAACAGGTACACATTCGTGTTTTCTGAGTAAAAAGCTGCAGAAACCAGGTTAAAAATGATATTTGTGTTTGTAAACATGACATTGAATCCACTTGCCCAAGAAAAAGACTTTGCTTTTCTCCAAAACAGGGTTGACTCTGCTTTTCTGGGTGCTTTGCACACCAATTCCATACCAGTTTGTCCAGATAAGGCTGGATGAAACCAGAAATATCCGGTTCTGTGGTGGCTAAGTGAATTCCAGCTCTTGCTACAGCTTCTATATTTGCTTGTGTTTTCTCAACAGTATCTATGGACTTTAGAGTTGTGAATGTATTGTAGCATGTAACATTTTGTTTTTCTGTTGGCAAACGCTAATTGGTTTCACATCTAGACAAAACAGGTACACATTCGTGTTTTCTGAGTAAAAAGCTGCAGAAACCAGGTTGAAAATGATATTTGTGTTTGTAAACATGACATTGAATCCACTTGCCAAAGAAAAAGATTTTGCTTTTCTCCAAAACCAGGTTGACTCTGCTTTTCTGGGTGCTTTGCACACCAACTCCACACTAGTTTGTGCATCTAGGTTTGGATGAAACCAGAAATATCTGGTTCTGTGGTGGTTCAGTCAATCCCAGCTCTGGCTACAGGTTCTGTGTTTGCTTGTGTTTTGTCAATAGTATCTATGGACTTTAGAGTTGTGAATGCATTGTAGCATGTAGCATTTAGGTTCTCTGTTGGCAAACGCTAATGGTTTCAAATGAGACACAACAGGTACACATTCGTGTTTTCTGAGTAAAAAGCTGCAGAAACCAGGTTAAAAATGATATTTGTGTTGGTAAACATGACATTGAATCCATGTTCCCAAGAATAAGACATTACTTTTCTCCAAAACTTGGTTGACTCTGCTTTTCTGGGTGCTTTGCCCACCAACTCCACACCAGTTTGTTCAGTTAGGTTTGGATGAAAACAGAAATATCCGGTTCTGTGGTGGCTAAGTCAATCCCAGCTCTGGCTACAGCTTCTGTTTTTGCTTGTGTTTTGTCAATAGTATCTATGGACTTTAGAGTTGTGAATGCATTGTAGCCTGTAGCATTTAGGTTTTCTGTTGGCAAACGCGAATGGTTTCAAATGAGACACAACAGGTACACATTCGTGTTTTCTGAGTAAAAAGCTGCAGAAACCGGGATAAAAATCATATTTGTTTTTGTAACCATGACATTCAATCCACTTGCCCAAGAATAAGACTTTGCTTTTCTCCAAAACCTGGTTGACTCTGCTTTTCTGGGTGCTTTGCACACCAACTCCACACCAGTTTGTTCAGTTAGGTTTGGATGAAACCAGAAATATCCGGTTCTGTGGTGGCTAAGTCAATCCCAGCTCTGGCTCCAGCTTCTGTGTTTGCTTGTGTTTTCTCGATAGTATCTATGGACTTAGAGTTGTGAATGCATTGTAGCATGTAACATTTTGATTTTCTGTTGGCAAACGCTAATGGTTTCAAATGAGACACAACAGGTACACATTCGTGTTTTCTGAGTAAAAAGCTGCAGAAACCAGGTTGAAAATGATATTTGTGTTTGTAAACATGACATTGAATCCACTTGCCAAAGAAAAAGACTTTGCTTTTCTCCAAAACCAGGTTGACTCTGCTTTTCTGGGTGCTTTGCACACCAACTCCACACTAGTTTGTGCATCTAGGTTTGGATGAAACCAGAAATATCTGGTTCTGTGGTGGTTCAGTCAATCCCAGCTCTGGCTACAGGTTCTGTGTTTGCTTGTGTTTTGTCAATAGTATCTATGGACTTTAGAGTTGTGAATGCATTGTAGCATGTAGCATTTAGGTTCTCTGTTGGCAAACGCTAATGGTTTCAAATGAGACACAACAGGTACACATTCGTGTTTTCTGAGTAAAAAGCTCCAGAAACCAGGTTAAAAATGATATTTGTGTTTGTAAACATGACATTGAATCCACTTGCCCAAGAAAAAGACTTTGCTTTTCTCCAAAACAGGGTTGACTCTGCTTTTCTGGGTGCTTTGCACACCAATTCCATACCAGTTTGTCCAGATAAGGCTGGATGAAACCAGAAATATCCGGTTCTGTGGTGGCTAAGTGAATTCCAGCTCTTGCTACAGCTTCTATATTTGCTTGTGTTTTCTCAACAGTATCTATGGACTTTAGAGTTGTGAATGTATTGTAGCATGTAACATTTTGTTTTTCTGTTGGCAAACGCTAATTGGTTTCACATCTAGACA
Source organism: Sylvilagus floridanus (assembly GCA_949820135.1). NCBI lineage: Eukaryota > Metazoa > Chordata > Mammalia > Lagomorpha > Leporidae > Sylvilagus > Sylvilagus floridanus. The sequence goes on from OX463232.1 coordinate 29,438,455, forward strand.
AAACAGGTACACATTCGTGTTTTCTGAGTAAAAAGCTGCAGAAACCAGGTTGAAAATGATATTTGTGTTTGTAAACATGACATTGAATCCACTTGCCAAAGAAAAAGATTTTGCTTTTCTCCAAAACCAGGTTGACTCTGCTTTTCTGGGTGCTTTGCACACCAACTCCACACTAGTTTGTGCATCTAGGTTTGGATGAAACCAGAAATATCTGGTTCTGTGGTGGTTCAGTCAATCCCAGCTCTGGCTACAGGTTCTGTGTTTGCTTGTGTTTTGTCAATAGTATCTATGGACTTTAGAGTTGTGAATGCATTGTAGCATGTAGCATTTAGGTTCTCTGTTGGCAAACGCTAATGGTTTCAAATGAGACACAACAGGTACACATTCGTGTTTTCTGAGTAAAAAGCTGCAGAAACCAGGTTAAAAATGATATTTGTGTTGGTAAACATGACATTGAATCCATGTTCCCAAGAATAAGACATTACTTTTCTCCAAAACTTGGTTGACTCTGCTTTTCTGGGTGCTTTGCCCACCAACTCCACACCAGTTTGTTCAGTTAGGTTTGGATGAAAACAGAAATATCCGGTTCTGTGGTGGCTAAGTCAATCCCAGCTCTGGCTACAGCTTCTGTTTTTGCTTGTGTTTTGTCAATAGTATCTATGGACTTTAGAGTTGTGAATGCATTGTAGCCTGTAGCATTTAGGTTTTCTGTTGGCAAACGCGAATGGTTTCAAATGAGACACAACAGGTACACATTCGTGTTTTCTGAGTAAAAAGCTGCAGAAACCGGGATAAAAATCATATTTGTTTTTGTAACCATGACATTCAATCCACTTGCCCAAGAATAAGACTTTGCTTTTCTCCAAAACCTGGTTGACTCTGCTTTTCTGGGTGCTTTGCACACCAACTCCACACCAGTTTGTTCAGTTAGGTTTGGATGAAACCAGAAATATCCGGTTCTGTGGTGGCTAAGTCAATCCCAGCTCTGGCTACAGCTTCTGTGTTTGCTTGTGTTTTCTCGATAGTATCTATGGACTTAGAGTTGTGAATGCAATGTAGCATGTAACATTTTGATTTTCTGTTGGCAAACGCTAATGGTTTCAAATGAGACACAACAGGTACACATTCGTGTTTTCTGAGTAAAAAGCTGCAGAAACCAGGTTGAAATTGATATTTGTGTTTGTAAACATGACATTGAATCCACTTGCCAAAGAAAAAGACTTTGCTTTTCTCCAAAACCAGGTTGACTCTGCTTTTCTGGGTGCTTTGCACACCAACTCCACACTAGTTTGTGCATCTAGGTTTGGATGAAACCAGAAATATCTGGTTCTGTGGTGGTTCAGTCAATCCCAGCTCTGGCTACAGGTTCTGTGTTTGCTCGTGTTTTGTCAATAGTATCTATGGACTTTAGAGTTGTGAATGCATTGTAGCATGTAGCATTTAGGTTCTCTGTTGGCAAACGCTAATGGTTTCAAATGAGACACAACAGGTACACATTCGTGTTTTCTGAGTAAAAAGCTGCAGAAACCAGGTTAAAAATGATATTTGTGTTGGTAAACATGACATTGAATCCACTTGCCCAAGAAAAAGACTTTGCTTTTCTCCAAAACAGGGTTGACTCTGCTTTTCTGGGTGCTTTGCACACCAATTCCATACCAGTTTGTCCAGATAAGGCTGGATGAAACCAGAAATATCCGGTTCTGTGGTGGCTAAGTGAATTCCAGCTCTTGCTACAGCTTCTATATTTGCTTGTGTTTTCTCAACAGTATCTATGGACTTTAGAGTTGTGAATGTATTGTAGCATGTAACATTTTGTTTTTCTGTTGGCAAACGCTAATTGGTTTCACATCTAGACAAAACAGGTACACATTCGTGTTTTCTGAGTAAAAAGCTGCAGAAACCAGGTTGAAAATGATATTTGTGTTTGTAAACATGACATTGAATCCACTTGCCAAAGAAAAAGATTTTGCTTTTCTCCAAAACCAGGTTGACTCTGCTTTTCTGGGTGCTTTGCACACCAACTCCACACTACTTTGTGCATCTAGGTTTGGATGAAACCAGAAATATCTGGTTCTGTGGTGGTTCAGTCAATCCCAGCTCTGGCTACAGCTTCTGTGATTGCTTTTGTTTTGTCAATAGTATCTATGGACTTTAGAGTTGTGAATGCATTGAAGCCTGTAGCATTTAGGTTCTCTGTTGGCAAACGCTAATGGTTTCAAATGAGATACAACAGGTACACATTCGTGTTTTCTGAGTAAAAAGCTGCAGAAACCAGGTTAAAAATGATATTTGTGTTGGTTAACATGAGATTGAATCCATGTTCCCAAGAATAAGACATTACTTTTCTCCAAAACTTGGTTGACTCTGCTTTTCTGGGTGCTTTGCACACCAACTCCACTCCAGTTTGTTCAGTTAGGTTTGGATGAAAACAGAAATATCCGGTTCTGTGGTGGCTAAGTCAATCCCAGCTCTGGCTACAGCTTCTGTGTTTGCTTGTGTTTTGTCAATAGTATCTATGGACTTTAGAGTTGTGAATGCATTGTAGCCCGTAGCATTTAGGTTTTCTGTTGGCAAACGCTAATGGTTTCAAATGAGACACAACAGGTACACATTCGTGTTTTCTGAGTAAAAAGCTGCAGAAACCAGCTTGAAAATGATATTTGTGTTTGTAAACATGACATTGAATCCACTTGCCAAAGAAAAAGACTTTTCTTTTCTCCAAAACCAGGTTGACTCTGCTTTTCTGGGTGCTTTGCACACCAACTCCATACTAGTTTGTGCATCTAGGTTTGGATGAAACCAGAAATATCTGGTTCTGTGGTGGTTCAGTCAATCCCAGCTCTGGCTACAGGTTCTGTGTTTGCTTGTGTTTTGTCAATAGTATCTATGGACTTTAGAGTTGTGAATGCATTGTAGCATGTAGCATTTAGGTTCTCTGTTGGCAAACGCTAATGGTTTCAAATGAGACACAACAGGTACACATTCGTGTTTTCTGAGTAAAAAGCTGCAGAAACCAGGTTAAAAATGATATTTGTGTTGGTAAACATGACATTGAATCCATGTTCCCAAGAATAAGACATTACTTTTCTCCAAAACTTGGTTGACTCTGGTTTTCTGGCTGCTTTGCCCACCAACTCCACACCAGTTTGTTCAGTTAGGTTTGGATGAAAACAGAAATATCCGGTTCTGTGGTGGCTAAGTCAATCCCAGCTCTGGCTACAGGTTCTGTGTTTGCTTGTGTTTTGTCAATAGTATCTATGGACTTTAGAGTTTTGAATGCATTGTAGCCTGTAGCATTTAGGTTTTCTGTTGGCAAACGCTAATGGTTTCAAATGAGACACAACAGGTACACATTCGTGTTTTCTGAGTAAAAAGCTGCAGAAACCGGGATAAAAATCATATTTGTTTTTGTAACCATGACATTGAATCCACTTGCCCAAGAATAAGACTTTGCTTTTCTCCAAAACCTGGTTGACTCTGCTTTTCTGGGTGCTTTGCACACCAACTCCACACCAGTTTGTTCAGTTAGGTTTGGATGAAACCAGAAATATCCGGTTCTGTGGTGGCTAAGTCAATCCCAGCTCTTGCTCCAGTTTCTGTGTTTGCTTGTGTTTTCTCGATAGTATCTATGGACTTAGAGTTGTGAATGCATTGTAGCATGTAACATTTTGATTTTCGGTTGGCAAACGCTAACTGGTTTCACATGGAGACACAACAGGTACACATTCTTGTTTTCTTAGTCAAAAGCTGCAGAAACCAGGTTAAAAATGATATTTGTGTTTGTAAACATGACATTGAATCCACTTGCCCAAGAAAAAGACTTTGCTTTTCTCCAAAACAGGGTTGACTCTGCTTTTCTGGGTGCTTTGCACACCAATTCCATACCAGTTTGTCCAGATAAGGCTGGATGAAACCAGAAATATCCGGTTCTGTGGTGGCTAAGTGAATTCCAGCTCTTGCTACAGCTTCTATATTTGCTTGTGTTTTCTCAACAGTATCTATGGACTTTAGAGTTGTGAATGTATTGTAGCATGTAACATTTTGTTTTTCTGTTGGCAAACGCTAATTGGTTTCACATCTAGACAAAACAGGTACACATTCGTGTTTTCTGAGTAAAAAGCTGCAGAAACCAGGTTGAAAATGATATTTGTGTTTGTAAACATGACATTGAATCCACTTGCCAAAGAAAAAGATTTTGCTTTTCTCCAAAACCAGGTTGACTCTGCTTTTCTGGGTGCTTTGCACACCAACTCCACACTAGTTTGTGCATCTAGGTTTGGATGAAACCAGAAATATCTGGTTCTGTGGTGGTTCAGTCAATCCCAGCTCTGGCTACAGCTTCTGTGTTTGCTTGTGTTTCGTCAATAGTATCTATGGACTTTAGAGTTGTGAATGCATTGTAGCATGTAGCATTTAGGTTCTCTGTTGGCAAACGCTAATGGTTTCAAATGAGACACAACAGGTACACATTCGTGTTTTCTGAGTAAAAAGCTGCAGAAACCAGGTTAAAAATGATATTTGTGTTGGTAAACATGACATTGAATCCATGTTCCCAAGAATAAGACATTACTTTTCTCCAAAACTTGGTTGACTCTGCTTTTCTGGGTGCTTTGCCCACCAACTCCACACCAGTTTGTTCAGTTAGGTTTGGATGAAAACAGAAATATCCGGTTCTGTGGTGGCTAAGTCAATCCCAGCTCTGGCTACAGCTTCTGTGTTTGCTTGTGTTTTGTCAATAGTATCTATGGACTTTAGAGTTGTGAATGCATTGTAGCCTGTAGCATTTAGGTTTTCTGTTGGCAAACGCTAATGGTTTCAAATGAGAAACAACAGGTACACATTCGTGTTTTCTGAGTAAAAAGCTGCAGAAACCAGGTTGAAAATGATATTTGTGTTTGTAAACATGACATTGAATCCACTTGCCAAAGAAAAAGACTTTGCTTTTCTCCAAAACCAGGTTGACTCTGCTTTTCTGGGTGCTTTGCACACCAACTCCACACTAGTTTGTGCATCTAGGTTTGGATGAAACCAGAAATATCTGGTTCTGTGGTGGTTCAGTCAATCCCAGCTCTGGCTACAGGTTCTGTGTTTGCTTGTGTTTTGTCAATAGTATCTATGGACTTTAGAGTTGTAAATGCATTGTAGCATGTAGCATTTAGGTTCTCTGTTGGCAAACACTAATGGTTTCAAATGAGACACAACAGGTACACATTCGTGTTTTCTGAGTATAAAGCTGCAGAAACCAGGTTAAAAATGATATTTGTGTTGGTAAACATGACATTGAATCCATGTTCCCAAGAATAAGACATTACTTTTCTCCAAAACTTGGTTGACTCTGCTTTTCTGGGTGCTTTGCACACCAACTCCACACTAGTTTGTGCATCTAGGTTTGGATGAAACCAGAAATATCTGGTTCTGTGGTGGTTCAGTCAATCCCAGCTCTGGCTACAGGTTCTGTGTTTGCTTGTGTTTTGTCAATAGTATCTATGGACTTTAGAGTTGTGAATGCATTGTAGCATGTAGCATTTAGATTCTCTGTTGGCAAACGCTAATGGTTTCAAATGAGACACAACAGGTACACATTCGTGTTTTCTGAGTAAAAAGCTGCAGAAACCAGGTTAAAAATGATATTTGTGTTGGTAAACATGACATTGAATCCATGTTCCCAAGAATAAGACATTACTTTTCTCCAAAACTTGGTTGACTCTGCTTTTCTGGGTGCTTTGCCCACCAACTCCACACCAGTTTGTTCAGTTAGGTTTGGATGAAAACAGAAATATCCGGTTCTGTGGTGGCTAAGTCAATCCCAGCTCTGGCTTCAGCTTCTGTGTTTGCTTGTGTTTTGTCAATAGTATCTATGGACTTTAGAGTTGTGAATGCATTGTAGCCTGTAGCATTTAGGTTTTCTGTTGGCAAACGCTAATGGTTTCAAATGAGACACAACAGGTACACATTCGTGTTTTCTGAGTAAAAAGCTGCAGAAACCGGGATAAAAATCATATTTGTTTTTGTAACCATGACATTGAATCCACTTGCCCAAGAATAAGACTTTGCTTTTCTCCAAAACCAGGTTGACTCTGCTTTTCTGGGTGCTTTGCACACAAACTCCACACCAGTTTGTTCAGTTAGGTTTGGATGAAACCAGAAATATCCGGTTCTGTGGTGGCTAAGTCAATCCCAGCTCTTGCTCCAGCTTCTGTGTTTGCTTGTGTTTTCTCGATAGTATCTATGGACTTAGAGTTGTGAATGCATTGTAGCATGTAACATTTTGATTTTCTGTTGGCAAACGCTAACTGGTTTCACATGGAGACACAACAGGTACACATTCTTGTTTTCTTAGTAAAAAGCTGCAGAAACCAGTTAAAAATGATATTTGTGTTTGTAAACATGACATTGAATCCACTTGCCCAAGAAAAAGACTTTGCTTTTCTCCAAAACAGGGTTGACTCTGCTTTTCTGGGTGCTTTGCACACCAATTCCATACCAGTTTGTCTAGATAAGGCTGGATGAAACCAGAAATATCCGGTTCTGTGGTGGCTAAGTGAATTCCAGCTCTTGCTACAGCTTCTATATTTGCTTGTGTTTTCTCAACAGTATCTATGGACTTTAGAGTTGTGAATGTATTGTAGCATGTAACATTTTGTTTTTCTGTTGGCAAACGCTAATTGGTTTCACATCTAGACAAAACAGGTACACATTCGTGTTTTCTGAGTAAAAAGCTGCAGAAACCAGGTTGAAAATGATATTTGTGTTTGTAAACATGACATTGAATCCACTTGCCAAAGAAAAAGATTTTGCTTTTCTCCAAAACCAGGTTGACTCTGCTTTTCTGGGTGCTTTGCACACCAACTCCACACTAGTTTGTGCATCTAGGTTTGGATGAAACCAGAAATATCTGGTTCTGTGGTGGTTCAGTCAATCCCAGCTCTGGCTACAGGTTCTGAGTTTGCTTGTGTTTTGTCAATAGTATCTATGGACTTTAGAGTTGTGAATGCATTGTAGCATGTAGCATTTAGATTCTCTGTTGGCAAACGCTAATGGTTTCAAATGAGACACAACAGGTACACATTCGTGTTTTCTGAGTAAAAAGCTGCAGAAACCAGGTTAAAAATGATATTTGTGTTGGTAAACATGACATTGAATCCATGTTCCCAAGAATAAGACATTACTTTTCTCCAAAACTTGGTTGACTCTGCTTTTCTGGGTGCTTTGCCCACCAACTCCACACCAGTTTGTTCAGTTAGGTTTGGATGAAAACAGAAATATCCGGTTCTGTGGTGGCTAAGTCAATCCCAGCTCTGGCTACAGCTTCTGTGTTTGCTTGTGTTTTGTCAATAGTATCTATGGACTTTAGAGTTGTGAATGCATTGTAGCCTGTAGCATTTAGGTTTTCTGTTGGCAAACGCAAATGGTTTCAAATGAGACACAACAGGTACACATTCGTGTTTTCTGAGTAAAAAGCTGCAGAAACCGGGATAAAAATCATATTTGTTTTTGTAACCATGACATTGAATCCACTTGCCCAAGAATAAGACTATGCTTTTCTCCAAAACCAGGTTGACTTTGCTTTTCTGGGTGCTTTGCACACCAACTCCACACCAGTTTGTTCAGTTATGTTTGGATGAAACCAGAAATATCCGGTTCTGTTGTGGCTAAGTCAATCCCAGCTCTTGCTCCAGCTTCTGTGTTTGCTTGTGTTTTCTCGATAGTATCTATGGACTTAGAGTTGTGAATGCATTGTAGCATGTAACATTTTGATTTTCTGTTGGCAAACGCTAACTGGTTTCACATGGAGACACAACAGGTACACATTCTTGTTTTCTTAGTCAAAAGCTGCAGAAACCAGGTTAAAAATGATATTTGTGTTTGTAAACATGACATTGAATCCACTTGCCCAAGAAAAAGACTTTGCTTTTCTCCAAAACAGGGTTGACTCTGCTTTTCTGGGTGCTTTGCACACCAATTCCATACCAGTTTGTCTAGATAAGGCTGGATGAAACCAGAAATATCCGGTTCTGTGGTGGCTAAGTGAATTCCAGCTCTTGCTACAGCTTCTATATTTGCTTGTGTTTTCTCAACAGTATCTATGGACTTTAGAGTTGTGAATGTATTGTAGCATGTAACATTTTGTTTTTCTGTTGGCAAACGCTAATTGGTTTCACATCTAGACAAAACAGGTACACATTCGTGTTTTCTGAGTAAAAAGCTGCAGAAACCAGGTTGAAAATGATATTTGTGTTTGTAAACATGACATTGAATCCACTTGCCAAAGAAAAAGATTTTGCTTTTCTCCAAAACCAGGTTGACTCTGCTTTTCTGGGTGCTTTGCACACCAACTCCACACTAGTTTGTGCATCTAGGTTTGGATGAAACCAGAAATATCTGGTTCTGTGGTGGTTCAGTCAATCCCAGCTCTGGCTACAGGTTCTGTGTTTGCTTGTGTTTTGTCAATAGTATCTATGGACTTTAGAGTTGTGAATGCATTGTAGCATGTAGCATTTAGATTCTCTGTTGGCAAACGCTAATGGTTTCAAATGAGACACAACAGGTACACATTCGTGTTTTCTGAGTAAAAAGCTGCAGAAACCAGGTTAAAAATGATATTTGTGTTGGTAAACATGACATTGAATCCATGTTCCCAAGAATAAGACATTACTTTTCTCCAAAACTTGGTTGACTCTGCTTTTCTGGGTGCTTTGCCCACCAACTCCACACCAGTTTGTTCAGTTAGGTTTGGATGAAAACAGAAATATCCGGTTCTGTGGTGGCTAAGTCAATCCCAGCTCTGGCTACAGCTTCTGTGTTTGCTTGTGTTTTGTCAATAGTATCTATGGACTTTAGAGTTGTGAATGCATTGTAGCCTGTAGCATTTAGGTTTTCTGTTGGCAAACGCGAATGGTTTCAAATGAGACACAACAGGTACACATTCGTGTTTTCTGAGTAAAAAGCTGCAGAAACCGGGATAAAAATCATATTTGTTTTTGTAACCATGATATTCAATCCACTTGCCCAAGAATAAGACTTTGCTTTTCTCCAAAACCTGGTTGACTCTGCTTTTCTGGGTGCTTTGCACACCAACTCCACACCAGTTTGTTCAGTTAGGTTTGGATGAAACCAGAAATATCCGGTTCTCTGGTGGCTAAGTCAATCCCAGCTCTTGCTCCAGCTTCTGTGTTTGCTTGTGTTTTCTCGATAGTATCTATGGACTTAGAGTTGTGAATGCATTGTAGCATGTAACATTTTGATTTTCTGTTGGCAAACGCTAACTGGTTTCACATGGAGACACAACAGGTACACATTCTTGTTTTCTTAGTCAAAAGCTGCAGAAACCAGGTTAAAAATGATATTTGTGTTTGTAAACATGACATTGAATCCACTTGCCCAAGAAAAAGACTTTGCTTTTCTCCAAAACAGGGTTGACTCTGCTTTTCTGGGTGCTTTGCACACCAATTCCATACCAGTTTGTCCAGATAAGGCTGGATGAAACCAGAAATATCCGGTTCTGTGGTGGCTAAGTGAATTCCAGCTCTGGCTACAGCTTCTATATTTGCTTGTGTTTTCTCAACAGTATCTATGGACTTTAGAGTTGTGAATGTATTGTAGCATGTAACATTTTGTTTTTCTGTTGGCAAACGCTAATTGGTTTCACATCTAGACAAAACAGGTACACATTCGTGTTTTCTGAGTAAAAAGCTGCAGAAACCAGGTTGAAAATGATATTTGTGTTTGTAAACATGACATTGAATCCACTTGCCAAAGAAAAAGATTTTGCTTTTCTCCAAAACCAGGTTGACTCTGCTTTTCTGGGTGCTTTGCACACCAACTCCACACTAGTTTGTGCATCTAGGTTTGGATGAAACCAGAAATATCTGGTTCTGTGGTGGTTCAGTCAATCCCAGCTCTGGCTACAGCTTCTGTGATTGCTTGTGTTTTGTCAATAGTATCTATGGACTTTAGAGTTGTGAATGCATTGTAGCCTGTAGCATTTAGGTTCTCTGTTGGCAAACGCTAATGGTTTCAAATGAGACACAACAGGTACACATTCGTGTTTTCTGAGTAAAAAGCTGCAGAAACCAGGTTAAAAATGATATTTGTGTTGGTTAACATGAGATTGAATCCATGTTCCCAAGAATAAGACATTACTTTTCTCCAAAACTTGGTTGACTCTGCTTTTCTGGGTGCTTTGCACACCAACTCCACACCAGTTTGTTCAGTTAGGTTTGGATGAAAACAGAAATATCCGGTTCTGTGGTGGCTAAGTCAATCCCAGCTCTGGCTACAGCTTCTGTGTTTGCTTGTGTTTTGTCAATAGTATCTATGGACTTTAGAGTTGTGAATGCATTGTAGCCTGTAGCATTTAGGTTTTCTGTTGGCAAACGCTAATGGTTTCAAATGAGACACAACAGGTACACATTCGTGTTTTCTGAGTAAAAAGCTGCAGAAACCAGGTTGAAAATGATATTTGTGTTTGTAAACATGACATTGAATCCACTTGCCAAAGAAAAAGACTTTGCTTTTCTCCAAAACCAGGTTGACTCTGCTTTTCTGGGTGCTTTGCACACCAACTCCACACTAGTTTGTGCATCTAGGTTTGGATGAAACCAGAAATATCTGGTTCTGTGGTGGTTCAGTCAATCCCAGCTCTGGCTACAGGTTCTGTGTTTGCTTGTGTTTTGTCAGTAGTATCTATGGACTTTAGAGTTGTGAATGCATTGTAGCATGTAGCATTTAGGTTCTCTGTTGGCAAACGCTAATGGTTTCAAATGAGACACAACAGGTACACATTCTTGTTTTCTTAGTCAAAAGCTGCAGAAACCAGGTTAAAAATGATATTTGTGTTTGTAAACATGACATTGAATCCACTTGCCCAAGAAAAAGACTTTGCTTTTCTCCAAAACAGGGTTGACTCTGCTTTTCTGGGTGCTTTGCACACCAATTCCATACCAGTTTGTCCAGATAAGGCTGGATGAAACCAGAAATATCCGGTTCTGTGGTGGCTAAGTGAATTCCAGCTCTTGCTACAGCTTCTATATTTGCTTGTGTTTTCTCAACAGTATCTATTGACTTTAGAGTTGTGAATGTATTGTAGCATGTAACATTTTGTTTTTCTGTTGGCAAACGCTAATTGGTTTCACATCTAGACAAAACAGGTACACATTCGTGTTTTCTGAGTAAAAAGCTGCAGAAACCAGGTTGAAAATGATATTTGTGTTTGTAAACATGACATTGAATCCACTTGCCAAAGAAAAAGATTTTGCTTTTCTCCAAAACCAGGTTGACTCTGCTTTTCTGGGTGCTTTGCACACCAACTCCACACTACTTTGTGCATCTAGGTTTGGATGAAACCAGAAATATCTGGTTCTGTGGTGGTTCAGTCAATCCCAGCTCTGGCTACAGCTTCTGTGATTGCTTGTGTTTTGTCAATAGTATCTATGGACTTTAGAGTTGTGAATGCATTGTAGCCTGTAGCATTTAGGTTCTCTGTTGGCAAACGCTAATGGTTTCAAATGAGACACAACAGGTACACATTCGTGTTTTCTGAGTAAAAAGCTGCAGAAACCAGGTCAAAAATGATATTTGTGTTGGTTAACATGAGATTGAATCCATGTTCCCAAGAATAAGACATTACTTTTCTCCAAAACTTGGTTGACTCTGCTTTTCTGGGTGCTTTGCCCACCAACTCCACACCAGTTTGTTCAGTTAGGTTTGGATGAAAACAGAAATATCCGGTTCTGTGGTGGCTAAGTCAATCCCAGCTCTGGCTACAGCTTCTGTGTTTGCTTGTGTTTTGTCAATAGTATCTATGGACTTTAGAGTTGTGAATGCATTGTAGCCTGTAGCATTTAGGTTTTCTGTTGGCAAACGCGAATGGTTTCAAATGAGACACAACAGGTACACATTCGTGTTTTCTGAGTAAAAAGCTGCAGAAACCAGGTTGAAAATGATATTTGTGTTTGTAAACATGACATTGAATCCACTTGCCAAAGAAAAAGACTTTGCTTTTCTCCAAAACCTGGTTGACTCTGCTTTTCTGGGTGCTTTGCACACCAACTCCACACTAGTTTGTGCATCTAGGTTTGGATGAAACCAGAAATATATGGTTCTGTGGTGGTTCAGTCAATCCCAGCTCTGGCTACAGGTTCTGTGTTTGCTTGTGTTTTGTCAATAGTATCTATGGACTTTAGAGTTGTGAATGCATTGTAGCATGTAGCATTTAGGTTCTCTGTTGGCAAACGCTAATGGTTTCAAATGAGACACAACAGGTACACATTCGTGTTTTCTGAGTAAAAAGCTGCAGAAACCAGGTTAAAAATGATATTTGTGTTTGTAAACATGACATTGAATCCACTTGCCCAAGAAAAAGACTTTGCTTTTCTCCAAAACAGGGTTGACTCTGCTTTTCTGGGTGCTTTGCACACCAATTCCATACCAGTTTGTCCAGATAAGGCTGGATGAAACCAGAAATATCCGGTTCTGTGCTGGCTAAGTGAATTCCAGCTCTTGCTACAGCTTCTATATTTGCTTGTGTTTTCTCAACAGTATCTATGGACTTTAGAGTTGTGAATGTATTGTAGCATGTAACATTTTGTTTTTCTGTTGGCAAACGCTAATTGGTTTCACATCTAGACAAAACAGGTACACATTCGTGTTTTCTGAGTAAAAAGCTGCAGAAACCAGGTTGAAAATGATATTTGTGTTTGTAAACATGACATTGAATCCACTTGCCAAAGAAAAAGATTTTGCTTTTCTCCAAAACCAGGTTGACTCTGCTTTTCTGGGTGCTTTGCACACCAACTCCACACTAGTTTGTGCATCTAGGTTTGGATGAAACCAGAAATATCTGGTTCTGTGGTGGTTCAGTCAATCCCAGCTCTGGCTACAGGTTCTGTGTTTGCTTGTGTTTTGTCAATAGTATCTATGGACTTTAGAGTTGTGAATGCATTGTAGCATGTAGCATTTAGGTTCTCTGTTGGCAAACGCTAATGGTTTCAAATGAGACACAACAGGTACACATTCGTGTTTTCTGAGTAAAAAGCTGCAGAAACCAGGTTAAAAATGATATTTGTGTTGGTAAACATGACATTGAATCCATGTTCCCAAGAATAAGACATTACTTTTCTCCAAAACTTGGTTGACTCTGCTTTTCTGGGTGCTTTGCCCACCAACTCCACACCAGTTTGTTCAGTTAGGTTTGGATGAAAACAGAAATATCCGGTTCTGTGGTGGCTAAGTCAATCCCAGCTCTGGCTACAGCTTCTGTGTTTGCTTGTGTTTTGTCAATAGTATCTATGGACTTTAGAGTTGTGAATGCATTGTAGCCTGTAGCATTTAGGTTTTCTGTTGGCAAACGCGAATGGTTTCAAATGAGACACAACAGGTACACATTCGTGTTTTCTGAGTAAAAAGCTGCAGAAACCGGGATAAAAATCATATTTGTTTTTGTACCCATGACATTGAATCCACTTGCCCAAGAATAAGACTTTGCTTTTCTCCAAAACCTGGTTGACTCTGCTTTTCTGGGTGCTTTGCACACCAACTCCACACCAGTTTGTTCAGTTAGGTTTGGATGAAACCAGAAATATCCGGTTCTGTGGTGGCTAAGTCAATCCCAGCTCTTGCTCCAGCTTCTGTGTTTGCTTGTGTTTTCTCGATAGTATCTATGGACTTAGAGTTGTGAATGCATTGTAGCATGTAACATTTTGATTTTCTGTTGGCAAACGCTAACTGGTTTCAAATGGAGACACAACAGGTACACATTCTTGTTTTCTTAGTCAAAAGCTGCAGAAACCAGGTTAAAAATGATATTTGTGTTTGTAAACATGACATTGAATCCACTTGCCCAAGAAAAAGACTTTGCTTTTCTCCAAAACAGGGTTGACTCTGCTTTTCTGGGTGCTTTGCACACCAATTCCATACCAGTTTGTCCAGATAAGGCTGGATGAAACCAGAAATATCCGGTTCTGTGGTGGCTAAGTGAATTCCAGCTCTTGCTACAGCTTCTATATTTGCTTGTGTTTTCTCAACAGTATCTATTGACTTTAGAGTTGTGAATGTATTGTAGCATGTAACATTTTGTTTTTCTGTTGGCAAACGCTAATTGGTTTCACATCTAGACAAAACAGGTACACATTCGTGTTTTCTGAGTAAAAAGCTGCAGAAACCAGGTTGAAAATGATATTTGTGTTTGTAAACATGACATTGAATCCACTTGCCAAAGAAAAAGATTTTGCTTTTCTCCAAAACCAGGTTGACTCTGCTTTTCTGGGTGCTTTGCACACCAACTCCACACTACTTTGTGCATCTAGGTTTGGATGAAACCAGAAATATCTGGTTCTGTGGTGGTTCAGTCAATCCCAGCTCTGGCTACAGCTTCTGTGATTGCTTGTGTTTTGTCAATAGTATCTATGGACTTTAGAGTTGTGAATGCATTGTAGCCTGTAGCATTTAGGTTCTCTGTTGGCAAACGCTAATGGTTTCAAATGAGACACAACAGGTACACATTCGTGTTTTCTGAGTAAAAAGCTGCAGAAACCAGGTTAAAAATGATATTTGTGTTGGTTAACATGAGATTGAATCCATGTTCCCAAGAATAAGACATTACTTTTCTCCAAAACTTGGTTGACTCTGCTTTTCTGGGTGCTTTGCACACCAACTCCACACCAGTTTGTTCAGTTAGGTTTGGATGAAAACAGAAATATCCGGTTCTGTGGTGGCTAAGTCAATCCCAGCTCTGGCTACAGCTTCTGTGTTTGCTTGTGTTTTGTCAATAGTATCTATGGACTTTAGAGTTGTGAATGCATTGTAGCCTGTATCATTTAGGTTTTCTGTTGGCAAACGCTAATGGTTTCAAATGAGACACAACAGGTACACATTCGTGTTTTCTGAGTAAAAAGCTGCAGAAACCAGGTTGAAAATGATATTTGTGTTTGTAAACATGACATTGAATCCACTTGCCCAAGAATAAGACTTTGCTTTTCTCCAAAACCTGGTTGACTCTGCTTTTCTGGGTGCTTTGCACACCAACTCCACACCAGTTTGTTCAGTTAGGTTTGGATGAAACCAGAAATATCCGGTTCTGTGGTGGCTAAGTCAATCCCAGCTCTTGCTCCAGCTTCTGTGTTTGCTTGTGTTTTCTCGATAGTATCTATGGACTTAGAGTTGTGAATGCATTGTAGCATGTAACATTTTGATTTTCTGTTGGCAAACGCTAACTGGTTTCACATGGAGACACAACAGGTACACATTCTTGTTTTCTTAGTCAAAAGCTGCAGAAACCAGGTTAAAAATGATATTTGTGTTTGTAAACATGACATTGAATCCACTTGCCCAAGAAAAAGACTTTGCTTTTCTCCAAAACAGGGTTGACTCTGCTTTTCTGGGTGCTTTGCACACCAATTCCATACCAGTTTGTCCAGATAAGGCTGGATGAAACCAGAAATATCCGATTCTGTGGAGGCTAAGTGAATTCCAGCTCTTGCTACAGCTTCTATATTTGCTTGTGTTTTCTCAACAGTATCTATGGACTTTAGAGTTGTGAATGTATTGTAGCATGTAACATTTTGTTTTTCTGTTGGCAAACGCTAATTGGTTTCACATCTAGACACAACAGGTACACATTCGTGTTTTCTGAGTAAAAAGCTGCAGAAACCAGGTTGAAAATGATATTTGTGTTTGTAAACATGACATTGAATCCACTTGCCAAAGAAAAAGATTTTGCTTTTCTCCAAAACCAGGTTGACTCTGCTTTTCTGGGTGCTTTGCACACCAACTCCACACTAGTTTGTGCATCTAGGTTTGGATGAAACCAGAAATATCTGGTTCTGTGGTGGTTCAGTCAATCCCAGCTCTGGCTACAGCTTCTGTGATTGCTTGTGTTTTGTCAATAGTATCTATGGACTTTAGAGTTGTGAATGCATTGTAGCCTGTAGCATTTAGTTTCTCTGTTAGCAAACGCTAATGGTTTCAAATGAGACACAACAGGTACACATTCGTGTTTTCTGAGTAAAAAGCTGCAGAAACCAGGTTAAAAGTGATATTTGTGTTGGTAAACATGAGATTGAATCCATGTTCCCAAGAATAAGACATTACTTTTCTCCAAAACTTGGTTGACTCTGCTTTTCTGGGTGCTTTGCACACCAACTCCACACCAGTTTGTTCAGTTAGGTTTGGATGAAAACAGAAATATCCGGTTCTGTGGTGGCTAAGTCAATCCCAGCTCTGGCTACAGCTTCTGTGTTTGCTTGTGTTTTGTCAATAGTATCTATGGACTTTAGAGTTGTGAATGCATTGTAGCCTGTAGCATTTAGGTTTTCTGTTGGCAAACGCTAATGGTTTCAAATGAGACACAACAGGTACACATTCGTGTTTTCTGAGTAAAAAGCTGCAGAAACCAGGTTGAAAATGATATTTGTGTTTGTAAACATGACATTGAATCCACTTGCCAAAGAAAAAGACTTTGCTTTTCTCCAAAACCAGGTTGACTCTGCTTTTCTGGGTGCTTTGCACACCAACTCCACACCAGTTTGTTCAGTTAGGTTTGGATGAAAACAGAAATATCCGGTTCTGTGGTGGCTAAGTCAATCCCAGCTCTGGCTACAGCTTCTGTGTTTGCTTGTGTTTTCTCGATAGTATCTACGGACTTAGAGTTGTGAATGCATTGTAGCATGTAACATTTTGATTTTCTGTTGGCAAACGCTAACTGGTTTCACATGGAGACACAACAGGTACACATTCTTGTTTTCTTAGTCAAAAGCTGCAGAAACCAGGTTAAAAATGATATTTGTGTTTGTAAACATGACATTGAATCCACTTGCCCAAGAAAAAGACTTTGCTTTTCTCCAAAACAGGGTTGACTCTGCTTTTCTGGGTGCTTTGCACACCAATTCCATACCAGTTTGTCCAGATAAGGCTGGATGAAACCAGAAATATCCGGTTCTGTGGTGGCTAAGTGAATTCCAGCTCTTGCTACAGCTTCTATATTTGCTTGTGTTTTCTCAACAGTATCTATGGACTTTAGAGTTGTGAATGTATTGTAGCATGTAACATTTTGTTTTTCTGTTGGCAAACGCTAATTGGTTTCACATCTAGACAAAACAGGTACACATTCGTGTTTTCTGAGTAAAAAGCTGCAGAAACCAGGTTGAAAATGATATTTGTGTTTGTAAACATGACATTGAATCCACTTGCCAAAGAAAATGACTTTGCTTTTCTCCAAAACCAGGTTGACTCTGCTTTTCTGGGTGCTTTGCACACCAACTCCACACTAGTTTGTGCATCTAGGTTTGGATGAAACCAGAAATATCTGGTTCTGTGGTGGTTCAGTCAATCCCAGCTCTGGCTACAGCTTCTGTGATTGCTTGTGTTTTGTCAATAGTATCTATGGACTTTAGAGTTGTGAATGCATTGTAGCCTGTAGCATTTAGGTTCTCTGTTGGCAAACGCTAATGGTTTCAATGAGACACAACAGGTACACATTCGTGTTTTCTGAGTAAAAAGCTGCAGAAACCAGGTTAAAAGTGATATTTGTGTTGGTAAACATGAGATTGAATCCATGTTCCCAAGAATAAGACATTACTTTTCTCCAAAACTTGGTTGACTCTGCTTTTCTGGGTGCTTTGCACACCAACTCCACACCAGTTTGTTCAGTGAGGTTTGGATGAAAACAGAAATATCCGGTTCTGTGGTGGCTAAGTCAATCCCAGCTCTGGCTACAGCTTCTGTGTTTGCTTGTGTTTTGTCAATAGTATCTATGGACTTTAGAGTTGTGAATGCATTGTAGCCTGTAGCATTTAGGTTTTGGGTTGGCAAACCCTAATGGTTTCAAATGAGACACAACAGGTACACATTCGTGTTTTCTGAGTAAAAAGCTGCAGAAACCGGGATAAAAATCATATTTGTTTTTTTAACCATGACATTGAATCCACTTGCCAAAGAAAAAGACTTTGCTTTTCTCCAAAACCAGGTTGACTCTGCTTTTCTGGGTGCTTTGCACACCAACTCCACACCAGTTTGTTCAGTTAGGTTTGGATGAAAACAGAAATATCCGGTTCTGTGGTGGCTAAGTCAATCCCAGCTCTGGCTACAGCTTCTGTGTTTGCTTGTGTTTTGTCAATAGTATCTATGGACTTTAGAGTTGTGAATGCATTGTAGCCTGTAGCATTTAGGTTTTCTGTTGGCAAACGCTAATGGTTTCAAATGAGACACAACAGGTACACATTCGTGTTTTCTGAGTAAAAAGCTGCAGAAACCAGGTTGAAAATGATATTTGTGTTTGTAAACATGACATTGAATCCACTTGCCAAAGAAAAAGACTTTGCTTTTCTCCAAAACCAGGTTGACTCTGCTTTTCTGGGTGCTTTGCACACCAACACCACACTAGTTTGTGCATCTAGGTTTGGATGAAACCAGAAATATCTGGTTCTGTGGTGGTTCAGTCAATCCCAGCTTTTGCTACAACTTCTGTGTTTGCTTGTGTTTTGTCAATAGTATCTATGGACTTTAGAGTTGTGAATGCATTGTAGCATGTAGCATTTAGGTTTTCTGTTGGCAAACGGTAATGGTTTCAAATGAGACACAACAGGTACACATTCGTGTTTTCTGAGTAAAAAGCTGCAGAAACCAGGTTGAAAATGATATTTGTGTTTGTAAACATGACATTGAATCCACTTGCCCAAGAATAAGACTTTGCTTTTCTCCAAAACCTGGTTGACTCTGCTTTTCTGGGTGCTTTGCACACCAACTCCACACCAGTTTGTTCAGTTAGGTTTGGATGAAACCAGAAATATCCGGTTCTGTGGTGGCTAAGTCAATCCCAGCTCTGGCTACAGCTTCTGTGTTTGCTTGTGTTTTCTCGATAGTATCTACGGACTTAGAGTTGTGAATGCATTGTAGCATGTAACATTTTGATTTTCTGTTGGCAAACGCTAACTGGTTTCACATGGAGACACAACAGGTACACATTCTTGTTTTCTTAGTCAAAAGCTGCAGAAACCAGGTTAAAAATGATATTTGTGTTTGTAAACATGACATTGAATCCACTTGCCCAAGAAAAAGACTTTGCTTTTCTCCAAAACAGGGTTGACTCTGCTTTTCTGGGTGCTTTGCACACCAATTCCATACCAGTTTGTCCAGATAAGGCTGGATGAAACCAGAAATATCCGGTTCTGTGGTGGCTAAGTGAATTCCAGCTCTTGCTACAGCTTCTATATTTGCTTGTGTTTTCTCAACAGTATCTATGGACTTTAGAGTTGTGAATGTATTGTAGCATGTAACATTTTGTTTTTCTGTTGGCAAACGCTAATTGGTTTCACATCTAGACAAAACAGGTACACATTCGTGTTTTCTGAGTAAAAAGCTGCAGAAACCAGGTTGAAAATGATATTTGTGTTTGTAAACATGACATTGAATCCACTTGCCAAAGAAAAAGACTTTGCTTTTCTCCAAAACCAGGTTGACTCTGCTTTTCTGGGTGCTTTGCACACCAACTCCACACTAGTTTGTGCATCTAGGTTTGGATGAAACCAGAAATATCTGGTTCTGTGGTGGTTCAGTCAATCCCAGCTCTGGCTACAGCTTCTGTGATTGCTTGTGTTTTGTCAATAGTATCTATGGACTTTAGAGTTGTGAATGCATTGTAGCCTGTAGCATTTAGGTTCTCTGTTGGCAAACGCTAATGGTTTCAATGAGACACAACAGGTACACATTCGTGTTTTCTGAGTAAAAAGCTGCAGAAACCAGGTTAAAAGTGATATTTGTGTTGGTAAACATGAGATTGAATCCATGTTCCCAAGAATAAGACATTACTTTTCTCCAAAACTTGGTTGACTCTGCTTTTCTGGGTGCTTTGCACACCAACTCCACACCAGTTTGTTCAGTGAGGTTTGGATGAAAACAGAAATATCCGGTTCTGTGGTGGCTAAGTCAATCCCAGCTCTGGCTACAGCTTCTGTGTTTGCTTGTGTTTTGTCAATAGTATCTATGGACTTTAGAGTTGTGAATGCATTGTAGCCTGTAGCATTTAGGTTTTGGGTTGGCAAACCCTAATGGTTTCAAATGAGACACAACAGGTACACATTCGTGTTTTCTGAGTAAAAAGCTGCAGAAACCGGGATAAAAATCATATTTGTTTTTTTAACCATGACATTGAATCCACTTGCCAAAGAAAAAGACTTTGCTTTTCTCCAAAACCAGGTTGACTCTGCTTTTCTGGGTGCTTTGCACACCAACTCCACACCAGTTTGTTCAGTTAGGTTTGGATGAAAACAGAAATATCCGGTTCTGTGGTGGCTAAGTCAATCCCAGCTCTGGCTACAGCTTCTGTGTTTGCTTGTGTTTTGTCAATAGTATCTATGGACTTTAGAGTTGTGAATGCATTGTAGCCTGTAGCATTTAGGTTTTCTGTTGGCAAACGCGAATGGTTTCAAATGAGACACAACAGGTACACATTCGTGTTTTCTGAGTAAAAAGCTGCAGAAACCGGGATAAAAATCATATTTGTTTTTGTAACCATGACATTGAATCCACTTGCCCAAGAATAAGACTTTGCTTTTCTCCAAAACCTGGTTGACTCTGCTTTTCTGGGTGCTTTGCACACCAACTCCACACCAGTTTGTTCAGTTAGGTTTGGATGAAACCAGAAATATCCGGTTCTGTGGTGGCTAAGTCAATCCCAGCTCTTGCTCCAGCTTCTGTGTTTGCTTGTGTTTTCTCGATAGTATCTATGGACTTAGAGTTGTGAATGCATTGTAGCATGTAACATTTTGATTTTCTGTTGGCAAACGCTAACTGGTTTCACATGGAGACACAACAGGTACACATTCTTGTTTTCTTAGTCAAAAGCTGCAGAAACCAGGTTAAAAATGATATTTGTGTTTGTAAACATGACATTGAATCCACTTGCCCAAGAAAAAGACTTTGCTTTTCTCCAAAACAGGGTTGACTCTGCTTTTCTGGGTGCTTTGCACACCAATTCCATACCAGTTTGTCCAGATAAGGCTGGATGAAACCAGAAATATCCGGTTCTGTGGTGGCTAAGTGAATTCCAGCTCTTGCTACAGCTTCTATATTTGCTTGTGTTTTCTCAACAGTATCTATGGACTTTAGAGTTGTGAATGTATTGTAGCATGTAACATTTTGTTTTTCTGTTGGCAAACGCTAATTGGTTTCACATCTAGACAAAACAGGTACACATTCGTGTTTTCTGAGTAAAAAGCTGCAGAAACCAGGTTGAAAATGATATTTGTGTTTGTAAACATGACATTGAATCCACTTGCCAAAGAAAAAGACTTTGCTTTTCTCCAAAACCAGGTTGACTCTGCTTTTCTGGGTGCTTTGCACACCAACTCCACACTAGTTTGTGCATCTAGGTTTGGATGAAACCAGAAATATCTGGTTCTGTGGTGGTTCAGTCAATCCCAGCTCTGGCTACAGCTTCTGTGATTGCTTGTGTTTTGTCAATAGTATCTATGGACTTTAGAGTTGTGAATGCATTGTAGCCTGTAGCATTTAGGTTCTCTGTTGGCAAACGCTAATGGTTTCAAATGAGACACAACAGGTACACATTCGTGTTTTCTGAGTAAAAAGCTGCAGAAACCAGGTTAAAAGTGATATTTGTGTTGGTAAACATGAGATTGAATCCATGTTCCCAAGAATAAGACATTACTTTTCTCCAAAACTTGGTTGACTCTGCTTTTCTGGTTGCTTTGCACACCAACTCCACACCAGTTTGTTCAGTTAGGTTTGGATGAAAACAGAAATATCCGGTTCTGTGGTGGCTAAGTCAATCCCAGCTCTGGCTACAGCTTCTGTGTTTGCTTGTGTTTTGTCAATAGTATCTATGGACTTTAGAGTTGTGAATGCATTGTAGCCTGTAGCATTTAGGTTTTCTGTTGGCAAACGCGAATGGTTTCAAATGAGACACAACAGGTACACATTCGTGTTTTCTGAGTAAAAAGCTGCAGAAACCAGGTTGAAAATGATATTTGTGTTTGTAAACATGACATTGAATCCACTTGCCAAAGAAAAAGACTTTGCTTTTCTCCAAAACCAGGTTGACTCTGCTTTTCTGGGTGCTTTGCACACCAACTCCACACTAGTTTGTGCATCTAGGTTTGGATGAAACCAGAAATATCTGGTTCTGTGGTGGTTCAGTCAATCCCAGCTTTTGCTACAGCTTCTGTGTTTGCTTGTGTTTTGTCAATAGTATCTATGGACTTTAGAGTTGTGAATGCATTGTAGCATGTAGCATTTAGGTTTTCTGTTGGCAAACGGTAATGGTTTCAAATGAGACACAACAGGTACACATTTGTGTTTTCTGAGTAAAAAGCTGCAGAAACCAGGTTAAAAATGATAGTTGTGTTGGTAAACATGAGATTGAATCCATGTTCCCAAGAATAAGACATTACTTTTCTCCAAAACTTGGTTGACTCTGCTTTTCTGGGTGCTTTGCACACCAACTCCACACCAGTTTGTTCAGTGAGGTTTGGATGAAAACAGAAATATCCGGTTCTGTGGTGGCTAAGTCAATCCCAGCTCTGGCTACAGCTTCTGTGTTTGCTTGTGTTTTGTCAATAGTATCTATGGACTTTAGAGTTGTGAATGCATTGTAGCCTGTAGCATTTAGGTTTTCTGTTGGCAAACGCGAATGGTTTCAAATGAGACACAACAGGTACACATTCGTGTTTTCTGAGTAAAAAGCTGCAGAAACCAGGTTGAAAATGATATTTGTGTTTGTAAACATGACATTGAATCCACTTGCCAAAGAAAAAGACTTTGCTTTTCTCCAAAACCAGGTTGACTCTGCTTTTCTGGGTGCTTTGCACACCAACTCCACACCAGTTTGTTCAGTTAGGTTTGGATGAAACCAGAAATATCTGGTTCTGTGGTGGTTCAGTCAATCCCAGCTCTGGCTACAGGTTCTGTGTTTGCTTGTGTTTTGTCAATAGTATCTATGGACTTTAGAGTTGTGAATGCATTGTAGCCTGTAGCATTTAGGTTTTGGGTTGGCAAACCCTAATGGTTTCAAATGAGACACAACAGGTACACATTCGTGTTTTCTGAGTAAAAAGCTGCAGAAACCGGGATAAAAATCATATTTGTTTTTTTAACCATGACAATGAATCCACTTGCCAAAGAAAAAGACTTTGCTTTTCTCCAAAACCAGGTTGACTCTGCTTTTCTGGGTGCTTTGCACACCAACTCCACACCAGTTTGTTCAGTTAGGTTTGGATGAAAACAGAAATATCCGGTTCTGTGGTGGCTAAGTCAATCCCAGCTCTGGCTACACCTTCTGTGTTTGCTTGTGTTTTGTCAATAGTATCTATGGACTTTAGAGTTGTGAATGCATTGTAGCCTGTAGCATTTAGGTTTTCTGTTGGCAAACGCTAATGGTTTCAAATGAGACACAACAGGTACACATTCGTGTTTTCTGAGTAAAAAGCTGCAGAAACCAGGTTGAAAATGATATTTGTGTTTGTAAACATGACATTGAATCCACTTGCCAAAGAAAAAGACTTTGCTTTTCTCCAAAACCAGGTTGACTCTGCTTTTCTGGGTGCTTTGCACACCAACACCACACTAGTTTGTGCATCTAGGTTTGGATGAAACCAGAAATATCTGGTTCTGTGGTGGTTCAGTCAATCCCAGCTTTTGCTACAACTTCTGTGTTTGCTTGTGTTTTGTCAATAGTATCTATGGACTTTAGAGTTGTGAATGCATTGTAGCATGTAGCATTTAGGTTTTCTGTTGGCAAACGGTAATGGTTTCAAATGAGACACAACAGGTACACATTCGTGTTTTCTGAGTAAAAAGCTGCAGAAACCAGGTTAAAAATGATATTTGTGTTGGTAAACATGACATTGAATCCATGTTCCCAAGAATAAGACATTACTTTTCTCCAAAACTTGGTTGACTCTGCTTTTCTGGGTGCTTTGCCCACCAACTCCACACCAGTTTGTTCAGTTAGGTTTGGATGAAAACAGAAATATCCGGTTCTGTGGTGGCTAAGTCAATCCCAGCTCTGGCTACAGCTTCTGTGTTTGCTTGTGTTTTGTCAATAGTATCTATGGACTTTAGAGTTGTGAATGCATTGTAGCCTGTAGCATTTAGGTTTTCTGTTGGCAAACGCTAATGGTTTCAAATGAGACACAACAGGTACACATTCGTGTTTTCTGAGTAAAAAGCTGCAGAAACCAGGTTGAAAATGATATTTGTGTTTGTAAACATGACATTGAATCCACTTGCCCAAGAAAAAGACTTTGCTTTTCTCCAAAACCAGGTTGACTCTGCTTTTCTGGGTGCTTTGCACACCAACACCACACTAGTTTGTGCATCTAGGTTTGGATGAAACCAGAAATATCTGGTTCTGTGGTGGTTCAGTCAATCCCAGCTTTTGCTACAGCTTCTGTGTTTGCTTGTGTTTTGTCAATAGTATCTATGGACTTTAGAGTTGTGAATGCATTGTAGCATGTAGCATTTAGGTTTTCTGTTGGCAAACGGTAATGGTTTCAAATGAGACACAACAGGTACACATTTGTGTTTTCTGAGTAAAAAGCTGCAGAAACCAGGTTAAAAATGATATTTGTGTTGGTAAACATGAGATTGAATCCATGTTCCCAAGAATAAGACATTACTTTTCTCCAAAACTTGGTTGACTCTGCTTTTCTGGGTGCTTTGCACACCAACTCCACACCAGTTTGTTCAGTTAGGTTTGGATGAAAACAGAAATATCCGGTTCTGTGGTGGCTAAGTCAATCCCAGCTCTGGCTACAGCTTCTGTGTTTGCTTGTGTTTTGTCAATAGTATCTATGGACTTTAGAGTTGTGAATGCATTGTTGCCTGTAGCATTTAGGTTTTCTGTTGGCAAACGCGAATGGTTTCAAATGAGACACAACAGGTACACATTCGTGTTTTCTGAGTAAAAAGCTGCAGAAACCGGGATAAAAATCATATTTGTTTTTGTAACCATGACATTGAATCCACTTGCCCAAGAATAAGACTTTGCTTTTCTCCAAAACCTGGTTGACTCTGCTTTTCTGGGTGCTTTGCACACCAACTCCACACCAGTTTGTTCAGTTAGGTTTGGATGAAACCAGAAATATCCGGTTCTGTGGTGGCTAAGTCAATCCCAGCTCTTGCTCCAGCTTCTGTGTTTGCTTGTGTTTTCTCGATAGTATCTATGGACTTAGAGTTGTGAATGCATTGTAGCATGTAACATTTTGATTTTCTGTTGGCAAACGCTAATGGTTTCACATGGAGACACAACAGGTACACATTCTTGTTTTCTTAGTCAAAAGCTGCAGAAACCAGGTTAAAAATGATATTTGTGTTTGTAAACATGACATTGAATCCACTTGCCCACGAAAAAGACTTTGCTTTTCTCCAAAACAGGGTTGACTCTGCTTTTCTGGGTGCTTTGCACACCAATTCCATACCAGTTTGTCCAGATAAGGCTGGATGAAACCAGAAATATCCGGTTCTGTGGTGGCTATGTGAATTCCAGCTCTTGCTACAGCTTCTATATTTGCTTGTGTTTTCTCAACAGTATCTATGGACTTTAGAGTTGTGAATGTATTGTAGCATGTAACATTTTGTTTTTCTGTTGGCAAACGCTAATTGGTTTCACATCTAGACAAAACAGGTACACATTCGTGTTTTCTGAGTAAAAAGCTGCAGAAACCAGGTTGAAAATGATATTTGTGTTTGTAAACATGACATTGAATCCACTTGCAAAAGAAAAAGATTTTGCTTTTCTCCAAAACCAGGTTGACTCTGCTTTTCTGGGTGCTTTGCACACCAACTCCACACTAGTTTGTGCATCTAGGTTTGGATGAAACCAGAAATATCTGGTTCTGTGGTGGTTCAGTCAATCCCAGCTCTGGCTACAGGTTCTGTGTTTGCTTGTGTTTTGTCAATAGTATCTATGGACTTTAGAGTTGTGAATGCATTGTAGCCTGTAGCATTTAGGTTCTCTGTTGGCAAACGCTAATGGTTTCAAATGAGACACAACAGGTACACATTCGTGTTTTCTGAGTAAAAAGCTGCAGAAACCAGGTTAAAAGTGATATTTGTGTTGGTAAACATGAGATTGAATCCATGTTCCCAGGAATAAGACATTACTTTTCTCCAAAACTTGGTTGACTCTGCTTTTCTGGGTGCTTTGCACACCAACTCCACACCAGTTTGTTCAGTTAGGTTTGGATGAAAACAGAAATATCCGGTTCTGTGGTGGCTAAGTCAATCCCAGCTCTGGCTACAGCTTCTGTGTTTGCTTGTGTTTTGTCAATAGTATCTATGGACTTTAGAGTTGTGAATGCATTGTAGCCTGTAGCATTTAGGTTTTCTGTTGGCAAACGCTAATGGTTTCAAATGAGACACAACAGGTACACATTCGTGTTTTCTGAGTAAAAAGCTGCAGAAACCAGGTTGAAAATGATATTTGTGTTTGTAAACATGACATTGAATCCACTTGCCAAAGAAAAAGACTTTGCTTTTCTCCAAAACCAGGTTGACTCTGCTTTTCTGGGTGCTTTGCACACCAACACCACACTAGTTTGTGCATCTAGGTTTGGATGAAACCAGAAATATCTGGTTCTGTGGTGGTTCAGTCAATCCCAGCTTTTGCTACAGCTTCTGTGTTTGCTTGTGTTTTGTCAATAGTATCTATGGACTTTAGAGTTGTGAATGCATTGTAGCATGTAGCATTTAGGTTTTCTGTTGGCAAACGGTAATGGTTTCAAATGAGACACAACAGGTACACATTCGTGTTTTCTGAGTAAAAAGCTGCAGAAACCAGTTTAAAAATGATATTTGTGTTGGTAAACAGGAGATTGAATCCATGTTCCCAAGAATAAGACATTACTTTTCTCCAAAACTTGGTTGACTCTGCTTTTCTGGGTGCTTTGCACACCAACTCCACACCAGTTTGTTCAGTTAGGTTTGGATGAAAACAGAAATATCCGGTTCTGTGGTGGCTAAGTCAATCCCAGCTCTGGCTACAGCTTCTGTGTTTGCTTGTGTTTTGTCAATAGTATCTATGGACTTTAGAGTTGTGAATGCATTGTAGCCTGTAGCATTTAGGTTTTCTGTTGGCAAACGCTAATGGTTTCAAATGAGACACAACAGGTACACATTCGTGTTGAAGAAACCAGGATAAAAATCATATTTGTTTTTGTAACCATGACATTGAATCCACTTGCCCAAGAATAAGACTTTGCTTTTCTCCAAAACCTGGTTGACTCTGCTTTTCCGGGTGCTTTGCACACCAATTCCATACCAGTTTGTCCAGATAAGGCTGGATGAAACCAGAAATATCCGGTTCTGTGGTGGCTAAGTGAATTCCAGCTCTTGCTACAGCTTCTATATTTGCTTGTGTTTTCTCAACAGTATCTATGGACTTTAGAGTTGTGAATGTATTGTAGCATGTAACATTTTGTTTTTCTGTTGGAAAACGCTAATTGGTTTCACATCTAGACAAAACAGGTACACATTCGTGTTTTCTGAGTAAAAAGCTGCAGAAACCAGGTTGAAAATGATATTTGTGTTTGTAAACATGACATTGAATCCACTTGCCAAAGAAAAAGACTTTGCTTTTCTCCAAAACCAGGTTGACTCTGCTTTTCTGGGTGCTTTGCACACCAACTCCACACTAGTTTGTGCATCTAGGTTTGGATGAAACCAGAAATATCTGGTTCTGTGGTGGTTCAGTCAATCCCAGCTCTGGCTACAGCTTCTGTGATTGCTTGTGTTTTGTCAATAGTATCTATGGACTTTAGAGGTGTGAATGCATTGTAGCCTGTAGCATTTAGGTTCTCTGCTGGCAAACGCTAATGGTTTCAAATGAGACACAACAGGTACACATTCGTGTTTTTTGAGTAAAAAGCTGCAGAAACAGGATAAAAATCATATTTGTATTTGTAACCATGACATTGAATCCACTTGCCCATGAATAAGACTTTGCTTTTCTCCAAAACCTGGTTGACTCTGCTTTTCTGGGTGCTTTGCCCACCAACTCGACACCAGTTTGTTCAGCTATGTTTGGATGAAACCAGAAATATCCGGTTCTGTGGTGGCTAAGTCAATCCCAGCTCTTGCTCCAGCTTCTGTGTTTGCTTGTGTTTTCTCGATAGTATCTATGGACTTAGAGTTGTGAATGCATTGTAGCATGTAGCATTTAGGTTTTCTGTTGGCAAAAGCTAACTGGTTTCACATGGAGACACAACAGGTACACATTCTTGTTTTCTTAGTCAAAAGCTGCAGAAACCAGGTTAAAAATGATATTTGTGTTTGTAAACATGACATTGAATCCACTTGCCCAAGAAAAAGACTTTGCTTTTCTCCAAAACAGGGTTGACTCTGCTTTTCTGGGTGCTTTGCACACCAATTCCATACCAGTTTGTCCAGATAAGGCTGGATGAAACCAGAAATATCCGGTTCTGTGGTGGCTAAGTGAATTCCAGCTCTTGCTACAGCTTCTATATTTGCTTGTGTTTTCTCAACAGTATCTATGGACTTTAGAGTTGTGAATGTATTGTAGCATGTAACATTTTGTTTTTCTGTTGGAAAACGCTAATTGGTTTCACATCTAGACAAAACAGGTACACATTCGTGTTTTCTGAGTAAAAAGCTGCAGAGACCAGGTTGAAAATGATATTTGTGTTTGTAAACATGACATTGAATCCACTTGCCAAAGAAAAAGACTTTGCTTTTCTCCAAAACCAGGTTGACTCTGCTTTTCTGGGTGCTTTGCACACCAACTCCACACTAGTTTGTGCATCTAGGTTTGGATGAAACCAGAAATATCTGGTTCTGTGGTGGTTCAGTCAATCCCAGCTCTGGCTACAGCTTCTGTGATTGCTTGTGTTTTGTCAATAGTATCTATGGACTTTAGAGTTGTGAATGCATTGTAGCCTGTAGCATTTAGGTTCTCTGTTGGCAAACGGTAATGGTTTCAAATGAGACACAACAGGTACACATTCGTGTTTTCTGAGTAAAAAGCTGCAGAAACCAGGTTAAAAATGATATTTGTGTTGGTAAACATGAGATTGAATCCATGTTCCCAAGAATAAGACATTACTTTTCTCCAAAACTTGGTTGACTCTGCTTTTCTGGGTGCTTTGCACACCAACTCCACACCAGTTTGTTCAGTTAGGTTTGGATGAAAACAGAAATATCCGGTTCTGTGGTGGCTAAGTCAATCCCAGCTCTGGCTACAGCTTCTGTGTTTGCTTGTGTTTTGTCAATAGTATCTATGGACTTTAGAGTTGTGAATGCATTGTAGCCTGTAGCATTTAGGTTTTCTGTTGGCAAACGCTAATGGTTTCAAATGAGACACAACAGGTACACATTCGTGTTGAAGAAACCAGGATAAAAATCATATTTGTTTTTGTAACCATGACATTGAATCCACTTGCCCAAGAATAAGACTTTGCTTTTCTCCAAAACCTGGTTGACTCTGCTTTTCTGGGTGCTTTGCACACCAATTCCATACCAGTTTGTCCAGATAAGGCTGGATGAAACCAGAAATATCCGGTTCTGTGGTGGCTAAGTGAATTCCAGCTCTTGCTACAGCTTCTATATTTGCTTGTGTTTTCTCAACAGTATCTATGGACTTTAGAGTTTTGAATGTATTGTAGCATGTAACATTTTGTTTTTCTGTTGGCAAACGCTAATTGGTTTCACATCTAGACAAAACAGGTACACATTCGTGTTTTCTGAGTAAAAAGCTGCAGAAACCAGGTTGAAAATGATATTTGTGTTTGTAAACATGACATTGAATCCACTTGCCAAAGAAAAAGACTTTGCTTTTCTCCAAAACCAGGTTGACTCTGCTTTTCTGGGTGCTTTGCACACCAACTCCACACTAGTTTGTGCATCTAGGTTTGGATGAAACCAGAAATATCTGGTTCTGTGGTGGTTCAGTCAATCCCAGCTCTGGCTACAGCTTCTGTGATTGCTTGTGTTTTGTCAATAGTATCTATGGACTTTAGAGTTGTGAATACATTGTAGCCTGTAGCATTTAGGTTCTCTGCTGGCAAACGCTAATGGTTTCAAATGAGACACAACAGGTACACATTAGTGTTTTCTGAGTAAAAAGCTGCAGAAACCAGGATAAAAATCATATTTGTATTTGTAACCATGACATTGAATCCACTTGCCCAAGAATAAGACTTTGCTTTTCTCCAAAACCTGGTTGACTCTGCTTTTCTGGGTGCTTTGCCCACCAACTCGACACCAGTTTGTTCAGCTATGTTTGGATGAAACCAGAAATATCCGGTTCTGTGGTGGCTAAGTCAATCCCAGCTCTTGCTCCAGCTTCTGTGTTTGCTTGTGTTTTCTCGATAGTATCTATGGACTTAGAGTTGTGAATGCATTGTAGCATGTAGCATTTAGGTTTTCTGTTGGCAAAAGCTAATGGTTTCACATGGAGACACAACAGGTACACATTCTTGTTTTCTTAGTCAAAAGCTGCAGAAACCAGGTTAAAAATGATATTTGTGTTTGTAAACATGACATTGAATCCACTTGCCCACGAAAAAGACTTTGCTTTTCTCCAAAACAGGGTTGACTCTGCTTTTCTGGTTGCTTTGCACACCAATTCCATACCAGTTTGTCCAGATAAGGCTGGATGAAACCAGAAATATCCGGTTCTGTGGTGGCTAAGTGAATTCCAGCTCTTGCTACAGCTTCTATATTTGCTTGTGTTTTCTCAACAGTATCTATGGACTTTAGAGTTGTGAATGTATTGTAGCATGTAACATTTTGTTTTTCTGTTGGCAAACGCTAATTGGTTTCACATCTAGACAAAACAGGTACACATTCGTGTTTTCTGAGTAAAAAGCTGCAGAAACCAGGTTGAAAATGATATTTGTGTTTGTAAACATGACATTGAATCCACTTGCCATAGAAAAAGATTTTGCTTTTCTCCAAAACCAGGTTGACTCTGCTTTTCTGGGTGCTTTGCACACCAACTCCACACTAGTTTGTGCATCTAGGTTTGGATGAAACCAGAAATATCTGGTTCTGTGGTGGTTCAGTCAATCCCAGCTCTGGCTACAGCTTCTGTGATTGCTTGTGTTTTGTCAATAGTATCTATGGACTTTAGAGTTGTGAATGCATTGTAGCCTGTAGCATTTAGGTTCTCTGTTGGCAAACGCTAATGGTTTCAAATGAGACACAACAGGTACACATTCGTGTTTTCTGAGTAAAAAGCTGCAGAAACCAGGTTAAAAGTGATATTTGTGTTGGTAAACATGAGATTGAATCCATGTTCCCAGGAATAAGACATTACTTTTCTCCAAAACTTGGTTGACTCTGCTTTTCTGGGTGCTTTGCACACCAACTCCACACCAGTTTGTTCAGTTAGGTTTGGATGAAAACAGAAATATCCGGTTCTGTGGTGGCTAAGTCAATCCCAGCTCTGGCTACAGCTTCTGTGTTTGCTTGTGTTTTGTCAATAGTATCTATGGACTTTAGAGTTGTGAATGCATTGTAGCCTGTAGCATTTAGGTTTTCTGTTGGCAAACGCTAATGGTTTCAAATGAGACACAACAGGTACACATTCGTGTTGAAGAAACCAGGATAAAAATCATATTTGTTTTTGTAACCATGACATTGAATCCACTTGCCCAAGAATAAGACTTTGCTTTTCTCCAAAACCTGGTTGACTCTGCTTTTCTGGGTGCTTTGCACACCAATTCCATACCAGTTTGTCCAGATAAGGCTGGATGAAACCAGAAATATCCGGTTCTGTGGTGGCTAAGTGAATTCCAGCTCTTGCTACAGCTTCTATATTTGCTTGTGTTTTCTCAACAGTATCTATGGACTTTAGAGTTGTGAATGTATTGTAGCATGTAACATTTTGTTTTTCTGTTGGAAAACGCTAATTGGTTTCACATCTAGACAAAACAGGTACACATTCGTGTTTTCTGAGTAAAAAGCTGCAGAAACCAGGTTGAAAATGATATTTGTGTTTGTAAACATGACATTGAATCCACTTGCCAAAGAAAAAGACTTTGCTTTTCTCCAAAACCAGGTTGACTCTGCTTTTCTGGGTGCTTTGCACACCAACTCCACACTAGTTTGTGCATCTAGGTTTGGATGAAACCAGAAATATCTGGTTCTGTGGTGGTTCAGTCAATCCCAGCTCTGGCTACAGCTTCTGTGATTGCTTGTGTTTTGTCAATAGTATCTATGGACTTTAGAGTTGTGAATGCATTGTAGCCTGTAGCATTTAGGTTCTCTGTTGGCAAACGCTAATGGTTTCAAATGAGACACAACAGGTACACATTCGTGTTTTCTGAGTAAAAAGCTGCAGAAACCAGGTTAAAAATGATATTTGTGTTGGTAAACATGAGATTGAATCCATGTTCCCAAGAATAAGACATTACTTTTCTCCAAAACTTGGTTGACTCTGCTTTTCTGGGTGCTTTGCACACCAACTCCACACCAGTTTGTTCAGTTAGGTTTGGATGAAAACAGAAATATCCGGTTCTGTGGTGGCTAAGTCAATCCCAGCTCTGGCTACAGCTTCTGTGTTTGCTTGTGTTTTGTCAATAGTATCTATGGACTTTAGAGTTGTGAATGCATTGTAGCCTGTAGCATTTAGGTTTTCTGTTGGCAAACGCTAATGGTTTCAAATGAGACACAACAGGTACACATTCGTGTTGAAGAAACCAGGATAAAAATCATATTTGTTTTTGTAACCATGACATTGAATCCACTTGCCCAAGAATAAGACTTTGCTTTTCTCCAAAACCTGGTTGACTCTGCTTTTCTGGGTGCTTTGCACACCAATTCCATACCAGTTTGTCCAGATAAGGCTGGATGAAACCAGAAATATCCGGTTCTGTGGTGGCTAAGTGAATTCCAGCTCTTGCTACAGCTTCTATATTTGCTTGTGTTTTCTCAACAGTATCTATGGACTTTAGAGTTGTGAATGTATTGTAGCATGTAACATTTTGTTTTTCTGTTGGCAAACGCTAATTGGTTTCACATCTAGACAAAACAGGTACACATTCGTGTTTTCTGAGCAAAAAGCTGCAGAAACCAGGTTGAAAATGATATTTGTGTTTGTAAACATGACATTGAATCCACTTGCCAAAGAAAAAGACTTTGCTTTTCTCCAAAACCAGGTTGACTCTGCTTTTCTGGGTGCTTTGCACACCAACTCCACACTAGTTTGTGCATCTAGGTTTGGATGAAACCAGAAATATCTGATTCTGTGGTGGTTCAGTCAATCCCAGCTCTGGCTACAGCTTCTGTGATTGCTTGTGTTTTGTCAATAGTATCTATGGACTTTAGAGTTGTGAATGCATTGTAGCCTGTAGCATTTAGGTTCTCTGTTGGCAAACGCTAATGGTTTCAAATGAGACACAACAGGTACACATTCGTGTTTTCTGAGTAAAAAGCTGCAGAAACCAGGTTAAAAATGATATTTGTGTTGGTAAACATGAGATTGAATCCATGTTCCCAAGAATAAGACATTACTTTTCTCCAAAACTTGGTTGACTCTGCTTTTCTGGGTGCTTTGCACACCAACTCCACACCAGTTTGTTCAGTTAGGTTTGGATGAAAACTGAAATATCCGGTTCTGTGGTGGCTAAGTCAATCCCAGCTCTGGCTACAGCTTCTGTGTTTGCTTGTGTTTTGTCAATAGTATCTATGGACTTTAGAGTTGTGAATGCATTGTAGTCTGTAGCATTTAGGTTTTCTGTTGGCAAACGCTAATGGTTTCAAATGAGACACAACAGGTACACATTCGTGTTGAAGAAACCAGGATAAAAATCATATTTGTTTTTGTAACCATGACATTGAATCCACTTGCCCAAGAATAAGACTTTGCTTTTCTCCAAAACCTGGTTGACTCTGCTTTTCTGGGTGCTTTGCACACCAATTCCATACCAGTTTGTCCAGATAAGGCTGGATGAAACCAGAAATATCCGGTTCTGTGGTGGCTAAGTGAATTCCAGCTCTTGCTACAGCTTCTATATTTGCTTGTGTTTTCTCAACAGTATCTATGGACTTTAGAGTTTTGAATGTATTGTAGCATGTAACATTTTGTTTTTCTGTTGGCAAACGCTAATTGGTTTCACATCTAGACAAAACAGGTACACATTCGTGTTTTCTGAGTAAAAAGCTGCAGAAACCAGGTTGAAAATGTTATTTGTGTTTGTAAACATGACATTGAATCCACTTGCCAAAGAAAAAGACTTTGCTTTTCTCCAAAACCAGGTTGACTCTGCTTTTCTGGGTGCTTTGCACACCAACTCCACACTAGTTTGTGCATCTAGGTTTGGATGAAACCAGAAATATCTGGTTCTGTGGTGGTTCAGTCAATCCCAGCTCTGGCTACAGCTTCTGTGATTGCTTGTGTTTTGTCAATAGTATCTATGGACTTTAGAGTTGTGAATGCATTGTAGCCTGTAGCATTTAGGTTCTCTGTTGGCAAACGCTAATGGTTTCAAATGAGACACAACAGGTACACATTCGTGTTTTCTGAGTAAAAAGCTGCAGAAACCAGGATAAAAATCATATTTGTATTTGTAACCATGACATTGAATCCACTTGCCCAAGAATAAGACTTTGCTTTTCTCCAAAACCTGGTTGACTCTGCTTTTCTGGGTGCTTTGCCCACCAACTCGACACCAGTTTGTTCAGCTATGTTTGGATGAAACCAGAAATATCCGGTTCTGTGGTGGCTAAGTCAATCCCAGCTCTTGCTCCAGCTTCTGTGTTTGCTTGTGTTTTCTCGATAGTATCTATGGACTTAGAGTTGTGAATGCATTGTAGCATGTAGCATTTAGGTTTTCTGTTGGCAAAAGCTAACTGGTTTCACATGGAGACACAACAGGTACACATTCTTGTTTTCTTAGTCAAAAGCTGCAGAAACCAGGTTAAAAATGATATTTGTGTTTGTAAACATGACATTGAATCCACTTGCCCAAGAAAAAGACTTTGCTTTTCTCCAAAACAGGGTTGACTCTGCTTTTCTGGGTGCTTTGCACACCAATTCCATACCAGTTTGTCCAGATAAGGCTGGATGAAACCAGAAATATCCGGTTCTGTGGTGGCTAAGTGAATTCCAGCTCTTGCTACAGCTTCTATATTTGCTTGTGTTTTCTCAACAGTATCTATGGACTTTAGAGTTTTGAATGTATTGTAGCATGTAACATTTTGTTTTTCTGTTGGCAAACGCTAATTGGTTTCACATCTAGACAAAACAGGTACACATTCGTGTTTTCTGAGTAAAAAGCTGAAGAAACCAGGTTGAAAATGATATTTGTGTTTGTAAACATGACATTGAATCCACTTGCCAAAGAAAAAGACTTTGCTTTTCTCCAAAACCAGGTTGACTCTGCTTTTCTGGGTGCTTTGCACACCAACTCCACACTAGTTTGTGCATCTAGGTTTGGATGAAACAAGAAATATCTGGTTCTGTGGTGGTTCAGTCAATCCCAGCTCTGGCTACAGCTTCTGTGATTGCTTGTGTTTTGTCAATAGTATCTATGGACTTTAGAGTTGTGAATGCATTGTAGCCTGTAGCATTTAGGTTCTCTGCTGGCAAACGCTAATGGTTTCAAATGAGACACAACAGGTACACATTCGTGTTTTCTGAGTAAAAAGCTGCAGAAACCAGGATAAAAATCATATTTGTATTTGTAACCATGACATTGAATCCACTTGCCCAAGAATAAGACTTTGCTTTTCTCCAAAACCTGGTTGACTCTGCTTTTCTGGGTGCTTTGCCCACCAACTCGACACCAGTTTGTTCAGCTATGTTTGGATGAAACCAGAAATATCCGGTTCTGTGGTGGCTAAGTCAATCCCAGCTCTTGCTCCAGCTTCTGTGTTTGCTTGTGTTTTCTCGATAGTATCTATGGACTTAGAGTTGTGAATGCATTGTAGCATGTAGCATTTAGGTTTTCTGTTGGCAAAAGCTAACTGGTTTCACATGGAGACACAACAGGTACACATTCTTGTTTTCTTAGTCAACAGCTGCAGAAACCAGGTTAAAAATGATATTTGTGTTTGTAAACATGACATTGAATCCACTTGCCCAAGAAAAAGACTTTGCTTTTCTCCAAAACAGGGTTGACTCTGCTTTTCTGGGTGCTTTGCACACCAATTCCATACCAGTTTGTCCAGATAAGGCTGGATGAAACCAGAAATATCCGGTTCTGTGGTGGCTAAGTGAATTCCAGCTCTTGCTACAGCTTCTATATTTGCTTGTGTTTTCTCAACAGTATCTATGGACTTTAGAGTTGTGAATGTATTGTAGCATGTAACATTTTGTTTTTCTGTTGGAAAACGCTAATTGGTTTCACATCTAGACAAAACAGGTACACATTCGTGTTTTCTGAGTAAAAAGCTGCAGAAACCAGGTTGAAAATGATATTTGTGTTTGTAAACATGACATTGAATCCACTTGCCAAAGAAAAAGACTTTGCTTTTCTCCAAAACCAGGTTGACTCTGCTTTTCTGGGTGCTTTGCACACCAACTCCACACTAGTTTGTGCATCTAGGTTTGGATGAAACCAGAAATATCTGATTCTGTGGTGGTTCAGTCAATCCCAGCTCTGGCTACAGCTTCTGTGATTGCTTGTGTTTTGTCAATAGTATCTATGGACTTTAGAGTTGTGAATGCATTGTAGCCTGTAGCATTTAGGTTCTCTGTTGGCAAACGCTAATGGTTTCAAATGAGACACAACAGGTACACATTCGTGTTTTCTGAGTAAAAAGCTGCAGAAACCAGGTTAAAAATGATATTTGTGTTGGTAAACATGAGATTGAATCCATGTTCCCAAGAATAAGACATTACTTTTCTCCAAAACTTGGTTGACTCTGCTTTTCTGGGTGCTTTGCACACCAACTCCACACCAGTTTGTTCAGTTAGGTTTGGATGAAAACTGAAATATCCGGTTCTGCGGTGGCTAAGTCAATCCCAGCTCTGGCTACAGCTTCTGTGTTTGCTTGTGTTTTGTCAATAGTATCTATGGACTTTAGAGTTGTGAATGCATTGTAGCCTGTAGCATTTAGGTTTTCTGTTGGCAAACGCTAATGGTTTCAAATGAGACACAACAGGTACACATTCGTGTTGAAGAAACCAGGATAAAAATCATATTTGTTTTTGTAACCATGACATTGAATCCACTTGCCCAAGAATAAGACTGTGCTTTTCTCCAAAACCTGGTTGACGCTGCTTTTCTGGGTGCTTTGCACACCAATTCCATACCAGTTTGTCCAGATAAGGCTGGATGAAACCAGAAATATCCGGTTCTGTGGTGGCTAAGTGAATTCCAGCTCTTGCTACAGCTTCTATATTTGCTTGTGTTTTCTCAACAGTATCTATGGACTTTAGAGTTTTGAATGTATTGTAGCATGTAACATTTTGTTTTTCTGTTGGCAAACGCTAATTGGTTTCACATCTAGACAAAACAGGTACACATTCGTGTTTTCTGAGTAAAAAGCTGCAGAAACCAGGTTGAAAATGTTATTTGTGTTTGTAAACATGACATTGAATCCACTTGCCAAAGAAAAAGACTTTGCTTTTCTCCAAAACCAGGTTGACTCTGCTTTTCTGGGTGCTTTGCACACCAACTCCGCACTAGTTTGTGCATCTAGGTTTGGATGAAAACAGAAATATCTGGTTCTGTGGTGGTTCAGTCAATCCCAGCTCTGGCTACAGCTTCTGTGATTGCTTGTGTTTTGTCAATAGTATCTATGGACTTTAGAGTTGTGAATGCATTGTAGCCTGTAGCATTTAGGTTCTCTGCTGGCAAACGCTAATGGTTTCAAATGAGACACAACAGGTACACATTCGTGTTTTCTGAGTAAAAAGCTGCAGAAACCAGGATAAAAATCATATTTGTATTTGTAACCATGACATTGAATCCACTTGCCCAAGAATAAGACTTTGCTTTTCTCCAAAACCTGGTTGACTCTGCTTTTCTGGGTGCTTTGCCCACCAACTCGACACCAGTTTGTTCAGCTATGTTTGGATGAAACCAGAAATATCCGGTTCTGTGGTGGCTCAGTCAATCCCAGCTCTTGCTCCAGCTTCTGTGTTTGCTTGTGTTTTGTCGATAGTATCTATGGACTTAGAGTTGTGAATGCATTGTAGCATGTAACATTTTGATTTTCTGTTGGCAAACGCTAATGGTTTCACATGGAGACACAACAGGTACACATTCTTGTTTTCTTAGTCAAAAGCTGCAGAAACCAGGTTAAAAATGATATTTGTGTTTGTAAACATGACATTGAATCCACTTGCCCACGAAAAAGACTTTGCTTTTCTCCAAAACAGGGTTGACTCTGCTTTTCTGGGTGCTTTGCACACCAATTCCATACCAGTTTGTCCAGATAAGGCTGGATGAAACCAGAAATATCCGGTTCTGTGGTGGCTAAGTGAATTCCAGCTCTTGCTACAGCTTCTATATTTGCTTGTGTTTTCTCAACAGTATCTATGGACTTTAGAGTTGTGAATGTATTGTAGCATGTAACATTTTGTTTTTCTGTTGGCAAACGCTAATTGGTTTCACATCTAGACAAAACAGGTACACATTCGTGTTTTCTGAGTAAAAAGCTGCAGAAACCAGGTTGAAAATGATATTTGTGTTTGTAAACATGACATTGAATCCACTTGCAAAAGAAAAAGATTTTGCTTTTCTCCAAAACCAGGTTGACTCTGCTTTTCTGGGTGCTTTGCACACCAACTCCACACTAGTTTGTGCATCTAGGTTTGGATGAAACCAGAAATATCTGGTTCTGTGGTGGTTCAGTCAATCCCAGCTCTGGCTACAGCTTCTGTGATTGCTTGTGTTTTGTCAATAGTATCTATGGACTTTAGAGTTGTGAATGCATTGTAGCCTGTAGCATTTAGGTTCTCTGTTGGCAAACGCTAATGGTTTCAAATGAGACACAACAGGTACACATTCGCGTTTTCTGAGTAAAAAGCTGCAGAAACCAGGTTAAAAGTGATATTTGTGTTGGTAAACATGAGATTGAATCCATGTTCCCAGGAATAAGACATTACTTTTCTCCAAAACTTGGTTGACTCTGCTTTTCTGGGTGCTTTGCACACCAACTCCACACCAGTTTGTTCAGTTAGGTTTGGATGAAAACAGAAATATCCGGTTCTGTGGTGGCTAAGTCAATCCCAGCTCTGGCTACAGCTTCTGTGTTTGCTTGTGTTTTGTCAATAGTATCTATGGACTTTAGAGTTGTGAATGCATTGTAGCCTGTAGCATTTAGGTTCTCTGTTGGCAAACGCTAATGGTTTCAAATGAGACACAACAGGTACACATTCGTGTTTTCTGAGTAAAAAGCTGCAGAAACCAGGTTGAAAATGATATTTGTGTTTGTAAACATGACATTGAATCCACTTGCCAAAGAAAAAGACTTTGCTTTTCTCCAAAACCAGGTTGACTCTGCTTTTCTGGGTGCTTTGCACACCAACACCACACTAGTTTGTGCATCTAGGTTTGGATGAAACCAGAAATATCTGGTTCTGTGGTGGTTCAGTCAATCCCAGCTTTTGCTACAGCTTCTGTGTTTGCTTGTGTTTTGTCAATAGTATCTATGGACTTTAGAGTTGTGAATGCATTGTAGCATGTAGCATTTAGGTTTTCTGTTGTCAAACGGTAATGGTTTCAAATGAGACACAACAGGTACACATTCGTGTTTTCTGAGTAAAAAGCTGCAGAAACCAGTTTAAAAATGATATTTGTGTTGGTAAACAGGAGATTGAATCCATGTTCCCAAGAATAAGACATTACTTTTCTCCAAAACTTGGTTGACTCTGCTTTTCTGGGTGCTTTGCACACCAACTCCACACCAGTTTGTTCAGTTAGGTTTGGATGAAAACAGAAATATCCGGTTCTGTGGTGGCTAAGTCAATCCCAGCTCTGGCTACAGCTTCTGTGTTTGCTTGTGTTTTGTCAATAGTATCTATGGACTTTAGAGTTGTGAATGCATTGTAGCCTGTAGCATTTAGGTTTTCTGTTGGCAAACGCTAATGGTTTCAAATGAGACACAACAGGTACACATTCGTGCTGAAGAAACCAGGATAAAAATCATATTTGTTTTTGTAACCATGACATTGAATCCACTTGCCCAAGAATAAGACTTTGCTTTTCTCCAAAACCTGGTTGACTCTGCTTTTCCGGGTGCTTTGCACACCAATTCCATACCAGTTTGTCCAGATAAGGCTGGATGAAACCAGAAATATCCGGTTCTGTGGTGGCTAAGTGAATTCCAGCTCTTGCTACAGCTTCTATATTTGCTTGTGTTTTCTCAACAGTATCTATGGACTTTAGAGTTGTGAATGTATTGTAGCATGTAACATTTTGTTTTTCTGTTGGAAAACGCTAATTGGTTTCACATCTAGACAAAACAGGTACACATTCGTGTTTTCTGAGTAAAAAGCTGCAGAAACCAGGTTGAAAATGATATTTGTGTTTGTAAACATGACATTGAATCCACTTGCCAAAGAAAAAGACTTTGCTTTTCTCCAAAACCAGGTTGACTCTGCTTTTCTGGGTGCTTTGCACACCAACTCCACACTAGTTTGTGCATCTAGGTTTGGATGAAACCAGAAATATCTGGTTCTGTGGTGGTTCAGTCAATCCCAGCTCTGGCTACAGCTTCTGTGATTGCTTGTGTTTTGTCAATAGTATCTATGGACTTTAGAGTTGTGAATGCATTGTAGCCTGTAGCATTTAGGTTCTCTGCTGGCAAACGCTAATGGTTTCAAATGAGACACAACAGGTACACATTCGTGTTTTCTGAGTAAAAAGCTGCAGAAACCAGGATAAAAATCATATTTGTATTTGTAACCATGACATTGAATCCACTTGCCCATGAATAAGACTTTGCTTTTCTCCAAAACCTGGTTGACTCTGCTTTTCTGGGTGCTTTGCCCACCAACTCGACACCAGTTTGTTCAGCTATGTTTGGATGAAACCAGAAATATCCGGTTCTGTGGTGGCTAAGTCAATCCCAGCTCTTGCTCCAGCTTCTGTGTTTGCTTGTGTTTTCTCGATAGTATCTATGGACTTAGAGTTGTGAATGCATTGTAGCATGTAGCATTTAGGTTTTCTGTTGGCAAAAGCTAACTGGTTTCACATGGAGACACAACAGGTACACATTCTTGTTTTCTTAGTCAACAGCTGCAGAAACCAGGTTAAAAATGATATTTGTGTTTGTAAACATGACATTGAATCCACTTGCCCAAGAAAAAGACTTTGCTTTTCTCCAAAACAGGGTTGACTCTGCTTTTCTGGGTGCTTTGCACACCAATTCCATACCAGTTTGTCCAGATAAGGCTGGATGAAACCAGAAATATCCGGTTCTGTGGTGGCTAAGTGAATTCCAGCTCTTGCTACAGCTTCTATATTTGCTTGTGTTTTCTCAACAGTATCTATGGACTTTAGAGTTGTGAATGTATTGTAGCATGTAACATTTTGTTTTTCTGTTGGAAAACGCTAATTGGTTTCACATCTAGACAAAACAGGTACACATTCGTGTTTTCTGAGTAAAAAGCTGCAGAAACCAGGTTGAAAATGATATTTGTGTTTGTAAACATGACATTGAATCCACTTGCCAAAGAAAAAGACTTTGCTTTTCTCCAAAACCAGGTTGACTCTGCTTTTCTGGGTGCTTTGCACACCAACTCCACACTAGTTTGTGCATCTAGGTTTGGATGAAACCAGAAATATCTGATTCTGTGGTGGTTCAGTCAATCCCAGCTCTGGCTACAGCTTCTGTGATTGCTTGTGTTTTGTCAATAGTATCTATGGACTTTAGAGTTGTGAATGCATTGTAGCCTGTAGCATTTAGGTTCTCTGTTGGCAAACGCTAATGGTTTCAAATGAGACACAACAGGTACACATTCGTGTTTTCTGAGTAAAAAGCTGCAGAAACCAGGTTAAAAATGATATTTGTGTTGGTAAA
This sequence comes from Sylvilagus floridanus, assembly GCA_949820135.1. Lineage (NCBI taxonomy): Eukaryota > Metazoa > Chordata > Mammalia > Lagomorpha > Leporidae > Sylvilagus > Sylvilagus floridanus. The sequence continues at coordinate 29,480,401 of OX463232.1, forward strand.
CATGAGATTGAATCCATGTGCCCAAGAATAAGACTTTGCTTTTCTCCAAAACTTGGTTGACTCTGCTTTTAGGGTGCTTTGCACACCAACTCCACACCAGTTTTTTCAGCTAGGTTTGGATGAAAACAGAAATATACGGTTCTGTGGTGGCTAAGTCAATCCCAGCTCTTGCTACAGCTTCTGTGTTTGCTTGTGTTTTCTCGATAGTATCTATGGACTTAGAGTTGTGAATGCATTGTTGCATGTAACATTTTGTTTTTCTGTTGGCAAGCGCTAACTGGTTTCACATGGAGACACAACAGGTACACATTCGTGTTTTCTTAGTAAAAAGCTGCAGAAACCAGTTTAAAAATGATATTTGTGTTTGTAAACATGACATTGAATCCACTTGCCCAAGAAAAAGACTTTGCTTTTCTCCAAAACAGGGTTGACTCTGCTTTTCTGGGTGCTTTGCACACTAATTCCATACCAGTTTGTCCAGATAAGACTGGATGAAACCAGAAATATCCAGTTCTGTGGTGGCTAAGTGAATTCCAGCTCTTGCTACAGCTTCTATATTTGCTTGTGTTTTCTCAACAGTATCTATGGACTTTAGAGTTGTGAATGTATTGTAGCATGTAACATTTTGTTTTTCTGTTGGAAAACGCTAATTGGTTTCACATCTAGACAAAACAGGTACACATTCGTTTTTTCTGAGTAAAAAGCTGCAGAAACAAGGTTGAAAATGATATTTGTGTTTGTAAACATGACATTGAATCCACTTGCCAAAGAAAAAGACTTTGCTTTTCTCCAAAACCAGGTTGACTCTGCTTTTCTGGGTGCTTTGCACACCAACTCCACACTAGTTTGTGCATCTAGGTTTGGATGATACCAGAAATATCTGGTTCTGTGGTGGCTAAGTCCATCCCAGCTCTGGCTACAGCTTCTGTGATTGCTTGTGTTTTGTCAATAGTATCTATGGACTTTAGAGTTGTGAATGCATTGTAGCCTGTAGCATTTAGGTTCTCTGTTGGCAAACGCTAATGGTTTCAAATGAGACACAACAGGTACACATTCGTGTTTTCTGAGTAAAAAGCTGCAGAAACCAGGTTAAAAATGATGTTTGTGTTGGTTACCATGATTGAATCCATGTTCCCAAGAATAAGACATTGCTTTACTCCAAAACTTGGTTGACTCGGCTTTTCTGGGTGCTTTGCACACCAACTCCACACCAGTTTGTTCAGTTAGGTTTGGATGAAAACAAAAATATCCGGTTCTGTGGTGGCTAAGTCAATCCCAGCTCTTGCTACAGCTTCTGTGTTTGCTTGTGTTTTGTCAATAGTATCTATGGACTTTAGAGTTGTGAATGCATTGTAGCCTGTAGCATTAAGGTTTTCTGTTGGCAAACGCTAATGGTTTCAAATGAGACACAACAGGTACACATTCGTGTTTTCTGAGTAAAAAGCTGCAGAAACCAGGTTGAAAATGATATTTGTGTTTGTAAACATGACGTTGAATCCACTTGCCAAAGAAAAAGACTTTGCTTTTCTCCAAAACCAGGTTGACTCTGCTTTTCTGGGTGCTTTGCACACCAACTCCACACTAGTTTGTGCATCTAGGTTTGGATGAAACCAGAAAAATCTGGTTCTGTGGTGGTTCAGTCAATCCCAGCTTTTGCTACAGCTTCTGTGTTTGCTTGTGTTTTGTCAATAGTATCTATGGACTTTAGAGTTTTGAATGCATTGTAGCATGTAGCATTTAGATTCTCTGTTGGCAAACGCTAATGGTTTCAAATGAGACACAACAGGTACACATTCGTGTTTTCTGAGTAAAAAGCTGCAGAAACCAGGTTAAAAATGATATTTGTGTTGGTAAACATGAGATTGAATCCATGTTCCCAAGAATAAGACATTACTTTTCTCCAAAACTTGGTTGACTCTGCTTTTCTGGGTGCTTTGCACACCAACTCCACACCAGTTTGTTCAGTTAGGTTTGGATGAAAACAGAAATATCCGGTTCTGTGGTGGCTAAGTCAATCCCAGCTCTGGCTACAGCTTCTGTGTTTGCTTGTGTTTTGTCAATAGTATCTATGGACTTTAGAGTTGTGAATGCATTGTAGCATGTAGCATTTAGGTTTTCTGTTGGCAAACGCTAATGGTTTCAAATGAGACACAACAGGTACACATTCGTGTTTTCTGAGTAAAAAGCTGCAGAAACCAGGATAAAAATCATATTTTTTTTGTAACCATGACATTGAATCCACTAGCCCAAGAATAATACTTTGCTTTTCTCCAAAACCTGGTTGACTCTGCTTTTCTGGGTGCTTTGCCCACCAACTCGACACCAGTTTGTTCAGCTATGTTTGGATGAAACCAGAAATATCCGGTTCTGTGGTGGCTAAGTCAATCCCAGCTCTTGCTCCAGCTTCTGTGTTTGCTTGTGTTTTGCGAAAGTATCTATGGACTTAGAGTTGTGAATGCATTGTAGCATGTAACATTTTGTTTTGCTGTTGGCAAAAGCTAATAGGTTTCACATGGAGACACAACAGGTACATATTCTTGTTTTCTTAGTAAAAAGCTGCAGAAACCAGGTTAAAAATGATATTTGTGTTTGTAAACATGACATTGAATCCACTTGCCCAAGAAAAAGACTTTGCTTTTCTCCAAAACAGGGTTGACTCTGCTTTTCTGGGTGCTTTGCACACCAATTCCATACCAGTTTGTCCAGATATGGCTGGATGATACCAGAAATATCTGGTTCTGTGGTGGCTAAGTGAATTCCAGCTCTTGCTACAGCTTCTATATTTGCTTGTGTTTTCTCAACAGTATCTATGGACTTTAGAGTTGTGAATGTATTGTAGCATGTAACATTTTGTTTTTCTGTTGGCAAACGCTATTTGGTTTCACATCTAGACAAAACAGGTACACATTCGTGTTTTCTGGGTAAAAAGCTGCAGAAACCAGGTTGAAAATGATATTTGCGTTTGTAAACATGACATTGAATCCACTTGCCAAAGAAAAAGACTTTGCTTTTCTCCAAAACCAGGTTGACTCTGCTTTTCTGGGTGCTTTGCACACCAACTCCACACTAGTTTGTGCATCTAGGTTTGGATGAAACCAGAAATATCTGGTTCTGTGGTGGTTCAGTCAATCCCAGCTCTGGCTACAGCTTCTGTGATTGCTTGTGTTTTGTCAATAGTATCTATGGACTTTAGAGTTGTGAATGCATTGTAGCCTGTAGCATTTAGGTTCTCTGTTGGCAAACGCTAATGGTTTCAAATGAGACACAACAGGTACACATTCGTGTTTTCTGAGTAAAAAGCTGCAGAAACCAGGTTGAAAATGTTATTTGTGTTTGTAAACATGACATTGAATCCACTTGCCAAAGAAAAAGACTTTGCTTTTCTCCAAAACCAGGTTGACTCTGCTTTTCTGGGTGCTTTGCACACCAACTCCACACTAGTTTGTGCATCTAGGTTTGGATGAAACCAGAAATATCTGGTTCTGTGGTGGTTCAGTCAATCCCTGCTCTGGCTACAGGTTCTGTGTTTGCTTGTGTTTTGTCAATAGTATCTATGGACTTTAGAGTTGTGAATGCATTGTAGCATGTAGCATTTAGGTTCTCTGTTGGCAAACGCTAATGGTTTCAAATGAGACACAACAGGTACACATTCGTGTTTTCTGAGTAAAAAGCTGCAGAAACCAGGTTAAAAATGATATTTGTGTTGGTAAACATGACATTGAATCCACTTGCCAAAGAAAAAGACTTTGCTTTTCTCCAAAACCAGGTTGACTCTGCTTTTCTGGGTGCTTTGCACACCAACTCCACACTAGTTTGTGCATCTATGTTTGGATGAATCCAGAAATATCTGGTTCTGTGGTGGTTCAGTCAATCCCAGCTCTGGCTACAGCTTCTGTGTTTGCTTGTGTTTTGTCAATAGTATCTATGGACTTTAGAGTTGTGAATGCATTGTAGCATGTAGCATTTAGGTTCTCTGTTGGCAAACGCTAATGGTTTCAAATGAGACACAACAGGTACACATTCGTGTTTTCTGATTAAAAAGCTGCAGAAACCACGTTAATAATGATATTTGTGTTGGTAAACATGACATTGAATCCATGTGCCCAAGAATAAGACTTTGCTTTTCTCCAAAACTTGGTTGACTCTGCTTTTCTGGGTGCTTTGCACACCAACTCCACACCAGTTTGTTCAGCTAGGTTTGGATGAAAACAGAAATATACGGTTCTGTGGAGGCTAAGTCAATCCCAGCTCTTGCTACAGCTTCTGTGTTTGCTTGTGTTTTCTCGATAGTATCTATGGACTTAGAGTTGTGAATGCATTGTTGCATGTAACATTTTGTTTTTCTGTTGGCAAACGCTAACTGGTTTCACATGGAGACACAACAGGTACACATTCGTGTTTTCTTAGTAAAAAGCTGCAGAAACCAGTTTAAAAATGATATTTGTGTTTGTAAACATGACATTGAATCCACTTGCCCAAGAAAAAGACTTTGCTTTCCTCCAAAACAGGGTTGACTCTGCTTTTCTGGGTGCTTTGCACACCAATTCCATACCAGTTTGTCCAGATAAGGCTGGATGAAACCAGAAATATCCGGTTCTGTGGTGGCTAAGTGAATTCCAGCTCTTGCTACAGCTTCTATATTTGCTTGTGTTTTCTCAACAGTATCTATGGACTTTAGAGTTGTGAATGTATTGTAGCATGTAACATTTTGTTTTTCTGTTGGAAAACGCTAATTGGTTTCACATCTAGACAAAACAGGTACACATTCGTTTTTTCTGAGTAAAAAGCTGCAGAAACCAGGTTGAAAATGATATTTGTGTTTGTAAACATGACATTGAATCCACTTGCCAAAGAAAAAGACTTTGCTTTTCTCCAAAACCAGGTTGACTCTGCTTTTCTGGGTGCTTTGCACACCAACTCCACACTAGTTTGTGCATCTAGGTTTGGATGAAACCAGAAATATCTGATTCTGTGGTGGCTAAGTCCATCCCAGCTCTGGCTACAGCTTCTGTGATTGCTTGTGTTTTGTCAATAGTATCTATGGACTTTAGAGTTGTGAATGCATTGTAGCCTGTAGCATTTAGGTTCTCTGTTGGCAAACGCTAATGGTTTCAAATGAGACACAACAGGTACACATTCGTGTTTTCTGAGTAAAAAGCTGCAGAAACCAGGTTAAAAATGATGTTTGTGTTGGTTAACATGATTGAATCCATGTTCCCAAGAATAAGACATTGCTTTACTCCAAAACTTGGTTGACTCGGCTTTTCTGGGTGCTTTGCACACCAACTCCACACCAGTTTGTTCAGTTAGGTTTGGATGAAAACAAAAATATCTGGTTCTGTGGTGGCTAAGTCAATCCCAGCTCTGGCTACAGCTTCTGTGTTTGCTTGTGTTTTGTCAATAGTATCTATGGACTTTAGAGTTGTGAATGCATTGTAGCCTGTAGCATTTAGGTTTTGTTGGCAAACGCTAATGGTTTCAAATGAGACACAACAGGTACACATTCGTGTTTTCTGAGTAAAAAGCTGCAGAAACCAGGTTAAAAATGATATTTGTGTTGGTAAACATGACATTGAATCCATGTGTCCAACAATAAGACTTTGCTTTTCTCTAAAACCAGGTTGACTCTGCTTTTCTGGGTGCTTTGCACACCAACTCCACACTAGTTTGTGCATCTATGTTTGGATGAATCCAGAAATATCTGGTTCTGTGGTGGTTCAGTCAATCCCAGCTCTGGCTACAGGTTCTGTGTTTGCTTGTGTTTTGTCAATAGTATCTATGGACTTTAGAGTTGTGAATGCATTGTAGCTGTAGCATTTACGTTCTCTGTTGGCAAACGCTAATGGTTTCAAATGAGACACAACAGGTACACATTCGTGTTTTCTGAGTAAAAAGCTGCAGAAACTAGGTTAAAAATGATATTTGTGTTGCTAAACATGAGATTGAATCCATGTTCCCAAGAATAAGACATTACTTTTCTCCAAAACTTGGTTGACTCTGCTTTTCTGGGTGCTTTGCACACCAACTCCACACCAGTTTGTTCAGTTAGGTTTGGATGAAAACAGAAATATCCGGTTGTGGTGGCTAAGTCAATCCCAGCTCTGGCTACAGCTTCTGTGTTTTCTTGTGTTTTGTCAATAGTATCTATGGACTTTAGAGTTGTGAATGCATTGAAGCCTGTAGCATTTAGGTTTTCTGTTGGCAAACGCTAATGGTTTCAAATGAGACACAACAGGTACACATTCGTGTTTTCTGAGTAAAAAGCTGCAGAAACCAGGATAAAAATCATATTTGTTTTTGTAACCATGACATTGAATCCACTTGCCCAAGAATAAGACTTTGCTTTTCTCCAAAACCTGGTTGACTCTGCTTTTCTGGGTGCTTTGCACACCAACTCCACACCAGTTTGTTCAGCTAGGTTTGGATGAAACCAGAAATATCCGGTTCTGTGGTGGCTCAGTCAATCCCAGCTCTTGCTACATCCTAAGAGTTTGTTTGTGTTTTGTCGATAGTATCTATGGACTTTAGAGATGTGAATGCATTGTAGCATGTAACATTTTGTTTTGCTGTTGGCAAACGCTAATAGGTTTCACATGGAGACACAACAGGTACATATTCTTGTTTTCTTAGTAAAAAGCTGCAGAAACCAGGTTAAAAATGATATTTGTGTTTGTAAACATGACATTGAATCCACATGCCCAAGAAAAAGACTTTGCTTTTCTCCAAAACAGGGTTGACTCTGCTTTTCTGGGTGCTTTGCACACCAATTCCATACCAGTTTGTCCAGATATGGCTGGATGATACCAGAAATATCCGGTTCTGTGGTGGCTAAGTGAATTCCAGCTCTTGCTACAGCTTCTATATTTGCTTGTGTTTTCTCAACAGTATCTATGGACTTTAGAGTTGTGAATGTATTGTAGCATGTAACATTTTGTTTTTCTGTTGGCAAACGCTAATTGGTTTCACATCTAGACAAAACAGGTACACATTCGTTTTTTCTGAGTAAAAAGCTGCAGAAACCAGGTTGAAAATGATATTTGTGTTTGTAAACATGACATTGAATCCACTTGCCAAAGAAAAAGACTTTGCTTTTCTCCAAAACCAGGTTGACTCTGCTTTTCTGGGTGCTTTGCACACCAACTCCACACCAGTTTGTTCAGTTAGGTTTGGATGAAAACAGAAATATCTGGTTCTGTGGTGGCTAAGTCAATCCCAGCTCTGGCTACAGCTTCTGTGTTTGCTTGTGTTTTGTCAATAGTATCTATGGACTTTAGAGTTGTGAATGCATTGTACCATGTAACATTTAGGTTTTCTGTTGGCAAACGCTAATGGTTTCAAATGAGACACAACAGGTACACATTCGTGTTTTCTGAGTAAAAAGCTGCAGAAACCAGGTTAAAAATGATATTTGTGTTGGTAAACATGACATTGAATCCACTTGCCAAAGAAAAAGACTTTGCTTTTCTCCAAAACCAGGTTGACTCTGCTTTTCTGGGTGCTTTGCACACCAACTCCACACTAGTTTGTGCATCTATGTTTGGATGAATCCAGAAATATCTGGTTCTGTGGTGGTTCAGTCAAACCCAGCTCTGGCTACAGCTTCTGTGTTTGCTTGTGTTTTGTCAATAGTATCTATGGACTTTAGAGTTGTGAATGCATTGTAGCATGTAGCATTTAGGTTCTCTGTTGGCAAACGCTAATGGTTTCAAATGAGACACAACAGGTACACATTCGTGTTTTCTGATTAAAAAGCTGCAGAAACCACGTTAATAATGATATTTGTGTTGGTAAACATGACATTGAATCCATGTGCCCAAGAATAAGACTTTGCTTTTCTCCAAAACCAGGTTGACTCTGCTTTTCTGGGTGCTTTGCACACCAACTCCACACCAGTTTGTTCAGCTAGGTTTGGATGAAAACAGAAATATACGGTTCTGTGGTGGCTAAGTCAATCCCAGCTCTTGCTACAGCTTCTGTGTTTGCTTGTGTTTTCTCGATAGTATCTATGGACTTAGAGTTGTGAATGCATTGTTGCATGTAACATTTTGTTTTTCTGTTGGCAAACGCTAACTGGTTTCACATGGAGACACAACAGGTACACATTCGTGTTTTCTTAGTAAAAAGCTGCAGAAACCAGTTTAAAAATGATATTTGTGTTTGTAAACATGACATTGAATCCACTTGCCCAAGAAAAAGACTTTGCTTTCCTCCAAAACAGGGTTGACTCTGCTTTTCTGGGTGCTTTGCACACCAATTCCATACCAGTTTGTCCAGATAAGGCTGGATGAAACCAGAAATATCCGGTTCTGTGGTGGCTAAGTGAATTCCAGCTCTTGCTACAGCTTCTATATTTGCTTGTTTTTTCTCAACAGTATCTATGGACTTTAGAGTTGTGAATGTATTGTAGCATGTAACATTTTGTTTTTCTGTTGGAAAACGCTAATTGGTTTCACATCTAGACAAAACAGGTACACATTCGTTTTTTCTGAGTAAAAAGCTGCAGAAACAAGGTTGAAAATGATATTTGTGTTTGTAAACATGACATTGAATCCACTTGCCAAAGAAAATGACTTTGCTTTTCTCCAAAACCAGGTTGACTCTGCTTTTCTGGGTGCTTTGCACACCAACTCCACACTAGTTTGTGCATCTAGGTTTGGATGAAACCAGAAATATCTGATTCTGTGGTGGCTAAGTCCATCCCAGCTCTGGCTACAGCTTCTGTGATTGCTTGTGTTTTGTCAATAGTATCTATGGACTTTAGAGTTGTGAATGCATTGTAGCCTGTAGCATTTAGGTTCTCTGTTGGCAAACGCTAATGGTTTCAAATGAGACAAAACAGGTACACATTCGTGTTTTCTGAGTAAAAAGCTGCAGAAACCAGATTAAAAATGATGTTTGTGTTGGTTAACATGATTGAATCCATGTTCCCAAGAATAAGACATTGCTTTACTCCAAAACTTGGTTGACTCGGCTTTTCTGGGTGCTTTGCACACCAACTCCACACCAGTTTGTTCAGTTAGGTTTGGATGAAAACAAAAATATCCGGTTCTGTGGTGGCTAAGTCAATCCCAGCTCTTGCTACAGCTTCTGTGTTTGCTTGTGTTTTGTCAATAGTATCTATGGACTTTAGAGTTGTGAATGCATTGTAGCCTGTAGCATTTAGGTTTTGTTGGCAAACGCTAATGGTTTCAAATGAGACACAACAGGTACACATTCGTGTTTTCTGAGTAAAAAGCTGCAGAAACCAGGTTAAAAATGATATTTGTGTTGGTAAACATGACATTGAATCCATGTGTCCAACAATAAGACTTTGCTTTTCTCTAAAACCAGGTTGACTCTGCTTTTCTGGGTGCTTTGCACACCAACTCCACACTAGTTTGTGCATCTATGTTTGGATGAATCCAGAAATATCTGGTTCTGTGGTGGTTCAGTCAATCCCAGCTCTGGCTACAGGTTCTGTGTTTGCTTGTGTTTTGTCAATAGTATCTATGCACTTTAGAGTTGTGAATGCATTGTAGCATGTAGCATTTAGGTTCTCTGTTGGCAAACGCTAATGGTTTCAAATGAGACACAACAGGTACACATTCGGGTTTTCTGAGTAAAAAGCTGCAGAAACTAGGTTAAAAATGATATTTGTGTTGCTAAACATGAGATTGAATCCATGTTCCCAAGAATAAGACATTACTTTTCTCCAAAACTTGGTTGACTCTGCTTTTCTGGGTGCTTTGCACACCAACTCCACACCAGTTTGTTCAGTTAGGTTTGGATGAAAACAGAAATATCCGGTTCTGTGGTGGCTAAGTCAATCCCAGCTCTGGCTACAGCTTCTGTGTTTTCTTGTGTTTTGTCAATAGTATCTATGGACTTTAGAGTTGTGAATGCATTGAAGCCTGTAGCATTTAGGTTTTCTGTTGGCAAACGCTAATGGTTTCAAATGAGACACAACAGGTACACATTCGTGTTTTCTGAGTAAAAAGCTGCAGAAACCAGGATAAAAATCATATTTGTTTTTGTAACCATGACATTGAATCCACTTGCCCAAGAATAAGACTTTGCTTTTCTCCAAAACCAGGTTGACTCTGCTGCTCTGGGTGCTTTGCACACCAACTCCACACCAGTTTGTTCAGCTAGGTTTGGATGAAACCAGAAATATCCGGTTCTGTGGTGGCTCAGTCAATCCCAGCTCTTGCTACATCCTAAGAGTTTGTTTGTGTTTTGTCGATAGTATCTATGGACTTTAGAGATGTGAATGCATTGTAGCATGTAACATTTTGTTTTGCTGTTGGCAAACGCTAATAGGTTTCACATGGAGACACAACAGGTACATATTCTTGTTTTCTTAGTAAAAAGCTGCAGAAACCAGGTTAAAAATGATATTTGTGTTTGTAAACATGACATTGAATCCACATGCCCAAGAAAAAGACTTTGCTTTTCTCCAAAACAGGGTTGACTCTGCTTTTCTGGGTGCTTTGCACACCAATTCCATACCAGTTTGTCCAGATATGGCTGGATGATACCAGAAATATCCGGTTCTGTGGTGGCTAAGTGAATTCCTGCTCTTGCTACAGCTTCTATATTTGCTTGTGTTTTCTCAACAGTATCTATGGACTTTAGAGTTGTGAATGTATTGTAGCATGTAACATTTTGTTTTTCTGTTGGCAAACGCTAATTGGTTTCACATCTAGACAAAACAGGTACACATTCGTTTTTTCTGAGTAAAAAGCTGCAGAAACCAGGTTGAAAATGATATTTGCGTTTGTAAACATGACATTGAATCCACTTGCCCACAAAAAAGACTTTGCTTTTCTCCAAAACCAGGTTGACTCTGCTTTTCTGGGTGCTTTGCACACCAACTCCACACCAGTTTTTTCAGTTAGGTTTGGATGAAAACAGAAATATCTGGTTCTGTGGTGGCTAAGTCAATCCCAGCTCTGGCTACAGCTTCTGTGTTTGCTTGTTTTTTGTCAATAGTATCTATGGACTTTAGAGTTGTGAATGCATTGTACCATGTAACATTTAGGTTTTCTGTTGGCAAACGCTAATGGTTTCAAATGAGACACAACAGGTACACATTCGTGTTTTCTGAGTAAAAAGCTGCAGAAACCAGGTTAAAAATGATATTTGTGTTGGTAAACATGACATTGAATCCACTTGCCAAAGAAAAAGACTTTGCTTTTCTCCAAAACCAGGTTGACTCTGCTTTTCTGGGTGCTTTGCACACCAACTCCACACCAGTTTGTCCAGATAGGTTTGGATGAAACCAGAAATATCCTGTTCTCTGGTGGCTAACTCAATCCCAGCTCTTGCTACAGCTTCTGTGTTTGCTTGTGTTTTGTCGATAGTATCTATGGACTTAGATTGTGAATGCATTGTAGCATGTAACATTTTGTTTTACTGTTGGCAAACGCTAATTGGTTTCACATGGAGACACAACAGGTACATATTCTTGTTTTCTTAGTAAAAAGCTGCAGAAACCAGGTTAAAAATGATATTTGTGTTTGTAAACATGACATTGAATCCCCATGCCCATGAAAAAGACTTTGCTTTTCTCCAAAACCAGGTTGACTCTGCTTTTCTGGGTGCTTTGCACACCAACTCCACACCAGTTTGTCCAGATAGGTTTGGATGAAATCAGAAATATCCGGTTCTGTGGTTGCTAACTCAAACCCAGCTCTTGCTGCAGCTTCTATATTAGCTTGTGTTTTCTCCATAGTATCTATGGACTTTAGAGTTGTGAATGCATTGTTGCATGTAAAATTTTGTATTTCTGTGGGCAAACGCTAATTGGTTTCACATGGAGACACAACAGGTACACATTCGTGTTTTCCGAGTAAAATGCTGCAGAAACCAGGTTAAAAATGATATTTGTGTTTGTAAACATGACATTAAATCCACTTGCCCAAGAAAAAGACTTTGCTTTTCTACAAAACCAGGTTGACTATGCTTTTCTGGGTGCTTTGCACACCAATTCCACACCAGTTTGTCCAGATAGGGCTGAATGAAACCAGAAATATCCGGTTCTGTGGTGGCTCAGTCAATCCCAGCTCTTGCTACATCCTAAGAGTTGGTTTGTGTTTTATCAATAGTATCTATGGACTTTAGAGTTGTGAATGCATTGTAGCATGTAGCATTTAGGTTTTCTGTTGGCAAACGCTAATGGTTTCAAATGAGTCACAACAGGTACACATTCATGTTTTCTCAGTAAAAAGCTGCAGAAACCAGGTTAGAAATGATATTTGTGTTTGTGAACATGACATTGAATCCATGTGCCCAAGAAAAAGACTTTGCTTTTCTCCAAAACCAGGTTGACTCTGCTTTTGTGGTTGCTTTGCACACCAATTCCACACCAGTTTGTCCAGATAGGTTTGGATGAAACCAGAAATATCCAGTTCTGTGGTGGCTAAGTCAACCCAAGCTCTTGCTACAGCTTCTGTGTTTGCTTGTGTTTTGTCGATAGTATCTATGGACTTTAGAGTTGTGAATGAATTTTAGCATGTAACATTTTGATTTTCTGTTGGCAAATGCTAATTGGTTTCACATGGAGGCACACAGATACACATTCGTGTTTTCTGAGTAAAAAGCTGCAGAAACCAGGTTGTAAATGATATTTGTGTTTGTAAACATGACATTGAATCCACTTGTCCAAGAAAATGACTTTGCTTTTCTCCAAAACCAAGTTGATCTGCTGCTCTGGGTGCTTTGCACACCAATTCCACACCAGTTTGTCCAGATATGTTTGCCTGAAACCAGAAATATCCGGTTCTGTGGTGGCTAAGTCAATTCCAGCTGTTGCTACAGCTTCTGTGTTTGCTTGTGTTTTGTCAATCGTAGCTATGGACTTTAGAGTTGTGAATGCATTGTAGCATGTAGCATTTAGGTTTTCTGTTGGCAAATGCTAATGGTTTCAAATGAGTGATAACAGGTACACATTCATGTTTTCTCAGTAAAAAGCTGCAGAAACCAGTTTAAAAATGATATTTGTGCTTGTAACCATGACATTGAATCCACTTGCCCAAGAAAAAGACTGCATTTCTCCAAAACCAGGTTGACTCTGCGTTTTCTGGATGCTTTGCACACCAATTCCACACCAGTTTGTCCAGATAGGGCTGGGTGAAACCAGAAATATCCGGTTCTGTGGTGGCTCAGTCAATCCCAGCTCTTGCTACATCCTAAGAGTTTTTTTGTGTTTTGTCAATAGTATCTATGGACTTTAGAGTTGTGAATGCATTGTAGCATTTAGCATTTAGGTTTTCTGTTGGCAAACGCTAATGGTTTCAAATGAGTCACAACAGGTACACATTCATGTTTTCTCAGTAAAAAGCTGCAGAAACCAGGTTAGAAATGATATTTGTGTTTGTAAACATGACATTGAATCCATGTGCCCAAGAAAAAGACTTTGCTTTTCTCCAAAACCAGGTTGACTCTGCTTTTCTGGGTGCTTTGCACACCAATTCCACACCAGTTTGTCCAGATAGGTTTGGATGAAACCAGAAATATCCAGTTCTGTGGTGGCTAAGTCAATCCAAGCTCTTCCTACAGCTTCTGTGTTTGCTTGTGTTTTGTCGATAGTATCTATGGACTTTAGAGTTGTGAATGAATTTTAGCATGTAACACTTTGATTTTCTGTTGGCAAATGCTAATTGGTTTCACATGGAGGCACACAGATACACATTCGTGTTTTCTGAGTAAAAAGCTGCAGAAACCAGGTTGTAAATGATATTTGTGTTTGTAAACATGACATTGAATCCACTTGTCCAAGAAAATGACTTTGCTTTTCTCCAAAACCAGGTTGATCTGCTGCTCTGGGTGCTTTGCACACCAATTCCACACCAGTTTGTCCAGATAGGTTTGGATGAAACCAGAAATATCAGGTTCTGTGGTGGCTAAGTCAATTCCAGCTGTTGCTACAGCTTCTGTGTTTGCTTGTGTTTTGTCAATCGTAGCTATGGACTTTAGAGTTGTGAATGCATTGTAGCATGTAGCATTTAGGTTTTCTGTTGGCAAATGCTAATGGTTTCAAATGAGTCACAACAGGTACACATTCATGTTTTCTCAGTAAAAAGCTGCAGAAACCAGTTTAAAAATGATATTTGTGCTTGTAACCATGACATTGAATCCACTTGCCCAAGAAAAAGACTGCATTTCTCCAAAACCAGGTTGACTCTGCTTTTCTGGGTGCTTTGCACACCAACTCCACACCAGTATGTCCAGATAGGTTTGGATGAAATCAGAAATATTGGTTCTGTGGTGGCTAACTCAAACCCAGCTCTTGCTGCAGCTTCTATATTAGCTTGTGTTTTCTCCATAGTATCTATGGACTTTAGATATGTGAATGCATTGTAGCATGTAACATTTTGTTTTTCTGTTGGCAAACGCTAATAGGTTTCACATGGAGACACAACAGTGACATATTCGTGTTTTCTGAGTAAAAAGCTGCAGAAACCAGGTTGAAAATGATATTTGTGTTTGTAAACATGACATTGAATCCACTTGTCCAAGAAAATTACTTTGCTTTTCTCCAAAACCAGGTTGACTCTGCTTTTCTGGGTGCTTTGCACACCAACTCCATACCAGTTTGTCCAGATATGTTTGGCTGAAACCAGAAATATCCGGTTCTGTGGTGGCTAAGTCAATTCCATCTGTTGCTACAGCTTCTGTGTTTGCTTGTGTTTTGTCAGTCGTAGCTATGGACTTTAGAGTTGTGAATGCATTGTAGCATGTAGCATTTAGGTTTTCTGTTGGCAAATGCTAATGGTTTCAAATGAGTCACAACTGGTACACATTTATGTTTTCTCAGTAAAAAGCTGCAGAAACCAGTTTAAAAATGATATTTCTGCTTGTAACCATGACATTGAATCCACTTGCCCAAGAAAAAGACTGCATTTCTCCAAAACCAGGTTGACTCTGCTTTTCTGGGTGCTTTGCACACCAACTCCACACCAGTTTGTCCAGATAGGTTTGGATGAAATCAGAAATATCCCGTTCTGTGGTGGCTAAGTCAATCCAAGCTCTTGCTACAGCTTCTGTGTTTGCTTGTGTTTTGTCGATAGTATCTATGGACTTTAGAGTTGTGAATGAATTTTAGCATGTAACATTTTGATTTTCTGTTGGCAAATGCTAATTGGTTTCACATGGATGCACAACAGATACACATTCGTGTTTTCTGAGTAAAAAGCTGCAGAAACCAGGTTGAAAATGATATTTGTGTTTGTGAACATGACATTGAATCCACTTGTCCAAGAAAATTACTTTGCTTTTCTCCAAAACCAGGTTGATCTGCTGCTCTGGGTGCTTTGCACACCAATTCCACACCAGTTTGTCCAGATATGTTTGGCTGAAACCAGAAATATCCGGTTCTGTGGTGGCTAAGTCAAATCCAGCTGTTGCTACAGCTTCTGTGTTTGCTTGTGTTTTCTCGATAGTCTATGGACTTTAGAGTTGTGAATGCATTGTAGCATGTAACATTTTGTTTTTCTGTTGGGAAACGCTAATTTGTTTCACATGGTGACACAAAGGTACACATTCGTGTTTTCTGAGTAAAAAGCTGCAGAAACAAGTTTAAAAATGATATTTGTGCTTGTAACCATGACATTGAATCCACTTGCCCAAGAAAATGACTTTGCTTTTCTCAAAAACCAGGTTGACTCTGCTTTTCTGGGTGCTTTGCACACCAACTCCACACCAGTTTGTCCAGATAGGTTTGGATGAAATCAGAAATATCCGGTTCTGTGGTGGCTTACTCAAACCCATCTCTTACAGCAGCTACTATATTAGCTTGTGTTTTCTCCATAGTATCTATAGACTTTAGAGTTGTGAATGCATTGTTGCATGTAACATTTTGTTTTTCTGTGGGCAAACGCTAATTGGTTTCACATGGAGACACAACAGGTACACATTCGTGTTTTCTGATTAAAAAGCTGCAGAAACCAGTTTAAAACTGACACTTGTGCTTGTTAACATGACATTGAATGCACTTGCCCTAGAAAAAGACTTTGCTTTTCTCCAAAACCAGGTTGACTCTGCTTTTCTGGGTGCTTTGCACACCAACTCCATACCAGTTTGTCCAGATATGTTTGGCTGAAACCAGAAATATCTAGTTCTGTGGTGGCTCAGTCAATCCCAGCTCTTGCTACATCCTAAGAGTTTGTTTGTGTTTTGTCAATAGTATCTATGGACTTTAGAGTTGTGAATGCATTGTAGCATTTAGCATTTAGGTTTTCTGTTGGCAAACGCAAATGGTTTCAAATGAGTCACAGCAGGTACACATTCGTATTTTCTGAGTACAAAGCTGCAGAAACCAGGTTAAAAATATTTGTGTTTGTCAACATGACATTGAATCCACTTGCCAAAGAAAAAGACTGCATTTCTCCAAAACCAGGTTGACTCTGCTTTTCTGGGTGCTTTGCAAAGCAATTCCACACCAGTTTGTCCAGATAGGGCTGGATGAAAGCAGAAATATCCAGTTCTGTGGTGGCTCAGTCAATTCCAGCTCTTGCTACAGCTTCTATATTTGCTTGTGTTTTGTCGATAGTATCTGTGGACATAGAGTTGTGAATGCATCGTAGCATGTAACATTTTAATTTTCTGTTGGCAAACCCTAATTGGTTTCACATGGAGGCACAACAGATACACATTCGTGTTTTCTGTGTAAAAAGCTGCAGAAACCAGTTTAAAACTGATGCTTGTGCTTGTAAACATGACATTGAATCCACTTGCCCTAGAAAATGACTTTCCTTTTCTCCAAAACCAGGTTGACTCTGCTTTTCTGGGTGCTTTGCAAAGCAACTCCACACCAGTTTGTCCAGATAGGTTTGGATGAACCCAGAAATATCCAGTTCTGTGGTGGCTAAGTCAATCCTAGCTCTTGCTACAGCTTCTGTGTTTGCTTGTGTTTTCTCGATAGTATCTATGGACTTTAGAGTTGTGAATGAATTTTAGCATGTAACATTTTGATTTTCTGTTGGCAAATGCTAATAGGTTTCTCATGGAGGCACAACAGATACACATTCGTGCTTTCTGAGTAAAAAGCTGCAGAAACCAGGTTGAAAATGATATTTGTGTTTGTAAACATGACATTGAATCCACTTGTCCAAGAAAAAGACTTTGCTTTTCTCCAAAACCAGGTTGACTCTGCTGCTCTGGGTACTTTGCACACGAATTCCACACCAGTTTGTCCAGATATGTTTGGATGAAACCAGAAATATCCGGTTCTGTGGTGGCTAAGTCAATTCCAGCTGTTGCTACAGCTTCTGTGTTTGCTTGTGTTTTCTCCATAGAATCTATGGACTTTAGAGTTGTGAATGCATTGTTGCATGTAACATTTTGTATTTCTGTGGGCAAACGCTAATTGGTTTCACATGGAGACAAAACAGGTACACATTCGTGTTTTCTGAGTAAAAACCTGCAGAAACCAGTTTAAAACTGATACTTGTGCTTGTAAACATTGCATTAAATCCACTTGCCCAAGAAAAAGTCTTTGCTTTTCTACAAAACCAGGTTGACTATGCTTTTCTGAGTGCTTTGCACACCTATTCCACACCAGTTTGTCCAGATAGGGCTGAATGAAACCAGAAATATCCGGTTCTGTGGTGGCTCAGTCAATCCAAGCTCTTGCTACATTCTAAGAGTTTGTTTGTGTTTTGTCAATAGTATCTATGGACTTTAGAGTTGTGAATGCATTGTAGCATTTAGCATTTAGGTTTTCTGGTGGCAAATGCTAATGGTTTCAAATGAGTCACAGCCCGTACACATTCATGTTTTCTGAGTAAAAAGCTGCAGAAACCAGGTTGTAAATGATATTTCTGTTTGTAAACAAGACATTGAATCCACTTGCCCAAGAAAATGACTTTGCTTTTCTCCAAAACCAGGTTGACTCTGCTTTTCTGGGTGCTTTGCACACCAACTCCACACCAGTTTGCCCAGATAGGGCTGGATGAAAGCAGAAATATCCAGTTCTGTGGTGGCTCAGTCAATTCCAGCTCTTGCTACAGCTTCTATATTTGCTTGTGTTTTCTCGATAGTATCTGTGGACATAGAGTTGTGAATGCATTGTAGCATGTAACATTTTAATTTTCTGTTGGCAAACCCTAATTGGTTTCACATGGAGGCACAACAGATACACATTCGTGTTTTCTGTGTAAAAAGCTGCAGAAACCAGGTTGAAAGTGATATTTGTGTTTGTAAACATGACATTGAATCCACTTGCCCAAGAAAAGACTTTGCTTTTCTCCAAAACCTGGTTGACTCTGCTTTTCTGGGTGCTTTGCACACCAATTCCACACCAGTTTGTCCAGATAGGGCTGGGTGAAACCAGAAATATCCGGTTCAGTGGTGGCTCAGTCAATCAAAGCTCTTGAAAAATCCTAAGAGTTTGTTTGTGTTTTCTCGATAGTTTCTATGGACTTTAGAGATGTGAATGCATTGTAGCATGTAACATTTTGTTTTTCTGTTGGCAAACGCTACTTGGTTTCACATGGAGACAAAACAGTTACATATTCGTGTTTTCTGAGTAAAAAGCTGCAGAAACCAGGTCAGAAATGATATTTGTGTTTGTAAACATGACATTGAATCCACCTGTCCAAGAAAAAGACTTTGCTTTTCTCCAAAACCAGGTTGACTCTGCTTTTCTGGGTGCTTTGCACACACTCCACACGAGTTTGTTCAGCTAGGTTTGGATGAAACCAGAAATGTCCGGTTCTATGGTGGCTAATCGAATCCCAACTCTGGCTACAGCTTCTCTATTTGCTTGTGTTTTCTCGATAGTATCTATGGACTTTAGAGTTGTGAATGCATTGTAGAATGTAGCATTTAGGTTTTCTGTTGGCAAACGCTCATGGTTTCAAATGAGTCACAACAGGTACACATTCATGTTTTCTGAGTAAAAAGCTGTAGAAACCAGGTCAAAAATGATATTTGTGTTTGTAAACATGACATTGAATCCATGTGCCCAAGAAAAAGACTTTGCTTTTCTCCAAAACCAGGTTGACTCTGCTTATGTGGGTTTTTTGCACACCAATTACACACCAGTTTGTCCAGATAGGTTTGGATGAAACCAGAAATATCCTGTTCTGTGGTGGCTAAGTCAATCCAAGCTCTTGCTACAGCTTCTGTGTTTGCTTGTGTTTTGTCAATAGTATCTATGGACTTTAGACTTGTGAATGAATTTTAGCATGTAGCATTTTGATTTTCTGTTGGCAAACGCTAATTGGATTCACATGGAGGCACAACAGATACACATTCGTGTTTTCTGAAAAAAAGCTGAGAAACCTGGTTGAAAATGATATTTGTGTTTGTAAACATGACATTGAATCCACTTGCCCAAGAAAATGACTTTGCTTTTCTCCAAAACCAGGTTGTCTCTTCAGCTCTGGGTGCTTTGTACACCAATTCCACACCAGTTTGTCCAGAAATGATTGGCTGAAACCAGAAATATCCGGTTCTGTGGTGGCTAAGTCAATTCCAGCTGTTGCTACAGCTTCTGTGTTTGCTTGTGTTTTCTCGATAGTATCTATGGACTTTAGAGTTGTAAATGCATTGTAGCATGTAACATTTTGTTTTTCTGTTGGCAAACGCTAATTTGTTTCACATGGTGACACAAAGGGACACATTCATGTTTTCTGAGTAAAAAGCTGCAGAAAACAGTTTAAAACTGATATTTGTGCTTGTAACCATGACATTGAATCCACTTGCCTATGAAAAAGACTTTGCTATTCCCCAAAACCAGATTGACTCTGCTTTTCTGGGTGCTTTGCACACCAACTCCACACCAGTTTGTCCAGATAGGTTTGGATGAAATCAGAAATATCCGGTTCTGTCCTGGCTAACTCAATCCCAGCTCTGGCTACATCCTAAGAGTTTGTTTGTGTTTTGTCGATAGTATCTATGGACTTTAGCGATGTGAATGCATTGTAGCATGCAACATTTTGTTTTGCTGTTGGCAAACGCTAATAGGTTTCACATGGAGACACAACAGGTACATATTCTTGTTTTCTTAGTAAAAAGCTGCAGAAACCAGGTTAAAAATGATATTTGTGTTTGTAAACATGACATTGAATCCACATGCCCAATAAAAAGACTGCTTTTCTCAAAAACCAGGTTGACTCTGCTTTTCTGGGAGCTTTGCACACCAACTCCACACCAGTTTGTCCAGATAGTCCTGGATGAAAGCAAAAATATCCGGTTCTGTGTTGGCTCAGTCAATCCCAGCTCTTGCTACATCCTAAGAGTTTGTTTGTGTTTTGTCGATAGTATCTATGGACTTTAGAGATGTGAATGCATTGTAGCATGTAACATTTTGTTTTTCTGTTGGCAAACGCTAATAGGTTTCACACGGAGACACAACAGTGACATATTCGTGTTTTCTGAGTAAAAAGCTGCAGAAACCAGGTTACAAGTGATATTTGTGTTTGTAAACATGACATTGAATCCACTTGTCCAAGAAAAAGACTTTGCTTTCTCCAAAACCAGGTTGACTCTGCTTTTCTGGGTGCTTTGCACACTAATTCCACACCAGTTTGTCCATATAGGGCTGGATGGAACCAGAAACATCCGGTCTGTGGTGGCTAACTCAAACCCAGCTCTTGCTACAGCTTCTATATTAGCTTGTGTTTTCTCCAGAGTATCTATGGACTTTAGAGTTGTGAATGCATTGTAGCTTGTATCATTTTGTTTTTCTGTGGGCAAACGCTAATTGGTTTCACATGGAGACACAACAGATACACAGTCGTGTTTTCTGAGTAAAAAGCTGCAGAAACCAGGTTGTAAATGATATTTGTGTTTGTAAACATGACATTGAATCCAGTTGCCCAAGAAAAAGACTTTGCTTTTCTCCAAAACCAGGTTGACTCTGCTTTTCTGGGTGCCCTCACACCAGTTCCACACCAGTTTGTTCAGCTAGGTTTGGATGAAACCAGATATATCCGGTTCTGTGGTGGGTAAGTCAATCCCAGCTCTGGCTACAGCTTCTGTGTTTGCTTGTGTTTTCTCAATAGTATCTATGGACTTTAGAGTTGTGAATGCATTGCAGCATGTAACATTTTGTTTTTCTGTTGGCAAATGCTAATTTGTTTCACATTGAGACACAACAGATACACATTTGTGTTTTCTGAGTAAAAAGCTGCAGAAACCAGGTTAAAAATGATATTGGTGTTTGTAAACATGACATTAAATCCACTTGCCCAAGAAAAAGACTTTGCTTTTCTGCAAAACCAGGTTGACTCTGCTTTTCTGGGTGCTTTGCACACCAATTCCACACTAGTTTGTCCAGATAGGGCTGTATAAACCAGAAATATCCGGTTCTGTGGTGGCTCAGTCAATCCCAGCTCTTGCTACATCCTAAGAGTTTGTTTGTGTTTTGTCAATAGTATCTATGGACTTTAGAGATGTGAATGCATTGTAGCATGTAACATTTTGTTTTTCTGTTGGCAAATGCTAATAGGTTTCACATGGAGACACAACAGTGACATATTCGTGTTTTCTGAGTAAAAAGCTGCAGAAACCAGGTCACAAATGATATTTGTGTTTGTAAACATGAGATTGAATCCACTTGCCCCAGAAAAAGACTTTGCTTTTCTCCAAAACCAGGTTGACTCTGCTTTTCTTTGTGCTTTGCACACGAACTCCACACCAGTTTGTTCAGCTAGGTTTGGATGAAACCAGAAATATCCGGTTCTGTGGTGGGTAAGTCAATCCCAGCTCTGGCTACAGCTTCTGTGTTTGCTTGTGTTTTCTCCACAGTATCTATGGACTTTAGAGTTGTGAATGCATTGTAGCATTTAGCATTTAGGTTTTCTGGTGGCAAACGCTAATGGTTTCAAATGAGTCACAACAGATACACAGTCGTGTTTTCTGAGTAAAAAGCTGCAGAAACCAGGTTGTAAATGATATTTGTGTTTGTAAACATGACATTGAATCCATGTGCTGAAGAAAAAGACTTTGCTTTCTCCAAAACCAGGTTGACTCTGCTTTTCTGGGTTATTTGCACACCAATTCCACACCAGTTTGTCCAGATAGGGCTGGATGAAACCAGAAATATCCGGTTCTCTGGTGGCTAAATCAATCCAAGCTCTTGCTACAGCTTCTGTGTTTGCTTGTGTTTTGTCGATAGTATCTATGGACTTTAGAGTTGTGAATGAATTTTAGCATGTAACATTTTGATTTTCTGTTGGCAAATGCTAATTGGTTTCACATGGAGGCACAACAGATACACATTCGTGTTTTCTGAGTAAAAAGCTGCAGAAACCAGGTTAAAAATGATATTTGTGTTTGTGAACTTGACATTGAATCCATGTGCCCAAGAAAAAGACTTTTCTTTTCTCCAAAACCAGGTTGACTCTCTTTTCTGGGTCCTTTGCACACCAATTCCACACCAGTTTGATCAGATAGGGCTGGATGAAACCAGAAATATCCGGTACTGTGGTGGCTCTGTCAATCCCAGCTCTTGCTACATCCTAAGAGTTTGTTTGTGTTTTGTCGATAGTATCTATGGACTTTAGAGATGTGAATGCATTGTAGCATGTAACATTTTGTTTTTCTGTTGGCATACGCTAATCGGTTTCACAGGGAGACACCACAGGTACACATTCGTGTTTTCTGAGTAAAAAGCTGCATAAACCAGGTTGTAAATGATATTGGTGCTTGTAACCATGACATTGAATCCACTTTCCCAAGAAAAAGACTTTGCTTTTCTCAAAAACCAGGTTGACTCTGCTTTTCTGGGAGCTTTGCACACCAACTCCACACCAGTTTGTTCAGCTAGGTTTGGAGGAAACCAGAAATATCCGGTTCTGTGGTGGGTAAGTCAATCACAGCTCTGGCTACAGCTTCTGTGTTTGCTTGTGTTTTCTCCACAGTATCTATGGACTTTAGAGTTGTGAATGCATTGTAGCATTTAGCATTTAGGTTTTCTGTTGGCAAACGCTAATGGTTTCAAATGAGTCACAGCAGGTACACATTCGTGTTTTCTGAGTAAAAAGCTGCAGAAACAAGGTTAAAAATCATATTTGTGTTTGTAAACATGACATTGAATCCATGTGCCCAAGAAAAAGACTTTGCTTTCTCCAAAACCAGGTTGACTCTGCTTTTCTGGGTGCTTTGCACACCAATTCCACACCAGTTTGTCCAGATAGGGCTGGATGAAACCAGAAATATCCGGTTCTGTGGTGGCTCATCAATCCCAGCTCTTGCTACATCCTAAGAGTTTGTTTGTGTTTTCTCGATAGTATCTATGGACTTTAGAGATGTGAATGCATTGTAGCATTTAGCATTTAGGTTTTCTGTTGGCAAACGCTAATGGTTTCAAATGAGTCTCAACAGGTGCACATTCATGTTTTCTGAGTAAAAAGCTGCAGAAACCAGGTAACAAATCATATTTGTGTTTGTAAACATGACATTTAATCCATGTGCCAAGAAAAAGACTTTGCTTTTCTCCAAAACCAGGTTGACTCTGCTTTTCTGGTTGCTTTGCACACCAATTCCACACCAGTTTGTCCAGATTGGTTTGGATGACACCAGAAATATCCAGTTCTGTGGTGGCTAAGTCAATTCCAGCTGTTGCTAAGCTGCTGTGTTTGCTTGTGTTTTGTCAAGGGTATCTATGGACTTTAGAGTTGTGAATGAATTTTAGCATATAACATTTTGATTTTCTGTTGGCAAATGCTAATTGGTTTCACATGGAGGCACAACAGATACACATTCGTGTTTTCTGAGTAAAAAGCTGCAGAAACCAGGTGGAAAATGATATTTGTGTTTGTAAAAATGACATTGAATCCATTTGCCCAAGAAAAAGTCTTTGCTTTTCTCCAAAACCAAGTTGACTCTGCTTTTCTGGGTGCTTTGCACACCAATTGCACACCAGATTGTCCAGATATGTTTGGATGAAACCAGAAATATCCGGTTCTGTGGTGGCTATTCAATTCCAGCTGTTGCTACAGCTTCTGTGTTTGCTTGTGTTTTCTGGATAGTATCTATGGACTTTAGAGTTGTGAATGCATTGTAGCATGTAACATTTTGTTTTTCTGTTGGCAAACACTAATTGGTTTCACATGGAGACACAACAGGTACATATTCGTGTTTTCTGAGTAAAAAGCTACATGAACCAGTTTAAAAATGATATTTGTGCTTGTAACCATGACATTGAATCCTCTTGCCCAAGAAAAAGACGGCATTTCCCCAAAACCAGGTTGACTCTGCCTTTGCGGGTGCTTTGCACACCAATTCCACACCAGTTTGTCCAGATAGGTTTGGATGAAATCAGAAATATCCGGTACTGTCGTGGCTAACTCAATCCCAGCTCTGGCTACAGCTTCTGTGTTTGCTTGTGTTTTCTCGATAATATCTATGGACTTTAGAGTTGTGAATGCATTGTAGCATGTATCATTTTGTTTTTCTGTGGGCAAACGCTAATTGGTTTCACGTGGAGACACAACAGATACACATTTGTGTTTTCTGAGTAAAAAGCTGCAGAAACCAGGTTGTAAATGATATTTGTGCTTGTAACCATGACATTGAATCCACTTGCCCAATAAAAAGACTGCTTTTCTAAAAACCAGGTTGACTCTGCTTTTCTGGGAGCTTTGCACACCAACTCCACACCAGTTTGTCCAGATAGTCCTGGATGAAAGCAAAAATATCCGGTTCTGTGGTGGCTCAGTCAATCCCAGCTCTTGCTACATCCTAAGAGTTTGTTTGTGTTTTGTCGATAGTATCTATGGACTTTAGAGATGTGAATGCATTGTAGCATGTAACATTTTGTTTTTCTGTTGGCAAACGCTAATAGGTTTCACACGGAGACACAACAGTGACATATTCGTGTTTTCTGAGTAAAAAGCTGCAGAAACCAGGTTACAAATCATATTTGTGTTTGTAAACATGACATTGAATCCTCTTGTCCAAGAAAAAGACTTTGCTTTTCTCCCAAACCAGGTTGACTCTGCTTTTCTTTGTGCTTTGCACACGAACTCCACACCAGTTTGTTCAGCTAGGTTTGGAGGAAACCAGAAATATCCGGTTCTGTGGTGGCTAACCCAATCCCAGCTCTGGCTACAGCTTCTGTGTTTGCTTGTGTTTTCTCCACAGTATCTATGGACTTTAGAGTTGTGAATGCATTGTAGCATTTAGCATTTAGGTTTTCTGTTGGCAAACGCTAATGGTTTCAAATGAGTCACAGCAGGTACACATTCATGTTTTCTGAGTAAAAAGCTGCAGAAAGCAGGTTAAAAATGATATTTGTGTTTGTAAACATGACATTGAATCCATGTGCCCAAGAAAAAGACTTTGCTTTCTCCAAAACCAGGTTGACTCTGCTTTTCTGGGTGCTTTGCACACCAATTCCACACCAGTTTGTCCAGATAGGGCTGGATGAAACCAGAAATATCCGGTTCTGTGGTGGCTCAGTCAATCCCAGCTCTTGCTACATCCTAAGAGTTTGTTTGTGTTTTCTGGAATGTATCTATGGACTTTAGAGATGTGAATGCATTGTAGCATGTAACATTTTGTTTTTCTGTTGGCAAACGCTAATAGGTTTCACATGGAGACACAACAATGACATATTCGTGTTTTCTGAGTAAAAAGCTGAAGAAACCATGTCACAAATGATTTTTGTGTTTGTAAACATGACATTGAATCCACTTGTCCAAGAAAAAGACTTTGATTTTCTCCAAAACCAGATTGACTCTGATTTTCTGTGTGCTTTGCACACAAACTCCACACCAGTTTGTTCAGCTAGGTTTGGATGAAACCAGAAATATCCGGTTCTGTGGTGGGTAAGTCAATCACAGCTCTGGCTACAGCTTCTGTGTTTGCTTGTGTTTTCTCCACAGTATCTATGGACTTTAGAGTTGTGAATGCATTGTAGCATTTAGCATTTAGGTTTTCTGTTGGCAAACGCTAATGGTTTCAAATGAGTCACAGCAGGTACACATTCATGTTTTCTCAGTAAAAAGCTTCAGAAACCAGGTTAAAAATGATATTTGTGTTTGTAAACATGACATTGAATCCACTTGCCCAAGAAAAAGACTTTGCTTTCTCCAAAACCAGGTTGACTCTGCTTTTCTGGGTGCTTTGCACACTAATTCCACACCAGTTTGTCCATATAGGGCTGGATGGAACCAACAACATCCGGTCTGTGGTGGCTAACTTAAACCCAGCTCTTGCTACAGCTTCTATATTAGCTTGTGTTTTCTCCAGAGTATCTATGGACTTTAGAGTTGTGAATGCATTGTAGCTTGTATCATTTTGTTTTTCTGTGGGCAAACGCTAATTGGTTTCACATGGAGACACAACAGATACACATTCGTGTTTTCTGAGTAAAAAGCTGCAGAAACCAGGTTGTAAATGATATTTGTGTTTGTAAACATGACATTGAATCCAGTTGCCCAAGAAAAAGACTTTGATTTTCTCCAAAATAAGGTTGACTCTGCTTTTCTGGGTGCCCTCACACCAGTTCCACACCAGTTTGTTCAGCTAGGTTTGGATGAAACCAGATATATCCGGTTCTGTGGTGGGTAAGTCAATCCCAGCTCTGGCGACAGCTTCTGTGTTTGCTTGTGTTTTCTCAATAGTATCTATGGACTTTAGAGTTGTGAATGCATTGCAGCATGTAACATTTTGTTTTTCTGTTGGCAAACGCTAATTTGTTTCACATGGTGACACAAAGGTACACA
Source organism: Sylvilagus floridanus (assembly GCA_949820135.1). Taxonomy (NCBI): domain Eukaryota; kingdom Metazoa; phylum Chordata; class Mammalia; order Lagomorpha; family Leporidae; genus Sylvilagus; species Sylvilagus floridanus. The sequence continues at coordinate 29,507,061 of OX463232.1, forward strand.
TTCGTGTTTTCTGAGTAAAAAGCTGCAGAAACCAGGTTGTAAATGATATTTGTGCTTGTAACCATGACATTGAATCCACTTGCCCAAGAAAAAGACTTTGCTTTTCTCAAAAACCAGGTTGACTCTGCTTTTCTGGGAGCTTTGCACACCAACTCCACACCAGTTTGTCCAGATAGTGCTGGATGAAAGCAAAAATATCCGTTTCTGTGTTGGCTCAGTCAATCCCAGCTCTTGCTACATCCTAAGAGTTTGTTTGTGTTTTGTCGATAGTATCTATGGACTTTAGAGATGTGAATGCATTGTAGCATGTAACATTTTGTTTTTCTGTGGGCAAACGCTAATAGGTTTCACATGGAGACACAACAGTGACATATTCGTGTCTTCTGAGTAAAAAGCTGCAGAAACCAGGTCACAAATGATATTTGTGTTTGTAAACATGACATTGAATCCACCTGGCCAAGAAAAAGACTTTGCTTTTCTCCAAAACCAGGTTGACTCTGCTTTTCTTGGTGCTTTGCACACCAACTCCACACCAGTTTGTTCAGCTAGGTTTGGAGGAAACCAGAAATATCCGGTTCTGTGGTGGGTAAGTCAATCCCAGCTCTGGCTACAGCTTCTGTGTTTGCTTGTGTTTTCTCCACAGTATCTACGGACTTTAGAGTTGTGAATGCATTGTAGCATTTAGCATTTAGGTTTTCTGTTGGCAAACGCTAATGGTTCAAATGAGTCACAGCAGGTACACATTCGTGTTTTCTGAGTAAAAAGCTGCAGAAACAAGGTTAAAAATGATATTTGTGTTTGTAAACATGACATTGAATCCATGTGCCCAAGAAAAAGACTTTGCTTTCTCCAAAACCAGGTTGACTCTGCTTTTCTGGGTGCTTTGCACACCAATTCCACACCAGTTTGTCCAGATAGGGCTGGATGAAACCAGAAATATCCGGTTCTGTGGTGGCTCAGTCAATCCCAGCTCTTGCTACATCCTAAGAGTTTGTTTGTGTTTTCTCGATAGTATCTATGGACTTTAGAGATGTGAATGCATTGTAGCATTTAGCATTTAGGTTTTCTGTTGGCAAACGCTAATGGTTTCAAATGAGTCTCAACAGGTGCACATTCATGTTTTCTGAGTAAAAAGCTGCAGAAACCAGGTTACAAATCATATTTGTGTTTGTAAAAATGACATTGAATCCATTTGCCCAAGAAAAAGTCTTTGCTTTTCTCTAAAACCAAGTTGACTCTGCTTTTCTGGGTGCTTTGCACACCAATTGCACACCAGATTGTCCAGATATGTTTGGATGAAACCAGAAATATCCGGTTCTGTGGTGGCTATTCAATTCCAGCTGTTGCTACAGCTTCTGTGTTTGCTTGTGTTTTCTGGATAGTATCTATGGACTTTAGAGTTGTGAATGCATTGTAGAATGTAACATTTTGTTTTTCTGTTGGCAAACACTAATTGGTTTCACATGGAGACACAACAGGTACATATTCGTGTTTTCTGAGTAAAAAGCTACATGAACCAGTTTAAAAATGATATTTGTGCTTGTAACCATGACATTGAATCCTCTTGCCCAAGAAAAAGACGGCATTTCCCCAAAACCAGGTTGACTCTGCCTTTGCGGGTGCTTTGCACACCAACTCCACACCAGTTTGTCCAGATAGGTTTGGATGAAATCAGAAATATCCGGTTCTGTCGTGGCTAACTCAATCCCAGCTCTGGCTACAGCTTCTGTGTTTGCTTGTGTTTTCTCGATAATATCTATGGACTTTAGAGTTGTGAATGCATTGTAGCATGTATCATTTTGTTTTTCTGTGGGCAAACGCTAATTGGTTTCACATGGAGACACAACAGATACACATTTGTGTTTTCTGAGTAAAAAGCTGCAGAAACCAGGTTGTAAATGATATTTGTGCTTGTAACCATGACATTGAATCCACTTGCCCAATAAAAAGACTGCTTTTCTAAAAACCAGGTTGACTCTGCTTTTCTGGGAGCTTTGCACACCAACTCCACACCAGTTTGTCCAGATAGTCCTGGATGAAAGCAAAAATATCCGGTTCTGTGTTGGCTCAGTCAATCCCAGCTCTTGCTACATCCTAAGAGTTTGTTTGTGTTTTGTCGATAGTATCTATGGACTTTAGAGATGTGAATGCATTGTAGCATGTAACATTTTGTTTTTCTGTTGGCAAACGCTAATTGGTTTCACAGGGAGACACAACAGGAACACATTCGTGTTTTCTGAGAAAAAAGCTGCAGAAACCAGGTTAACAATGATATTGGTGTTTGTATACATGACATTGAAACCACTTGCCGAAGAAAAAGACTTTGCTTTTCTCCAACCCCTGGTTGATTCCACTTTGCTGGGTGCTTTGCACACCAATTCCACAACATTTTGTCCAGATAGGGCTGGATGAAACCAGAAATATCCGGTTCTGTGTTGGCTAACTCAATCCCAGCTCTTGCTACAGCCTCAGAGTTTGCTTGTGTTTTCTCGATAATATCTCTGGATTTTAGAATTGTGAATGCATTGTAGCATGTAACATTTTGTTTTTCTGTTGGCAAACGCTAATTGGTTTCACATGGAGACACAACAGGTACCCATTCGTGTTTTCTGAGTGAAAAGCTGCAGAAACCAGGTTGAAAATGATATTGCTGTTTGTAAACATGACATTGAATCCTCTTGCCCAAGAAAAAGACTTTGTGTTTCTCCCAAACCAGATTGACTCTGCTTTCTGGGTGCTTTGCACACATAATCCACACCAGTTCGTCCAGATTGGTCTGGATGAAACCAGAAATAACTGGTTTTGTATTGGCTAACTAAATCCAAGCTCTTGCTACAGCCTCTGAGTTGTTTTTGTTTTCTTGATAGTATCTATGGACTTTAGAGTTTTGAATGCATTGTAACATGTAACGTTTTGATTCTTGTTGGCCAACGCTAATTGGTTTCACATGGAGACAATAAAGGTACACATTCGTGTTTTCTTAGTAAAAAGCTGCAGAGAGCAGTTTAAAAATGATATTTGTGTTTGTAAACATGACATTGAATCCACTTGCCCAAGAAAAAGACTTTGCGTTTCTCCAAAACCAGGTTGACTCTGCTTTTCTGGGTGCTTCGCACACCAACTCCACACCAGTTTGTCCAGAGGGGTAATGATGAAACCAGAATTATCCGGTTTGTGGTGGCTAACTCAATCCCAGCTCTTGCTACAGTCTCAAAGTTTGTTTGTGTTTTCTGGATAGTATCTATGGAATTTAGAGGTGTGAATGCATTGCAGCATGTAACATTTTGTTTTTCTGTTGGCATACGTTAATTGGTTTCACATGGAGACACAACAGGTACACATTCGTGTTTTCAGAGAAAAAGCTGTAGAAAGCAGTTTACAAATGATATTTGTGTTTGTAAACATGACATTGAATCCGCTTGCCCAAGAAAATCTTTGCTTTTCTCCAAAACCAGGTTGACTCTTCTTTTCTGGGTGCTTTGCACAACAACTCCACACCAGAATGTCCAGATAGGTCTGGATGAAAGGAGAAATATCCGGTTCTGTGGTGGCTAACTAAATCCCAGCTCTGGCTAAGCTTCTGTGTTTGCTTGTTTTTTCTCGATAGTATCTATGGACTTTAGAGTTGTGAATGCATTATAGCATGTAACATTCTGTTTTTATGTTGGGAAACGCTGATTGGTTTCACATGGAGACACAACAGGTACACATTCGTGTTTTCTGGGCAAAAAGCTGCAGAAACCAGGTTAAAAATGATATTTGTTTTTTTTTTCTATTTTTTTATTTCTTTTTTTTATAACGCTTTTATTTAAAGAATATAAATTTCCAAAATACAGCTTATAGATTACAATGGCTTCCCATAACTTCCCCCCCACCCGCAACCCTCCCCTTTCCCACTCCCTCTCCCATTGCTTCACATCAAGATTCATTTTCAATTCTCTTTATATACAGAAGATCAATTTAGCATATATTAAGTAAAACTTTCAACAGTTTGCCCTCACATAGCAACACAAAGTGAAAAATACTGTTGGAGTACTAGTTATAGTATTAATTCACAATGTATAGCACATTAAGGACAGAGATCCTACATGATATATTTTTTAAAAAATTGATTAATTTTCTAAGCAATTTCCAATTTAACACCAATATTTTTTTTTTCATTTTTAATTATCTATATACAGAAGATTGATTCAGTATATACTAAGTAAAGATTTCATCAGTTTGCACCCACACAGAAACACAAAGTGTAAAATACTGTTTCAGTGCTAGTTATAGCATTACTTCACATTGGACAACACATTAAGGACAGATCCCACATGAGACGTAAGTACACAGTGACTCCTGAAGTTGATTTAACAATTTGACACTCTTGTTTATGGCCTCAGTAATCTCCCTAGGCTCTAGTCATGAGTTGCCAAGGCTATGGAAGCCTTTAGGGTTCGCTGACTTCAATCTTATTCCGACAGGGTCATAGTCAAAGTGGAGGTTCTCTCCTCCCTTCAGAGAAAGGTACCTCCTTCTTTGATGGCCCCATTCATTCCACTGGGATCTCACTCACAGAGATCTAGACTAGTGTCTGATATTTGTGTTTGTAAACATGACATTGAATCCACTTGCCCAAGAAAAAGTCTTTGCTTTACTTCCAAAACCAGGTTGACTCTGCTTTTCTCTGTACTTTACACCAATTCCAAACCAGTTTTTCCAGATAGGTTTTGATGAAACCAGAAATATCCGGTTCAGTGGTGGCTAACTCAATCCCAGCTCTTCCTACAGCTTCTGTGTTTGCTTGTGTTTTCTCCAAAGTATCTATGGACTTTAGAGTTGTGAATGCATTTAGCATGTAACTTCTTGTTTTTATATTGTAATACGCTAATTGGTTTCACATGGAGCACAACAGGTACACTTCCGTGTATTCTGAGTAAAAAGCTGCAGAAAACAGGTTAAAATTGATATTTGTGTTGTAAACATGACATTGAATGCACTTGCCCAAGAAAAAGACTTTGCTTTTCTCCAAAACCAAGTTGACTCTGCTTTTCTGGGTGCTTTGCACACCAACTCCACACCAGTTTGTTCGGACACGGCTGGATGAAACCAGAAATATCCGGTTTTGTGGTGGCTAACTCAAACCCAATTCTTGCTAAAGCCTCAGAGTTTGCTTGGGTTTTCTCGATAATATCTGTGGATTTTAGTGTTGTGAATGCATTGTACCATGTAACATTTTGTTTTTCTGTTGGTATACACAATTGGTTTCCCTTGGAGACACATCAGGTACATATTCGTGTTTTCTGAGAAAAAGCTGCAGAAACTAGGGTAAAAATTATATTGGTGTTTGAAAACATGACATTGAAACCACTTGCCCAAGAAAAGACCTTGCTCTTCTCCAAAACCAGGTTGACTCTGCTTTTCAAGGTGCTTTGCACACCAATTCCACACCAGTTTCTCCAGATAGGTTTGGATGAAACCAGAAATATCCGGTTTGTGGTGGCTAACTCAAACCCAGCTCTTGTTACAGCTTCTCTATTTGCTTGTGTTTTCTCGATAGTATCTATAAACTTTAGAGTTGTGAGTGCATTGTAGCATGTAACAGTTTGTTTTTCTGTTGGCCTACGCTAATTGGTTTCACAGGGAGACACAACAGGAACACATTCGTGTTTTCTGAGAAAAAAGCTGCAGAAACCAGGTTAAAATTGATATTTGTGTCTGTAAACATGACATTGAAACCACTTGCCCAAGAAACAGACTTTGCTTTTCTCCAAAACCAGGTGGACTCTGCTTTTCTGGGTGCTTTGCACACCAATTCCACACCAGTTTGTCCAGATAGGTTTGGATGAAACCAGAAATATACGGTTTGTGGTGGCTAACTCAAACCCAGCTCATTACAGCTTCTCTATTTGCTTGTGTTTTCTAGATAGAATCTATGGACTTAGAGTTGTGAATGCATTGTAGCATGTAACATTTTTATTTTCTGTTGGTAAACCATAATTGGTTTCACCAACTCCACACCAGTTTGTCCAGATAGGTTTGGATGAAATCAGAAATATCCGGTTCTGTGGTGACTAACTCAATCCAAGATCTTTCTACAGCTTCTATATTTGCTTGTGTTTTCTCCATAGTATCTATGGACTTTAGATTTGTGAATGCATTGTTGCATGTAACATTTTGTTTTTCTGTTGGCAAACGCTAATTGGTTTCACATGGAGACACAACAGGTACACATTCGTGTTTTCTGAGTAAAACCTGCAGATACCAGTGTAAAAATCATATATGTGTTTGTGAACATGACATTGAATCCACTTGCCCAAGAAAAAGACTTTGCTTTTCTCCAACCCCTGGTTGATTCCACTTTTCTGGGTTCTTTGCAAACCAATTCCACACCAGTTTGTCCAGCTAGGGCAGGATGGAACCAGAAATATCCTGTTCTGTGCTGGCTAACTCAATCCCAGCTCTTGCTACAGCTTCTGGGCTTGCTTCTGTCTTCTCAATAGTATCTGTGCATTTTAGAGTTGTGAATGCATTATAGAATGTAAAATTTTGGTTTTCTGTTGGCAAACGCTAATTGGTTTCACATGGAGACACATCAGGTACACATTCGAGTTTTCTGAGTAAAAAGCTGCAGAAACCAGGTTAAAAATGATATTTGTGTTTGTAAACATGACATTGAATCCACTTGCCCAAGAAAAACTTTGCTTTTCTCCAAAACCAGGTTGACTCTGCTTTTCTGGGTGCTTTGCACACAAATTCCACACCAGTTTCTTCGGAAAGGGCTGGATGAAACCAGAAATATCCGGTTCTGAGGTGTCTAACTCAAACACAGCTGTGGCTACAGCTTCTGTGTTTGCTTGTGTTTTCTCGATAATATCTGTGGATTTCAGAGTTGTGAATGCATTGTAGCATGTAACAGTTGGTTTTTCTGTTGGCTACGCTAATTGCTTTGAAATGGAGACACAACAGGTACACATTCGTGTTTTGTGTGAAAAGGCTGTAGAAATCAGTTTACAAACGATAGTTGTGTTTGTAAACATGACATTAAATGCACTTGCCCAAGAAAAAGACTTTGCTTTTCTCCAAAACCAGGTTGACTCTGCTGCTCTGGGTGCTTTGCACACCAATTCCACAGCAGTTTCTTTGGATAAGGCTGGATGAAAACAGAATATCTGGTTCTGTGGTGGCTTCTCAATCCCAGCTCTTGCTACAGCTTCTATATTTGCTTGTGTTTTGTCGATAATATCTGTGGACTTCAGAATTGTGAATGCATGTTTCATGTAACTTTTGTTTTTCTGTTGGCAAACACTAATTGGTTTCACATGGAGACACAACAGGTACACATTCGTGTTTTGTGTGAAAAGGCTGTAGAAATCAGTTTACAAATGATAGTTGTGTTTGTAAACATGACATTGAATGCACTTGCCCAAGAAAAAGACTTTGCTTTTCTCCAAAACCAGGTTGACTCTGCTGCTCTGGGTGCTTTGCACACATAATCCACACCAGTTCGTCCAGATAGGTCTGGATGAAACCAGAAATATCTGGTTCTGTATTGGCTAACTAAATCCAAGCTCTTGCTACAGCCTCTGAGATGTTTTTGTTTTCTTGATAGTATCTATGGACTTTAGAGTTTTGAATGCATTGTAACATGTAACGTTTTGATTCTTGTTGGCCAACGCTAATTGGTTTCACATGGAGACAATAAAAGTACACATTCGTGTTTTTTTAGTAAAAAGCTGCAGAGAGCAGTTTACAAATGATATATGTGTTTGTAAACATGACATTGAATCCACTTGCCCAAGAAAAAGACTTTGCTTTTCTCCAAAACCAGGTTGACTCTTCTTTTCTGGGTGCTTTGCACACCAATTCCACACCAGTTTGTCCGGATAGGGCTAGATGAAACCAGAAATATCCGGTTCTGTGGTGGCTAATCAATCCGAGCTCTGGCTACAGTTTATGAGCTTGGTTGTGTTTTCTCAATAGTGTCTGTGCATTTTAGAATTGTGAATGCATTGCAGCATGTAACATTTTGTTTTTCTGTTGGCAAACGCTAAGCGTTACCCATGGAGACACAACAGGTACACATTCGTTTTTTTCTGAGTAAAAGCCTGCAGAAAGCAGTTTACAAATGATATTTGTGTTTTTCAACATGACATTGAATCCACTTGCCCTAGAAAAAGACTTTGCTTTTCTCCAAAACCAGGTGGACTCCGCTTTTCTGGGTGCTTTGCACACCAATTACACACCGGTTCGTCCAGATAGAGCTGGATGAAACCAGAAATATACGGTTCTGAGGTGTCTAACTAAATGCCAGCTCTTGCTACAGCTTCTGTGTTTGCTTGTGTTTTCTCAAAAATTTCTGTGGATTTTAGAGCTGTGAATACATTGTAGCATGCAACATTTTGTTTTTCTGTTGGCAAACGATAATTGGTTTCACATGGAGACACAACAGGTACACATTCCTTTTTTCTGAGTAAAGAGCTGTAGAAAGCAGTTTACAAATGATAGTTGTGTTTGTAAACATGACATTGAATCCACTTGCCCAAGAAAAAGACTTTGCTTTTCTCCAACACCGGTTTGATTCCGCTTTTCTGGGTGCTTTGCACACCAATTCCACACCAGTTTCTCCGGAAAGGGCTGGGTGAAAGCAGAAATATCCGGTTCTGAGGTGTCTAACTCAATCCCAACTCTTGCTACAGCTTCTGTGTTTGCTTGTGTTTTCGCGATAATATCTGTGGATTTCAGAGTTGTGAATGCATTGTAGCATGTAGCAGTTGGTTTTTCTGTTGGCATACGCTAATTGCTTTCCCATGGAGACAAAACAGGTACACACGCGTGTTTTCTGAGTGAAAAGCTGCAGAAACCAGGTTAAAAATGATATTTGTGTTTGTAAACGTGACATTGAATCCATTTGCCCAAGAAAAAGACTTTGCTTTTCTCCAACCCCTGGTTGATTCCACTTTTCTGGGTGCTTTGCACACCAATTCCACACCAGTTTCTCCGGAAAGGGCTGGATGAAAGCAGAAACATCCGGTTCTGTGGTGGCTAACTCAATCCAAAATCTTGCTACAGCCTCAGAGTTTGTTTGTGTTTTCTCGATTGTATCTATAAACGTTAGAGTTGTGAATGCATTGTAGCATGTAACAGATTGTTTTTCTGTTGGCAAACGCTAATTGGTTTCACATGGAGACACAACACGTACACATTCGTGTTTTCTGAGTAAAAAGCTGCAGAAAGTAGTTTACAAATGATATTTGTATTTGTAAACATGACATTGAATCCACTTGCCCTAGAAAAAGACTTTGCTTTTCTCCAAAACAAGGCTGACTCTGCTTTTCTGGGTGCTTTGCACACCAATTCCACACCAGTTTGTCCAGATAGGTCTGGATGAAACCAGAAACATCCGATTCTGTGGTGGCTAACTCAATCCCATCTCTTGCTACAGCTTCTGTGTTTGCTTGTGTTTTTTCGATAATCTCTGCGGATTTTAGAGTTGTGAATGCATTGTAGCACGCAACATTTTGTTTATCTGTTGGCAAATGCTAATTGGTTTCACATGGAGACACAACAGGTACACATTCGTGTTTTCTGAGTAAAAAGCTGCAGAAACCAGGTTGAAAATGATATTTGTGTTTGTAAACATGACATTGAATCCACTTGCCCAAGAAAAAGACTTTGCTTTTCTCCAACACCAGGTTGATTCCGCTTTTCTGGGTGCTTTGCACACCAATTCCACACCAGTTTCTCTGGATAGGGCTAGATGAAACCAGAAATATCCGGTTCTGTGGTGGCTTACTAAATCCAAGCTCTTGCTACAGTTTCTGTGTTTGCTTGTGTTGTTTCGATAGTATCTGTGGACTTTAGAGTTGTGAATGCATTGTAGCATGTAACAGTTGGTTTTTCTGTTGGCAAACACTAGTTGGTTTCACATGGAGACACAACAGGTACACATTCGTGTTTTCTGAGTAAAAAGCTGCAGAAACCAGGTTAAAAATGATATTTGTGTTTGTAAACGTGACATTGAATCCACTTGCCCAAGAAAAAGACTTTGCTTTTCTCCAACCCCTGGTTGATTCCACTTTTCTGGGTGCTTTGCCACCAACTCCACACTAGTTTGTCCAGATAGGGCTGGATGAATACAGAAATATCCATTTCAATGGTGGCGAAGTCATTCCCAGCTCTTGCTACAGCTTCTGTGTTTGCTTGTGTTTTCCGATAGTATCTATGGACTGAGAGTTTTGAATGCATTGTAGCATCTAAATTTTGTTTTTCTGTTGGCATACGCTAATTGGTTTCACATGGAGACACAACAGGTACACATTCGTGTTTTCTGAGTAAAAAGCTGCAGAAACCAGGTTACAAATGATATTTCTATTTGTAAACATGACATTGATCCACTTGCCCTAGAAAAAGACTTTGCTTTTCTCCAAAACAAGGCTGACTCTGATTTTCTGGGTGCTTTGCACACCAATTCCACTCTGTTTGTCCAGATATGTCTGGATGAAACCAGAAACATCCGATTCTGTGGTGGCTAACTCAATCCCAGCTCTTGCTACAGCTTCTGTGTTTGCTTGTGTTTTCTCGATAATATCTGTGGATTTTAGAGTTGTGAATGCATTGTAGCACGCAACATTTTGTTTATCTGTTGGCAAATGCTAATTGGTTTCACATGGAGACACAACACGTACACATTCGTGTTTTCTGAGCAAAAAGTTACAGAAACCTGGTTGAAAATGATATTTGTGTTTGTAAACATGACATTGAATCGACTTGCCCAAGAAAAAGACTTTGCTTTTCTCCAACCCCTGGTTGACTCTGCTTTTCTGGGTGTTTTGCACACCAATTCCACACCGGTTCGTCCAGATAGAGCTGGATGAAACCAGAAATATCTGGTTCTGAGGTGTCCAACTCAATGCCAGCTCTTGCTACATCCTCAGAGTTTTCTTGTGTTTTCTCGATAATTTCTGTGGATTTTAGAGCTGTGAATACATTGTAGCATGCAGCATTTTGTTTTTCTGTTGGCAAACGATTTTGGTTTCACATGGAGACACAACAGGTACACATTCCTTTTTTCTGAGTAAAAAGCTGTAGAAAGCAGTTTACAAATGATAGTTGTGTTTGTAAACATGACATTGAATCCACTTGCCCAAGAAAAAGACTTTGCTTTTCTCCAACACCGGTTTGATTCCGCTTTTCTGGGTGCTTTGCACACCAATTCCACAGCAGTTTCTCCGGAAAGGGCTGGATGAAAGCAGAAACATCCGGTTCTGAGGTGTCTAACTCAATCCCAACTCTTGCTACAGCTTCTGTGTTTGCTTGTGTTTTCGCGATAATATCTGTGGATTTCAGAGTTGTGAATGCATTGTAGCATGTAGCAGTTGGTTTTTGTGTTGGCATACGCTAATTGCTTTCACATGGAGACAGAACAGGTACACACGCGTGTTTTCTGAGTGAAAAGCTGCAGAAACCAGGTTAAAAATGATATTTGTGTTTGTAAACATGACATTGAATCCACTTGCCCAAGAAAAAGACTTTGCTTTTCTCCAAAACCAGGTTGACTCTGCTTTTCTGGGTGCTTTGCACACCAATTCCACACCAGTTTCTCTGGATAGGGCTAGATGAAACCAGAAATATCCGGTTCTGTGGTGGCTTACTCAATCCAAGCTCTTGCTACAGTTGCTGTGTTTGCTTGTGTTGTTTCAATAGTATCTGTGGACTTTAGAGTTGTGACTGCATTGTAGCATGTAACAGTTGGTTTTTCTGTTGGCAAACACTAGTTGGTTTCACATGGAGACACAACAGGTACACATTCGTGTTTTCTGAGTAAAAAGCTGCAGAAACCAGGTTAAAAATGATATTTGTGTTTGTAAACGTGACATTGAATCCACTTGCCCAAGAAAAAGACTTTGCTTTTCTCCAACCCCTGGTTGATTCCACTTTTCTGGGTGCTTTGCACACCAATTCCACACCAGTTTCTCCGGAAAGGGCTGGATGAAAGCAGAACATCCGGTTCTGTGGTGGCTAACTCAATCCAAAATCTTGCTACAGCCTCAGAGTTTGTTTGTGTTTTCTCGATTGTATCTATAAACGTTAGAGTTGTGAATGCATTGTAGCATGTAACAGATTGTTTTTCTGTTGGCAAACGCTAATTGGTTTCACATGGAGACACAACACGTACACATTTTTTTTTCTGAGCAAAAAGCTGCAGAAAGTAGTTTGCAAATGATATTTGTATTTGTAAACATGACATTGAATCCACTTGCCCTAGAAAAAGACTTTGCTTTTCTCCAAAACAAGGCTGACTCTGCTTTTCTGGGTGCTTTGCACACCAATTCCACACCAGTTTGTCCAGATAGGTCTGGATGAAACCAGAAACATCCGGTTCTGTGGTGGCTAACTCAATCCCAGCTCTTGCTACAGCTTCTGTGTTTGCTTGTGTTTTCTCGATAATATCTGTGGATTTTAGAGTTGTGAATGCATTGTAGCACGCAACATTTTGTTTATCTGTTGGCAAATGCTAATTGGTTTCACATGGAGACACAACACGTACACATTCGTGTTTTCTGAGTAAAAAGCTACAGAAACCTGGTTGAAAATGATATTTGTGTTTGTAAACATGACATTGAATCGACTTGCCCAAGAAAAAGACTTTGCTTTTCTCCAACCCCTGGTTGACTCTGCTTTTCTGGGTGTTTTGCACACCAATTCCACACCGGTTCGTCCAGATAGAGCTGGATGAAACCAGAAATATCTGGTTCTGAGGTGTCTAACTCAATGCCAGCTCTTGCTACATCCTCAGAGTTTTCTTGTGTTTTCTCGATAATTTCTGTGGATTTTAGAGCTGTGAATACATTGTAGCATGCAACATTTTGTTTTTCTGTTGGCAAACGATAATTGGTTTCACATGGAGACACAACAGGTACACATTGCTTTTTTCTGAGTAAAAAGCTGTAGAAAGCAGTTTACAAATGATAGTTGTGTTTGTAAACATGACATTGAATCCACTTGCCCAAGAAAAAGACTTTGCTTTTCTCCAACACCGGTTTGATTCCGCTTTTCTGGGTGCTTTGCACACCAATTCCACAGCAGTTTCTCCGGAAAGGGCTGGATGAAAGCAGAAACATCCGGTTCTGAGGTGTCTAACTCAATCCCAACTCTTGTTACAGCTTCTGTGTTTGCTTGTGTTTTCACAATAATATCTGTGGATTTCAGAGTTGTGAATGCATTGTAGCATGTAGCAGTTGGTTTTTCTGTTGGCATACGCTAATTGCTTTCACATGGAGACAGAACAGGTACACACGCGTGTTTTCTGAGTGAAAAGCTGCAGAAACCAGGTTAAAAATGATATTTGTGTTTGTAAACATGACATTGAATCCACTTGGCCAAGAAAAAGACTTTGCTTTTCTCCAAAACCAGGTTGACTCTGCTTTTCTTGGTGCTTTGCACACCAATTCCACACCAGTTTCTCTGGATAGGGCTAGATGAAACCAGAAATATCCGGTTCTGTGGTGGCTAACTCAATCCAAAATCTTGCTACAGCCTCAGAGTTTGTTTGTGTTTTCTCGATTGTATCTATAAACTTTAGAGTTGTGAATGCATTGTAGCATGTAACAGATTGTTTTTCTGTTGGCAAACGCTAATTGGTTTCACATGGAGACACAACAGGTACACCTTCGTGTTTTCTGAGTAAAAAGCTGCAGAAACCAGGTTAAAAATGATATTTGTGTTTGTAAACATGACATTGAATCCACTTGCCCAAGAAAATGACTTTGCTTTTCTCCAACCCCTGGTTGATTCCACTCTTCTGGGTGCTTTGCACACCAATTCCACACCAGTTTCTTCGGAAAGGGCTGGATGAAAGCAGAAATACCCGGTTCTGTGGTGGCTAACTCAATCCAAAATCTTGCTACAGCCTCAGAGTTTGTTTGTGTTTTCTCGATAGTATCTATAAACTTTAGAGTTGTGAATGCATTGTAGCATGTAACAGATTGTTTTTCTGTTGGCAAACGCTAATTGGTTTCACATGGAGACACAACAGGTACACATTCGTGTTTCCTGAGTAATAACTGCAGAAACCAGGTTGAAAATGATATTTGTGTTTGTAAACATGACATTGAATCCACTTGCCCTAGAAAAAGACTTTGCTTTTCTCCAAAACAAGGCTGACTCTGCTTTTCTGGGTGCTTTGCACACCAATTCCACACCAGTTTGTCCAGATAGGTCTGGATGAAACAAGAAACATCCGGTTCTGTGGTGGCTAACTCAATCCCAGCTCTTGCTACAGCTTCTGTGTTTGCTTGTGTTTTCTCGATAATATCTGTGGATTTTAGAGTTGTGAATGCATTGTAGCACGCAACATTTTGTTTATCTGTTGGCAAATGCTAATTGGTTTCACATGGAGGCACAACACGTACACATTCGTGTTTTCTGAGTAAAAAGCTATAGAAACCTGGTTGAAAATGATATTTGTGTTTGTAAACATGACATTGAATCGACTTGCCCAAGAAAAAGACTTTGCTTTTCTCCAACCCCTGGTTGACTCTGCTTTTCTGGGTGTTTTGCACACCAATTCCACACCGGTTCGTCCAGATAGAGCTGGATGAAACCAGAAATATCTGGTTCTGAGGTGTCTAACTCAATGCCAGCTCTTGCTACATCCTCAGAGTTTTCTTGTGTTTTCTCGACAATTTCTGTGGATTTTAGAGCTGTGAATACATTGTAGCATGCAACATTTTGTTTTTCTGTTGGCAAACGATAATTGGTTTCACATGGAGACACAACAGGTACACATTGCTTTTTTCTGAGTAAAAAGCTGTAGAAAGCAGTTTAGAAATGATAGTTGTGTTTGTAAACATGACATTGAATCCACTTGCCCAAGAAAAAGACTTTGCTTTTCTCCAACACCGGTTTGATTCCGCTTTTCTGGGTGCTTTGCACACCAATTCCACAGCAGTTTCTCCGGAAAGGGCTGGATGAAAGCAGAAACATCCGGTTCTGAGGTGTCTAACTCAATCCCAACTCTTGTTACAGCTTCTGTGTTTGCTTGTGTTTTCGCAATAATATCTGTGGATTTCAGAGTTGTGAATGCATTGTAGCATGTAGCAGTTGGTTTTTCTGTTGGCATACGCTAATTGCTTTAACAAGGAGACAGAACAGGTACACACGCGTGTTTTCTGAGTGAAAAGCTGCAGAAACCAGGTTAAAAATGATATTTGTGTTTGTAAACATGACATTGAATCCACTTGGCCAAGAAAAAGACTTTGCTTTTCTCCAAAACCAGGTTGACTCTGCTTTTCTTGGTGCTTTGCACACCAATTCCACACCAGTTTCTCTGGATAGGGCTAGATGAAACCAGAAATATCCGGTTCTGTGGTGGCTAACTCAATCCAAAATCATGCTACAGCCTCAGAGTTTGTTTGTGTTTTCTCGATTGTATCTATAAACTTTAGAGTTGTGAATGCAATGTAGCATGTAACAGATTGTTTTTCTGTTGGCAAACGCTAATTGGTTTCACATGGAGACACAACAGGTACACCTTCGTGTTTTCTGAGTAAAAAGCTGCAGAAACCAGGTTAAAAATGATATTTGTGTTTGTAAACATGACATTGAATCCACTTGCCCAAGAAAATGACTTTGCTTTTCTCCAACCCCTGGTTGATTCCACTCTTCTGGGTGCTTTGCACACCAATTCCACACCAGTTTCTTCGGAAAGGGCTGGATGAAAGCAGAAATACCCGGTTCTGTGGTGGCTAACTCAATCCAAAATCTTGCTACAGCCTCAGAGTTTGTTTGTGTTTTCTCGATAGTATCTATAAACTTTAGAGTTGTGAATGCATTGTAGCATGTAACAGATTGTTTTTCTGTTGGCAAACGCTAATTGGTTTCACATGGAGACACAACAGGTACACATTCGTGTTTCCTGAGTAATAACTGCAGAAACCAGGTTGAAAATGATATTTGTGTTTGTAAACATGACATTGAATCCACTTGCCCTAGAAAAAGACTTTGCTTTTCTCCAAAACAAGGCTGACTCTGCTTTTCTGGGTGCTTTGCACACCAATTCCACACCAGTTTGTCCAGATAGGTCTGGATGAAACCAGAAACATCCGGTTCTGTGGTGGCTAACTCAATCCCAGCTCTTGCTACAGCTTCTGTGTTTGCTTGTGTTTTCTCGATAATCTCTGTGGATTTTAGAGTTGTGAATGCATTGTATCATGCAACATTTTCTTTTTCTGTTGGCAAACGCTAATTGGTTTCACATGGAAACACAACAGGTACACATTCGTGTTTTCTGAGTAAAAAGCTGCAGAAACCAGGTTGAAAATGATATTTGTGTTTGTAAACATGACATTGAATCCACTTGCCCAAGATAAGACTTTGCTTTTCTCCAACACCGGGTTGATTCCGCTTTTCTGGATGCTTTGCACACCAATTCCACACCAGTTTGTCCAGATAGGTCTGGATGAAACCAGAAATATCCGGTTCTGTGGTGGCTAACTCAATCCCAGCTCTTGCTACAGCTTCTGTGTTTGCTTGTGTTTTCTCGATAATATCTGTGGATTTTAGAGTTGTGAATGCATTGTAGCACGCAACATTTTGCTTATCTGTTGGCAAATGCTAATTGGTTTCACATGGAGACACAACACGTACACATTCGTGTTTTCTGAGTAAAAAGCTACAGAAACCTGGTTGAAAATGATATTTGTGTTTGTAAACAGGACATTGAATCGACTTGCCCAAGAAAAAGACTTTGCTTTTCTCCAACCCCTGGTTGACTCTGCTTTTCTGGGTGTTTTGCACACCAATTCCACACCGGTTCGTCCAGATAGAGCTGGATGAAACCAGAAATATCTGGTTCTGAGGTGTCTAACTCAATGCCAGCTCTTGCTACATCCTCAGAATTTTCTTGTGTTTTCTCGATAATTTCTGTGGATTTTAGAGCTGTGAATACATTGTAGCATGCAACATTTTGTTTTTCTGTTGGCAAACGATAACTGGTTTCACATGGAGACACAACAGGTACACATTCCTTTTTTCTGAGTAAAAAGCTCTAGAAAGCAGTTTACAAATGATAGTTGTGTTTGTAAACATGACATTGAATCCACTTGCCCAAGAAAAAGACATTGCTTTTCTCCAACACCGGTTTGATTCCGCTTTTCTGGGTGCTTTGCACACCAATTCCACAGCAGTTTCTCTGGAAAGGGCTGGATGAAAGCAGAAATACCCGGTTCTGAGGTGTCTAACTCAATCCCAACTCTTGCTACAGCTTCTGTGTTTGCTTGTGTTTTCTCGATAATCTCTGTGGATTTTAGAGTTGTGAATGCATTGTATCATGCAACATTTTCTTTTTCTGTTGGCAAACGCTAATTGGTTTCACATGGAAACACAGCAGGTACACATTCGTGTTTTCTGAGTAAAAAGCTGCAGAAACCAGGTCACAAATGATATTTGTGTTTGTAAACATGACATTGAATCCACTTGCCCAAGAAAAAGACTTTGCTTTTCTCCAACACCGGGTTGATTCCGCTTTTCTGGGTGCTTTGCACACCAATTCCACACCAGTTTGTCCAGATAGGTCTGGATCAAACCAGAAATACCTGGTTCTGTGTTGGCTAACTCAATCCCAGCTCTTGCTGCAGCTTCTGTGTTTGCTTGTGTTTTCTCGATAATATCTGTGGATTTTAGAGTTGTGAATGCATTGTAGCACGCAACATTTTGTTTATCTGTTGGCAAATGCTAATTGGTTTCACATGGAGACACAACACGTACACATTCGTGTTTTCTGAGTAAAAAGCTACAGAAACCTGGATGAAAATGATATTTGTGTTTGTAAACATGACATTGAATCGACTTGCCCAAGAAAAAGACTTTGCTTTTCTCCAACCCCTGGTTGACTCTGCTTTTCTGGGTGTTTTGCACACCAATTCCACACCGGTTCGTCCAGATAGAGCTGGATGAAACCAGAAATATCTGGTTCTGAGGTGTCTAACTCAATGCCAGCTCTTGCTACATCCTCAGAGTTTTCTTGTGTTTTCTCGACAATTTCTGTGGATTTTAGAGCTGTGAATACATTGTAGCATGCAACATTTTGTTTTTCTGTTGGCAAACGATAATTGGTTTCACATGGAGACACAACAGGTACACATTGCTTTTTTCTGAGTAAAAAGCTGTAGAAAGCAGTTTAGAAATGATAGTTGTGTTTGTAAACATGACATTGAATCCACTTGCCCAAGAAAAAGACTTTGCTTTTCTCCAACACCGGTTTGATTCCGCTTTTCTGGGTGCTTTGCACACCAATTCCACAGCAGTTTCTCCGGAAAGGGCTGGATGAAAGCAGAAACATCCGGTTCTGAGGTGTCTAACTCAATCCCAACTCTTGTTACAGCTTCTGTGTTTGCTTGTGTTTTCACAATAATATCTGTGGATTTCAGAGTTGTGAATGCATTGTAGCATGTAGCAGTTGGTTTTTCTGTTGGCATACGCTAATTGCTTTCACATGGAGACAGAACAGGTACACACGCGTGTTTTCTGAGTGAAAAGCTGCAGAAACCAGGTTAAAAATGATATTTGTGTTTGTAAACATGACATTGAATCCACTTGGCCAAGAAAAAGACTTTGCTTTTCTCCAAAACCAGGTTGACTCTGCTTTTCTTGGTGCTTTGCACACCAATTCCACACCAGTTTCTCTGGATAGGGCTAGATGAAACCAGAAATATCCGGTTCTGTGGTGGCTAACTCAATCCACAATCTTGCTACAGCCTCAGAGTTTGTTTGTGTTTTCTCGATTGTATCTATAAACTTTAGAGTTGTGAATGCATTGTAGCATGTAACAGATTGTTTTTCTGTTGGCAAACGCTAATTGGTTTCACATGGAGACACAACAGGTACACCTTCGTGTTTTCTGAGTAAAAAGCTGCAGAAACCAGGTTAAAAATGATATTTGTGTTTGTAAACATGACATTGAATCCACTTGCCCAAGAAAATGACTTTGCTTTTCTCCAACCCCTGGTTGATTCCACTCTTCTGGGTGCTTTGCACACCAATTCCACACCAGTTTCTTCGGAAAGGGCTGGATGAAAGCAGAAATACCCGGTTCTGTGGTGGCTAACTCAATCCAAAATCTTGCTACAGCCTCAGAGTTTGTTTGTGTTTTCTCGATAGTATCTATAAACTTTAGAGTTGTGAATGCATTGTAGCATGTAACAGATTGTTTTTCTGTTGGCAAACGCTAATTGGTTTCACATGGAGACACAACAGGTACACATTCGTGTTTCCTGAGTAATAACTGCAGAAACCAGGTTGAAAATGATATTTGTGTTTGTAAACATGACATTGAATCCACTTGCCCTAGAAAAAGACTTTGCTTTTCTCCAAAACAAGGCTGACTCTGCTTTTCTGGGTGCTTTGCACACCAATTCCACACCAGTTTGTCCAGATAGGTCTGGATGAAACAAGAAACATCCGGTTCTGTGGTGGCTAACTCAATCCCAGCTCTTGCTACAGCTTCTGTGTTTGCTTGTGTTTTCTCGATAATATCTGTGGATTTTAGAGTTGTGAATGCATTGTAGCACGCAACATTTTGTTTATCTGTTGGCAAATGCTAATTGGTTTCACATGGAGACACAACACGTACACATTCGTGTTTTCTGAGTAAAAAGCTATAGAAACCTGGTTGAAAATGATATTTGTGTTTGTAAACATGACATTGAATTGACTTGCCCAAGAAAAAGACTTTGCTTTTCTCCAACCCCTGGTTGACTCTGCTTTTCTGGGTGTTTTGCACACCAATTCCACACCGGTTCGTCCAGATAGAGCTGGATGAAACCAGAAATATCTGGTTCTGAGGTGTCTAACTCAATGCCAGCTCTTGCTACATCCTCAGAGTTTTCTTGTGTTTTCTCGACAATTTCTGTGGATTTTAGAGCTGTGAATACATTGTAGCATGCAATATTTTGTTTTTCTGTTGGCAAACGATAATTGGTTTCACATGGAGACACAACAGGTACACATTGCTTTTTTCTGAGTAAAAAGCTGTAGAAAGCAGTTTAGAAATGATAGTTGTGTTTGTAAACATGACATTGAATCCACTTGCCCAAGAAAAAGACTTTGCTTTTCTCCAACACCGGTTTGATTCCGCTTTTCTGGGTGCTTTGCACACCAATTCCACAGCAGTTTCTCCGGAAAGGGCTGGATGAAAGCAGAAACATCCGGTTCTGAGGTGTCTAACTCAATCCCAACTCTTGTTACAGCTTCTGTGTTTGCTTGTGTTTTCGCGATAATATCTGTGGATTTCAGAGTTGTGAATGCATTGTAGCATGTAGCAGTTGGTTTTTCTGTTGGCATACGCTAATTGCTTTCACAAGGAGACAGAACAGGTACACACGCGTGTTTTCTGAGTGAAAAGCTGCAGAAACCTGGTTAAAAATGATATTTGTGTTTGTAAACATGACATTGAATCCACTTGGCCAAGAAAAAGACTTTGCTTTTCTCCAAAACCAGGTTGACTCTGCTTTTCTTGGTGCTTTGCACACCAATTCCACACCAGTTTCTCTGGATAGGGCTAGATGAAACCAGAAATATCCGGTTCTGTGGTGGCTAACTCAATCCAAAATCATGCTACAGCCTCAGAGTTTGTTTGTGTTTTCTCGATAGTATCTATAAACTTTAGAGTTGTGAATGCATTGTAGCATGTAACAGATTGTTTTTCTGTTGGCAAACGCTAATTGGTTTCACATGGAGACACAACAGGTACACCTTCGTGTTTTCTGAGTAAAAAGCTGCAGAAACCAGGTTAAAAATGATATTTGTGTTTGTAAACATGACATTGAATCCACTTGCCCAAGAAAATGACTTTGCTTTTCTCCAACCCCTGGTTGATTCCACTCTTCTGGGTGCTTTGCACACCAATTCCACACCAGTTTCTTCGGAAAGGGCTGGATGAAAGCAGAAATACCCGGTTCTGTGGTGGCTAACTCAATCCAAAATCTTGCTACAGCCTCAGAGTTTGTTTGTGTTTTCTCGATAGTATCTATAAACTTTAGAGTTGTGAATGCATTGTAGCATGTAACAGATTGTTTTTCTGTTGGCAAACGCTAATTGGTTTCACATGGAGACACAACACGTACACATTCGTGTTTCCTGAGTAATAACTGCAGAAACCAGGTTGAAAATGATATTTGTGTTTGTAAACATGACATTGAATCCACTTGCCCTAGAAAAAGACTTTGCTTTTCTCCAAAACAAGGCTGACTCTGCTTTTCTGGGTGCTTTGCACACCAATTCCACACCAGTTTGTCCAGATAGGTCTGGATGAAACCAGAAACATCCGGTTCTGTGGTGGCTAACTCAATCCCAGCTCTTGCTACAGCTTCTGTGTTTGCTTGTGTTTTCTCGATAATCTCTGTGGATTTTAGAGTTGTGAATGCATTGTATCATGCAACATTTTCTTTTTCTGTTGGCAAACGCTAATTGGTTTCACATGGAAACACAACAGGTACACATTCGTGTTTTCTGAGTAAAAAGCTGCAGAAACCAGGTTGAAAATGATATTTGTGTTTGTAAACATGACATTGAATCCACTTTCCCAAGAAAAAGACTTTGCTTTTCTCCAACACCGGGTTGATTCCGCTTTTCTGGGTGCTTTGCACACCAATTCCACACCAGTTTGTCCAGATAGGTCTGGATGAAACCAGAAACATCCGGTTCTGTGGTGGCTAACTCAATCCCAGCTCTTGCTACAGCTTCTGTGTTTGCTTGTGTTTTCTCGATAATATCTGTGGATTTTAGAGTTGTGAATGCATTGTAGCACGCAACATTTTGTTTATCTGTTGGCAAATGCTAATTGGTTTCACATGGAGACACAACACGTACACATTCGTGTTTTCTGAGTAAAAAGCTACAGAAACCTGGTTGAAAATGATATTTGTGTTTGTAAACAGGACATTGAATCGACTTGCCCAAGAAAAAGACTTTGCTTTTCTCCAACCCCTGGTTGACTCTGCTTTTCTGGGTGTTTTGCACACCAATTCCACACCGGTTCGTCCAGATAGAGCTGGATGAAACCAGAAATATCTGGTTCTGAGGTGTCTAACTCAATGCCAGCTCTTGCTACATCCTCAGAATTTTCTTGTGTTTTCTCGATAATTTCTGTGGATTTTAGAGCTGTGAATACATTGTAGCATGCAACATTTTGTTTTTCTGTTGGCAAACGATAACTGGTTTCACATGGAGACACAACAGGTACACATTTGTTTTTTCTGAGTAAATAGCTCTAGAAAGCAGTTTACAAATGATAGTTGTGTTTGTAAACATGACATTGAATCCACTTGCCCAAGAAAAAGACTTTGCTTTTCTCCAACACCGGTTTGATTCCGCTTTTCTGGGTGCTTTGCACACCAATTCCACAGCAGTTTCTCCGGAAAGGGCTGGATGAAAGCAGAAATATCCGGTTCTGAGGTGTCTAACTCAATCCCAACTCTTGCTACAGCTTCTGTGTTTGCTTGTGTTTTCTCGATAATCTCTGTGGATTTTAGAGTTGTGAATGCATTGTATCATGCAACATTTTCTTTTTCTGTTGGCAAACGCTAATTGGTTTCACATGGAGACAAAACAGGTACACACTCGTGTTTTCTGAGTGAAAAGCTGCAGAAACCAGGTTAAAAATGATATTTCTGTTTCTAAACATGACATTGAATCCACTTGTCCAAGAAAAAGACTTTGCTTTTCTCCAAAACCAGGTTGACTCTGCTTTTCTTGGTGCTTTGTACACCAATTCCACACCAGTTTCTCTGGATAGGGCTAGATGAAACCAGAAATATCCGGTTCTGTGGGGGCTTACTCAATCTATGCTCTTGCTACATTTTCTGTGTTTGCTTGTGTTTTCGCGATAATATCTGTGGATTTCAGAGTTGTGAATGCATTGTAGCATGTAGCAGTTGGTTTTTCTGTTGGCATACGCTAATTGCTTTCACATGGAGATAGAACAGGTACACACGCGTGTTTTCTGAGTGAAAGGCTGCAGAAACCAGGTTAAAAATGATATTTGTGTTTGTAAACATGACATTGAATCCACTTGGCCAAGAAAAAGACTTTGGTTTTCTCCAAAACCAGGTTGACTCTGCTTTTCTGGGTGCTTTGCACACCAATTCCACACCAGTTTCTCTGGATAGGGCTAGATGAAACCAGAAATATCCAGTTCTGTGGTGGCTAACTCAATCCAAAATCTTGCTACAGCCTCAGAGTTTGTTTGTGTTTTCTCGATTGTATCTATAAACTTTAGAGTTGTGAATGCATTGTAGCATGTAACAGATTGTTTTTCTGTTGGCAAACGCTAATTGGTTTCACATGGAGGCACAACACGTACACATTCGTGTTTTCTGAGTAAAAAGCTGCAGAAAGTAGTTTACAAATGATATTTGTATTTGTAAACATGACATTGAATCCACTTGCCCTAGAAAAAGACTTTGCTTTTCTCCAAAACAAGGCTGACTCTGCTTTTCTGGGTGCTTTGCACACCAATTCCACAACAGTTTGTCCAGATAGGTCTGGATGAAACTAGAAACATCCAGTTTGTGGTGGCTAACTAAATCCCAGCTCTTGCTACAGCTTCTGGTTTGCTTGTGTTTTCTCGATAATCTCTGTGGATTTTAGAGTTGTGAATGCATTGTAGCACGCAACATTTTGTTTATCTGTTGGCAAATGCTAATTGGTTTCACATGGAGACACAACACGTACACATTCGTGTTTTCTGAGTAAAAAGCTATAGAAACCTGGTTGAAAATGATATTTGTGTTTGTAAACATGACATTGAATTGACTTGCCCAAGAAAAAGACTTTGCTTTTCTCCAACCCCTGGTTGACTCTGCTTTTCTGGGTGTTTTGCACACCAATTCCACACCGGTTCGTCCAGATAGAGCTGGATGAAACCAGAAATATCTGGTTCTGAGGTGTCTAACTCAATGCCAGCTCTTGCTACATCCTCAGAGTTTTCTTGTGTTTTCTCGACAATTTCTGTGGATTTTAGAGCTGTGAATACATTGTAGCATGCAATATTTTGTTTTTCTGTTGGCAAACGATAATTGGTTTCACATGGAGACACAACAGGTACACATTGCTTTTTTCTGAGTAAAAAGCTGTAGAAAGCAGTTTAGAAATGATAGTTGTGTTTGTAAACATGACATTGAATCCACTTGCCCAAGAAAAAGACTTTGCTTTTCTCCAACACCGGTTTGATTCCGCTTTTCTGGGTGCTTTGCACACCAATTCCACAGCAGTTTCTCCGGAAAGGGCTGGATGAAAGCAGAAACATCCGGTTCTGAGGTGTCTAACTCAATCCCAACTCTTGTTACAGCTTCTGTGTTTGCTTGTGTTTTCGCGATAATATCTGTGGATTTCAGAGTTGTGAATGCATTGTAGCATGTAGCAGTTGGTTTTTCTGTTGGCATACGCTAATTGCTTTCACAAGGAGACAGAACAGGTACACACGCGTGTTTTCTGAGTGAAAAGCTGCAGAAACCTGGTTAAAAATGATATTTGTGTTTGTAAACATGACATTGAATCCACTTGGCCAAGAAAAAGACTTTGCTTTTCTCCAAAACCAGGTTGACTCTGCTTTTCTTGGTGCTTTGCACACCAATTCCACACCAGTTTCTCTGGATAGGGCTAGATGAAACCAGAAATATCCGGTTCTGTGGTGGCTAACTCAATCCAAAATCATGCTACAGCCTCAGAGTTTGTTTGTGTTTTCTCGATAGTATCTATAAACTTTAGAGTTGTGAATGCATTGTAGCATGTAACAGATTGTTTTTCTGTTGGCAAACGCTAATTGGTTTCACATGGAGACACAACAGGTACACCTTCGTGTTTTCTGAGTAAAAAGCTGCAGAAACCAGGTTAAAAATGATATTTGTGTTTGTAAACATGACATTGAATCCACTTGCCCAAGAAAATGACTTTGCTTTTCTCCAACCCCTGGTTGATTCCACTCTTCTGGGTGCTTTGCACACCAATTCCACACCAGTTTCTTCGGAAAGGGCTGGATGAAAGCAGAAATACCCGGTTCTGTGGTGGCTAACTCAATCCAAAATCTTGCTACAGCCTCAGAGTTTGTTTGTGTTTTCTCGATAGTATCTATAAACTTTAGAGTTGTGAATGCATTGTAGCATGTAACAGATTGTTTTTCTGTTGGCAAACGCTAATTGGTTTCACATGGAGACACAACACGTACACATTCGTGTTTCCTGAGTAATAACTGCAGAAACCAGGTTGAAAATGATATTTGTGTTTGTAAACATGACATTGAATCCACTTGCCCTAGAAAAAGACTTTGCTTTTCTCCAAAACAAGGCTGACTCTGCTTTTCTGGGTGCTTTGCACACCAATTCCACACCAGTTTGTCCAGATAGGTCTGGATGAAACCAGAAACATCCGGTTCTGTGGTGGCTAACTCAATCCCAGCTCTTGCTACAGCTTCTGTGTTTGCTTGTGTTTTCTCGATAATCTCTGTGGATTTTAGAGTTGTGAATGCATTGTATCATGCAACATTTTCTTTTTCTGTTGGCAAACGCTAATTGGTTTCACATGGAAACACAACAGGTACACATTCGTGTTTTCTGAGTAAAAAGCTGCAGAAACCAGGTTGAAAATGATATTTGTGTTTGTAAACATGACATTGAATCCACTTTCCCAAGAAAAAGACTTTGCTTTTCTCCAACACCGGGTTGATTCCGCTTTTCTGGGTGCTTTGCACACCAATTCCACACCAGTTTGTCCAGATAGGTCTGGATGAAACCAGAAACATCCGGTTCTGTGGTGGCTAACTCAATCCCAGCTCTTGCTACAGCTTCTGTGTTTGCTTGTGTTTTCTCGATAATATCTGTGGATTTTAGAGTTGTGAATGCATTGTAGCACGCAACATTTTGTTTATCTGTTGGCAAATGCTAATTGGTTTCACATGGAGACACAACACGTACACATTCGTGTTTTCTGAGTAAAAAGCTACAGAAACCTGGTTGAAAATGATATTTGTGTTTGTAAACAGGACATTGAATCGACTTGCCCAAGAAAAAGACTTTGCTTTTCTCCAACCCCTGGTTGACTCTGCTTTTCTGGGTGTTTTGCACACCAATTCCACACCGGTTCGTCCAGATAGAGCTGGATGAAACCAGAAATATCTGGTTCTGAGGTGTCTAACTCAATGCCAGCTCTTGCTACATCCTCAGAATTTTCTTGTGTTTTCTCGATAATTTCTGTGGATTTTAGAGCTGTGAATACATTGTAGCATGCAACATTTTGTTTTTCTGTTGGCAAACGATAACTGGTTTCACATGGAGACACAACAGGTACACATTTGTTTTTTCTGAGTAAATAGCTCTAGAAAGCAGTTTACAAATGATAGTTGTGTTTGTAAACATGACATTGAATCCACTTGCCCAAGAAAAAGACTTTGCTTTTCTCCAACACCGGTTTGATTCCGCTTTTCTGGGTGCTTTGCACACCAATTCCACAGCAGTTTCTCCGGAAAGGGCTGGATGAAAGCAGAAATATCCGGTTCTGAGGTGTCTAACTCAATCCCAACTCTTGCTACAGCTTCTGTGTTTGCTTGTGTTTTCTCGATAATCTCTGTGGATTTTAGAGTTGTGAATGCATTGTATCATGCAACATTTTCTTTTTCTGTTGGCAAACGCTAATTGGTTTCACATGGAGACAAAACAGGTACACACTCGTGTTTTCTGAGTGAAAAGCTGCAGAAACCAGGTTAAAAATGATATTTCTGTTTCTAAACATGACATTGAATCCACTTGTCCAAGAAAAAGACTTTGCTTTTCTCCAAAACCAGGTTGACTCTGCTTTTCTTGGTGCTTTGTACACCAATTCCACACCAGTTTCTCTGGATAGGGCTAGATGAAACCAGAAATATCCGGTTCTGTGGGGGCTTACTCAATCTATGCTCTTGCTACATTTTCTGTGTTTGCTTGTGTTTTCGCGATAATATCTGTGGATTTCAGAGTTGTGAATGCATTGTAGCATGTAGCAGTTGGTTTTTCTGTTGGCATACGCTAATTGCTTTCACATGGAGATAGAACAGGTACACACGCGTGTTTTCTGAGTGAAAAGCTGCAGAAACCAGGTTAAAAATGATATTTGTGTTTGTAAACATGACATTGAATCCACTTGGCCAAGAAAAAGACTTTGGTTTTCTCCAAAACCAGGTTGACTCTGCTTTTCTGGGTGCTTTGCACACCAATTCCACACCAGTTTCTCTGGATAGGGCTAGATGAAACCAGAAATATCCAGTTCTGTGGTGGCTAACTCAATCCAAAATCTTGCTACAGCCTCAGAGTTTGTTTGTGTTTTCTCGATTGTATCTATAAACTTTAGAGTTGTGAATGCATTGTAGCATGTAACAGATTGTTTTTCTGTTGGCAAACGCTAATTGGTTTCACATGGAGGCACAACACGTACACATTCGTGTTTTCTGAGTAAAAAGCTGCAGAAAGTAGTTTACAAATGATATTTGTATTTGTAAACATGACATTGAATCCACTTGCCCTAGAAAAAGACTTTGCTTTTCTCCAAAACAAGGCTGACTCTGCTTTTCTGGGTGCTTTGCACACCAATTCCACAACAGTTTGTCCAGATAGGTCTGGATGAAACTAGAAACATCCAGTTTGTGGTGGCTAACTAAATCCCAGCTCTTGCTACAGCTTCTGGTTTGCTTGTGTTTTCTCGATAATCTCTGTGGATTTTAGAGTTGTGAATGCATTGTATCATGCAACATTTTCTTTTTCTGTTGGCAAACGCTAATTGGTTTCACATGGAGACACAACAGGTACACATTCGTGTTTTCTGAGTAAAAAGCTGCAGAAACCTGGTCACAAATGATATTTGTGTTTGTAAACATGACATTGAATCCACTTGCCCAAGAAAAAGACTTTGCTTTTCTCCAACATCGGGTTGATTCCGCTTTTCTGGGTGCTTTGCACACCAATTCCACACCAGTTTGTCCAGATAGGTCTGGATGAAACCAGAAACATCCGGTTCTGTGGTGGCTAACTCAATCCCAGCTCTTGCTACAGCTTCTGTGTTTGCTTGTGTTTTCTCGATAATATCTGTGGATTTTAGAGTTGTGAATGCATTGTAGCATGCAACATTTTGCTTATCTGTTGGCAAATGCTAATTGGTTTCACTTGGAGACACAACAGGTACACATTCGTGTTTTCTGAGTAAAAAACTACAGAAACCTGGTTGAAAATGATATTTGTGTTTGTAAACATGACATTGAATCGACTTGCCCAAGAAAAAGACTTTGCTTTTCTCCAACCCCTGGTTGACTCTGCTTTTCTGGGTGTTTTGCACACCAATTCCACACCGGTTCGTCCAGATAGAGCTGGATGAAACCAGAAATATCTGGTTCTGAGGTGTCTAACTCAATGCCAGCTCTTGCTACATCCTCAGAGTTTTCTTGTGTTTTCTCGACAATTTCTGTGGATTTTAGAGCTGTGAATACATTGTAGCATGCAACATTTTGTTTTTCTGTTGGCAAACGATAATTGGTTTCACATGGAGACACAACAGGTACACATTCCTTTTTTCTGAGTAAAAAGCTCTAGAAAGCAGTTTACAAATGATAGTTGTGTTTGTAAACATGACATTGAATCCACTTGCCCAAGAAAAAGACTTTGCTTTTCTCCAACACCGGTTTGATTCCGCTTTGCTGGGTGCTTTGCACACCAATTCCACAGCAGTTTCTCCGAAAAGGGCTGGATGAAAGCAGAAATATCCGGTTCTGAGGTGTCTAACTCAATCCCAACTCTTGCTACAGCTTCTGTGTTTGCTTGTGTTTTCGCGATAATATCTGTGGATTTCAGAGTTGTGAATGCATTGTAGCATGTAGCAGTTGGTTTTTCTGTTGGCATACGCTAATTGCTTTCACATGGAGACAGAACAGGTACACACGCGTGTTTTCTGAGTGAAAAGCTGCAGAAACCAGGTTAAAAATGATATTTGTGTTTGTAAACATGACATTGAATCCACTTGGCCAAGAAAATGACTTTGCTTTTCTCCAACCCCTGGTTGATTCCACTCTTCTGGGTGCTTTGCACACCAATTCCACACCAGTTTCTTTGGAAAGGGCTGGATGAAAGCAGAAATACCCGGTTCTGTGGTGGCTAACTCAATCCAAAATCTTGCTACAGCCTCAGAGTTTGTTTGTGTTTTCTCGATAGTATCTATAAACTTTAGAGTTGTGAATGCATTGTAGCATGTAACAGATTGTTTTTCTGTTGGCAAACGCTAATTGGTTTCACATGGAGACACAACAGGTACACATTCGTGTTTCCTGAGTAATAACTGCAGAAACCAGGTTGAAAATTATATTTGTGTTTGTAAACATGACATTGAATCCACTTGCCCTAGAAAAAGACTTTGCTTTTCTCCAAAACAAGGCTGACTCTGCTTTTCTGGGTGCTTTGCACACCAATTCCACAACAGTTTGTCCAGATAGGTCTGGATGAAACCAGAAACATCCGGTTCTGTGGTGGCTAACTCAATCCCAGCTCTTGCTACAGCTTCTGTGTTTGCTTGTGTTTTCTCGATAATCTCTGTGGATTTTAGAGTTGTGAATGCATTGTATCATGCAACATTTTCTTTTTCTGTTGGCAAACGCTAATTGGTTTCACATGGAAACACAACAGGTACACATTCGTGTTTTCTGAGTAAAAAGCTGCAGAAACCAGGTTGAAAATGATATTTGTGTTTGTAAACATGACATTGAATCCACTTGCCCAAGAAAAAGACTTTGCTTTTCTCCAACATCGGGTTGATTCCGCTTTTCTGGGTGCTTTGCACACCAATTCCACACCAGTTTGTCCAGATAGGTCTGGATGAAACCAGAAACATCCGGTTCTGTGGTGGCTAACTCAATCCCAGCTCTTGCTACAGCTTCTGTGTTTGCTTGTGTTTTCTCGATAATATCTGTGGATTTTAGAGTTGTGAATGCATTGTAGCACGCAACATTTTGCTTATCTGTTGGCAAATGCTAATTGGTTTCACATGGAGACACAACAGGTACACATTCGTGTTTTCTGAGTAAAAAACTACAGAAACCTGGTTGAAAATGATATTTGTGTTTGTAAACATGACATTGAATCGACTTGCCCAAGAAAAAGACTTTGCTTTTCTCCAACCCCTGGTTGACTCTGCTTTTCTGGGTGTTTTGCACACCAATTCCACACCGGTTCGTCCAGATAGAGCTGGATGAAACCAGAAATATCTGGTTCTGAGGTGTCTAACTCAATGCCAGCTCTTGCTACATCCTCAGAGTTTTCTTGTGTTTTCTCGACAATTTCTGTGGATTTTAGAGCTGTGAATACATTGTAGCATGCAACATTTTGTTTTTCTGTTGGCAAACGATAATTGGTTTCACATGGAGACACAACAGGTACACATTCCTTTTTTCTGAGTAAAAAGCTCTAGAAAGCAGTTTACAAATGATAGTTGTGTTTGTAAACATGACATTGAATCCACTTGCCCAAGAAAAAGACTTTGCTTTTCTCCAACACCGGTTTGATTCCGCTTTGCTGGGTGCTTTGCACACCAATTCCACAGCAGTTTCTCCGAAAAGGGCTGGATGAAAGCAGAAATATCCGGTTCTGAGGTGTCTAACTCAATCCCAACTCTTGCTACAGCTTCTGTGTTTGCTTGTGTTTTCGCGATAATATCTGTGGATTTCAGAGTTGTGAATGCATTGTAGCATGTAGCAGTTGGTTTTTCTGTTGGCATACGCTAATTGCTTTCACATGGAGACAGAACAGGTACACACGCGTGTTTTCTGAGTGAAAAGCTGCAGAAACCAGGTTAAAAATGATATTTGTGTTTGTAAACATGACATTGAATCCACTTGGCCAAGAAAATGACTTTGCTTTTCTCCAACCCCTGGTTGATTCCACTCTTCTGGGTGCTTTGCACACCAATTCCACACCAGTTTCTTTGGAAAGGGCTGGATGAAAGCAGAAATACCCGGTTCTGTGGTGGCTAACTCAATCCAAAATCTTGCTACAGCCTCAGAGTTTGTTTGTGTTTTCTCGATAGTATCTATAAACTTTAGAGTTGTGAATGCATTGTAGCATGTAACAGATTGTTTTTCTGTTGGCAAACGCTAATTGGTTTCACATGGAGACACAACAGGTACACATTCGTGTTTCCTGAGTAATAACTGCAGAAACCAGGTTGAAAATTATATTTGTGTTTGTAAACATGACATTGAATCCACTTGCCCTAGAAAAAGACTTTGCTTTTCTCCAAAACAAGGCTGACTCTGCTTTTCTGGGTGCTTTGCACACCAATTCCACAACAGTTTGTCCAGATAGGTCTGGATGAAACCAGAAACATCCGGTTCTGTGGTGGCTAACTCAATCCCAGCTCTTGCTACAGCTTCTGTGTTTGCTTGTGTTTTCTCGATAATCTCTGTGGATTTTAGAGTTGTGAATGCATTGTATCATGCAACATTTTCTTTTTCTGTTGGCAAACGCTAATTGGTTTCACATGGAAACACAACAGGTACACATTCGTGTTTTCTGAGTAAAAAGCTGCAGAAACCAGGTTGAAAATGATATTTGTGTTTGTAAACATGACATTGAATCCACTTGCCCAAGAAAAAGACTTTGCTTTTCTCCAACATCGGGTTGATTCCGCTTTTCTGGGTGCTTTGCACACCAATTCCACACCAGTTTGTCCAGATAGGTCTGGATGAAACCAGAAACATCCGGTTCTGTGGTGGCTAACTCAATCCCAGCTCTTGCTACAGCTTCTGTGTTTGCTTGTGTTTTCTCGATAATATCTGTGGATTTTAGAGTTGTGAATGCATTGTAGCACGCAACATTTTGCTTATCTGTTGGCAAATGCTAATTGGTTTCACATGGAGACACAACACGTACACATTCGTGTTTTCTGAGTAAAAAACTACAGAAACCTGGTTGAAAATGATATTTGTGTTTGTAAACATGACATTGAATCGACTTGCCCAAGAAAAAGACTTTGCTTTTCTCCAACCCCTGGTTGACTCTGCTTTTCTGGGTGTTTTGCACACCAATTCCACACCGGTTTGTCCAGATAGAGCTGGATGAAACCAGAAATATCTGGTTCTGAGGTGTCTAACTCAATGCCAGCTCTTGCTACATCCTCAGAGTTTTCTTGTGTTTTCTCGACAATTTCTGTGGATTTTAGAGCTGTGAATACATTGTAGCATGCAACATTTTGTTTTTCTGTTGGCAAACGATAATTGGTTTCACATGGAGACACAACAGGTACACATTCCTTTTTTCTGAGTAAAAAGCTCTAGAAAGCAGTTTACAAATGATAGTTGTGTTTGTAAACATGACATTGAATCCACTTGCCCAAGAAAAAGACTTTGCTTTTCTCTAACACCGGTTTGATTCCGCTTTGCTGGGTGCTTTGCACACCAATTCAACAGCAGTTTCTCCGGAAAGGGCTGGATGAAAGCAGAAATATCCGGTTCTGAGGTGTCTAACTCAATCCCAACTCTTGCTACAGCTTCTGTGTTTGCTTGTGTTTTCGCGATAATATCTGTGGATTTCAGAGTTGTGAATGCATTGTAGCATGTAGCAGTTGGTTTTTCTGTTGGCATACGCTAATTGCTTTCACATGGAGACAGAACAGGTACACACGCGTGTTTTCTGAGTGAAAAGCTGCAGAAACCAGGTTAAAAATGATATTTGTGTTTGTAAACATGACATTGAATCCACTTGCCCAAGAAAATGACTTTGCTTTTCTCCAACCCCTGGTTGATTCCACTCTTCTGGGTGCTTTGCACACCAATTCCACACCAGTTTCTTCGGAAAGGGCTGGATGAAAGCAGAAATACCCGGTTCTGTGGTGGCTAACTCAATCCAAAATCTTGCTACAGCCTCAGAGTTTGTTTGTGTTTTCTCGATAGTATCTATAAACTTTAGAGTTGTGAATGCATTGTAGCATGTAACAGATTGTTTTTCTGTTGGCAAACGCTAATTGGTTTCACATGGAGACACAACAGGTACACATTCGTGTTTCCTGAGTAATAACTGCAGAAACCAGGTTGAAAATTATATTTGTGTTTGTAAACATGACATTGAATCCACTTGCCCTAGAAAAAGACTTTGCTTTTCTCCAAAACAAGGCTGACTCTGCTTTTCTGGGTGCTTTGCACACCAATTCCACAACAGTTTGTCCAGATAGGTCTGGATGAAACCAGAAACATCCGGTTCTGTGGTGGCTAACTCAATCCCAGCTCTTGCTACAGCTTCTGTGTTTGCTTGTGTTTTCTCGATAATATCTGTGGATTTTAGAGTTGTGAATGCATTGTAGCACGCAACATTTTCTTTTTCTGTTGGCAAACGCTAATTGGTTTCACATGGAAACACAACAGGTACACATTCGTGTTTTCTGAGTTAAAAGCTGCAGAAACCAGGTTGAAAATGATATTTGTGTTTGTAAACATGACATTGAATCCACTTGCCCAAGAAAAAGACTTTGCTTTTCTCCAACATCGGGTTGATTCCGCTTTTCTGGGTGCTTTGCACACCAATTCCACACCAGTTTGTCCAGATAGGTCTGGATGAAACCAGAAACATCCGGTTCTGTGGTGGCTAACTCAATCCCAGCTCTTGCTACAGCTTCTGTGTTTGCTTGTGTTTTCTCGATAATATCTGTGGATTTTAGAGTTGTGAATGCATTGTAGCACGCAACATTTTGCTTATCTGTTGGCAAATGCTAATTGGTTTCACATGGAGACACAACAGGTACACATTCGTGTTTTCTGAGTAAAAAACTACAGAAACCTGGTTGAAAATGATATTTGTGTTTGTAAACATGACATTGAATCGACTTGCCCAAGAAAAAGACTTTGCTTTTCTCCAACCCCTGGTTGACTCTGCTTTTCTGGGTGTTTTGCACACCAATTCCACACCGGTTCGTCCAGATAGAGCTGGATGAAACCAGAAATATCTGGTTCTGAGGTGTCTAACTCAATGCCAGCTCTTGCTACATCCTCAGAGTTTTCTTGTGTTTTCTCGACAATTTCTGTGGATTTTAGAGCTGTGAATACATTGTAGCATGCAACATTTTGTTTTTCTGTTGGCAAACGATAATTGGTTTCACATGGAGACACAACAGGTACACATTCCTTTTTTCTGAGTAAAAAGCTCTAGAAAGCAGTTTACAAATGATAGTTGTGTTTGTAAACATGACATTGAATCCACTTGCCCAAGAAAAAGACTTTGCTTTTCTCTAACACCGGTTTGATTCCGCTTTGCTGGGTGCTTTGCACACCAATTCAACAGCAGTTTCTCCGGAAAGGGCTGCATGAAAGCAGAAATATCCGGTTCTGAGGTGTCTAACTCAATCCCAACTCTTGCTACAGCTTCTGTGTTTGCTTGTGTTTTCGCGATAATATCTGTGGATTTCAGAGTTGTGAATGCATTGTAGCATGTAGCAGTTGGTTTTTCTGTTGGCATACGCTAATTGCTTTCACATGGAGACAGAACAGGTACACACGCGTGTTTTCTGAGTGAAAAGCTGCAGAAACCAGGTTAAAAATGATATTTGTGTTTGTAAACATGACATTGAATCCACTTGCCCAAGAAAATGACTTTGCTTTTCTCCAACCCCTGGTTGATTCCACTCTTCTGGGTGCTTTGCACACCAATTCCACACCAGTTTCTTCGGAAAGGGCTGGATGAAAGCAGAAATACCCGGTTCTGTGGTGGCTAACTCAATCCAAAATCTTGCTACAGCCTCAGAGTTTGTTTGTGTTTTCTCGATAGTATCTATAAACTTTAGAGTTGTGAATGCATTGTAGCATGTAACAGATTGTTTTTCTGTTGGCAAACGCTAATTGGTTTCACATGGAGACACAACAGGTACACATTCGTGTTTCCTGAGTAATAACTGCAGAAACCAGGTTGAAAATTATATTTGTGTTTGTAAACATGACATTGAATCCACTTGCCCTAGAAAAAGACTTTGCTTTTCTCCAAAACAAGGCTGACTCTGCTTTTCTGGGTGCTTTGCACACCAATTCCACAACAGTTTGTCCAGATAGGTCTGGATGAAACCAGAAACATCCGGTTCTGTGGTGGCTAACTCAATCCCAGCTCTTGCTACAGCTTCTGTGTTTGCTTGTGTTTTCTCGATAATCTCTGTGGATTTTAGAGTTGTGAATGCATTGTATCATGCAACATTTTCTTTTTCTGTTGGCAAACGCTAATTGGTTTCACATGGAAACACAACAGGTACACATTCGTGTTTTCTGAGTAAAAAGCTGCAGAAACCAGGTTGAAAATGATATTTGTGTTTGTAAACATGACATTGAATCCACTTGCCCAAGAAAAAGACTTTGCTTTTCTCCAACATCGGGTTGATTCCGCTTTTCTGGGTGCTTTGCACACCAATTCCACACCAGTTTGTCCAGATAGGTCTGGATGAAACCAGAAACATCCGGTTCTGTGGTGGCTAACTCAATCCCAGCTCTTGCTACAGCTTCTGTGTTTGCTTGTGTTTTCTCGATAATATCTGTGGATTTTAGAGTTGTGAATGCATTGTAGCACGCAACATTTTGCTTATCTGTTGGCAAATGCTAATTGGTTTCACATGGAGACACAACAGGTACACATTCGTGTTTTCTGAGTAAAAAACTACAGAAACCTGGTTGAAAATGATATTTGTGTTTGTAAACATGACATTGAATCGACTTGCCCAAGAAAAAGACTTTGCTTTTCTCCAACCCCTGGTTGACTCTGCTTTTCTGGGTGTTTTTCACACCAATTCCACACCGGTTTGTCCAGATAGAGCTGGATGAAACCAGAAATATCTGGTTCTGAGGTGTCTAACTCAATGCCAGCTCTTGCTACATCCTCAGAGTTTTCTTGTGTTTTCTCGACAATTTCTGTGGATTTTAGAGCTGTGAATACATTGTACCATGCAACATTTTGTTTTTCTGTTGGCAAACGATAATTGGTTTCACATGGAGACACAACAGGTACACATTCCTTTTTTCTGAGTAAAAAGCTCTAGAAAGCAGTTTACAAATGATAGTTGTGTTTGTAAACATGACATTGAATCCACTTGCCCAAGAAAAAGACTTTGCTTTTCTCCAACACCGGTTTGATTCCGCTTTTCTGGGTGCTTTGCATACCAATTCCACAGCAGTTTCTCCGGAAAGGGCTGGATGAAAGCAGAAATATCCGGTTCTGAGGTGTCTAACTCAATCCCAACTCTTGCTACAGCTTCTGTGTTTGCTTGTGTTTTCGCGATAATATCTGTGGATTTCAGAGTTGTGAATGCATTGTAGCATGCAACATTTTCTTTTTCTGTTGGCATACGCTAATTGCTTTCACATGGAGACAGAACAGGTACACACGCGTGTTTTCTGAGTGAAAAGCTGCAGAAACCAGGTTAAAAATGATATTTGTGTTTGTAAACATGACATTGAATCCACTTGCCCAAGAAAATGACTTTGCTTTTCTCCAACCCCTGGTTGATTCCACTCTTCTGGGTGCTTTGCACACCAATTCCACACCAGTTTCTTCGGAAAGGGCTGGATGAAAGCAGAAATATCCGGTTCTGTGGGGGCTTACTCAATCCAAGCTCTTGCTACAGTTTCTGTGTTTGCTTGTGTTGTTTCAATAGTATCTGTGGACTTTACAGTTGTGAATGCATTGTAGCATGTAACAGTTGGTTTTTCTGTTGGAAAACACTAGTTGGTTTCACATGGAGACACAACAGGTACACCTTCGTGTTTTCTGAGTAAAAAGCTGCAGAAACCAGTTTAAAAATGATATTTGTGTTTGTAAACATGACATTGAATCCACTTGCCCAAGAAAATGACTTTGCTTTTCTCCAACCCCTGGTTGATTCCACTCTTCTGGGTGCTTTGCACACCAATTCCACACCAGTTTCTTCGGAAAGGGCTGGATGAAAGCAGAAATACCCGGTTCTGTGGTGGCTAACTCAATCCAAAATCTTGCTACAGCCTCAGAGTTTGTTTGTGTTTTCTCGATAGTATCTATAAACTTTAGAGTTGTGAATGCATTGTAGCATGTAACAGATTGTTTTTCTGTTGGCAAACGCTAATTGGTTTCACATGGAGACACAACACGTACACATTGGTGTTTCCTGAGTAATAACTGCAGAAACCAGGTTGAAAATGATATTTGTGTTTGTAAACATGACATTGAATCCACTTGCCCTAGAAAAAGACTTTGCTTTTCTCCAAAACAAGGCTGACTCTGCTTTTCTGGGTGCTTTGCACACCAATTCCACAACAGTTTGTCCAGATAGGTCTGGATGAAACCAGAAAAATCCGGTTCTGTGGTGGCTAACTCAATCCCAGCTCTTGCTACAGCTTCTGTGTTTGCTTGTGTTTTCTCGATAATCTCTGTGGATTTTAGAGTTGTGAATGCATTGTATCATGCAACATTTTCTTTTTCTGTTGGCAAACGCTAATTGGTTTCACATGGAAACACAACAGGTACACATTCGTGTTTTCTGAGTAAAAAGCTGCAGAAACCAGGTTGAAAATGATATTTGTGTTTGTAACCATGACATTGAATCCACTTGCCCCCCAAGAAAAAGACTTTGCTTTTCTCCAACACCGGGTTGATTCCGCTTTTCTGGGTGCTTTGCACACCAATTCCACACCAGTTTGTCCAGATAGGTCTGGATGAAACAAGAAACATCCGGTTCTGTGGTGGCTAACTCAATCCCAGCTCTTGCTACAGCTTCTGTGTTTGCTTGTGTTTTCTCGATAATATCTGTGGATTTTAGAGTTGTGAATGCATTGTAGCACGCAACATTTTGTTTATCTGTTGGCAAATGCTAATTGGTTTCACATGGAGACACAACACGTACACATTCGTGTTTTCTGAGTAAAAAGCTACAGAAACCTGGTTGAAAATGATATTTGTGTTTGTAAACAGGACATTGAATCGACTTGCCCAAGAAAAAGACTTTGCTTTTCTCCAACCCCTGGTTGACTCTGCTTTTCTGGGTGTTTTGCACACCAATTCCACACCGGTTCGTCCAGATAGAGCTGGATGAAACCAGAAATATCTGGTTCTGAGGTGTCTAACTCAATGCCAGCTCTTGCTCCATCCTCAGAGTTTTCTTGTGTTTTCTCGATAATTTCTGTGGATTTTAGAGCTGTGAATACATTGTAGCATGCAACATTTTGTTTTTCTGTTGGCAAACGATAACTGGTTTCACATGGAGACACAACAGGTACACATTCCTTTTTTCTGAGTAAAAAGCTCTAGAAAGCAGTTTACAAATGATAGTTGTGTTTGTAAACATGACATTGAATCCACTTGCCCAAGAAAAAGACTTTGCTTTTCTCCAACACCGGTTTGATTCCGCTTTTCTGGGTGCTTTGCACACCAATTCCACAGCAGTTTCTCCGGAAAGGGCTGGATGAAAGCAGAAATATCCGGTTCTGAGGTGTCTAACTCAATCCCAACTCTTGCTACAGCTTCTGTGTTTGCTTGTGTTTTCTCGATAATCTCTGTGGATTTTAGAGTTGTGAATGCATTGTATCATGCAACATTTTCTTTTTCTGTTGGCAAACGCTAATTGGTTTCACATGGAGACAAAACAGGTACACACTCGTGTTTTCTGAGTGAAAAGATGCAGAAACCAGGTTAAAAATGATATTTCTGTTTCTAAACATGACATTGAATCCACTTGGCCAAGAAAAAGACTTTGCTTTTCTCCAAAACCAGGTTGACTCTGCTTTTCTTGGTGCTTTGCACACCAATTCCACACCAGTTTCTCTGGATAGGGCTAGATGAAACCAGAAATATCCGGTTCTGTGGGGGCTTACTCAATCCAAGCTCTTGCTACAGTTTCTGTGTTTGCTTGTGTTGTTTCAATAGTATCTGTGGACTTTACAGTTGTGAATGCATTGTAGCATGTAACAGTTGGTTTTTCTGTTGGAAAACACTAGTTGGTTTCACATGGAGACACAACAGGTACACCTTCGTGTTTTCTGAGTAAAAAGCTGCAGAAACCAGTTTAAAAATGATATTTGTGTTTGTAAACATGACATTGAATCCACTTGCCCAAGAAAAAGACTTTGCTTTTCTCCAACCCCTGGTTGACTCTGCTTTTCTGGGTGCTTTGCACACCAATTCCACACCAGTTTCTTCGGAAAGGGCTGGATGAAAGCAGAAATACCCGGTTCTGTGGTGGCTAACTCAATCCAAAATCTTGCTACAGCCTCAGAGTTTGTTTGTGTTTTCTCGATAGTATCTATAAACTTTAGAGTTGTGAATGCATTGTAGCATGTAACAGATTGTTTTCCTGTTGGCAAACGCTAATTGGTTTCACATGGAGACACAACAGGTACACATTCGTGTTTCCTGAGTAATAACTGCAGAAACCAGGTTGAAAATGATATTTGTGTTTGTAAACATGACATTGAATCCACTTGCCCTAGAAAAAGACTTTGCTTTTCTCCAAAACAAGGCTGACTCTGCTTTTCTGGGTGCTTTGCACACCAATTCCACAACAGTTTGTCCAGATAGGTCTGGATGAAACCAGAAACATCCGGTTCTGTGGTGGCTAACTCAATCCCAGCTCTTGCTACAGCTTTTGTGTTTGCTTGTGTTTTCTCGATAATTTCTGTGGATTTTAGAGCTGTGAATACATTGTAGCATGCAACATTTTGTTTTTCTGTTGGCAAACGATAACTGGTTTCACATGGAGACACAACAGGTACACATTCCTTTTTTCTGAGTAAAAAGCTCTAGAAAGCAGTTTACAAATGATAGTTGTGTTTGTAAACATGACATTGAATCCACTTGCCCAAGAAAAAGACTTTGCTTTTCTCCAACACCGGTTTGATTCCGCTTTTCTGGGTGCTTTGCACACCAATTCCACAGCAGTTTCTCCGGAAAGGGCTGGATGAAAGCAGAAATATCCGGTTCTGAGGTGTCTAACTCAATCCCAACTCTTGCTACAGCTTCTGTGTTTGCTTGTGTTTTCTCGATAATCTCTGTGGATTTTAGAGTTGTGAATGCATTGTATCATGCAACATTTTCTTTTTCTGTTGGCAAACGCTAATTGGTTTCACATGGAGACAAAACAGGTACACACTCGTGTTTTCTGAGTGAAAAGATGCAGAAACCAGGTTAAAAATGATATTTCTGTTTCTAAACATGACATTGAATCCACTTGCCCAAGAAAAAGACTTTGCTTTTCTCCAAAACCAGGTTGACTCTGCTTTTCTTGGTGCTTTGCACACCAATTCCACACCAGTTTCTCTGGATAGGGCTAGATGAAACCAGAAATATCCGGTTCTGTGGGGGCTTACTCAATCCAAGCTCTTGCTACAGTTTCTGTGTTTGCTTGTGTTGTTTCAATAGTATCTGTGGACTTTACAGTTGTGAATGCATTGTAGCATGTAACAGTTGGTTTTTCTGTTGGAAAACACTAGTTGGTTTCACATGGAGACACAACAGGTACACCTTCGTGTTTTCTGAGTAAAAAGCTGCAGAAACCAGTTTAAAAATGATATTTGTGTTTGTAAACATGACATTGAATCCACTTGCCCAAGAAAAAGACTTTGCTTTTCTCCAACCCCTGGTTGACTCTGCTTTTCTGGGTGCTTTGCACACCAATTCCACACCAGTTTCTTCGGAAAGGGCTGGATGAAAGCAGAAATACCCGGTTCTGTGGTGGCTAACTCAATCCAAAATCTTGCTACAGCCTCAGAGTTTGTTTGTGTTTTCTCGATAGTATCTATAAACTTTAGAGTTGTGAATGCATTGTAGCATGTAACAGATTGTTTTCCTGTTGGCAAACGCTAATTGGTTTCACATGGAGACACAACAGGTACACATTCGTGTTTCCTGAGTAATAACTGCAGAAACCAGGTTGAAAATGATATTTGTGTTTGTAAACATGACATTGAATCCACTTGCCCTAGAAAAAGACTTTGCTTTTCTCCAAAACAAGGCTGACTCTGCTTTTCTGGGTGCTTTGCACACCAATTCCACAACAGTTTGTCCAGATAGGTCTGGATGAAACCAGAAACATCCGGTTCTGTGGTGGCTAACTCAATCCCAGCTCTTGCTACAGCTTTTGTGTTTGCTTGTGTTTTCTCGATAATCTCTGTGGATTTTAGAGTTGTGAATGCATTGTAGCGTGCAACATTTTCTTTTTCTGTTGGCAAACGCTAATTGGTTTCACATGGAGACACAACAGGTACACATTCGTGTTTTCTGAGTAAAAAGCTGCAGAAACCAGGTTGAAAATGATATTTGTGTTTGTAAACATGACATTGAATCCACTTGCCCAAGAAAAAGACTTTGCTTTTCTCCAACACAGGGTTGATTCCGCTTTTCTGGGTGCTTTGCACACCATTTCCACACCACTTTGTCCAGATAGGGCTGAATGGAACCAGAAATATCCGGTTCTCTGGTGGCTAACTCAATCCCAGCTCTTGCTACAGCTTCTGAGCTCGCTTGTGTTTTCTCAATAGTATCTGTGCATTTTACAGTTGTAATGCATTATAGCATGTAACATTTTGTTTTTCTGTTGGCAAACGCTAATTGGTTTCACATTGAAACACAACAGGTACAAATTCTTGTTTTCTGAGTGAAAAGCTGCAGAAACCAGGTTGAAAATGATATTTGTGTTTGTAAACATGACATTGAATCCTCTTGTCCAAGAAAAAGACTTTGCTTTTCTCCAACACCGGGTTGATTCCGCTTTTCTGGGTGCTTTGCACACCAAT
Source organism: Sylvilagus floridanus (assembly GCA_949820135.1). NCBI lineage: Eukaryota > Metazoa > Chordata > Mammalia > Lagomorpha > Leporidae > Sylvilagus > Sylvilagus floridanus. The sequence goes on from OX463232.1 coordinate 29,548,828, forward strand.
TCCACACCAGTTTGTCCAGATAGGTCTGGATGAAACCAGAAACATCCGGTTCTGTGGTGGCTTACTCAATCCCAGCTCTTGCTAAAGCTTCTGTGTTTGCTTGTGTTTTCTCGATAATATCTGTGGATTTTAGAGTTGTGAATGCATTGTAGCACGCAACATTTTGTTTATCTGTTGGCAAATGCTAATTGGTTTCACATGGAGACACAACACGTACACATTCTTGTTTTCTGAGTAAAAACCTGCAGAAACCAGGTTGAAAATGATATTTGTGTTTGTAAACATGACATTGAATCGACTTGCCCAAGAAAAAGACTTTGCTTTTCTCCAACCCCTGGTTGACTCTGCTTTTCTGGGTGTTTTGCACACCAATTCCACACCGGTTCGTCCAGATAGAGCTGGATGAAACCAGAAATATCTGGTTCTGAAGTGTCCAACTCAATGCCAGCTCTTGCTACATCCTTAGAGTTTTCTTGTGTTTTCTCGACAATTTCTGTGGATTTTAGAGCTGTGAATACATTGTAGCATGCAGCATTTTATTTTTCTGTTGGCAAACGATATTGGTTTCACATGGAGACACAACAGGTACACATTCCTTTTTTCTGAGTAAAAAGCTCTAGAAAGCAGTTTACAAATGATAGTTGTGTTTGTAAACATGACATTGAATCCACTTGCCCAAGAAAAAGACTTTGCTTTTCTCCAAAAACCAGGTTGACTCTGCTTTTCTGGGTGCTTTGCACACCAATTCCACAGCAGTTTCTCCGGAAAGGGCTGGATGAAAGCAGAAACATGCGGTTCTGAGGTGTCTAACTCAATCCCAACTCTTGCTACAGCTTCTGTGTTTGCTTGTGTTTTCGCGATAATATCTGTGGATTTCAGAGTTGTGAATGCATTGTAGCATGTAGCAGTTGGTTTTTCTGTTGGCATACGCTAATTGCTTTCACATGGAGACAGAACAGGTTCACACTCGTGTTTTCTGAGTAAAAAGCTGCAGAAACCAGGTTAAAAATGATATTTGTGTTTGCTAACATGATATTGAATCCACTTGCCCAAGAAAAAGAATTTGCTTTTCTCCAAAATCGGTTTGAATCTGTTTTTCTGGGTCATTTGCACATGAATGCCACACGAGTTTGTCCAGATATGTCCGGATCTAACCAGAAATATCCAGTTCTGTGTGGGTAAATGAATATCTGATTTTAAAACAGCATATGTGTTTGTTAGTGTTTCTGGATATTATCTATGAACGTTAGAGTTTTTGTTTGCTAACATGACATTGAATCCACTTGCCCAAGAAAAAGACTTTGCTTTTCTCAAAACCATTTCCAATATTCTTTTCTTGGTCCTTTGCACAAGATTTCTTCAGCATTATGTCCAGAACATCTGGAACTAAGAAGAAATTTCCGGTTCTCTTCTGCCTAACTCAATCTCAGCTCTTGCTAGAGCCTCTGTGTTTTCTCTGTTTTCTGGATATTATCTATGAACTTTATTTTGGAATGAATTCTGGCATGAAACACTTTGTTTTTTTTTGTTGGCAAAAACTAATTGGTTCCACATGGATACACAACATGTACACATTCGAGTTTTCTGCGTAGAGTGCAACAGAAACCAGGTTCAAAAGGATATTTTGGACTGTAAACATGACATTGAATCCACTTGCCCATGAAAAAGTCTTTGCTTTTCTCCAAAACCTGTTTGACTCAGCTTTTCTGGGTCCTTTGCACACTAATTCCACATATTTTGTCCAGATAGGTCTGGATCAAACCAGAAATATACAGTTCTGGTGTGCCTAAGTGAATATCAGCTTTTAAAACAGCCTGTGAGTTTGTTAGTGTTTTCTGGATATTATCTATGAACTTTAGAGTTTGGAATGAATTCTGAAATGTAACATTTTGTTTTCATGTTGGCACACGTTAACTGGATTCAAATGGAGAAACAACAGGTACACATTCTAGATTTTGAGCAGAATGCTACTGAAACCAGGTTAAAAATGATATTTGTGTTTGTAAACATGACATTGAATCCACTTGCCCAAGAAAAAGACCTTGCTTTTCTCCAAAACCAGTTTCAATATTCTTTTCTGTGTCCTTTGCACAAGAATTCCACACGAGTTTGTCCAGATAGCTCTGGATCTAACCGGAAATACCCATTTCTGTTCTTCCTAACTCAATCCCATCTCTTGATACAGCCTCTTTGTTTTTCATGTTTTCTGGATATTATCTATGAACTTTAGAGTTTGGAATGAATTCTGGCATGTAACACTTTGTTTTTTTGTTGGCAAAAACTAATTGGTTTCACATGGAGTCAGAACAGGTACACATAAGTGTTTACTGAATAGAATGCTACAGAAACCAGGATAAAAATTATATTTGTGTTTGCTAACATGACATTGAATCCACTTGCCCACGAAAAAGACTTTGCTTTTCTCCAAAACCAGTTTGACTCTGCTTTTCTTGGGTCATTGCACACAGATTCTACAAGAGTTTGTCCAGAGAGGTGTGGATCAAACCAAAAATATCTGGTTCTATAGTGGCTAAATGAATATCAGCTTTTAAAACAGCCTGTCGGATTGTTAGTCTTTTCTCTATATTAACTATGAACTTTAGAGTGTGGAATGAATTCTGGCATGTAACATTTTGTTTTTCTGTTTGCAAACGGTAATTGGATTCACATGAAGACAACAGTTACACATTCGATTTTTCTGAGTAGAATGCTACAGAAACGAGTTTAAAAATGGTACTTGTGTTTGTAAACATGACATTGAATCCACTTGCCCAAGATAAAGACTTTGCTTCTCTCCAAAATCCGTTTGACTCTGCTTTACTGGGTCCTTTGCACATGAATTCCACATGAGTTTGTCCAGATAGATCTGGATCCAACCAGAAATATCCGGGTCTGTTCTGCCTAACTCAATCCCAGCTCTTGCTACAGCCTATATGTTTGTTTCTGTTTTCTGGATATTATCTATGAACTTTAGTGATTGGAATGAATTCTGGCATGTAACACCTTGTGTTTTTGTTGGCAAACACTAACTGATAACACATGGAGACACAACAGGTACACATTCGAGTTTTCTGAGTAGAATGCTACAGAAACCAGGTTCAAAATGATATTTGTGTTTGCTAACATGACATTGAATCCACTTGCCCACGAAAAAGACTTTGCGTTTCTGCAAAACCAGTTTCAATATACTTTTCTGGGTCTTCTGCACATGAATTCCACACGAGTTTGTCCAGATAGGGCTGGATCTAATCAGATTATGGGGTTCTGTTCTGCCTAACTCAATCCCAGCTCTTGCTACAGCCTCTGTGTTTGTTACAGTTTTCTGGATATGTTCTATGAACTTTAGAGTTTTGAATGAATTTTAGCTTGTAACATTGTGTTTTGTTGTTGGAAACGCTAATTCGTTCCACATGGAGCACAACAGGTACACATAAGTGTTTTCTGAGCAGAATGCTACAGAAACCAGGTTCAAAATGACACTTGTGTTTGCTAACATGACATTGAATCCAATTGCCAAAGAAAAAGACTTTGCTTTTTTCTCCAATACCACTTTGACTCTGTTTTTCTAGGTCCGTTGCACACGAATTCCACACGAGTTTGTCCAGATTGGTCTGGATAGAACCAGTAAAATCTGGTTATGTGATGCTAAACGAATATCAGCTTTTAAAATAGCCTGAGTGTTTGTTAGTGTTTTCTGGATATTTTCTATGAACTTTAGAGTTTTGAATGAATTTTAGCATGTAACATTGTGTTTTTTTGTTGGAAACACTCATTGGTTCCACATGGAGACACAACATGTACACATAAGGGTTTTCTGGGTAGAATGCTACAGAAACCAGGTAAAAAATGATATTTGCGACTGTAAACATGACATTGAATCCACTTGCCCAAGAAAAAGACCTTGCTTTTCTCCAAAACCAGTTGGACTTTGCTTTTCTGGGTCCTATGTACACAGATTCCTCACGAGTTTGTCCAGATAGGTCTGGATCTAATCAGAAAGATCCGGTTCTGCTCTGCCTAAATCAATCCCAGCTTTTGCTACAGTCTCTGTTTTTGTTTCTGTTTTCTGGATATTTTCTATGAACTTTAGAGTTTTGAATGAAACTTAGCATGTAACACTTTGTGTTTGGTTCCACATGGAGACACAAGAGGTACACATTCGAGTTTTCTGAGTAGAATGTTACAGAAACCAGCTTAAAAAAGATATTTGTGTTTGTAAACATGGCATTGAATCTACTTGCCCATGAAAAACACTTTGCTTTCCTGCAAAACCAGTTACAATATACTTTTCTGGGTCTTATGCACAAGAATGCCACACGAGTTTGTCCAGATAGGTCTGGATCTAACCAGAAAGATCCGGGTGTTTTCTGCCTAACTCAATCCCAGCTCTTGCTACAGCCTCTGTGTTTGTTTCTTTTTTCTGGATATGTTCTATGAAATTTAGAATTTTGAATGAATTTTAGCATGTAACATTGTGTTTTTTTTGTTGGAAAAGCTAATTCATTCCACATGGAGACACAACAGGTACACATAAGAGATTTATGAGTAGAATGCTACAGAAAACAGGTTCAAAATGATATTTGTGTTTGCTAACATGACATTGAATCCACTTGCCCACGAAAAAGACTTTGCTTTTCTCCAAAACCAGTTTGACTCTGCTTTTCTTGGGTCATTGCACACAGATTCCACAAGAGTTTGTCCAGAGAGGTGTGGATCTAACCAAAAATATCTGGTTCTATAGTGGCTAAATGAATATCAGCTTTTAAAACAGCCTGTCAGATTGTTAGTCTTTTCTCTATATTAACTATGAACTTTAGAGTTTGGAATGAATTCTGGCATGTAACATTTTGTTTTTCTGTTTGCAAACCGTAATTGGATTCACATGAAGACAACAGTTACACATTCGATTTTTCTGAGTAGAATGCTACAGAAACGAGTTTAAAAATGGTACTTGTGTTTGTAAACATGACATTGAATCCACTTGCCCAAGATAAAGACTTTGCTTCTCTCCAAAACCAGTTTGACTCTGCTTTACTGGGTCCTTTGCACATGAATTCCACATGAGTTTGTCCAGATAGATCTGGATCCAACTAGAAATATCCGGGTCTGTTCTGCCTAACTCAATCCCAGCTCTTGCTACAGCCTATATGTTTGTTTCTGTTTTCTGGATATTATCTATGAACTTTAGTGATTGGAATGAATTCTGGCATGTAACACCTTGTGTTTTTGTTGGCAAACACTAACTGATAACACATGGAGACACAACAGGTACACATTCGAGTTTTCTGAGTAGAATGCTACAGAAACCAGGTTCAAAATGATATTTGTGTTTGCTAACATGACATTGAATCCACTTGCCCACGAAAAAGACTTTGCGTTTCTGCAAAACCAGTTTCAATATACTTTTCTGGGTCTTCTGCACATGAATTCCACACGAGTTTGTCCAGATAGGGCTGGATCTAATCAGATTATGGGGTTCTGTTCTGCCTAACTCAATCCCAGCTCTTGCTACAGCCTCTGTGTTTGTTACAGTTTTCTGGATATGTTCTATGAACTTTAGAGTTTTGAATGAATTTTAGCTTGTAACATTGTGTTTTGTTGTTGGAAACGCTAATTCGTTCCACATGGAGCACAACAGGTACACATAAGTGTTTTCTGAGCAGAATGCTACAGAAACCAGGTTCAAAATGACACTTGTGTTTGCTAACATGACATTGAATCCAATTGCCAAAGAAAAAGACTTTGCTTTTTCTCCAATACCACTTTGACTCTGTTTTTCTAGGTCCGTTGCACACGAATTCCACACGAGTTTGTCCAGATTGGTCTGGATAGAACCAGTAAAATCTGGTTATGTGATGCTAAACGAATATCAGCTTTTAAAATAGCCTGAGTGTTTGTTAGTGTTTTCTGGATATTTTCTATGAACTTTAGAGTTTTGAATGAATTTTAGCATGTAACATTGTGTTTTTGTTGGCAAACACTCATTGGTTCCACATGGAGACACAACAGGTACACATAAGTGTTTTCTGGGTAGAATGCTACAGAAACCAGGTAAAAAATGATATTTGCGACTGTAAACATGACATTGAATCCACTTGCCCAAGAAAAAGACCTTGCTTTTCAACAAAACCAGTTTGACTCTTCTTTTCTGGGTCCTTTGAACACGAATTCCACACGAGTTTGTCCAGATAGGTCTGGATATAACCAGGAATATAGGTTCCGTTGTGGCTGAATGAATATCAACTTTTAAAACAGCCTGTGTGTTTGTTTGTGTTTTCTGGGTATTATCTATGAACTTTACTGTTTGGAATGAATTCTGGCATGTAACATTTTTTTTTTCTCTTGGCAAACTGTAATTGTATTCACATGGAGACACAACAGGTACACTTAAGAGTTTTCTGAGTAGAATGATACAGAAACCAGGTTAAAAATGATATTTGTGTTTGTAAACATGCCATTGAATCCACTAGCCCACGAAAAAGACTTTGCTTTTACCCAAAAGCAGTTTGACTGTGCTTTTCTGGGTCATTTACAGATTCCACATGAGTTTGTCCAGATATGGCTGGATGAAACCAGAAATATCTGGTTCTGTTGTGGGTAAATGAATATCAGCTTTTAATACAGCCTGTGTGTTTGTTAGTGTATTGTGGATATTTTCTATGAACTTTAAAATTTGAATGAATTTTAGCATGTAACATTGTGGTTTTTTGTTGGAAACGCTAAATCGTTTCACATGGAGACACAACAGGTTCACATAAGAGTTTTCTGAGTAGAATGCTACAGAAACCAGGTTCAAAATGACATTCGTGTTTGTAAACATGACATTGAATCCACTTGCCCACGAAAAATACTTTGCTTTTCTCCAAAACCAATTTGACTCTGCTTTTCTGGGTGCATTGCACACGAATTACACATGAGTTTGTCCATATATGTCTGAATCTAACCAGAAATATCCTGTTCTGTGTGGCTAAATGAATGTCAGCTTTTAAAACAGCCTGTGCTTTTGTTAGTATTTTCTGTATATTATCTATGAATGTTAGAGGTTTGAATGAATTTTAGCATGTTACATTTTGTTTTTATGTTGGCAAACGCTAATTGGTTTCACATGGAGAAACAGTAGGTACACATTCGAGTTTTCTGAGTAGAATGCTACAGAAACCAGGTTAAAAATGATATTTGTGTTTGCTAACATGACATTGAATCCACTTGCCCATGAAAAAGTCTTTGCTTTTATCCAAAACCACTTTGCCTCTGCTTCTCTGCATCCTTTGCACAAGAATTCCACATGAGTTTGTCCAGATAGGTCTGGATCAAACCAGAAATATCCGGTTCACTTTTGGCTAAATGAACATCAGCTTTTAAAACAGCCTGTGTGTTTGTTAGTGTTTTCTAGATATTAACTATGAACTTAAGAGTTTGGAATTAATTCTGGCATGTAACACGTTTTTTTTTGTTGCCACACACTAATTGGTTCCACTAGGAGACACAACAGGTACACATAAGAGGTTTCTGAGTAGAATACTACAGAAAGCAGGTTACAAATGATATTTGTGTTTGTAAACATGACATTGAATGCACTTGTCCAAGAAAAAGACTTTGCTTTTCTCCAAAACCAGTTTGACTCTGCTTTTCTGGGTCCTTTGCACTAGAATTCCACATGACTTTGTCCAGATAGGTCTGGATCAAACCAGAAATATCCGGTTCTTGTGTGCCTAAATGAATATCAGCTTTTGAAACAGCCTGTGCGTTTGTTTGTGTATTCAGGGTATTAACTATGTACGTTAGAGATTGTATTGAATTCTGGCATGTAACTCTTTGTTTTTCTGTTGCCAACGCTAATTGGATTCACATGGAGACACAAAAGGTACACGTTCGATTTTTCTGAGTAGAATGCTACAAAAACCAGGTTCAGAAGGATATTTGTGTTTGTGAACATGACAATGAATCCACTTGCCCAAGAAAAAGACTTTGCTTTTCTCCAAAACCAGATTGATTCTGCTTCTCTGTGTCCTTTGCACAAGAATTTCACACGAGGTTGTCCAGATAGGTCTGGATCTAACCAGAAATATCGGTTCTGTTGTGGCTAAATGAATATCAGCCAGAATACATGAGTTCTGTATTGGAGGTGTAGAACAAAGCAGTTAGGAAGGGTTCCGTAGCCTGGGAGTAGGTATTCTCAATATACGGGATTTCTGTAGCCTCTCTATAGGAAACACAGCTTATGGTCCGTCTGCATAATGGCTGCAGAGAGATTCAGATCACAGGAGATCTGTATGCTAGCGGAGTACAAAGCAGTTTCCACGGTCTGTAGCATGGGAAATGGCACACACAATGTGCACAATGTCTGTAGCCTAGTGTAGGAGACAGAGTTTACAGGAGTTCTGTAACCTGAGTGTAGTCAGATGCAGCTTACATGTGTTCTGTATCTGAGTTGTGGAACGAGGCATTATGGAAGAGTTCTGTAGACTGGCAGTAGGCATTCGCAATATGCGGGATTTCTGTAGCCCGTCTAGGATGCGCAGCTGATGGGTGTTCAGCGATCTAGCTGTAGAGAGATTCAGTTCATGGGAGTTCTGTATGCTAGGGGAGTGCAATGCTCTTTCAGAGATCTGTTGCCTGGGAATAGGATCACACAACGTGCACAATATCAGTATCCTTAGACAGAGCTTACAGGATTTCTGTAACCTGAGTGCAGTGAGGTGCATCTTACATGAGTTCTGTATCTGAGGTGTGTAAGGAAGCAGTTTGTAAGAGTTTTGTAGCCTGGGATTAGGCATTCGCAATATGCAGGATTTCTGTAGCCTGACTCTGGGATGTGCAGCTTATAGGATTCTGGATACAGGCTGCAGAGAGATTCAGTTCATGGGAGTTCTTTATGCTAGTGGAGTAAAAAGCTGTTTCAGCGTTCTGTAGCCTGGGAATAAGCTTACACATTGTGTGCAATTTCGGTAGCATCAATGTAGGAGACAGAGCATACATGATTTCAGTTACGTGAGTGTAGTTATTTACAGCATACTTGAGTTCTGTATCGTAGGTGTGGAATGAAGCAATTAGGAAGAGTTCTCTAGCCAGGGAGTAGGTATTCACAATATGCGGGATGTCTGTAGCCTGTCTGTAGGAAACGCAGCTTATGGTCAGTCTGCTTCCTGGCTGTAGAGAGATTCAGTTCATGGGAGTTCTGTATGCTAGTGGAGTACAAATCTGTTTCAGCGGACTGTATCCTGGGCTAGGCATACATAATATGCGCAATGTCCATAGCCTGAGTGTAGGAGACAGAGCTTACAGGAGTTCTGTAACCTGAGTGTAGTCAGATGCAGCTTAAATGAGTTCTGTATTACAAGTGTGGAACGAAGCAGTTTGGAAGAGTTCTGTAGCCTGGGAGTATTCATTCGCGATATGCGGGATTTCTGTAGCCTGTCTATAGGAAACGCAGCTTATGGTAGATCTCCTTCCTGGCTGTAGAGAGATTCAGTTCACGGGAGTTCTGAATGCTAGTGGAGTACAAAGCTGTTTCATTTCTCTGTAGCCTGGGAATAGGTATACACAATGTGCGCAATGCCTGTAGCTTGAGTGTAGGAGACAGAGCTTACAGGAGTTCTGTAACCAGAGTTTAGTCAGATGCTGCTTACATGAGTTCTGTATTACAGGTGTGGAACGAAGCAGTTTGGAAGAGTTCTGTAGCCTGGCAGTGGGCATTCTCAATATGCGGGATTTCTGTATCCTGTCTATAGGAAACGCTGTTTATAGGCATTCTGGATACAAGCTGTAGAGAGATTCAATTCATGGGAGTTCTGTATGCCAGCAGAGTGCAACGCTGTTTCAGCATTCTGTAGCCTGGGAGTACGCTTACACAATGTATGCAATTTCCGAAGCCTGAGTGTAGGAGAGAGAGCGTACAGGAGTTCTGTAACCTGAGTGTATTGATTTACAGCATACATGAGTTCTGTATCAGAGGTGTGGAATAAAGCAGTTAGGAAGGGTTCTGTAGCCTGAGGGTAGGCATTCGCAATATGCACAATTTCTGTAGCCTGTGTATAAGAAATGCAGCTTATGGTCAGTCTGCTTCCTGGCTGTAGAGAAATTCTGTTCATGGGAGTTCTGTATGCTAGTAGAGTGCAAAGATCTTTCAGTGTTTTTAGCCTGGGAATACGCTTACACAATGTACACAATTTTGGTAGCCTGATTGTAACAGAGAGTGCGTACAGGAGCTCTGTAACCTGAGTGTAGTGATTTACAACATACATGAGTTCTTTATCGGAGGTGTGGAAAGAAGCAGTTAGGAAGGGTTCTGTAGCCTGGGAGTAGGCATTCGCACTATGCGGGATTAATGTAGCCTGTCTATAGGAAATGCAGATTATGGGAAGTCTGCTTCCTGGCTGTAGAGAGATTCAGTTCACGTGAATTCTGTATGCTAGTGGAATACAAAGCTGTTTCAGCGGTCTGTAGCCTGGGAATACTCTTACGCTATGGGAGCAATGTCGGTAGCCTGAGTGTAGGAGACAGAGCGTACAGGACTTCTGCAACCTGAGTGTTGTGATTTAAAGCATACATGAGTTCTGTATCAGAGGTGTGGAATGAAGCAATTAGGAAGGGTTCTGTAGCCAGGGAGTAAGGATTCGCAATATGCGGGATTTCTGTAGCGTGTCTATAGGAAATGCAGCTAATGGTCGGTCTGCCTCCTGGCTGTAGAGAGATGCACTTCACGGGAGTTCTGAATGCTAGTGGAGTACAAAGCTGTTTCATCTGTCTGTAGCCTGGGAATAGGCATACACAATGTGCGCAATGTCTGTAGCCTGAGTGTAGGAGACAGACCTTACAGGAGATCTGTAACCTGAGAGTAGTCAGATGCAGCGTACATGAGTTCTGTATCTGAGGGGTGGAACGAAGCAGTTTTTAAGAGTTGTGTAGTCTGGGATTAGGCATTCGCAATATGTGGGATTTCTGTAGCCTAACTCTAGGATGCGCAGCTGATGGGCAATCTGCATCAGGGCTATAGAGAAATGCAGTTAACGGGAGTTCTGTATGCAAGTGGAGTGCAATGCTATTTCAGAGTTCTGTTGCCTGGGAATAGGATGACACAACGTGCACAATGTCTGTATCCTTAGACAGAGCTTACAGGATTTCTGTAACCTGAGTGCAGTGAGGTGCAGCTTACATGACTTATGTATTACAGTTGTGGAAGGAAGCAGTTAGGAAGAGTTCTGTAGCCTGGGAGTAGGCATTCGCAATATGGAGGATTTCTGTAGCCTGATTCTGGGATGTGCAGCTTATAGGATTCTGGATACAGGCTGCAGAGATATTCAGTTCATGGGAGTTCTTTATGCCAGTGGAGTAAAAAGTTGTTTCAGTGTTCTGTAGCTTGGGAATAAGCTTACACAATGTGTGCAATTTCGGTAGCGTCAGTGTAGGAGACAGAGCATACATGATTTCAGTTACGTGAGTGTAGTAATTTACAGCATACTTGAGTTCTGTATCGTAGGTGTGGAATGAAGCTATTAGGAAGGGTAATCTAGCCAGGGAGTAGGTATTCACAATATGCGGGATGTCTGTAGCCTGTCTGTAGGAAACGCAGCTTATGGTCAGTCTGCTTCCTGGCTGTAGAGAGATTCAGTTCATGGGAGTTCTGTATGCTAGTGGAGTACAAATCTGTTTCAGCGGACTGTATCCTGGGCTAGGCATACATAATATGCGCAATGTCCATAGCCTGAGTGTAGGAGACAGAGCTTACAGGAGTTCTGTAACCTGAGTGTAGTCAGATGCAGCTTAAATGAGTTCTGTATTACAAGTGTGGAACGAAGCAGTTTGGAAGAGTTCTGTAGCCTGGGAGTATTCATTCGCGATATGCGGGATTTCTGTAGCCTGTCTATAGGAAACGCAGCTTATGGTAGATCTCCTTCCTGGCTGTAGAGAGATTCAGTTCACGGGAGTTCTGAATGCTAGTGGAGTACAAAGCTGTTTCATTTCTCTGTAGCCTGGGAATAGGTATACACAATGTGCGCAATGCCTGTAGCTTGAGTGTAGGAGACAGAGCTTTCAGGAGTTCTGTAACCTGAGTTTAGTCAGATGCTGCTTACATGAGTTCTGTATTACAGGTGTGGAACGAAGCAGTTTGGAAGAGTTCTGTAGCCTGGCAGTGGGCATTCTCAATATGCGGGATTTCTGTATCCTGTCTATAGGAAACGCTGTTTATAGGCATTCTGGATACAAGCTGTAGAGAAATTCAATTCATGGGAGTTCTGTATGCCAGCAGAGTGCAACGCTGTTTCAGCATTCTGTAGCCTGGGAGTACGCTTACACAATGTATGCAATTTCCGAAGCCTGAGTGTAGGAGAGAGAGCGTACAGGAGTTCTGTAACCTGAGTGTATTGATTTACAGCATACATGAGTTCTGTATCAGAGGTGTGGAATAAAGCAGTTAGGAAGGGTTCTGTAGCCTGAGGGTAGGCATTCGCAATATGCACAATTTCTGTAGCCTGTGTATAAGAAATGCAGCTTATGGTCAGTCTGCTTCCTGGCTGTAGAGAAATTCTGTTCATGGGAGTTCTGTATGCTAGTAGAGTGCAAAGATCTTTCAGTGTTTTTAGCCTGGGAATACGCTTACACAATGTACACAATTTTGGTAGCCTGATTGTAACAGAGAGTGCGTACAGGAGCTCTGTAACCTGAGTGTAGTGATTTACAACATACATGAGTTCTTTATTGGAGGTGTGGAAAGAAGCAGTTAGGAAGGGTTCTGTAGCCTGGGAGTAGGCATTCGCACTATGCGGGATTAATGTAGCCTGTCTATAGGAAATGCAGATTATGGGAAGTCTGCTTCCTGGCTGTAGAGAGATTCAGTTCACGTGAGTTCTGTATGCTAGTGGAATACAAAGCTGTTTCAGCGGTCTGTAGCCTGGGAATACTCTTACACTATGGGAGCAATGTCGGTAGCCTGAGTGTAGGAGACAGAGCGTACAGGACTTCTGCAACCTGAGTGTTGTGATTTAAAGCATACATGAGTTCTGTATCAGAGGTGTGGAATGAAGCAATTAGGAAGGGTTCTGTAGCCAGGGAGTAAGGATTCGCAATATGCGGGATTTCTGTAGCGTGTCTATAGGAAATGCAGCTAATGGTCGGTCTGCCTCCTGGCTGTAGAGAGATGCACTTCACGGGAGTTCTGAATGCTAGTGGAGTACAAAGCTGTTTCATCTGTCTGTAGCCTGGGAATAGGCATACACAATGTGCGCAATGTCTGTAGCCTGAGTGTAGGAGACAGACCTTACAGGAGATCTGTAACCTGAGAGTAGTCAGATGCAGCGTACATGAGTTCTGTATCTGAGGGGTGGAACGAAGCAGTTTTTAAGAGTTGTGTAGTCTGGGATTAGGCATTCGCAATATGTGGGATTTCTGTAGCCTAACTCTAGGATGCGCAGCTGATGGGCAATCTGCATCAGGGCTATAGAGAAATGCAGTTAACGGGAGTTCTGTATGCAAGTGGAGTGCAATGCTATTTCAGAGTTCTGTTGCCTGGGAATAGGATGACACAACGTGCACAATGTCTGTATCCTTAGACAGAGCTTACAGGATTTCTGTAACCTGAGTGCAGTGAGGTGCAGCTTACATGACTTATGTATTACAGTTGTGGAAGGAAGCAGTTAGGAAGAGTTCTGTAGCCTGGGAGTAGGCATTCGCAATATGGAGGATTTCTGTAGCCTGATTCTGGGATGTGCAGCTTATAGGATTCTGGATACAGGCTGCAGAGATATTCAGTTCATGGGAGTTCTTTATGCCAGTGGAGTAAAAAGTTGTTTCAGTGTTCTGTAGCTTGGGAATAAGCTTACACAATGTGTGCAATTTCGGTAGCGTCAGTGTAGGAGACAGAGCATACATGATTTCAGTTACGTGAGTGTAGTAATTTACAGCATACTTGAGTTCTGTATCGTAGGTGTGGAATGAAGCTATTAGGAAGGGTAATCTAGCCAGGGAGTAGGTATTCACAATATGCGGGATGTCTGTAGCCTGTCTGTAGGAAACGCAGCTTATGGTCAGTCTGCTTCCTGGCTGTAGAGAGATTCAGTTCATGGGAGTTCTGTATGCTAGTGGAGTACAAATCTGTTTCAGCGGACTGTATCCTGGGCTAGGCATACATAATATGCGCAATGTCCATAGCCTGAGTGTAGGAGACAGAGCTTACAGGAGTTCTGTAACCTGAGTGTAGTCAGATGCAGCTTAAATGAGTTCTGTATTACAAGTGTGGAACGAAGCAGTTTGGAAGAGTTCTGTAGCCTGGGAGTATTCATTCGCGATATGCGGGATTTCTGTAGCCTGTCTATAGGAAACGCAGCTTATGGTAGATCTCCTTCCTGGCTGTAGAGAGATTCAGTTCACGGGAGTTCTGAATGCTAGTGGAGTACAAAGCTGTTTCATTTCTCTGTAGCCTGGGAATAGGTATACACAATGTGCGCAATGCCTGTAGCTTGAGTGTAGGAGACAGAGCTTTCAGGAGTTCTGTAACCTGAGTTTAGTCAGATGCTGCTTACATGAGTTCTGTATTACAGGTGTGGAACGAAGCAGTTTGGAAGAGTTCTGTAGCCTGGCAGTGGGCATTCTCAATATGCGGGATTTCTGTATCCTGTCTATAGGAAACGCTGTTTATAGGCATTCTGGATACAAGCTGTAGAGAGATTCAATTCATGGGAGTTCTGTATGCCAGCAGAGTGCAACGCTGTTTCAGCATTCTGTAGCCTGGGAGTACGCTTACACAATGTATGCAATTTCCGAAGCCTGAGTGTAGGAGAGAGAGCGTACAGGAGTTCTGTAACCTGAGTGTATTGATTTACAGCATACATGAGTTCTGTATCAGAGGTGTGGAATAAAGCAGTTAGGAAGGGTTCTGTAGCCTGAGGGTAGGCATTCGCAATATGCACAATTTCTGTAGCCTGTGTATAAGAAATGCAGCTTATGGTCAGTCTGCTTCCTGGCTGTAGAGAAATTCTGTTCATGGGAGTTCTGTATGCTAGTAGAGTGCAAAGATCTTTCAGTGTTTTTAGCCTGGGAATACGCTTACACAATGTACACAATTTTGGTAGCCTGATTGTAACAGAGAGTGCGTACAGGAGCTCTGTAACCTGAGTGTAGTGATTTACAACATACATGAGTTCTTTATCGGAGGTGTGGAAAGAAGCAGTTAGGAAGGGTTCTGTAGCCTGGGAGTAGGCATTCGCACTATGCGGGATTAATGTAGCCTGTCTATAGGAAATGCAGATTATGGGAAGTCTGCTTCCTGGCTGTAGAGAGATTCAGTTCACGTGAGTTCTGTATGCTAGTGGAATACAAAGCTGTTTCAGCGGTCTGTAGCCTGGGAATACTCTTACACTATGGGAGCAATGTCGGTAGCCTGAGTGTAGGAGACAGAGAGTACAGGACTTCTGCAACCTGAGTGTTGTGATTTAAAGCATACATGAGTTCTGTATCAGAGGTGTGGAATGAAGCAATTAGGAAGGGTTCTGTAGCCAGGGAGTAAGGATTCGCAATATGCGGGATTTCTGTAGCGTGTCTATAGGAAATGCAGCTAATGGTCGGTCTGCCTCCTGGCTGTAGAGAGATGCACTTCACGGGAGTTCTGAATGCTAGTGGAGTACAAAGCTGTTTCATCTGTCTGTAGCCTGGGAATAGGCATACACAATGTGCGCAATGTCTGTAGCCTGAGTGTAGGAGACAGACCTTACAGGAGATCTGTAACCTGAGAGTAGTCAGATGCAGCGTACATGAGTTCTGTATCTGAGGGGTGGAACGAAGCAGTTTTTAAGAGTTGTGTAGTCTGGGATTAGGCATTCGCAATATGTGGGATTTCTGTAGCCTAACTCTAGGATGCGCAGCTGATGGGCAATCTGCATCAGGGCTATAGAGAAATGCAGTTAACGGGAGTTCTGTATGCAAGTGGAGTGCAATGCTATTTCAGAGTTCTGTTGCCTGGGAATAGGATGACACAACGTGCACAATGTCTGTATCCTTAGACAGAGCTTACAGGATTTCTGTAACCTGAGTGCAGTGAGGTGCAGCTTACATGACTTATGTATTACAGTTGTGGAAGGAAGCAGTTAGGAAGAGTTCTGTAGCCTGGGAGTAGGCATTCGCAATATGGAGGATTTCTGTAGCCTGATTCTGGGATGTGCAGCTTATAGGATTCTGGATACAGGCTGCAGAGATATTCAGTTCATGGGAGTTCTTTATGCCAGTGGAGTAAAAAGTTGTTTCAGTGTTCTGTAGCTTGGGAATAAGCTTACACAATGTGTGCAATTTCGGTAGCGTCAGTGTAGGAGACAGAGCATACATGATTTCAGTTACGTGAGTGTAGTAATTTACAGCATACTTGAGTTCTGTATCGTAGGTGTGGAATGAAGCTATTAGGAAGGGTAATCTAGCCAGGGAGTAGGTATTCACAATATGCGGGATGTCTGTAGCCTGTCTGTAGGAAACGCAGCTTATGGTCAGTCTGCTTCCTGGCTGTAGAGAGATTCAGTTCATGGGAGTTCTGTATGCTAGTGGAGTACAAATCTGTTTCAGCGGACTGTATCCTGGGCTAGGCATACATAATATGCGCAATGTCCATAGCCTGAGTGTAGGAGACAGAGCTTACAGGAGTTCTGTAACCTGAGTGTAGTCAGATGCAGCTTAAATGAGTTCTGTATTACAAGTGTGGAACGAAGCAGTTTGGAAGAGTTCTGTAGCCTGGGAGTATTCATTCGCGATATGCGGGATTTCTGTAGCCTGTCTATAGGAAACGCAGCTTATGGTAGATCTCCTTCCTGGCTGTAGAGAGATTCAGTTCACGGGAGTTCTGAATGCTAGTGGAGTACAAAGCTGTTTCATTTCTCTGTAGCCTGGGAATAGGTATACACAATGTGCGCAATGCCTGTAGCTTGAGTGTAGGAGACAGAGCTTTCAGGAGTTCTGTAACCTGAGTTTAGTCAGATGCTGCTTACATGAGTTCTGTATTACAGGTGTGGAACGAAGCAGTTTGGAAGAGTTCTGTAGCCTGGCAGTGGGCATTCTCAATATGCGGGATTTCTGTATCCTGTCTATAGGAAACGCTGTTTATAGGCATTCTGGATACAAGCTGTAGAGAGATTCAATTCATGGGAGTTCTGTATGCCAGCAGAGTGCAACGCTGTTTCAGCATTCTGTAGCCTGGGAGTACGCTTACACAATGTATGCAATTTCCGAAGCCTGAGTGTAGGAGAGAGAGCGTACAGGAGTTCTGTAACCTGAGTGTATTGATTTACAGCATACATGAGTTCTGTATCAGAGGTGTGGAATAAAGCAGTTAGGAAGGGTTCTGTAGCCTGAGGGTAGGCATTCGCAATATGCACAATTTCTGTAGCCTGTGTATAAGAAATGCAGCTTATGGTCAGTCTGCTTCCTGGCTGTAGAGAAATTCTGTTCATGGGAGTTCTGTATGCTAGTAGAGTGCAAAGATCTTTCAGTGTTTTTAGCCTGGGAATACGCTTACACAATGTACACAATTTTGGTAGCCTGATTGTAACAGAGAGTGCGTACAGGAGCTCTGTAACCTGAGTGTAGTGATTTACAACATACATGAGTTCTTTATCGGAGGTGTGGAAAGAAGCAGTTAGGAAGGGTTCTGTAGCCTGGGAGTAGGCATTCGCACTATGCGGGATTAATGTAGCCTGTCTATAGGAAATGCAGATTATGGGAAGTCTGCTTCCTGGCTGTAGAGAGATTCAGTTCACGTGAGTTCTGTATGCTAGTGGAATACAAAGCTGTTTCAGCGGTCTGTAGCCTGGGAATACTCTTACACTATGGGAGCAATGTCGGTAGCCTGAGTGTAGGAGACAGAGAGTACAGGACTTCTGCAACCTGAGTGTTGTGATTTAAAGCATACATGAGTTCTGTATCAGAGGTGTGGAATGAAGCAATTAGGAAGGGTTCTGTAGCCAGGGAGTAAGGATTCGCAATATGCGGGATTTCTGTAGCGTGTCTATAGGAAATGCAGCTAATGGTCGGTCTGCCTCCTGGCTGTAGAGAGATGCACTTCACGGGAGTTCTGAATGCTAGTGGAGTACAAAGCTGTTTCATCTGTCTGTAGCCTGGGAATAGGCATACACAATGTGCGCAATGTCTGTAGCCTGAGTGTAGGAGACAGACCTTACAGGAGATCTGTAACCTGAGAGTAGTCAGATGCAGCGTACATGAGTTCTGTATCTGAGGGGTGGAACGAAGCAGTTTTTAAGAGTTGTGTAGTCTGGGATTAGGCATTCGCAATATGTGGGATTTCTGTAGCCTAACTCTAGGATGCGCAGCTGATGGGCAATCTGCATCAGGGCTATAGAGAAATGCAGTTAACGGGAGTTCTGTATGCAAGTGGAGTGCAATGCTATTTCAGAGTTCTGTTGCCTGGGAATAGGATGACACAACGTGCACAATGTCTGTATCCTTAGACAGAGCTTACAGGATTTCTGTAACCTGAGTGCAGTGAGGTGCAGCTTACATGACTTATGTATTACAGTTGTGGAAGGAAGCAGTTAGGAAGAGTTCTGTAGCCTGGGAGTAGGCATTCGCAATATGGAGGATTTCTGTAGCCTGATTCTGGGATGTGCAGCTTATAGGATTCTGGATACAGGCTGCAGAGATATTCAGTTCATGGGAGTTCTTTATGCCAGTGGAGTAAAAAGTTGTTTCAGTGTTCTGTAGCTTGGGAATAAGCTTACACAATGTGTGCAATTTCGGTAGCGTCAGTGTAGGAGACAGAGCATACATGATTTCAGTTACGTGAGTGTAGTAATTTACAGCATACTTGAGTTCTGTATCGTAGGTGTGGAATGAAGCTATTAGGAAGGGTAATCTAGCCAGGGAGTAGGTATTCACAATATGCGGGATGTCTGTAGCCTGTCTGTAGGAAACGCAGCTTATGGTCAGTCTGCTTCCTGGCTGTAGAGAGATTCAGTTCATGGGAGTTCTGTATGCTAGTGGAGTACAAATCTGTTTCAGCGGACTGTATCCTGGGCTAGGCATACATAATATGCGCAATGTCCATAGCCTGAGCGTAGGAGACAGAGCTTACAGGAGTTCTGTAACCTGAGTGTATTCAGAATGCAGCTTACATGAGTTCTGTATTACAGGTGTAGAAGGAAGCAGTTTGGAAGAGATCTGTAGCCTGGAGTAGGCATTCGCGATATGCGGCATTTCTGTAGCCTGTCTATAGGAAACGCCGCTTATAGGCATTCTGGATACAAGCTGTAGAGAGATTCAGTTCATGGGAGTTCTGTATGCTAATGGCGTGCAAAGCTGTTTCAGCGTTCTGTAGCATGGGAATACGCCTACACAATCTATGCAATTTTTGAAGCCTGAGTGTAGGAGAGAGAGCAACAGGAGTTTTGTAACCTTAGTGTATTGATTTACAGCATACATGAGTTCTGTATCGGAGGTGTGGAATGAAGCACTTAGGAAGGGTTCTGTAGCCTGAAGGGTAGGCATTCGCAATATATGGGATTTCTGTAGCCTGTCTATAGGAAACGCAGCTTATGGTCCGTCTGCTTCCTGGCTGTAGAGAGATTCCGTTCACGAGAGTTCTGTATGCTAATGGAGTACAAAGCTGTTTCAGCGGTCTGTATCCTGGGAAGAGGCATACACAATATGCGCAATGCCTGTAGCCTGAGTGTAGGAGACAGAGCTTACAGGAGTTCTATAACCTGAGTGTAGTCAGATGAAGTGCACGTGAGCTCTGTATCGGAGGTGTGGATATAAGCAGTTTGGAACAGTTCTGTAGCCTGGGAGCAGGCATTCGCAATATGTGGGATTTCTGCAGCCTGACTCTAGGATGCGCAGCTTATGTGCGTTCTGTGTCCTGGCTGTAGAGAGATAGAGTTCACGGGAGTTCTGTGTGCTAATGGAGTGCAAAGCTGTTTCAGAGTTCTGTATCCTGAGAATAGGATGACACCATGTGCGTGATGTCTATATCCTTAGACAGAGCTTACAGGAGTTCTGTAATCTGAGTGTAGCAGATGCAGCGTACATGACTTATGTATTACAGTTGTGGAAGGAAGCAGTTAGGAAGAGTTCTGTAGCCTGGGAGTAGGCATTCACAATATGCGGGATTCTGTAGACTCTCTATAGGAAACGCAGCCTATGGTCGGACTGCTTCCTGGATTTAGAGAAATTCTGTTCACAGGAGTTCTGTATCCTAGTGGAGTACAAAGCTCTTTCAGTGGTCTGTAGCCTGTGAATAGGCATACACAATGTGCGCCATGTCCATAGCCTGAGTTTAGGAGACAGAGCTTACAGGAGTTCTGTAACCTGATTTAGTCAGATGCAGCGTACATGACTTCTGTATTGGAGGTGTGGATTTAAGCAATTTGGTAAAGTTCTGTAGCCTGGGAGTAGGCATTCTCAATATGTGGGACTTCTGTAGCCTGACTCTGTGATGTGCAGCTTATAGGATTTCTGGATACAGGCTGTAGAGAGATTCATTTCCCCGGAGTTTTGTATGCTAGTGGAGTACAAAGATGTTTCAGCGCTCTGTAGACTGGGAATAGGACTTCACAATGCGAAAATGTCTGTAGCCTGAGTGTAGGAGACAGAACTTACAAGAGTTCTGCAACCTGAGTGTAGTGAAGTGCAGCGTACATGACTTCTGTATGAGAGGTGTGGATGTAAGCTGTTTGGAAGGGTTCCATAGCCTGGGAGTAGGCATTCACAATATGCGGTATTTCTGTAGACTGTCTATAGGAAACGCAGCTTATGGTCTGTTTGTGTCCTAGTTGTAGAGAGATTCAGGTCACGGGAGTTCTGTATGCTAGTGGAGTGCAAAGCTGTTTAAGCGTTTTGTAGCCTGGGAATAGGCTTACACAATCTGCGCCTTTCGCTAGCCTGAGTGTAGGAGAGAGAACGTACTGGAGTTCTATAACCTGAGTGTAGTGATTTACAGCATACATGAATTCTGTATCGGAGGTGTGAATCGAAGCAGTTAGGAAGGGTTCTGTAGCCTGGGAGTAGGCATTCGCAATATGCGGGATTTCTGTAGCCTGTCTATACAAAATGCAGCTTATGGTCGGTCTGCTTCTTGGCTGTGGACAGATTCAGTTCACGGGAGTTCTATATGCTAGTGGAGTACAAAGCTCTTTCAGTGTTCCACAGCCTGGGAATAGCATACACAATGTGTGCAATGTCCGTAGCCTGAGTTTAGGAAACAGAGCTTACAGGAGTTCTGTAACCTGAGTGTAGTCAGATGCAGCGTACATGCGTTCTGAATTAAAGGTGTGGAACGAAGCAATTTGGAAGAGTTCTGTAGCCTGGGAGTAGGGATTCATAATATGCGGGATTTCTGTATTCTCTCTCTGGTATGTGCAGCTTATTGGAATTCTGGATACAGGCTGTAGAGATATGCAGTTCACGTGAGTTCTGTATGCTTGTGGAGTGCAAAGCTGTTTCAGCGTTCTGTAGCCTGGTAATACGCATACACAATATGCGCAATGTCCATAGCCTGAGAGTGGGAAAAAGAGCTTATTGGAGTTCTGTAAGCTGAGTGTAGTGAGGTGCATCTTACAAGAGTTGTGTATCAAGGTGCGGAACAAAGCAGTTTGTAAGAGTTCTGTAGCCTGGGAGTAGGCATTCGCACTATGCGGGATTTCTGTAGCCTGACTCTAGGATGCGCAGCTGATGGGCGTTCTGCATCAGGGCTATAGAGAGATTCAGTTCACGGAAGCTCTGTATGCTAGTGGAGTACAAAGCTCTTTCGGCGGTCTGTAGCCTTGGAATAGGCATACACATTGTGCGCAATGTCTGTATCCTTAGGCAGAGCTTACAGGAGTTCTGTAACCTGAGTGTAGTCAGATGCAGCTTACATGAGTTTTGTATTGGAGGTGTGTAATGAAGCAGTTTGTAAGAGTTCTGTAGCCTGGGAGTAGGGATTCGCAATATTCGGGATTTCAGTAGCCGGTCTATAGGAAACGCAGCTTATGGTCGGTCTGCTTCCTGGCTGTAGAGTGATTCAGTTCACGGGAGTTCTGTATCCTAGTGCTGTGCAAAGCTGTTTCAGCGTTTTGTAGCCTCGGAATAGGCTTACACATGTGCGCAATTTCAGTTGCCTGAGTGTAGGAGAGAGAACGTGTAGGAGTTTTGTAACCTGTGTGTAGTGATTTACAGCATACATGAATTCTGTATCAGAGGTGTGAATCGAAGCTGTTAGGAAGGGTTCTGTAGCCTGGGAGTAGGGATTCTCATTATGCGGCATTTCTGTAGCCTGACTCTAGGATGCGCAGCTTATATGCATTCTGCGTCCTGGCTGTAGAGAGATTCAGTTCATGGCAGTTCTGTAGGCTACTGGAATACAAAGCTGTTTTAGTGATCTGTAGCCTGGGAATAGGCCTTCACAATGTGTGCAATTTCTGTAGCCTGAGTGTAAGTGACAGAGCCTACAGGAGTTCTGTAACCTGATTAAGTCAGATGCAGTGTACATGAATTCTGTATTGGAGGTGTGGATGTAAGCAGTTTAGCAGAGTTCCGTAGCCTGGGAGTAGGGATCACAATATGCGGCATTTCTGTAGCTTGACACTAGGATGCGAAGCTTATGGGCATTCTGCGTCCTGGCTGTAGAGAGATACAGTTCCTGGGAGTTCTGTAAGCTAGTGGAGTGCAATGCTATTTCAGAGTTCTGTTGCCTGTGAATAGGATGACATGATGTGCACAATGTAGTATCCTTAGACAGAGCATGCAAGACTTCTGTAACCTGAGTGTAGTCAGATGCAGCTTACATGAGTTCTGCATTACAGGTGTGGAACGAAGCAGTTTGGAAGAGTTCTGTAGCCTGGGAGTAGGCATTCACAATTTGCAGGGTTTCTGTAGCCTATCTATAGGAAACGCAGCCTATGGTCGGTCTGCTTCCTGGCTGTAGAGAGATTCAGTTCACGGGAGTTCTGTATGCTAGTGGAGCACAAAGCTGTTTCAGTTGTCTGTAGCCTGGGAATAGCATACACAATGTGTGCAATGTCTGTAGCCTGAGTGTAGGAGACAGAGCTTACAGGAGTTCTGTAAATTGAGTGTAGTCAGATGCAGCGTGCATGAGTTCTGTATTACTGGTGTGGAACGAAGCAGTTTGTAAGAGTTCTGTAGCCTGGGAGTAGGCATTTACAATATGCGGGATTTCTGTATCCTGAATCTGGGATGTGCAGCTTGAGGAATTCTGGATACATTCTGTAGAGCGATGCATTTCACGGGGTTCTGTATCCAATTGGAGTGCAAAGCTGTTTCAGCGGTCTGTAACCTGGGAATACGCTTACACAATGTGCGTATTTTCGGTAGCCTGAGTGTAGGAAAGAGAGCACACAGGAGTTCTGTATTCTCAGTGTAGTGATTTACAGCATACATGAGTTCTGTATTGGAGGTGTGGATCGAAGCACTTAGGAAGGGTTCTGAGGCCTGGGAGTAGGGATTCGCAATATGCGGGATTTCTGTACCTTGTCTATAGGAAACGCAGCTTAAGGTAGGTCTGCTTCCTGGCTGTAGAGAGATTCAGTTCACGGGAGTTCTGTATGCTAGTGGAGTGCAATGCTATTTCAGAGTTCTGTTGCCTGGGAATAGGCATACACAATGTGCGCAATGTCTGTATTGTTAGACAGAGCTTACAGGAGTTCCGTAACCTGAGTGGAGTCAGATGCAGTGCATATGAATTCTATATTACAGGTGTGGAACGAAGCATTTTGGAAGAGTTCCGTAGCCTGGGAGTAGGCATTCGCAATATGCGGGATTTCTGTAGCTTGTCTATAGGAAACACAGCTTATGGTCGGTCTACTTCCTGGCTCTGTACAGATTCAGTTCACGGGAGTTCTGTATGCTGGTGGAGTACAAAGCTGTTTCAGCGGTCTGTAGCCTGGGAATAGGCATACACAATGTGCACAATGTCTGTAGCCTGAGTGTAGGAGACAGAGTTTACAGGAGTTCTGTAACGTGAGTGTAGTCAGATGCAGCGTGCATGAGTTCTGTATTAGAGGTGTGGAACGAAGCAGTTTGTAAGAGTTCTGTACCCTGGGAGTAGGCATTCGCAATATGCGGGATTTCTGTATCCTGACTCTGGGATGTGCAGCTTATAGGAATTCTGGATACATTCTGTAGAGAGATGCAGTTCACGGGGTTCTGTATCCTAGTGGAGTGCAAAGCTGTTTCAGCAGTCTGTAACCTGGGAATACGCTTATACAATGTGTGCAATTTCAGCAACCTGAGTGTAGGAAAGAGAGCATACAGGAGTTCTGTATTCCCAGTGTAGTGATTTACAGCATACATGAGTTCTGTATTGGATGTGATGAACGAAGCAGTTTGGAAGAGTTCTGTAGCCTGGGAGTAGGCATTCACAATATGCGGTATTTCTGTAGACACTCTATAGGAAACGCAGCTTATGGTCTGTTTGTGTCCTAGTTGTAGAGAGATTCAGGTCACGGGAGTTCTGTATCCAGTGGAGTGCAAAGCTGTTTAAGCGTTTTTTAGCCTGGGAATAGGCTTACACAATCTGCGCCTTTCGCTAGCCTGAGTGTAGGAGAGAGAACGTACTGGAGTTCTATAACCTGAGTGTAGTGATTTACAGCATACATGAATTCTGTATCGGAGGTGTGAATCGAAGCAGTTAGGAAGGGTTCTGTAGCCTGGGAGTAGGCATTCGCAATATGCGGGATTTCTGTAGCCTGTCTATACAAAATGCAGCTTATGGTCGGTCTGCTTCTTGGCTGTGGACAGATTCAGTTCACGGGAGTTCTATATGCTAGTGGAGTACAAAGCTCTTTCAGTGTTCCACAGCCTGGGAATAGCATACACAATGTGTGCAATGTCCGTAGCCTGAGTTTAGGAAACAGAGCTTACAGGAGTTCTGTAACCTGAGTGTAGTCAGATGCAGCGTACATGCGTTCTGAATTAAAGGTGTGGAACGAAGCAATTTGGAAGAGTTCTGTAGCCTGGGAGTAGGGATTCATAATATGCGGGATTTCTGTATTCTCTCTCTGGTATGTGCAGCTTATTGGAATTCTGGATACAGGCTGTAGAGATATGCAGTTCACGTGAGTTCTGTATGCTTGTGGAGTGCAAAGCTGTTTCAGCGTTCTGTAGCCTGGTAATACGCATACACAATATGCGCAATGTCCATAGCCTGAGAGTGGGAAAAAGAGCTTATTGGAGTTCTGTAAGCTGAGTGTAGTGAGGTGCATCTTACAAGAGTTGTGTATCAAGGTGCGGAACAAAGCAGTTTGTAAGAGTTCTGTAGCCTGGGAGTAGGCATTCGCACTATGCGGGATTTCTGTAGCCTGACTCTAGGATGCGCAGCTGATGGGCGTTCTGCATCAGGGCTATAGAGAGATTCAGTTCACGGAAGCTCTGTATGCTAGTGGAGTACAAAGCTCTTTCGGCGGTCTGTAGCCTTGGAATAGGCATACACATTGTGCGCAATGTCTGTATCCTTAGGCAGAGCTTACAGGAGTTCTGTAACCTGAGTGTAGTCAGATGCAGCTTACATGAGTTTTGTATTGGAGGTGTGTAATGAAGCAGTTTGTAAGAGTTCTGTAGCCTGGGAGTAGGGATTCGCAATATTCGGGATTTCAGTAGCCGGTCTATAGGAAACGCAGCTTATGGTCGGTCTGCTTCCTGGCTGTAGAGTGATTCAGTTCACGGGAGTTCTGTATCCTAGTGCTGTGCAAAGCTGTTTCAGCGTTTTGTAGCCTCGGAATAGGCTTACACATGTGCGCAATTTCAGTTGCCTGAGTGTAGGAGAGAGAACGTGTAGGAGTTTTGTAACCTGTGTGTAGTGATTTACAGCATACATGAATTCTGTATCAGAGGTGTGAATCGAAGCTGTT
The DNA here is from genome assembly GCA_949820135.1 of Sylvilagus floridanus. Lineage (NCBI taxonomy): Eukaryota > Metazoa > Chordata > Mammalia > Lagomorpha > Leporidae > Sylvilagus > Sylvilagus floridanus. The sequence continues at coordinate 29,574,660 of OX463232.1, forward strand.
AGGAAGGGTTCTGTAGCCTGGGAGTAGGGATTCTCATTATGCGGCATTTCTGTAGCCTGACTCTAGGATGCGCAGCTTATATGCATTCTGCGTCCTGGCTGTAGAGAGATTCAGTTCATGGCAGTTCTGTAGGCTACTGGAATACAAAGCTGTTTTAGTGATCTGTAGCCTGGGAATAGGCCTTCACAATGTGTGCAATTTCTGTAGCCTGAGTGTAAGTGACAGAGCCTACAGGAGTTCTGTAACCTGATTAAGTCAGATGCAGTGTACATGAATTCTGTATTGGAGGTGTGGATGTAAGCAGTTTAGCAGAGTTCCGTAGCCTGGGAGTAGGGATCACAATATGCGGCATTTCTGTAGCTTGACACTAGGATGCGAAGCTTATGGGCATTCTGCGTCCTGGCTGTAGAGAGATACAGTTCCTGGGAGTTCTGTAAGCTAGTGGAGTGCAATGCTATTTCAGAGTTCTGTTGCCTGTGAATAGGATGACATGATGTGCACAATGTAGTATCCTTAGACAGAGCATGCAAGACTTCTGTAACCTGAGTGTAGTCAGATGCAGCTTACATGAGTTCTGCATTACAGGTGTGGAACGAAGCAGTTTGGAAGAGTTCTGTAGCCTGGGAGTAGGCATTCACAATTTGCAGGGTTTCTGTAGCCTATCTATAGGAAACGCAGCCTATGGTCGGTCTGCTTCCTGGCTGTAGAGAGATTCAGTTCACGGGAGTTCTGTATGCTAGTGGAGCACAAAGCTGTTTCAGTTGTCTGTAGCCTGGGAATAGCATACACAATGTGTGCAATGTCTGTAGCCTGAGTGTAGGAGACAGAGCTTACAGGAGTTCTGTAAATTGAGTGTAGTCAGATGCAGCGTGCATGAGTTCTGTATTACTGGTGTGGAACGAAGCAGTTTGTAAGAGTTCTGTAGCCTGGGAGTAGGCATTTACAATATGCGGGATTTCTGTATCCTGAATCTGGGATGTGCAGCTTGAGGAATTCTGGATACATTCTGTAGAGCGATGCATTTCACGGGGTTCTGTATCCAATTGGAGTGCAAAGCTGTTTCAGCGGTCTGTAACCTGGGAATACGCTTACACAATGTGCGCATTTTCGGTAGCCTGAGTGTAGGAAAGAGAGCACACAGGAGTTCTGTATTCTCAGTGTAGTGATTTACAGCATACATGAGTTCTGTATTGGAGGTGTGGATCGAAGCACTTAGGAAGGGTTCTGAGGCCTGGGAGTAGGGATTCGCAATATGCGGGATTTCTGTACCTTGTCTATAGGAAACGCAGCTTAAGGTAGGTCTGCTTCCTGGCTGTAGAGAGATTCAGTTCACGGGAGTTCTGTATGCTAGTGGAGTGCAATGCTATTTCAGAGTTCTGTTGCCTGGGAATAGGCATACACAATGTGCGCAATGTCTGTATTGTTAGACAGAGCTTACAGGAGTTCCGTAACCTGAGTGGAGTCAGATGCAGTGCATATGAATTCTATATTACAGGTGTGGAACGAAGCATTTTGGAAGAGTTCCGTAGCCTGGGAGTAGGCATTCGCAATATGCGGGATTTCTGTAGCTTGTCTATAGGAAACACAGCTTATGGTCGGTCTACTTCCTGGCTCTGTACAGATTCAGTTCACGGGAGTTCTGTATGCTGGTGGAGTACAAAGCTGTTTCAGCGGTCTGTAGCCTGGGAATAGGCATACACAATGTGCACAATGTCTGTAGCCTGAGTGTAGGAGACAGAGTTTACAGGAGTTCTGTAACGTGAGTGTAGTCAGATGCAGCGTGCATGAGTTCTGTATTAGAGGTGTGGAACGAAGCAGTTTGTAAGAGTTCTGTACCCTGGGAGTAGGCATTCGCAATATGCGGGATTTCTGTATCCTGACTCTGGGATGTGCAGCTTATAGGAATTCTGGATACATTCTGTAGAGAGATGCAGTTCACAGGGTTCTGTATCCTAGTGGAGTGCAAAGCTGTTTCAGCGGTCTGTAACCTGGGAATACGCTTATACAATGTGTGCAATTTCAGCAACCTGAGTGTAGGAAAGAGAGCATACAGGAGTTCTGTATTCCCAGTGTAGTGATTTACAGCATACATGAGTTCTGTATTGGATGTGATGAACGAAGCAGTTTGGAAGAGTTCTGTAGCCTGGGAGTAGGCATTCGCAATGTGCGGGATTTCTGTAGACACTCTATAGGAAACGCTGCTTATGGTCTTTTTGTGTCCTAGTTGTAGAGAGATTCAGGTCACGGGAGTTCTGTATGCTAGTGGAGTGCAAAGCTGTTTAAGCGTTTTTTAGCCTGGGAATAGGCTTACACAATCTGCGCCTTTCGCTAGCCTGAGTGTAGGAGAGAGAACGTACTGGAGTTCTATAACCTGAGTGTAGTGATTTACAGCATACATGAATTCTGTATCGGAGGTGTGAATCGAAGCAGTTAGGAAGGGTTCTGTAGCCTGGGAGTAGGCATTCGCAATATGCGGGATTTCTGTAGCCTGTCTATACAAAATGCAGCTTATGGTCGGTCTGCTTCTTGGCTGTGGACAGATTCAGTTCACGGGAGTTCTATATGCTAGTGGAGTACAAAGCTCTTTCAGTGTTCCACAGCCTGGGAATAGCATACACAATGTGTGCAATGTCCGTAGCCTGAGTTTAGGAAACAGAGCTTACAGGAGTTCTGTAACCTGAGTTTAGTCAGATGCAGCGTACATGCGTTCTGAATTAAAGGTGTGGAACGAAGCAATTTGGAAGAGTTCTGTAGCCTGGGAGTAGGGATTCATAATATGCGGGATTTCTGTATTCTCTCTCTGGTATGTGCAGCTTATTGGAATTCTGGATACAGGCTGTAGAGATATGCAGTTCACGTGAGTTCTGTATGCTTGTGGAGTGCAAAGCTGTTTCAGCGTTCTGTAGCCTGGTAATATGCATACACAATATGCGCAATGTCCATAGCCTGAGAGTGGGAAAAAGAGCTTATTGGAGTTCTGTAAGCTGAGTGTAGTGAGGTGCATCTTACAAGAGTTGTGTATCAAGGTGCGGAACAAAGCAGTTTGTAAGAGTTCTGTAGCCTGGGAGTAGGCATTCGCACTATGCGGGATTTCTGTAGCCTGACTCTAGGATGCGCAGCTGATGGGCGTTCTGCATCAGGGCTATAGAGAGATTCAGTTCACGGAAGCTCTGTATGCTAGTGGAGTACAAAGCTCTTTCGGCGGTCTGTAGCCTTGGAATAGGCATACACATTGTGCGCAATGTCTGTATCCTTAGGCAGAGCTTACAGGAGTTCTGTAACCTGAGTGTAGTCAGATGCAGCTTACATGAGTTTTGTATTGGAGGTGTGTAATGAAGCAGTTTGTAAGAGTTCTGTAGCCTGGGAGTAGGGATTCGCAATATTCGGGATTTCAGTAGCCGGTCTATAGGAAACGCAGCTTATGGTCGGTCTGCTTCCTGGCTGTAGAGTGATTCAGTTCACGGGAGTTCTGTATCCTAGTGCTGTGCAAAGCTGTTTCAGCGTTTTGTAGCCTCGGAATAGGCTTACACATGTGCGCAATTTCAGTTGCCTGAGTGTAGGAGAGAGAACGTGTAGGAGTTTTGTAACCTGTGTGTAGTGATTTACAGCATACATGAATTCTGTATCAGAGGTGTGAATCGAAGCTGTTAGGAAGGGTTCTGTAGCCTGGGAGTAGGGATTCTCATTATGCGGCATTTCTGTAGCCTGACTCTAGGATGCGCAGCTTATATGCATTCTGCGTCCTGGCTGTAGAGAGATTCAGTTCATGGCAGTTCTGTAGGCTACTGGAATACAAAGCTGTTTTAGTGATCTGTAGCCTGGGAATAGGCCTTCACAATGTGTGCAATTTCTGTAGCCTGAGTGTAGGTGACAGAGCCTACAGGAGTTCTGTAACCTGATTAAGTCAGATGCAGTGTACATGAATTCTGTATTGGAGGTGTGGATGTAAGCAGTTTAGCAGAGTTCCGTAGCCTGGGAGTAGGGATCACAATATGCGGCATTTCTGTAGCTTGACACTAGGATGCGAAGCTTATGGGCATTCTGCGTCCTGGCTGTAGAGAGATACAGTTCCTGGGAGTTCTGTAAGCTAGTGGAGTGCAATGCTATTTCAGAGTTCTGTTGCCTGTGAATAGGATGACATGATGTGCACAATGTAGTATCCTTAGACAGAGCATGCAAGACTTCTGTAACCTGAGTGTAGTCAGATGCAGCTTACATGAGTTCTGCATTACAGGTGTGGAACGAAGCAGTTTGGAAGAGTTCTGTAGCCTGGGAGTAGGCATTCACAATTTGCAGGGTTTCTGTAGCCTGTCTATAGGAAACGCAGCCTATGGTCGGTCTGCTTCCTGGCTGTAGAGAGATTCAGTTCACGGGAGTTCTGTATGCTAGTGGAGCACAAAGCTGTTTCAGTTGTCTGTAGCCTGGGAATAGCATACACAATGTGTGCAATGTCTGTAGCCTGAGTGTAGGAGACAGAGCTTACAGGAGTTCTGTAAATTGAGTGTAGTCAGATGCAGCGTGCATGAGTTCTGTATTACTGGTGTGGAACGAAGCAGTTTGTAAGAGTTCTGTAGCCTGGGAGTAGGCATTTACAATATGCGGGATTTCTGTATCCTGAATCTGGGATGTGCAGCTTGAGGAATTCTGGATACATTCTGTAGAGCGATGCATTTCACGGGGTTCTGTATCCAATTGGAGTGCAAAGCTGTTTCAGCGGTCTGTAACCTGGGAATACGCTTACACAATGTGCGCATTTTCGGTAGCCTGAGTGTAGGAAAGAGAGCACACAGGAGTTCTGTATTCTCAGTGTAGTGATTTACAGCATACATGAGTTCTGTATTGGAGGTGTGGATCGAAGCACTTAGGAAGGGTTCTGAGGCCTGGGAGTAGGGATTCGCAATATGCGGGATTTCTGTACCTTGTCTATAGGAAACGCAGCTTAAGGTAGGTCTGCTTCCTGGCTGTAGAGAGATTCAGTTCACGGGAGTTCTGTATGCTAGTGGAGTGCAATGCTATTTCAGAGTTCTGTTGCCTGGGAATAGGCATACACAATGTGCGCAATGTCTGTATTGTTAGACAGAGCTTACAGGAGTTCCGTAACCTGAGTGGAGTCAGATGCAGTGCATATGAATTCTATATTACAGGTGTGGAACGAAGCATTTTGGAAGAGTTCCGTAGCCTGGGAGTAGGCATTCGCAATATGCGGGATTTCTGTAGCTTGTCTATAGGAAACACAGCTTATGGTCGGTCTACTTCCTGGCTCTGTACAGATTCAGTTCACGGGAGTTCTGTATGCTGGTGGAGTACAAAGCTGTTTCAGCGGTCTGTAGCCTGGGAATAGGCATACACAATGTGCACAATGTCTGTAGCCTGAGTGTAGGAGACAGAGTTTACAGGAGTTCTGTAACGTGAGTGTAGTCAGATGCAGCGTGCATGAGTTCTGTATTAGAGGTGTGGAACGAAGCAGTTTGTAAGAGTTCTGTACCCTGGGAGTAGGCATTCGCAATATGCGGGATTTCTGTATCCTGACTCTGGGATGTGCAGCTTATAGGAATTCTGGATACATTCTGTAGAGAGATGCAGTTCACGGGGTTCTGTATCCTAGTGGAGTGCAAAGCTGTTTCAGCAGTCTGTAACCTGGGAATACGCTTATACAATGTGTGCAATTTCAGCAACCTGAGTGTAGGAAAGAGAGCATACAGGAGTTCTGTATTCCCAGTGTAGTGATTTACAGCATACATGAGTTCTGTATTGGATGTGATGAACGAAGCAGTTTGGAAGAGTTCTGTAGCCTGGGAGTAGGCATTCGCAATGTGCGGGATTTCTGTCGCCTGTCTATAGAAAACGCAGCTTATGGGCGTTCTGCGTCCTGGCTGTAGACAGATTCAGTTCACGGGAGTTCTGTATGCTAGTGGAGTGCAATGCTATTTCAGAGTTCTGTTGCCTGGGAAAAGGGTGACACAATGTGCGCAATGTCTGTATCCTTAGACAGATCTTACAGGTGTTCAGAAACCTGAGTGTAGTCAGATGCAGCTTACATGAGTTCTGTATTAGAGGTGTGGAATGAAGCTGTTTGGAAGAGTTCTGTATCCCGGGAGTAGGAATTCGCAATATGCTGGAGTTCTGTAGCCTGTCTATAGGAAATGCAGATCATGGTCGGTCTGCTTCCTGCTTGTAGAGAGATTCAGTTCAGGGGAAGTCTGTATGCTAGTGGAGTACAAATCTGTTTCAGCAGTCTGTAGCAAGGGAATAGGCATACACAATATGCGCAATGTCTGTAGCCTGAGTGTAGGAGACAGAGCTTACACGAGTTCTGTAACCTGAGTTTCATCAGATGCAGCGCACATGAGTTCTGTGTCTGATGTGTGGATGTAAGCAGTTTGGAAGTGTTCTGTAGCTTGGGAGTTGGATTCGCAATATGAGGGATTTCGGTAGACTGTCTATAGGAAAGGCAGCTTATGGTCAGTCTCCTTCCTGGTTGTAGAGAGATTCACTTCACAGGAGTTCTGTATACTAGTGGAGTACAAAGCTTTTTCAGTGGTCTGTAGCCTGCACATATGTTTTGTATCGGATGTGTGGATGTAAGCAGTTTGGAAGTGTTCTGAAGCTTGGGAGTAGAGATTCATCATATGCGGGATTTCTGTACCCTGACTCTAGGATGGGCAGCTTATGGTCGTTCTGCGTCCTGGCTGTAGAGAGATGCAGTTCACAGCAATTGTGTATGCTAGTGGAGTGCAATGCTATTTCAAAGTTCTGTTGCCTGGGAATAGGATGACACAATGTGCACAATGTCTGTATCCTTAGACAGAGATTACAGGAGTTTTGTAACCTGAGCGTTGTGAGTGCAGCTTACATGAGTTCTGGATCAGCGGTGTGGAACGAAGCAGTTTAGAACAGTTCTGTAGCATGGGAGTAGGCATTCGCAATATGCAGGATTTCTGTAGACTGTTTATAGCAAAAGCAGCTTACAGGAATTCTGGATAAAACTGTGGAGAGATTCAGTTCACGGGAGTTCTGTATGCTAGTGGAGGGCAATGCTATTTCAGAGTTCTGTTGCTTGGGAATAGGCTTACCCCATGTGTGCAATGTTTGTAGCCTGCGTGTAGGAGACAGTTCTTACAGGAGTTCTGTAACCTGATTTTAGTCAGATGCAGCGTACGTGAGTTCTGTATTGGAGGTGTGGATGTAAGCAGTTTGGAAGAGTTCTCTAGCCTGGGAGTAGGCATTCGTAATATGCGGGATTTCTATAGTCTGCCTCTAGGATGCGCAGCTTTTGGGCATTCTGCGTCCTGGCTGTAGAGAGATTCAGTTCACGGGAGTTCTGTTTGCTAGTGGAGTCAATGGTATATCAGAGTTCTGTTGCCTGGGAATAGGATGGCACAATGTGCACAATGTCTGTATCCTTAGATAGAGCTTACAGGAGTTTTGTAACCTGAGTGTAGTGAGTGCAGCTTGCTTGAGTTCTGTATCGGAGGTGTGGATGTAAGCACTTTGTAAGAGTTCTGTAGCCTGGGAGTAGGCATTCGCAATATGCGGGATTTCTGTAGCCTCTCTATAGGAAACGCAGCTTATAGTAATTCTACATACAGGCTGTAGAGATATTCAGCTCACGGGAGTACTGTATGCTAGTGGAGGGCAATGCTCTTTCAGAGTTCTGTTGCCTGTGAATAGGTTGACACAATGTGCGCCATGTCTGTGTCCTTAGACAGAGCTTACAGAAGTTCTGTAACCTGAGTGTAGTGAGGTGCAGCGTACATGATTTCTGTATCGGAGGTGTATAACGAAGCAGTTTGGAAGAGTTCTGTAGCCTGGGAGTAGGCATTCGCATATGCGGGATTTCTGTAGCCTGTCTATAAGAAACGCAGCTTTTAGGAATTCTGGATAGAGGCTTTAGAGACATTCAGTTAACTGAAGTTCTGTATGCTAGTGGAGGGTAATGCTACTTCAGAGTTCTGTTGCCTGGGAATACGCTTACCCCATTTGCGCAAAATCTGTAGACTGTGTGTAGGAGACAGCCTTACAGGAGTTCTGTAACCTGAATTTAGTCAGATTCAGCGAACATGAGTTCTTTATCGGAGGTGTGGATGTAAGCAGCTTGAAAGAGTTCAGTAGCCTGGGAGTAGGCATTCACAATATGCGGGATTTCTGTAGCCTGACTCCAGTATGCTCAGCTGATGGACGTTTTGTGTCCTGGCTTTAGAATGATGCAGTCCACGGGAGTTCTGTATGCTAGTGGAGTCAATGGTATTTCAGAGATGTATTGCCTGGGAATAGGTTGACACAATGTGTGCAATGTCTCTCTACTTAGACAGAGCTTACAGGAGTTCTGTAACCTGAGTGTAGTGAGGTGCAGCTTACATGAGTTCTGTATCAGAGGAGTGTATCGAAGCAGTTTGTAAGAATTCTATAGCCTGGGAGAAGGCATTCGCAATATGCGGAATTTCTGTAGCCTAACTCTGGGATGTGCAGCTTATGGGATTTTTGGATACAGGCTGTAGAGAGATGCAGTTCATGGGAGTTCTGTATGGTAGTTGAGTGCAGAGCTGTTTCAGCGGTCTGTAGCCTGGGAATACGCTTATACGTTGTGAGGATTTTCGGTAGCCTGAGTGTAGGAGACAGAACGTACAGGAGTATTGCAACCTGATTGTAGTGTTTTACTGCATACATGAGTTCTGTATCGGAAATGTGGAACGAAGCACTTAGGAAGGGTTCTGAAGCCTGGCAGTAGGCATTCGCAATATGCAGGTTTTCGGTAGCCTGTCTATAGGAAACGCAGCTTATGGTCTGTCTGCTTCCTGGCTGTAGAGAGATTCAGTACACGGGAATTCTGTATGCTAGTGCAGTACAAAGCTGTTTCAGTGGTCTGTATCCTGGGTATAGGCATACACAATGTGCGCAATGTCCTTAGCCTGATTGTGGGAGACAGAGCATACAGGAGTTCTGTAACCTGAGCGTAGTCAGATGCAGCGTACATGAGTTCTGTATTACAGGTGTGGAACGAAGCAGTTTGTAAGAGTTCTGTAACCTGGGAGTAGGCATTCGCAATATGCGGGATTTCTATAGCCTGTCTATAGGAAACGCTGCTTATGATCTGTCTGCGTCCTGGCTGTAGAGAGATTCAGTTCATGGGAGTTCTGTATGGTAATGGAGGACAAAGCTCTTTCAGCGGTCTGTAGCCTGGGAATAGGCATACACAATGTGTGCAATGTCTGTAGCCTGAGTTTAGGAGACAGGGCTTACAGGAAGGTGTACTCTAACCTAAGTGTTGTCAGATGCAGATTACATTAGAAAATTTTCGTGGTTGTGGATGTAAGCATGAGTTCTGAGGTGGAGGTGTGGATGTAAGCAGCTTGGAATAGGACTGTAGCCTGGGAGTAGATATTCGCAATATGAGTGATTTCTGTAGCCTGACCCTAGGATGCGCAGCTTATGGGCATTCTGCGTCTTGGGTGTTGAGAGATGCAGTTCATGGGAGTTCTGTATGCAAGTGGAGTGCAATGCTATTTCAGAGTTCTGTTGCCTGGGAATAGGATGACACAATGTGCGCAATGTCTGTGTCCTTAGACAGAGCTTACAGGAGTTCTGTAACCTGAGTGTAGTGATGTGCACCTTACATGAGTTCTATATCGGAGGTGTGTAACAAAGCAGATTGTAAGAGTTCTGTACCCTGGGAGTAGGCATTCGCAATATGCGGGATTTCTGTATCCTGACTCTGGGATGTGCAGCTTATAGGAATTCTGGATAGAGGCTGTAGAGAGATTCAGTTCATGGGAGTACTGTATGCTAGTGGAGTGCAAAGCTGTTTCAGCGGTCTGTAGCCTGGGAATACGCTTACACATTGTGAGGATTTTCGGTAGCCTGAGTGTAGGAGACAGAGCATACAGGAGTTCTGCAACCTGAGTGTAGTGATTTACAACATACAGGAGTTCTTTATTGTAGGTGTGGAACGAAGCAGTTAGGAAGGGTTCTGTAGCCTGGGAGTAGGCATTCGCAATATGCGGGTTTCTGTAGCCTGTCTATAGGAAATGCAGCTTATGGTCGGTCTCCTTCCTGGCTGAAAAGGTGATGCAGTTCACGGGAGTTGTGTATGCTAGTGGAATGCAATGCTATTTCAGAGTTCTGTTGCCTGGGAATAGGATGACACAATGTGGGCAATGTCTGTATCCTTAGACAAAGCTTACAGTAGTTTTGCAACCTGAGTGTAGTGTGGTGCAGCTTACATGAGTTCTGTATCTGAGGTGTGTAATGAAGCAGTTTGTAAGACTTCTGTAGCCTGGGAGCAGGCCTTCGCTATAACCCGGATTATTGTAGCCTGACTCTGGCATGTTAGGGTTATAGGAATTCTGGATAGAGGCTGTGATTTCTGTATCAAGGTGTGGAATCCTGAGTGTAGGAGGAGAGCGTACAGGATTTCTGTAACCTGAGTGTAGTGATTTACAGCATACATGAATTCTGTATCGGAGGTTTTTAATCAAAGCAGTTAGTAAGGGTTGTGTGGCGTGGGAGTACGGATTCGCAATATGCGGGATTTCTGTAGCCTGTCTATTGGAAACAGAGCTTATGGTCGGTGTGCTTCCTGGTTGTAGAGAGATTCAGTTCACGGAGTTCTGTATGCTATTGGAGTACAAATCTGTTTCAGCGGTGTGTAGCCTGGGAATAGGCATACACAATGTGCGCAATGTCAGTAGCCTGAGTGTGGAAGACAGAGCTTACAGGAGTTTTGTAACCTGATTGTAGTCAGATGCAGGGTACATGAATTTTGAATTACAGGTGTGTAACGAAGCAGTTAGGAAGGGTTCTGTAGATTGGCAGTAGGCATTTGCAATATGCGGGATTTCTGTAGCCTGTATATGGGAAACACAGCTTATGGTCGTTCTGCGTCCTGGCTGTAGAGAGATTCAGTTCACGGGAGTTCTTTATGCTAGTGGAATGCAATGCTATTTCAGTGATCTGTTGCCTGGGAATAGGATGACACAATGTGCGCAATGTTTGTATCCTTAGACAGTGCTTACAGGAGTTCTGTAAGCTGAGTGTAGTCAGATGCAGCTTACATGATTTCCTTATCAGAGGTGTGGATGTAAGCAGTTTGGAAGAGTTCTCTAACCTTGGAAAAGGGATTCGCAATATGCCGAATTTCTGTAGCCTGTCTATATGAAACGCAGCTTGTGGTCGGTCTGCTTCATGGCTGTAGAGAGAATCAGTTCACAGGAGTTCTGTATGCTTGTGGAGTACAATGCTGTTTCAGCGGTCTGTAGCCTGGGAATAGGCATACACAATGTGCACAATATCTGTAGCCTGAGTGTAGGAGACAGAGCTTACAGGAGTTCTGTAACCTGAGTTTAGTCAGATGCAGCGTACATGATTTCTGTATCTGAGATATGGATGTAAGCAGTTTAGAAGAGTTCTGTAGCATGGGAGCAGGGATTCACAATATGCGGGATTTCTGTAGCCTAACTCTGGGATGTGAATCTTATAGGAATTCTGGATACATGCTGTAGAGTGATTCAGTTCATGGGAGTTCTTTATGCTAGTGGAATGCCATGCTATTTTAGAGTTCTGTTGCCTGGGAATAGGATGACACAATGTGTGCAATCTCTGTATCCTTAGACAGAGCTTACAGATGTTCTGTAACCTGAGTGTAGTCAGATGCAGCTTGCATGAGTTCTGTATTGCAGGTGTGGAACGAAGCAGTTTGGAATAGTTCTGTAGCCTGGGAGTAGGCATTCACCATATGCGGGATTTCTGTAGCCTCTCTATAAGAAACGCAGCTTAAAGGAATTGTGGATACAGCCTTTACAGACATTCAGTTCACAGGAGTTCTGTATGCTAGTGGTAGGTAATGCTATTTCAGAGTTCTGTTGCCTGGGAATACACTTACGCCATGTGCACAATATCTGTAGATTGTGTGTAGGAGACAGAGATTACAGGAGTTCTGTAACCTGAGTGTTGTCAGATGCAGCTTTCATGAGATCTGTATTACAGGTGTGGAACGATGCAGTTGGAAGAGTTCTGTAGCTGGGACTAGGGGTTCGCAATATGCGGGATTACTGTAGCCAGTTATAGGAAACACAGCTTATGGTCAGTCTGCTTCCTGGCTTTAGAGAGATGCAGTTCACGGGAGTTCTGAATGCTAGTGGAGTACAAAGCTGTTTCATCAGTGTGTAGCCTGGGAATAGGAGAGAGAGTGTACAGGAGTTCTGTACCCTGAGTGTAGTGATTTACAGCATACATGAGTTCTGTATTGGAGGTGTGGAACGAAGTAGTTTGGAAGAGTTCTGTAGCCTGGGAGTAGGCATTCGCAATATGCGCGAATTCTGTAGTCTGTCTATGGGAAACGCAGCTTATGGTCGGTCTCCTTCCTGGCTGTAGAGAGATTCAGTTCACGGGATTTCTAAAAGCCAGTGGAGTACAAAGCTGTTTCAGCTGTCTGTAGCCTGGGAAGAGGCATACACAATATACGCAATCTTGCAGCCTAAGTGTAGGAGACAGAGATTACAGGAGCTCTGTAACCTGAGTGCAGTGAGGTGAAGCTTACATGAGTTCTGTATCGGAGGTGTGTAACGAAGCAGTTTGTAAGATTTCTGTAGCCTGGGAGTAGGCATTCGCAATATGCGGGATTTCTGTTGTCTGTCTATAGGAAATGCAGCTTATATTCGGTCTCCTTCCTGGCTGTAGAGAGATTCAGTTCATGGGAGTTCTGTATGCTAGTGGAGTACAAAGCTCTTTCAGTGGTCCGTAGCCTGGGAATAGGCATACACAATGTGCGCAATGTCTGTAGACTGAGTGTAGGAGACAGAGCTTACAGGAGTTCTGTATCCTGAGTTTAGTCAGATGCTTCGTACATGAGTTTTGTATCGGAGGTGTGGATGTAAGCAGTTTTGAGGTTTTCTGTAACCTGGGAGTAGGGATTCGCAATATGCAGGATTTCTGTAGCCTGACACTTGGATGCGCAGCTTATGGGCTTTCTGCATGCTGGCTGTAAAGTGATGCAGTTCACGGGATTTCTGTATGCTAATGGAGTGCAAAGCTGTTTCAGAGTTCTGTAGCCTGGGAATACGCTTACACAATGTAGGCACTTTCGGTAGCCTGAGTGTAGAAGACAGCGTACAGGGGTTCTGCAACTTGAGTGTAGTGATTTACAGCATACATGAGTTCTGTTTAGGAGGTGTCGAAGGTAGCAGTTAGGAAATGTTTTGTAGCCTCGGAGTAGGCAATCGCAATATGTGGGATTTCTGTAGCCTGTCTAGAGGAAACGCAACTTATGGTCAGTCTGCTTCTTGGCTGTAGAGAGATTCTGTTCATGGGAGTTCTGTATTCTAGTGGAGTAGAAAGCTGTTTCGGTGGTCTGTAGCCTGGGAATACGCTTACACAATGTGAGCAATGTCTGTAGCCTGAGTTAAGGAGACAGAGCTTACAGGAGTTCTGTAACCTGAGTTTAGTCAGATGCAGCATACATGAGTTCTGTATTGGAGGTGTGGATGTAAGCAGTTTGGAAGAGTTCTTTAGCCTGGGAGTAGGCATTCGCAATATTCGTGATTTCTGTAGCCGGTCTATAGGAAAGGTATCTTATAGGAATTCTGGATACAGCTTCTAGAGAGGTCCAGGTAATGGAAGCTCCGTATGCTAGTGGAGTACAAAGCTGTTTCAGCATTCTGTACCCTGTGATTACGCTTACACATTGTGCGCAATGTCTGTAGCCTAAGTGTAGTTGACAGAGTTTACAGGAGTTCTGCAACCTGAGTGTAGTCAGATGAAGCATACATTAGTTCTGTATCGCTGGGGTGGAAATAAGCAGTTTGGAAGAATCCTGTAGTCTGGGAATAGGCATTTGCAATATGCTGGATTTCTGTAGCCTGTCTATAGGAAACACAGCTCATGGTCGGTCTGCTGCATGGCTGTAGAGAGATGCAGTTCACGGCAATTCTGTATGCTAGTGGAGTGCAATATTATTTCAGAGTTCTGTTGCCTGGGAATAGGATGACACAATGTGCACAATGTCTGTATCCTTAGACAGAGCTTACAGGAGTTCTGTATCCTGAGTGTAGTGAGGTGCAGCTTACACATGTTCTGTATCGGAGGTGTGTAACGAAGCAGTTTGTAAGAGTTCTGTAGCCTGGGAGCAGGCAATCGCAATATGCGGGTTTTCTGTAGCCTGACTCTGGGATGTACAGCGTATAGGAATTCTGGATACAGGCTGTAGAGAGATTCAGTTCATGAGAGTTCTGTATGCAAGTGGAGTGCAGAGCAGTTTCAGCGTTCTGTAGCCTGGGAATAGGATGACACAATGTGCACAACTTTGGTAGCCTGAGTATAGGAGTGAGAGCGTACAGGAGTTCTGTAACCTGAGTGTAGTGATCTACAGCATACATGAGTTCTGTATCTGAAGTGTGGAACGAAGCAGTTAGGAAGGGTTCTGTAGCCTGGGAGTACCTATTCGCAATATGTGGGATTTGTGTAGCCTAACTCTGGGATGTGTAGCTTATAGGAATTCTGGATACAGGCTGTGGAGAGATTAAGTTCACGGGAGTTCTGTATGCTACTGGAGTGCAAAGCTGTTTCAGCGTTCGGTATCCTGGGAATAGGCTTACACAATGTGCACAATTTTGGTAGCCTGAGTGTAAGAGAGAGAGCTTACAGGAGTTCTGTAACTTGAGTGTAGTGATTTACAGCATACGTGAGTTCTGTATCTGAGGTGGGGAATGAAGCAGTTTGGAAGAGTTCTGTAGCCTGGGAGTAGGCATTCGCAATATGCGGGATTTCTGTTGCCAGTCTATAGGAAACGCAGGTTATGGTCGGCCTGCTTCCTGGCTGTAGAGAGATTCAGTTCACAGGATTTCTGTGTGCTAGTGGAGTAGAAAGCAGTTTCAGTGGTCTGTAGCTTGGGAATAGACATACACAATATGCGCAATGTATGTAGCCCGCATGTAGGAGCCAGAGCTTATACAAGTTCTGTAAGCTGAGTTTAGTCAGACGCAGCTTACATGAGTTCTGTATTACAGGTGTGGAACAAAGCCATTTGGAAGAGTTCTGTAGCCTGGTAGTAGCCATTCGCAATATGCGCGATTTCTGTACTCTGTATAGGAAATGCGGGTTATGGTTGGTCTCCTTTCTGGCTGTGGAGAGATACAGTTCACGGGAGTTCTGAATGCTAGTGGAGTACAAAGCTGTTTCAGCTGTCTGTAGCCTGGGAAGAGGCATACACAATGTGCGCAATCCCTGTAGCCTAAGTGTAGCAGACAGTGATTACAGGAGTTCTGTATCATGAGTTTAGTCAGATGCAGCATACATTAGTTCTGTATCGCTGGGGTGGATGTAAGCACTTTGGAAGAGTTCTGTAGCCTGGGAGTAGGCTCGCAAAATGCAGGATTTTTGTAGCCTGACTCGGATGCGCAGCTTATGTGCATTCTGCGTCCTGGTTGTAGAGAGAGCAGTTCACGGGAGTTCTGTATGCTAGTGAAGTGCAATGCTATTTCAGAGTTCTCTTGCCTGGGAATAGGATGACACAATGTGCGCAACGTCTATATCCTTAGACAGAGCTTACAGGAGTTCTGTAACCTGAGTGTAGTGAGGTGCAGCTTACATGAGTTCTGTATCGGAGGTGTGTAACGAAGCAGTTTGTAAGAGTTCTGTAGTCTGGGAGTAAGCGTTTGCAATATGCAGGATTTCTGTAGCCTGACTCTGGGATGTGCAGCTTACAGGAATTCTGGATAAAAGATGCAGAGAGATTCAGTTCACAGGAGTTCTGTATGGTAGTGGAGTGCAGAGCAGTTTAAGCATTCAGTAGCCTGGGAATAAGTTGACACAATGTGCGCAATTTTGGTAGCCTGAGTGTAGGAGACAGAGCGTACAGGAGTTCCGTAACTTGAGTGTAGTGATTTACAGCATACATGAGTTCTGTATCTGAGGTGTGGAACGAAGCAGTTAGGAAGAATTCTGTAGCCTGGGAGTAGGCATTCGCACTATGCGGGATTTGTGTAGCCTGACTCTGGGATGTGCAGCTCATTGTCGGTCTGCTTCCTGGCTGCAGAGAGATTCAGTTCACGGGAGTTCTGTATGCTAGTGGAGTACACAGCTGGTTCAACGGTCTTTAGCCTGGGAATAGGCATACACAATGTGCGCAATGTCTGTATCCTTAGTGTAGGAGACAGAGCTTACAGGAGTTCTGTAACCTGAGTGTAGTCAGATGCAGCGTACATGAGTTCTGTATTACAGGTGTGAAACTAAGCAGTTTGGAAGAGTCCTGTAGCCTTGGAGTAGGGATTCGCAATGTGTGGGATTTCTGTAGCCTGTCTATAGGAAACGCAGCTTAAGGTAGGTCTACTTCCTGGCTGTAGAGAGATTCAGTTCATGGGCGTTCTGTATGCTAGCTGAGTACAAAGCTGTTTCTGTGGTCCGTAGCCTGGGAATAGGCATACACAATGTGTGCAATGTCTGCAGCCTGAGTGTAGGAGACAGAGCTTACAGGAGTTCTGTAACCTGAGTTTAGTCAGATATAGCGTACATGAGTTCTGTATTACAGGTGTGTAACAAAGCAGTTTGTAAGAGTTTTGTAGCCTGGGGTAGGCATTCCAATATGCGGGATTTGTGTAGCCTGACTCTTGGATGTGCAGCTCATTGTCGGTCTGCTACCTGGCTGTAGAGAGATTCAGTTCACGGGAGTTCTGTATGCTAGTTGAGAATACAGCTGGTTGAGCGGACTTTAGCCTGGGAATAGGCATACACCATATGCGCAGTGTCCGAAGACTGAGTGTATGAGACAGAGCTTACAGGATTTCTGTAACCTGAATTTAGTTAGATGCAGCGTACATGACTTCTTATTACAGGTATGCAACAAAGATTTATGAACGGTTCTGTAGCCTGAGAGTAGGCATTTGCAATATGCGTGATTTCTGTAGCCTGTCTATAGGAAACGCAGCTTATGGTAGGTCTGCTTCCTGGCTGTAGAACAATTCAGTTCACGGGAGTTCTGTATGCTAGTGGAGTACAAAGCTGTTTCAGCGGTCTGTAGCCTGGGAATACGCTCACACAATGTGCACAAAGTCTTAGCCTGAGTGTAGGAGACAGAGCTTACAGGAGTTCTGTAACCTGAGTTTAGTGAGATGCAGTGTACATGAATTCTGTATTATAGGTGTGGAATGAAGCAGTTAGTAAGAGTTCTGTAGCCTGGGAGTAGGCATTCACAATATGCGGAATATCTGTAGCCTGACTTGGGATATGCAGCTTATAGGCATTCTGGTTACAGGCTTTAGAGAGATTCAGTTCAGGGGATTTCTGTATGCTAGTGGAGAGCAAAGCTGTTTCACCGGTCTGTAACCTGGGAATACGCTTACACAATGTGTGCATTTTAGTAGCCTGAGTGTAGGAACCAGAGCGTACAGGAGTTCTGTAACCTGAGTGTAGTGATTTACAGCATATATGAGTTCTGTATCGGAGGTGTGGAACAAAGCAATTAGGAATTGTTCTGTATCCTGGGAGTAGACAATCGAAATATGCCGGATTTCTGTAGCCTGTCTATAGGAAACGCAGCTTATGGACGGTCTGCTTCATAGCTGTAGAGATTCAGTTCACGGGAGTTCTGTATGCTAGTGGAGTACAAAGCTGTTTCAGCGGTCTGTAGCCTGAGTATAGGCATACACAATGTGCACAAACTGCGTAGCCTGAGTGTAGGAGACAGAGCTTAAAGGAGTTCCATAACCTGAGTGTACTCAGATGCAGTGAATATCTGCTCTGTGTTATAGGTGTGGAATGAAGCATTTGGAAGAGTTCTGTAGCATGGCAGTAGGCATTCAGAATATGCGGGATTTCTGTAGCCTGACTCTGGGATGTGCAGCTTATAGGAATTCTGGATACAGGCTGTTTAGAGGTTCTGTTCATGGGAGTTTGTATGCTAGTGGAGTACAAGCTGTTTCAGCATTCTGTACCCTGGGAATACGCTCACACAATGTGAGCAATTTTGGTAGGCTGAGTTTAGGAGACAGAGCATACAGGAGTTCTGTAACCTGAGTGTAATGAGGTGCAGCTTACATGAGTTTGGTATCGGAGGTGTGGAATGAAGCAGTTTGTAAGAGTTCTGTAGCCTGGGAGTAGGCATTCACAATATGCGGGATTTCTGTAGCCTGTCTATAGGAAACGCAGCTTATTGACGGTCTGTTTCCTGGCTGTAGAGAGATTCAAATCAGGGGTGTTCTGTATGCTAGTGGAGTACAAAGCTCTTTCAGCGGTCTGGACAAACTGGTGTGGAATTGGTGTGCAAAGCACACAGAAAAGCGAAATCAACCAGGTGTTGGAGAAAAGTAAAGTCTTTCTCTTGGTCAAGTAGATTCAATGTCATGTTTACAAACACCAATATCATTTTTAACCTGGTTTCTGCAGCTTTTTCTCAGAAAACACAAATGTGTACCTGTTATGTCTCCATGTGAAACCAATTAGCGTTTGCCTTCAGAAAAACAAAATGTTACATTCTACAATGCATTCACAACTCTAAAGTTTATAGATAATATCGAGAAAACACAAACAAACACAGAAGATGTAGCAAGACCTGGGATTGAGTTCGCCACCACAGAAGCGGATATTTCTGCTTTCATCCAAACCTATCTGGAAAAACTGGTGTGGAATTGGTGTGCAAAACACCCAGAAAAGCAGAGTCATCCTAGTTTTGGAGAAAAGCAAAGTCTTATTCTTGGGCACATGGATCAATGTCATGTTTACAAACACAAATATCATTTTTAAACTGGTTTCTGCAGGTTTTACTCAGAAAACACGAAGGTGTACCTGTTGTGTCTCCACGTGAAACCATTTAGCGTTTGCCAACAGAGAAACAAAATGTTACATGCTACAATGCATTCACAACTCTAAAATCCACAGATATTATCGAGAAAACACAAGCAAACTCTGAGGCTGTAGCAAGAGCTGGGATTGATTTAGCCACCACAGAACAGGATATTTCTGGTTTCATCCAGCCCTATCCGAACAAAGAGTAGGGGAATTGGTGTGCAAAGCACTTAGAAAAGAGAGGCAACCTGATTTTGGAGAAAAGCAAAGTCTTTTTCTTGGGCAAGTGGATTCAATGTCATGTTTACAAACACAAATATCATTTTTAACATGATTCCTCAGCTTTTTACTCAGAAAACACGAATGTGTACCTGTTGTGTCTCCATGTGAAACCAATTAGTGTTTGCCAACAGAAAAACAAAATGTTACATGCTATAATGCATTCACAATTCTAAAGTCCATAAATAATATCAACAAAGCACAAGCAAACACAGAATCTGTAGCAAGAGCTGGGATTATTTATCCACCACAGAACAGGATATTTCTGGTTTCATCCAGCCCTATCTGGACCAAGTGTAGGAGAAGTGGTGTGAAAAGCACTTAGAAAAGAGAGGCAACCTGATTTTGGAGAAAAGCAAAGTCTTTTTCTTGGGCAAGTGGATTCAATGTCATGTTTACAAACACAAATATAATTTTTAACCTGGTTTCTGCAGCTTTTTAATGAGAAAACACGAATGTGTACCAGTTGTGTCTCCATGTGAAACCAATTAGCATTTACCAACATAAAAAAAAAACTGTTACATGCTACAATGGATTCACAACTCTAAAGGTTATAGATACTCTCGAGAAAAAACAAACAAACACAGTAGCTGTAGCAACAGCTGGGATTGACTTAGCCACCACAGAACTGGATATTTCTGGTTTCATCCAGCCCTTTCCGGAGAAACTGGTGTGGAATTGGTTTGCAAAGCACCCAGAAAAGCAGAGTCAACCTGGTTTTGGAGAAAAGCAAAGTCTTTTTTCTTTGGCAAGTGGATTCAATGTCATGTCTACAAACACCAATATCATTTGTAAACTGCTTTCTACAGCTTTTTACTCAGAAAACACGAAAGTGTACCTGTTGTGTTTCCATGTGAAACCAATTAGCGTTTGCCAACAGAAAAACAAAATGTAACATGCTATAATGCATTCACAACTCTTAAATGCACAGATACTATTGAGAAAACACAAGAGTTCAGAAGCTGTAGGAAGAGCTGGGGTTGAGTTTGCCACCACAGAACCGGGTATTTCTGGTATAATCCAGCCCTAACTGAGGAAACTGGTGTGGAATTGGTGTGCAAAGCACCCAGAAAAGCAGAGTCAACCTGGTTTTGGAGAAAAGCAAAGTCTTATTCTTGGGCAAGTGGATTCAATGTCATGTTTACAAACACAAATATCATTTGTAACCTGGTTTCTGCAGCTTTTTACTCAGAAAACACGAATGTGTACCTGTAGTGTCTCCATGTGAAACCAATTAGCGTTTGCCAACAGAAAAACAAAATGTTACATGCTACAATGCATTCATATCTCTAAAGTCCATAGATACTATCGTGAAAACACAAGCAAACACAGAAACTGTAGCAAGAGCTGGGATTGAGTTAGCCACCACAGAACTGGATATTTCTGGTTTCATCAGCCCTATCTGGACAAACTGGTGTGGAATTGGTGTGCAAAGCACCCCGAAAAGCAGAGTCAACCTGGTTTTGGAGAAAAGCAAAGTCTTATTCTTGGGGAAGTGGATTCAATGTCATTTTTACAACACAAATATCATTCGTAACCTGGTTTCTGCAGCTTTTTACTCAGAAAACACGAATATGTAACTGTTGTGTCTCCATGTGAATCCAATTAGTGTTTGCCAAAAGAAAAACAAAATGTTACATGCTACAATGCATTCACACCTCTAAAGTCCATAGATACTATCCAGAAAACACATACATACTCTTAGGCTGTAGCAAGAGCTGGGATTGAGTTAGCCACCACAGGACCGGATATTTCTGGTTTCATCCAGCCCTAACTGTAAAAACTGGTGTGGAATTGGTGTGCAAAGCACCGCAAAAAGCAGAGTCAACCTGGTTGTGGAGAAAAGCAAAGTATTTTTCTTGGGCAAGTGGATTCAATGTCATGTTTACAAACACAAATATAATTTTTAACCTAGTTTCTTCAGCTTTTTACTCAGAAAACACGAATGTGTACCTGTTGTTTCTCCATGTGAAACCAATTAGCATTTACCAACATAAAAAAAAAAAACTGTTACATGCTACAATGAATTCACAACTCTAAACTCCATAGATACTAATGACAAAACACAAGCAACAACGCAAGCTGTAGCAAGAGCTGTGACTGTGTTCGCCACCACAGAACCGGATATTTTTTATTTCATCCAGACCTCTGGACAAACTGGTGTGGAGTTGGTGTGCAAAGCGCCCAGAAAAGAAGAGTCAACCTAGTTTGGGAGAAAAGCAAAGTCTGTTTCATGGGCAAGTGGATTCAATGTCATGTTTACAAACACAAATATCATTTTTAACTTGGTTTCTCCAGCTTTTTCTCAGAAATCACGAATGTGTACCTGTTGTGTCTCCATGTGAAACCAATTAGCGTATGCCAACAGAAAAACAAACTGTTATATGCTACAATGCATTCACAATTCTAAACTCCATAGATTCTATCCAGAATACACAAGCAAACACAGAGGCTGTAGCAAGAGCTGGGTTTGAGTTATCCACCACAGAACCGGATTTTCTGGTTTCATCTAGCCCTATCCGGAGAAAGTGTTGGGAAGTTGGTGTGCAAAGAACCCAGAAAAGCAGAGTCAACCTGGTTTTGGATAAAAGCAAAGTCTTTTTCTTGGGCAAGTTGATTCAATATCATGTTTACAAACACAAATATCATTTTTAACCTGGCTTCTGAAGCTTTTAACTCAGAAACACTAATGTGTACCTGTTGTGTCTCCATGTGAAACCAATTAGCGTTTGCCAACAGAAAAACAAAATGTTACATGCTACAATGCATTCACAACTCTAAAGTCAATAGATACTATTGACTAAAAACAAGCAAACACAGTAGCTGTAGCAACAGCTGGAATTGACTTAGCCACCACAGAACCGGATATTTCTGGTTTCATCCAAACCTATCTGGACAAACTGGTGTGGAATTGGTGTGCAAAGCACCCAGAAAAGCAGAGTCAACCTGGTTTTGGAGAAAAGCAATGTCTTTTTCTTTTGCAAGTGGATTCAATGTCATGTTTACTAACACAAATATTGTTTGTAACCTGGTTTCTGTAGCTTTTCACTCAGAAAACACGAATGTGTACCTGTTGTGTCTCCATGTGACCCCAAATAGCGTATGCCAACAGAAAAACAAAATGTTACATGCTGCAATGCATTCACACCTCTAAAGTCCATAGATACTACCCAGTAACACAAACATACTCTTAGGCTGTAGTAAGAGATGGGATTGACTTAGACGCCTCAGAACTGGATATTTCTGGTTTCATCCAGGCCTATCTGGACAAACTGGTATGGAGTTGGTGTGCAAAGCACCGCGAAAAGCAGAGTCAACCTGGTTTTGAAGAAAAGCAAAGTCTTTTTCTTGGGCAAGTTGATTCAATATCATGTTTACAAACACAAATATCATTTTTAACCTGGCTTCTGAAGCTTTTAACTCAGAAACACTAATGTGTACCTGTTGTGTCTCCATGTGAAACCAATTAGCGTTTGCCAACAGAAAAACAAAATGTTACATGCTACAATGCATTCACAACTCTAAAGTCAATAGATACTATCGAGAAAACACAAGCAAACACAGTAGCTGTAGCAACAGCTGGAATTGACTTAGCCACCACAGAACCGGATATTTCTGGTTTCATCCAAACCTATCTGGACAAACTGGTGTGGAATTGGTGTGCAAAGCACCCAGAAAAGCAGAGTCAACCTGGTTTTGGAGAAAAGCAATGTCTTTTTCTTTTGCAAGTGGATTCAATGTCATGTTAACTAACACAAATATTGTTTGTAACCTGGTTTCTGTAGCTTTTCACTCAGAAAACTCGAATGTGTACCTGTTGTGTCTCCATGTGAAACCAAATAGCGTATGCCAACAGAAAAACAAAATGTTACATGCTGCAATGCATTCACACCTCTAAAGTCCATAGATACTATCCAGTAACACGAACATACTCTTAGGCTGTAGCAAAAGCTGGGATTGACTTAGCCACCACAGAACTGGCTATTTCTGGTTTCATCCAAACCTATCTGGACAAACTGGTGTGGAATTGGTGTGCAAAGCACCCAGAAAAGCAGAGTCAACCTGGTTTTGGAGAAAAGCAAAGTCTTTTCCTTGGGCAAGTGGATTCAATGTCATGTTTACAAACACAAATATCATTTTCACCCTGGTTTCTGTAGCTTTTTCCTCAGAAAACACTCATGTGTACCTGTTATGTTTCCATGTGAAAACAATTAGCATTTGCCCACAGAAAAACATAATGTTAAATGCTAGAATGCATTCACAACTCTAACAATCATAGATACTATTGACTAAACACAAGCCAACACAGAAGCTTCAGCAAGAGCTGGGATTGAGTTAGTCACCACAGAACCGGATATTTCTGGTTTCATCCAGCCCTATCCGGACAAACTGGTGTGGAATTGGTGTGCAAAGCACCCAGAAAAGCAGAGTCAACCTGGTTTTCGAGAAAAGCAAAGTCTTTTTCATGGGCAAGTGGATTCAATGTCATGTTTACCAACACAAATATCAATTGTAACCTGGTTTCTGCAGGTTTTTACTCAGAAAACAAGAATGTGTAACTGCTGTGCCTCCATGTGAAACCAATTAGTGTTTGCCAACAGAAAACCAAAATGTTACATGCTACAATGCATTCACAACTCTCAGTCCATAGATACTATCGAGAAAACAAGCAAACACAGAATCTGTAGCAACAGCTGGGATTCACTTAGCCAAAACAGAACTGGATACTTCTGGTTTCATCCGAACCTATCCGGACAAACTGGTGTGGAATTGGTGTGCAAAGCACCCAGAAAAGCAGAATCAACCTGGTTTTGAAGAAAAACAAAGTCTTCTTCTTGGGGAAGTGGATTCAATGTCATGTTTACAAACACGAATAATATTTTTAACAGGGTTTAGGCAGGTTTTCCTCAGAAAACACGAATGTGTAACTCTTGCTTCTCCTTGTGAAACCAATTAGTGTTTGCCAACAGAAAATCAAAATGTTACATGCTACAATGCATTCACAACTCTCAGTCCATTGATACTATCGAGAAAAGACAAGCAAACACAGAAGCAGTAGCAACAGCTGGGATTCACTTAGCCACCACAGAACTGGATATTTCTGGTTTCATCCAAACCTATCCGGACAAACTGGTGTGGAATTGGTGTGCAAAGCACCCAGAAAAGCAGAATCAACCTGGTTTTGAAGAAAAACAAAGTCTACTTCTTGGGAAAGTGGATTCAATGTCATGTTTACAAACACAAATATCATTTTCAACCTGGTTTCTGCAGCTTTTTATTCAGAAAACTCGAATGTGTACCTGTTGTGTCTCCATGTGAAACCAATTAGCGTTTGCCCACAGAAAAACAAAATGTTACATGCTAGAATGAATTCACAACTCTAAAATCCGAAGATACTATTGACAAAACACAAGCCAACACAGAAGCTGTAGCCAGAGTTGGGATTGACTTAGCCACCACAGAACTGGATATTTCTGCATTCATCCAAACCTATCTGGACAAACTGGTGTGGAATTGGTGTGCAAAGCACCCAGAAAAGGAGAGTCAACCTGGTTTTGGAGAAAAGCAAAGTCTTTTTCATGGGCAAGTGGATTCAATGTCATGTTTACAAACACAAATATCATTTGTAACCTGGTTTCTGCAGGTTTTTACTCAGAAAACAAGAATCTGTACCTGCTGCGTCTCCATGTGAAACTAATTAGCATTTGCCCACAGAAAAACAAAATGTTACATGCTCGAATGCATTCACAACTCTAAAATCCATAGATACTATTGACTAAACACAAGCCAACACAGAAGCTGTAGCAAGAGCTGGAATTGATTTAGCCACACAAGAAGCGGATATTTCTGGTTTGACTGAGACCGATCTGGACAATCTGGTTTGGAATTGGTGTGCAAAGCACCCAGAAAAGCAGAGTCAACCTGGTTTTGGAGAAAAGCAAAGACTTTTTCTTGGGCAAGTGGATTCAACATAATGTTTACAAACACAAATATCGTTTGTAACCTGTTTTCTGCAGCTTTTTACTCAGAAAACAAGAATGTGTACCTGTTGTGTCTCCATGTGAAACCAATTAGCGTTTGCCAACAGGAAAACAAAATGTTACATGCAACAATTCATACACAACTCTAAAGTCCATATATACTATCCAGAAAACAGAAGCAAACACAGAAGCTGTAGCAAGAGCTGGAATTGATTTAGCCACACAAGAAGCGGATATTTCTGGTTTGACTGAGACCGATCTGGACAATCTGGTTTGGAATTGGTGTGCAAAGCACCCAGAAAAGCAGAGTCAACCTGGTTTTGGAGAAAAGCAAAGACTTTTTCTTGGGCAAGTGGATTCAACATAATGTTTACAAACACAAATATCGTTTGTAACCTGTTTTCTGCAGCTTTTTACTCAGAAAACAAGAATGTGTACCTGTTGTGTCTCCATGTGAAACCAATTAGCGTTTGCCAACAGGAAAACAAAATGTTACATGCAACAATTCATACACAACTCTAAAGTCCATATATACTATCCAGAAAACAGAAGCAAACACAGAAGCTGTAGCAAGAGCTGGGATTGAGTTAGTCACCACAGAACCGGATATTTCTGGTTCATCCAGCCCTATCCGGACAAGCTGGTGTGGAATTGGTGTGCAAAGCACCCCGAAAAGCAGAGTCAACCTGTTTTTGGAGAAAAGCAAAGTCTTTTTCTTGGGCAAGTGGATTCAATGTCATGTTTACAAACACAAATATCATTTTTTTAATTTTTATATTAAGCTTTTATTTAAAGAATATAAATTTCCAAAGAACAGCTTATGGATTACAATGGCTCCCCCCCACAACTTCTCTCCCTCCCCCTACCCTCCCCTTTTCCGCTCCCTCTCCCCTTCTGTTCACATCAAGATTGATTTACAATTCTCTTTATACACAGAAGATCAATTTAGTACATATTACGTAAAGATTTCAACGGTTTGCCCTCGCCTAGAGACACAAAATGGTAATACTGTTGGAGTACTAGTTATAGTATTAAATCACAATGTACAGCACATTAAGGTCAGAGATCCTACATGATTTTTTTTAAAAAAATTGATTAATATTCTATGCAATTTCCAGTTTAACACCAATATTTTTTAATCATTTGCAATTATCTTTGTATAAAGAAGATCGATTCAATATATACTATGTAAAGATTTCATCAGTTTGCACCCACTCAGAAACACAAAGTGTAAAAATACTGTTTCAGTACTAGTAATAGCATTATTTCACATTGGATAACACATTAAGGACAGATCCCTCATGAGACATAAGTACACAGTGACTCCTGATGTTGATTTAACAATTTGACACTCTTGTTTATGGCGTCAGTAATCTCCTTAGGCTCTGGTCAGGAGTTGCGAAGGCTATGGAAGCCTTTAGGGTTTGCTGACTTCGATCTTATTCCGACAGGGTCATAGTCAAAGTGGAAGTTCTCTCCTCCCTTCAGAGAAAGGTACCTCCTTCTTTGCTGGCCCCGTTCTTTCCACTGGGATCTCACTCACAGAGATCTTTCATTTAGGTCTTCTTTTTCACTGATAGGTCTAAGAGTCAAAGGGATCGCACAAATATCATTTTTAACCTGGTTTCTGCAGCTTTTCACTCAGAAAACACGAATGTTTACCTGTTGTCTCTGCATGTGGAACAAATTAGTGTTTGCCAACAAAAAAAGAAAATGTTACATGCTACAATTCACACGCAAATCTAAAGTACATAGATACTATCCAGAAAACACAAGCAAACACAAAAGCTGTAGCAACAGTAGGAATTGAGTTAGCCAACCCAGAACCGGATATTTCTGGTTTCATCCAGCCCTATCTGGACAAACTGGTGTGGAATTGGTATGCAAAGCACCCAGAAAAGCAGAGTCAACCTGGATTTGGAGAAAAGCAAAGTCTTTTTCTTGGGCAAGTGGATTCAATGTCATGTTTACAAACACAAATATCATTTGTAAACTGTTACTGCAGCTTTTTACTCATAAAACACGAATGTGTATCTGTTGTGTGTGCATGTGAAACCAATTAGTGTTTGCCAACAGAAAAACAAAATGTAACATGCTACAATGCATTCACAACTCTAAAGTCATAGATACTATCCAGAAAACACAAGCCAACACAGAAGCTGTAGCAAGAGCTGGGAGTGAGTTAGCCACCACAGAACCGGATATTTCTGGTTTGATTGAGACTTATCTGGAAAACAGGTGTGGAATTGGTGTGCAAAGCACCCCGAAAAGCAGAGTCAACCTGGTTTTGGAGAAAAGCAAAGTCTTTTTCTTGGGCAAGTGGATTCAATGTCATGTTTACAAACACAAATATCATTTGTAACCTGTTTTCTGCAGCTTTTTACTCAGAAAACACGAATGTGTACCTGTTGTGTCTCCATGTGAAAATAATTATCATTTGCCCATAGAAAAACAAAATGTTACATGCTACAATGCATTCACAACTCTAAAACCCATAGAAACTATTGACAAAACACAATCCAACACAGAAGCTGTATCAAGAGCTGGGATTGAGTTAGCCTCAACAGAACTGGATATTTCTGGTTTGACTGAGACAGATCTGGACAATCTGGTGTGGAATTGGTGTGCAAAGCACCCCGAAAAGCAGAGTCAACCTGGTTTTGGAAAAAATCAAAGTCTTTTTCTTGTGCAAGTGGATTCAATGTCATGTTTACATACAAAAATATCATTTGCAACTGGTTTATGCAACTTTTACTGAGAAAACACGAATGTGTACTGTTGTCTCTGTATGTGAAACAAATTAGCTTTTGCCAACAGAAAAACCAAACGTTACATGCTACAATTCATACGCAACTCTAAAGTCCATAGATACTATCCAGAAAACACAACAAACACAGAAGCTGTAGCAAGAGCTGGGATTGAGTTAGAAACCCCAGAAGCGGATATTTCTGGTTTCATCCCGACCTATCTGGACAAAATGGTGTGGAATTGGTATGCAAAGCACCTAGAAAAGCAGAGTCAACCTGGTTTGGGAGAAAAGCAAAGTCTGTTTCTTGGGCAAGTGGATTCAATGTCATGTTTACAAACACAAATATCATTTGTAACCTGGTTTCTGCAGGTTTTTACTAAGAAAACAAGAATCTGTACCTGTTGCGTCTCCATGTGAAACCAATTAGCATATGCCAACATAAAAACAAAATGTTACATGCTACAATGCATTCAAAACTCGAAAGTCCATAGATACTATCCAGAAAACACAAGCCAACACAAAATCAGTAGCAAGAGTTGGGATTGAGTTAGCCCCCACAGAACCAGATATTTCTGGTTTGACTGAGACTTACCTCGAAAACAGGTGTGGAATTGGTGTGCAAAGTACGCAGAAAAGCAGAGTCAACCTGGTTTTGGAGAAAAGCAAAGTGTTTTTCTTGGGCAAGTGGATTCAATGTCATGTTTACAAACACAAATATAATTTTTAACCTGGTTTCTGCAGCTTTTTACTCAGAAAACACGAATGTGTACCTCTTGTGTCTCCATGTGAAACCAATTATCTTTTGCCCACAGAATAACAAAATGTTACCTGCTACAATGCATTCACAACTCTAAAGTCCGTAGATACAATCCAGAAAACACAACAAACACAGAAGCTGTAGCAAGAGGTGGGATTGAGTTAGCCAACATAGAACCGGATATTCTTGGTTTGACTGAGACTGATCTGGACCATCTGGTGCAGAGATCGTGTGCAAAGCACCCAGAAAAGCAGAGTCAACCTGGTTTTGGAGAAAAGCAAATTCTTTTTCTTGGGCAAGTGGATTCAACGTAATATTTACAAACACAAATATCGTTTGTAACCTGGTTTCTGCAGCTTTTTACTTAGAAAACACGAATGTGTACCTGTTGATCTGCATGTGGAACAAATTTTTGTTTGCCAAACGAAAAACAAAATATTACATGCTACAATTCATACACAACTCTAAAGTCTATAGATACTTTCCAGAAAACAGAAGCTAACAAAGAGGCTGTAGCAAGAGCTGGGAATGAGTTAGCCACCACAGAACTGGATATTTCTGGTTTGATTGAGACTTATCTGGAAAACAGGTGTGGAATTGGTGTGCAAAGAACCCCGAAAAACAGAGTCAACCTGGTTTTAGAGAAAAGCAAAGTCTTATTCTTGGGGAAGTGGATTCAATGTCATGTTTACAAACACAAATATCATTTGTAACCTGGTTTATGCAGCTTTTTACTCAGAAAACACGAATCTGTACCTATTGTGTCTCCATGTGAAAATAATTATCATTTGCCCATAGAAAAACAAAATGTTACATGCTACAATGCATTCACATCTCTAAAACCTATAGAAACTATTGACAAAACACAAACCAACACAGAAGCTGTATCAAGAGCTGGGATTGAGTTAGCCACAACAGAACTGGATATTTCTGGTTTGACTGAGACAGATCTGGACAATCTGGTGTGGAATTGGTGTGCAAAGCACCCAGAAAAGCAGAGTCAGCCTGGTTGGAGAAAAGCAAAGCCTTTTTCTTGGGCAAATGGATTCAGTGTCATGTTTACAAACACAAATATCATTTGTAACATGGTTTATGCAGCTTTTTACTCAGAAAACACGAAAGTGTACCTGTTAGGTCTACATGTGAAACCAATTAGCGTATGCCAACAGAAAAAAAAAATGTTACATGCTACAATGCATTCACAACTCTAAAGTCCATAGATACTATCCAGAAAACACAACAAACACAGAAGCTGTAGCAAGAGCTGGGATTGCGTTAGTCACCACAGAAGCGGGTATTTCTGGTTTCATCAGCCTTATCTGGACAAACTGGTGTGGAATTGGTGTGCAAAGCACCCCGAAAAGCAGATTCAACCTGGTTTTGGAGAAAAGCAAAGTCTTTTTCTTGGCCAAGTGGATTCAATGTCATGTTTTGAAACACAAATATCATTTTTAACCTGCTTTCTGCAGCTTTTTACTGAGAAAACATGAAAGTGTACCTGTTGTGTCTCCATGTGAAACCAATTGGCGTTTGCCAACAGAAAAACAAAATGTTACATGTTACAATGCATTCACAACTCTAAAGTCCATAGATACTCTCCAGAAAACACAAACAAACACAGAGGTTGTAGCAAGAGCTTCGATTGAGTTAGCCAACTCAAAACCGGATATTTCTGGATTCATCCTGCCCTATCTTGACAAACTGGTGTGGAATAGGTGTGCAAAGCACCCAGAAAAGCAGAGTCAACCTGGTTTTCGAGAAAAGCAAAGTCTTTTTTTGGGCAGGTGGATTCAATGTCATGTTAACAAACACAAATATCATTTGTAACCTGGTTTCTGCAGGTTTTTACTCAGAAAACACGAATGTGTACCTGTTATGTTTCCATGTGAAACCAATTAGCGTTTGCCAACAGAAAAACAAAATGTTACATGCTACAATGCATTCACAACTCTAAAGTCCATAGATACTATCAAGAAAACGCAAGCCAACACAGAAACTGTAGCAAGAGCTGGGATTGAGATATCCACCACAGAGTCGGATGTTTCTACTTTGATTGAGACTCATCTGGACTCATTGGTCTGGAATTGGTGTGCAAAGAACCCAGAAAAGCAGAGTCAACCTGGTTTTGGAGAAAAGCAAAGACTTTTTCTTGTGCAAGTGGATTCAGTGTCATGTTTACAAACACAAATATCATTTGTGACCTGGTTTCTGCAGATTTTTTCTCAGAAAACACGAAAGTGTACCTTTTGAGTCTCCATATGAAACCAATTAGCCTATGCCAACAGGAAAAAAATGTTACATGCTACAATGCATTCAAAACTCTCAGTCCATAGATACTATCCAGAAAACACAACACACAGAAGCTGTAGCAAGAGCTGGGATTGAGTTAGTCACCACAGAACCGGATATTTCTGGTTTCATCCAGCCCTATCCGGACAAACTGGTGTGGAATTGGTCTGCAAAGCACCCAGAAAAGCAGAGTCAACCTGGTTTTGGAGAAAAGCAAAGTCTTTTTCTTGTGCAAGGGGATTCAATGTCATGTTTACAAACACAAATATCGTTTGTAACCTGGTTTCTGCAACTTTTTACTCGGAAAAAACGAACCTGTGCCTGTTGTGTGTACATGTGAAACCAATTAGCGTTTGCCAGCAGAAAAACAAAATGTAACTTGGTACAATGCATTCATAACTCTAAAGTCCATAGATACTATCCAGAAAACACAACAAACACAGAAGTTGTAGTAAGACCTGGGATTGAGTTCGCCGCAACAGAACCGGATATTTCTGGTTTCATCCAGCCCTATCAGCACAAACTCGTATGGAGTTCGTGTGCAAAGCACCCGGAAAAGCAGAGACAACCTGGTTTTGGAGAAAAGCAAAGTTTTTCTTGGCCAAGTGGATTCAATGTCATGTTTACAAACACAAATATCATTTGTAACCTGGTTTCTGCAGATTTTTTCACAGAAAACACGAAAGTGTACATTTTGAGTCTCCATATGAAACCAATTAGCGTATGCCAACAGGAAAAAAAATGTTACATGCTACAATGCATTCACAACTCTAAAGTCCATAGATACTATCCAGAAAACACAACAAACACAGAAGCTGTAGCAAGAGCTGGGATTGAGTTAGTCACCACAGAACCGGATATTTCTGGTTTCATCCAGCCCTATCCGGACAAACTGGTGTGGAATTGGTCTGCAAAGCACCCAGAAAAGCAGAGTCAACCTGGTTTTGGAGAAAAGCAAAGTCTTTTTCTTGTGCAAGGGGATTCAATGTCATGTTTACAAACACAAATATCGTTTGTAACCTGGTTTCTGCAACTTTTTACCCGGAAAAAACGAACCTGTACCTGTTATGTGTACATGTGAAACCAATTAGCATTTGCCAGCAGAAAAACAAAATGTTACATGCTCCAATTCATACGCAACTCTGAGGTACATAGATACTGTACAGAAAACATAAGCAAACACAAAAGCTGTAGCAACAGCTGAAATTGAGTTAGCCAACCCAGAACCGGATATTTCTGGTTTCATCCAGCCCTATCTGGACAAACTGGTGTGCAATTGGTATGCAAACCACCCAGAAAAGCAGAGTCAACCTGGTTGTGGAGAAAAGCAAAGTCTTTTTCTTGGGCAAGTGGATTCAATGTCATGTTTACAAACAAAAATATCATTTTTAACCTGTTTTCTGCAAATTTTTACTCGGAAAAAATGAACCTTTGCCTGTTGTGTGTATATGTGAAACGAATTAGCGTTTGCCAGCAGAAAAACAAAATGTAACATGGTACAATGCATTCATAACTCTAAAGTCCATAGATACTATCCAGAAAACACAACAAACAGAAGTTGTAGTCAGACCTGGGATTGAGTTCGCCTCAACAGAACCGGATATTTCTGGTTTCATCCAGCCCTATCAGCACAAACTCGTATGGAGTTGGTGTGCAAAGCACCCAGAAAAGCAGAGACAACCTGGTTTTGGAGAAAAGCAAAGTTTTTCTTGGCCAAGTGGATTCAATGTCATTTTTACAAACACAAATATCATTTTTAACTTGGTTTCTGTGGATTTTACTCAGAAAACACGAATCTGTACCTGTTGTGTGCACATGTGAAACCATTTAGCGTTTGCCAACAGAAAAACAAAATGTTACATGCTACAAGGCACTCACATCTCTAAAGTCCATAGATGCTATCGAGAAAACAAAAGAAATCACAGAAGCTGTAGCAAGATCTGGGATTGAGTTACCCACCACAGAAACGGATATTTCTGGTTACATCCAAACCTATCTGGACAAATAAGTGTGGAATTGGTGTGCAAAGCACGCAGAAAAGCAGAGTCAACCTGGTTTTGGAGAAAAGCAATGTCTTTTTCTTGGGCAAGTGGATTCAACGTCATTTTTGCAAACACAAATATCATTTTTAACCTGGTTTCTGCTGCTTATTACTCAGAAAACACGAATGTGTACCTCTTGTGTCTCCATGTGAAACCAATTATCATTTGCCCACAGAATAACAAAATGTTACCTGCTACAATGCATTCACAACTCTAAAGTCCGTAGATACAATCCAGAAAACACAACAAACACAGAAGCTGTAGCAAGAGGTGGGATTGAGTTAGCCAACATAGAACCGGATATTCTTGGTTTGACTAAGACTGATCTGGACCATCTGGTGCGGAGATCGTGTGCAAAGCACCCAGAAAAGCAGAGTCAACCTGGTTTTGGAGAAAAGCAAATTCTTTTTCTTGGGCAAGTGGATTCAACGTAATATTTACAAACACAAATATCGTTTGTTACCTGGTTTCTGCAGCTTTTTACTTAGAAAACACGAATGTGTACCTGTTGTCTCTGCATGTGGAACAAATTAGTATTTGCCAACAGAAAAACAAAATATTACATGCTACAATTCATACACAACTCTAAAGTCTATAGATACTTTCCAGAAAACAGAAGCTAACACAGAGGCTGTAGCAAGAGCTGGGATTGAGTTAGCCACCACAGAACTGGATATTTCTGGTTTGATTGAGACTTATCTGGAAAACAGGTGTGGAATTGGTGTGCAAAGCACCCCGAAAAACAGAGTCAACCTGGTTTTAGAGAAAAGCAAAGTCTTTTTCTTGGGGAAGTGGATTCAATGTCATGTTTACAAACACAAATATCATTTTCACCCTGGTTTCTGTAGCTTTTTACTCCGAAAACACGAATGTGTACCTGTTGTGTCTCCATGTGAAACCAATTAGCGTTTGCCAACAGAAAAATAAAATGCTACATGCTACAGTGCATTCCCAACTCTAAATTCCATAGATACTATCGACAAAACACAAGGAAACTCAGAAGCTGTAGCAAGAGCTGGAATTGACTTAGCCAACACAGAACCGGATATTTCTGGTATCATCCAAACCTATCTGGACAAACTGGTATGGAGTTGGTGTGCAAAGCACCCAGAAAAGCAGAGTCAACCTGGTTTTGGAGAAAAGCAAAGTCTTTTTCTTGGCCAAGTGGATTCAATGTCATGTTTTGAAACACAAATATCATTTTTAACCTGTTTTCTGCAGCTTTTTACTGAGAAAACATGAAAGTGTACCTGTTGTGTCTCCATGTGAAACCAATTGGCGTTTGCCAACAGAAAAACAAAATGTTACATGTTACAATGTATTCACAACTCTAAAGTCCATAGATACTCTCCAGAAAACACAAACAAACACAGAGGTTGTAGCAAGAGCTTCGATTGAGTTAGCCAACTCAAAACCGGATATTTCTGGATTCATCCTGCCCTATCTTGACAAACTGGTGTGGAATAGGTGTGCAAAGC
The DNA here is from genome assembly GCA_949820135.1 of Sylvilagus floridanus. NCBI lineage: Eukaryota > Metazoa > Chordata > Mammalia > Lagomorpha > Leporidae > Sylvilagus > Sylvilagus floridanus. The sequence continues at coordinate 29,609,006 of OX463232.1, forward strand.
ACCCAGAAAAGCAGAGTCAACCTGGTTTTGGAGAAAAGCAAAGTCTTTTTTTGGTCAGGTGGATTCAATGTCATGTTAACAAACACAAATATCATTTGTAACCTGGTTTCTGCAGGTTTTTACTCAGAAAACACGAATGTGTACCTGTTGTGTTTCCATGTGAAACCAATTAGCGTTTGCCAACAGAAAAACAAAATGTTACATGCTACAATGCATTCACAACTCTAAAGTCCATAGATACTATCAAGAAAACACAAGCCAACACAGAAACTGTAGCAAGAGCTGGGATTGAGATATCCACCACAGAGTCGGATGTTTCTACTTTGATTGAGACTCATCTGGACTCATTGGTCTGGAATTGGTGTGCAAAGAACCCAGAAAAGCAGAGTCAACCTGGTTTTGGAGAAAAGCAAAGACTTTTTCTTGTGCAAGTGGATTCAGTGTCATGTTTACAAACACAAATATCATTTGTGACCTGGTTTCTGCAGATTTTTTCTCAGAAAACACGAAAGTGTACCTTTTGAGTCTCCATATGAAACCAATTAGCCTATGCCAACAGGAAAAAAATGTTACATGCTACAATGCATTCAAAACTCTCAGTCCATAGATACTATCCAGAAAACACAACACACAGAAGCTGTAGCAAGAGCTGGGATTGAGTTAGTCACCACAGAACCGGATATTTCTGGTTTCATCCAGCCCTATCCGGACAAACTGGTGTGGAATTGGTCTGCAAAGCACCCAGAAAAGCAGAGTCAACCTGGTTTTGGAGAAAAGCAAAGTCTTTTTCTTGTGCAAGGGGATTCAATGTCATGTTTACAAACACAAATATCGTTTGTAACCTGGTTTCTGCAACTTTTTACTCGGAAAAAACGAACCTGTGCCTGTTGTGTGTACATGTGAAACCAATTAGCGTTTGCCAGTAGAAAAACAAAATGTAACTTGGTACAATGCATTCATAACTCTAAAGTCCATAGATACTATCCAGAAAACACAACAAACACAGAAGTTGTAGTCAGACCTGGGATTGAGTTCGCCGCAACAGAACCGGATATTTCTGGTTTCATCCAGCCCTATCAGCACAAACTCGTATGGAGTTGGTGTGCAAAGCACCCGGAAAAGCAGAGACAACCTGGTTTTGGAGAAAAGCAAAGTTTTTCTTGGCCAAGTGGATTCAATGTCATGTTTACAAACACAAATATCATTTGTAACCTGGTTTCTGCAGATTTTTTCACAGAAAACACGAAAGTGTACATTTTGAGTCTCCATATGAAACCAATTAGCGTATGCCAACAGGAAAAAAAATGTTACATGCTACAATGCATTCACAACTCTAAAGTCCATAGATACTATCCAGAAAACACAACAAACACAGAAGCTGTAGCAAGAGCTGGGATTGAGTTAGTCACCACAGAACCGGATATTTCTGGTTTCATCCAGCCCTATCCGGACAAACTGGTGTGGAATTGGTCTGCAAAGCACCCAGAAAAGCAGAGTCAACCTGGTTTTGGAGAAAAGCAAAGTCTTTTTCTTGTGCAAGGGGATTCAATGTCATGTTTACAAACACAAATATCGTTTGTAACCTGGTTTCTGCAACTTTTTACCCGGAAAAAACGAACCTGTACCTGTTATGTGTACATGTGAAACCAATTAGCATTTGCCAGCAGAAAAACAAAATGTTACATGCTCCAATTCATACGCAACTCTGAGGTACATAGATACTGTACAGAAAACATAAGCAAACACAAAAGCTGTAGCAACAGCTGAAATTGAGTTAGCCAACCCAGAACCGGATATTTCTGGTTTCATCCAGCCCTATCTGGACAAACTGGTGTGCAATTGGTATGCAAACCACCCAGAAAAGCAGAGTCAACCTGGTTGTGGAGAAAAGCAAAGTCTTTTTCTTGGGCAAGTGGATTCAATGTCATGTTTACAAACAAAAATATCATTTTTAACCTGTTTTCTGCAAATTTTTACTCGGAAAAAATGAACCTTTGCCTGTTGTGTGTATATGTGAAACGAATTAGCGTTTGCCAGCAGAAAAACAAAATGTAACATGGTACAATGCATTCATAACTCTAAAGTCCATAGATACTATCCAGAAAACACAACAAACAGAAGTTGTAGTCAGACCTGGGATTGAGTTCGCCTCAACAGAACCGGATATTTCTGGTTTCATCCAGCCCTATCAGCACAAACTCGTATGGAGTTGGTGTGCAAAGCACCCAGAAAAGCAGAGACAACCTGGTTTTGGAGAAAAGCAAAGTTTTTCTTGGCCAAGTGGATTCAATGTCATTTTTACAAACACAAATATCATTTTTAACTTGGTTTCTGTGGATTTTACTCAGAAAACACGAATCTGTACCTGTTGTGTGCACATGTGAAACCATTTAGCGTTTGCCAACAGAAAAACAAAATGTTACATGCTACAAGGCACTCACATCTCTAAAGTCCATAGATGCTATCGAGAAAACAAAAGAAATCACAGAAGCTGTAGCAAGATCTGGGATTGAGTTACCCACCACAGAAACGGATATTTCTGGTTACATCCAAACCTATCTGGACAAATAAGTGTGGAATTGGTGTGCAAAGCACGCAGAAAAGCAGAGTCAACCTGGTTTTGGAGAAAAGCAATGTCTTTTTCTTGGGCAAGTGGATTCAACGTCATTTTTGCAAACACAAATATCATTTTTAACCTGGTTTCTGCTGCTTATTACTCAGAAAACACGAATGTGTACCTCTTGTGTCTCCATGTGAAACCAATTATCATTTGCCCACAGAATAACAAAATGTTACCTGCTACAATGCATTCACAACTCTAAAGTCCGTAGATACAATCCAGAAAACACAACAAACACAGAAGCTGTAGCAAGAGGTGGGATTGAGTTAGCCAACATAGAACCGGATATTCTTGGTTTGACTAAGACTGATCTGGACCATCTGGTGCGGAGATCGTGTGCAAAGCACCCAGAAAAGCAGAGTCAACCTGGTTTTGGAGAAAAGCAAATTCTTTTTCTTGGGCAAGTGGATTCAACGTAATATTTACAAACACAAATATCGTTTGTTACCTGGTTTCTGCAGCTTTTTACTTAGAAAACACGAATGTGTACCTGTTGTCTCTGCATGTGGAACAAATTAGTATTTGCCAACAGAAAAACAAAATATTACATGCTACAATTCATACACAACTCTAAAGTCTATAGATACTTTCCAGAAAACAGAAGCTAACACAGAGGCTGTAGCAAGAGCTGGGATTGAGTTAGCCACCACAGAACTGGATATTTCTGGTTTGATTGAGACTTATCTGGAAAACAGGTGTGGAATTGGTGTGCAAAGCACCCCGAAAAACAGAGTCAACCTGGTTTTAGAGAAAAGCAAAGTCTTTTTCTTGGGGAAGTGGATTCAATGTCATGTTTACAAACACAAATATCATTTTCACCCTGGTTTCTGTAGCTTTTTACTCCGAAAACACGAATGTGTACCTGTTGTGTCTCCATGTGAAACCAATTAGCGTTTGCCAACAGAAAAATAAAATGCTACATGCTACAGTGCATTCCCAACTCTAAATTCCATAGATACTATCGACAAAACACAAGGAAACTCAGAAGCTGTAGCAAGAGCTGGAATTGACTTAGCCAACACAGAACCGGATATTTCTGGTATCATCCAAACCTATCTGGACAAACTGGTATGGAGTTGGTGTGCAAAGCACCCAGAAAAGCAGAGTCAACCTGGTTTTGGAGAAAAGCAAAGTCTTTTTCTTGGCCAAGTGGATTCAATGTCATGTTTTGAAACACAAATATCATTTTTAACCTGTTTTCTGCAGCTTTTTACTGAGAAAACATGAAAGTGTACCTGTTGTGTCTCCATGTGAAACCAATTGGCGTTTGCCAACAGAAAAACAAAATGTTACATGTTACAATGTATTCACAACTCTAAAGTCCATAGATACTCTCCAGAAAACACAAACAAACACAGAGGTTGTAGCAAGAGCTTCGATTGAGTTAGCCAACTCAAAACCGGATATTTCTGGATTCATCCTGCCCTATCTTGACAAACTGGTGTGGAATAGGTGTGCAAAGCACCCAGAAAAGCAGAGTCAACCTGGTTTTGGAGAAAAGCAAAGTCTTTTTTTGGTCAGGTGGATTCAATGTCATGTTAACAAACACAAATATCATTTGTAACCTGGTTTCTGCAGGTTTTTACTCAGAAAACACGAATGTGTACCTGTTGTGTTTCCATGTGAAACCAATTAGCGTTTGCCAACAGAAAAACAAAATGTTACATGCTACAATGCATTCACAACTCTAAAGTCCATAGATACTATCAAGAAAACACAAGCCAACACAGAAACTGTAGCAAGAGCTGGGATTGAGATATCCACCACAGATTCGGATGTTTCTACTTTGATTGAGACTCATCTGGACAAACTGGTGTGGAATAGGTGTGCAAAGAACCCAGAAAAGCAGAGTCAACCTGGTTTTGGAGAAAAGCAAAGACTTTTTCTTGTGCAAGTGGATTCAGTGTCATGTTTACAAACACAAATATCATTTGTAACCTGGTTTCTGCAGATTTTTTCACAGAAAACACGAAAGTGTACATTTTGAGTCTCCATATGAAACCAATTAGCGTATGCCAACAGGAAAAAAAATGTTACATGCTACAATGCATTCACAAATCTAAAGTCCATAGATACTATCCAGAAAACACAACAAACACAGAAGTTGTAATAAGACCTGGGATTGAGTTCGCCGCAACAGAACCGGATATTTCTGGTTTCATCCAGCCCTATCCGGACAAACTGGTGTGGAATTGGTCTGCAAAGCACCCAGAAAAGCAGAGTCAACCTGGTTTTGGAGAAAAGCAAAGTCTTTTTCTTGTGCAAGGGGATTCAATGTCATGTTTACAAACACAAATATCGTTTGTAACCTGGTTTCTGCAACTTTTTACCCGGAAAAAACGAACCTGTACCTGTTATGTGTACATGTGAAACCAATTAGCATTTGCCAGCAGAAAAACAAAATGTTACATGCTCCAATTCATACGCAACTCTGAGGTACATAGATACTGTACAGAAAACATAAGCAAACACAAAAGCTGTAGCAACAGCTGAAATTGAGTTAGCCAACCCAGAACCGGATATTTCTGGTTTCATCCAGCCCTATCTGGACAAACTGGTGTGCAATTGGTATGCAAACCACCCAGAAAAGCAGAGTCAACCTGGTTGTGGAGAAAAGCAAAGTCTTTTTCTTGGGCAAGTGGATTCAATGTCATGTTTACAAACGCAAATATCATTTTAACCTGGTTTCTGAAGATTTTACTCAGAAAACACGAATCTGTACCTGTTATGTGTACATGTGAAACCAATTAGGATATGCCAACAGAAAAACAAAATGTTACATGCTGCACTGCATTCACAACTCTAAAGTCCATATATACTATCCAGAAAACACAAGCCAACACAAAATCTGTAGCAAGAGCTGGGATTGAGTTAGCCACCACAGAACCGGATATTTCTGGTTTGACTGAGAGCGATCTGGAAAACAGGTGTGGAATTGGTATGCAAAGCATCCAGAAAAGCAGAGTCAACCTGGTTTTGGAGAAAAGCAAACTCTTTTTCTTGGGCAAGTGGATTTAATGTCATGTTTACAAACACAAATATCATTGGTAACCTGGTTTCTGCAGCTTTTACTCAGAAAACACGAACGTGTACCTGTTGTGTGTACATGTGAAACCAATTAGCGTTCGCCAACAGAAAAACAAAATGTTACATGCTACAAAGCATTCACATCTCTAAAGTCCATAGATACTATCGAGAAAACACAAGCAAACACAGAAGCTGTAGCAAGAGCTGGGATTGAGTTAGCCACCACAGAACCAGATATTCCTGGTTTGGCTGAGACCGATCTGGACAATCTGGTTTGGAATTGGTGTGCAAAGCACCCAGAAAAGCAGAGTCAACCTGGTTTTGGAGGAAAGCAAAGTCTTTTTCTTGGGCAAGTGGATGCAACGTAATGTTTACAAACACAAATATCGTTTGTAACCTGGTTTCTGAAGCTTTTTACTCAGAAAACACGAATGTGTACCTGTTGTCTCTGCATGTGGAACAAATTAGCGTTTGCCAACAGAATAACAAAATATTACATGCTACAATTCATACGCAACTCTAAAATCCGTAGGTAGTATCCAGAAAACAGAAGCTAACACAGAGGCTGTAGCAAAAGCTGTGATTGGGTTAGTCAAAACAGAACCGGATATTTCTGGTTTCATTCAGCCCTATCCGGACAAACTGGTGTGGAATTGGTGTGCAAAGCACCCAGAAAAGCAGAGTCAACCTGGTTTTGGAGAAAAGCAAAGTCTTTTTCTTGGGCAAGTGGATTCAATGTCATGTTTACAAACACAGATATAATTTTTAACCTGTTTTCTGCAACTTTTTACTCGGAAAAAAACGAACCTGTACCTGTTGTGTGGACATGTGAAATCAATTAGCGTTTGCCAGCAGAAACACAAAATATAACATGGTACAATGCATTCACAACTCTAAAGTCCATAGATACAATCCAGAAAACACAACAAACACAGAAGTTGTAGCAAGAGCTTAGACTGAGTTCGCTGCCACAGAACTAGATATTTCTGGTTTCATCCAGCCCTATCTGCACAAACTCGTGTGGAGTTGGTGTGCAAAGCACCCAGAAAAGCAGAGACAACGTGGTTTTGGAGAAAAGCAAAGTTTTTCTTGGCCAAGTGGATTCAATGTCATGTTTACAAACACAAATATCATTTTTAACCTGGTTTCTGCAGATTTTACTCAGAAAACACGAATCTGTACCTGTTGTGTCTCCATGTGTGTTGCAGTTGAGTTTCTCAACAATGTTGCAGTGGATTCGTTTCTGAGAGGAGCAGCGTGGTGGGGGCAAGTGGCGCGGAGTCAACACACAGACCCCGAGAGTCGGGTGAAAGCAGGCTCAAGGCGAGCAGCCCGCAGACTCGTTTATTACAGTTGGTACAACTTCTTATATAGCCAAGACCAGCCAATCTGGTCAAGGGGCGGTCTATGCCCCAACCAATCACAGCCTGTTGTCAGGCAGTTTCCAAAGCCATCCAATCAGCCTGTTCCCAGGCAGTTTCAAATCCATCCAATCACAGCCTGTTGCCAGGCAGTTTCCAAAGCCATCCAATCATAGCCTGTTCCCAGGCAGTTTCAAATCCATCCAATCACAGCCTGTTGCCAGGCAGTTTCCAAAGCCATCCAATCATAGCCTGTTGCCAGGCAGGCTCCATTGCCAGGTGGGTTTCAAAGCCATTCCTGAGTAACTGACGCTTGCTTGCCAATGGCCACCTTGGCATGGCCTACTCATTCCACCACACATGTGAAACCAATTAGCATATGCCAACAGAAAAACAAAATGTTACATGCTGCAATGCATTCACAACTCTAAAGTCCATAGATAATATCCAGAAAACACAAGCCAACACAAAATCTGTAGCAAGAGCTGGGATTGAGTTAGCCACAACAGAACCGGATAATTCTGGTTTGACTGAGACTTATCTGGAAAACAGGTGTGAAATTGGTGTGCAAAGCACCCCGTAAAGCAGAGTCAACCTGGTTTTGGAGAAAAGCAAAGTCTTTTTCTTGGGCAAGTGGATTCAATGTCATGTTTACAAACACAAATATCATTGGTAACCTGGTTTCTGCAGCTTTTTACTCAGAAAACACGAACGTGTACCTGTTGCGTGTACATGTGAAACCAATTAGCGTTCGCCAACAGAAAAACAAAATGTTACATGCTAAAATGCATTCACATCTCTAAAGTCCATAGATACTATCGAGAAAACACAAGCAAACACAGAAGCTGTAGCAAGAGCAGGGATTGAGTTAGCCACCACAGAACCGGATATTTCTGGTTTCATCCAGACCTATCTGGACAAACTGGTGTGGAATTGGTGTGCAAAGCACCCAGCAAAGCAGAGTCAACCTGGTTTTGGAGGAAAGCAAAGTCTTTTTCTTGGGCAAGGGGATTCAACATAATGTTTACAAACACAAACATCATTTGTAACCTGGTTTCTGCAACTTTTTACTCAGAAAACACGAATGTGTACCTGTTGTCTCTGCATGTGGAACAAATTAGCGTTTGCCAACAGAATAACAAAATATTACACGCTACAATTCATACGCCACTCTAAAATCCGTAGATACTATCCAGAAAACAGAAGCAAACAGAGAGGCTGTAGCAAGAGCTGTGATTGGGTTAGTCACCACAGAACCGGATATTTCTGTTTTCATCCAGTCCTATCCGGACAAACTGGTGTGGAATTGGTGTGCAAAGCACCCAGAAAAGCAGAGTCAACCTGGTTTTAGAGGAAAGCAAAGTCTTTTTCTTGGGCAAGTGGATTCAATGTCATGTTTACAAAGATAAATATAATTTTTAACCTGTTTTCTGCAACTTTTTACTCGGAAAAAATGAACTTGTACCTGTTGTGTGTACATGTGAAACCAATTAGCATTTGCCAGCAGTAAAACAAAAGGTAACATGCTACAAAGCATTCACAACTCTAAAGTGCATAGATACTATCCAGAAAACACAACAAACACAGAAGTTGTAGTAAGAGCTGGGATTGAGTTCGCCGCCACAGAACCGGATATTTCTGGTTTCATCCAGCCCTATCTGCACAAACTCGTGTGGAGTTGGTGTGCAAAGCACCCAGAAAAGCAGAGACAACCTGGTTTTGGAGAAAAGCAAAGTTTTTCTTGGCCAAGTGGATTCAATGTCATGTTTACAAACACAAATATCATTTTTAACCTGGTTTCGGCATATTTTACTCAGAAAACCCGAAAGTGTACCTGTTGTGTGCACATGTGAAACCAATTAGCGTTTGACAACAGAAAAACAAAATGTTACATGCTACAATGCATTCACATCTCTAAAGTCCATAGATACTATCGAGAAAACACAAGGAAACACAGAAGCTGTAGCAAGAGCTGGGATTGAGTTCGCCAACACAGAACCGGATATTTCTGGTTCCATCCAGCCCTATCCGGACAAACTGGTGTGGATTTGGTGGCAAAGCACCCCGAAAAGTAGAGTCAACCTGGTTTTGGAGAAAAGGAAAGTCTTTTTCTTGGGCAAGTGGATTCAATGACATGTTTACAAACACAAATATCATTGGTAACCTGGTTTCTGCAGCTTTTACTCAGAAAACACGAACGTGTACCTGTTGTGTGTACATGTGAAACCAATTAGCATTCGCCAACAGAAAAACAAAATGTTACATGCTACAATGCATTCACAACGCTAAAGTCCATAGATACTATGGAGAAAACACAAGCAATCACAGAAGCTGTAGCAAGAGCTGGGATTGAGTTAGCCACCACAGAACCGGATATTCCTGGTTTGACTGAGACCGATCTGGACAATCTGGTTTGGAATTGGTGTGCAAAGCACCCAGAAAAGCAGAGTCAACCTTGTTTTGGAGAAAAGCAAAGTCTTTTTCTTGGGAAGGGGATTCAATGTCATGTTTACAAACACAAATATCATTGGTATCCTGGTTTATGCAGCTTTTTACTCATAAAACACGAATCTGTACCTGTTGTGTGTACATGTGAAACCAATTAGCATATACCAACAGAAAAACAAAAAGTTACATGCTACAATTCATACGCAACTCTAATATCCGTAGATACTATCCAGAAAACACAAGCAAACACAGAGTCTGCAGCAATAGCTGGGATTGAGCTAGCCACCACAGAACCGGATATTTCTCGTTCCATCCAGCCCTATCTGGAAAAACTGGTGTGGAATTGGTGTGCAAAGCACCCAGAAAAGTAGAGTCAACCAGGTTTTGGAGAAAAGCAAAGTCTTTTTCTAGGGAAAGTGGATACAATGTCATGTTTACAAACATTAATATCATTTTTAACCTGGTTTCTTCAGCTTTTCACTCAGAAAACACGAATGTTTACCTGTTGTCTCTGTATATGGAACAAAATAGTGTTTGCCAACAGAAAAAGAAAATGTTACATGCTACAATTCATACACAAATCAGAAGTACATAGATGCTATCCAGAAAACATAAGCAAACACAAAAGCTGTAGCAACAGCTGGAATTGAGTTAGCCAACACAGAACCGGATATTTCTGGTTTCACCCAGCCCTATCTGGACAAACTGGTGTGGAATTGGTATGCAAAACACCCAGAAAAGTAGAGTCAACTTGGTTTTGGAGAAAAGCAAAGTCTTTTTAATGGGCAAGTGGATTCAATATCATGTTAACAAACACAAATATCATTTCTAAACTGCTTTCTGCAGCTTTTTACTCATAAAACACGAATCTGTACCTGTTGTGTGTACATGTGAAACCAATTAGGATATGCCAACAGAAAAACAAAATGTTACATGCTGCACTGCATTCACAACTCTAAAGTCAATAGATAGTATCCAGAAAACACAAGCCAACACAAAATCTGTAGCAAGAGCTGGGATTGAGTTAGCCACCACAGAACCAGATATTTCTGGTTTGACTGAGACTTATCTGGAAAACAGGTGTGGAATTGGTGTGCAAAGCACCCCGTAAAGCAGAGTCAACCTGGTTTGGGAGAAAAGCAAAGTCTTTTTCTTGGACAAGTGGATTCAACGTAATGTTTACAAACACAAATATCGTTTGTAACCTGGTTTCTGCAGTTTTTTACTCAGAAAACACGAATGTGTACCTGTTGTGTCTCCATGTGAAACCAATTAGCGTTTGCCAACAGGAAAACAAAATGTTACATGTTACAATTCATACACAACTGTAAAATCCATAGATACTATCCAGAAAACACAACACACAGACGCTGTAGCAAGAGCTGGGATTGAGTTAGTCACCACAGAACCGGATATTCCTGGTTTGACTGAGACCGATCTGGACAATCTGGTTTGGAATTGGTGTGCAAAGCACCCAGAAAAGCAGAGTCAACCTGGTTTTGGAGAAAAGCAAAGTCTTTTTCTTGGGAAGGGGATTCAATGTCATGTTTACAAACACAAATATCATTGGTATCCTGGTTTATGCAGCTTTTTACTCATAAAACACGAATCTGTACCTGTTGTGTGTACATGTGAAACCAATTAGCATATACCAACAGAAAAACAAAAAGTTACATGCTACAATTCATACGCAACTCTAATATCCGTAGATACTATCCAGAAAACACAAGCAAACACAGAGTCTGCAGCAATAGCTGGGATTGAGCTAGCCACCACAGAACCGGATATTTCTCGTTCCATCCAGCCCTATCTGGAAAAACTGGTGTGGAATTGGTGTGCAAAGCACCCAGAAAAGTAGAGTCAACCAGGTTTTGGAGAAAAGCAAAGTCTTTTTCTAGGGAAAGTGGATACAATGTCATGTTTACAAACATTAATATCATTTTTAACCTGGTTTCTTCAGCTTTTCACTCAGAAAACACGAATGTTTACCTGTTGTCTCTGTATATGGAACAAAATAGTGTTTGCCAACAGAAAAAGAAAATGTTACATGCTACAATTCATACACAAATCAGAAGTACATAGATGCTATCCAGAAAACATAAGCAAACACAAAAGCTGTAGCAACAGCTGGAATTGAGTTAGCCAACACAGAACCGGATATTTCTGGTTTCACCCAGCCCTATCTGGACAAACTGGTGTGGAATTGGTATGCAAAACACCCAGAAAAGTAGAGTTAACTTGGTTTTGGAGAAAAGCAAAGTCTTTTTAATGGGCAAGTGGATTCAATGTCATGTTAACAAACACAAATATCATTTCTAAACTGCTTTCTGCAGCTTTTTACTCATAAGACACGAATCTGTACCTGTTGTGTGTACATGTGAAACCAATTAGGATATGCCAACAGAAAAACAAAATGTTACATGCTGCACTGCATTCACAACTCTAAAGTCAATAGATAGTATCCAGAAAACACAAGCCAACACAAAATCTGTAGCAAGAGCTGGGATTGAGTTAGCCACCACAGAACCAGATATTTCTGGATTGACTGAGACTTATCTGGAAAACAGGTGTGGAATTGGTGTGCAAAGCACCCCGTAAAGCAGAGTCAACCTGGTTTGGGAGAAAAGCAAAGTCTTTTTCTTGGACAAGTGGATTCAACGTAATGTTTACAAACACAAATATCGTTTGTAACCTGGTTTCTGCAGTTTTTTATTCAGAAAACACGAATGTGTACCTGTTGTGTCTCCATGTGAAACCAATTAGCGTTTGCCAACAGGAAAACAAAATGTTACATGTTACAATTCATACACAACTGTAAAATCCATAGATACTATCCAGAAAACACAACACACAGACGCTGTAGCAAGAGCTGGGATTGAGTTAGTCACCACAGAACCGGATATTTCTGGTTTCATCCAGCCCTATCCAGACAAACTGGTGTAGAGTTTGTTGCAAAGCACCCAGAAAAGCAGATTCAACCAGGGTTTGGAGAAAAGAAAAGTCTTTTTCTTGGGCAAGTGGATTCAATGTCATGTTTACAAACACCAATATCATTTTTAACCTGGTTTCTGCAGCTTTTCACTCAGAAAACTCGAATGTGTACCTGTTGTCTCTGCATGTGGAAGAAATTAGCGTCTGCCAACAGGAAAACAAACTGTTCGATGCTACAATGCATTCACAACTCTAAAGTAAATAGATACTATCCAAAAAACACAACAAACACAGAAACTGCAGTAAGAGCTGGGATTGACTTAGCCACCAGAGAATCGGATTTTTCTGGTTTCATCCAGACCTATCCGGACAAACTTGTGTGGAATGGTGTGCAAAGCACCCAGAAAAGCAGAGTCAACCTGGTTTTGGAGAAAATAAGTCTTTTTCTTGTGCAAGTGGATTCAATGTCATATTTAAACTGGTTTCTGCAGCTTTTTACTCAGAAAACATGAATGTGTACCTGTTGTGTCTCCATGTGAAACCAATTAGCGTTTGCCAAGAGAAAAACAAACTGTTACATGTACAATGCATTCACAACTCTAACATCCACAGATATTATCGAGAAAACGCAAGCAAACACAGAAATTATAGCAAGGGCTGGGATTGAGTTAGCCAACACAGAACCAGATATTGCTGGTTTCAGCCATCCCTATATACAAACTGGTGTGGAATTGATGTGCAAAACACCCAGAAAAGCAGAGTCAACCTGGTTTATCAGAAAAGCAAAGTCTTTTTCGTGGGCACGTGGATTCAATGTCATGTTTACAAACACAAATATCATTTTTAACCTGGTTTCTGCAGCTTTTTACTCAGAAAACATGAATGTGTACCTGTTGTGTCTCCATGTGAAACCAATTAGCGTTTGCCAACAGAAAACAAAACTGTTACATGCTTCAATGCTTTCACAAGTCTAAAATGCTGAGATACTATCGAGAAAACACAAGCAACCAAAGAAGCTGTAGCAAGACCTGATATTGAGTTCGCCACCAAGAACCGGATATTTCTGGTTTCATCCAGCCCTATCTGGACATACTGGTGTGGAATTGGTGTGCAAAGCACCCTGAAAAGCAGAGTCAACCTGGTGTTGGAGAAAAGTAAAGTCTTTTTCTTGCGCAAGTGGATTCAGTGTCATGTTTACAAACACAAATATCATTTTTAACCTGGTATCTGCAGCTTTTCACTCAGAAAACACGAAAGTGTACCTGTTGTGTCTCCATGTGAAACCCTTAGCGTTTGCCAACAGAAAACCAAAATCTTACATGCTACAATGCCTTCACAACTCTAAAGTCCTTAGATAGCATCGTGAAAACACTAAAAAACTAAGAGGATGTAGCAAGTGCTTGGATTGAGCTAGCAGGCACAGAACCGGATATTTCTGGTTCCATCCAGCCCTATGATAGAGACCACTGAAACTGCTTTGTACTCCACTAGAATGCAGATATCCCATGAACTGATTCTCTCTATAGCCAGGAAGCAGACCGACCATAAGCTGCGTTTCCTATGGACAGGGTACAGAAATCCCGCATAATGCGAATGCCCACTCCCATGCTACAGAACCCTTCCTAACTGCTTCATTCCACACTTCTGATACAGAACTCATGTAAGCTGCACCTCACTACACTCGGTTGCAGAACTCCTGTAAGCTCTGTCTAAGGATACAGACATTGCGCACATTGTGTCATCCTATTCCCAGGCAACAGAACTCTGAAATAGCATTGCACTCCATTAGCACACAGAACTCCCGTGAACTGAATCTCTCTACAGCCAGGAAGGAGACGGACGATAAGCTGCATTTCCCATAGACAGACTACAGAATTCGTGCATATTGCGAATGCCTACTCCCAGGCTACAGAACTCTTCCAAACTGCTTCGTTACACACCTCCAATACAGAACTCATGTATGCTGTAAATCACTACACTCAGGTTTCAGAACTCCTGTATGCTATGTCTCCTACACTCAGGCTACCAAAGTTGTGCACATTTTATCAACCTATTCCAAGGCTACAGAACGCTGAAACTGCTCTGCACTCCACTAGCATACAGAACTCCCGTTAACTGAATCTCTCTGCAGCCTGTATCCACAATTCCTATAAGCTGCACATAACAGAGTCAGGCTACAGAAATCCTGCATAATGCGAATGCCTACTCCCAGGCTACAGAACTCTTACAAACTGCTTCATTACACACCTCCAATACAGAACTCATGTAAGCTGTACCTCAGTGCACTCAGGTTTCAGAACTATTGTAAGCTCTGTCTAAGGATACAGACATTGCGCACATTGTGTCACCCTATTCCCAGGCAGCAGAATTCTGAAATAGCATTGCACTCCACTAGCATACAGAACTCCCATGAACTGCATCTCTCTACAGCCAGGATGGAGAACGACCATAAGCTGCGCATCCTAGAGTCAGGCTACAGAAATCCCGCATAATGCGAATGCCTACTCCCAGGCTACGGAACTCTTCCAAACTGCTTCGTTCCACACCTGTAATACAAAACTCATGTAAGCTGCATCTGACTAAACTCAGGTTGCAGAACTCCAGTAAGCTCTGTCTCCTACACTTAGGCTGTAGACATTGCGCACATTGTGTATGCCTATTCCCAGGTTACAGACCAATGAAAAGCTTTGTACACCACTAGCATACAGAACTTCCATGAACTGAACCTTTCTAGAACCTGTAGCCAGAATTCCTATAAGCTGCCTTTCCTATAGACAGGATACAGAAATCCCGCATATTGTGAATGCCTACTCCCAAGCTAAAGAACTCTTCCAAAGTGCTTACATCCACACCTCCGATACAGAACTCATGTACGCTGCATCTGACTAAACTCACGTTACAGAACTCCTGAGAGCTCTTTCTCCTTCACTCAGGCTACAGGCATTGCTCACATTGTGTAAGGGTATTCGCAGGCAACAGACCGCTGAAACACCTTTATACTCCTCTAGCATACAGAACTCCCATGAACAGAATCTCTCTACAGCCAAGAAGCAGACTGACCATAAGCAGCGTTTCCTATAGACAGGCTACAGAAATCCCACATATTGCGAACGCCTAATCCCAGGCTACAGAACCTTTCCTAACTGCTACGTTCCACACCTCTGATACAGAATTCATGTATGCTGTAAATCACTACACTCAGGTTGCAGAACCCCTGTATGCTGTCTTCTACACTCAGGCTACCAAAAGTGCCTACATTGTGTAAGCGTATTCCCAGGCTACAGAACTCTGAAACAGCTTTGCACTCCGTTAGCATACAGAACTCCCATGAACTGACTCTCTGCAGCCTGTATCCAGAATTCCTATAAGCTGCACAACCCAGAGTCAGGCTACAGAAATCCCGCATATTCTGAATGCCAAAATCCAGGCTACAGAACTCTTACAAACTGCTTCGTTACACACCTCCAATACCGAACTCATGTAAGCTGCACTTCACTACACTCAGGTTACAGAGGTCTTGTAAGCTCTGTCTAATGATACAGACATTGCGCACATTGTGTCATCCTAATCCCAGGCCTCAGAACTCTGAAATAGCATTGTGCTCCACTAGCATACAGAACTCCCATGAACTGACTCTCTGCAGTCTGTATCCAGAATTTTTATAACATGCACAACCCAGAGTCAGGCTACAGAAATCCCGCATATTGCGAATGCCGAAATCCAGGCTACAGAACTCTTACAAACTGTTTTGTTACACACCTCCGATACAGAACTCATGCAAGCTGCACCTCACTACACTCAGGTTACAGAGCTCCTGTAAGCTCTGTCTAAGGATACAGACATTGCGCACATTGTGTCATCCTATTCCCAGGCAACAGAACTCTGAAATAGCATTGTGCTCCACTAGCATACAGAACTCCCATGAACTGAATATCTCTACAGCCTGTATCCAAAATTCCTATAAGCTGCACATAACAGAGACAGGCTACAGAAATTATGCATATTGCGAATGCCGAAATCCAGGCTACAGAACTCTTCCAAACTGCTCCGTTTCACACATGTAGTACAGAACTCAGGTACGCTGCAATTGACTACACTCAGGTTACAGAACTCCTGTAAGCTCTGTCTCCTACACTTAGGCTACAGATATTGCGCATATTGTCTGTGCCTATTCCCTGTCTAAAAAATTCTGAAACAGCTTTGTATTCCACTAGCATACAGTACTCCCATGAAATGAATCTCTCTGCAGCCTGTATCCAGAATTCCTATAAGCTGCACATAACAGAGTCAGGCAACAGAAATCCCGCATATTGCGAATGCATACTCCCAAGCTACAGAACTGTTACACACTGCTTCGATTACAAAACTCCGATACAGATCTCATGTAGGCAGCAACTCACTACACTCAGGTTACAGAACTCCTGTAAGCTCTGTCTAAGGATACACACATTGCACATATTGTGTCATCCTATTCCCAGGCAACAGAACTCTGAAATAGCATTGCACTCCACAAGCATACAGAACTCCCATGAAGTGCATCTCTCTACAGCCAGGATGCAGAAAGCCCATATGCTGCGCATCCTAGAGTCAGGCTACAGAAATCCCGCATATTGCGAATGCCGAAATCCAAGCTACAGAACTCTTCCAACTGCTTTGTTCCACACCTGTAGTACAGAATTCAAGTAAGCTGTATCTGACCACACTCAGGTTACAGAACTCCTGTAAGCTCTGCCTAAGGATACAGACATTGTACACATTGTGTATGCCTATTTCCAGGCTACAGACAGGTGAAACAGTTTTGTACTCCACTAGCATATAGAACTCCGTGAACTGAATTTCTCTACAGCCAGGAAGCACACCGACCATAAACTGCGTTTCCTATAGACAGGCTACAGAAATCCGCATATTGCGAATGCCTACTCCCAGGCTACAGAACTCTTCCAAACTGCTCCTTCCACACCTGTAATACAAAAGTCATCTACGCTGCATCTGACTACACTCAGGTTACAGAACTCCTGTAAGCTCTGTCTCCTACACTCAGGCTACAGACATTGCGTACATTGTGTATGCCTATTCCCAAGATACACACTGCTGAAACAGCTTTGTACTCCACTGGCATACAGAACTCCCATGAACTTAATCTCTCTACAGCCAGGAAGCAGACAGACCATAAGCTGCGTTTCCTATAGACTGGCTACATAAATCGCAAATATTGCAAGCCTACTCCCAGGCCTCAGAACCCTTCCTAAGTGCTTCATTCCACACCTACGATACAGAACTCATGTATGCTTTAAATCAATACAATCAGGTTGCAGAAGTCCTGTATGCTCTGTCTCCTAAACTCCGGCTACCAAAATCTCACATTGTGTAAGCGTATTCCCAGGCTACAGAATGCTGAATCAGCTGTGCACTCCACTAGCATACAGACCTCCCATCAACTGAATCTCTAGAGACAGGAACCAGACCGACCATAAGCTGCGTTTCCTATAGACAGGCTACAGAAATCCTGCATATTGCGAATGCCTACTCACAGCCTACAGAATTCTGACAAACTGCTTCGTTACACACCTCCGATACAGAACTCATGTAAGCTGCACCTCACTACACTCAGGTTACTGAACTCCTGTAAGCTCAGTCTAAGGACACAGACATTGCACACATTGTGTCATCCTATTCCCAGGCAACAGAACTCTGAAATAGCATTGCGCTCCACTAGCACAGTACTCCCATGAACTGAATATCTCTACAGCCTGGAAGCAGACCAACCATAAGCTGCGTTTCCTAGACACAGGCTACAAAAATCCCGCATATTGCGAATGCCTACTCCCAGGCTACAGAACCCTTCCAAACTGCTTCGTTCTTCACCTCCGATACAGAACTCATGTATGCTTTAAATCAATACACTCAGGTTGCAGAAATCCTGTATGCTCTGTCTCCTAAACTCAGGCTACCAAAATTGCTCACATTGTGTAAGCGTATTCCCAGGCTACAGAATGCTGAAACAGCTGTGCACTCCACTAGCATACAGAACTCCCATGAACTGAATCTCTCTACAGACAGGAAACAGACAGACCATAAGCTGCGTTTCCTATAGACAGGCTACAGAAATCCCGCATATTGCGAATGCCTACTCACAGGCTACAGAACCCTTACAAACTGCTTCGTACTTCACCTCCAATACAGAACTCATGTACACTGTATCTGACTACATCATGTTACAGCACTCCTTTAAGGTCTGTCTCCTACACTCAATCTACAGACATTGCGCACATTGTGTATGCCTATTTCCAGGCTACAGACCGCTGAAAGAGATTTCTACTCCAGTAGCATACAGAACTCCCGTGAACTGAAACTCTCTACAGGCAGGAAGCAGACCGACCATAAGCTGCGTTTCCTAAAGACAGGGTACAGTAATCCTGCATAATGCGAATGGCTACTCTCAGGCTGCAGAACTCTTCCAAACTGCTTTGATCCAAACCTCCCATACGGAACTCACGTACGCTGTATCTGACTACACTCAGGTAACCGAACTCCTGCAAGCTCTGTCTCCTACACGTAGGCTACCGAAATTGCGCACATTGTTAAAGCGTATTCCAAGGCAACAGAACTCTGAAATAGCATTGCCCTCCACTAGTGTACAGACCTCCTGTGACCTGAATCTCTCTACAGCCAGGACGCAGAATGCCCATAAGATGCACATCCTAGTGTCAGGCTACAGAAATACCGCATATTGCAAATCCCTACTCCCAAGCTACAGAACTCTTCCAAACTGCTTTGTTACACACCTGTAATACTGAACACATGTAAGCTGCATCTGAGTACACTCAGGTTACAGAACTCCTGTAAGCTCTGTCTCCTACACTCAGGCTACAGACATTGTGCACATTGTGTTTGCCTATTCCCTGGCTACAGAACGCTGAAACAGATTTGTACTCCACTAGCATACAGATCTCCCTTGAACTGCATCTCTCTACAGCCAAGAAGCAGACAAACCATAAGCTGCGTTTCCTGCAGACAGGCTACAGAAATCTCGCATATTTCAAATGCCTACTCCCAGGCCTCAGAACCCTTCCTAAGTGCTTCATTCCTCACCTACGATACAGAACTCCTGTATGCTGTAAAACACTACACTCAGGTTGCAGAACTCCTGTATGCTCTGTCTCCTAAACTCAGGCTACCAAAATTGCTCACATTGTGTAAGCGTATTCCCAGGCTACAGAATGCTAAAACAGCTGTGCACTCCACTAGCATGCAGAACTCCCATGTACTGAATCTCCCTACATCCTGTATCCAGAATTCCTATAAGGTGCACATCCCAGAGTCAGGCTACAGAAATGCCGCATATTGCGAATGCCTGCTCCCAGGCTACAGAACGCTTACACACTGCTTCGTTACACACCTCCGATGCAGAAATCATATAAGCTGCACCTCACTACACTCAGGTTACAGAACTCCTGTAATCTCTGTCTAAGGACACAAACATTGCACACATTGTGTCACCCTATTCCCAGCAAACAGAACTCTGAAATAGCATTGCCCTCCTCTAGCATACTGTACTCCCGGGAACTGAATATCTCTACAGCCTGTATCCAGAATTCCTATAAGCTTCATTTCCTATAGACAGGCTACAGAATCCCGCATATTGCGAATGCCTACTCCCAGGCTACAGAACTCTTACACACTTCTTCGTTACACACCTCCAATACACAACGAATGTAAGCTGCACCTCACTACACTCAGGAAACAGAATTCCTGTAAGCTCTGTCTAAGGATACAGACATTGCACACATTTTGGCATCCTATTCCCAGGCAACAGAACTCTGAAATAGCATTGCCTACACTAGCATACAGAACTCCCGTGAACCTCACCTCTCTACAGCCAGGACGCAGAACGCCCACAAGCTGCGCATCCTAGAGACAGGTTATAGAAATCCAGCACATTGTGTATGCCTATTTCCAGGCTACAGACCGCTGAAAGTGCTTTGTACTCCACTAGCATACAGAATTCCCATGAACTGAATCTCTCTACAGGCAGGAAGCAGACCGACCATAAGCTGTGTTTCCTATAGACCCGGTACAGAAATCCCGTATATTGAGAATGACTACTCCCAGGCTACAGAACTCTTCCAAACTGCTTTGATCCACACCTCCCAAACAGAACTCACGTACGCTGTATCTGACTACACTCAGGTAACCGAACTCCTGCAAGCTCTGTCTCCTACAATTGGGCTACCGAAATTGCGCACATTGTGAAAGCGTATTCCAAGGCAACAGAACTCTGAAAAAGCATTGTGCTCCACTAGCATACAGACCTCCTGTGAACTGAATCTCTCTACAGCAAGGACGCATAGTGCCCAAAAGCTGCGCATCCTAGTGTCAGGCTACAGAAATACCACATATTACAAATCCCTACTCCCAAGCTACAGAACTCTTCCAAACTGCTTTGTTACACACCTGTAATACTGAACGCATGTAAGCTGCATCTGAGTACACTGAGGTTACAGAACTCCTGTAAGCTCTGTCTCCTACACTCAGGCAACGGACATTGCGCACATTGTGTATGCCTATTCCCAGGCTACAGACCGCTGAAAGTGATTTGTACTCCACTAGCATACAGAACTCATGTGAACTGAATTTCTCTACAGAAGCAGACAGACCATAAGCTGCGTTTCCTATAGACAGGCTACAGAAATCCCGCATATTGTGAATACCTACTCCCAGGCTACAGAACTTTTCCAAACTACTTCGTTCCACACCTGTAATACAGAATTCATGTACGCTGCATCTGACTACACTCAGGTTACAGTACTCCTGTAAGCTCTGTCTCCTACACTCAGGCTACGGACATTGCGCACATTGTGTATGCCAATTCCCAGGCTATAGACCGCTGAAACAGCTTTGCACTCCACTAACATACAGATCTCCCGTGAACTGAATCTCTCTACAGCCTGAATTCAGAATTCCTATAAGCTGCACATCCCAGAGTCAGGCTACAGAAATTCCACATATTGTGAATCCCTCTCCCAGGCTACAGAACCCTTCCAAACTGCTTGTATCCACACCTACGATACAAAACTCATGTACGCTGCATCTGAAAAAACTCAGGTTACAGAACTCCTGCAAGTTCTGTCTCCTACATTCAATCTACAGACATTGCACACATTGTGTATGCCTATGCGCAGGCTACAGAACGCTGAAAGAGCTTTGCACTCCACTAGTATACAGAACTCCCGTGAACTGAATGTCTCTGCAACCAGGAAGCAGACCGACCATAAGCTGTGTTTCCTATAGACAGGCTACAACAATCCCACATATTGAGAATGCCTACTCCAAGGCTACAGAACTTTTCAAAACTGCTTCGTTCAACACCGGTAATACAGAACTCATGTACGCCGCATCTCACTACACTCAGGTTACAGAACTGCTGTAAGCTCTGCCTCCTACAGTCAGGCTATGGATATTGCGCACATTGTGTAAGCGTATTCCCTGGTTACAGACCACTAAAAGAGTTTTGTACTGCACTAGCATAGAGAACTCCCGTGAACTGAATTTCTCTACAGCCAGGAAGCAGACTGACCATAAGCTGCGTTTCCCTTAGACAGGCTACAGAAATACCATATATTGTGCATGCCTACTCACGGGCTACAGAACCCTTCCTAACTGCTTCGTTCCACACCCCCATACGCAACTCATGTATATTGTAAATCACTACACTCTGGATACAGAACTCCTGTGCGCTCTCTCTCCTACACTCAGGCTACCGAAAATGCTCACATTGGAAAGCGTAATGCCAGGCTACAGACTGCTGAAACTGCTTTGCACTCCACTAGCATACAGAACTCCCATGAACTGAATCACTCTACAGCCTGTACCCAGAATGCCTTAAGCTGCACATCCCAGAGTCAGGCTACAGAAATCCCGCATTTTGCAAATGCCTACTCACAGTCTACAGATCTCTTACAAACTGCTTCGTTGCACACCTTCGAAACAGAACTCATGGAAGCTGCACCTCACTACACTCACATAACAGAACTCTTGTTAGCACTGTCTAAGGATACAGACATTGCACACATTGTGTCATCCTATTCCCAGGCAACAGAACTCTGAAATAGCAATGCACTCTACTAGCATACAGAACTCCCGTGAACTGATTCTCTCTAAAGCCAGGACGCAGAATGTCCATAAGCTGCGCATCCCAGAGTCACGCTACGAAATCACGCATATTGCGAATCCCTACTCCCAGGCTAGAGAACTCTACCAAACTGCTTCATTCCACACCTGTAATACATTATTTATGTACGCTACATCTGACTACACTCAGGTTACAGAACTCCTGTAAGCTCTGTCTCCTACACTCAGGTTAGAGACATTGCGCACATTGTGTATGCCTATTCCCTGTCTACAGACAGCTGAAAGAGCTTTGTACTGCACTAGCATACAGAACTACCGTGAACTGAATCTCTCTACAGCCAGCACGCAGAACGCCCATAAGCTGCGTTTCCTGCAGACAGGCTACAGAAATCCTGCATATTGCGAATGCCTACCCCCAGGCTACAGAATCCTTCCAAACTCCTTCGTTCCACTACTGTAATACTGAACTCATCTAAGCTGCATCTGACTATACTCAGGTTACAGAAATCCTGTACGCTCTGTCTCCTACACTTTTTCTGTTGGCATACTCTAATTGGTTTCACATGGTGACAAAACAGATACACAGTCGTGTTTTCTGAGTAAAAACCTGCAGAAACCAGGTTGCAAACGTTATTTGTGTTTGTAAACATGACATTGAATCCACTTGCCTAAGAAAAAGTCTTTGCTTTTCTCCAAAACCAGGTTGACTCTGCTTTTCTGGGTGCTTTGCACACCAATTTCACACCAGTTTGTTAGGATAGGTCTGGATGAAACCAGAAATATCCGGTTCTGTGGTGGCTAACTCAATCCCAGCTCTTGCTAAAGCTTCTGTGTTTGCTTTTGTTTTCTCAATAGCATCTATGGATTTTAGAGTTGTAATTGCATTGTAGCATGTAACATTTTGTTTTTCTTGGGCAAACGCTAATTGGTTTCACATGGAGACACTACAGGTACACATTAGTGTTTTCTGAGTAAAAAGCTGCAGAAACCAGGTTACAAATGATATTTGTGTTTGTAAACATGACATTGAATGCACTTGCCCAAGAAAAAGACTTTGCTTTTCTCCAAAACCAGGTTGAATCTGCTTTTCAGGGTGCTTTGCCACCAACTCCACACCAGTTTGTCTGGATAGGGCTGTATGGAACCAGAAATATCCGGTTCTGTGGTGGATAACTCAATCCCAGCTCTTTCTGCAGCTTCTGTTTTTGCTTGTTTTTTCTCGATAGTATCTATGGACTTTAGAGTTGTGAATGCATTGTAGCATTTAGCATTTAGGTTTTCTGTTGGCAAACGCTAATGGTTTCAAATGAGTCACAGCAGGTACACATTCGTGTTTTCTGAGTAAAAACCTGCAGAAACCAGGTTAGAAATGATATTTGTGTTTGTAAACAGGACATTGAATCCACTTGCCCAAGAAAAAGAATTTGCTTTTCTCCAAAACCCGTTGACTCTGCTTATCTGAGTGCTTTGCACACCAATTCCACACAAGTTTGTCCAGATAGGGCTGGATGTAACCAGAAATATCCTGTTCTGTGGTGGCTAACTCAATCCAAGCTCTTGCTACAACTTCTGTATTTGCTTGTGTTTTCTCGATAGTATCTATGGACTGTAGAGTTGTGAATGCATTGTAGCATGAAACATTTTGTTTTTCAGTTGGCAAATGAAAATTGGTTTCACATGTACACAAATCAGGTACACTTTCGTGTTTTCTGAGTAAAAAGCTGCAGAAACCAGGTTACAAATGATATTTGTGTTTGTAAACATGACATTGAATGCACTTGCCCAAGAAAAAGACTTTGCTTTTCCCCAAAACCAGGTTGACTCTGCTTTTCTCGGTGCTTTGCACACCAATTCCACACCAGTTTGTTAGGATAGGTCTGGATGTAACCAGAAATATCCGGTTCTGTGGTGGCTAACTCAATCCCAGCTCTTGCTAAAGCTTCTGTGTTTGCTTGTGATTTCTCGATAGTATCTATGGACTGTAGAGATGTGAATGCATTGTAGCATGAAACATTTTGTTTCTCTATTGGCAAACTTAACTGGTTTCACATGTACACACAACAGGTACACTTTCGTGTTTTTTGAGTAAAATCCTGCAGAAACCAGGTTACAAATGATATTTGTGTTTGCAAACATGACATTGAATCCACTTGCCCAAGAAAAAGACTTTGCTTTTCTCCAAAACCAGGTTGACTCTGTTTTTCTGGGTGCTTTGCACACCAACTCCACACCAGTTTGTCCAGATAGGTTTGGATGAAACCAGAAATATCCGGTTATGTGGTGGCTAACTCAATCCCAGTTCTTGCTACAGCTTCTGTGTTTTCTTGTGTTTTACCGATTGTATCTATTGACTTTATAGTTGTGAATGCATTGTAGCATGTAACATTATGTTTTTCTGTTGTCAAACGCTAATAGGTTTCACATGGAGACACAACAGGTACACATTCGGTTTTTCTGAGTAAAAATCTGCAGAAACCAGGTTAAAAATGATATTTGTGTTTTTACACAACATTGAATCCACTTGCCCAAGAAAAAGACTTTGCTTTTTTCCAAAACCAGGTTGACTCTGCTTTTCGTCGTGCTTTGCCACCAACTCCACACTAGTTTGTCCAGATAGGGCTGGATGAATACAGAAATATCCATTTCAATGGTGGCGAAGTCATTCCCAGCTCTTGCTACAGCTTCTGTGTTTGCTTGTGTTTTCCGATAGTATCTATGGACTGAGAGTTTTGAATGCATTGTAGCATCTAAATTTTGTTTTTCTGTTGGCATACGCTAATTGGTTACACATGGAGACACAACAGGTACACATTCGTGTTTTCTGAGTAAAAAGCTGCAGAAACCAGTTTACAAATGATATTTGTGTTTGTACACAACATTGAATCCACTTGCCCAAGAAAAAGACTTTGCTTTACTCCAAAACCAGGTTGACTCTGCTTTTCTGGGTGCTTTGCACACCAATTCCACACCAGTTTGTCCAGATTGGTCTGGATGAAACCAGAAATATCCGATTATGTGGTGGCTAACTCAATCCCAGCTCTTGCTGCAGCTTCTGTGTTTGCTTGTGTTTTCTCGATAGTATCTATGTACTTTAGAGATTTGAATGCATTGTAGCATGTAACATTTTGTTTTTCTGTTGGCAAACGCTAATTGGTTTCACATGGAGACACAACAGGTACACATTCGTGGTTTCTAAGTGAAAATCTCCATAAAAACAGGTCAAAAATGATATTTGTGCTTGTAAACATGACGTTGAATGCACTTGCCCAAGAAAAAGACTATGCTTTTCTCCAAAAGCAGGTTGACTCTTCTTTTCTGGGTGCTTTGCACACCAATTCCACACCAGTTTCTCCGGATACGGCTGGATGAAACCAGAAATATCCAGTTCTGTGTTGGCTAACTCAATCCAAGATCTTGCTACAGCCTCTGTGTTTGTTTGTGTTTTCTCGATACTATCTATAAACTTTAGAGTTGTGAATGCATTTTAGCATGTAACAGTTTGTTTTTCTGTTGGCAAACGCTAGTTGGTTTCACATGGATACACAACAGGTAAACATACGTGTTTTCTGAGTAAAAAGCTGCAGAAACCCGGTTGAAAGTGAGATTTGTGTTTGTAAACATGATTTTGAATCCACTTGCCGAAGGAAAATGCTTTGTTTTTCTCCAAAACCAGGTTGACTCTGCTTTTCTGGGTGCTTTGCACACCAACTCCACACCAGTTTGTCCAGATAAGTTTGGATGAAACCAGAAATATCCGGTTCTGTGGTGGCTAAGTCAATCCCAGTTCTTGCTACAGCTTCTGTGTTTGCTTGTGTTTTTTGGATTGTATCTATGGTCTTTAGAGTTGTGAATGCATTGTAGCATGTAACATTTTGTTTTTCTGTTGAAAACGCTACTTGGTTTCACATGGTGACACAACAGGTACACATTCATGTTTTCTTAGTAAAAAGCTGCAGAAACCAGGTTAAAAATGATATTTTTGTTTTTACACAACAATGAATCCATTTGCCCAAGAAAAAGACTTTGTGTTTCTTCAAAACCAGGTTGACTCTGCTTTTCTGGGTGCTTTGCGCATCAATTCCACATCAGTTTGTCCACATAGGTCTGGATGTAACTAGAAGTATCCGCTTCTGTGGTGGCTAACTCAATCCCAGCTCTTGGTACAGCTTCTGTGTTTGCTTGTGTTTTTCCGATAGTATCTATGTACTTTAGAGATTTGAATGCATTGTAGCATGTAACATTTTGTTTTTCAGTTGGCAAACGCTAATTGGTTTCACATGTACACACAACAGGTACACATTCGTGGTGTCAGAGTAAAAAGCTACAGAAACCAGATTAAAAATTATATTTGTGTTTGTAAACATGACATTGTATCCACTTGCCCAAGAAAATGACTTTGCTTTTCTCCAAAACTACATTGACTCTGCTTTTCTGGGTGCTTTGCACAGCAACTCCACACCAGTTTGTCCAGATAGGTTTGGATGAAACCAGAAACATCCGGTTCTGCGGTGGCGAACTCAATCCCAGCTCTTGCTACAGCTATTGTGTTTGCTTGTGTTTTCTCAATAGTATCTGTGGACTTTAGAGATGTGAATGATTTGGAGCAGGTAACATTTTGCTTTTCTGTTGGCTAACAATTACTGGTTTCACATGGAGACACAACAGGTACACATTCGTGTTTTCTGAGTAAAATGTTACAGAAACCAGATTAAAAATTATATTTGCGTTTGTAAACATGACATTGAATCCACTTGCCCAAGAAAAAGACTTTGCTTTTCTCTATAACCAGGTTGACTCTGCTTTTCTACGTGCCTTGCACACCAATTCCACACAAGGTTGTCAAGATAGGGCTGGATGGAAATAGAAATATCCGGTTTTGTGGTTGTGAACTCACTCTGAGCTCTTGCTACGTCTTTCTGTTTGCTTGTGTTTTGTCAATAGTATTTGTTGACTTTAGAGTTGTGAATGCATTGTAGCATGTAATATTTTGTTTTTCTGTTGGCAAATGCTATTTGGTTTCACATGGAGACACAAAAGGTACACAACGTGCTTGCTGAATAAAAAGCTGCAGAAACCAGGTAAAAAAAGATATTGGTGTTTGGAAACATGACATTGAATCAACTTGCACAGGAAAAAGTCTTTGCTTTTCTCCAAAACCAGGTTGACTCTTCTTTTCTGGGTGCTTTGCACACCAACTCCACACCAGTTTGACCAGGTAGTGTGGATGAAACTAGAAATATCGGGTTCTGTGGTGGCTAACTCCATCCCAGCTCTTGCTAGAGCCTCAGAGGTTGCGTATGTTTTCTCGATAGTATCTAAGTTCTTTTGAGGTGTGAATGCATTGTAGGATGTAAGAGTTTTTTTTTTTTTCTGTTGGCGTACGCTAATTGGTTTCACGTTAAGACACAACAGGTACACATTCGTGTTTTCTGAGTTAAAATATGCAGAAAGCATGTTAAAAATGATATTTGTGTTTGTAAACATGACATTGAATCCACTTGCGCAAGAAAAAGACTTTGTTTTTCTCCAAAACCAGGTTGACATTGCGTTTCTGGGTGCTTTGCACACCAATTCACAACAGTTTGTCCAGCTAGGTCTGGATGAAACCAGAAATATCCTGTTCTGTGGTGGTTAAATTAATCCAAGGTCTTGCTACAGCTTCTGTGTTTGCTTGTGTTTTCTCGACAGTACTGTGGATTTTAGAGTTGTGAATGCATTGTGGCATGTAGCATTTTGGTTTTCTATTGGCAAACGCTAATTGGTTTCACATGGAAATACAACAGGCACACATTCGTGTTTTCTGAGTAAAAAGCTGCAGAAACCAGGTTAAAAATGATATTGGTGTTTGTAAACATGACATTTAATCCACCTGTCCAAGAAAAGACTTTGCATTTCTCAAAACCCTGGTTCACTCTGCTTTTCTGGGTGCTTTGCAACAAACTCCACACCAGTTTGTCTGGATAGGGCTGGATGAAACCAGAAATATCTGGTTCTGAGGTGGCTAACTCAATCCCAGCTCTTGCCACAGTTTCTCTGTTTGCTTGTGTTTTCTGGATAGTATCTATGGACTTTAGAGATGTGAATGCATTGTAGCATGCAACATTTCATTTTTCTTTTGGCAAACGCTAAATGGTTTCACATGGAGACACAACAGGTACACATTCGTGTTTTCTGAGTAAAACCTGCAGAAAAGAGGTTAAAAATGATATTTGTGTTTGTAAACATGAAATTGAATACACTTGCCCAAGAAAAGTCTTTGCCTTTCTCCAAAACCAGGTTGACTCTGCTTTTCTGTCTGCTTTGCACTCCAATTCCACAACAGTTTGTCCAGCTGAGTCTGGAAGAAACCAGAAATATCCAGCTCTGTTGTGGCTAACTCAATCCCAGCGCTTGCTGCAGCTTCTGTGTTAGCTTGTGTATTCTGGACAGTATCTATGGACTTTAGAGTTGTGAATGCATTGTAGCATCTAACAGTTTGTTTTTCTGTTTTCAAATGCTAATTGGTTTCACATGGAGACACAACAGGTACAGATTCGTGTTTTCTGATTAAAAAGCTGCAGAAACCATGTTAAAAATGATATTTGTGTTTGTAAACATGACATTGAATTCACTTGCCCAAGAAAAAGACTTTGCTTTTCTCCAAAACCAGGTTGACTCTGCTTTTCTGCATGCCTTGCACACCAGTTCCACAACAGGATGTCAAGATACAGAAATTGGAAATAGAAATATCCGGTCCTGTGTTGGCTCATTCAATCCGAGCTCTTGCTACAGCTTTGTGTTTGCTTGTCTTTTGTCGATAGTATTTGTGGACTTTAGAGTTGTGAATGCATTGTAGCTTGTAACATTCTGTTTTTCTGTTGGCAAACGCTAACTGGTTTCACATGGAGACACAACAGATACACATTCGTGTTTTCTGAGTAAAAAGCTGCAGAAAACAGGTTACTAATGAAATGGGTGTGTCTAAACATGACGTTGAATCCACTTGCACAAAAAAAAGACTTTGCTTTTCTCCAAAACCAGGTTGAATCTGCTTTTCTGGGTGCTTTGCACACGAACTCCCCACTAGTTTGTCCAGATGGTTTTGGATGAAACCAGATATATCCATTTCTATGGTGGCTGGTCAAACCCAGCTGTTGCTACACCTTCTGTGTTTTCTTGTGTTTTGTAGATAGTATCTATGGATTTTAGAGTTGTGAATGCATTGTTACACGTAACATTTTGTTTTTCTGTTGGCAAACGCTATTGGTTTCACATGAAGACACAACAGGTACACACACGTGTTTTCTGAATAAAAATCTGCAGAAACCAGGTTGAAAATGATATTGGTGTTTGTAACCATGACATTGAATCCACTTGCCCAAGAAAAGACTTTGCCTTTCTCCAAAACCAGGTTGACTTTGCTTTTCTGTCTGCATTGCACACCACTTCCACACCAGTTTGTCCAGATAGGTTTGTATGAAACCAGAAATATACGGTTCTGTGTTGGCTAACTCAATCCCAGCTCTTGCTAGATCCTCAGAGTTTGCCTATATTTTCTCGATAGTATCTATGGACTTTAGAGTTGTTAATGCATTGTTGCATGTAACATTTTGTTTTTCTGTTGGCATACGCTAATTGTTTTCACATGGAGACACAACACGTACACATTCCTGTTTTCTGAGTAAAAAGCTGCAGAAACCAGGTTAAAAATGAAATTAGTGTTTGTAAACATGACATTGAATCCACATGCCCAAGAAAAGACTTTGCTTTTCACCAAACCCAGGTTGACTCTGCTTTTCTGGGTGCTTTGCAACAAACTCCACACCAGTTTGTCTGGATAGGGCTGGATGGAACCAGAAATATCTGGTTCAGAGGTGGCTAACTCCATCCCAGCTCTTGCCACAGTTTCTCTGTTTGCTTCTCTTTTATCGATTGTATATGTGGGCTTTAGAGTTGTGAATGCATTGTAGGATGTAACAATCTGTTTTTCTGCTGACAAATGCTAATTGGTTTCACATAGAGACAGAACAGGTACACATTCGTGTTTTCTGAGTAAAAAGCTGCAGAACCAGGTTGAAAATGATATTGGTGTTTGTAAACATGACATTCAATCCACTTGCCCAAGAAAAGACTTTGCTTTTCTCCAAAACGAGGTTGACTCTGCTTTTCTGTCTGCTTTGCACACTAATTCCACAACAGTTTGTCCAGCTAAGTCTGGATGAAACCAGAAATATCCAGTTCTGTGGTGGCTAACTCAATCCCAGCGCTTGCTGCAGCTTCTGTGTTGGCTTGTGTTTTCTGGACAGCATCTATGGACTTTAGAGTTGTGAATGCATTGTAGCATCTAACAGTTTGTTATTCTGTTTTCAAATGCTAATTGGTTTCACATGGAGACACAACAGGTACACATTCGTATTTTCTGATTAAAAAGCTGCAGAAACCATGTTAAAAATGATATTTGTGTTTGCAAACATGACATTGAATTCACTTGCCCAAGAAAAAGACTTTGCTTTTCTCCAAAACCAGGTTGACTCTGCTTTTCTGCATGCCTTGCACACCAATTCCACACGAGGTTGTCAAGATACGGAAATTGGAAATAGAAATATCCGGTTTTGTGGTGGCGATCTCTATGCCAGCTCTTGCTACAGCTTTGTGTTTGCTTGTGTTTTGTCGATAGTATTTGTGGACTTTAGAGTTGTGAATGCAATGTAGCTTGTAACATTCTGTTTTTCTGTTGGCAAACGCTAGTTGGTTTCACATGGAGACACATCAGGTACCCATTCGTGTTTTCTGAGTAAAAAGCTGCAGAAACCAGATTACTAATGATATTGGTGTGTGTAAACATGACATTGAATCCACTTGCCCTAGAAAAAGACTTTACTTTTCTCCAAAAGCAGGTTGACCCTGCTTTTCTGGGTGCTTTGCACATGAACTCCACACCAGTTTGTACAGATGGGTTTGGAGGAAACCAGAAATATCCCGTTCTCTGGTGGCTAACTCAATCCCAGCTCTTGCTACATCTTCCGTGTTTGATTGCATTTTCTGGATAGTATCTGTGGACTTTAGAGTTGTGAATGCATTGTAGCATGTAACATTTTGATTTTCTTTTGGCAAACGCTAATTGGTTTCACATGGAGACACAACAGGTACACACACGTGTTTTCTGAATAAAAACCTGCATAAACCAGGTTAAAAATGGTATTTGTGTTTGTAAACATGACATTGAATCCACTTGCCCAAGAAAAAGACTTTGCTTTTCTTCAAAATCAGGTTGACTCAGATTAACGGGGTGCTTTGCAAACCAACCCCCAACCACTTTGTCTGTAGAGGGCTGTATGAAACCAGAAATATCCTGTTCTTTGGTGGCTAACTCAATCCCAGCTCTTGCTACAGCTTCTGTGTTTGCTTGTGCTTTGTCGATAGTATCTATGGACTTTAGAGTTGTGAATGCATTGTAGCAAGTAACATTTTGTTTTTCTGTTGGCAAATGCTAATTAGTTTCACCTGGAGACACAACAGGTACACATTCGTGTTTTCTGAGTAAAAACTGCAGAAACCAGGTTAAAAATGATATTTGTGTTTGTATACATGACATTGAATCCACTTGCCCAAAAAAAAGACTTTCCTTTTCTCCAAAATCAGGTTGACTCTGCATTTCTGCATGTCTAGCACACCAATTCCACACCAGGTTGTCAAGATACGGCTATTGGAAATAGAAATATCCGGTTCTGTGGTGGCTAACTCAATCCCAGCTCTTGCTACAGCTTCTCGTTTTGCATTTTTTGCGATAGTATCTATGGACTTTAGAGGTGTGAATGCATTGTAGCATGTAACAGTTTGTTTTTCTGTTGGCATACGCTAATTGGATTCACATGGAGACACAACCGGTACACTTTCGTGTTTTCTGAGTAAAATGCTGCAGAAACCAGGTTAAAAATGATATTTGTGTGTGTAAACATGACATTGAATCCACTTGCCCAAGAAAAAGACTTTGCTTTTCTCCAAAACCAGGTTGACTCTGCTTTTCTGGCTGCTTTGCACACCAATTCCACACCAGTTTGTCCAGGTAGGTTTCGATGAAACCAGAAATACCCAGTTCTGTGGTGGCTAAGTCAATCCCAGCTGTTGCTATAGCTTCTGTGTTTTCTTGTGTTTTGTAGATAGTATCTATGTATTTTAGAGTTGTGAATGCATTGTTACACGTAACATTTTGTTTTTTCTGTTGGTAAACGCTAATTGGTTTCACATGAAGACACTACAGGTACACATTCGAGTTTTCTGAGTAAAAAGCTGCAGAAACCAGGTTACAAATGATATTTATGTTTGTAAAAATGACATTGAATCCACTTGCTCAAGAAAATGACTTTGCTTTTCTCCAAAACCAGGTTGACTCTGTTTTCTGGGTGCTTTGCACACGAACTCCACACCAGTTTGTCCAGATAGGGCTGTATAAAACCAGAAATATCCTGTTCTGTGGTGGCTAAGTCAATCCAAGCTCTTGCTACAGCTTCTGTGTTTGCTTTTTTTGTCAATATTATCTATGTACTTTAGTGATGTGAATGAATTGTAGCATGTAACATTTTTTTATGGCAAATTCTAACAGGTTTCACATGGAGACACAACAGGTACACATTCGTGTTTTCTGAGTAAAAAGCTGCAGAAATCAGGTTAAAAATGATATTTGTGTTCGAAAACATGACATTGAATCCTATTGTCCAAGAAAAAGACTTTGCTTTTCTCCAAAACCTGGTTGATTCCGCTTTTCTGGGTGCTTTGCACACCAATTCCACACCAGTTTGTCCAGATAGGGATGGAAGAAACCAGAAATACCCGGTTCTGTGGTGGCTAGCTCAATCCCAGCTCTTGCTACAGTTACTGAGTTTGCTTGTGTCTTCTCAAAAGTATCTGTGCATTTTAGAGTTGTGAATGCATTATAGCATGTAACATTTTGTTTTTCTGTTGGCAAACGCTAATTGGTTTCACATGGAGACACAACAGGTACACATTCGTGTTTTCTTAGTAAAAAGCTGCAGAAACAGGTTACAAATGATATTTGTGTTTGGTAACATGACATTGAATCCACTTGCCCAAGAAAATGACTTTGCTTTTCTCCAAAGACAGGTTGACTCAGCTTTTCTGGGTGCTTTGCACACCAACTGCACACCAATTTGTCCAGATAGGGCTGGATGAAACCAGAAATATCCGGTTCTGTGGTGGCTAACTCAATCCAAGCTCTTGCTACAGCCTCAGAAATTGTTTGTGTTTTCTGGATAGCATCTTTGGAGTTTACAGTTGTGAATGCATTTTAGCATATAACATTTTGTTTTTGTTGGCATACACTAATTGGTTTCACATGGAGACACAACAGGTACACATTCGTGTTTTCTGAGAAAAAGCTGCAGAAACCAGGTTAAAAATGATATTTGTGTGACATTGACTCCACCTGCCCAGGAAACAGACTTTGCTTTTCTCCAAAACCAGGTTGACTCTGCTTTTCTGGGTGCTTTGCACACCAACTCTACACCAGTTTGTTCAGATAGGGCTGGATGAAACCAGAAATATCCGGTTCTGTGCTGGCGAACTCAATCCCACCTATTGCTACAGCTTCTGTGGTTGCTTGTGTTGTGTCGATAGTATCTATGGACTTTAGAGTTGTGAATGCATTGTAGTATGTAACAGTTTTTTTTTATGTTGGTAAATGCTAATTGGTTTCACATTGAGACACAACAGGTACACATTCTTGTTTTCTGAGTAAAAAGCTGCAGAAACCAGGTTAAAAATGATATTGGTGTTTGTAAAAATGACATTGAATCCACTTGCCCAAGAAAAAGACTTTGCTTTTCTCCAAAACCAGGTGGACTTTGCTTTTCTGAGTGCTTTGCACACCAATTCCACAGCAGTTACTCCGGAAAGTACTGGATGAAACCAGAAATATCCGGTTTTGCGGTGGCCAAATCAATCCAAGCTCCTGCTACAGCCTCTGGGTTTGTTTGTGTTTACTCGATAGTATCTATAAACTTTAGACTTGTGAACGCATTGTAGCATGTAACAGTTCGTTTTTCTGTTGGCATACGCTAATTGGTTTCACATGGAGACACAACAGGTTCACATTCGTGTTTTCTGAGTAAAAAGCTGCAGAAACTAGGTTACAAATGATATTGGTGTTTGTAAACATGACATTGAATCCCCTTGCCCAAGTAAAAGGCTTTGCTTTTCTCCAAAACCAGGTTGACTTTGCCTTTCTGGGTGCTTTGCACACCAACTCCCCAAAACTTTTCCGGATAGGGCTGGATGAAACCAGAAATATCCGGTTCTGTGGTGGCTAACTCAATCCCAGCTCTTGCTACAGCCTGTGTGTTTGCTTGTGCTTTGTCGATATTATTTATGGACTTTAGAATTGTGAATGCATTGTAGCATGTAGCATTTTGTTTTTCTAAGAATTCCTGTAAGCTGCTTTTCCTATAAACAGTCTACAGAAATCCTGCATATTGCGAATGCCTACTCCCATGCTACAGAACTGTTCTAAACTGCTTCGTTCCACACCGCTGATCCAGAACTCATGTAAGCTGCACTCACAACGCTCAGGTTACAAAACTCCTGTAAGCTCTGTCTAAGGATACAGACATTGTGCACATTGTGTCATCCTATTCCCAGGCAACAGAACTCTGAAATAGCATTGCACTCCACTAGCATACACAATTGCCGTGAACTGCATCTCTCTACAGCCAGGACGCAGAACGACCATAAGCTGCCCATCCTAGAGTCAGGGTACAGAAATCCCGCATATGGTGAATCTCTACTCCCAAGCTACAGAACACTTCCAAACTGCTTACATCCACACATCCGATACAGAACATATATGCAGGCTACAGACCACTGAAAAAGCTTTGTACTCCACTAGTATACAGAACTCCTGTGAAGTGAATCTCTCTACAACCAGGAAGGAGACTGACCATAAGCTGCCTTTCCTATAGACAGTCTACCGAAATCCCTCATATTGCGAATCCAACTCCCAAGCTACAGAACACTTCCAAACTGCTTACATCCACACATCCGACACAGAACTCATGTGCGCTGCATCTGACGAAACTCAGGTTACAGAACTCGTGTAAACTCTGTCTCCTACACTCAGGCTACAGACATTGCGCATATTGTGTATGCCTATTCCCTTGCTACAGACTGCTGAAACAGATTTGTACTCCACTAGAATACAGAATTCCCCTGAACTGAATCTCTCGACAAGCAGGAAGCAGACCGACCATGATCTGCGTTTCCTATAGACAGGCTACAGAACTCCCACATATTGCGAATTCCTACTCCCGGGGTACAGAACTCTTCCAAACAGCTTCATTCCACACCTCTAATACAGAACTCATGTAAGCTGCATCTGACTACACTCAGGTTTCCAAACACCTGTAAGATCTGTCTAAGGATACAGACATTGCGCACATTGTGTCACCCTTTTCCCAGGCAACAGAACTCTGAAATAGCATTGCACTCCACTAGCATACAGAACTCCCGTGAACTGAATCTGTCTACAGCCAGGACGCAGAACGCCCATAAGCTGCGTTTTCTATAGACAGGCGACAGAAATCCCGCACATTGCGAATGCCTACTCCCAGGCTACAGAACTCTTCCAAACTGCTTCGTTCATCACATCCAATACAGAACTCATGTATGCTGTAAATCACTACACTGGGAATACAGAACTCCTGTATGCTCTCTTTCCTACACTCAGGTTGCTGAAATTGCACACATTGTATAAGCGTATTCCCAGGTTACAGACTGCTGAAACAGCTTTGCACTCCACTAGGATACAGAACCCCGTGAACTGCATCTCTCTACAGAATGTATCCAGAATTCCTATAAGCTGCACATCCCAGAGTCAGGATACAGAAATCCCGCATATTGCGAATGCCTACTCCCAGGGTACAGAACTCTTACAAACTGCTTCGTTCCACACCTCTAATACAGAACTCATGCACGCTGCATCTGACTACACTCACGTTACAGAACTCCTGTAAACTCTGTCTCCTACACTCAGGCTACAGACATTGTGCACATTGTGTATGCCTATTCCCAGGCTACAGACCGCTGAAACAGCTTTGTACTCCACCAGCATACAGAACTCCCGTGAACTGAATCTGTACAGAGCCAGGAAGTAGACCGACCATAAGCTGTGTTTCCTATAGACAAGCTACAGAAATCCCGCATATTGCGAATGCCTACTCCCAGGCTACGGAACTCTTCCAAAATGCTTCGTTCCACACCTGTAATATATAATTCATATGCACTGCATCTGACTCCACTCAGGTTACGGAACTCCTGTAAGCTCTGTCTAACAATACAGACATTGCGCACATTGTGTATGCCTATTCCCAGGCAAAAGAACTCTGAAATAGCATTGCACCCCACTAGCATACAGAACTCCCGTGAACTGAATCTCTCTACAGCCAGGAAGCATACCTACCTTAAGCTGTGTTTCCTATAGACAAGGTACAGAAATCCCACATATTGCGAATCCCTACTCCCAGGCCTCAGAACCCTTCCTAAGTGCTTCGATCCACACCTCCAATACAGAACTCATGTATGCTGTAAATCACTACACTGATAATACAGAACTCCTGTATGCTCTCTTTCCTACACTCAGGCTACCGAAAATGCGCACATTGTGTAAGCGTATTCCCAGGTTACAGACCGGTGAAAAGCTTTGCACTCCACTTGGATAAAGAACCCCGTGAACTGCATCGCTCTACAGAATGTATCCAGAATTCCTCAAGCTGCACATCCCAGATTCAGGATACAGAAATCCCGCATATTGTAAATGCCTACTCCCAGGCTACAGAACTCTTACAAACTGCTTCGTTCCACACCAGTAATACAGAACTCATGCACGCTGCATCTGACTACACTCAATTTACAGAACTCCTGTAAGCTCTGTCTCCTACACTCAGGCTACAGACATTGCACACATTGTGTATGCTATTCCCAGGCTACAGACAACTGAAACAGCTTTGTGCTCCACTAGCATACAGAACTCCCGTGAACTGAATCTCTCTACAGCCAGGAAGCAGACCGACCATAGGCTGCGTTTCCTATAGACAGGCTACAGAAACCCTGCAAATTGTGAATGCCTACTCCCAGGCTACAGAACTCTTCCAAACTGCTTCGTTCCACACCTGTAATGCAGAACTCATGTAAGCTGCATCTGACTACACTCAGGTTACAGAAGTCTTGCATGCTCTGTCTAAGGATACTACATTGTGCACATCATGTCATCCTATTCACAGGCAACAGAACTCTGAAATAGCATTGCACTCCACTAGCTTACAGAACTCCCAGGAACTGTATCTCTCTACAGCCAGGACGCAGAATGCCCATAAGCTTCGCATCCTAGTGTCAAGCTACAGAAATGCCGCATATTGTGATCCCTACTCCCAGGCTACGGAACTCTGCTAAACTGCTTACATCCACACCTCCAATACAGAATTCATGTACACTGCATCTGACTTAATCAGGTTACAGAACTCCTGTAGGCTCTGTCACCTACACTCAGGCTACAGAAATTGCACACAGTGTGAAGGCCTATTCCCAGGCTACAGATCACTAAAACAGCTTTGTATTCCAGTAGCCTACAGAACTGCCATGAACTGAATCTCTCTACAGCCAGGACGCAGAATGAATATAAGCTGCGCATCCTAGAGTCAGGCTACAGAAATGCCGCATAATGAGAATCCCTACTCCCAGGCTACAGAACCCTTCCTAACAGCTTCGATTCACACCTCTGATACAGAATTCATGTATGCTATAAATCACTACACACAGGTTACAAAACTCCTATACGTTCTCTCTCCTACACTCAGGCAACTGAAATTGCGCACATGTGTAAGCCTATTCCGAGGCTACAAAACGCTGAAACAGCTTTGCACAGCACTAGGATACAGAACTCCCGTGAACTGAATCACTCTACAGCCAGGAAGCAGACCGACCATAAGCTGCGTTTCCTATAGACCGGCTACTGAAATCCCGAATATTGCGAATCCCTACTCCCAGGCTACAGAACTCTTACAAACTGCTTCATTACACACCTCCAATACAAAACTCATGTAAGCTGCATCTGACTACACTCAGGTTACAGAACTCCTGTAAGCTCTGCCTAAGGTTACAGACATTGTGCACAATGTGTATGCCTATTCCAAGGCTACAGACCGCTGAAAGAGCTTTGTACTCCACTAGCATACAGAACTCCCATGAACTGAATCTCTCTACAGCCAGGAAGCAGACTGACCATAAGCTGCGTTTCCTACAGACAGGCTACAGACATCCCGCATATTGTGAATACCTACTCCCTGGCTAGATTACCCTTCCTAATAGCTTCATTCCACACCTACGATACAGAACTCAAGTATGCTGTAAATTACTACACTCACGTAACTAAAATCATGTATGCTCTGTCTCCTACACTGACGCTACCGAAATTGCACACATTGTGTAAGTTTATTCCCAAGCTACAGAACACTGAAACAACTTTTTACTCCACTGGCATAAAGAACTCCCATGAACTGAATATCTCTGCAGCCTGTATCCAGAATCCTATAAGCTGCACATCCCAGAATCAGGCTACAGAAATCCTCCATATTGCGAATGCCTACTCCCAGGCTACAGAACTCTTCCTAACTGCTTCCTTACACACCTCAGATACAGAACTCATGTAAGATGCACCTCACTGCACTCAGGTTACAGAAATCCTGTAAGCTCTGTCTAAGGATACAGACATTGTGCACGTTGTGTCATCCTATTCCCAGGCAACAGAACTCTGAAATAGCATTGCACTCCACTAGCATACAGAACTCCCGTTAACTGCATTTCTCTATAGCCCTGATGCAGATTGCCCATCAGCTGCGCATCCTAGAGTTAGGCTACAGAAATCCCACATATTGCGAATGCCTAATCCCAGACTACACAACTCTTAAAAACTGCTTCGTTCCACCCCTCAGATACAGAACTCATGTACGCTGCATCTGACTACTCTCAGGTTACAGATCTCCTGTAAGGTCTGTCTCCTACACTCAGGCTACAGACATTGCGCACATTGTGTATGCCTATTCCCAGGCTACAGACAGATGAAACAGCTTTGTACTCCACTAGCATTCAGAACTCCCGTGAAGTGCATCTCTCTACAGCCAGGAGGCAGACCGACCATTAGCTGCATTTCCTATAGACACGCTACAGAAATCCCGCATATTGCGAATCCCTACTCCCAGGCTATGGAACCCTTCCTAATTGCTTCATCCACACCTCTGATACAGAACTCATGTATGCTTTAAATCACAACACTCAGGTTTCAGAAGTCCTGTACGCTCTGTCTCCTACACTCAGGCTACCGACATTAGTCACATTATGTAAGAGTATTCCCAGGCTACAGACCGCTGAAACAGCTTTGTATTCCACTAGCATACAGAACTCACGTGAACTGAATCTCTCTATAGCCAGGAAGCAGACTTCCCATAATCTGCATTTCCTATAGACAGGCTACATTAATCCCGCATAGTGCGAATGCCTACTCCCAGGCTACAGAACCCTTCCTAACTGCTTCTTTCCACACCTCCGATAAAGAACTCATGTATGTTGTAAATCACTACACTCAGGTTACAGAGCTCCTGTACGCACTCTCTGTTACAATCAGGCTACCAAAATTGTGTACATTGTGTAAGCGTATTCCCAGGCTAAAAACACTGAAAGATCTTTGCACTCTACTAGCATACAGAACTCCCATGAACAGAATTTCTCTACAGCCAGGAAGCAGACTGACCATAAGCTGCATTTCTTATACACAGGCTACAGAAATTGTGCATATTGCGAATGCCTACCCTCAGGCTACAGAACCCTTCCTAACTGCTTTATTCCACACCTCTGATACAGAACTCATGTATGCTGTAAATCAATACACTCAGGTTACAGAACTCCTGTACGCTCTCTCTCCTACACTCAGGCTTCGGAAACTGCATACATTGTGTAAGCGTACTCCCAGGCTACAGAATGCTGAAACAGCGTTGCACTCTGCTGGCATACAGAACTCCCATGAATTGAATCTCTCTAAAGCTTGTATCCAGAATGCCTATAAACAGCGTTTCCTATAGACAGGATACAGAAA
This sequence comes from Sylvilagus floridanus, assembly GCA_949820135.1. NCBI lineage: Eukaryota > Metazoa > Chordata > Mammalia > Lagomorpha > Leporidae > Sylvilagus > Sylvilagus floridanus. Next base: position 29,649,657 of record OX463232.1, read on the forward strand.
TCCCGCATATTGAGAATGCCCACTGCCAGGCTACAGAACTCTTCCAAACTGCTTCGTTCCACACCTGTAATACAGAACTCATGTAAGCAGCATCTGACTAAACTCAGGTTACAGAACTCCTGTAAGCTCTGTCTCCTACACTCAAGCTACAGGCATTGCGCACATTGTGTATGCCTATTCCCAGGCTACAGAGAAATGAAACAGCTTTGTACTCCACTAGCATTCAGAACTCCCGTGAACTGAATCTCTCTACAGCCAGGAAGGAGATCTACCATAAGCTGCGTTTCCTATAGAAAGGCTACAGAAATCCCGCATATCGCGAATGAATACTCCCAGGCTACAGAACTCTTCCAAACTGCTTCGTTCCACACTTGTAATACAGAACTCATTTAAGCTGCATCTGACTACACTCAGGTTACAGAACTCCTGTAAGCTCTGTCTCCTACACTCAGGCTATGGACATTGCGCATATTATGTATGCCTAGCCCAGGATACAGTCCGCTGAAACAGATTTGTACTCCACTAGCATACAGAACTCCCATGAACTGAATCTCTCTACAGCCAGGAAGCAGACTGACCATAAGCTGCGTTTCCTACAGACAGGCTACAGACATCATGCATATTGTGAATACCTACTCCCTGGCTAGAGAACCCTTCCTAATTGCTTCATTCCACACCTATGATACAGAACTCAAGTATGCTGTAAATAACTACACTCACGTAACTGAAATCACATATGCTCTGTCTCCTACATTGATGCTACCGAAATTGCACACATTGTGTAAGCTTATTCCCAGGCTACAGAATGCTGAAACAGCTTTTTACTCCACTAGCATAAAGAACTCCCATGATCTGAATCTCTCTGCAGCCTGTATCCAGAATCCTATAAGCTGCACATCCCAGAGTCAGGTACAGAAATCCTGCATATTGCGAATGCGTAATCCCAGGCTACAAAACTCTTATAAACTGCTTCCTTACACACCTCAGATACAGAACTCATGTAAGATGCACCTCACTGCACTCAGGTTACACAAATCCTGTAAGCTCTGTCTAAGGATACTGATATTGTGCACGTTGTGTGATCCTATTCCCAGGCAACAGATCTCTGAAAGAGCATTCACTCCCCTAGCATATAGAACTCCCATGAACTGAATCTCTCTACAGCCAGATCGCTGAACACCCATCAGCTGCGCATCCTAGACGGGCTACAGAAATCCCGCATATTGCGAATGCCTACTGCCAGTCTACAGAACTCTTCCATAATGCCTCATTCCACAACTCAGATACAGAACTCATGTAAGCTGCATCTGACTACACTCAGGTTATAGAACTCCTGTAAACTCTGTCTCCTTCACTAGGCTACAGACATTGTGCACATTGTGTGTGCCACTTCCCATGCTACAGTCGTGGAAACTGCTTTGTACTCCGCTAGCATACAGATCTCCTGTGATCTGAATCTCTCTGCAGCCATTATGCAGACGGACCATAAGCTGTGTTTCCTATAGAGAGGCTACAGAAATCCCGTATATTGAGAATACCTACTCCCAGGCTACGGAACCCTTCCTAACTGCTTTGTTCTAAACCTCCAATACAGAACTCACGTATCCTGGCTGATATTCATTTAGCCACAACAGAACCGATATTTCTGGTTAGATCCAGACCTACATGGACAACCTCGTGTGGAATTCTTGTGCAAAGGACACAGAGAAGCAGAATCAATCTGGTTTTGGAGAAAAGCAAAGTCTTTTTCTTGGGCAAGTGGATTCATTGTCATGTTCACAAACACAAATATCCTTCTGAACCTGGTTTTTGTAGCATTTTACTCAGAAAACTCGAATGTGTACCTGTTGTTTCTTCATGTGAATCCAATTAGCGTTTGCCAATAGAGAAAAAAAATGTTATATGCCTGAATTCATTCCGAACTCCAAAGTTCATAGTTACTATCCAGAAAACACTAACAAACTCACAGGCTGTTTTAAAAGCTGATATTCATTTAGTCAAAACAGAACTGGATATTTCTGGTTGAATCTAGAGCTATCTGGAAAAACACATGTGGAATTCGTGTGCAAAGGACCCAGAAAAGCAGAATCAAACTGGTTTTGGAGAAAAGCAAAGGCTTTTTCATGGGAAAGTGGATTCAAAGTAATGTTAGCAAACACAAATATCATTTTTAACCTGGTTCTGTAGCATTCTACTCAGAAAACTCTAATGTGTACCTGTTGTGTTTCCATGTGGAACCAATTAGCGTTTGCCAACAAAAAAACAAAGTGTTACATGCCAGAATTCATTGCAAAATCTAAATTTAATAGAAAGTATCCAGGAAACACTAACAAACATACAGGCTGTTTTAAAATCTGATATTCATTAAGCCACAACAAAACGGGATATTTCTTGTTTGATCCAGACCTATCTGGCCAAACTCGTGTGGAATCCGTCTGCAAAGGACTCAGAAAAGCACAGTCAAACCGGTTTTGGAAAAAAGCAAAGGCTTTTTCTTGGGCAAGTGTATTCAATGTCATGTTAGCAAACACAAATATAATTTTTCACCTGGTTTCTAAAGCATTCTACTCAGAAAGCTCAATTGGGTACCTGTTGTGTCTCCATGCGGAACCAATTAGTGTTTGCCAACAAAAAAATGAAGTGTTACATGCCAGAATGCATTCTAAACTCTATAGTTCATAGATAATATGCAGAAAACAGAAACAAACACAGAGGCTGTAGCAAGAGCTGGGATTGAGTTAGGCAGAACACACCCGGATCCTTCTGGTTAGATCCAGACCTATCTGGACAAACTCATGTGTCAAAGCTTGGGCAAAGGACCCAGAAAAGCTGATATTCATTAAGCCACAACAAAACGGAATATTTCTTGTTTGATCCAGACCTATCTGGCCAAACTCGTGTGGAATCCAAGTGCAAAGGACCCAGAAAAGCAGAGTCAAACTAGTTTTGGAGAAAAGCAAGGTCTTTTTCTTGGGCTAGTGGATTCAATGTCATGTTTACAGTGGCAAATATCATGTTGAACCTGGTTTCCGTAGCATTCTACTCAGAAAAATCGAATGTGTACCTTTTGTGTCTCCATGTGAATCCAATTAGCGTTGGCAACAGAAAAACAAAGAGTTACATGCCAGAATTCAATACAATCTCTAACGTACATAGTTAATACCCTGAATACACAAACAAACGCACAGGCTGTTTCAAAAGCTGATATTCATTTAGGCACACCAGAACCGGATATTTCTGGTTTGATCCAGACCTATCTGGACAAAGTCATGTGGAATTCTTGTGCAAAGGACCCAGAAAAGCAGAGTCAAACTGGTTTTGGAGAAAAGCAAAGTCTTTTTCTTGGACAAGTGCATTCAATGTCATGTTTACAAACACAAATATCATTTGTAACCTGCTTTCTGTAGTATTCTACTCAGAAACCTCTTATGTGTACCTGTTGTGTCTCCTAGTGGAACCAATTAGTGTGTGGCAACAAAAAAAATGTTACATGCCAGAATTAATTCCAAACTCTTAAGTTCATAGTTAATATCCAGAAAACACTAACAAACACACAGGCTGTTTTAAAAGCTGATGTTCATTTAGCCAAAAGAGAACCGGATATTTCTGGTTTGATCCAGACCTATCTGGACAAACTCATGTGGAATTCTTGTGCAAAGGATGCAGAGAAGCAGAGGCAAAGTGGTTTTGGATAAAAGCAAAGACTTTTTCATGGGCAAGTGGATTCAATGTCATGTTAGCAAACACAAATATCATTTGTAACCTGGTTTCTGCAGCTTTTTACTCAGACAATATGAATGTGTTCCTGTAGTGTTTCCATGTGAAACCAATTAGCGTTTGCCAACAGAAAAACAATATGTTACATGCTACAATGCATTCACATCTCTAAAGTCCATAGATACTATCGACATAACACAAACAAACTCAAGGATGTAGCAAGAGCTGGGATTGATTTAGCCACCACAGAACCGGATGTTTCTGGGTTCATCCAGCCCTACCTGGACAAACTGGTGTGGAATTGTTGTGCAAAGCACCCAGAGCAGCAGAGTCAACCTGGTTTTGGGGAAAAGCAAAGTCTTTTTCTTCAGTAAGTGTTTTCAATGTCATGTTTACAAACACAAATATCATTTGTAACCTGGTTTCTGCAGCTTTTTACTCAGAAAACACGAATGTGTACCTGTTGTGCCTCCATGTGAAACCAATTAGCGTTTGCCAACAGAAAATCAAAATGTTACATGCTAAAATGCATTCACAACTCTCAGTCCATAGATACAATCGAGAAAACACAAGCAAATACAGAAGCTGTTGCAAGAGCTGGGATTGAGTTAGCCACCAGAGAACCGGATATTTCTGGTTTCATCCAAACCTAACTGAACAAACTGGTGTGGAATTGATGTGCAAAGCACCCAGAAAAACAGAGTCAACCTGGTTTTGGAGAAAAGCAAAGTCTTATTCTTGGGCACATGGAATAATGTCATGTTTACAAACACAAATATCATTTGTTACCTGGTTTCTGCAGCTTTTTACACAGAAAACACGAATGTGTCCCTGCTGTGTCGCATTTGAAACCATTAGCGTTTGCCAATAGAAAACCTAAATGCTACATGCTACAATGCATTCACAACTCTAAAGTCCATAGATACTATTGACAAAACACAAGCAAAAACAAAAGCTGTAGCCACAGCTGGGATTGACTCAGCCACCACAGAACCAGATATTTCTGGTTTCATCCAAACCTAGCTGAACAAACTGGTGTGGAGTTGGTGTGCAAAACACCCAGAAAAGCAGAGTCAACCTGGTTTTGGAGAAAAGCAAAGTCTTTTTCTTGGGCACGTGGATTCAATGTCATGTTTACAAACACCAATATCATTTCTAACCTGGTTTCTGCAGATTTTACTCAGACAACACGAATGTGTACCTGTTGTGTCTCCATGTGAAACCAATTAGCGTTTGCCCACAGAAAAACAAAATGATACAAGCTAGAATGCATTCACAACTCTAAAGTCCATAGATACTATCGACAAAACACAAGCAAACACAGAAGCTGTAGCAAGAGCTTGGATTGACTTAGCCACCAGAGAACCGGATATTTCTGGTTTCATCCAAACCTATCAGGACAAACTGGTGTGGAATTGGTGTGCAAAGCACCCAGAAAAGCAGAGTCAACCTGGTTTTGGAGAAAAGCAAAGTCTTTTCTTGGGCACATGGATTCAATGTCATGTTTACAAACACAAATATCATTTCTAACTTGGTTTCTGCAGCTTTTTACTCAGAAAACATGAATGTGTACCTGTTGTGACTCATTTGAAACCATTAGCGTTTGCCAACATAAAACCTAAATGCTACATGCTACAATGCATTCACAACTCTAAAGTCCATAGATACTGTGGAGAAAACACAAGCAAACACAGAAGCTGTAGCCAGAGCTGGGATTGACTTACCCACCACAGAACCGGATATTTCTGGTTTCATCCAGCCCTATCTGGACAAACTGGTGTGGAATTGGTGTGCAAAGCACCCAGAAAAGCAGAGTCAACAGGGTTTTGGAGAAAGCAAAGTCTTTTTCTTCGGCACGTGGATTCAATGTCATGTTTACAAACACAGATATCATTTTTAACCTGGTTTCTGCAGCTTTTTACTCAGAAAACACGAATATGTCACTGTTGTGTCTCCATGTGAAACCTATTAGCGTTTGCCAACAGAAACACAAACTGTTAGATGCTACTATGCATTCACAACTCTAAAGTCCATAGATACTATCGACAAAACACAAACAAACTCTTAGGATGTAGCAAGAGCTGGGATTGACTGAGCCACCACAGAACCGGATATTTCTGCTTTCATCCAGCCCTATCCGGACAAACTGGTGTAGAATTGGTGTGCAAAGCACCCAGAAAAGCAGAGTCAACCTGGTTTTGGAGAAAGCAAAGTCTTTTTCTTCGGCACATGGATTCAATGTCATGTTTACAAACACAAATATCATTTTTAACCTGGTTTCTGAGGCTTTTTACTCAGAAAACACGAATGTGTACCTGCTGTGACTCATTTGAAACCATTAGCGTTTGCCAACAGAAAACCTAAATGCTAAATACTACAATGCATTCACAACTCTAAAGTCCATAGATACTGTGGAGAAAACACAAGCAAACACAGAAGCTGTAGCCAGAGCTGGGATTGACTTACCCACCACAGAACCGGATATTTCTGGTTTCATCCAAACCTATCTGAACAAACTGGTGTGGAGTTCGTGTGCAAAGCACACAGAAAAGCAGAGTCAACCTGGTTTTGGAGAAAAGCAATGTCTTTTTCTTGGGCAAGTGGATTCAATGTCATGTTTACAAACACAGATATCATTTTTAACCTGGTTTCTGCAGCTTTTTACTCAGAAAACACGAATATGTCACTGTTGTGTCTCCATGTGAAACCTATTAGCGTTTGCCAACAGAAACACAAACTGTTAGATGCTACTATGCATTCACAACTCTAAAGTCCATAGATACTATCGACAAAACACAAACAAACTCTTAGGATGTAGCAAGAGCTGGGATTCACTGAGCCACCACAGAACCGGATATTTCTGGTTTCATCCAGCCCTATCTGGACAAACTGGTGTAGAATTGGTGTGCAAAGCACCCAGAAAAGCAGAGTCAACCTGGTTTTGGAGAAAGCAAAGTCTTTTTCTTCGGCACATGGATTCAATGTCATGTTTACAAACACAAATATCATTTTTAACCTGGTTTCTGCAGCTTTTTACTCAGAAAACACGAATGTGTACCTGCTGTGACTCATTTGAAACCATTAGCGTTTGCCAACAGAAAACCTAAATGCTAAATACTACAATGCATTCACAACTCTAAAGTCCATAGATACTGTGGAGAAAACACAAGGAAACACAGAAGCTGTAGCCAGAGCTGGGATTGACTTACCCACCACAGAACCGGATATTTCTGGTTTCATCCAAACCTATCTGAACAAACTGGTGTGGAGTTCGTGTGCAAAGCAGCCAGAAAAGCAGAGTCAACCTGGTTTTGGAGAAAGCAAAGTCTTTTTCTTGGGCAAGTGGATTCAATGTCATGTTTACAAACACAGATATCATTTTTAACCTGGTTTCTGCAGCTTTTTACTCAGAAAACACGAATATGTCACTGTTGTGTCTCCATGTGAAACCTATTAGCGTTTGCCAACAGAAACACAAACTGTTAGATGCTACTATGCATTCACAACTCTAAAGTCCATAGATACTATCGACAAAACACAAACAAACTCTTAGGATGTAGCAAGAGCTGGGATTCACTGAGCCACCACAGAACCGGATATTTCTGGTTTCATCCAGCCCTATCTGGACAAACTGGTGTAGAATTGGTGTGCAAAGCACCCAGAAAAGCAGAGTCAACCTGGTTTTGGAGAAAGCAAAGTCTTTTTCTTCGGCACATGGATTCAATGTCATGTTTACAAACACAAATACCATTTTTAACCTGGTTTCTGCAGCTTTTTACTCAGAAAACATGAATGTGTACCTGCTGTGACTCATTTGAAACCATTAGCGTTTGCCAACAGAAAACCTAAATGCTAAATGCTACAATGCATTCACAACTCTAAAGTCCATAGATACTATCGACAAAACACAAACAAACTCTTAAGATGTAGCAAGAGCTGGGATTGAATGAGCCAGCACAGGACCGGATATTTTTGCTTTCATCCAGCACTATCTGGACAAACTGGTGTGGAGTTGGTGTGCAAAGCTCCCAGAAAAGCAGAGTCAACCTGGTTTTTGAGAAAAGCAAAGTCTTTTTCTTGGGCAAGTGGATTCAATGTCATGGTTACAAGCACAAATATCATTTACAACCTGGTTTCTGCAGCTTTTTACTCAGAAAACACGAATGTGTACCTTTTTGTCACCATGTGAAACAAATTAGCGTTTGCCAACAGAAAAACAAAATGTTATATGCTGCAATGCATTCACAACTCTAAAGTCCATAGATACGATGGAGAAAACACAAGCAAACACAGAAGCTGTAGCCAGAGCTGGGATTGACTTACCCACCACAGAACCGGATATTTCTGGTTTCATCCAAACCTAGCTGAACAAACTGGTGTGGAGTTCGTGTGCAAAGCACACAGAAAAGCAGAGTCAACCTGGTTTTGGAGAAAAGCAAAGTCTTTTTCTTGGGCAAGTGGATTCAATGTCATGTTTACAAACAGAGATATCATTTTTAACCTGGTTTCTGCAGCTTTTTACTCAGAAAACACGAATATGTCACTGTTGTGTCTCCATGTGAAACCTATTAGCGTTTGCCAACAGAAACACAAACTGTTAGATGCTACTATGCATTCACAACTCTAAAGTCCATAGATACTATCGACAAAACACAAACAAACTCTTAGGATGTAGCAAGAGCTGGGATTCACTGAGCCACCACAGAACCGGATATTTCTGGTTTCATCCAGCCCTATCTGGACAAACTGGTGTAGAATTGGTGTGCAAAGCACACAGAAAAGCAGAGTCAACCTGGTTTTGGAGAAAGCAAAGTCTTTTTCTTCGGCACATGGATTCAATGTCATGTTTACAAACACAAATACCATTTTTAACCTGGTTTCTGCAGCTTTTTACTAATAAAACACGAATGTGTACCCTTAATGGTTTCATGTGAAATCAATTAGCTTTTGCCAACAGAAAACAAAATGTTACGTACAACAATGCATTCACAACTCTAAAGTCCACAGATACTATCGACAAAACACAAGCAAACACAGAAGATTTAGCAACAGCTGGGATTGACTGAGCCACCACAGAACTGGATATTTCTGGTTCCATCCAAACCTATCTGGAAAAACTGGTGTGGAATTGGTGTGCAAAGCACCCAGAAAAGCAGAGTCAACCTGGTTTTTGAGACAAGCAAAGTCTTATTCTTGGGCACATGGATTCAATGTCATGTTTACAAACACAAATATCATTTGTAACCTGGTTTCTCCAACTTTTTACTCAGAAAACACGAATGTGTACCTTTTGTGTATCCATGTGAAACCATTAGCGTTTTCAACAGAAAAACAAAATGTTACATGCTACAATGCATTCACATCTCTAAAGTCCATAGATACTATCGAGAAAACACAAGCAAACACAGAATCTGTAGCCAGAGCTGGGATTGACTGAGCCACAACAGAACTGGATATTTCTGGTTTTATCCAACCTAGCTGTACAAACTGGTGTGGAGTGGGTGTGCAAAGCACCCAGAAAAGCAGAGTCAACCTGGTTTTGGAGAATCAAAGTCTTATTCTTGGGCACATGGATTCAATGTCATGTTTACAAACAGAAATATCATTTCTACCCTAGTTTCTGCAGCTTTTTACTCAGAAAACACGAACATGTACCTGTAGTGTCTCCATGTGAAACCAATTAGCGTTTGCCAACAGAAAAACAAAATGTTACATTTAACAATGCTTTCACAACTCTAAAGTCCATAGGTACTATTGACAAAACACAAGCAAACACAGAAGCTGTAGCAACAGACAGAATTGACTTAGCCACCACAGAACCGGATATTTCTAGTTTCAGCCAAACCTATCTGGACAAACTGGTGTGGAGTTGATGTGCAAAGCACCCAGAAAAGCAGAGTCAACATGGTTTTGGAGAAAAGCATAGTCTTTTTCTTGGGCAAGTGGATTCAATGACATGGTTACAAACACAAATATCATTTCTAACCTGGTTTCTGCAGCTTTTTACTCAGACAATATGAATGTGTTCCTGTAGTGTCTCCATGTGAAACCAATTAGCGTTTGCCAACAAAAAAACAAAATGTTACATGCTACAATGAATTCACATCTCTAAAGTCCATAGATACTATCGACAAAACACAAACAAACTCAAGGATGTAGCAAGAGCTGGGATTGATTTAGCCACCACAGAACCGGATGTTTCTGGGTTCATCCAGCTCTATCTGGACAAACTGGTGTGGAATTGATGTGCAAAGCACCCAGAAAAGCAGAGTCAACCTGGATTTGGAGAAAAGCAAAGTCTTTTTCTTGGGCAGGTGGATTCAATGTCATGTTCACAAACACAAATATCATTTGTAACCTGTTTTCTGCAGCTTTGTACTCAGAAAACACGAATGTGTATCTGTTGTGCCTCCATGTGAACCCAATTAGCGTTTGCCAACAGAAAATCAAAATGTTACATGCTAAAATGCATTCACAACTCTAAGTCCATAGATACTGTGGAGAAACACAAGCAAACACAGAAGCTGTAGCAACAGCAGGGATTGAGTTAGCCACCAGAGAACCGGATATTTCTGGTTTCATCCAAACCTATCTGGAGAAACTAGTGTGGAATTGGTGTGCCAAGCACCCAGAAAAGTGGAATCAACCAGGGGTTGGAGAAAAGCAAAGTCTTTTTCTTGGGAAGTGGATTCAATGTCATGTTTACAAACACAAATATCATTTCTAACCTGGTTTCTGCAGCTTTTTACTCAAAAAACATGAATGTGTACCTGCTGTGACTCATTTGAAACCATTAGCTTTTGCCAACAGAAACCTAAATTCTACATGCTACAATGCATTCACAACTATAAAGTCCACAGATACTATTGACAAAACACAAGCAAACACAGAAGCTGAAGCCAGAGCTGGGATTGACTTAACCACCACAGGACTGGATATTTCTGGTTTCATCCAAACCTATCTGGACAAACTGGTGTGGAATTGGTGTGCAAAGCGCCCAGAAAAGCAGAGTCGACCTGGTTTTGGAGAAAAGCATAGACTTTTTCTTGGGCAAGTGGATTCAATGTCATGTTTACAAACAGAAATATCATTTTTAACCTAGTTTCTGCAGCTTTTTACTCAGAAAACACGAATCTGTACCTGTTGTGCCACCATGTGAAACCAATTAGCGTTTGCCAACAGAAAATCAAAATGTTACATGGTACCATGCATTCACAACTCTACGTCCATAGATACTAATGAGAAAACACAAGCAAATACAGAAGCTGTAGCCAGAGCTGGGATTGACTCAGCCACCACAGAACCAGATATTTCTGGTTTCATCCCAACCTAGCTGAACAAACTGGTGTGGAGTTGGTGTGCAAAGCACCCGGAAAAGCAGAGTCAACCTGGTTTTGGAGAAAAGCAAAGTCTTATTCTTGGGCACGTGGATTCAATGTCATGTTTACAAACACAAATATCATTTGTAACCTGGTTTCTGCATTTTTTTACTCAGAAAACACGAATATGTACCTGTAGTGTCTCCATGTGAAACCAATTAGCGTTTGCCAACAGAAAAACAATATGTTACATGCAACAATGCTTTCACAACTCTAAAGTCCATAGATACTATGGAGAAAACACAGGCTAATATAGAAGCTGTAGCAAGAGCTGGGTTTGAGTTAGCCACCACAGAACCGGATATTTCTGATTTCATCCAAACCTATATGGACAAACTGGTGTGGAGTTGGTGTGCAAAGCACCCAGAAAAGCAGAGTCAACCTGGTTTTGGAGAAATGAGTCTTTTCTTGGGCAAGTGGATTCAATGACATGGTTACAAACAGAAATATAATTTGTAACCTGGTTTCTGCAGCTTTTTACTCAGAAAACACGAATGTGTCCCTGTTGTGTCTCATATGAAACAATTAGCGTTTGCAACAGAAAACCTAAATGCTACATGCTACAATGCATTCACAACTCTAAAGTCCATACATACTCTCGACAAAACATAAACAAACACTTAGGATGTAGCAAGAGCTGGGATTGTCTTATCCAGCACAAAACTGGATGTTTCTGGTTTCATCCAGCCCTATCTGGACAAACTGGTGTGGAATTGGTGTGCAAAGCACCCAGAGCAGCAGAGTCAACCTGGTTTTGGGGAAAAGCAAAGTCTTTTTCTTGGGCAAGTGCATTCAATGTCATGTTTACAAACACAAATATCATTTGTAACCTGGTTTCTGCAGCTTTTTACTCAGAAAACACGAAAGTGTACCTGATTTGTGTACATGTGAAACCAATTTTCATTTGCCAACTGAAAAACAAAATGTTTCATGCTACAATGCATTCACAACTCTAAAGTCCATAGATACTATTGACAAAACACAAGCAAACACAGAAGCTGTAGCAAGAGCTTGGATTGACTTAGCCACCACAGAACTGGATATTTCTGGTTTCATCCAAACCTATCTGGACAAACTGATGTGGAATTGGTGTGCAAAGCACCCAGAAAAGCAGAGTCAACCTGGTTTTCGAGAAAAGCAAAGTCTTTTTTTTTCTTGTGCAAGTGATTTCAATGTCATGTTTACAAACACAAATATCATTTTTAACCTGGTTTCTGCAGTTTTTTACTCAGAAAACACGAATGTGTCCCTGTTGTGTCGCATTTGAAACCAGTAGCGTTTGCCAACATAAAACCTAAATGCTACATGCTACAATGCATTCACAACACTAAAGTCCATAGATACTATTGATAAAACACAAGCAACCACAGAAGCTGTAGCCAGAGCTGGGATTGACTGTGCCACCACAGAACTGGATATTTCTGGTTTCATCCAACCATATCTGAACAAACTGGTGTGGAGTTGGTGTGCCAAGCACACAGAAAAGCAGAGTCAAAGTGGTTTTGGAGAAAAGCAAAGTCTTATTCTTGGGCACATGGATTCAATGTCATGTTTTCAAAAACAAGTATCATTTATAACCTGGTTTCTGCAGCTTTTTACTCAGAAAACACGAATGTGTACCTGTAGTGTCTCCATGTGAAACCAATTAGCGTTTGCCAACAGAAAACCTAAATGCTACATTCTACAATGCATTCACAAATCTAAAGTCCATAGATCCTATTGACAAAACACAAGCAAACCCAGAAGCTGTAGCCAGAGCTGGGATTGACTGAGCCACCACAGAACCGGATATTTCAGGTTTCATCTAGCCCTATCTGGACAAACTGGTGTGAAATTTGTGTGCAAAGCACCCAGAAAAGCAGAATCAACCTGGTTTTCGAGAATAGCAAAGTCTTTTTTTTTTCTTGGGCAAGTGATTTCAATGTCATGTTTACAAACACAAATATCATTTTTAACCTGGTTTCTGCAGCTTTTTACTCAGAAAACATGAATGTGTACCTGCTGTGACTCATTTGAAACCATTAGCGTTTGCCAACAGAAAACCTAAATGCTAAATGCTACAATGCATTCACAACTCTAAAGTCCATAGATACTATTGACAAAACACAAGCAAACACAGAAGCTGTAGCCAGAGCTGGGATTGACTTACCCACCACAGAACCGGATATTTCTGGTTTCATCCAGCCCTATCTGGACAAACTGGTGTGGAATTGGTGTGCAAAGCACCCAGAAAAGCAGAGTCAACCTGGTTTTGGAAAAAAGCAAAGTCTTTTTCTTGGACAGGTGGATTCAATGTCATGTTTACAAACACAAATATCATTTGTAACCTGGTTTCTGCAGCTTTTTACTCAGAAAACACGAATATGTAATTGTTGTGTCTCCATGTGAAACCAATCAGAGTTTGCCAACAGAAAAACAAAATGTTACATGCTACAATGCATTCACATCTCTAAAGTCCATAGATACTATCGACAAAAAACAAGGAAACTCTGAGGATGTAGCAAGAGCTGGGATTGACTGAGCCACCACAGAACGGGATATTTCTGGTTTCATCCAAACATATCTGGAAAAAGCGGTGTGGAATTGGTGTGCAAAGCACCCAGAAAAGCAGAGTCAACCTGGTTTTGGAGAAAAGCAAAGTCTTTTTCTGGGGCACGTGGATTCAATGTCATGTTTACAAACACAAATATCATTTCTAAACTAGTTTCTGCAGCTTTTTACTCAGAAAACACGAATGTGTCCCTGTTGTGTCTCATTTGAAACCATTAGCATTTTCCAACAGAAAACCTAAATGCTAAATGCTACAATGCATTCACAACTCTAAAGTCCATAGATACTGTGGAGAAAACACAAGCAAACACAGAAGCTGTAGCCAGAACTGGGATTGACTTACCCACCACAGAACTGGATATTTCTGGTTTCATCCAAACCTAGCTGAACAAAGTGGTGTGGAGTTGGTGTGCAAAGCACCCAGAAAAGCAGAGTCAACCTGGTTTTGGAGAAATGCAGTCTTTTTCTTGGGCAAGTGGATTCAATGTGATCGTTAAAAGCACAAATATCATTTTTTAACTGGTTTCTGCAGCTTTTTACTCAGAAAACACGAATGTGTACCTTTGTGTCACCATGTGAAACAAATTAGCGTTTGTCAACAGAAAAACAAAATGTTACATGCTACAATGCATTCACAATTCTAAAGTCCATAGACTATCAAGAAAACACAAGCAAACACAGAAGCTGTAGCAACAGCTGGAATTGACTTAGCCACCACAGAACCGTATATTTCTGGTTTCATCGAAACATATCTGGACAAACTGTTTTGGAATTTGTGTGCAAAGCACTCAGAGCAGCAGAGTCAACCTGGTTTTGGAGAAAAGCAAAGTCTTTTTCTTAGAAAAGTGGATTCAATGTCATGTATACAAACAAAAATATCACTTTTAACCTGGATTCTACAGATTTTACTCAGAAAACACGAATGTGTACCTGTTGTGACTCATTTGAGACCATTAGCGTTTGCCAACAGAAAACCTAAGTGCTACATGCTACAAGCATTCACAACTCTAAAGTCCATAGATACTATTGACAAAACACACAAAAACTCTTAGGATGTAGCAAGAGCTGGGATTGACAGAGCCACCACAGAACCGGATATTTCTGGTTTCATCCAAACATATCTGGAAAAAGTGGTGTGGAATTGGTGTGCAAAGAACCCAGAAAAGAGAGTCAACCTGGTTTTGGAGAAAAGCAAAGTCTTTTTCTTGGGCACATGGATTCAATGTCAAGTTCACAAACACAAATATCATTTTTAACCTGGTTTCTGCAGCTTTTTACTCAGAAAACACGAATATGTCACTGTTGTGTCTCCATGTGAAACCTATTAGCGTTTGCCAACAGAAAAACAAAATGTTACATGCAACAATGCATTCAGATCTCTATAGTCCATAGATACTACCGAGAAAACACAAGCAAACACAGAAGCTGTAGCCAGAGCTGGGATTGACTTACCCACCACAGAACCGGATATTTCTGGTTTCATCCAAACCTAGCTGAACAAACTGGTGTGGAGTTGGTGTGAGGGCACCCAGAAAAGCAGAGTCAACCTGGTTTTGGAGAAAAGCAAAGTCTTTTTCTTGGGCAAGTGGATTCAATGTCATGTTTACAAACACCAATATCATTTCTAACCTGGTTTCTGCAGATTTTACTCAGACAACACGAATGTGTACCTGTTGTGTCTCCATGTGAAACCAATTAGCATTTGCCAACAGAAAATCAAAATGTTACATGCTACGATGCATTCAAATCCCTAAGTCCATAGATACTATCGACAAAACACAAACAAACTCTTAGGATGTAGCAAGAGCTGGGATTGACTGAGCCACCACAGAACCGGATATTTCTGGTTCCATCCAGCCCTATCTGGACAAACTGGTGTGGAATTTTTGTGCAAAGCACCCAGAAAAGCAGAGTCAACCTGGTTTTGGAGAAAGCAAAGTCTTTTTCTTGGACAGGTGGATTCAATGTCATGTTTACAAACACAAATATGATTTTTAACCTGGTTTCTGCAGCTTTTTACTCAGAAAACACGAATGTGTACCTGCTGTGACTCATTTGAAACCATTAGCGTTTGCCAACAGAAAACCTAAATGCTAAATGCTACAATGCATTCACAACTCTAAAGTCCATAGATACTGTGGAGAAAACACAAGCAAACACAGAAGCTGTAGCCAGAGCTGGGATTGACTTACGCACCACAGAACGGATATTTCTGGTTTCATCCAAACCTAGCTGAACAAACTGGTGTGGAGTTCGTGTGCAAAGCACACAGAAAAGCAGAGTCAACCTGGTTTTGGAGAAAAGCAAAGTCTTTTTCTTGGGCAAGTGGATTCAATGTCATGTTTACAAACACAGATATCATTTCTAACCTGGTTTCTGCAGGTTTTTACTCAGAAAACACGAATATGTCACTGTTGTGTCTCCATGTGAAACCTATTAGCGTTTGCCAAGAGAAAACCTAAATGCTAAATGCTACAATGCATTCACAACTCTAAAGTCCAAAGATACTGTGGAGAAAACACAAGCAAACACAGAAGCTGTAGCCAGAGCTGGGATTGACTTACCCACCACAGAACCGGATATTTCTGGGTTCATCCAGCCCTATCTGGACAAACTGGTGTGGAATTGGTGTGCAAAGCACCCAGAAAAGCAGAGTCAACAGGGTTTTGGAGAAAGCAAAGTCTTTTTCTTCGGCACGTGGATTCAATGTCATGTTTACAAACACAGATATCATTTTTAACCTGGTTTCTGCAGCTTTTTACTCAGAAAACACGAATATGTCACTGTTGTGTCTCCATGTGAAACCTATTAGCGTTTACCAACAGAAACACAAACTGTTAGATGCTACTATGCATTCACAACTCTAAAGTCCATAGATACTATCGACAAAACACAAACAAACTCTTAGGATGTAGCAAGAGCTGGGATTGACTGAGCCACCACAGAACGGGATATTTCTGGTTTCATCCAGCCCTATCTGGACAAACTGGTGTAGAATTGGTGTGCAAAGCACCCAGAAAAGCAGAGTCAACCTGGTTTTGGAGAAAGCAAAGTCTTTTTCTTCGGCACATGGATTCAATGTCATGTTTACAAACACAAATATCATTTTTAACCTGGTTTCTGCAGCTTTTTACTCAGAAAACACGAATGTGTACCTGCTGTGACTCATTTGAAACCATTAGCGTTTGCCAACAGAAAACCTAAACGCTAAATGCTACAATGCATTCACAACTCTAAAGTCCATAGATACTGTGGAGAAAACACAAGCAAACACAGAAGCTGTAGCCAGAGCTGTGATTGACTTACCCACCACAGAACCGGATATTGCTGGTTTCATCCAAACCTAGCTGAACAAACTGGTGTGGAGTTCGTGTGCAAAGCACACAGAAAAGCAGAGTCAACCTGGTTTTGGAGAAAAGCAAAGTCTTTTTCTTGGGCAAGTGGATTCAATGTCATGTTTACAAACACAGATATCATTTTTAACCTGGTTTCTGCAGCTTTTTACTCAGAAAACCCGAATATGTCACTGTTGTGTCTCCATGTGAAACCTATTAGCGTTTGCCAACAGAAACACAAACTGTTAGATGCTACTATGCAATCACAACACTAAAGTCCATAGATACTATCGACAAAACACAAATAAACTCTTAGGATGTAGCAAGAGCTGGGATTCACTGAGCCACCACAGAACCGGATATTTCTGGTTTCATCCAGCCCTATCTGGACAAACTGGTGTAGAATTGGTGTGCAAAGCACCCAGAAAAGCAGAGTCAACCTGGTTTTGGAGAAAGCAAAGTCTTTTTCTTCGGCACATGGATTCAATGTCATGTTTACAAACACAAATACCATTTTTAACCTGGTTTCTGCAGCTTTTTACTCAGAAAACATGAATGTGTACCTGCTGTGACTCATTTGAAACCATTAGCGTTTGCCAACAGAAAACCTAAATGCTAAATGCTACAATGCATTCACAACTCTAAAGTCCATAGATACTGTGGAGAAAACACAAGCAAACACAGAAGCTGTAGCCAGAGCTGGGATTGACTTACCCACCACAGAACCGGATATTTCTGGTTTCATCCAAACCTAGCTGAACAAACTGGTGTGGAGTTGGTGTGCAAAGCACCCAGAAAAGCAGAGTCAACCTGGTTTTGGAGAAAAGCAAAGTCATTTTCTTGGACAGGTGGATTCAATGTCATGTTTACAAACACAAATATCATTTCTAACCTGGTTTCTGCAGCTTTTTACTCAGAAAACACGAATATGTCACTGTTGTGTCTCCATGTGAAACCTATTAGAGTTTGCCAACAGAAAAACAAAATGTTACATGCTACAATGCATTCACATCTCTAAAGTCCATAGATACTATCGACAAAACACAAACAAACTCTTAGGATGTAGCAAGAGCTGGGATTGAATGAGCCAACACAGGACCGGATATTTTTGCTTTCATCCAGCACTATCTGGACAAACTGGTGTGGAGTTGGTGTGCAAAGCTCCCAGAAAAGCAGAGTCAACCTGGTTTTTGAGAAAAGCAAAGTCTTTTTCATGGGCAAGTGGATTCAATGTCATGGTTACAAGCACAAATATCATTTACAACCTGGTTTCTGCAGCTTTTTACTCAGAAAACACGAATGTGTACCTTTGTGTCACCATGTGAAAGAAATTAGCGTTTGCCAACAGAAAAACAAAATGTTACATGCTGCAATGCATTCACAACTCTAAAGTCCATAGATACTATCGAGAAAACACAAGCAAACACAGAAGCTGTAGCCAGAGCTGGGATTGACTTACCCACCACAGAACCGGATATTTCTGGTTTCATCCAAACCTAGCTGAACAAACTGGTGTGGAGTTGGTGTGAGGGCACCCAGTAAAGGAGAGTCAACCTGGTTTTGGAGAAAAGCAAAGTCTTTTTCTTGGGCAAGTGGATTCAATGTCATGTTTACAAACACCAATATCATTTCTAACCTGGTTTCTGCAGATTTTACTCAGACAACACGAATGTGTACCTGTTGTGTCTCCATGTGAAACCAATTAGCGTTTGCCCACATAAAAACAAAATGATACAAGCTACAATGCATTCACAACTCTAAAGTCCATAGATACTATCGACAAAACACAAGCAAACACAGAAGCTGTAGCAAGAGCTGGGATTGACTTAGCCACCACAGAACCGGATATTTCTGGTTTCATCCAAACCTATATGGACAAACTGGTGTGGAATTGGTGTGCAAAGCACCCAGAAAAGCAGAGTCAACCTGGTTTTGGAGAAAGCAAAGTCTTTTTCTTCGGCACATGGATTCAATGTCATGTTTACAAACACAAATATCATTTTTAACCTGGTTTCTGCAGCTTTTTACTCAGAAAACACGAATGTGTACCTGCTGTGACTCATTTGAAACCATTAGCGTTTGCCAACAGAAAACCTAAATGCTAAATGCTACAATGCATTCACAACTCTAAAGTCCATAGATACTGTGGAGAAAACACAAGCAAACACAGAAGCTGTAGCCAGAGCTGGGATTGACTTACGCACCACAGAACGGATATTTCTGGTTTCATTCAAACCTAGCTGAACAAACTGGTGTGGAGTTCGTGTGCAAAGCACACAGAAAAGCAGAGTCAACCTGGTTTTGGAGAAAAGCAAAGTCTTTTTCTTGGGCAAGTGGATTCAATGTCATGTTTACAAACACAAATATCATTTGTGACCTGGTTTCTGCAGCTTTTTACTCAGAAAACACGAATATGTCACTGTTGTGTCTCCATGTGAAACCTATTAGCGTTTGCCAACCGAAAAACAAAATGTTACATGCTACAATGCATTCACATCTCTAAAGTCCATAGATACTATCAACAAAACACAAACAAACTCTTAGGATGTAGCAAGAGCTGGGATTGACTGATCCAACACAGAACCGGATATTTTTGCTTTCATCCAGCACTATCAGGACAAACTGGTGTGGAGTTGGTGTGCAAAGCTCCCAGAAAAGCAGAGTCAACCTGGTTTTTGAGAAAAGCAAAGTCTTTTTCTTGGGCAAGTGGATTCAATGTCATGGTTACAAGCACAAATATCATTTACAACCTGGTTTCTGCAGCTTTTTACTCAGAAAACACGAATGTGTACCTTTGTGTCACCATGTGAAACAAATTAGCGTTTGCCAACAGAAAAACAAAATGTTACATGCTGCAATGCATTCACAACTCTAAAGTCCATAGATACTATCGAGAAAACACAAGCAAACACAGAAGCTGTAGCCAGAGCTGGGATTGACTGAGCCACCACAGAACCGGATATTTCTGGTTTCATCCAAACCTAGCTGAAAAAACTGGTGTGGTGTTGGTGTGAGGGCACCCAGAAAAGCAGAGTCAACCTGGTTTTGGAAAAAAGCAAAGTCTTTTTCTTGGGCAAGTGGATTCAATGTCATGTTTACAAACACCAATATCATTTCTAACCTGGTTTCTGCAGATTTTTACTCAGAAAACACGAATGTGTATCTGTTGTGTCTCCATGTGAAACCAATTAGCGTTTGCCCACAGAAAAACAAAATGATACAAGCTACAATGCATTCACAACTCTAAAGTCCATAGATACTATCGACAAAACACAAACAAACTCTTAGGATGTAGCAAGAGCTGGGATTCACTGAGCCACCACAGAACCGGATATTTCTGGTTTCATCCAGCCCTATCTGGACAAACTGGTGTGGAATTGGTGTGCAAAGCACCCAGAAAAGCAGAGTCAACCTGGTTTTGGAGAAAGCAAAGTCTTTTTCTTGGGCACATGGATTCAATGTCATGTTTACAAACAGAAATATCATTTTTAACCTGGTTTCTGCAAGTTATTACTCAGAAAACACGAATGTGTACCAGCTGTGACTCATTTGAAACCATTAGCGTTTGCCAACAGAAAACCTAAATGCTAAATGCTACAATGCATTCACATCTCTAAAGTCCATAGATACTATCGACAAAACACAAACAAACTCTTAGGATGTAGCCAGAGCTGGGATTGACTGAGCCACCACAGAACCGGATATTTCTGGTTTCATCCAGTCCTATCTGGACAAACTGGTGTGGAGTTGGTGTGCAAAGCACCCAGAAAAGCAGAGTCAACCTGGTTTTGGAGAAAAGCAAAGTCTTTTTCTTGGACAGGTGGATTCAATGTCATGTTTACAAACACAAATATCATTTGTGACCTGGTTTCTGCAGCTTTTTACTCAGAAAACACGAATATGTCACTGTTGTGTCTCCATGTGAAACCTATTAGCGTTTGCCAACAGAAAAACAAAATGTTACATGCTACAATGCATTCACATCTCTAAAGTCCATAGATACTATCAACAAAACACAAACAAACTCTTAGGATGTAGCAAGAGCTGGGAATGACTGATCCAACACAGAACCAGATATTTTTGCTTTCATCCAGCACTATCAGGACAAACTGGTGTGGAGTTGGTGTGCAAAGCTCCCAGAAAAGCAGAGCCAACCTGGTTTTTGAGAAAGGCAAAGTCTTTTTCTTGGGCAAGTGGATTCAATGTCATGGTTACAAGCACAAATATCATTTACAACCTGGTTTCTGCAGCTTTTTACTCAGAAAACACGAATGTGTACCTTTGTGTCACCATGTGAAACAAATTAGCATTTGCCAACAGAAAAACAAAATGTTACATGCTGCAATGCATTCACAACTCTAAAGTCCATAGATACTATCGAGAAAACACAAGCAAACACAGAAGCTGTAGCCAGAGCTGGGATTGACTTACCCACCACAGAACCGGATATTTCTGGTTTCATCCAAACCTAGCTGAAAAAACTGGTGTGGTGTTGGTGTGAGGGCACCCAGAAAAGCAGAGTCAACCTGGTTTTGGAAAAAAGCAAAGTCTTTTTCTTGGGCAAGTGGATTCAATGTCATGTTTACAAACACCAATATCATTTCTAACCTGGTTTCTGCAGATTTTACTCAGAAAACACGAATGTGTACCTGCTGTGACTCATTTGAAACCATTAGCGTTTGCCAACAGAAAACCTAAATGCTAAATGCTACAATGCATTCACAACTCTAAAGTCCATAGATACTGTGGAGAAAACACAAGCAAACATAGAAGCTGTAGCCAGAGCTGGGATTGACTTACCCACCACAGAACCGGATATTTCTGGTTTCATCCAAACCTAACTGAACAAACTGGTGTGGAGTTGGTGTGCAAAGCACCCAGAAAAGCAGAGTCAACCTGGTTTTGGAGAAAAGCAATGTCTTTTTCTTGGACAAGTGGATTCAATGTCATGTCTACAAACACAAAAATCATTTGTGACATGGTTTCTGCAGCTTTTTACTCAGAAAACACGAATATGTCACTGTTGTGTCTCCATGTGAAACCAAGTAGCGTTTGCCAACAGAAAAACAAAATGTTACATGCTACAATGCATTCACATTTCTAAAGTCCATAGAAACTATCGATAAAACACAAACAAACTCTTAGGATGTAGCAAGAGCTGGGATTGACTGAGCCACCACAGAACCGGATATTTCTGGTTTCACCCAGCCCTATCTGGACAAACTGGTGTGGAATTGGTGTGCAAAGCACCCAGAAAAGCAGAGTCAACCTGGTTTTGGAGAAAAGCAAAGTCTTTTTCTTGGGCAAGTGGATTCAATGTCATGTTTACAAACACAAATATCACTTTCAACCTGGTTTCTGCAGCTTTTTACACAGAAAACACGAATGTGTATCTGTTGTGCCTCCATGTGAAACCAATTAGGATTTGCCAAAAGAAAATTAAAATGTTACATGCTACGATGCATTCACAACTCTAAGTCCATAGATACTATCGAGAAAACACAAGCAAATATAGAAGCTGTAGCAAGAGCTGGAATTGACTTAGCCAACACAGAACAGGATATTTCTGGTTTCATCCAGCCCTATCTGGACAAACTGGTGTGGAATTGGTGTCCAAAGCACCCAGAAAAGCAGAGTCAACCTGGTTTTGGAGAAAAGCAAAGTCTTTTTCTTGGGCAAGTGGATTCAATGTAATGTTTACAAACACAAATATCATTTACAACCTGGTTTCTGCAGCTTTTTACTCAGAAACACAAATGTGTATCTGTTGTGCCTCCATGTGAAACCAATTAGCGTTTGCCAACATAAAATCAAAATGCTACATGCTACAATGCAATCACAACTCTAAAGTCCATAGATACTATTAACAAAACACAAATAAACTCTTAGGATGTAGCAAGAGCTGGGATTGACTGAGCCACCACAGAACCGGATATTTCTGGTTTCATCCATCCCTATCTGGACAAACTGGTGTGGAATTGCTTTGCAAAGCACCCAGAAAAGCAGAGTCAACCTGGTTTTGGAGAAAAGGAAAGTCATTTTCTTGGGCAAGTGGATTCAATGTCTTGTTTACAAACAGAAATATCATTTACAACCTGGTTTCTGCAGCTTTTTACTCAGAAAACATGAATGTGTACCTGCTGTGACTCATTTGAAACCATTAGCGTTTGCCAACAGAAAACCTAAATGCTTAATGCTACAATGCATTCACATCTCTAAAGTCCATAGATACTATTGACAAAACACAAACAAACTCTTAGGATTTAGCAAGAGCTGGGATTGACTGAGCCACCACAGAACCGGATATTTCTGGTTTCATCCAGCCCTATCTGGACAAACTGGTGTGGAATTGGTGTGCAAAGCACCCAGAAAAGCAGAGTCAACCTGGTTTTGGAGAAAAGCAAAGTCTTTTTCTTGGTCACATGGATTCAATGTCATGTTTACAAGCACAAGTATCAGTTTTAAACTGGTTTCTGCAGCTTTTTACTCAGAAAACACGAACGTGTACCTGTTGTGTCTCCATGTGAAACCAATTAGCGTTTTCCCACAGAAAAACAAAATGTTACATGCAACAATGCATTCACAACTCTAAAGTCCATAGATACTATGGAGAAAACACAAGCTAATATAGAAGCTGCAGCAAGAGCTGGGTTTGAGTTAGCCACCACAGAACCGGATATTTCTGATTTCATCCCAACCTATCTGGACAAACTGGTGTGGAGTTGGTGTGCAAAGCACCCAGAAAAGCAGAGTCAACCTGGTTTTGGAGAAATGCAGTCTTTTTCTTGGGCAAGTGGATTCAATGTCATGGTTACAAGCACAAATATCATTTTTAACCTGGTTTCTGCAGCTTTTTACTCAGAAAACACGAATGTGTAACTTTGTGTCACCATGTGAATCTAATTAGCGTTTGCCAACAGAAAAACAAAATGTTACATGATACAATGCATTCACAACTCTAAAGTCCATAGACTATCGAGAAAACACAAGCAAACACAGAAGCTGTAGCAACAGCTGGAATTGACTTAGCCACCACAGAACCGGATATTTCTGGTTTCATCCAAACATATCTGGACAAACTGGTGTGGAATTCGTGTGCAAAGTACCCAGAGCAGCAGAGTCAACCTGGTTTTGGAGAAAAGCAAAGTCTTTTTCTTGGACAAGTGGATTCAATGTCATGTTTACAAACACAAATATCATTTTCAACCTGGTTTCTGCAGCTTTTTACTCAGAAAACACGAATGTGTATCTGTTGTGCCTCCATGAGGAACCTATTAGCATTTGCCAACAGAAAATCAAAATGTTACATGCTAAAATTCATTCACAAAACTAAAGTCCATAGATACTATCGACAAAACACAAGCAAACACAGAAGCTGTAGCAAGAGCTTGGATTGACTTAGCCACCACAATACTGGATATTTCTGGTTTCATCCAAACATATCTGGACAAACTGGTGTGGAATTGGTGTGCAAAGCACCCAGAAAAGCAGAGTCAACCTGGTTTTGGAGAAAAGCAAAGTCTTTTTCTTGGGCACATGGATTCAATGTCATGGTTACAAGCACAAATATCATTTACAACCTGGTTTCTGCAGATTTTTACTGAGAAAACTTGAATGTGTACCTGTTGTGACTCATTTGAAACCATTAGCGTTTGCCAACACAAAACCTAAATGCTACATGCTACAATGCATTCACAACTCTAAAGTCCATAGATACTATTGACAAAACACAAAAAAACTCTTAGGATGTAGCAAGAGCTGGGATTGACTGAACCACCACAGAACCTGATATTTCTGGTTTCATCCAAACCTATCTGGACAAACTGGTGTGGAATTGGTGTGCAAAGCACCCAGAAAAGCAGAATCAACCTGGTTTTGGAGAAAAGCAAAGTCTTTTTCTTGGGCAAGTGGATTCAATGTCACGTTTACAAACACAAATATCATATTTAACCTGGTTTCTGCAGCTTTTCACTCAGAAAACACGAATGTGTACCTGTTGTATCTGCATGTGAAACAAATTAGCGTTTGCCAACAGAAAAACCAACTGTTACATGCTACAATTCATACGCAACTCTAAAGTCCATAGATACTATCTAGAAAATACAAGCAAACACAGAAGCTGTAGCAACAGCTGGAATTGACTTAGCCACCACAGAACTGGATATTTCTGGTTTCATCCAAACCAATCTGGACAAACTGGTGTGGAATTGGTGTGCAAAGCACCCAGAAAAGCAGAGTCAACCTGGTTTTGGAGAAAAGCAAAGTCTTTTTCTTGGGCAAGTGGATTCAATGTCATGTTTACAAGCACAAGTATCATTTGTAACCTGGTTTCTGCAGCTTTTTACTCAGAAAACACGAATGTGTACCTGTTGTGTCTCCATGTGAAACCAATTAGCGTTTGCCCACAGCAAAATTAAATGTTACATGCAACAATGCATTCACAACTCTAAAGTCCATAGATACTATCGACAAAACACAAGCAAACACAGAAGCTGTAGCAAGTGCTTGATTTGACTTAGCCACAACAGAACCGGATATTTCTGGTTTCATCCAAACCTATCTGGACAAACTGGTGTGTAATTGGTGTACAAAGCACCCAGAAAAGCAGAGTCAACAGGGTTTTGGAGAAAAGCAAAGTCTTTTTCTTGGGCACATGGATTCAATGTCATGTTTACAAACACAAATATCATTTCTAACCTGGTTTCTGCAGCTTTTTACTGAAGAAAATATGAATGTGTACCTGTTGTGACTCATGTGAAACAAATTAGCGTTTGCCAACAGAAAACCTAAATGCTACATGCTACAATGCATTCACAACTCTAAAGTCTATAGATACTATCGACAAGACACAAACAAACTCTTAGGATGTAGCAAGAGCTGGGATTGACTGAGCCACCACAGAACCGGATATTTCTGGTTTCATCCAAACCTATTTGGACAAACTGGTGTGGAATTGGTGTGCAAAGCACCCAGAAAAGCAGAGTCAACCTGGTTTTGGAGAAAAGCAAAGTCTTTTTCTTGGGCAAGTGGATTCAATGTCATGTTTACAAACACAAATATCATTTTTAACCTGGTTTCTGCAGCTTTTTACTGAGAAAACATGAATGTGTACCTGCTGTGTCTCATTTGAAACCATTAGCGTTTGCCAACAGAAAACCTAAATGCTAAATGCTACAATGCATTCACAACTCTAAGTCCATAGATACTATCGAGAAAACACAAGCAAACACAGAAGCTGTAGCCAGAGCTGGGATTGAGTTAGCCAGCACAGAACCGGATATTTCTGGTTTCATCCAAACCTAGCTGAACAAACTGGTGTGGAGTTGGTGTGCAAAGCACCCTGAAAAGCAGAGTCAACCTGGTTTTGGAGAAAAGCAAAGTCTTTTTCTTGGGCACATGGATTCAATGTCATGGTTACAAGCACAAATATCATTTACAACCTGGTTTCTGCAGATTTTTACTGAGAAAACTTGAATGTGTACCTGTTTTGACTCATTGAAACCATTAGCGTTTGCCAACACAAAACCTAAATGCTACATGCTACAATGCATTCACAACTCTAAAGTCCATAGATACTATTGACAAAACACAAAAAAACTCTTAGGATGTAGCAAGAGCTGGGATTGACTGAACCACCACAGAACCTGATATTTCTGGTTTCATCCAAACCTATCTGGACAAACTGGTGTGGAATTGGTGTGCAAAGCACCCAGAAAAGCAGAGTCAACCTGGTTTTGGAGAAAAGCAAAGTCTTTTTCTTGGGCAAGTGGATTCAATGTCACGTTTCCAAACACAAATATCATATTTAACCTGGTTTCTGCAGCTTTTCACTCAGAAAACACGAATGTGTACCTGTTGTATCTGCATGTGAAACAAATTAGCGTTTGCCAACAGAAAAACCAACTGTTACATGCTACAATTCATACGCAACTCTAAAGTCCATAGATACTATCCAGAAAATACAAGCAAACACAGAAGCTGTAGCAACAGCTGGAATTGACTTAGCCACCACAGAACTGGATATTTCTGGTTTCATCCAAACCAATCTGGACAAACTGGTGTGGAATTGGTGTGCAAAGCACCCAGAAAAGCAGAGTCAACCTGGTTTTGGAGAAAAGCAAAGTCTTTTCTTGGGCACATGGATTCAATGTCATGTTTACAAACACAAATATCATTTCTAACCTGGTTTCTGCAGCTTTTTACTCAGAAAACATGAATGTGCACCTGTTGAGACTCATTTGAAACCATTAGCGTTTGCCAACAGAAAACCTAAATGCTAAATGCTACAATGCATTCACAACTCTAAAGTCCATAGATATTATTGACAAAACAAAAAAATATTTAGGATGTAGCAAGAGCTGGGATTGACTGAGCCACCACAGAACCGGATATTTCTGGTTTCATCCAGCCCTATCTGGACAAACTGGTGTGGAATTGGTGTGCAAAGCACCCAGAAAAGCAGAGTCAAACTGGTTTTGGAGAAAGCAAAGTCTTTTTCTTGGGCACATGGATTCAATGTCATGTTTACAAACACAAATATCATTTTTAACCTGGTTTCTGCAGCTTTTTACTGAGAAAACATGAATGTGAACCTGCTGTGACTCATTTGAAACAATTAGCGTTTGCCAACAGAAAACCTAAATGCTAAATGCTACAATGCATTCACAACTCTAAGTCCATAGATACTGTGGAGAAAACACAAGCAAACACAGAAGCTGCAGCCAGAGCTGGGATTGACTTACCCACCACAGAACCGGATATTTCTGGTTTCATCCAGTCCTATCTGGAAAAACTGCTGTGGAATTGGTGTGCAAAGCACCCAGAAAAGCAGAGTCAACCTGGTTTTGGAGAAAAGCAAAGTCTTTTTCTTGGGCAAGTGGATTCAATGTCATGTTTACAAGCACAAGTATCATTTGTAACCTGGTTTCTGCAGCTTTTTACTCAGAAAACACGAATGTGTACCTGTTGTGTCTCCATGTGAAACCAATTAGCGTTTGCCCACAGCAAAATAAAATGTTACATGCAACAATGCATTCACAACTCTAAAGTCCATAGATACTATCGACAAAACACAAGCAAACACAGAAGCTGTAGCAAGTGCTTGATTTGACTTAGCCACAACAGAACCGGATATTTCTGGTTTCATCCAAACCTATCTGGACAAACTGGTGTGGAATTGGTGTACAAAGCACACAGAAAAGCAGAGTCAACAGGGTTTTGGAGAAAAGCAAAGTCTTTTTCTTGCGCACATGGATTCAATGTCATGTTTACAAACACAAATATGATTTCTAACCTGGTTTCTGCAGCTTTTTACTGAAGAAAATATGAATGTGTACCTGTTGTGACTCATGTGAAACCAATTAGCGTTTGCCAACAGAAAACCTAAATGCTACATGCTACAATGCATTCACAACTCTAAAGTCTATAGATACTATCGACAAGACACAAACAAACTCTTAGGATGTAGCAAGAGCTGGGATTGACTGAGCCACCACAGAACCGGATATTTCTGGTTTCATCCAAACCTTTTTGGACAAACTGGTGTGGAATTGGTGTGCAAAGCACCCAGAAAAGCAGAGTCAACCTGGTTTTGGAGAAAAGCAAAGTCTTTTTCTTGGGCAAGTGGATTCAATGTCATGTTTACAAACACAAATATCATTTTTAACCTGGTTTCTGCAGCTTTTTACTGAGAAAACATGAATGTGTACCTGCTGTGTCTCATTTGAAACCATTAGCGTTAGCCAACAGAAAACCTAAATGCTAAATGCTACAATGCATTCACAACTCTAAGTCCATAGATACTATCGAGAAAACACAAGCAAACACAGAAGCTGTAGCCAGAGCTGGGATTGAGTTAGCCACCACAGAACCGGATATTTCTGGTTTCACCCAGCCCTATCTGGACAAACTGGTGTGGAGTTGGTGTGCAAAGCACCCTGAAAAGCAGAGTCAACCTGGTTTTGGAGAAAATCGAAGTCTTTTTCTTGGACAACTGGATTCAATGTCATGGTTACAAACACAAATATCATTTTTAACCAGGTTTCTGCAGCTTTTTACTCAGAAAACACGAATATGTCACTGTTGTGTCTCCATGTGAAACCTATTAGCGTTTGCCAACAGAAAAACAAAATGTTACATGCTACAATGCATTCACATCTCTAAAGTCCATAGATAATATCGACAAAACACAAACAAACTCTTAGGATGTAGCAAGAGCTGGGATTGACTGAGCCAACACAGAACCGGATATTTCTGGTTTCATCCAGTCCTATCTGGAAAAACTGGTGTGGAATTGGTGTGCAAAGCACCCAGATAAGCAGAGTCAACCTGGTTTTGGAGAAACGCAAAGTCTTTTTCTTGGGCAAGTGGATTCAATGTCATGTTTACAAGCACAAGTATCATTTGTAACCTGGTTTCTGTAGCTTTTTACTCAGAAAACACGAATGTGTACCTGTTGTGTCTCCATGTGAAACCAATTAGCGTTTGCCCACAGAAAAACAAAATGTTACATGCAACAATGCATTCACAACTCTAAAGTCCATAGATACTATGGAGAATACATAAGCTAATATAGAAGCTGTAGCCAGAGCTGGGTTTGAGTTAGCCACCACAGAACCGGATATTTCTGATTTCATCCAAACCTATCTGGACAAACTGGTGTGGAGTTGGTGTGCAAAGCACCCAGAAAAGCAGAGTCAACCTGGTTTTGGAGAAATGCAGTCTTTTTCTTGGGCAAGTGGATTCAATGTCATGGTTACAAGCACAAATATCATTTTTTAACTGGTTTCTGCAGCTTTTAACTCAGAAAACACGAATGTGTACCTTTGTGTCACCATGTGAAACAAATTAGCGTTTGCCAACAGAAAAACAAAATGTTACATGCTACAATGCATTCACAACTCTAAAGTCCATAGACTATCGAGAAAACACAAGCAAACACAGAAGCTGTAGCAACAGCTGGAATTGACTTAGCCACCACAGAACCGGATATTTCTGGTTTCAGCCAAACATATCTGGACAAACTGGTGTGGAATTTGTGTGCAAAGCACCCAGAGCAGCAGATCAACCTGGTTTTGGAGAAAAGCAAAGTAATTTTCTTTGACAAGTGGATTCAATGTCATGTTCACAAACACAAATATCATTTTCAACCTGGTTTCTGCAGCTTTTTACTCAGAAAACACGAATGTGTATCTGTTGTGCCTCCATGTGAAACCAATTAGCATTTGCCAACAGAAAATCAAAATGTTACATGCTAAAATTCATTCACAACTCTAAAGTCCATAGATACTATCGACAAAACACAAGCAAACACAGAAGCTGTAGCAAGAGCTTGGATTGACTTAGCCACCACAGAACTGGATATTTCTGGTTTCATCCAAACCTATCTGGACAAACTGGTGTGGAATTGGTGTGCAAAGCACCGAGAAAAGCAGAGTCAACCTGGTTTTGGAGAAAAGCAAAGTCTTTTTCTTGGGAACATGGATACAATGTCATGTTTACAAACACAAATATCATTTCTAACCTGGTTTCTGCAGCTTTTTACTGAGAAAACATGAATGTGTACCTGTTGTGACTCATTTGAAACCATTAGCGTTTGCCAACACAAAACCTAAATGCTACATGCTACAATGCATTCACAACTCTAAAGTCCATAGATACTATTGACAAAACACAAAAAAACTCTTAGGATGTAGCAAGAGCTGGGATTGACTGAGCCACCACAGAACCGGATATTTCTGGTTTCACCCAGCCCTATCTGGACAAACTGGTGTGGAATTGGTGTGCAAAGCACCCAGAAAAGCAGAGTCAACTTGGTTTTGGAGAAAAGCAAAGTCTTTTTCTTGGGCAAGTGGATTCAATGTCATGTTTACAAGCACAAGTATCAGTTTTAAACTGGTTTCTGCAGATTTTACTCAGAAAACACGAATGTGTACCTGTTGTGTCTCCATGTGAAACCAATTAGCGTTTGCCCACAGAAAAACAAAATGTTACATGCAACAATGCATTCACAACTCTAAAGTCTATAGATACTATGGAGAAAACACAAGCTAATATAGTAGCTGCTGTAAGAGCTGGGTTTGAGTTAGCCACCACAGAACCGGATATTTCTGATTTCATCCCAACCTATCTGGACAAACTGGTGTGGAGTTGGTGTGCAAAGCACCCAGAAAAGCAGAGTCAACCTGGTTTTGGAGAAATGCAGTCTTTTTCTTGGGCAAGTGGATTCAATGTCATGGTTACAAGCACAAATATCATTTTTTAACTGGTTTCTGCAGCTTTTTACTCAGAAAACACGAATGTGTACCTTTGTGTCACTATGTGAAACAAATTAGGGTTTGCCAACAGAAAAACAAAATGTTACATGCTACAATGCATTCACAACTCTAAAGTCCATAGACTATCGAGAAAACACAAGCAAACACAGAAGCTGTAGCAACAGCTGGAATTGACTTAGCCACCACAGAACCGGATATTTCTGGTTTCAGCCAAACATATCTGGACAAACTGGTGTGGAATTTGTGTGCAAAGCACCCAGAAAAGCAGATCAACCTGGTTTTGGAGAAAAGCAAAGTAATTTTCTTGGACAAGTGGATTCAATGTCATGTTCACAAACACAAATATCATTTTCAACCTGGTTTCTGCAGCTTTTTACTCAGAAAACACGAATGTGTATCTGTTGTGCCTCCATGTGAAACCAATTAGCATTTGCCAACAGAAAATCAAAATGTTACATGCTAAAATTCATTCACAACTCTAAAGTCCATAGATACTATCGACAAAACACAAGCAAACACAGAAGCTGTAGCCAGAGCTGGGATTGACTGAGCCACCACAGAACTGGATATTTCTGGTTTCATCCAAACCTATCTGGACAAACTGGTGTGGAATTGGTGTGCAAAGCACCCAGAAAAGCAGAGTCAACCTGGTTTTGGAGAAAAGCAAAGTCTTTTTCTTGGGAACATGGATACAATGTCATGTTTACAAACACAAATATCATTTCTAACCTGGTTTCTGCAGCTTTTTACTGAGAAAACATGAATGTGTACCTGTTGTGACTCATTTGAAACCATTAGCGTTTGCCAACAGAAAACCTAAATGCTACATGCTACAATGCATTCACAACTCTAAAGTCCATAGATACTATTGACAAAACACAAAAAAACTCTTAGGATGTAGCAAGAGCTGGGATTGACTGAGCCACCACAGAACCGGATGTTTCTGGTTTCACCCAGCCCTATCTGGACAAACTGGTGTGGAATTGGTGTGCAAAGCACCCAGAAAAGCAGAGTCAACTTGGTTTTGGAGAAAAGCAAAGTCTTTTTCTTGGGCAAGTGGATTCAATGTCATGTTTACAAACACAAATATCATTTTTAACCTGGTTTCTGCAGCTTTTTACTGAGAAAACATGAATGTGTACCTGCTGTGTCTCATTTGAAACCATTAGCGTTTGCCAACAGAAAACCTAAATGCTAAATGCTACAATGCATTCACAACTCTAAGTCCATAGATACTATCGAGAAAACACAAGCAAACACAGAAGCTGTAGCCAGAGCTGGGATTGAGTTAGCCACCACAGAACCGGATATTTCTGGTTTCATCCAAACCTAGCTGAACAAACTGGTGTGGAGTTGGTGTGCAAAGCACCCTGAAAAGCAGAGTCAACCTGGTTTTGGAGAAAATCGAAGTCTTTTTCTTGGACAACTGGATTCAATGTCATGGTTACAAACACAAATATCATTTTTAACCAGGTTTCTGCAGCTTTTTACTCAGAAAACACGAATATGTCACTGTTGTGTCTCCATGTGAAACCTATTAGCGTTTGCCAACAGAAAAACAAAATGTTACATGCTACAATGCATTCACATCTCTAAAGTCCATAGATAATATCGACAAAACACAAACAAACTCTTAGGATGTAGCAAGAGCTGGGATTGACTGAGCCAACACAGAACCGGATATTTCTGGTTTCATCCAGTCCTATCTGGAAAAACTGGTGTGGAATTGGTGTGCAAAGCACCCAGAAAAGCAGAGTCAACCTGGTTTTGGAGAAACGCAAAGTCTTTTTCTTGGGCAAGTGGATTCAATGTCATGTTTACAAGCACAAGTATCATTTGTAACCTGGTTTCTGCAGCTTTTTACTCAGAAAACACGAATGTGTACCTGTTGTGTCTCCATGTGAAACCAATTAGCGTTTGCCCACAGAAAAACAAAATGTTACATGCAACAATGCATTCACAACTCTAAAGTCCATAGATACTATGGAGAAAACATAAGCTAATATAGAAGCTGTAGCCAGAGCTGGGTTTGAGTTAGCCACCACAGAACCGGATATTTCTGATTTCATCCCAACCTATCTGGACAAACTGGTGTGGAGTTGGTGTGCAAAGCACCCAGAAAAGCAGAGTCAACCTGGTTTTGGAGAAATGCAGTCTTTTTCTTGGGCAAGTGGATTCAATGTCATGGTTACAAGCACAAATATCATTTTTTAACTGGTTTCTGCAGCTTTTTACTCAGAAAACACGAATGTGTACCTTTGTGTCACTATGTGAAACAAATTAGGGTTTGCCAACAGAAAAACAAAATGTTACATGCTACAATGCATTCACAACTCTAAAGTCCATAGACTATCGAGAAAACACAAGCAAACACAGAAGCTGTAGCAACAGCTGGAATTGACTTAGCCACCACAGAACCGGATATTTCTGGTTTCAGCCAAACATATCTGGACAAACTGGTGTGGAATTTGTGTGCAAAGCACCCAGAAAAGCAGATCAACCTGGTTTTGGAGAAAAGCAAAGTAATTTTCTTGGACAAGTGGATTCAATGTCATGTTCACAAACACAAATATCATTTTCAACCTGGTTTCTGCAGCTTTTTACTCAGAAAACACGAATGTGTATCTGTTGTGCCTCCATGTGAAACCAATTAGCATTTGCCAACAGAAAATCAAAATGTTACATGCTAAAATTCATTCACAACTCTAAAGTCCATAGATACTATCGACAAAACACAAGCAAACACAGAAGCTGTAGCAAGAGCTTGGATTGACTTAGCCACCACAGAACTGGATATTTCTGGTTTCATCCAAACCTATCTGGACAAACTGGTGTGGAATTGGTGTGCAAAGCACCGAGAAAAGCAGAGTCAACCTGGTTTTGGAGAAAAGCAAAGTCTTTTTCTTGGGAACATGGATACAATGTCATGTTTACAAACACAAATATCATTTCTAACCTGGTTTCTGCAGCTTTTTACTGAGAAAACATGAATGTGTACCTGTTGTGACTCATTTGAAACCATTAGCGTTTGCCAACAGAAAACCTAAATGCTACATGCTACAATGCATTCACAACTCTAAAGTCCATAGATACTATTGACAAAACACAAAAAAACTCTTAGGATGTAGCAAGAGCTGGGATTGACTGAGCCACCACAGAACCGGATGTTTCTGGTTTCACCCAGCCCTATCTGGACAAACTGGTGTGGAATTGGTGTGCAAAGCACCCAGAAAAGCAGAGTCAACTTGGTTTTGGAGAAAAGCAAAGTCTTTTTCTTGGGCAAGTGGATTCAATGTCATGTTTACAAACACAAATATCATTTTTAACCTGGTTTCTGCAGCTTTTTACTGAGAAAACATGAATGAGTACCTGCTGTGTCTCATTTGAAACCATTAGCGTTTGCCAACAGAAAACCTAAATGCTAAATGCTACAATGCATTCACAACTCTAAGTCCATAGATACTATCGAGAAAACACAAGCAAACACAGAAGCTGTAGCCAGAGCTGGGATTGAGTTAGCCACCACAGAACCGGATATTTCTGGTTTCATCCAAACCTAGCTGAACAAACTGGTGTGGAGTTGGTGTGCAAAGCACCCTGAAAAGCAGAGTCAACCTGGTTTTGGAGAAAATCGAAGTCTTTTTCTTGGACAACTGGATTCAATGTCATGGTTACAAACACAAATATCATTTTTAACCAGGTTTCTGCAGCTTTTTACTCAGAAAACACGAATATGTCACTGTTGTGTCTCCATGTGAAACCTATTAGCGTTTGCCAACAGAAAAACAAAATGTTACATGCTACAATGCATTCACATCTCTAAAGTCCATAGATAATATCGACAAAACACAAACAAACTCTTAGGATGTAGCAAGAGCTGGGATTGACTGAGCCAACACAGAACCGGATATTTCTGGTTTCATCCAGTCCTATCTGGAAAAACTGGTGTGGAATTGGTGTGCAAAGCACCCAGAAAAGCAGAGTCAACCTGGTTTTGGAGAAACGCAAAGTCTTTTTCTTGGGCAAGTGGATTCAATGTCATGTTTACAAGCACAAGTATCATTTGTAACCTGGTTTCTGCAGCTTTTTACTCAGAAAACACGAATGTGTACCTGTTGTGTCTCCATGTGAAACCAATTAGCGTTTGCCCACAGAAAAACAAAATGTTACATGCAACAATGCATTCACAACTCTAAAGTCCATAGATACTATGGAGAAAACATAAGCTAATATAGAAGCTGTAGCCAGAGCTGGGTTTGAGTTAGCCACCACAGAACCGGATATTTCTGATTTCATCCAAACCTATCTGGACAAACTGTTGTGGAGTTGGTGTGCAAAGCACCGAGAAAAGCAGAGTCAACCTGGTTTTGGAGAAATGCAGTCTTTTTCTTGGGCAAGTGGATTCAATGTCATGGTTACAAGCACAAATATCATTTTTTAACTGGTTTCTGCAGCTTTTTACTCAGAAAACACGAATGTGTACCTTTGTGTCACCATGTGAAACAAATTAGCGTTTGCCAACAGAAAAACAAAATGTTACATGCTACAATGCATTCACAACTCTAAAGTCCATAGACTATCGAGAAAACACCAGCCAACACAGAAGCTGTAGCAACAGCTGGAATTGACTTAGCCACCACAGAACCGGATATTTCTGGTTTCAGCCAAACATATCTGGACAAACTGGTGTGGAATTTGTGTGCAAAGCACCCAGAAAAGCAGATCAACCTGGTTTTGGAGAAAAGCAAAGTAATTTTCTTGGACAAGTGGATTCAATGTCATGTTCACAAACACAAATATCATTTTCAACCTGGTTTCTGCAGGTTTTTACTCAGAAAACACGAATGTGTATCTGTTGTGCCTCCATGTGAAACCAATTAGCATTTGCCAACAGAAAATCAAAATGTTACATGCTAAAATTCATTCACAACTCTAAAGTCCATAGATACTATCGACAAAACACAAGCAAACACAGAAGCTGTAGCAAGAGCTTGGATTGACTTAGCCACCACAGAACTGGATATTTCTGGTTTCATCCAAACCTATCTGGACAAACTGGTGTGGAATTGGTGTGCAAAGCACCGAGAAAAGCAGAGTCAACCTGGTTTTGGAGAAAAGCAAAGTCTTTTTCTTGGGAACATGGATACAATGTCATGTTTACAAACACAAATATCATTTCTAACCTGGTTTCTGCAGCTTTTTACTGAGAAAACATGAATGTGTACCTGTTGTGACTCATTTGAAACCATTAGCGTTTGCCAACAGAAAACCTAAATGCTACATGCTACAATGCATTCACAACTCTAAAGTCCATAGATACTATTGACAAAACACAAAAAAACTCTTAGGATGTAGCAAGAGCTGGGATTGACTGAGCCACCACAGAACCGGATGTTTCTGGTTTCACCCAGCCCTATCTGGACAAACTGGTGTGGAATTGGTGTGCAAAGCACCCAGAAAAGCAGAGTCAACTTGGTTTTGGAGAAAAGCAAAGTCTTTTTCTTGGGCAAGTGGATTCAATGTCATGTTTACAAACACAAATATCATTTTTAACCTGGTTTCTGCAGCTTTTTACTGAGAAAACATGAATGTGTACCTGCTGTGTCTCATTTGAAACCATTAGCGTTTGCCAACAGAAAACCTAAATGCTAAATGCTACAATGAATTCACAACTCTAAGTCCATAGATACTATCGAGAAAACACAAGCAAACACAGAAGCTGTAGCCAGAGCTGGGATTGAGTTAGCCACCACAGAACCGGATATTTCTGGTTTCATCCAAACCTAGCTGAACAAACTGGTGTGGAGTTGGTGTGCAAAGCACCCTGAAAAGCAGAGTCAACCTGGTTTTGGAGAAAATCGAAGTCTTTTTCTTGGACAACTGGATTCAATGTCATGGTTACAAACACAAATATCATTTTAACCAGGTTTCTGCAGCTTTTTACTCAGAAAACACGAATATGTCACTGTTGTGTCTCCATGTGAAACCTATTAGCGTTTGCCAACAGAAAAACAAAATGTTACATGCTACAATGCATTCACAACTCTAAAGTCCATAGACTATCGAGAAAACACAAGGAAACACAGAAGCTGTAGCAACAGCTGGAATTGACTTAGCCACCACAGAACCGGATATTTCTGGTTTCAGCCAAACATATCTGGACAAACTGGTGTGGAATTTGTGTGCAAAGCACCCAGAAAAGCAGATCAACCTGGTTTTGGAGAAAAGCAAAGTAATTTTCTTGGACAAGTGGATTCAATGTCATGTTCACAAACACAAATATCATTTTCAACCTGGTTTCTGCAGCTTTTTACTCAGAAAACACGAATGTGTATCTGTTGTGCCTCCATGTGAAACCAATTAGCATTTGCCAACAGAAAATCAAAATGTTACATGCTAAAATTCATTCACAACTCTAAAGTCCATAGATACTGTGGAGAAAACCCAAGCAAACACAGAAGCTGTAGCAAGAGCTTGGATTGACTTAGCCACCACAGAACTGGATATTTCTGGTTTCATCCAAACCTATCTGGACAAACTGGTGTGGAATTGGTGTGCAAAGCACCCATAAAAGCAGAGTCAACCTGGTTTTGGAGAAAAGCAAAGTCTTCTTCTTGGGCAAGTGGATTCAATGTCATGTTTACAACACAAATAACATTTTTAACCTGGTTTCTGCAGCTTTATACTCGGAAAACACGAATGTGTACCTGTTTTGTATCCATGTTATACCATTTAGCATTTTCCACAGAAAAACAAAATGTTACATGCAACAATGCATTCACAACCCTAAAGTCCACAGATACTATGGAGAAAACACAAGCAAACCAGAAGCTGTAGCCAGAGCCTGGTTTGTCTTAGCCACCACAGAACTGGATATTTCTGGTTTCATCCAGCCCTATGTGGACAAACTGGTGTGGAATTGCTTTGCAAAGCACCCAGAAAAGCATAGTCAACCTGGTTTTGGAGAAAAGCAAAGTCTTTTTCTTGGGCAAGTGGATTCAATGTCATGTTTACAAACACAAATATCATTTGTAACCTGGTTTCTGCAGGTTTTACTCATAAACACGAATGTGTAACTGTTGTGTCTCCATGTGAAACCAATTAGCATTTGCCAACAGAAAACCTAAATTCTAAATGCTACAATGCATTCACAACTCTAAAGTCATAGATACTGTGGAGAAAACACAAACAAACTCTTAGGATGTACCAAGAGCTGGGATTGACTGAGCACCACAAAACAGGATATTTCTGGTTTTATCCAGTCCTATCTGGACAAACTGGTATGGAATTGGTGTGCAAAGCACCCAGAAAAGCAGAGTCAACCTGGTTTTGGAGAAAAGCAATGTCTTTTTCTTGGGCAAGTGGATTCAATGTCATGTTTACAAACACAAATATCATTTTTAACCAGGTTTCTGCAACTTTTTACTCAGAAAACACGAATGTGTACCTCTTGTGTCTCCATGTGAAACAAATTAGCGTTTGCCAACCGAAAAACAAAATGTTACATGCTACAATGCATTCACAACTCTAAAGTCCATAGACTCGAGAAAACACAAGCAAACACAGAAGCTGTAGCAACAGCTGGAAATGACTTAGCCACCACAGAACCGGATATTTCTGGTTTCAGCAAAACATATGTGGACAAACTGGTGTGGAATTGGTGTGCACAGCACCCAGAGCAGCAGATCAACCTGGTTTTGGAGAAAAGCAAAATCTTTTTCTTGGACAAGTGGATTCAATGTCATGTTTACAAACACAAATATCATTTTCAACCTGGTTTCTGCAGCTTTTTACTCAGAAAACACGAATGTGTATCTGTTGTGCCTCCATGTGAAACCAATTAGCATTTGCCATCACAAAAACAAAATGTTACATGCTAAAATTCATTCACAACTCTAAAGTCCATAGATATTCTCGACAAAACACAAACAAACAGAGAAGCTGTACAAAACAGCTGGGATTGACTTAGCCACCACAGAACTCAATGTTTCTGGTTTCATCGAAACCTATCTGGACAAACTAGTGTGGAATTGGTGTGCAAAGCACCCAGAAAAGCAGAGTCAACCTGGTTTTGGAGAAAAGCAAAGTCTTTTTCTTGGGCACATGGATTTAATGTCATGTTTACAAACACAAATATCATTTCTAACCTTGTTTCTGCAGCTTTTTACTGAGAAAACATGAATGTGTACCTGTTGTGACTCATTTGAAACCATTAGCGTTTGCCAACACAAAACCTAAATGCTACATGCTAAAATGCATTCACAACTCTAAAGTCCATAGATACTATCGACAAAACACAAACAAACTCTTAGGATGTAGCAAGAGCTGGGATTGACTTAGCCACCACAGAACCGGATATTTCTGGTTTCATCCAGCACTATCTGGACAAACTGGTGTGGAATTGGTTTGCAAAGCACCCAGAAAAGAAGAGTCAACCTGGTTTTGGAGAAAAGCAAAGTCTTTTTCTTGGGCAAGTGGATTCAATGTCATGTTTACAAACACAAATATCATTTTTAACCAGGTTTCTGCAGCTTTTTACTCAGAAAACATGAATGTGTACCTGCTGTGACTCATTTGAAACCATTAGTGTTTGCCAACAGAAAACCTAAATGCTAAATGCTACAATGCATTCACAACTCTAAAGTCCATAGATACTGTGGAGAAAACACAAGCAAACACAGAAGCTGTAGCCAGAGCTGGGATTGAATAAGCCACCATAGAACCAGATATTACTGGTTTCTGCCAAACATAGCTGAACAAACTGGTGTGGAGTTGGTGTGCAAAGCACCCAGAGAAGCAGGGTCAACCTGGTTTTGGGGAAAAGCAAAGTCTTTTTCTTGGGCAAGTGGATTCAATGTCATGTTTACAAACACAAATATCATTTTCAACCTGGTTTCTGCAGCTTTTTACTCAGAAAACATGAATGTGTATCTGTTGTGCCTCCATGAGAAACCAATTAGCATTTGCCAACAGAAAATCAAAATGTTACATGCTAAAATTCATTCACAACTCTAAGTCCATAGATCCTATCGAGAAAACACAAGCAAACACAGAAGCTGTAGCAAGAGCTCGGATTGACTTAGCCACCACGGAACTGGATATTTCTGGTTTCATCCAAACCTATCTGGACAAACTGGTGTGGAATTGGTGTGCAAAGCACCCAGAAAAGCAGAGTCAACCTGGTTTTGGAGAAAAGCAATGACTTTTTCTTGGGCAAGTGGATTCAATGTCATGTTTACAAACAAAAATATCATTTTTAACCAGGTTTCTGCAACTTTTTACTCAGAAAACACGAATGTGTACCTCTTGGGTCTCCATGTGAATCCAATTAGCGTTTGCCAACAGAAAAACAAAATGTTACATGCTACAATGCATTCACAACTCTAAAGTCCATAGACTCGAGAAAACACAAGCAAACACAGAAGCTGTAGCAACAGCTGGAAATGACTTAGCCACCACAGAACCGGATATTTCTGGTTTCATCCAAACCTATCTGGACAAACTGGTGTGGAATTTGTGTGCAAAGCACCCAGAGCAGCAGATCAACCTGGTTTTGGAGAAAAGCAAAGTAATTTTCTTGGACAAGTGGATTCAATGTCATGTTCACAAACACAAATATCATTTTCAACCTGGTTTCTGCAGCTTTTTACTCAGAAAACACGAATGTGTATCTGTTGTGCCTCCATGTGAAACCAATTAGCATTTGCCAAAAGAAAATCAAAATGTTACATGCTACAATTCATTCACAACTCTAAGTCCATAGATCCTATCGAGAAAACACAAGCAAACACAGAAGCTGTAGCAAGAGCTCGGATTGACTTAGCCACCACGGAACTGGATATTTCTGGTTTCATCCAAACCTATCTGGACAAACTGGTGTGGAATTGGTGTGCAAAGCACCCAGAAAAGCAGAGTCAACCTGGTTTTGGAGAAAAGCAATGACTTTTTCTTGGGCAAGTGGATTCAATGTCATGTTTACAAACAAAAATATCATTTTTAACCAGGTTTCTGCAACTTTTTACTCAGAAAACACGAATGTGTACCTCTTGGGTCTCCATGTGAATCCAATTAGCGTTTGCCAACAGAAAAACAAAATGTTACATGCTACAATGCATTCACAACTCTAAAGTCCATAGACTCGAGAAAACACAAGCAAACACAGAAGCTGTAGCAACAGCTGGAAATGACTTAGCCACCACAGAACCGGATATTTCTGGTTTCATCCAAACCTATCTGGACAAACTGGTGTGGAATTTGTGTGCAAAGCACCCAGAGCAGCAGATCAACCTGGTTTTGGAGAAAAGCAAAGTAATTTTCTTGGACAAGTGGATTCAATGTCATGTTCACAAACACAAATATCATTTTCAACCTGGTTTCTGCAGCTTTTTACTCAGAAAACACGAATGTGTATCTGTTGTGCCTCCATGTGAAACCAATTAGCATTTGCCAACAGAAAATCAAAATGTTACATGCTACAATTCATTCACAACTCTAAGTCCATAGATCCTATCGAGAAAACACAAGCAAACACAGAAGCTGTAGCAAGAGCTCGGATTGACTTAGCCACCACGGAACTGGATATTTCTGGTTTCATCCAAACCTATCTGGACAAACTGGTGTGGAATTGGTGTGCAAAGCACCCAGAAAAGCAGAGTCAACCTGGTTTTGGAGAAAAGCAATGACTTTTTCTTGGGCAAGTGGATTCAATGTCATGTTTACAAACAAAAATATCACATTTAACCAGGTTTCTGCAACTTTTTACTCAGAAAACACGAATGTGTACCTCTTGTGTCTCCATGTGAATCCAATTAGCGTTTGCCAACAGAAAAACAAAATGTTACACGCTACAATGCATTCACAACTCTAAAGTCCATAGACTCGAGAAAACACAAGCAAACACAGAAGCTGTAGCAACAGCTGGAAATGACTTAGCCACCACAGAACCGGATATTTCTGGTTTCATCCAAACCTATCTGGACAAACTGGTGTGGAATTTGTGTGCAAAGCACCCAGAGCAGCAGATCAACCTGGTTTTGGAGAAAAGCAAAGTAATTTTCTTGGACAAGTGGATTCAATGTCATGTTCACAAACACAAATATCATTTTCAACCTGGTTTCTGCAGCTTTTTACTCAGAAAACACGAATGTGTATCTGTTGTGCCTCCATGTGAAACCAATTAGCATTTGCCAACAGAAAATCAAAATGTTACATGCTACAATTCATTCACAACTCTAAAGTCCATAGATA
This sequence comes from Sylvilagus floridanus, assembly GCA_949820135.1. Lineage (NCBI taxonomy): Eukaryota > Metazoa > Chordata > Mammalia > Lagomorpha > Leporidae > Sylvilagus > Sylvilagus floridanus. Next base: position 29,692,161 of record OX463232.1, read on the forward strand.
CTATCGACAAAACACAAGCAAACACAGAAGCTGTAGCAAGAGCTTGGATTGACTTAGCCACCACAGAACTGGATATTTCTGGTTTCATCCAAACCTATCTGGACAAACTGGTGTGGAATTGGTGTGCAAAGCACCGAGAAAAGCAGAGTCAACCTGGTTTTGGAGAAAAGCAAAGTCTTTTTCTTGGGAACATGGATACAATGTCATGTTTACAAACACAAATATCATTTCTAACCTGGTTTCTGCAGCTTTTTACTGAGAAAACATGAATGTGTACCTGTTGTGACTCATTTGAACCCATTAGCGTTTGCCAACAGAAAACCTAAATGCTACATGCTACAATGCATTCACAACTCTAAAGTCCATAGATACTATTGACAAAACACAAAAAATCTCTTAGGATGTAGCAAGAGCTGGGATTGACTGAGCCACCACAGAACCGGATATTTCTGGTTTCACCCAGCCCTATCTGGACAAACTGGTGTGGAATTGGTGTGCAAAGCACCCAGAAAAGCAGAGTCAACTTGGTTTTGGAGAAAAGCAAAGTCTTTTTCTTGGGCAAGTGGATTCAATGTCATGTTTACAAGCACAAGTATCAGTTTTAAACTGGTTTCTGCAGCTTTTTACTCAGAAAACACGAATGTGTACCTGTTGTGTCTCCATGTGAAACCAATTAGCGTTTGCCCACAGAAAAACAAAATGTTACATGCAACAATGCATTCACAACTCTAAAGTCTATTGATACTATGGAGAAAACACAAGCTAATATAGTAGCTGCTGTCAGAGCTGGGTTTGAGTTAGCCACCACAGAACCGGATATTTCTGATTTCATCCCAACCTATCTGGACAAACTGGTGTGGAGTTGGTGTGCAAAGCACCCAGAAAAGCAGAGTCAACCTGGTTTTGGAGAAATGCAGTCTTTTTCTTGGGCAAGTGGATTCAATGTCATGGTTACAAGCACAAATATCATTTTTTAACTGGTTTCTGCAGCTTTTTACTCAGAAAACACGAATGTGTACCTTTGTGTCACCATGTGAAACAAATTAGCGTTTGTCAACAGAAAAACAAAATGTTACATGCTACAATGCATTCACAACTCTAAAGTCCATAGACTATCGAGAAAACACAAGGAAACACAGAAGCTGTAGCAACAGCTGGAATTGACTTAGCCACCACAGAACCGGATATTTCTGGTTTCAGCCAAACATATCTGGACAAACTGGTGTGGAATTTGTGTGCAAAGCACCCAGAGCAGCAGATCAACCTGGTTTTGGAGAAAAGCAAAGTAATTTTCTTGGACAAGTGGATTCAATGTCATGTTCACAAACACAAATATCATTTTCAACCTGGTTTCTGCAGCTTTTTACTCAGAAAACACGAATGTGTATCTGTTGTGCCTCCATGTGAAACCAATTAGCATTTGCCAACAGAAAATCAAAATGTTACATGCTAAAATTCATTCACAACTCTAAAGTCCATAGATACTGTGGAGAAAACACAAGCAAACACAGAAGCTGTAGCAAGAGCTTGGATTGACTTAGCCACCACAGAACTGGATATTTCTGGTTTCATCCAAACCTATCTGGACAAACTGGTGTGGAATTGGTGTGCAAAGCACCCATAAAAGCAGAGTCAACCTGGTTTTGGAGAAAAGCAAAGTCTTCTTCTTGGGCAAGTGGATTCAATGTCATGTTTACAACACAAATAACATTTTTAACCTGGTTTCTGCAGCTTTATACTCGGAAAACACGAATGTGTACCTGTTTTGTATCCATGTTAAACCATTTAGCATTTTCCACAGAAAAACAAAATGTTACATGCAACAATGCATTCACAACCCTAAAGTCCACAGATACTATGGAGAAAACACAAGCAAACCAGAAGCTGTAGCCAGAGCCTGGTTTGTCTTAGCCACCACAGAACTGGATATTTCTGGTTTCATCCAGCCCTATGTGGACAAACTGGTGTGGAATTGCTTTGCAAAGCACCCAGAAAAGCATAGTCAACCTGGTTTTGGAGAAAAGCAAAGTCTTTTTCTTGGGCAAGTGGATTCAATGTCATGTTTACAAACACAAATATCATTTGTAACCTGGTTTCTGCAGGTTTTACTCATAAACACGAATGTGTAACTGTTGTGTCTCCATGTGAAACCAATTAGCATTTGCCAACAGAAAACCTAAATTCTAAATGCTACAATGCATTCACAACTCTAAAGTCATAGATACTGTGGAGAAAACACAAACAAACTCTTAGGATGTACCAAGAGCTGGGATTGACTGAGCACCACAAAACAGGATATTTCTGGTTTTATCCAGTCCTATCTGGACAAACTGGTATGGAATTGGTGTGCAAAGCACCCAGAAAAGCAGAGTCAACCTGGTTTTGGAGAAAAGCAATGTCTTTTTCTTGGGCAAGTGGATTCAATGTCATGTTTACAAACACAAATATCATTTTTAACCAGGTTTCTGCAACTTTTTACTCAGAAAACACGAATGTGTACCTCTTTTGTCTCCATGTGAATCCAATTAGCGTTTGCCAACAGAAAAACAAAATGTTACATGCTACAATGCATTCACAACTCTAAAGTCCATAGACTCGAGAAAACACAAGCAAACACAGAAGCTGTAGCAAGAGCTTGGATTGACTTAGCCACCACAGAACCGGATATTTCTGGTTTCAGCAAAACATATGTGGACAAACTGGTGTGGAATTGGTGTGCACAGCACCCAGAGCAGCAGATCAACCTGGTTTTGGAGAAAAGCAAAATCTTTTTCTTGGACAAGTGGATTCAATGTCATGTTTACAAACACAAATATCATTTTCAACCTGGTTTCTGCAGCTTTTTACTCAGAAAACACGAATGTGTATCTGTTGTGCCTCCATGTGAAACCAATTAGCATTTGCCATCAGAAAAACAAAAAAATGTTACATGCTAAAATTCATTCACAACTCTAAAGTCCATAGATATTCTCGACAAAACACAAACAAACAGAGAAGCTGTACAAAACAGCTGGGATTGACTTAGCCACCACAGAACTCAATATTTCTGGTTTCATCCAAACCTATCTGGACAAACTAGTGTGGAATTGGTGTGCAAAGCACCCAGAAAAGCAGAGTCAACCTGGTTTTGGAAAAAAGCAAAGTCTTTTTCTTGGGCACATGGATTTAATGTCATGTTTACAAACACAAATATCATTTCTAACCTTGTTTCTGCAGCTTTTTACTGAGAAAACATGAATGTGTACCTGTTGTGACTCATTTGAAACCATTAGCGTTTGCCAACAGAAAACCTAAATGCTACATGCTACAATGCATTCACAACTCTAAAGTCCATAGATACTATCGACAAAACACAAACAAACTCTTAGGATGTAGCAAGAGCTGGGATTGACTTAGCCACCACAGAACCGGATATTTCTGGTTTCATCCAGCACTATCTGGACAAACTGGTGTGGAATTGGTGTGCAAAGCACCCAGAAAAGCAGAGTCAACCTGGTTTTGGAGAAAAGCAAAGTCTTTTTCTTGGGCAAGTGGATTCAATGTCATGTTTACAAACACAAATATCATTTTTAACCAGGTTTCTGCAGCTTTTTACTCAGAAAACATGAATGTGTACCTGCTGTGACTCATTTGAAACCATTAGTGTTTGCTAACAGAAAACCCAAATGCTAAATGCTACAATGCATTCACAACTCTAAAGTCCATAGATACTGTGGAGAAAACACAAGCAAACACAGAAGCTGTAGCAACAGCTGGAAATGACTTAGCCACCACAGAACCGGATATTACTGGTTTCTGCCAAACATAGCTGAACAAACTGGTGTGGAGTTGGTGTGCACAGCACCCAGAGCAGCAGATCAACCTGGTTTTGGAGAAAAGCAAAATCTTTTTCTTGGACAAGTGGATTCAATGTCATGTTTACAAACACAAATATCATTTTCAACCTGGTTTCTGCAGCTTTTTACTCAGAAAACACGAATGTGTATCTGTTGTGCCTCCATGTGAAACCAATTAGCATTTGCCATCAGAAAAACAAAATGTTACATGCTAAAATTCATTCACAACTCTAAAGTCCATAGATATTCTCGACAAAACACAAACAAACAGAGAAGCTGTACAAAACAGCTGGGATTGACTTAGCCACCACAGAATTCAATATTTCTGGTTTCATCCAAACCTATCTGGACAAACTAGTGTGGAATTGGTGTGCAAAGCACCCAGAAAAGCAGAGTCAACCTGGTTTTGGAGAAAAGCAAAGTCTTTCTTGGGCAAGTGGATTCAATGTCATGTTTACAAACTCCAATATAATTTTCAACCTGGTTTCTGCAGCTTTTTACTCAGAAAACACGAATGTGTATCTGTTGTGCCTCCATGTGAAACCAATTAGCATTTGCCAACAGAAAATCAAAATGTTACATGCTAAAATTCATTCACAACTCTAAAGTCCATAGATACTATCGACAAAACACAAGCAAACACAGAAGCTGTAGCAAGAGCTTGGATTGACTTAGCCACCACAGAACTGGATATTTCTGGTTTCATCCAAACCTATCTGGACAAACTGGTGTGGAATTGGTGTGCAAAGCACCCAGAAAAGCAGAGTCAACCTGGTTTTGGAGAAAAGCAAAGTCTTTTTCTTGGGAACATGGATACAATGTCATGTTTACAAACACAAATATCATTTCTAAGCTGGTTTCTGCAGCTTTTTACTGAGAAAACATGAATGTGTACCTGTTGTGACTCATTTGAAACCATTAGCGTTTGCCAACAGAAAACCTAAATGCTACATGCTACAATGCATTCACAACTCTAAAGTCCATAGATACTATTGACAAAACACAAAAAAACTCTTAGGATGTAGCAAGAGCTGGGATTGACTGAGCCACCACAGAACCGGATATTTCTGGTTTCACCCAGCCCTATCTGGACAAACTGGTGTGGAATTGGTGTGCAAAGCACCCAGAAAAGCAGAGTCAACTTGGTTTTGGAGAAAAGCAAAGTCTTTTTCTTGGGCAAGTGGATTCAATGTCATGTTTACAAGCACAAGTATCAGTTTTAAACTGGTTTCTGCAGCTTTTTACTCAGAAAACACGAATGTGTACCTGTTGTGTCTCCATGTGAAACTAATTAGCGTTTGCCCACAGAAAAACAAAATGTTACATGCAACAATGCATTCACAACTCTAAAGTCTATAGATACTATGGAGAAAACACAAGCTAATATAGTAGCTGCTGTCAGAGCTGGGTTTGAGTTAGCCACCACAGAACCGGATATTTCTGATTTCATCCCAACCTATCTGGACAAACTGGTGTGGAGTTGGTGTGCAAAGCACCCAGAAAAGCAGAGTCAACCTGGTTTTGGAGAAATGCAGTCTTTTTCTTGGGCAAGTGGATTCAATGTCATGGTTACAAGCACAAATATCATTTTTTAACTGGTTTCTGCAGCTTTTTACTCAGAAAACACGAATGTGTACCTTTGTGTCACCATGTGAAACAAATTAGCGTTTGTCAACAGAAAAACAAAATGTTACATGCTACAATGCATTCACAACTCTAAAGTCCATAGACTATCGAGAAAACACAAGGAAACACAGAAGCTGTAGCAACAGCTGGAATTGACTTAGCCACCACAGAACCGGATATTTCTGGTTTCAGCCAAACATATCTGGACAAACTGGTGTGGAATTTGTGTGCAAAGCACCCAGAAAAGCAGATCAACCTGGTTTTGGAGAAAAGCAAAGTAATTTTCTTGGACAAGTGGATTCAATGTCATGTTCACAAACACAAATATCATTTTCAACCTGGTTTCTGCAGCTTTTTACTCAGAAAACACGAATGTGTATCTGTTGTGCCTCCATGTGAAACCAATTAGCATTTGCCAACAGAAAATCAAAATGTTACATGCTAAAATTCATTCACAACTCTAAAGTCCATAGATACTGTGGAGAAAACACAAGCAAACACAGAAGCTGTAGCAAGAGCTTGGATTGACTTAGCCACCACAGAACTGGATATTTCTGGTTTCATCCAAACCTATCTGGACAAACTGGTGTGGAATTGGTGTGCAAAGCACCGAGAAAAGCAGAGTCAACCTGGTTTTGGAGAAAAGCAAAGTCTTCTTCTTGGGCAAGTGGATTCAATGTCATGTTTACAACACAAATAACATTTTTAACCTGGTTTCTGCAGCTTTATACTCGGAAAACACGAATGTGTACCTGTTTTGTATCCATGTTAAACCATTTAGCATTTTCCACAGAAAAACAAAATGTTACATGCAACAATGCATTCACAACCCTAAAGTCCACAGATACTATGGAGAAAACACAAGCAAACCAGAAGCTGTAGCCAGAGCCTGGTTTGTCTTAGGCACCACAGAACTGGATATTTCTGGTTTCATCCAGCCCTATGTGGACAAACTGGTGTGGAATTGCTTTGCAAAGCACCCAGAAAAGCATAGTCAACCTGGTTTTGGAGAAAAGCAAAGTCTTTTTCTTGGGCAAGTGGATTCAATGTCATGTTTACAAACACAAATATCATTTGTAACCTGGTTTCTGCAGGTTTTACTCATAAACACGAATGTGTAACTGTTGTGTCTCCATGTGAAACCAATTAGCATTTGCCAACAGAAAACCTAAATTCTAAATGCTACAATGCATTCACAACTCTAAAGTCATAGATACTGTGGAGAAAACACAAACAAACTCTTAGGATGTACCAAGAGCTGGGATTGACTGAGCACCACAAAACAGGATATTTCTGGTTTTATCCAGTCCTATCTGGACAAACTGGTATGGAATTGGTGTGCAAAGCACCCAGAAAAGCAGAGTCAACCTGGTTTTGGAGAAAAGCAATGTCTTTTTCTTGGGCAAGTGGATTCAATGTCATGTTTACAAACACAAATATCATTTTTAACCAGGTTTCTGCAACTTTTTACTCAGAAAACACGAATGTGTACCTCTTTTATCTCCATGTGAATCCAATTAGCGTTTGCCAACCGAAAAACAAAATGTTACATGCTACAATGCATTCACAACTCTAAAGTCCATAGACTCGAGAAAACACAAGCAAACACAGAAGCTGTAGCAACAGCTGGAAATGACTTAGCCACCACAGAACCGGATATTTCTGGTTTCAGCAAAACATATGTGGACAAACTGGTGTGGAATTGGTGTGCACAGCACCCAGAGCAGCAGATCAACCTGGTTTTGGAGAAAAGCAAAATCTTTTTCTTGGACAAGTGGATTCAATGTCATGTTTACAAACACAAATATCATTTTCAACCTGGTTTCTGCAGCTTTTTACTCAGAAAACACGAATGTGTATCTGTTGTGCCTCCATGTGAAACCAATTAGCATTTGCCATCAGAAAAACAAAATGTTACATGCTAAAATTCATTCACAACTCTAAAGTCCATAGATATTCTCGACAAAACACAAACAAACAGAGAAGCTGTACAAAACAGCTGGGATTGACTTAGCCACCACAGAACTCAATATTTCTGGTTTCATCCAAACCTATCTGGACAAACTAGTGTGGAATTGGTGTGCAAAGCACCCAGAAAAGCAGAGTCAACCTGGTTTTGGAAAAAAGCAAAGTCTTTTTCTTGGGCACATGGATTTAATGTCATGTTTACAAACACAAATATCATTTCTAACCTTGTTTCTGCAGCTTTTTACTGAGAAAACATGAATGTGTACCTGTTGTGACTCATTTGAAACCATTAGCGTTTGCCAACACAAAACCTAAATGCTACATGCTAAAATGCATTCACAACTCTAAAGTCCATAGATACTATCGACAAAACACAAACAAACTCTTAGGATGTAGCCAGAGCTGGGATTGACTTAGCCACCACAGAACCGGATATTTCTGGTTTCATCCAGCACTATCTGGACAAACTGGTGTGGAATTGGTTTGCAAAGCACCCAGAAAAGCAGAGTCAACCTGGTTTTGGAGAAAAGCAAAGTCTTTTTCTTGGGCAAGTGGATTCAATGTCATGTTTACAAACACAAATATCATTTTTAACCAGGTTTCTGCAGCTTTTTACTCAGAAAACATGAATGTGTACCTGCTGTGACTCATTTGAAACCATTAGTGTTTGCTAACAGAAAACCTAAATGCTAAATGCTACAATGCATTCACAACTCTAAAGTCCATAGATACTGTGGAGAAAACACAAGCAAACACAGAAGCTGTAGCCAGAGCTGGGATTGAATAAGCCACCATAGAACCAGATATTACTGGTTTCTGCCAAACATAGCTGAACAAACTGGTGTGGAGTTGGTGTGCAAAGCACCCAGAGAAGCAGGGTCAACCTGGTTTTGGGGAAAAGCAAAGTCTTTTTCTTGGGCAAGTGGATTCAATGTCATGTTTACAAACACAAATATCATTTTCAACCTGGTTTCTGCAGCTTTTTACTCAGAAAACATGAATGTGTATCTGTTGTGCCTCCATGAGAAACCAATTAGCATTTGCCAACAGAAAATCAAAATGTTACATGCTACAATTCATTCACAACTCTAAGTCCATAGATCCTATCGAGAAAACACAAGCAAACACAGAAGCTGTAGCAAGAGCTCGGATTGACTTAGCCACCACGGAACTGGATATTTCTGGTTTCATCCAAACCTATCTGGACAAACTGGTGTGGAATTGGTGTGCAAAGCACCCAGAAAAGCAGAGTCAACCTGGTTTTGGAGAAAAGCAATGACTTTTTCTTGGGCAAGTGGATTCAATGTCATGTTTACAAACAAAAATATCACATTTAACCAGGTTTCTGCAACTTTTTACTCAGAAAACACGAATGTGTACCTCTTGTGTCTCCATGTGAATCCAATTAGCGTTTGCCAACAGAAAAACAAAATGTTACACGCTACAATGCATTCACAACTCTAAAGTCCATAGACTCGAGAAAACACAAGCAAACACAGAAGCTGTAGCAACAGCTGGAAATGACTTAGCCACCACAGAACCGGATATTTCTGGTTTCATCCAAACCTATCTGGACAAACTGGTGTGGAATTTGTGTGCAAAGCACCCAGAGCAGCAGATCAACCTGGTTTTGGAGAAAAGCAAAGTAATTTTCTTGGACAAGTGGATTCAATGTCATGTTCACAAACACAAATATCATTTTCAACCTGGTTTCTGCAGCTTTTTACTCAGAAAACACGAATGTGTATCTGTTGTGCCTCCATGTGAAACCAATTAGCATTTGCCAACAGAAAATCAAAATGTTACATGCTACAATTCATTCACAACTCTAAAGTCCATAGATACTATCGACAAAACACAAGCAAACACAGAAGCTGTAGCAAGAGCTTGGATTGACTGAGCCAACACAGAACCGGATATTTCTGGTTTCATCCAGTCCTATCTGGAAAAACTGGTGTGGAATTGGTGTGCAAAGCACCGAGAAAAGCAGAGTCAACCTGGTTTTGGAGAAAAGCAAAGTCTTTTTCTTGGGAACATGGATACAATGTCATGTTTACAAACACAAATATCATTTCTAACCTGGTTTCTGCAGCTTTTTACTGAGAAAACATGAATGTGTACCTGTTGTGACTCATTTGAAACCATTAGCGTTTGCCAACACAAAACCTAAATGCTACATGCTACAATGCATTCACAACTCTAAAGTCCATAGATACTATTGACAAAACACAAAAAAACTCTTAGGATGTAGCAAGAGCTGGGATTGACTGAGCCACCACAGAACCGGATATTTCTGGTTTCACCCAGCCCTATCTGGACAAACTGGTGTGGAATTGGTGTGCAAAGCACCCAGAAAAGCAGAGTCAACTTGGTTTTGGAGAAAAGCAAAGTCTTTTTCTTGGGCAAGTGGATTCAATGTCATGGTTACAAGCACAAATATCATTTTTTAACTGGTTTCTGCAGCTTTTTACTCAGAAAACACGAATGTGTACCTTTGTGTCACCATGTGAAACAAATTAGCGTTTGTCAACAGAAAAACAAAATGTTACATGCTACAATGCATTCACAACTCTAAAGTCCATAGACTATCGAGAAAACACAAGGAAACACAGAAGCTGTAGCAACAGCTGGAATTGACTTAGCCACCACAGAACCGGATATTTCTGGTTTCAGCCAAACATATCTGGACAAACTGGTGTGGAATTTGTGTGCAAAGCACCCAGAAAAGCAGATCAACCTGGTTTTGGAGAAAAGCAAAGTAATTTTCTTGGACAAGTGGATTCAATGTCATGTTCACAAACACAAATATCATTTTCAACCTGGTTTCTGCAGCTTTTTACTCAGAAAACACGAATGTGTATCTGTTGTGCCTCCATGTGAAACCAATTAGCATTTGCCAACAGAAAATCAAAATGTTACATGCTAAAATTCATTCACAACTCTAAAGTCCATAGATACTGTGGAGAAAACACAAGCAAACACAGAAGCTGTAGCAAGAGCTTGGATTGACTTAGCCACCACAGAACTGGATATTTCTGGTTTCATCCAAACCTATCTGGACAAACTGGTGTGGAATTGGTGTGCAAAGCACCCATAAAAGCAGAGTCAACCTGGTTTTGGAGAAAAGCAAAGTCTTCTTCTTGGGCAAGTGGATTCAATGTCATGTTTACAACACAAATAACATTTTTAACCTGGTTTCTGCAGCTTTATACTCAGAAAACACGAATGTGTACCTGTTTTGTATCCATGTTAAACCATTTAGCATTTTCCACAGAAAAACAAAATGTTACATGCAACAATGCATTCACAACCCTAAAGTCCACAGATACTATGGAGAAAACACAAGCAAACCAGAAGCTGTAGCCAGAGCCTGGTTTGTCTTAGCCACCACAGAACTGGATATTTCTGGTTTCATCCAGCCCTATGTGGACAAACTGGTGTGGAATTGCTTTGCAAAGCACCCAGAAAAGCATAGTCAACCTGGTTTTGGAGAAAAGCAAAGTCTTTTTCTTGGGCAAGTGGATTCAATGTCATGTTTACAAACACAAATATCATTTGTAACCTGGTTTCTGCAGGTTTTACTCATAAACACGAATGTGTAACTGTTGTGTCTCCATGTGAAACCAATTAGCATTTGCCAACAGAAAACCTAAATTCTAAATGCTACAATGCATTCACAACTCTAAAGTCATAGATACTGTGGAGAAAACACAAACAAACTCTTAGGATGTACCAAGAGCTGGGATTGACTGAGCACCACAAAACAGGATATTTCTGGTTTTATCCAGTCCTATCTGGACAAACTGGTATGGAATTGGTGTGCAAAGCACCCAGAAAAGCAGAGTCAACCTGGTTTTGGAGAAAAGCAATGTCTTTTTCTTGGGCAAGTGGATTCAATGTCATGTTTACAAACACAAATATCATTTTTAACCAGGTTTCTGCAACTTTTTACTCAGAAAACACGAATGTGTACCTCTTTTGTCTCCATGTGAATCCAATTAGCGTTTGCCAACCGAAAAACAAAATGTTACATGCTACAATGCATTCACAACTCTAAAGTCCATAGACTCGAGAAAACACAAGCAAACACAGAAGCTGTAGCAACAGCTGGAAATGACTTAGCCACCACAGAACCGGATATTTCTGGTTTCAGCAAAACATATGTGGACAAACTGGTGTGGAATTGGTGTGCACAGCACCCAGAGCAGCAGATCAACCTGGTTTTGGAGAAAAGCAAAATCTTTTTCTTGGACAAGTGGATTCAATGTCATGTTTACAAACACAAATATCATTTTCAACCTGGTTTCTGCAGCCTTTTACTCAGAAAACACGAATGTGTATCTGTTGTGCCTCCATGTGAAACCAATTAGCATTTGCCATCAGAAAAACAAAATGTTACATGCTAAAATTCATTCACAACTCTAAAGTCCATAGATATTCTCGACAAAACACAAACAAACAGAGAAGCTGTACAAAACAGCTGGGATTGACTTAGCCACCACAGAACTCAATATTTCTGGTTTCATCCAAACCTATCTGGACAAACTAGTGTGGAATTGGTGTGCAAAGCACCCAGAAAAGCAGAGTCAACCTGGTTTTGGAAAAAAGCAAAGTCTTTTTCTTGGGCACATGGATTTAATGTCATGTTTACAAACACAAATATCATTTCTAACCTTGTTTCTGCAGCTTTTTACTGAGAAAACATGAATGTGTACCTGTTGTGACTCATTTGAAACCATTAGCGTTTGCCAACACAAAACCTAAATGCTACATGCTAAAATGCATTCACAACTCTAAAGTCCATAGATACTATCGACAAAACACAAACAAACTCTTAGGATGTAGCAAGAGCTGGGATTGACTTAGCCACCACAGAACCGGATATTTCTGGTTTCATCCAGCACTATCTGGACAAACTGGTGTGGAATTGGTTTGCAAAGCACCCAGAAAAGCAGAGTCAACCTGGTTTTGGAGAAAAGCAAAGTCTTTTTCTTGGGCAAGTGGATTCAATGTCATGTTTACAAACACAAATATCATTTTTAACCAGGATTCTGCAGCTTTTTACTCAGAAAACATGAATGTGTACCTGCTGTGACTCATTTGAAACCATTAGTGTTTGCCAACAGAAAACCTAAATGCTAAATGCTACAATGCATTCACAACTCTAAAGTCCATAGATACTGTGGAGAAAACACAAGCAAACACAGAAGCTGTAGCCAGAGCTGGGATTGAATAAGCCACCATAGAACCAGATATTACTGGTTTCTGCCAAACATAGCTGAACAAACTGGTGTGGAGTTGGTGTGCAAAGCACCCAGAGAAGCAGGGTCAACCTGGTTTTGGGGAAAAGCAAAGTCTTTTTCTTGGGCAAGTGGATTCAATGTCATGTTTACAAACACAAATATCATTTTCAACCTGGTTTCTGCAGCTTTTTACTCAGAAAACATGAATGTGTATCTGTTGTGCCTCCATGAGAAACCAATTAGCATTTGCCAACAGAAAATCAAAATGTTACATGCTACAATTCATTCACAACTCTAAGTCCATAGATCCTATCGAGAAAACACAAGCAAACACAGAAGCTGTAGCAAGAGCTCGGATTGACTTAGCCACCACGGAACTGGATATTTCTGGTTTCATCCAAACCTATCTGGACAAACTGGTGTGGAATTGGTGTGCAAAGCACCCAGAAAAGCAGAGTCAACCTGGTTTTGGAGAAAAGCAATGACTTTTTCTTGGGCAAGTGGATTCAATGTCATGTTTACAAACAAAAATATCACATTTAACCAGGTTTCTGCAAATTTTTACTCAGAAAACACGAATGTGTACCTCTTGTGTCTCCATGTGAATCCAATTAGCGTTTGCCAACAGAAAAACAAAATGTTACACGCTACAATGCATTCACTACTCTAAAGTCCATAGACTCGAGAAAACACAAGCAAACACAGAAGCTGTAGCAACAGCTGGAAATGACTTAGCCACCACAGAACCGGATATTTCTGGTTTCATCCAAACCTATCTGGACAAACTGGTGTGGAATTTGTGTGCAAAGCACCCAGAGCAGCAGATCAACCTGGTTTTGGAGAAAAGCAAAGTAATTTTCTTGGACAAGTGGATTCAATGTCATGTTCACAAACACAAATATCATTTTCAACCTGGTTTCTGCAGCTTTTTACTCAGAAAACACGAATGTGTATCTGTTGTGCCTCCATGTGAAACCAATTAGCATTTGCCAACAGAAAATCAAAATGTTACATGCTAAAATTCATTCACAACTCTAAAGTCCATAGATACTATCGACAAAACACAAGCAAACACAGAAGCTGTAGCAAGAGCTTGGATTGACTTAGCCACCACAGAACTGGATATTTCTGGTTTCATCCAAACCTATCTGGACAAACTGGTGTGGAATTGGTGTGCAAAGCACCGAGAAAAGCAGAGTCAACCTGGTTTTGGAGAAAAGCAAAGTCTTTTTCTTGGGAACATGGATACAATGTCATGTTTACAAACACAAATATCATTTCTAACCTGGTTTCTGCAGCTTTTTACTGAGAAAACATGAATGTGTACCTGTTGTGACTCATTTGAAACCATTAGCGTTTGCCAACAGAAAACCTAAATGCTACATGCTACAATGCATTCACAACTCTAAAGTCCATAGATACTATTGACAAAACACAAAAAAACTCTTAGGATGTAGCAAGAGCTGGGATTGACTGAGCCACCACAGAACCGGATATTTCTGGTTTCACCCAGCCCTATCTGGACAAACTGGTGTGGAATTGGTGTGCAAAGCACCCAGAAAAGCAGAGTCAACTTGGTTTTGGAGAAAAGCAAAGTCTTTTTCTTGGGCAAGTGGATTCAATGTCATGTTTACAAGCACAAGTATCAGTTTTAAACTGGTTTCTGCAGCTTTTTACTCAGAAAACACGAATGTGTACCTGTTGTGTCTCCATGTGAAACCAATTAGCGTTTGCCCACAGAAAAACAAAATGTTACATGCAACAATGCATTCACAACTCTAAAGTCTATAGATACTATGGAGAAAACACAAGCTAATATAGTAGCTGCTGTCAGAGCTGGGTTTGAGTTAGCCACGACAGAACCGGATATTTCTGATTTCATCCCAACCTATCTGGACAAACTGGTGTGGAGTTGGTGTGCAAAGCACCCAGAAAAGCAGAGTCAACCTGGTTTTGGAGAAATGCAGTCTTTTTCTTGGGCAAGTGGATTCAATGTCATGGTTACAAGCACAAATATCATTTTTTAACTGGTTTCTGCAGCTTTTTACTCAGAAAACACGAATGTGTACCTTTGTGTCACCATGTGAAACAAATTAGCGTTTGTCAACAGAAAAACAAAATGTTGCATGCTACAATGCATTCACAACTCTAAAGTCCATAGACTATCGAGAAAACACAAGGAAACACAGAAGCTGTAGCAACAGCTGGAATTGACTTAGCCACCACAGAACCGGATATTTCTGGTTTCAGCCAAACATATCTGGACAAACTGGTGTGGAATTTGTGTGCAAAGCACCCAGAAAAGCAGATCAACCTGGTTTTGGAGAAAAGCAAAGTAATTTTCTTGGACAAGTGGATTCAATGTCATGTTCACAAACACAAATATCATTTTCAACCTGGTTTCTGCAGCTTTTTACTCAGAAAACACGAATGTGTATCTGTTGTGCCTCCATGTGAAACCAATTAGCATTTGCCAACAGAAAATCAAAATGTTACATGCTAAAATTCATTCACAACTCTAAAGTCCATAGATACTGTGGAGAAAACACAAGCAAACACAGAAGCTGTAGCAAGAGCTTGGATTGACTTAGCCACCACAGAACTGGATATTTCTGGTTTCATCCAAACCTATCTGGACAAACTGGTGTGGAATTGGTGTGCAAAGCACCCATAAAAGCAGAGTCAACCTGGTTTTGGAGAAAAGCAAAGTCTTCTTCTTGGGCAAGTGGATTCAATGTCATGTTTACAACACAAATAACATTTTTAACCTGGTTTCTGCAGCTTTATACTCGGAAAACACGAATGTGTACCTGTTTTGTATCCATGTTAAACCATTTAGCATTTTCCACAGAAAAACAAAATGTTACATGCAACAATGAATTCACAACCCTAAAGTCCACAGATACTATGGAGAAAACACAAGCAAACCAGAAGCTGTAGCCAGAGCCTGGTTTGTCTTAGGCACCGCAGAACTGGATATTTCTGGTTTCATCCAGC
Source organism: Sylvilagus floridanus (assembly GCA_949820135.1). Classification (NCBI taxonomy): domain Eukaryota; kingdom Metazoa; phylum Chordata; class Mammalia; order Lagomorpha; family Leporidae; genus Sylvilagus; species Sylvilagus floridanus. The sequence continues at coordinate 29,707,831 of OX463232.1, forward strand.
CCTATGTGGACAAACTGGTGTGGAATTGCTTTGCAAAGCACCCAGAAAAGCATAGTCAACCTGGTTTTGGAGAAAAGCAAAGTCTTTTTCTTGGGCAAGTGGATTCAATGTCATGTTTACAAACACAAATATCATTTGTAACCTGGTTTCTGCAGGTTTTACTCATAAACACGAATGTGTAACTGTTGTGTCTCCATGTGAAACCAATTAGCATTTGCCAACAGAAAACCTAAATTCTAAATGCTACAATGCATTCACAACTCTAAAGTCATAGATACTGTGGAGAAAACACAAACAAACTCTTAGGATGTACCAAGAGCTGGGATTGACTGAGCACCACAAAACAGGATATTTCTGGTTTTATCCAGTCCTATCTGGACAAACTGGTATGGAATTGGTGTGCAAAGCACCCAGAAAAGCAGAGTCAACCTGGTTTTGGAGAAAAGCAATGTCTTTTTCTTGGGCAAGTGGATTCAATGTCATGTTTACAAACACAAATATCATTTTTAACCAGGTTTCTGCAACTTTTTACTCAGAAAACACGAATGTGTACCTCTTTTATCTCCATGTGAATCCAATTAGCGTTTGCCAACCGAAAAACAAAATGTTACATGCTACAATGCATTCACAACTCTAAAGTCCATAGACTCGAGAAAACACAAGCAAACACAGAAGCTGTAGCAACAGCTGGAAATGACTTAGCCACCACAGAACCGGATATTTCTGGTTTCAGCAAAACATATGTGGACAAACTGGTGTGGAATTGGTGTGCACAGCACCCAGAGCAGCAGATCAACCTGGTTTTGGAGAAAAGCAAAATCTTTTTCTTGGACAAGTGGATTCAATGTCATGTTTACAAACACAAATATCATTTTCAACCTGGTTTCTGCAGCTTTTTACTCAGAAAACACGAATGTGTATCTGTTGTGCCTCCATGTGAAACCAATTAGCATTTGCCATCACAAAAACAAAATGTTACATGCTAAAATTCATTCACAACTCTAAAGTCCATAGATATTCTCGACAAAACACAAACAAACAGAGAAGCTGTACAAAACAGCTGGGATTGACTTAGCCACCACAGAACTCAATATTTCTGGTTTCATCCAAACCTATCTGGACAAACTAGTGTGGAATTGGTGTGCAAAGCACCCAGAAAAGCAGAGTCAACCTGGTTTTGGAAAAAAGCAAAGTCTTTTTCTTGGGCACATGGATTTAATGTCATGTTTACAAACACAAATATCATTTCTAACCTTGTTTCTGCAGCTTTTTACTGAGAAAACATGAATGTGTACCTGTTGTGACTCATTTGAAACCATTAGCGTTTGCCAACACAAAACCTAAATGCTACATGCTAAAATGCATTCACAACTCTAAAGTCCATAGATACTATCGACAAAACACAAACAAACTCTTAGGATGTAGCCAGAGCTGGGATTGACTTAGCCACCACAGAACCGGATATTTCTGGTTTCATCCAGCACTATCTGGACAAACTGGTGTGGAATTGGTTTGCAAAGCACCCAGAAAAGCAGAGTCAACCTGGTTTTGGAGAAAAGCAAAGTCTTTTTCTTGGGCAAGTGGATTCAATGTCATGTTTACAAACACAAATATCATTTTTAACCAGGTTTCTGCAGCTTTTTACTCAGAAAACATGAATGTGTACCTGCTGTGACTCATTTGAAACCATTAGTGTTTGCTAACAGAAAACCTAAATGCTAAATGCTACAATGCATTCACAACTCTAAAGTCCATAGATACTGTGGAGAAAACACAAGCAAACACAGAAGCTGTAGCCAGAGCTGGGATTGAATAAGCCACCATAGAACCAGATATTACTGGTTTCTGCCAAACATAGCTGAACAAACTGGTGTGGAGTTGGTGTGCAAAGCACCCAGAGAAGCAGGGTCAACCTGGTTTTGGGGAAAAGCAAAGTCTTTTTCTTGGGCAAGTGGATTCAATGTCATGTTTACAAACACAAATATCATTTTCAACCTGGTTTCTGCAGCTTTTTACTCAGAAAACATGAATGTGTATCTGTTGTGCCTCCATGAGAAACCAATTAGCATTTGCCAACAGAAAATCAAAATGTTACATGCTACAATTCATTCACAACTCTAAGTCCATAGATCCTATCGAGAAAACACAAGCAAACACAGAAGCTGTAGCAAGAGCTCGGATTGACTTAGCCACCACGGAACTGGATATTTCTGGTTTCATCCAAACCTATCTGGACAAACTGGTGTGGAATTGGTGTGCAAAGCACCCAGAAAAGCAGAGTCAACCTGGTTTTGGAGAAAAGCAATGACTTTTTCTTGGGCAAGTGGATTCAATGTCATGTTTACAAACAAAAATATCACATTTAACCAGGTTTCTGCAACTTTTTACTCAGAAAACACGAATGTGTACCTCTTGTGTCTCCATGTGAATCCAATTAGCGTTTGCCAACAGAAAAACAAAATGTTACACGCTACAATGCATTCACAACTCTAAAGTCCATAGACTATCGAGAAAACACAAGCAAACACAGAAGCTGTAGCAACAGCTGGAAATGACTTAGCCACCACAGAACCGGATATTTCTGGTTTCATCCAAACCTATCTGGACAAACTGGTGTGGAATTTGTGTGCAAAGCACCCAGAGCAGCAGATCAACCTGGTTTTGGAGAAAAGCAAAGTAATTTTCTTGGACAAGTGGATTCAATGTCATGTTCACAAACACAAATATCATTTTCAACCTGGTTTCTGCAGCTTTTTACTCAGAAAACACGAATGTGTATCTGTTGTGCCTCCATGTGAAACCAATTAGCATTTGCCAACAGAAAATCAAAATGTTACATGCTAAAATTCATTCACAACTCTAAAGTCCATAGATACTATCGACAAAACACAAGCAAACACAGAAGCTGTAGCAAGAGCTTGGATTGACTTAGCCACCACAGAACTGGATATTTCTGGTTTCATCCAAACCTATCTGGACAAACTGGTGTGGAATTGGTGTGCAAAGCACCGAGAAAAGCAGAGTCAACCTGGTTTTGGAGAAAAGCAAAGTCTTTTTCTTGGGAACATGGATACAATGTCATGTTTACAAACACAAATATCATTTCTAACCTGGTTTCTGCAGCTTTTTACTGAGAAAACATGAATGTGTACCTGTTGTGACTCATTTGAAACCATTAGCGTTTGCCAACAGAAAACCTAAATGCTACATGCTACAATGCATTCACAACTCTAAAGTCCATAGATACTATTGACAAAACACAAAAAAACTCTTAGGATGTAGCAAGAGCTGGGATTGACTGAGCCACCACAGAACCGGATATTTCTGGTTTCACCCAGCCCTATCTGGACAAACTGGTGTGGAATTGGTGTGCAAAGCACCCAGAAAAGCAGAGTCAACTTGGTTTTGGAGAAAAGCAAAGTCTTTTTCTTGGGCAAGTGGATTCAATGTCATGGTTACAAGCACAAATATCATTTTTTAACTGGTTTCTGCAGCTTTTTACTCAGAAAACACGAATGTGTACCTTTGTGTCACCATGTGAAACCAATTAGCGTTTGTCAACAGAAAAACAAAATGTTACATGCTACAATGCATTCACAACTCTAAAGTCCATAGACTATCGAGAAAACACAAGGAAACACAGAAGCTGTAGCAACAGCTGGAATTGACTTAGCCACCACAGAACCGGATATTTCTGGTTTCAGCCAAACATATCTGGACAAACTGGTGTGGAATTTGTGTGCAAAGCACCCAGAAAAGCAGATCAACCTGGTTTTGGAGAAAAGCAAAGTAATTTTCTTGGACAAGTGGATTCAATGTCATGTTCACAAACACAAATATCATTTTCAACCTGGTTTCTGCAGCTTTTTACTCAGAAAACACGAATGTGTATCTGTTGTGCCTCCATGTGAAACCAATTAGCATTTGCCAACAGAAAATCAAAATGTTACATGCTAAAATTCATTCACAACTCTAAAGTCCATAGATACTGTGGAGAAAACCCAAGCAAACACAGAAGCTGTAGCAAGAGCTTGGATTGACTTAGCCACCACAGAACTGGATATTTCTGGTTTCATCCAAACCTATCTGGACAAACTGGTGTGGAATTGGTGTGCAAAGCACCCATAAAAGCAGAGTCAACCTGGTTTTGGAGAAAAGCAAAGTCTTCTTCTTGGGCAAGTGGATTCAATGTCATGTTTACAACACAAATAACATTTTTAACCTGGTTTCTGCAGCTTTATACTCGGAAAACACGAATGTGTACCTGTTTTGTATCCATGTTAAACCATTTAGCATTTTCCACAGAAAAACAAAATGTTACATGCAACAATGCATTCACAACCCTAAAGTCCACAGATACTATGGAGAAAACACAAGCAAACCAGAAGCTGTAGCCAGAGCCTGGTTTGTCTTAGCCACCACAGAACTGGATATTTCTGGTTTCATCCAGCCCTATGTGGACAAACTGGTGTGGAATTGCTTTGCAAAGCACCCAGAAAAGCATAGTCAACCTGGTTTTGGAGAAAAGCAAAGTCTTTTTCTTGGGCAAGTGGATTCAATGTCATGTTTACAAACACAAATATCATTTGTAACCTGGTTTCTGCAGGTTTTACTCATAAACACGAATGTGTAACTGTTGTGTCTCCATGTGAAACCAATTAGCATTTGCCAACAGAAAACCTTAATTCTAAATGCTACAATGCATTCACAACTCTAAAGTCATAGATACTGTGGAGAAAACACAAACAAACTCTTAGGATGTACCAAGAGCTGGGATTGACTGAGCACCACAAAACAGGATATTTCTGGTTTTATCCAGTCCTATCTGGACAAACTGGTATGGAATTGGTGTGCAAAGCACCCAGAAAAGCAGAGTCAACCTGGTTTTGGAGAAAAGCAATGTCTTTTTCTTGGGCAAGTGGATTCAATGTCATGTTTACAAACACAAATATCATTTTTAACCAGGTTTCTGCAACTTTTTACTCAGAAAACACGAATGTGTACCTCTTTTGTCTCCATGTGAATCCAATTAGCGTTTGCCATCCGAAAAACAAAATGTTACATGCTACAATGCATTCACAACTCTAAAGTCCATAGACTCGAGAAAACACAAGCAAACACAGAAGCTGTAGCAACAGCTGGAAATGACTTAGCCACCACAGAACCGGATATTTCTGGTTTCAGCAAAACATATGTGGACAAACTGGTGTGGAATTGGTGTGCACAGCACCCAGAGCAGCAGATCAACCTGGTTTTGGAGAAAAGCAAAATCTTTTTCTTGGACAAGTGGATTCAATGTCATGTTTACAAACACAAATATCATTTTCAACCTGGTTTCTGCAGCCTTTTACTCAGAAAACACGAATGTGTATCTGTTGTGCCTCCATGTGAAACCAATTAGCATTTGCCATCAGAAAAACAAAATGTTACATGCTAAAATTCATTCACAACTCTAAAGTCCATAGATATTCTCGACAAAACACAAACAAACAGAGAAGCTGTACAAAACAGCTGGGATTGACTTAGCCACCACAGAACTCAATATTTCTGGTTTCATCCAAACCTATCTGGACAAACTAGTGTGGAATTGGTGTGCAAAGCACCCAGAAAAGCAGAGTCAACCTGGTTTTGGAAAAAAGCAAAGTCTTTTTCTTGGGCACATGGATTTAATGTCATGTTTACAAACACAAATATCATTTCTAACCTTGTTTCTGCAGCTTTTTACTGAGAAAACATGAATGTGTACCTGTTGTGACTCATTTGAAACCATTAGCGTTTGCCAACACAAAACCTAAATGCTACATGCTAAAATGCATTCACAACTCTAAAGTCCATAGATACTATCGACAAAACACAAACAAACTCTTAGGATGTAGCAAGAGCTGGGATTGACTTAGCCACCACAGAACCGGATATTTCTGGTTTCATCCAGCACTATCTGGACAAACTGGTGTGGAATTGGTTTGCAAAGCACCCAGAAAAGCAGAGTCAACCTGGTTTTGGAGAAAAGCAAAGTCTTTTTCTTGGGCAAGTGGATTCAATGTCATGTTTACAAACACAAATATCATTTTTAACCAGGTTTCTGCAGCTTTTTACTCAGAAAACATGAATGTGTACCTGCTGTGACTCATTTGAAACCATTAGTGTTTGCCAACAGAAAACCTAAATGCTAAATGCTACAATGCATTCACAACTCTAAAGTCCATAGATACTGTGGAGAAAACACAAGCAAACACAGAAGCTGTAGCCAGAGCTGGGATTGAATAAGCCACCATAGAACCAGATATTACTGGTTTCTGCCAAACATAGCTGAACAAACTGGTGTGGAGTTGGTGTGCAAAGCACCCAGAGAAGCAGGGTCAACCTGGTTTTGGGGAAAAGCAAAGTCTTTTTCTTGGGCAAGTGGATTCAATGTCATGTTTACAAACACAAATATCATTTTCAACCTGGTTTCTGCAGCTTTTTACTCAGAAAACATGAATGTGTATCTGTTGTGCCTCCATGAGAAACCAATTAGCATTTGCCAACAGAAAATCAAAATGTTACATGCTACAATTCATTCACAACTCTAAGTCCATAGATCCTATCGAGAAAACACAAGCAAACACAGAAGCTGTAGCAAGAGCTCGGATTGACTTAGCCACCACGGAACTGGATATTTCTGGTTTCATCCAAACCTATCTGGACAAACTGGTGTGGAATTGGTGTGCAAAGCACCCAGAAAAGCAGAGTCAACCTGGTTTTGGAGAAAAGCAATGACTTTTTCTTGGGCAAGTGGATTCAATGTCATGTTTACAAACAAAAATATCACATTTAACCAGGTTTCTGCAACTTTTTACTCAGAAAACACGAATGTGTACCTCTTGTGTCTCCATGTGAATCCAATTAGCGTTTGCCAACAGAAAAACAAAATGTTACACGCTACAATGCATTCACAACTCTAAAGTCCATAGACTCGAGAAAACACAAGCAAACACAGAAGCTGTAGCAACAGCTGGAAATGACTTAGCCACCACAGAACCGGATATTTCTGGTTTCATCCAAACCTATCTGGACAAACTGGTGTGGAATTTGTGTGCAAAGCACCCAGAGCAGCAGATCAACCTGGTTTTGGAGAAAAGCAAAGTAATTTTCTTGGACAAGTGGATTCAATGTCATGTTCACAAACACAAATATCATTTTCAACCTGGTTTCTGCAGCTTTTTACTCAGAAAACACGAATGTGTATCTGTTGTGCCTCCATGTGAAACCAATTAGCATTTGCCAACAGAAAATCAAAATGTTACATGCTAAAATTCATTCACAACTCTAAAGTCCATAGATACTATCGACAAAACACAAGCAAACACAGAAGCTGTAGCAAGAGCTTGGATTGACTTAGCCACCACAGAACTGGATATTTCTGGTTTCATCCAAACCTATCTGGACAAACTGGTGTGGAATTGGTGTGCAAAGCACCGAGAAAAGCAGAGTCAACCTGGTTTTGGAGAAAAGCAAAGTCTTTTTCTTGGACAACTGGATTCAATGTCATGGTTACAAACACAAATATCATTTTTAACCAGGTTTCTGCAGCTTTTTACTCAGAAAACACGAATATGTCACTGTTGTGTCTCCATGTGAAACCTATTAGCGTTTGCCAACAGAAAAACAAAATGTTACATGCTACAATGCATTCACATCTCTAAAGTCCATAGATAATATCGACAAAACACAAACAAACTCTTAGGATGTAGCAAGAGCTGGGATTGACTGAGCCAACACAGAACCGGATATTTCTGGTTTCATCCAGTCCTATCTGGAAAAACTGGTGTGGAATTGGTGTGCAAAGCACCCAGAAAAGCAGAGTCAACCTGGTTTTGGAGAAACGCAAAGTCTTTTTCTTGGGCAAGTGGATTCAATGTCATGTTTACAAGCACAAGTATCATTTGTAACCTGGTTTCTGCAGCTTTTTACTCAGAAAACACGAATGTGTACCTGTTGTGTCTCCATGTGAAACCAATTAGCGTTTGCCCACAGAAAAACAAAATGTTACATGCAACAATGCATTCACAACTCTAAAGTCCATAGATACTATGGAGAAAACATAAGCTAATATAGAAGCTGTAGCCAGAGCTGGGTTTGAGTTAGCCACCACAGAACCGGATATTTCTGATTTCATCCAAACCTATCTGGACAAACTGGTGTGGAGTTGGTGTGCAAAGCACCCAGAAAAGCAGAGTCAACCTGGTTTTGGAGAAATGCAGTCTTTTTCTTGGGCAAGTGGATTCAATGTCATGGTTACAAGCACAAATATCATTTTTTAACTGGTTTCTGCAGCTTTTTACTCAGAAAACACAAATTGTACCTTTGTGTCACCATGTGAAACAAATTAGGGTTTGCCAACAGAAAAACAAAATGTTACATGCTACAATGCATTCACAACTCTAAAGTCCATAGACTATCGAGAAAACACAAGCAAACACAGAAGCTGTAGCAACAGCTGGAATTGACTTAGCCACCACAGAACCGGATATTTCTGGTTTCAGCCAAACATATCTGGACAAACTGGTGTGGAATTTGTGTGCAAAGCACCCAGAAAAGCAGATCAACCTGGTTTTGGAGAAAAGCAAAGTAATTTTCTTGGACAAGTGGATTCAATGTCATGTTCACAAACACAAATATCATTTTCAACCTGGTTTCTGCAGCTTTTTACTCAGAAAACACGAATGTGTATCTGTTGTGCCTCCATGTGAAACCAATTAGCATTTGCCAACAGAAAATCAAAATGTTACATGCTAAAATTCATTCACAACTCTAAAGTCCATAGATACTATCGACAAAACACAAGCAAACACAGAAGCTGTAGCAAGAGCTTGGATTGACTTAGCCACCACAGAACTGGATATTTCTGGTTTCATCCAAACCTATCTGGACAAACTGGTGTGGAATTGGTGTGCAAAGCACCGAGAAAAGCAGAGTCAACCTGGTTTTGGAGAAAAGCAAAGTCTTTTTCTTGGGAACATGGATACAATGTCATGTTTACAAACACAAATATCATTTTAACCTGGTTTCTGCAGCTTTTTACTGAGAAAACATGAATGTGTACCTGTTGTGACTCATTTGAAACCATTAGCGTTTGCCAACAGAAAACCTAAATGCTACATGCTACAATGCATTCACAACTCTAAAGTCCATAGATACTATTGACAAAACACAAAAAAACTCTTAGGATGTAGCAAGAGCTGGGATTGACTGAGCCACCACAGAACCGGATGTTTCTGGTTTCACCCAGCCCTATCTGGACAAACTGGTGTGGAATTGGTGTGCAAAGCACCCAGAAAAGCAGAGTCAACTTGGTTTTGGAGAAAAGCAAAGTCTTTTTCTTGGGCAAGTGGATTCAATGTCATGTTTACAAACACAAATATCATTTTTAACCTGGTTTCTGCAGCTTTTTACTGAGAAAACATGAATGTGTACCTGCTGTGTCTCATTTGAAACCATTAGCGTTTGCCAACAGAAAACCTAAATGCTAAATGCTACAATGCATTCACAACTCTAAGTCCATAGATACTATCGAGAAAACACAAGCAAACACAGAAGCTGTAGCCAGAGCTGGGATTGAGTTAGCCACCACAGAACCGGATATTTCTGGTTTCATCCAAACCTAGCTGAACAAACTGGTGTGGAGTTGGTGTGCAAAGCACCCTGAAAAGCAGAGTCAACCTGGTTTTGGAGAAAATCGAAGTCTTTTTCTTGGACAACTGGATTCAATGTCATGGTTACAAACACAAATATCATTTTTAACCAGGTTTCTGCAGCTTTTTACTCAGAAAACACGAATATGTCACTGTTGTGTCTCCATGTGAAACCTATTAGCGTTTGCCAACAGAAAAACAAAATGTTACATGCTACAATGCATTCACATCTCTAAAGTCCATAGATAATATCGACAAAACACAAACAAACTCTTAGGATGTAGCAAGAGCTGGGATTGACTGAGCCAACACAGAACCGGATATTTCTGGTTTCATCCAGTCCTATCTGGAAAAACTGGTGTGGAATTGGTGTGCAAAGCACCCAGAAAAGCAGAGTCAACCTGGTTTTGGAGAAACGCAAAGTCTTTTTCTTGGGCAAGTGGATTCAATGTCATGTTTACAAGCACAAGTATCATTTGTAACCTGGTTTCTGCAGCTTTTTACTCAGAAAACACGAATGTGTACCTGTTGTGTCTCCATGTGAAACCAATTAGCGTTTGCCCACAGAAAAACAAAATGTTACATGCAACAATGCATTCACAACTCTAAAGTCCATAGATACTATGGAGAAAACATAAGCTAATATAGAAGCTGTAGCCAGAGCTGGGTTTGAGTTAGCCACCACAGAACCGGATATTTCTGATTTCATCCAAACCTATCTGGACAAACTGGTGTGGAGTTGGTGTGCAAAGCACCCAGAAAAGCAGAGTCAACCTGGTTTTGGAGAAATGCAGTCTTTTTCTTGGGCAAGTGGATTCAATGTCATGGTTACAAGCACAAATATCATTTTTTAACTGGTTTCTGCAGCTTTTTACTCAGAAAACACGAATGTGTACCTTTGTGTCACCATGTGAAACAAATTAGCGTTTGCCAACAGAAAAACAAAATGTTACATGCTACAATGCATTCACAACTCTAAAGTCCATAGACTATCGAGAAAACACAAGCAAACACAGAAGCTGTAGCAACAGCTGGAATTGACTTAGCCACCACAGAACCGGATATTTCTGGTTTCAGCCAAACATATCTGGACAAACTGGTGTGGAATTTGTGTGCAAAGCACCCAGAAAAGCAGATCAACCTGGTTTTGGAGAAAAGCAAAGTAATTTTCTTGGACAAGTGGATTCAATGTCATGTTCACAAACACAAATATCATTTTCAACCTGGTTTCTGCAGCTTTTTACTCAGAAAACACGAATGTGTATCTGTTGTGCCTCCATGTGAAACCAATTAGCATTTGCCAACAGAAAATCAAAATGTTACATGCTAAAATTCATTCACAACTCTAAAGTCCATAGATACTATCGACAAAACACAAGCAAACACAGAAGCTGTAGCAAGAGCTTGGATTGACTTAGCCACCACAGAACTGGATATTTCTGGTTTCATCCAAACCTATCTGGACAAACTGGTGTGGAATTGGTGTGCAAAGCACCGAGAAAAGCAGAGTCAACCTGGTTTTGGAGAAAAGCAAAGTCTTTTTCTTGGGAACATGGATACAATGTCATGTTTACAAACACAAATATCATTTCTAACCTGGTTTCTGCAGCTTTTTACTGAGAAAACATGAATGTGTACCTGTTGTGTCTCATTTGAAACCATTAGCGTTTGCCAACAGAAAACCTAAATGCTACATGCTACAATGCATTCACAACTCTAAAGTCCATAGATACTATTGACAAAACACAAAAAAACTCTTAGGATGTAGCAAGAGCTGGGATTGACTGAGCCACCACAGAACCGGATGTTTCTGGTTTCACCCAGCCCTATCTGGACAAACTGGTGTGGAATTGGTGTGCAAAGCACCCAGAAAAGCAGAGTCAACTTGGTTTTGGAGAAAAGCAAAGTCTTTTTCTTGGGCAAGTGGATTCAATGTCATGTTTACAAACACAAATATCATTTTTAACCTGGTTTCTGCAGCTTTTTACTGAGAAAACATGAATGTGTACCTGCTGTGTCTCATTTGAAACCATTAGCGTTTGCCAACAGAAAACCTAAATGCTAAATGCTACAATGCATTCACAACTCTAAGTCCATAGATACTATCGAGAAAACACAAGCAAACACAGAAGCTGTAGCCAGAGCTGGGATTGAGTTAGCCACCACAGAACCGGATATTTCTGGTTTCATCCAAACCTAGCTGAACAAACTGGTGTGGAGTTGGTGTGCAAAGCACCCTGAAAAGCAGAGTCAACCTGGTTTTGGAGAAAATCGAAGTCTTTTTCTTGGACAACTGGATTCAATGTCATGGTTACAAACACAAATATCATTTTTAACCAGGTTTCTGCAGCTTTTTACTCAGAAAACACGAATATGTCACTGTTGTGTCTCCATGTGAAACCTATTAGCGTTTGCCAACAGAAAAACAAAATGTTACATGCTACAATGCATTCACAACTCTAAAGTCCATAGACTATCGAGAAAACACAAGCAAACACAGAAGCTGTAGCAACAGCTGGAATTGACTTAGCCACCACAGAACCGGATATTTCTGGTTTCATCCAAACATATCTGGACAAACTGGTGTGGAATTTGTGTGCAAAGCACCCAGAGCAGCAGATCAACCTGGTTTTGGAGAAAAGCAAAGTAATTTTCTTGGACAAGTGGATTCAATGTCATGTTCACAAACACAAATATCATTTTCAACCTGGTTTCTGCAGCTTTTTACTCAGAAAACACGAATGTGTATCTCTTGTGCCTCCATGTGAAACCAATTAGCATTTGCCAACAGAAAATCAAAATGTTACATGCTACAATTCATTCACAACTCTAAGTCCATAGATCCTATCGAGAAAACACAAGCAAACACAGAAGCTGTAGCAAGAGCTCGGATTGACTTAGCCACCACGGAACTGGATATTTCTGGTTTCATCCAAACCTATCTGGACAAACTGGTGTGGAATTGGTGTGCAAAGCACCCAGAAAAGCAGAGTCAACCTGGTTTTGGAGAAAAGCAATGACTTTTTCTTGGGCAAGTGGATTCAATGTCATGTTTACAAACAAAAATATCACATTTAACCAGGTTTCTGCAACTTTTTACTCAGAAAACACGAATGTGTACCTCTTGTGTCTCCATGTGAATCCAATTAGCGTTTGCCAACAGAAAAACAAAATGTTACACGCTACAATGCATTCACAACTCTAAAGTCCATAGACTCGAGAAAACACAAGCAAACACAGAAGCTGTAGCAACAGCTGGAAATGACTTAGCCACCACAGAACCGGATATTTCTGGTTTCATCCAAACCTATCTGGACAAACTGGTGTGGAATTTGTGTGCAAAGCACCCAGAGCAGCAGATCAACCTGGTTTTGGAGAAAAGCAAAGTAATTTTCTTGGACAAGTGGATTCAATGTCATGTTCACAAACACAAATATCATTTTCAACCTGGTTTCTGCAGCTTTTTACTCAGAAAACACGAATGTGTATCTGTTGTGCCTCCATGTGAAACCAATTAGCATTTGCCAACAGAAAATCAAAATGTTACATGCTAAAATTCATTCACAACTCTAAAGTCCATAGATACTATCGACAAAACACAAGCAAACACAGAAGCTGTAGCAAGAGCTTGGATTGACTTAGCCACCACAGAACTGGATATTTCTGGTTTCATCCAAACCTATCTGGACAAACTGGTGTGGAATTGGTGTGCAAAGCACCGAGAAAAGCAGAGTCAACCTGGTTTTGGAGAAAAGCAAAGTCTTTTTCTTGGGAACATGGATACAATGTCATGTTTACAAACACAAATATCATTTCTAACCTGGTTTCTGCAGCTTTTTACTGAGAAAACATGAATGTGTACCTGTTGTGACTCATTTGAAACCATTAGCGTTTGCCAACAAAAAACCTAAATGCTACATGCTACAATGCATTCACAACTCTAAAGTCCATAGATACTATTGACAAAACACAAAAAAACTCTTAGGATGTAGCAAGAGCTGGGATTGACTGAGCCACCACAGAACCGGATATTTCTGGTTTCACCCAGCCCTATCTGGACAAACTGGTGTGGAATTGGTGTGCAAAGCACCCAGAAAAGCAGAGTCAACTTGGTTTTGGAGAAAAGCAAAGTCTTTTTCTTGGGCAAGTGGATTCAATGTCATGTTTACAAGCACAAGTATCAGTTTTAAACTGGTTTCTGCAGCTTTTTACTCAGAAAACACGAATGTGTACCTGTTGTGTCTCCATGTGAAACCAATTAGCGTTTGCCCACAGAAAAACAAAATGTTACATGCAACAATGCATTCACAACTCTAAAGTCTATAGATACTATGGAGAAAACACAAGCTAATATAGTAGCTGCTGTCAGAGCTGGGTTTGAGTTAGCCACCACAGAACCGGATATTTCTGATTTCATCCCAACCTATCTGGACAAACTGGTGTGGAGTTGGTGTGCAAAGCACCCAGAAAAGCAGAGTCAACCTGGTTTTGGAGAAATGCAGTCTTTTTCTTGGGCAAGTGGATTCAATGTCATGGTTACAAGCACAAATATCATTTTTTAACTGGTTTCTGCAGCTTTTTACTCAGAAAACACGAATGTGTACCTTTGTGTCACCATGTGAAACAAATTAGCGTTTGTCAACAGAAAAACAAAATGTTACATGCTACAATGCATTCACAACTCTAAAGTCCATAGACTATCGAGAAAACACAAGGAAACACAGAAGCTGTAGCAACAGCTGGAATTGACTTAGCCACCACAGAACCGGATATTTCTGGTTTCAGCCAAACATATCTGGACAAACTGGTGTGGAATTTGTGTGCAAAGCACCCAGAAAAGCAGATCAACCTGGTTTTGGAGAAAAGCAAAGTAATTTTCTTGGACAAGTGGATTCAATGTCATGTTCACAAACACAAATATCATTTTCAACCTGGTTTCTGCAGCTTTTTACTCAGAAAACACGAATGTGTATCTGTTGTGCCTCCATGTGAAACCAATTAGCATTTGCCAACAGAAAATCAAAATGTTACATGCTAAAATTCATTCACAACTCTAAAGTCCATAGATACTGTGGAGAAAACACAAGCAAACACAGAAGCTGTAGCAAGAGCTTGGATTGACTTAGCCACCACAGAACTGGATATTTCTGGTTTCATCCAAACCTATCTGGACAAACTGGTGTGGAATTGGTGTGCAAAGCACCCATAAAAGCAGAGTCAACCTGGTTTTGGAGAAAAGCAAAGTCTTCTTCTTGGGCAAGTGGATTCAATGTCATGTTTACAACACAAATAACATTTTTAACCTGGTTTCTGCAGCTTTATACTCGGAAAACACGAATGTGTACCTGTTTTGTATCCATGTTAAACCATTTAGCATTTTCCACAGAAAAACAAAATGTTATATGCAACAATGCATTCACAACCCTAAAGTCCACAGATACTATGGAGAAAACACAAGCAAACCAGAAGCTGTAGCCAGAGCCTGGTTTGTCTTAGCCACCACAGAACTGGATATTTCTGGTTTCATCCAGCCCTATGTGGACAAACTGGTGTGGAATTGCTTTGCAAAGCACCCAGAAAAGCATAGTCAACCTGGTTTTGGAGAAAAGCAAAGTCTTTTTCTTGGGCAAGTGGATTCAATGTCATGTTTACAAACACAAATATCATTTGTAACCTGGTTTCTGCAGGTTTTACTCATAAACACGAATGTGTAACTGTTGTGTCTCCATGTGAAACCAATTAGCATTTGCCAACAGAAAACCTAAATTCTAAATGCTACAATGCATTCACAACTCTAAAGTCATAGATACTGTGGAGAAAACACAAACAAACTCTTAGGATGTACCAAGAGCTGGGATTGACTGAGCACCACAAAACAGGATATTTCTGGTTTTATCCAGTCCTATCTGGACAAACTGGTATGGAATTGGTGTGCAAAGCACCCAGAAAAGCAGAGTCAACCTGGTTTTGTAGAAAAGCAATGTCTTTTTCTTGGGCAAGTGGATTCAATGTCATGTTTACAAACACAAATATCATTTTTAACCAGGTTTCTGCAACTTTTTACTCAGAAAACACGAATGTGTACCTCTTTTGTCTCCATGTGAATCCAATTAGCGTTTGCCAACCGAAAAACAAAATGTTACATGCTACAATGCATTCACAACTCTAAAGTCCATAGACTCGAGAAAACACAAGCAAACACAGAAGCTGTAGCAACAGCTGGAAATGACTTAGCCACCACAGAACCGGATATTTCTGGTTTCAGCAAAACATATGTGGACAAACTGGTGTGGAATTGGTGTGCACAGCACCCAGAGCAGCAGATCAACCTGGTTTTGGAGAAAAGCAAAATCTTTTTCTTGGACAAGTGGATTCAATGTCATGTTTACAAACACAAATATCATTTTCAACCTGGTTTCTGCAGCTTTTTACTCAGAAAACACGAATGTGTATCTGTTGTGCCTCCATGTGAAACCAATTAGCATTTGCCATCAGAAAAACAAAAAAATGTTACATGCTAAAATTCATTCACAACTCTAAAGTCCATAGATATTCTCGACAAAACACAAACAAACAGAGAAGCTGTACAAAACAGCTGGGATTGACTTAGCCACCACAGAACTCAATATTTCTGGTTTCATCCAAACCTATCTGGACAAACTAGTGTGGAATTGGTGTGCAAAGCACCCAGAAAAGCAGAGTCAACCTGGTTTTGGAAAAAAGCAAAGTCTTTTTCTTGGGCACATGGATTTAATGTCATGTTTACAAACACAAATATCATTTCTAACCTTGTTTCTGCAGCTTTTTACTGAGAAAACATGAATGTGTACCTGTTGTGACTCATTTGAAACCATTAGCGTTTGCCAACAGAAAACCTAAATGCTACATGCTACAATGCATTCACAACTCTAAAGTCCATAGATACTATCGACAAAACACAAACAAACTCTTAGGATGTAGCAAGAGCTGGGATTGACTTAGCCACCACAGAACCGGATATTTCTGGTTTCATCCAGCACTATCTGGACAAACTGGTGTGGAATTGGTGTGCAAAGCACCCAGAAAAGCAGAGTCAACCTGGTTTTGGAGAAAAGCAAAGTCTTTTTCTTGGGCAAGTGGATTCAATGTCATGTTTACAAACACAAATATCATTTTTAACCAGGTTTCTGCAGCTTTTTACTCAGAAAACATGAATGTGTACCTGCTGTGACTCATTTGAAACCATTAGTGTTTGCTAACAGAAAACCCAAATGCTAAATGCTACAATGCATTCACAACTCTAAAGTCCATAGATACTGTGGAGAAAACACAAGCAAACACAGAAGCTGTAGCAACAGCTGGAAATGACTTAGCCACCACAGAACCGGATATTACTGGTTTCTGCCAAACATAGCTGAACAAACTGGTGTGGAGTTGGTGTGCACAGCACCCAGAGCAGCAGATCAACCTGGTTTTGGAGAAAAGCAAAATCTTTTTCTTGGACAAGTGGATTCAATGTCATGTTTAAAACACAAATATCATTTTCAACCTGGTTTCTGCAGCTTTTTACTCAGAAAACACGAATGTGTATCTGTTGTGCCTCCATGTGAAACCAATTAGCATTTGCCATCAGAAAAACAAAATGTTACATGCTAAAATTCATTCACAACTCTAAAGTCCATAGATATTCTCGACAAAACACAAACAAACAGAGAAGCTGTACAAAACAGCTGGGATTGACTTAGCCACCACAGAATTCAATATTTCTGGTTTCATCCAAACCTATCTGGACAAACTAGTGTGGAATTGGTGTGCAAAGCACCCAGAAAAGCAGAGTCAACCTGGTTTTGGAGAAAAGCAAAGTCTTTCTTGGGCAAGTGGATTCAATGTCATGTTTACAAACTCCAATATAATTTTCAACCTGGTTTCTGCAGCTTTTTACTCAGAAAACACGAATGTGTATCTGTTGTGCCTCCATGTGAAACCAATTAGCATTTGCCAACAGAAAATCAAAATGTTACATGCTAAAATTCATTCACAACTCTAAAGTCCATAGATACTATCGACAAAACACAAGCAAACACAGAAGCTGTAGCAAGAGCTTGGATTGACTTAGCCACCACAGAACTGGATATTTCTGGTTTCATCCAAACCTATCTGGACAAACTGGTGTGGAATTGGTGTGCAAAGCACCCAGAAAAGCAGAGTCAACCTGGTTTTGGAGAAAAGCAAAGTCTTTTTCTTGGGAACATGGATACAATGTCATGTTTACAAACACAAATATCATTTCTAAGCTGGTTTCTGCAGCTTTTTACTGAGAAAACATGAATGTGTACCTGTTGTGACTCATTTGAAACCATTAGCGTTTGCCAACAGAAAACCTAAATGCTACATGCTACAATGCATTCACAACTCTAAAGTCCATAGATACTATTGACAAAACACAAAAAAACTCTTAGGATGTAGCAAGAGCTGGGATTGACTGAGCCACCACAGAACCGGATATTTCTGGTTTCACCCAGCCCTATCTGGACAAACTGGTGTGGAATTGGTGTGCAAAGCACCCAGAAAAGCAGAGTCAACTTGGTTTTGGAGAAAAGCAAAGTCTTTTTCTTGGGCAAGTGGATTCAATGTCATGTTTACAAGCACAAGTATCAGTTTTAAACTGGTTTCTGCAGCTTTTTACTCAGAAAACACGAATGTGTACCTGTTGTGTCTCCATGTGAAACCAATTAGCGTTTGCCCACAGAAAAACAAAATGTTACATGCAACAATGCATTCACAACTCTAAAGTCTATAGATACTATGGAGAAAACACAAGCTAATATAGTAGCTGCTGTCAGAGCTGGGTTTGAGTTAGCCACCACAGAACCGGATATTTCTGATTTCATCCCAACCTATCTGGACAAACTGGTGTGGAGTTGGTGTGCAAAGCACCCAGAAAAGCAGAGTCAACCTGGTTTTGGAGAAATGCAGTCTTTTTCTTGGGCAAGTGGATTCAATGTCATGGTTACAAGCACAAATATCATTTTTTAACTGGTTTCTGCAGCTTTTTACTCAGAAAACACGAATGTGTACCTTTGTGTCACCATGTGAAACAAATTAGCGTTTGTCAACAGAAAAACAAAATGTTACATGCTACAATGCATTCACAACTCTAAAGTCCATAGACTATCGAGAAAACACAAGGAAACACAGAAGCTGTAGCAACAGCTGGAATTGACTTAGCCACCACAGAACCGGATATTTCTGGTTTCAGCCAAACATATCTGGACAAACTGGTGTGGAATTTGTGTGCAAAGCACCCAGAAAAGCAGATCAACCTGGTTTTGGAGAAAAGCAAAGTAATTTTCTTGGACAAGTGGATTCAATGTCATGTTCACAAACACAAATATCATTTTCAACCTGGTTTCTGCAGCTTTTTACTCAGAAAACACGAATGTGTATCTGTTGTGCCTCCATGTGAAACCAATTAGCATTTGCCAACAGAAAATCAAAATGTTACATGCTAAAATTCATTCACAACTCTAAAGTCCATAGATACTGTGGAGAAAACACAAGCAAACACAGAAGCTGTAGCAAGAGCTTGGATTGACTTAGCCACCACAGAACTGGATATTTCTGGTTTCATCCAAACCTATCTGGACAAACTGGTGTGGAATTGGTGTGCAAAGCACCCATAAAAGCAGAGTCAACCTGGTTTTGGAGAAAAGCAAAGTCTTCTTCTTGGGCAAGTGGATTCAATGTCATGTTTACAACACAAATAACATTTTTAACCTGGTTTCTGCAGCTTTATACTCGGAAAACACGAATGTGTACCTGTTTTGTATCCATGTTAAACCATTTAGCATTTTCCACAGAAAAACAAAATGTTACATGCAACAATGCATTCACAACCCTAAAGTCCACAGATACTATGGAGAAAACACAAGCAAACCAGAAGCTGTAGCCAGAGCCTGGTTTGTCTTAGCCACCACAGAACTGGATATTTCTGGTTTCATCCAGCCCTATGTGGACAAACTGGTGTGGAATTGCTTTGCAAAGCACCCAGAAAAGCATAGTCAACCTGGTTTTGGAGAAAAGCAAAGTCTTTTTCTTGGGCAAGTGGATTCAATGTCATGTTTACAAACACAAATATCATTTGTAACCTGGTTTCTGCAGGTTTTACTCATAAACACGAATGTGTAACTGTTGTGTCTCCATGTGAAACCAATTAGCATTTGCCAACAGAAAACCTAAATTCTAAATGCTACAATGCATTCACAACTCTAAAGTCATAGATACTGTGGAGAAAACACAAACAAACTCTTAGGATGTACCAAGAGCTGGGATTGACTGAGCACCACAAAACAGGATATTTCTGGTTTTATCCAGTCCTATCTGGACAAACTGGTATGGAATTGGTGTGCAAAGCACCCAGAAAAGCAGAGTCAACCTGGTTTTGGAGAAAAGCAATGTCTTTTTCTTGGGCAAGTGGATTCAATGTCATGTTTACAAACACAAATATCATTTTTAACCAGGTTTCTGCAACTTTTTACTCAGAAAACACGAATGTGTACCTCTTTTGTCTCCATGTGAATCCAATTAGCGTTTGCCAACCGAAAAACAAAATGTTACATGCTACAATGCATTCACAACTCTAAAGTCCATAGACTCGAGAAAACACAAGCAAACACAGAAGCTGTAGCAACAGCTGGAAATGACTTAGCCACCACAGAACCGGATATTTCTGGTTTCAGCAAAACATATGTGGACAAACTGGTGTGGAATTGGTGTGCACAGCACCCAGAGCAGCAGATCAACCTGGTTTTGGAGAAAAGCAAAATCTTTTTCTTGGACAAGTGGATTCAATGTCATGTTTACAAACACAAATATCATTTTCAACCTGGTTTCTGCAGCTTTTTACTCAGAAAACACGAATGTGTATCTGTTGTGCCTCCATGTGAAACCAATTAGCATTTGCCATCAGAAAAACAAAAAAATGTTACATGCTAAAATTCATTCACAACTCTAAAGTCCATAGATATTCTCGACAAAACACAAACAAACAGAGAAGCTGTACAAAACAGCTGGGATTGACTTAGCCACCACAGAACTCAATATTTCTGGTTTCATCCAAACCTATCTGGACAAACTAGTGTGGAATTGGTGTGCAAAGCACCCAGAAAAGCAGAGTCAACCTGGTTTTGGAAAAAAGCAAAGTCTTTTTCTTGGGCACATGGATTTAATGTCATGTTTACAAACACAAATATCATTTCTAACCTTGTTTCTGCAGCTTTTTACTGAGAAAACATGAATGTGTACCTGTTGTGACTCATTTGAAACCATTAGCGTTTGCCAACAGAAAACCTAAATGCTACATGCTACAATGCATTCACAACTCTAAAGTCCATAGATACTATCGACAAAACACAAACAAACTCTTAGGATGTAGCAAGAGCTGGGATTGACTTAGCCACCACAGAACCGGATATTTCTGGTTTCATCCAGCACTATCTGGACAAACTGGTGTGGAATTGGTGTGCAAAGCACCCAGAAAAGCAGAGTCAACCTGGTTTTGGAGAAAAGCAAAGTCTTTTTCTTGGGCAAGTGGATTCAATGTCATGTTTACAAACACAAATATCATTTTTAACCAGGTTTCTGCAGCTTTTTACTCAGAAAACATGAATGTGTACCTGCTGTGACTCATTTGAAACCATTAGTGTTTGCTAACAGAAAACCCAAATGCTAAATGCTACAATGCATTCACAACTCTAAAGTCCATAGATACTGTGGAGAAAACACAAGCAAACACAGAAGCTGTAGCAACAGCTGGAAATGACTTAGCCACCACAGAACCGGATATTACTGGTTTCTGCCAAACATAGCTGAACAAACTGGTGTGGAGTTGGTGTGCACAGCACCCAGAGCAGCAGATCAACCTGGTTTTGGAGAAAAGCAAAATCTTTTTCTTGGACAAGTGGATTCAATGTCATGTTTACAAACACAAATATCATTTTCAACCTGGTTTCTGCAGCTTTTTACTCAGAAAACACGAATGTGTATCTGTTGTGCCTCCATGTGAAACCAATTAGCATTTGCCATCAGAAAAACAAAATGTTACATGCTAAAATTCATTCACAACTCTAAAGTCCATAGATATTCTCGACAAAACACAAACAAACAGAGAAGCTGTACAAAACAGCTGGGATTGACTTAGCCACCACAGAATTCAATATTTCTGGTTTCATCCAAACCTATCTGGACAAACTAGTGTGGAATTGGTGTGCAAAGCACCCAGAAAAGCAGAGTCAACCTGGTTTTGGAGAAAAGCAAAGTCTTTCTTGGGCAAGTGGATTCAATGTCATGTTTACAAACTCCAATATAATTTTCAACCTGGTTTCTGCAGCTTTTTACTCAGAAAACACGAATGTGTATCTGTTGTGCCTCCATGTGAAACCAATTAGCATTTGCCAACAGAAAATCAAAATGTTACATGCTAAAATTCATTCACAACTCTAAAGTCCATAGATACTATCGACAAAACACAAGCAAACACAGAAGCTGTAGCAAGAGCTTGGATTGACTTAGCCACCACAGAACTGGATATTTCTGGTTTCATCCAAACCTATCTGGACAAACTGGTGTGGAATTGGTGTGCAAAGCACCCAGAAAAGCAGAGTCAACCTGGTTTTGGAGAAAAGCAAAGTCTTTTTCTTGGGAACATGGATACAATGTCATGTTTACAAACACAAATATCATTTCTAACCTGGTTTCTGCAGCTTTTTACTGAGAAAACATGAATGTGTACCTGTTGTGACTCATTTGAAACCATTAGCGTTTGCCAACAGAAAACCTAAATGCTACATGCTACAATGCATTCACAACTCTAAAGTCCATAGATACTATTGACAAAACACAAAAAAACTCTTAGGATGTAGCAAGAGCTGGGATTGACTGAGCCACCACAGAACCGGATATTTCTGGTTTCACCCAGCCCTATCTGGACAAACTGGTGTGGAATTGGTGTGCAAAGCACCCAGAAAAGCAGAGTCAACTTGGTTTTGGAGAAAAGCAAAGTCTT
The DNA here is from genome assembly GCA_949820135.1 of Sylvilagus floridanus. NCBI lineage: Eukaryota > Metazoa > Chordata > Mammalia > Lagomorpha > Leporidae > Sylvilagus > Sylvilagus floridanus. The sequence continues at coordinate 29,730,547 of OX463232.1, forward strand.
TTTCTTGGGCAAGTGGATTCAATGTCATGTTTACAAGCACAAGTATCAGTTTTAAACTGGTTTCTGCAGCTTTTTACTCAGAAAACACGAATGTGTACCTGTTGTGTCTCCATGTGAAACCAATTAGCGTTTGCCCACAGAAAAACAAAATGTTACATGCAACAATGCATTCACAACTCTAAAGTCTATAGATACTATGGAGAAAACACAAGCTAATATAGTAGCTGCTGTCAGAGCTGGGTTTGAGTTAGCCACCACAGAACCGGATATTTCTGATTTCATCCCAACCTATCTGGACAAACTGGTGTGGAGTTGGTGTGCAAAGCACCCAGAAAAGCAGAGTCAACCTGGTTTTGGAGAAATGCAGTCTTTTTCTTGGGCAAGTGGATTCAATGTCATGGTTACAAGCACAAATATCATTTTTTAACTGGTTTCTGCAGCTTTTTACTCAGAAAACATGAATGTGTACCTTTGTGTCACCATGTGAAACAAATTAGCGTTTGTCAACAGAAAAACAAAATGTTACATGCTACAATGCATTCACAACTCTAAAGTCCATAGACTATCGAGAAAACACAAGGAAACACAGAAGCTGTAGCAACAGCTGGAATTGACTTAGCCACCACAGAACCGGATATTTCTGGTTTCAGCCAAACATATCTGGACAAACTGGTGTGGAATTTGTGTGCAAAGCACCCAGAAAAGCAGATCAACCTGGTTTTGGAGAAAAGCAAAGTAATTTTCTTGGACAAGTGGATTCAATGTCATGTTCACAAACACAAATATCATTTTCAACCTGGTTTCTGCAGCTTTTTACTCAGAAAACACGAATGTGTATCTGTTGTGCCTCCATGTGAAACCAATTAGCATTTGCCAACAGAAAATCAAAATGTTACATGCTAAAATTCATTCACAACTCTAAAGTCCATAGATACTGTGGAGAAAACACAAGCAAACACAGAAGCTGTAGCAAGAGCTTGGATTGACTTAGCCACCACAGAACTGGATATTTCTGGTTTCATCCAAACCTATCTGGACAAACTGGTGTGGAATTGGTGTGCAAAGCACCCATAAAAGCAGAGTCAACCTGGTTTTGGAGAAAAGCAAAGTCTTCTTCTTGGGCAAGTGGATTCAATGTCATGTTTACAACACAAATAACATTTTTAACCTGGTTTCTGCAGCTTTATACTCGGAAAACACGAATGTGTACCTGTTTTGTATCCATGTTAAACCATTTAGCATTTTCCACAGAAAAACAAAATGTTACATGCAACAATGCATTCACAACCCTAAAGTCCACAGATACTATGGAGAAAACACAAGCAAACCAGAAGCTGTAGCCAGAGCCTGGTTTGTCTTAGCCACCACAGAACTGGATATTTCTGGTTTCATCCAGCCCTATGTGGACAAACTGGTGTGGAATTGCTTTGCAAAGCACCCAGAAAAGCATAGTCAACCTGGTTTTGGAGAAAAGCAAAGTCTTTTTCTTGGGCAAGTGGATTCAATGTCATGTTTACAAACACAAATATCATTTGTAACCTGGTTTCTGCAGGTTTTACTCATAAACACGAATGTGTAACTGTTGTGTCTCCATGTGAAACCAATTAGCATTTGCCAACAGAAAACCTAAATTCTAAATGCTACAATGCATTCACAACTCTAAAGTCATAGATACTGTGGAGAAAACACAAACAAACTCTTAGGATGTACCAAGAGCTGGGATTGACTGAGCACCACAAAACAGGATATTTCTGGTTTTATCCAGTCCTATCTGGACAAACTGGTATGGAATTGGTGTGCAAAGCACCCAGAAAAGCAGAGTCAACCTGGTTTTGGAGAAAAGCAATGTCTTTTTCTTGGGCAAGTGGATTCAATGTCATGTTTACAAACACAAATATCATTTTTAACCAGGTTTCTGCAACTTTTTACTCAGAAAACACGAATGTGTACCTCTTTTGTCTCCATGTGAATCCAATTAGCGTTTGCCAACCGAAAAACAAAATGTTACATGCTACAATGCATTCACAACTCTAAAGTCCATAGACTCGAGAAAACACAAGCAAACACAGAAGCTGTAGCAACAGCTGGAAATGACTTAGCCACCACAGAACCGGATATTTCTGGTTTCAGCAAAACATATGTGGACAAACTGGTGTGGAATTGGTGTGCACAGCACCCAGAGCAGCAGATCAACCTGGTTTTGGAGAAAAGCAAAATCTTTTTCTTGGACAAGTGGATTCAATGTCATGTTTACAAACACAAATATCATTTTCAACCTGGTTTCTGCAGCCTTTTACTCAGAAAACACGAATGTGTATCTGTTGTGCCTCCATGTGAAACCAATTAGCATTTGCCATCAGAAAAACAAAATGTTACATGCTAAAATTCATTCACAACTCTAAAGTCCATAGATATTCTCGACAAAACACAAACAAACAGAGAAGCTGTACAAAACAGCTGGGATTGACTTAGCCACCACAGAACTCAATATTTCTGGTTTCATCCAAACCTATCTGGACAAACTAGTGTGGAATTGGTGTGCAAAGCACCCAGAAAAGCAGAGTCAACCTGGTTTTGGAAAAAAGCAAAGTCTTTTTCTTGGGCACATGGATTTAATGTCATGTTTACAAACACAAATATCATTTCTAACCTTGTTTCTGCAGCTTTTTACTGAGAAAACATGAATGTGTACCTGTTGTGACTCATTTGAAACCATTAGCGTTTGCCAACACAAAACCTAAATGCTACATGCTAAAATGCATTCACAACTCTAAAGTCCATAGATACTATCGACAAAACACAAACAAACTCTTAGGATGTAGCAAGAGCTGGGATTGACTTAGCCACCACAGAACCGGATATTTCTGGTTTCATCCAGCACTATCTGGACAAACTGGTGTGGAATTGGTTTGCAAAGCACCCAGAAAAGCAGAGTCAACCTGGTTTTGGAGAAAAGCAAAGTCTTTTTCTTGGGCAAGTGGATTCAATGTCATGTTTACAAACACAAATATCATTTTTAACCAGGATTCTGCAGCTTTTTACTCAGAAAACATGAATGTGTACCTGCTGTGACTCATTTGAAACCATTAGTGTTTGCCAACAGAAAACCTAAATGCTAAATGCTACAATGCATTCACAACTCTAAAGTCCATAGATACTGTGGAGAAAACACAAGCAAACACAGAAGCTGTAGCCAGAGCTGGGATTGAATAAGCCACCATAGAACCAGATATTACTGGTTTCTGCCAAACATAGCTGAACAAACTGGTGTGGAGTTGGTGTGCAAAGCACCCAGAGAAGCAGGGTCAACCTGGTTTTGGGGAAAAGCAAAGTCTTTTTCTTGGGCAAGTGGATTCAATGTCATGTTTACAAACACAAATATCATTTTCAACCTGGTTTCTGCAGCTTTTTACTCAGAAAACATGAATGTGTATCTGTTGTGCCTCCATGAGAAACCAATTAGCATTTGCCAACAGAAAATCAAAATGTTACATGCTACAATTCATTCACAACTCTAAGTCCATAGATCCTATCGAGAAAACACAAGCAAACACAGAAGCTGTAGCAAGAGCTCGGATTGACTTAGCCACCACGGAACTGGATATTTCTGGTTTCATCCAAACCTATCTGGACAAACTGGTGTGGAATTGGTGTGCAAAGCACCCAGAAAAGCAGAGTCAACCTGGTTTTGGAGAAAAGCAATGACTTTTTCTTGGGCAAGTGGATTCAATGTCATGTTTACAAACAAAAATATCACATTTAACCAGGTTTCTGCAACTTTTTACTCAGAAAACACGAATGTGTACCTCTTGTGTCTCCATGTGAATCCAATTAGCGTTTGCCAACAGAAAAACAAAATGTTACACGCTACAATGCATTCACAACTCTAAAGTCCATAGACTCGAGAAAACACAAGCAAACACAGAAGCTGTAGCAACAGCTGGAAATGACTTAGCCACCACAGAACCGGATATTTCTGGTTTCATCCAAACCTATCTGGACAAACTGGTGTGGAATTTGTGTGCAAAGCACCCAGAGCAGCAGATCAACCTGGTTTTGGAGAAAAGCAAAGTAATTTTCTTGGACAAGTGGATTCAATGTCATGTTCACAAACACAAATATCATTTTCAACCTGGTTTCTGCAGCTTTTTACTCAGAAAACACGAATGTGTATCTGTTGTGCCTCCATGTGAAACCAATTAGCATTTGCCAACAGAAAATCAAAATGTTACATGCTAAAATTCATTCACAACTCTAAAGTCCATAGATACTATCGACAAAACACAAGCAAACACAGAAGCTGTAGCAAGAGCTTGGATTGACTTAGCCACCACAGAACTGGATATTTCTGGTTTCATCCAAACCTATCTGGACAAACTGGTGTGGAATTGGTGTGCAAAGCACCGAGAAAAGCAGAGTCAACCAGGTTTTGGAGAAAAGCAAAGTCTTTTTCTTGGGAACATGGATACAATGTCATGTTTACAAACACAAATATCATTTCTAACCTGGTTTCTGCAGCTTTTTACTGAGAAAACATGAATGTGTACCTGTTGTGACTCATTTGAAACCATTAGCGTTTGCCAACAGAAAACCTAAATGCTACATGCTACAATGCATTCACAACTCTAAAGTCCATAGATACTATTGACAAAACACAAAAAAACTCTTAGGATGTAGCAAGAGCTGGGATTGACTGAGCCACCACAGAACCGGATATTTCTGGTTTCACCCAGCCCTATCTGGACAAACTGGTGTGGAATTGGTGTGCAAAGCACCCAGAAAAGCAGAGTCAACTTGGTTTTGGAGAAAAGCAAAGTCTTTTTCTTGGGCAAGTGGATTCAATGTCATGTTTACAAGCACAAGTATCAGTTTTAAACTGGTTTCTGCAGCTTTTTACTCAGAAAACACGAATGTGTACCTGTTGTGTCTCCATGTGAAACCAATTAGCGTTTGCCCACAGAAAAACAAAATGTTACATGCAACAATGCATTCACAACTCTAAAGTCTATAGATACTATGGAGAAAACACAAGCTAATATAGTAGCTGCTGTCAGAGCTGGGTTTGAGTTAGCCACCACAGAACCGGATATTTCTGATTTCATCCCAACCTATCTGGACAAACTGGTGTGGAGTTGGTGTGCAAAGCACCCAGAAAAGCAGAGTCAACCTGGTTTTGGAGAAATGCAGTCTTTTTCTTGGGCAAGTGGATTCAATGTCATGGTTACAAGCACAAATATCATTTTTTAACTGGTTTCTGCAGCTTTTTACTCAGAAAACACGAATGTGTACCTTTGTGTCACCATGTGAAACAAATTAGCGTTTGTCAACAGAAAAACAAAATGTTACATGCTACAATGCATTCACAACTCTAAAGTCCATAGACTATCGAGAAAACACAAGGAAACACAGAAGCTGTAGCAACAGCTGGAATTGACTTAGCCACCACAGAACCGGATATTTCTGGTTTCAGCCAAACCTATCTGGACAAACTGGTGTGGAATTTGTGTGCAAAGCACCCAGAGCAGCAGATCAACCTGGTTTTGGAGAAAAGCAAAGTAATTTTCTTGGACAAGTGGATTCAATGTCATGTTCACAAACACAAATATCATTTTCAACCTGGTTTCTGCAGCTTTTTACTCAGAAAACACGAATGTGTATCTGTTGTGCCTCCATGTGAAACCAATTAGCATTTGCCAACAGAAAATCAAAATGTTACATGCTAAAATTCATTCACAACTCTAAAGTCCATAGATACTGTGGAGAAAACACAAGCAAACACAGAAGCTGTAGCAAGAGCTTGGATTGACTTAGCCACCACAGAACTGGATATTTCTGGTTTCATCCAAACCTATCTGGACAAACTGGTGTGGAATTGGTGTGCAAAGCACCCATAAAAGCAGAGTCAACCTGGTTTTGGAGAAAAGCAAAGTCTTCTTCTTGGGCAAGTGGATTCAATGTCATGTTTACAACACAAATAACATTTTTAACCTGGTTTCTGCAGCTTTATACTCGGAAAACACGAATGTGTACCTGTTTTGTATCCATGTTAAACCATTTAGCATTTTCCACAGAAAAACAAAATGTTACATGCAACAATGCATTCACAACCCTAAAGTCCACAGATACTATGGAGAAAACACAAGCAAACCAGAAGCTGTAGCCAGAGCCTGGTTTGTCTTAGCCACCACAGAACTGGATATTTCTGGTTTCATCCAGCCCTATGTGGACAAACTGGTGTGGAATTGCTTTGCAAAGCACCCAGAAAAGCATAGTCAACCTGGTTTTGGAGAAAAGCAAAGTCTTTTTCTTGGGCAAGTGGATTCAATGTCATGTTTACAAACACAAATATCATTTGTAACCTGGTTTCTGCAGGTTTTACTCATAAACACGAATGTGTAACTGTTGTGTCTCCATGTGAAACCAATTAGCATTTGCCAACAGAAAACCTAAATTCTAAATGCTACAATGCATTCACAACTCTAAAGTCATAGATACTGTGGAGAAAACACAAACAAACTCTTAGGATGTACCAAGAGCTGGGATTGACTGAGCACCACAAAACAGGATATTTCTGGTTTTATCCAGTCCTATCTGGACAAACTGGTATGGAATTGGTGTGCAAAGCACCCAGAAAAGCAGAGTCAACCTGGTTTTGGAGAAAAGCAATGTCTTTTTCTTGGGCAAGTGGATTCAATGTCATGTTTACAAACACAAATATCATTTTTAACCAGGTTTCTGCAACTTTTTACTCAGAAAACACGAATGTGTACCTCTTTTATCTCCATGTGAATCCAATTAGCGTTTGCCAACCGAAAAACAAAATGTTACATGCTACAATGCATTCACAACTCTAAAGTCCATAGACTCGAGAAAACACAAGCAAACACAGAAGCTGTAGCAACAGCTGGAAATGACTTAGCCACCACAGAACCGGATATTTCTGGTTTCAGCAAAACATATGTGGACAAACTGGTGTGGAATTGGTGTGCACAGCACCCAGAGCAGCAGATCAACCTGGTTTTGGAGAAAAGCAAAATCTTTTTCTTGGACAAGTGGATTCAATGTCATGTTTACAAACACAAATATCATTTTCAACCTGGTTTCTGCAGCTTTTTACTCAGAAAACACGAATGTGTATCTGTTGTGCCTCCATGTGAAACCAATTAGCATTTGCCATCAGAAAAACAAAATGTTACATGCTAAAATTCATTCACAACTCTAAAGTCCATAGATATTCTCGACAAAACACAAACAAACAGAGAAGCTGTACAAAACAGCTGGGATTGACTTAGCCACCACAGAACTCAATATTTCTGGTTTCATCCAAACCTATCTGGACAAACTAGTGTGGAATTGGTGTGCAAAGCACCAAGAAAAGCAGAGTCAACCTGGTTTTGGAAAAAAGCAAAGTCTTTTTCTTGGGCACATGGATTTAATGTCATGTTTACAAACACAAATATCATTTCTAACCTTGTTTCTGCAGCTTTTTACTGAGAAAACATGAATGTGTACCTGTTGTGACTCATTTGAAACCATTAGCGTTTGCCAACACAAAACCTAAATGCTACATGCTAAAATGCATTCACAACTCTAAAGTCCATAGATACTATCGACAAAACACAAACAAACTCTTAGGATGTAGCCAGAGCTGGGATTGACTTAGCCACCACAGAACCGGATATTTCTGGTTTCATCCAGCACTATCTGGACAAACTGGTGTGGAATTGGTTTGCAAAGCACCCAGAAAAGCAGAGTCAACCTGGTTTTGGAGAAAAGCAAAGTCTTTTTCTTGGGCAAGTGGATTCAATGTCATGTTTACAAACACAAATATCATTTTTAACCAGGTTTCTGCAGCTTTTTACTCAGAAAACATGAATGTGTACCTGCTGTGACTCATTTGAAACCATTAGTGTTTGCTAACAGAAAACCTAAATGCTAAATGCTACAATGCATTCACAACTCTAAAGTCCATAGATACTGTGGAGAAAACACAAGCAAACACAGAAGCTGTAGCCAGAGCTGGGATTGAATAAGCCACCATAGAACCAGATATTACTGGTTTCTGCCAAACATAGCTGAACAAACTGGTGTGGAGTTGGTGTGCAAAGCACCCAGAGAAGCAGGGTCAACCTGGTTTTGGGGATAAGCAAAGTCTTTTTCTTGGGCAAGTGGATTCAATGTCATGTTTACAAACACAAATATCATTTTCAACCTGGTTTCTGCAGCTTTTTACTCAGAAAACATGAATGTGTATCTGTTGTGCCTCCATGAGAAACCAATTAGCATTTGCCAACAGAAAATCAAAATGTTACATGCTACAATTCATTCACAACTCTAAGTCCATAGATCCTATCGAGAAAACACAAGCAAACACAGAAGCTGTAGCAAGAGCTCGGATTGACTTAGCCACCACGGAACTGGATATTTCTGGTTTCATCCAAACCTATCTGGACAAACTGGTGTGGAATTGGTGTGCAAAGCACCCAGAAAAGCAGAGTCAACCTGGTTTTGGAGAAAAGCAATGACTTTTTCTTGGGCAAGTGGATTCAATGTCATGTTTACAAACAAAAATATCACATTTAACCAGGTTTCTGCAACTTTTTACTCAGAAAACACGAATGTGTACCTCTTGTGTCTCCATGGGAATCCAATTAGCGTTTGCCAACAGAAAAACAAAATGTTACACGCTACAATGCATTCACAACTCTAAAGTCCATAGACTCGAGAAAACACAAGCAAACACAGAAGCTGTAGCAACAGCTGGAAATGACTTAGCCACCACAGAACCGGATATTTCTGGTTTCATCCAAACTTATCTGGACAAACTGGTGTGGAATTTGTGTGCAAAGCACCCAGAAAAGCAGATCAACCTGGTTTTGGAGAAAAGCAAAGTAATTTTCTTGGACAAGTGGATTCAATGTCATGTTCACAAACACAAATATCATTTTCAACCTGGTTTCTGCAGCTTTTTACTCAGAAAACACGAATGTGTATCTGTTGTGCCTCCATGTGAAACCAATTAGCATTTGCCAACAGAAAATCAAAATGTTACATGCTAAAATTCATTCACAACTCTAAAGTCCATAGATAATATCGACAAAACACAAGCAAACACAGAAGCTGTAGCAAGAGCTTGGATTGACTTAGCCACCACAGAACTGGATATTTCTGGTTTCATCCAAACCTATCTGGACAAACTGGTGTGGAATTGGTGTGCAAAGCACCGAGAAAAGCAGAGTCAACCAGGTTTTGGAGAAAAGCAAAGTCTTTTTCTTGGGAACATGGATACAATGTCATGTTTACAAACACAAATATCATTTCTAACCTGGTTTCTGCAGCTTTTTACTGAGAAAACATGAATGTGTACCTGTTGTGACTCATTTGAAACCATTAGCGTTTGCCAACAGAAAACCTAAATGCTACATGCTACAATGCATTCACAACTCTAAAGTCCATAGATACTATTGACAAAACACAAAAAAACTCTTAGGATGTAGCAAGAGCTGGGATTGACTGAGCCACCACAGAACCGGATATTTCTGGTTTCACCCAGCCCTATCTGGACAAACTGGTGTGGAATTGGTGTGCAAAGCACCCAGAAAAGCAGAGTCAACTTGGTTTTGGAGAAAAGCAAAGTCTTTTTCTTGGGCAAGTGGATTCAATGTCATGTTTACAAGCACAAGTATCAGTTTTAAACTGGTTTCTGCAGCTTTTTACTCAGAAAACACGAATGTGTACCTGTTGTGTCTCCATGTGAAACCAATTAGCGTTTGCCCACAGAAAAACAAAATGTTACATGCAACAATGCATTCACAACTCTAAAGTCTATAGATACTATGGAGAAAACACAAGCTAATATAGTAGCTGCTGTCAGAGCTGGGTTTGAGTTAGCCACCACAGAACCGGATATTTCTGATTTCATCCCAACCTATCTGGACAAACTGGTGTGGAGTTGGTGTGCAAAGCACCCAGAAAAGCAGAGTCAACCTGGTTTTGGAGAAATGCAGTCTTTTTCTTGGGCAAGTGGATTCAATGTCATGGTTACAAGCACAAATATCATTTTTTAACTGGTTTCTGCAGCTTTTTACTCAGAAAACACGAATGTGTACCTTTGTGTCACCATGTGAAACAAATTAGCGTTTGTCAACAGAAAAACAAAATGTTACATGCTACAATGCATTCACAACTCTAAAGTCCATAGACTATCGAGAAAACACAAGGAAACACAGAAGCTGTAGCAACAGCTGGAATTGACTTAGCCACCACAGAACCGGATATTTCTGGTTTCAGCCAAACATATCTGGACAAACTGGTGTGGAATTTGTGTGCAAAGCACCCAGAAAAGCAGATCAACCTGGTTTTGGAGAAAAGCAAAGTAATTTTCTTGGACAAGTGGATTCAATGTCATGTTCACAAACACAAATATCATTTTCAACCTGGTTTCTGCAGCTTTTTACTCAGAAAACACGAATGTGTATCTGTTGTGCCTCCATGTGAAACCAATTAGCATTTGCCAACAGAAAATCAAAATGTTACATGCTAAAATTCATTCACAACTCTAAAGTCCATAGATACTGTGGAGAAAACACAAGCAAACACAGAAGCTGTAGCAAGAGCTTGGATTGACTTAGCCACCACAGAACTGGATATTTCTGGTTTCATCCAAACCTATCTGGACAAACTGGTGTGGAATTGGTGTGCAAAGCACCCATAAAAGCAGAGTCAACCTGGTTTTGGAGAAAAGCAAAGTCTTTTTCTTGGGCAAGTGGATTCAATGTCATGTTTACAACACAAATAACATTTTTAACCTGGTTTCTGCAGCTTTATACTCGGAAAACACGAATGTGTACCTGTTTTGTATCCATGTTAAACCATTTAGCATTTTCCACAGAAAAACAAAATGTTACATGCAACAATGCATTCACAACCCTAAAGTCCACAGATACTATGGAGAAAACACAAGCAAACCAGAAGCTGTAGCCAGAGCCTGGTTTGTCTTAGCCACCACAGAACTGGATATTTCTGGTTTCATCCAGCCCTATGTGGACAAACTGGTGTGGAATTGCTTTGCAAAGCACCCAGAAAAGCATAGTCAACCTGGTTTTGGAGAAAAGCAAAGTCTTTTTCTTGGGCAAGTGGATTCAATGTCATGTTTACAAACACAAATATCATTTGTAACCTGGTTTCTGCAGGTTTTACTCATAAACACGAATGTGTAACTGTTGTGTCTCCATGTGAAACCAATTAGCATTTGCCAACAGAAAACCTAAATTCTAAATGCTACAATGCATTCACAACTCTAAAGTCATAGATACTGTGGAGAAAACACAAACAAACTCTTAGGATGTACCAAGAGCTGGGATTGACTGAGCACCACAAAACAGGATATTTCTGGTTTTATCCAGTCCTATCTGGACAAACTGGTATGGAATTGGTGTGCAAAGCACCCAGAAAAGCAGAGTCAACCTGGTTTTGGAGAAAAGCAATGTCTTTTTCTTGGGCAAGTGGATTCAATGTCATGTTTACAAACACAAATATCATTTTTAACCAGGTTTCTGCAACTTTTTACTCAGAAAACACGAATGTGTACCTCTTTTATCTCCATGTGAATCCAATTAGCGTTTGCCAACCGAAAAACAAAATGTTACATGCTACAATGCATTCACAACTCTAAAGTCCATAGACTCGAGAAAACACAAGCAAACACAGAAGCTGTAGCAACAGCTGGAAATGACTTAGCCACCACAGAACCGGATATTTCTGGTTTCAGCAAAACATATGTGGACAAACTGGTGTGGAATTGGTGTGCACAGCACCCAGAGCAGCAGATCAACCTGGTTTTGGAGAAAAGCAAAATCTTTTTCTTGGACAAGTGGATTCAATGTCATGTTTACAAACACAAATATCATTTTCAACCTGGTTTCTGCAGCTTTTTACTCAGAAAACACGAATGTGTATCTGTTGTGCCTCCATGTGAAACCAATTAGCATTTGCCATCAGAAAAACAAAATGTTACATGCTAAAATTCATTCACAACTCTAAAGTCCATAGATATTCTCGACAAAACACAAACAAACAGAAAGCTGTACAAAACAGCTGGGATTGACTTAGCCACCACAGAACTCAATATTTCTGGTTTCATCCAAACCTATCTGGACAAACTAGTGTGGAATTGGTGTGCAAAGCACCAAGAAAAGCAGAGTCAACCTGGTTTTGGAAAAAAGCAAAGTCTTTTTCTTGGGCACATGGATTTAATGTCATGTTTACAAACACAAATATCATTTCTAACCTTGTTTCTGCAGCTTTTTACTGAGAAAACATGAATGTGTACCTGTTGTGACTCATTTGAAACCATTAGCGTTTGCCAACACAAAACCTAAATGCTACATGCTAAAATGCATTCACAACTCTAAAGTCCATAGATACTATCGACAAAACACAAACAAACTCTTAGGATGTAGCCAGAGCTGGGATTGACTTAGCCACCACAGAACCGGATATTTCTGGTTTCATCCAGCACTATCTGGACAAACTGGTGTGGAATTGGTTTGCAAAGCACCCAGAAAAGCAGAGTCAACCTGGTTTTGGAGAAAAGCAAAGTCTTTTTCTTGGGCAAGTGGATTCAATGTCATGTTTACAAACACAAATATCATTTTTAACCAGGTTTCTGCAGCTTTTTACTCAGAAAACATGAATGTGTACCTGCTGTGACTCATTTGAAACCATTAGTGTTTGCTAACAGAAAACCTAAATGCTAAATGCTACAATGCATTCACAACTCTAAAGTCCATAGATACTGTGGAGAAAACACAAGCAAACACAGAAGCTGTAGCCAGAGCTGGGATTGAATAAGCCACCATAGAACCAGATATTACTGGTTTCTGCCAAACATAGCTGAACAAACTGGTGTGGAGTTGGTGTGCAAAGCACCCAGAGAAGCAGGGTCAACCTGGTTTTGGGGATAAGCAAAGTCTTTTTCTTGGGCAAGTGGATTCAATGTCATGTTTACAAACACAAATATCATTTTCAACCTGGTTTCTGCAGCTTTTTACTCAGAAAACATGAATGTGTATCTGTTGTGCCTCCATGAGAAACCAATTAGCATTTGCCAACAGAAAATCAAAATGTTACATGCTACAATTCATTCACAACTCTAAGTCCATAGATCCTATCGAGAAAACACAAGCAAACACAGAAGCTGTAGCAAGAGCTCGGATTGACTTAGCCACCACGGAACTGGATATTTCTGGTTTCATCCAAACCTATCTGGACAAACTGGTGTGGAATTGGTGTGCAAAGCACCCAGAAAAGCAGAGTCAACCTGGTTTTGGAGAAAAGCAATGACTTTTTCTTGGGCAAGTGGATTCAATGTCATGTTTACAAACAAAAATATCACATTTAACCAGGTTTCTGCAACTTTTTACTCAGAAAACACGAATGTGTACCTCTTGTGTCTCCATGGGAATCCAATTAGCGTTTGCCAACAGAAAAACAAAATGTTACACGCTACAATGCATTCACAACTCTAAAGTCCATAGACTCGAGAAAACACAAGCAAACACAGAAGCTGTAGCAACAGCTGGAAATGACTTAGCCACCACAGAACCGGATATTTCTGGTTTCATCCAAACTTATCTGGACAAACTGGTGTGGAATTTGTGTGCAAAGCACCCAGAAAAGCAGATCAACCTGGTTTTGGAGAAAAGCAAAGTAATTTTCTTGGACAAGTGGATTCAATGTCATGTTCACAAACACAAATATCATTTTCAACCTGGTTTCTGCAGCTTTTTACTCAGAAAACACGAATGTGTATCTGTTGTGCCTCCATGTGAAACCAATTAGCATTTGCCAACAGAAAATCAAAATGTTACATGCTAAAATTCATTCACAACTCTAAAGTCCATAGATACTATCGACAAAACACAAGCAAACACAGAAGCTGTAGCAAGAGCTTGGATTGACTTAGCCACCACAGAACTGGATATTTCTGGTTTCATCCAAACCTATCTGGACAAACTGGTGTGGAATTGGTGTGCAAAGCACCGAGAAATGCAGAGTCAACCAGGTTTTGGAGAAAAGCAAAGTCTTTTTCTTGGGAACATGGATACAATGTCATGTTTACAAACACAAATATCATTTCTAACCTGGTTTCTGCAGCTTTTTACTGAGAAAACATGAATGTGTACCTGTTGTGACTCATTTGAAACCATTAGCGTTTGCCAACAGAAAACCTAAATGCTACATGCTACAATGCATTCACAACTCTAAAGTCCATAGATACTATTGACAAAACACAAAAAAACTCTTAGGATGTAGCAAGAGCTGGGATTGACTGAGCCACCACAGAACCGGATATTTCTGGTTTCACCCAGCCCTATCTGGACAAACTGGTGTGGAATTGGTGTGCAAAGCACCCAGAAAAGCAGAGTCAACTTGGTTTTGGAGAAAAGCAAAGTCTTTTTCTTGGGCAAGTGGATTCAATGTCATGTTTACAAGCACAAGTATCAGTTTTAAACTGGTTTCTGCAGCTTTTTACTCAGAAAACACGAATGTGTACCTGTTGTGTCTCCATGTGAAACCAATTAGCGTTTGCCCACAGAAAAACAAAATGTTACATGCAACAATGCATTCACAACTCTAAAGTCTATAGATACTATGGAGAAAACACAAGCTAATATAGTAGCTGCTGTCAGAGCTGGGTTTGAGTTAGCCACCACAGAACCGGATATTTCTGATTTCATCCCAACCTATCTGGACAAACTGGTGTGGAGTTGGTGTGCAAAGCACCCAGAAAAGCAGAGTCAACCTGGTTTTGGAGAAATGCAGTCTTTTTCTTGGGCAAGTGGATTCAATGTCATGGTTACAAGCACAAATATCATTTTTTAACTGGTTTCTGCAGCTTTTTACTCAGAAAACACGAATGTGTACCTTTGTGTCACCATGTGAAACAAATTAGCGTTTGTCAACAGAAAAACAAAATGTTACATGCTACAATGCATTCACAACTCTAAAGTCCATAGACTATCGAGAAAACACAAGGAAACACAGAAGCTGTAGCAACAGCTGGAATTGACTTAGCCACCACAGAACCGGATATTTCTGGTTTCAGCCAAACATATCTGGACAAACTGGTGTGGAATTTGTGTGCAAAGCACCCAGAAAAGCAGATCAACCTGGTTTTGGAGAAAAGCAAAGTAATTTTCTTGGACAAGTGGATTCAATGTCATGTTCACAAACACAAATATCATTTTCAACCTGGTTTCTGCAGCTTTTTACTCAGAAAACACGAATGTGTATCTGTTGTGCCTCCATGTGAAACCAATTAGCATTTGCCAACAGAAAATCAAAATGTTACATGCTAAAATTCATTCACAACTCTAAAGTCCATAGATACTGTGGAGAAAACACAAGCAAACACAGAAGCTGTAGCAAGAGCTTGGATTGACTTAGCCACCACAGAACTGGATATTTCTGGTTTCATCCAAACCTATCTGGACAAACTGGTGTGGAATTGGTGTGCAAAGCACCCATAAAAGCAGAGTCAACCTGGTTTTGGAGAAAAGCAAAGTCTTTTTCTTGGGCAAGTGGATTCAATGTCATGTTTACAACACAAATAACATTTTTAACCTGGTTTCTGCAGCTTTATACTCGGAAAACACGAATGTGTACCTGTTTTGTATCCATGTTAAACCATTTAGCATTTTCCACAGAAAAACAAAATGTTACATGCAACAATGCATTCACAACCCTAAAGTCCACAGATACTATGGAGAAAACACAAGCAAACCAGAAGCTGTAGCCAGAGCCTGGTTTGTCTTAGCCACCACAGAACTGGATATTTCTGGTTTCATCCAGCCCTATGTGGACAAACTGGTGTGGAATTGCTTTGCAAAGCACCCAGAAAAGCATAGTCAACCTGGTTTTGGAGAAAAGCAAAGTCTTTTTCTTGGGCAAGTGGATTCAATGTCATGTTTACAAACACAAATATCATTTGTAACCTGGTTTCTGCAGGTTTTACTCATAAACACGAATGTGTAACTGTTGTGTCTCCATGTGAAACCAATTAGCATTTGCCAACAGAAAACCTAAATTCTAAATGCTACAATGCATTCACAACTCTAAAGTCATAGATACTGTGGAGAAAACACAAACAAACTCTTAGGATGTACCAAGAGCTGGGATTGACTGAGCACCACAAAACAGGATATTTCTGGTTTTATCCAGTCCTATCTGGACAAACTGGTATGGAATTGGTGTGCAAAGCACCCAGAAAAGCAGAGTCAACCTGG